>CM070558.1:39915874-41159510 GCA_036346405.1 Phyllostachys edulis | reverse complement strand
TTTGTTTTTTCGGATACTATCCGGTTTTTTTCCGGATACGAATAACACCGAACACGGATATTTAATAACGACCGAATACGGATATGAATAGTATTCGAATGCGGATTTTACTAACCACATTTGCGTTTTCTCGGATACGAATATCGGATAAAACGGATTATCCTTTACCAATTTCCACCCCTAGGTGTTTATGCATCCTTCACACGGTCTCATTGTCAGCAGTCGATCATCAACCTCAAGTATATACCCTCTCGAGCTTCAAGTTGCGTGATTTCTTCATTAAAGCTCAAACTCAAGAACAACATCGCTTTATCTACTCACACTCGCTAAGGCATCGTAGTTCTCTTGATCCACCTTGAGTTTGAAGAGGAGTGTTAAGAGTTGTACATTCTCTCTCTCATGTAGCCCATGAGGCTCATGTAACTCATGTCTATATATACCCTCTCAATAATGAATAAGATGCATAGTTGTGAATAGCAAAATCATCTTGTCCAAAATCTAACAAATATTACATCTTAATGTTATGTGTTGAGTAGTTACAAAAACGCAGTAATTTCCACCATGAACACGAATCTCGCATTCTAAACCGGTTCGGGTTCGAATTAATCGGTTCGTGATTTATGGGGTTTTATAGCTTAATCTGCAACTATGGTGTTGACATTGGGAACCGCCACTTACTATTCAACTTTTTTTTTATCTTTTGATAGAACTATTCAACTTTCTATTCTGCAATAGTACTTTAGAAGGAACTATTATTATAAGCGTAAATTGGATCAATTTGGCTGAATATTAAATATAGAACACAAAACATCGGTCTATGCATTGCTACATAATCTTCTAAGCCTGAATATATTGATTCTATCTAGTCTTGGCATAATTGTCTTGAATGTATTGATCTTTGCATTTCTATTCAATCTTCTAAGCCTGGAGATAATTGCTATATCTCAATTTTTCCTATGATTGTCTTGAAGATGTTGTCATTACTTGTTTCTTTCCTGTAGTACATTTGATGGAGACTAGCATCATGTTATTTGACATGGCAGTGATTACCTTTTCAAGCTTTTGCTTATTGGAGACTCAGGTGTTGGCAAGTCATGCCTTCTCTTAAGATTTGCAGTAAGAATGCATAATCTTTTTTTTTCTATATAGTAGTTCTTCCTTTTCTTTTCCTGTGTCTTCTGAGAGTTAAAACGTAAGTAGTCTAATGGATATCATGGAATCGATCATTTTGCCTTTAGGCTCAGTGAGCTGTATGATTCCTCATAAGCTATCAAAGCTTAAATTGCGCAATGTGAATGGCTCATTGTTGGTAGCTACTGTTTTTAGTTTACAACGTGATGAGGATCCCTATACTTCACTACACCCTTAAGTGGTAAACAAGTATAGTTGCTAGTAAATTTACTTGTATTGTATTACCACCTTTTTTTCAGTGGGACACTGCTGGGCAAGAACGCTTCAGAACTATTACTAGCAGCTACTATCGAGGGGCCCATGGGATCATTGTAAGTTGGCTTATGCAAACTCTTTAAATTAATTATACTCATGCTATTCTAATGTGCACAAATTTTCCATTCATGATTGTGGAAGTATACAAATGGAATTGCAGATTGTCTATGATGTGACAGACCAAGATAGCTTCAACAATGTGAAGCAGTGGTTGAACGAGATTGATCGCTATGCAAGTGAGAATGTGAACAAGCTTCTTGTAGGAACAAATGTGATCTCACTGACAACAAAGTTGTATCATATGAGACAGCAAAGGTACCTTCGAATCTCATGCAACCATTTTTCTTACTCTGACTCAAGTGGATGATTGGAGAAGTTTCCATCTTTCATTTGCTGAAGGCTTTACTGCTCTTTGTGTTTATATTGATGTATACAGGCTTTCTCTGATGAGATTGGCATCCCATTCATGGAGACCAGTGCAAAGAATGCCACCAATGTTGAGCAGGCTTCCATGGCCATGGCTGCTTCAATCAAGGATAGGTGTGGCCCCAAACAGCATCTCATGCTCCTCTAGTTGGATCATTTGGCCAGTACAATCCATTCTACTTCTTCAGCTACCACCATTTGCAGTGTATTTACTGTGTACTGTTGCCGTGATCCTAGTCTCCTAACCAAAATGATCTTACACTCCTTAACTTGATGCTACTAGTAGTTTGTGTTAGTCTACTAACTTAGCTACAGCAATTTGCACTGAATTTGACTTGTCGCCCCCGACCCAAACTAGTGCTCGGTAGTGGTTAGTATAATTTTCCGCGTTAGTCTGTTGACTCTAGAGGAAGAGCATAATGAAGAAAATCATCTTTGTTTTCAGGATGACGAGCCAGCCAGCTGCAAACTACGCTCGCCCAGCTACAGTGCCTGTCGCCAGCCAATCTTTCCCTTGAGCCTATCAATGTCTGCGGTCCAGATTAGTTGCTCCCAGGTCAGATGGCTAGTGAAATGGCCAACCACAGCATACCATACATATCCCCAGTCCAGGTTTGTATCACCGCCTCTTTGATGAAATAGTCGAGAAGCATCGATCGATGTTGCGCCACCGTCGAACATGTGGCTATGACATAGGAGCAAGGCCTATGCAAAAGAAGGGGCTTGTTGCAAGTGCATATGCAACTATCGCAGTAAGCGGCACTCACTGGGTGACCTCTCGTGGTTCGCCCCGCCGACGCCCTTATCCTCCCAGATATTATCTCGGTTAAGCGAAAGCTCCTTGTGCTTTCGAGACACGGCCAAATGGGTCACTTGCCTTAGCCTGCAAGACATGGGATGGGTCATACGGCCCATTCATTCCGTGTCTTCTGTATCGTGTGCGGAAGAAGTAAGGCCCATGGACGGTGGCGGTTTAGAATGCGGCAGCGGGCATTCGATCTTGCGTGCCAAGCCTAAGCCGCGAGCCCGTTAGCTTGTCCGGGCGGATGGCCCGTTTGGCCCATCGTAACAAAAAAAATCCAAAAAAATCAAAAAAATTAGAAAAATGTGTAAATCAAGTAGACATGAAAATTAAAAAAAATTGAGACAATCATATTGAAAATGTAATAAAGAGCTTTATTGATGTCCAACTGGTTGCTTTCGTTAAAACCTTTGCAAGTAAAAACTCAAAATGAGAAAACCTTGGCAAAAAAAAAGCGTCTGACCTATAGCTCTACAATTCTACATACATGATACATCTTTGATCTATGTGTCGGTGTCATTGTCTAAGTCATGATTTTAACACCTCCGACAATTTTGGATTTTCCACGAGTGTTGTGTTCGTGAATCGCCTTGTTCCCAATCCTATGCTTAGAAGGATCTCTACCATCTCACTTATGAGAATTGTTCTTCTCTCTCAATATCCTTCCGTAAAGACTCAAAGCGCACTTCGAGGAAATCAGAACAGAAGCATCACATCGTGCAAGTATGGATAGCACGGATATGTTAACTTATGGGCTTGCCACCATTGCAAGATGTCGAAACCTTCGAGGTGAAATCCACCGATCATTTGTCCCGATATAGTGGATAGTTTCGCTTCCTTGGGTCTTAATGAAGCGGTATTTGATGCGAAGAAGAAGAAGACGAAGACCTAGACTCGATGAAGAGGCACCAAGATCGTGCCCCACATACATTGCTCTTCCCACTCGAATGGGGGCTCTTTGGAGGTCGCTAAGAGTGGACACCCGGAACTTATTTTCATACCTTTGGTAAACCTTGTATAACCGAGAACTAACTTCATAAAATAGTTAGTATAGTCTAGTCCCGTAGCATCACTAAGAAGATCAAGTGTAACCAAATGCACCAATTTTAGCCCTAGGATCTAAAATAAATGCAAATGCATATAGGTAAGGATTTTCTCCAATATTTAAGGTATTTAGATTTCATGGAAACAACAAATTCATGTAAAACTAAGTCATTTTCATGCATTTTCAATTGAGTAGCAATCAGAAAATAGTATGCACAATGATAGGAGATGTTGGATAGTAGACAAATGGACAAAGCAACGGTTTGCCTCGTAAAAATTTCTAAAATGACAAGACTTTCTCAAAGAATCTAACCAATGTTGCTCGATTAATAGCAAAGTACCGCTCGATGTCTAGGATAGTGTGTTTGAATAAAAATGCAGAAAAAGTGCTCTTGTATGGTAAAGATGCTTAAGCATGAGGTAAGTAGAGTTCCACCTTACCTCCATGTCCAAACCGAACTTTCTTGGACGTACACCCATCGCCTCGCGAAGTTCTTGTATTGTGCTATTCTTACGTTAGAATTGTTCAAAAGAAATCGATCGCGCAAAAAGCTCTAATATACGGACTCAACCTCTTTGACCACATTTGACTATAAGGTTGATAATATGACAAGCGCATCGTTGATGTAGCAAGAACGAATCAAGATATGTACTCAACACCGGAGTAAGAATGTCCATGGCCCTAGAGTTTGAAGCGGTGTTGTCTAAGGTAATAATAATATTTTGTCTCAGAAGACCAAAGTCTTCCACGACTTTGAGAATACAGCCAGAATATTCTCCCCGTGTGTGCTACATCAATTAATTTCAAACCTATAATCCTTTTCTCCATTACCCGATCGTCATTAACATAATGTACAACTACACTAAGATAATCCTCCTAGCCCGACCACCCATATGTCCGAGGTTAAGGCCACCGAAAATGTGCACGCATGCTAAATAGTTCCTTTATTTTATTACGACGCTCATTATAGTATTCCACTAGATCCCTTGTTGTTGTCTGCTCTAGAAACGGAAGAAAATCTAGGATTATGCGCAATTCTAATGTAATTTTGGAAAGAAGCAGATTCGCCAAAGCCTAACGGTAAATCCTCAGAAGCAATTAAACGACGGAGAGATTGGCGGGCTACCTGAGGATCGTAGTCCTAGCTAGATACCATACCGTCGGGGTTGTATTGCAGCTGCGCCTGCCTCATCGCCAATCCTTGCTTGGTTCGACACCTTGTAGCATGTCTAAGCAAGTGCCCTGTCCCACTGTAGACTTTGCAGATAATTCATGGCAACAAATTTTACAAATAGCATATGGTACCTCATTTCAAGGCGTCTTGTATGCGGTTGTCCTGTCGAAATTCTTCCACACCCGATGCAGACGGCCGACCTCTTTGCTCAAGCTGCTTGCTGAGCCTAATGCCGATGTCGAACCCGATGACGGAACCTCGACTTGCTCCTTCTGGTGAAACCTCCGGCTCGTTTGAGGCAATGCAGCATTCCTCCATAGACGCAATTTAAATCGATGAAAGTCCGAACTCACTAAGAGCAAAGTTATCGTAAGGACTATCCATAACGAAAACTGCAAAATCGAAACTAACATTATCACTACTTTAATCTTAGCATAACAATAATTGACAATAAAAGTATTACAAAAATAGTATTGTACCTCTTTATTTGACTTGTCAATTTAAAATTGAAATTTCCAAATTTTGGCACAATTTTTTGAATTTTGCCAAATTAGCTCAACACGGATTTGAATTTGCACAACACAATTTCAAAGAGAGAATAGAGAATGAAGGGGTGCTGAATGAGGGGGGGTATGATGCCTATTTATAGAAAAAATTTCGGAAATTTTTCAATTTTTTAAGCCCCCCAACGGTAAAAAAATCACTCAACGGTCAAAAAATTAACTCAACGGTAAAAAAAAAGGGCCAATTTTTTTTCCAATCAAGCGTCTTGCCTCACCTGACCACACAGACCTGACATACGGCCGCTTCGTCTTCTCCTCTACGCCCTGCGCTTCTGCCACTCAGTCCGCGTATTTCGCTCACTGCCTCGCGGCCTTTCGCCCGCTCGGGCCTTCTGCCCCATTTCGGCCTCTCTCCTCGCTTCCTCATGGCGCCCTCGCCTCCTCGCCTTCCATGATGTCGACCTTCCTGCGTTCCCATGGCCAGCTTGCCCATCTGCTCGACTGGCCAGCGTCGCTCGCCACTCGTCTGCCCGCTCGCGCCTCAGCGAAACCGTGAAGACTGCACGACGGTGACCGTCGGTGCCGCGCGTCGCCTCGTCCGTCCGCTCCGGCAGAAGACGTGCGCGAGTCGCAGCGCCACTTTGGCAAAGCTCTCGACACTTTCCATTCCGCTCGTGTTTCTCCGTCTTGTATGCATGAACACTGCGGCGCGGCGGCCTCCTCGCTTTCTCCGCAGTACATAACCCGGCTTGCCCTGACGCGCCGCCCGCTTTCCTCTCCTCCATTGCCGCTTCCTGCTTGTCTTCAGGCTCCTCGCGTGCGCAGGTCGCAGCCGTCTGCAGATTCTTCGGCTTGGTAACCAGTACATCTGATGCATGCGACGGAAACAACTATTAAATCACTGCAGCCTTATTCAGAGTGGCTGGCCCGAACGACACGGTCTCAGTCTTGCAAGACTACCCGTGAACAGCCATGGTCGTCGGCGTTGCTTGGGCGAACCTACAATAAATGTTTTGCCTGACCCATTTGGTCCGGAACCCATTTGGCAACTCTACTTGTGCTCATCTTGGATGCGGTTGTATCTCACCATTCTTGCTCTTTTCCTCCATGTACTTGGTGACCATGGCCAGATGAGAGTATTCATTTGCTATGGAGAGCGTTGTTGCTTTTGTTAACAAAATAGTTCAATTAATCGCAGAGAATTTTATTTTTGTAATTTTTGGATTTACTATTTATTTTTATAAATATCTTTTAAAATAATATTATTTTTTAAAAATTCCATATCAAATCAACCGACCTATTTCCTCTCTCAAACCCACCAACCCCCACCTATACGGGTGCTAGAATACGCGTAGCGACGGTAGCGTAGCCTCTACGTCTACATCTCTCTACGCCGTCGTATACACACGTAGAGAGGAGTATCCTACCTATTCGTATTCGTATCTGAACCCGCTACGTACGCTCTGCCTCTCGCGAAACCCTAGCCCTAGCTTCCTCTTGCGAAACCCTAGCCCTAGCTTTCCTCGCCATGGCGGCCGCCGATGCCGACGCCTTCAGCGACGTCGACCCAGCCGTCGCCGCCGTCCTGGTTCCCGACGGCAGCGGGAATCCTAGGTCGATCCGCCTCCTCGCCTCGCTCGTGGAGGCCGAGGCCGACGCTACGCCGCCGCCGCCGCCTCCCGACCCGCCGAGAGCGACCTCGTCAAGGCTTTCCGCGGCGGCGCGGCCCCAAGGTCGCGATCGGCGACTTTCTCGAGCGCGCCCAGCGCTGCTTCCGGTTCGACGGCAGCTGCTACGTCCTCGCGGCGGTGTACCTCACCCGCTTCGTCCGCAGCCGCGCCGCGCGAAACGCGGGGCTCCTCGTCGAGCCGGCGACAGCGCACCGCCTCGTGGCCGTCGCGCTCCTCCTCGGCGCCAAGTTCGCGAGCCCGAGGTACTACGAGAAGCGGGCCCAGGCGATCGAGATCTGCTCGGACCGGTCGATCCGCGCGAGCGAGATGGGCGGCGCGCTCGAGCTGCCCTTCCTGCGCGCCATCGACCACCGCCTCTTCGTCTCCGACGGAGAGTTCCGGCGGTGCTGCAGGTTCCTGGAGCGCGGGCCGGCGGCGGCCGGCAGGGGCTGCGGCGACAGGAAGAGGAAGGCGGCGGCGGAGGGCGGGGAGGAGGAGCGCCGCGTCCGAGCTTGCCGGCCGCCCGTTGTGGCGTCTTAGGATTTGGATTTGGATTTAATTTCCTTATCGCATTCAATTTTATTCGTATTTCGTTTGTTCCATTTCCGGAAATTCTTTGCGTATGCTTGTTTATTTTTCTGCAGGTAGAAGGCGGGGTTCGAGCAAGGAGTGGCACTGGCTGCCGGAGTGGGGAGTGAACGCCGGAGAAGATGAACGGCGTTCGAGTTCGAGTCCGAGTCCACAGTTTTCAGCTTAGGTCTTAGGTTTAGTCTTGGATATTAGAACGACTGTTATTAGTTCAGTATTTTAGCTATTCTTCTTGGGAGAATTATTTCAGTACAAGAGTAGTATGTCTCTAAGATTTCAAGTTAAATAAAAAGTATTAATGCTTTGTGTGACAGCTTGTGCAGACAGCGTCTTATTTCTGATGTTTGGTGTTACGGTTGGCCCCATCTGAAATGGTGAAAAACCCCTTGGAATATGCAAACGGGTAACATCATCAAGGTGGGACTTGAGCCAGGCCATCCGCATCCGCCTCTCCTCGCCTAGTGAGCTTAGTCGCTTTTGCGCCCACTCTATGCTCTCTTTGCTGTAGGAACCAAGGCTGCTTGCAGCGGCCTCATGACTAACCATGTAGACCTTGGGGGATCTAGTGAGTAGCACTGGACCAAATTGACGTGATCTCATATATGACGTGAGTGAACTCCACAATTCTTGCGAAGTGGATGCTATAGAATCTCTTCCTATGCTTTGCTGGTGACCTTGAATAGGAGGAACGGGGCTTTCACACCAGGTACATCTGGTGCAGATGTCACGTCTGGAACTGAATCCCTGATTGATCATCGGCGTTAGTTGAGCTGGAAGCTCCTGTAGGAATGCACGGAGGAATGGTCATTTAATCGCGCTTTAGAATTAGAAATATTAGCAGTGAGCAAGAA
Organism: Phyllostachys edulis; assembly: GCA_036346405.1. Taxonomy (NCBI): domain Eukaryota; kingdom Viridiplantae; phylum Streptophyta; class Magnoliopsida; order Poales; family Poaceae; genus Phyllostachys; species Phyllostachys edulis. The sequence continues at coordinate 41,151,005 of CM070558.1, read as the reverse complement.
CGTAATTTGGATCGAGCAAGTCGAAACCGTAGCAAAAGGGTTGATATGCGGTGAACTGCAAATTCAATGTACAAACCTTTCGATCGAGAGCTGCTCTCATGATTCAAAAGATCATGACCCTAAAAACATGCAATGGGAAGGATTATTTACAATTTGAAATGTAAATAGCATTTCTAGTAATATGATCCTGGTATGAGAAAAGACATACAAGCTTGGTCCAGAAACCAAAAACTTGAATTTTTTTAAAAAGATAATTACAAAAATATATAGTCGCCCAAACAATTACAAAATGAGTCTCTATCGCCAGCTTGAATGGCGGCAGTTCATGTGACATTCTCATACCAGTTGAGTTAATGTTAGTTGTGGTTTTAACTAGTTTGATTCAGGTGCAAGCTTTTGCTTTGCTCTTGCTCAACTTGGTTACATTACCACATTCAGGTCCATGACCTCACAAAGCAAAGCCACCATACACATTGCTCCATTTCCAGTTGAGGTTTATTGGGCAAAAGTGATTTCAAGCTAGAGATGGACCAACATTGTTAACTAGATTCCTCACCTCAACAGTGAAATGATCCCCATATGGTGCATCACCAATTTGCTGGGATGTCTGAATCACAATATGCCTGCGAACAGGTAAACAAGAAAAATAAACATCAGGTAGTTTTAACATAAATTATTCTTCAAGGGAAAATATAAAAGCTATTTTAGCACATATAGCAAGACCATAGAAGACATATACTACAAGAAACAAGAATATGCTAAACTCAGCAGGAAAGATGAATAGATGATAAATAGCACAGTTATCTTCAAATGCAAATAACAATGAGTATATATTAACACAAAAGCTGGCATGAGTACATCCGATTACCAAGTAAGGACATGTATATTGCAATCGATTGTCATGAAGGTATGACCTAATCGAGCTAACATCCAAATAATCAATAAGAACGAACAGGATTTTATTCTGCTACAAAGACAGTCCTAATTCAGGTCATTCCAGAATCCACCAGCGAGAAGTTCATGCAAACCAACAAAAGGTAAAAAATACTGCTCACATTGCATCTCAAATTTAACTTTGTATTTATCATAATTTTCAGAACACTCCATTGCTTGACTTCCTGCAGAAGTGTTTGACTAACCTGTTTTTGTACACACGAAGTTTCTGAACCTCCGGACAAGCCCCAAATTTTGCACCTAAACACAATTTAGAGGAATCAATATTATATAAATTAAAGCAATTAATGGAACAGAACAACATATTCAATGCCAATTATTACATTCAGTTAAACGGTAGTCCGTAGGTAGAAAGCTCTTGACATACCAAGATAAATTTTAATTGGATGCAAAAATGAGACATCCCATACAAGTCCTTGGTCACCCAAACGCCAAGGGGAACAACGGAATTCTGCAGATCATCTAGGTCTTAGAAGAATATACTATTGATCAAAAGGTGTTAATTGAAAAGGTGAAAATAAACAGGTATTAACCTTTGTCACCGCATTTTTTGTGGCAATCATCCAAAAAGCCAAAAGCACCATCAGACATTAACACATTAAAGAGAACTTCCACGGGAACCTGTTATTAGGATGTTAGCAGGATGAAGTTATGTTAATACTTAATAGCACTATAAAATAAATGAAATCTGGCAAACCTGAAACTTCGACTCCGTGATCTAAGTATAGGATTCAGGTACTGGGAAAAAAAGGTGTGATGGCCAATTAGCAAAATAGTCATGTAAGAAAAGCTTAGCAAAATAATTATCCGAGCGCCGCGTCAAAGATTCGGTGTGGTCGTCGCGCGGCTAGGCACAAACCTAACTGTGCTGCTCCCCTGAGCTTAGTGCTGGCCCATCTCCACCGGATCTGCTACTGGACCCGGATGGATCCGGCATGCCAAGCTCGTCTTCATCGTCACCACTCGATCCGAGCGCCCCTGCATGGCGCCGAGCTCCTTCCGGCCGGATCCGGGCGCCCATGCATCGCGCTGCTGCCGCCACTCCCGCCTCTGCCCGGCGTCGCCGCCAGGTCGCCTGCCTCCGACCGGGCGTCCCTTCATCGCGAGCTTCTTCCGGCCGGATCCGGGTGCCCCTGCATCGCGCCGCCACCGCCACTCCTGCCTCCGCCCGGCGCCGCCGCCGCGTCTCCCGTTGTTACGTCCCATGTTCGTGGTGTGATCGCCAAAGAGAATCGGAGGTAATCGTGAGTACAGATGCGAAGGAGATTGGAGTTTGGCGGAAGGACAAGAATGACAGAAAGGGAAAGTGCAGAGGAGAGAAGATAGAAACTATTCCATTTCCTCGACAAAACCTTACAGGCTGCGTGTTCTCTTTAAGCCTCAACATACCCGACAACTGGGTCTCTACCTTACAGCCAATACATTAGTTAAGTTACTTCAAGCCACTAAGCTAAGTCGTCTCGGTTCTTTACTTTGCTGCCGGCTTCACTTGTGTTCTGCTCCTTCTCGGCTTGACCTTCCTCTGTCATAGCCATAGCGCCACCACGGTGGTGACATTGTCCGCCTTGAGATCCAAATTGCCCCCAAGTCGAGCATCCGAAACGATCCATAAGATATTGTTATCTTCCCAGTTGCCAATGCGATCGACAAAGATGTCCATTTGATTATAATTTGCGATGAGCAAGATTCCTTTTTTCACCGACGGTGGCGAGAATTTCTAGAACTAACTCCAAACATCCAATGCATTTGGAGACTAGTAAGGTGGAGAACACAAGAGAATAATCACGAAAATGGCTTCAATTGAGAGACAAGAAAGCGGGGATGGACTGGTCGTTGTTCCGCAATTCAAAGCGATAAGCAACCAAACCGATCTTCTCCAAAATATTATAAGGACCAAAGTATTTAAAAGCTAACTTGGGATAAGGATGATTCACCACCGAGTCCGAGTGTAAGGTTGTAATTTCAAAAGCACTTTGTCGCCCACTTGGAAATCCAAACGGCGTTTTTGTCAAGAGTTTGTTTCATTCTTGAGTTGAGCTTTGTGCAATCGCCATGTAATAGCACTTGAGAAAACTGATGTTCTCGCACCACATCATCAGCCTCAGGAGACCTTGAAGCACACAAGGATGGTACCATATTGTAGTGAGGATCCGAACCATATAATGCCTTGAAAGGAGTACATCCTACTGTTGTGTGATAACAAGTATTGTACCAGTATTCTGCTAAAGCCAACCAAGAGAACCATTTGGTGGGTGAAGTTGCAACTGCACATCTCAAGTACATTTCTAGACATTGATTGACATGCTCGCTTTGACCGTCTGACTGAGGGTGATAGGCAGTGCTAAGATTCAATTTGGTGTCACATTGTTTGAATAATGCTTGCCAAAATAAACTGGTGAACACTTTATCTCTATCACACACAATTGACTTGGGTAACCCATGTAACTTAACCACATTGTTGAGAAAAATTTTAGCAACTTGAATGGCAGTAAAGGGATGCTTTAAGGGAAGGAAGTGGGCATACTTGGTATACCTATCGACCACAACCAAAATCACATTATATCCTTCAGATGTTGGGAGGCCTTCCACAAAGTCCATTGTGATATCCTGCCAAACACCTTGGGGTACAGGCAAAGGTCGAAGTAATCCCGGCGAATTGCAATTTTCATGTTTAGCCTGTTGGCAAACTGGACATTGCTTGATAAATTCTTCGACTGCTTGTTTGAGCCCTTGCCATTGGAATAATTTCTTGACTCGGTGGTAAGTGGTCTCAGATAATTCAATGCCCTCCAATGGTTGAAGAATGAAAGGCTTGAATAATTTTTGTTTGAAGTCCAGTGTTAGCACCAATCCATATTTTGCCATCCTTACAGATGAGACCATCTGCCAACGTATATCCCTTCTTTATTCTTCGCTAAACCGCGAGCTCTTGGAAGCGATTTCGAGATGCAACATCTATCGTGATATGAGTTCTTTCCTCCTCGTAGTTACACCATTTGGACCATGAAATGGCTTCGTGTCCAGAGATGACCCACCCGAGACAAAGCGTCTACTGTGTATTGTCGGATCCTTTTTATCTTGAAATGCATCTTGAAACCCGATAAGTTTAGTCACGGCCTTTCTTTCCAATTCAGGAGGTAAGTTGATCATCTAAATGACATAAGCTGCGATGATCAGTTTTGATTATGAAAGGACCACGGATCAAATAGGACCTGCATCTATCCACAACCATCATAACAGCTAAAAACTCTTTCTCATATATAGATAACTTCTGATTGTTTATCCCTAAGGCCTTGCTGTAATAGGCTACCGGATGACCCTCCTGTAATAATACTGCACCGATGCCGGAATTACAAGCATCTGTTTCAATCACAAAAGGTTTAGTGAAATCGGGCAATGTGAGAACAGGAACAGTACTCATAGCTATTTTCAATTTGTCAAATGCCTCTTGGGCTTGCTCTGTTCAGTGGAACCCCTTGTGCTTTTGCAAAAGATTAGTGAGAGGCCTTGCTAACAAGCCATAAGTTTTGACAAACTTCCGATAGTATCCCGTGAGACCCAAAAAACCTCTCAATTCTGTGATGTTGGAAGGTACTGGCCATTGTTGCATAGCTTGTGTCTTAGATGGATTAGTAGCCACACCCTTATCTGAGATGATATGCCCCAAGTACTCCAACTGAGGGAAAGCAAATGTACAGTTGGATCTTTTTACATACAATTGACGTTGATGTAACACTTGAAATACCAATTCTAAATGTAGTATATGATTCTCAAGGGTCTAACTATAAATGAGTATGTCATCCATAAATACTAAAACAAATTTTCTGATGTAGGGAGCAAAAATAGAATTCATAAGACATTGAAAGGTTACCGGAGCATTTGTGAGGCCAAAGGGCATTACCTTGAATTGAAAATGACCATGATGTGTTTCAAATGTTGTTTTCTCCTCATCCTCAGGCACCATTCTGATATGATGATAACCACTCCGTAAATCCAGCTTAGAGAAATACTTAGTGCCAGCCAACTCATCAAGTAATTCATCTACAATAGGTAAGGGAAATTTGTTCTTAATGGTCAACGCATTGAGTCTTCGATAATCCACACAAAATCTCCAAGTGCCATCTTTCTTTTTGACTAGCAAAACAGGAGAGGCAAAAGGACTAAGGCTAGGACTGACAGTGCCCTTCTCAATCATCTCAGCCACTTGCTCCTCAATCTCATCTTTTTGTTGAGGAAAATACCTATAGGGTCGGGAGTTCACTGGAATTGCACTAGGCACCAAAGAAATTGCATGATCATAACTTCTATGTGGTGGAAGCTCCCTTGGCTCCTGGAACACCATTGCAAATTTCTAGACTACCTGTTGAACTGCACTAGGTAGACTCTCTTCTAAGAAGTCAAGACTAGATTCTACCACTGTAGTGGCCCACAAATCATTACCCTTCTGCCATTTGATGACTTGATCAATGGAGACTTCATGGAGAGTTAAGTCACTATCCTCTTGTAATCCCTGTAGTCGGACCAACTATCCCTTATAATCAAACTCAACCCATTTTTGCACCCAATCACAATTCATGGGACTATGTTGTTCCAACCAGTCCATTCCAAGAATTGCATCATACCCCCCTAATTGTAATACTTTCATATTATGTTGAAAGGTAACCCCTTGGATCCACCATGAGAACTCCTTCAGTTCAGTATTACAACTCAACATATCTCCATTGGCAATCCTTCACCAGGCATGGTGGGCACCTTCTTTGGTTTGTCATGGAGATTGCCTAACATTTCAAAGATTGATAAAAGTATGGGAGCTGCCCGAGTCCAACAGCATTAATAACACTGTTTGCCAACAACGCTCATAATCTAATAGTTCTGGCATTGGTGGTTCTAGCTACAACATTTAGAAACAAAAACATCTCATCGTCATTCTTGGAGTCCTCCATAGACGTAACAACATCTTGCACTCCGTCAAATAGATATGTTGGGCTCTCATCTAACTCCAGCGTTTTTAACTAAGCTTGGTTGGTGCAATGGTGGTCTGGTGAATACTTTTCCCCACAATGAAAACACAACCCATTTGCTCGTCTGTATGCTTTCAATTGTCAGTGCCTTCTAGACTTCATTAAATTGTGAACTTGCCGTGGCTATCTCCCTTCGATGTCCTCCAAGCGGCTTATATTGTTTGTTGTTGTCCCCTTATATCCCATTTTCCGAAGTTCTATCGAACACCCTCTTGCACATTGGCATAAATCGTTGCCTTGTTGACTGATAATGGCATTTGAGTTTCAACCGCAGCTCGCAGCTCATCTTTCAATCCTAACACAAACTGTGTCACCAACATCACCTCCCCCACATTTCTATCATAGAGTTGTACATTCTCTCTCTCATGTAGCCTATAGAGGCCCACGTAACCCATGTCTATATATACCTCTCAATAATGAATAAGATGCATAGTTGTGAATAACAAAATCATCTCTTCCAAAATCTAACAAATATTACATCTTAATGTTATGTGTTGAGTAGTTACGAAGTAAACGCGTCCGTCCCAAATCGCGATATGGGATTTGGGTTAAATAGTTCGCCACTTTTCTTCCAATTTCACCACGAACACGGATCCCATACCATAAACCGGTTGGGTTCGACGAATCGATTCATGATTCACGGGGTTTTATAGCGAATCCGGTAAATATGGTGTTGACATTGGGAGCGCCGCTTACTATTCAACTTCCTTTTTATCTTTTGAGAGAACTATTCAACTTTCTATTCTCGCAAAGAGTACTTTAGAAGGAACTATTATTCTAGCGAAATTGGGTCAATTTGATCAATATTAATTATATAACACAAAACATCGGCCTATGGATTGCTACATAATCTTCTAAGCCCGAGTATATTGATTCTATCTAGTCTTGGCATAATTGTCTTGAATGTATGAATTTTTTAAAATAATATTATTTTAAAAGATAATTACAAAAAATAAAATTTGCCCAAAAAAATTACAAAAATGGCCGCCAGCTGAATGGTGGCGACAGAGACCTCATTGACCACATGTCGTCGGTCAAGATTCACATTGTTAGTTCAATCATGCGGCGTGCTCCCATGTATAAAAACCCCAGAAATTACTCCAAATCTCATTTTAATTCGGAAAAAACAAACAAAGGAGAGAGGGAGAAGAAAGGTAGCTAAGCTCTGCTAGTTAAATCATGTGAGGAGAGAGATTAACGAGCATCGAGATCTAGTCTCCCATCTTGCGGTATATTTTTTGCAACTTTGTACATTATGTTAAATTATATAGAATTAAGTACATCATTTGAGTACCAGCGTGTAGAATTAAGTAGAATAACGAGTAGAAGTATGTAGAATTAAGTACATAGAATTCAGGTAGAATAGCGATATAGAATTCAAAGAGAATAGCGACATAGAATTCAAGAGATTAGATAATTGTAGTCAAATTATGTACTACATCATTTAATTTGTACATATAGTGTCGTTAAATCAGGCACATATTATGAATGTTACAACACTCGAACGATTTAGGATAAATCATGCAGAAATAGGAAGACGCCTATTACAAATATGTAAAAAAATAATTTCAGCTTTATTTAGCTTCCCATTTGTGCGTGGTAATTATATTGTTAATGTCAAAAATTAATTTTAAACTAGGAAAATAGGAATTACTTTGTTTATTGTTTATATTTGCAATTGGAAAATATTTAAAATATCCTCTAAATTGGAAGACTGTATTACAAATCTGTTTAAATTGCTGAGTAGCTTAAATTTGGTTTACATTTTTGTGTGGTAATTATTCTGTTAACACCAAAAATTATTTTGAAAGTAGGAAACTTGGTTTTGTACATCTTTCGTAGTCTTGACAATGCATGCACTTAATTTTTAGGTATGGCGGGACGCAGAACACTCTGAGTTGCTTGACCCGGAGATTGACATGCATCACCATAGCCACCTTAGTACCATGCTCCCCGAGGCGAGGCGCCGATTTAGCTTGGCACGCTTGTTGCACACGCATGTCGGGGCATGGAGGCCGCACCCAAACCGGGTTCCGAGTGCGTGTAGTTCGACATTCATGCACTCAATCCCGGCTCGACTACTTTTGCGTGCGATCCGTTTGTTCTTAATCGCTTGATGCGAGGTTGAGAGCGGCGAGCCTCCTTCCACTAGCGAGGATGGTGGAGGCGACATGGGAGGATTTACCGTGACCACGGTCCTGGTCATACGCCTAGGCGTTTTCCATACGACCAAGGGCTCTATTGACGCGGTCTTTGGTTGTGATTGGAGGCTAGAGACGACATGTTCCACCTTCCGTGCGGGGAGATGGCGCCGACCCTTTAGGACGCCACCTTCCTTCTTGAGTTGTTCTGCACTAGCTTCCCGTGGTGGCGTCGACACACTCGCCACGTGGTGCATAGACCTCCTAGCGAGGTTCCACGATGTGCTACCGCCGGGCGGCGGGTACACGAGTTGGCTGACCACGCGGGCGGCGTTGAGGTGGATCTGCTAGTTCTATGTAAGTCTTCGTAACTATTGTTCTCTCGCATCAATTCATTTGTGAACCTTGCCGGCGTGTACATGTCTTCTTCTGACCCGGCGAGATGGCGGAGAACACAAAGCGGCGTCATTGTTAGGTGACGCCGAGGCCTACTGTTGTAGTTGTTCGGGTGGGTCATGTTCTGGGTCCCCGGCGGCGGCGTCGACAAACATTACGTTGATGCGCATGTGGTCGACGGATCGGCCGGTGGCGAGATCGACCCTCGCTGAGGGTTCATCGTGCGCGCGTGACATATCGTGCAATGTGCGACGCGTGCCACAAGGCCTAAGACAACTCCATCCTCTCGGATGCCGCTTCTTGCAGCCTATGGTCCTTGGCGCTTTCGGATCGGACGACCACGGTGGACTTGGGAGCGTCTGCGGCGGCCAGCTGCAATCGACGGCGATGTCGTGGACCGTGGACCTTGGGCACGTTGTGGTGCCACCGACGGTTAGTTTCATGATCATTTATTATTTTTCATAATGTAATCAAAATTTGGGTGATAAGTTTGCGTTGTTATATTCCACAAAGTCACCTACATGCCGATCACTTTGCGTGGGTCCTACCCGAGTATGTTGCAATGTTTGATCACCGACGGATGATCGCGTCATCGACACCGCGACACTCGGGAGAGGGTGCAGCTTGCGCCTGAAGAATGTCGAGCCTGTGCACGTGAGACTACTTGTACTGGTACACGAGGAGGGTCTTGGTGCACGATGTCTTCGTGGAGGAGTTCCAGGTGCAGCGGGTCATGCGCCAGTTCGGTCTGCGACAGGAGGTCCCAACCCGGGGGGGACGCAGGTGCTGGCGCACGTCCATACGTAAGTTCGTGCTTTACTTCTTTCGTATAATGTGCGTTACGTGCCGACCAAATAATTGTCTTGCCGTCCACAGGTACACTAGGAAGGGAGTACGTGGCACAGACTCCTGGTTGGACAAGATGTCCTGTTGGGTTGCGGCTTGGCTCAGGGTCTACGACGACCTCATCCAGAGGATGCTCCCTATGACCACGGACGACGAGGAGTACGTGGAGTGTACGCGGTCGGACAAAGGCTTCATAGGATACGGGTAGGCTACGATAGCAACAAATCAAAATTTTCTACCACATAAACCAGAAGCCAAGCAAGTAGATGGTCACGGATCATTACCACCAGACTTGCCAAGCGTGAAAGAAGAGTTGGAGCGCACGCCGTCCAACGAAGAAGCGCTGATGTAGTGGTCGAGTCGATCGCCCAACGTCGAGCACGTCAATGCGGTGGTCGTGGTCGATCGTCTCCTCTAGCGACCTCTGCAGTTCCTTATGAAGATCGCGGATCGTCCTCAAGCGCCGCAAAGAACCGCGATGGCGCCTTTACAGATCCACACGCGTCGTGGAAGGAACAACCGAAATGCGCCGGTGTGCTAGCACCAAGTCGCTGCAGAGCTCTCAAGAAGATGGCGGCTAGGGTTTCGGTGGAACAACTCAACTCACGACTTTTGTGTGTCTCGTGCATTACGCTCACCGTGCTCTCCAAATAACCTCATGCATCTCCTTATATAGTGCTCGTGGCGGATCCTATCCCAACACGCTTGATTTAATCGTATCTATCTTGGTTTGTTCCATCCCGTTAAGTGTGTGACCCGTTAGGTTCATGCATAATCGGTTGTGACTCGGAAACCCTTCCGATCACGAGTCGTTAGCGGTTCGAGTAGGACATAACGATTCCTAATACACACAAATATATCGAACTAACCTTAATACAATATGATCTCGACAAAGGTCCTCATCACTTACGACTGTGTCCTATCTCTATATGACCATTCAGAACTCCTTACGACGAGTTTCACCATTACATGTGATTATGTTACGACATCTTACCAAATCGTATCTCCATACGATCGGTGAATCGATCGAACTAAGCATATCTACTGTGTTCTCCTTTGCCTCACGATGTCCGGTTGAACTCGGTGATATGTTGTGTCATCCATGGTATTCAATACTTTTCGATCGAGTGTTTGATAACTTTACGTGGTCGAACACTTACGACCCTAGTGGCATGGCCATGCACTTTCTTTATCCGACCACAATGAGGGGCTAGAGACATCTCTCTGTTATGTTAGGAGGGCAAATCCTATATACAACCAAATACATTCATCCGCATGTTTCATAGCATACCAAAAGCTACCTTTATAACTACCCATTATGAGTAGCGATTAGCAACCCCTAAGAGTGCTATTACACATGTAGGAAACCATGTCGATCTCGAGTCTAAGTAGCAAACTGGCCAATTATTCCACGCCATTAACTGACTCATCTGGCCGTGCACGACCAGCCATGCATGGTTTACCAGAACACGACCCATCGCCCTTTCATGCGGTGGGACGAACATTGCAACCCATCAGACCCAAATAGAACTCGTTAGCCCATTTGGCCCTTTAATAATAAAAAAAATCAAAAAATTCCAAAAAATTAGAAAATGTGTAGAATTGAGGTTGACATGAAAATTGAAAAACAATGAGACAACCATATTGAAAATGTAATAGAATTTTATTAATGTTCAAATAGCTAGCTCGTTAAAACATGTGTCTTTTAGCTCATAAGACATGAAAAATTGAAAAACAATCCTATAATATATATATATATATTTAGAAAACCAAAATAAATTTATATATACTTATAAAATGAACTATATAAAATTTAAAAACTACAAAATAAAACCATATAAGTATTAAAATGGAAAGAAAATCATATAAATATTAATAAATAAAATAAAATTATATATGTATATTAAAAGCGACAATAAATTCAGCCTAATGGCGTCTGCGGTTCAGGTCATATGCAGCACATTTTGACAAATCTTAAATCTTGCCCGTCATATTGCGTAAATCTTAGGTGTTATTGCCAGCACGCTGGACTATCTAATATAAATCTTGGCCGCCCGTGAACTTGATGTAAAGTCTGGCGTCCGACCGGTAATGAACCAACGATGTATGCCTCGTGCTCGCCACTTTAGCATCGCACGCCCGTTTGGCGACTCTAGGTCTAAGGATTATACATCATCATTGCTTGAGACCAACTAACGACACATAGAATCATAACAATCTCAATAGTGTCTCAAGGTGGGTCAATCCAACCCCATGTTCTCTAACATGTGTCCACATTATTGATTCGATATCTCTATATCCATGACCGGTGAAACATGGTCATCAATCAATGCATGTCTTTGGTCGTGAGAGTCAGCGGTGTTAGACCATTGACATCAGACCGATGATTCATTTAGAATGACATCATATAAGTTAAGAGTTTCACCAACAAGTCACATACTGTTAATCTTCATAACCAATGATTCATTCAAGGAGCAGGATAACATATTATCAATTAACACATAAACATAGACATGAGATCATCATCTCCATGATTGCCTCTAGGGCATATCTCCAACAACCGTTCGCGTCTAGGTCATGGTCAACCCACCACGACACAAAGTGCGACGTCGAACGCATACCCATGGCCGGACTCGCATTCCACCACTCAAATGCGTATTGAGCGGTCCTTAATTCATATTTAATTTGCAAGATTTATGTTTCCAACTTGTTGATTACTTGTTGAGACAGATCTACAGGGAGGTTCTCGAGTTAGCGACCTCGCATAGCGAGATGATCTTTGAGGACACGGAGGGTCCTAGCGGATCACGGAGAAAGGCGAGACAAGGCATCTAGATCGCCACTTGTCACACGCCAAAGGATCCGGTGGACCGACCGGTCTTGAGGAGCGAGGTCGACCAAGGTGGTTCCGGCCATGGGCTCCTACCCCAGGCGTGGCGGACATGTTGTCGTTAACGCAGTGGTGGGAGCACCATTTGGACATTTTGGAGGTGAGCATGAGACATTCACTTCCACTTCTTTATTTCAAACAATACTAGTTACTAATGGCAATCTTCTCTTGTAGGTCTGTGCTCTCTTAGGCATCTGTGGCGAGTCACGATGGAGTCGTCAGCGCACACCTTCATGCCACCAGGTATGACCACCTTGCTTGCTTGTGTAATGTCCTTTTTTGTGGTTATCGCCGTGATTACATGTGTAACATAATGCTTCTTTATTTCGAACCCCACTCACACCTTCGTGCCACCAGGTATGACCACCTTGCTTGCTTGTATAACATCTTTTTTCGTGGTTTTCGCCATGATTACATGCGTAACGTCATGCTTCACAGATCAACCACCACCTTGGGAGGACGATTACTTGTTGCGCGAGGAGGCACGCTTCGGGGACTTCCTCTTGGACCAACGTGGCACCCAGCTCTCTGTGGGGCCTTCTCGCTGAAGACGGTGTCTTGGGACCGACCAACCGACATAGGACCCCCCTCGTGACACCACCTCAGGCTACTCGTAGCGGTCGGTTAGTGAGGCAGCTTGATCCTTTGACATACTTGGACCATCGCCAGGGCGAGTCGAGGCGACACTGTGAGGTGTGCCCAAGAGAGGCCGCTAGTAGATATTTGTTCCTCCAAATATTAGTCATGTCATGCAAATATTAATTTATGTACAACTATTATTATGCTAGTCTCGTGTTTGATAACTCTTTTTGCGTGCAAACCGCGACCACGTGAGGATTACGCATTGGGACACCCCACACGCGAGTAAGCTTTACTGGCGGCGTGACCTTGCGATTAAGCTTTGCGTGGCGGCGTGGCTAGACAAGTCGGTTTTGCGGGCGGCGTGACGACAAGTCGACTTTGCGCAATGACGTGACCCGACGAAGTCGACTTTTGCCATTGTGACCCAACTAGTCGGGGTATTGCCTCATGGACGCGATTTTTCTTTAATCGAATTACAATTCATCGCGTCGTAGTGCCAGCTCGGCATATAAGTACTACCCCTTCCATGCCGGGTTCTCCTGCATCCGGACTTTAACACAATCTCGCTCGGATGGAGAAGCACTTGGAGAGATCCGTGAACTACAAAGGGAGTATCGCGGCCCGGGAGGAACAAAGGGAGTGTGCCGGAGGCCACCTCCCATAATGGCGTCATCGGCCGTAGCGACAACCCCTACGAGAACATCCCACCGAGCATTCGCGCAACACCCGCCCGAGGAGGCCGCCCTCTGTTGGTGCGGGGGACGAATGCAAGTTCTTCAAGTCAAGCACCAACTCGGCTGGACATCGTTAATGGGCTTGCACGAACTACTCCTGCGACTATCCAGGCCACCATTGGAACCACGAGCCTCTATCGGCGGTAGGTAGGACATGTATCCGGCGGAGATGTAGGCCCATCTCGGCGTCTTGAGCCTTGAGAACCTGAGGCTCACAAGAGGAAGCGAGAAAAAGGGAAATAGCGGCCGAGGTAAGGTGGCCGGTGGGAGTACAACCTTGAGCTCGCAAGGAAGAACAAATGGCCCGGTCCATATAGTAGTTTGGCTCTTCGTCCATATGTCCCATGTATTTCTAATTCCCTAAAGGCATGCGTGTACCGTCCTTGGTTCGTTAGACTGCGTGCCATATAACCCCTCTTGTCGGATCAACTGTCGTGTTGTTATCGTTGCGCCATTTATTTAAAATTGTGCACCGTGTGTGAATTCTCTAGCGCAACGCAATATAACTTACCATCCTACTTACGAATCATTAATACCTCAATCATCCTCACAAAATTATTCATAAATTCTCCATGATACAACAACATCTGACGATCACAAAATGTTATTGCAAGTCTAACATATTTGTCTTGTTCATAATTCTGAAAATCACAAACACACCAACGGTCTAGGGTTTAGGGTCATGTTACAGTTCAATTGGCGACATCTCCCTATCATTTGGTTGAAATGGCGATAGGTAGATGTCGCCGATCCGAATGGCGACGGTAGCATTCGCCAGATTTGAATAAGCAACGAGGAAGCGTGACCTATAAAAACCCTTTAAACCCTAAAATTCGCACATGACTCACTTTTATTGAGAAAAAAGGAGGAGGAAGAGAGAGTAGAGGGAGAAGAGAGCTAGCGAAGTCTTTGCCGTCAGGTTGCCCTTTGTCGGGTAATTTTTTAACCGAATAGATTACATAGTTATAGATGTATGGTTACATAGTGCGTTATGTTTTACATAATACTTTTCGATTGGGTAGTCTAGTTTTAGATATGTGGTTGTCGTAGAAATGTTCTTTATGGTGTAGTGCATCAAATATGTCTGACGTCGTCAATTTCAAAATTTACTATGATCAGGGGACTATTATGGAGGGTCCTGAGGGGATTGATTTGCGTTATTTCTAATCGGCGACCGTGCCCCTAGCAAAACAAGACTAGCGTACATGGGGCACTGTGATGCGGTGGTTATTCCACACATTCCAAGTGGATCGTGATGTCTACGATCTGACTTTGAGTTGCCTTGCCCCCCGGGCAGCACAGCCCACATATTGGGAGTTAGTGCAGCTGAAGGGAACAAATTCATAGCAGTCATATGTATGCATGGCGAGGAGGGAGGTGGAATTTGATCCTTGACCCGGGCATATGGTAAGCCACTCCTCCATCTGCGGTGAACAAGAAGAAGTCTTGATGCCAAAGAAAAGTTGGGGACTCGGCCATAGTGTTGCGCACACAATGGTGAAGCTCCGAGATTCTTGATCTTTGTCGATGAAGACCCTGCAGAAGTGACTCTTTCGGTCAGGCAAGCTAGTGGTCTTGCTGACGAGGATGAGAAGGTGGAAGCCGTAGTGCAAAGGATAGATCTCGAAGACCGGGACTACATGGCATTGTCAAAAGGTAAAGGTTCCGACGACGAGGATAATGTGGACCTGCAGGCAGTTCCATCCGAGTGGAACACATACCAGTTCGACAACCTCGTCGTCAGCGAAGACTCCCATGTGCCATGGGAGTGCGACGAGCGAGGTTAGGCAAGGAGCTATGTTCAAATGCAAGGAGGCCGTGCGGAGGCCTTGAGACAAATTCGGGCCTTATCGGTGCGGCGCACATTGAGTCGTCAAGTCTACCCCAAGATCCTGCGACATGAAGAGCGACATAGAGGGATGCCCTTGACAAGTGCACGCATTTCAGCCTAAGTGGGACACCTACTGGAAGTGTTGTATAGTCGTCCCACACACATGTGTCGTCGCTGAGTCAGTGCAGTCTCACAAGAACCTGTCATCAGGCTTCATCGCCAACCTCATATACGGTGAGATCGTGGATAATCTAGATTTTGAGCCACGGTCCATCATTGGGGCGATTGAGGCAAGTTTCCAGTACACAATCAGCTATGCCAAGGCGTGTGGGTCAAAACAGAAGGCATTGGAATCAAGGTTCGGTATGTTGGTACATTCGAGGACTCCTACCACAACCTACCCGGGCTACTCCGAGTCATACAAGACAGGAATCCCGGCACTCATGTCGACATTCAAGATGCCACACATCAGAAGTGGACCAATAAGAAGATATTACAGCGAGCATTCTTTGCCTTTGGTCCATGCATCAATTCATTCCGGTACTGTCGTCCTATCTTGTGTGTCGATGGCATATTCCTGACTGGAAGGTACAAGGGCCAGATACTAACTGCAATAGCGACGGACGGGAACAATCAAGTTCTTCCCGTGGCATTCGCTTTCGTTGAAAGCGAGAACACGGATAGCTGGTCGTGGTTCCTGAAGAATTTGAGGATTTCTGTTGTACAGGGCCGTCCAAACGTATGCCTCATACATGATCGGCATCGCGGGTTTCTTTGAGTGCAATCTTCTTTTGCAACAAGGAAGAAGCGTACCACTTATGTGGGCGGATCTGCCGAGCGAGTAGTGCATGAGGCACTTAGGTGCAAACTTCTACAATAGTTTTGCAACAGAATTTGAAGAACATGTTCAGCGGGTGTGCAACAGAACTAGCGGCGAAGTTGAAGCACTCACGGAAGATTACGGATGAAGCGGACCAAGAGCGCACAAAAAGGAGGCGTGAAAAGCTACCCTAGCGCCGACCGGGCCCCGAAGCATTGCCACGACTACCCACAGATGCTCCCAGTTGATGAGGAGGGCAGGGCACGCAGATGAAATGCTTCTCGGACTAGATTGAGCACGAGCCTAAGGAGAAGTGATCATTGCTACATAACGGTGGCGCTCGATATGGTGTCATAACAACCAATCTAGCCGAGGTGTACAAGCTGGGTCATCTTGGCGGCGCAAGGTGCCTCCCTTTGGTTGGTATTATGGAGACAATTCTCCAGTGATGCGACGAACTATTTTGTTGTGAAGCAACAACGTGTTGCTCGTCATGGCAAATGATGAGTACACTACTCCACCATGGTCACTAAGTACGGAGGAGAAGAGCAAGAAGGATGAGATGCATCGGGCATTCAAGATGGGCACAAGGGAGTTTAAGCCGAGATAATGTGCGAGGATAAAGGGCCTTCTGGGACGAACCGCGAGAGGTCACCACGAGTGCATACGCCACGCCATGATAGTTGCATATGCACTTGAAACAAGCCCTTCTTACGCATAGGCTCTGCTCCCATGTCATGGCGCATGTTGACGGTGGCGTAGCATCGGCTAGTACCTCCTGACTATTTCATCAAGGAGGCGGTGATGCAAACACGAAGTGAAGAGATGTATAGTTACATCGTGGTTGGCCATTTCACGGCCATCGGACACAGGAGTAACTAATCGGGCCGTGGACTTAGTCTCGGCACTTTCGAGCAGCTATATGCGCTTCTTAGTCTTCCAAGCAATGAGAGAACCACCAAGAAAAACACAATAAGCGAGAGAGACCGGCGATTAGAGTGATCACTAGCCCAGCGACATCGAGAATATGCTGTAGTTGTAAAGAAGTGGAGCGAGGAAAAACAAATGGCAGTGATGGTTCTCGAAGATATCGTAGAACGAAGAAGATGACTATAGTGGAGTGAGTAGGAGCGAAACAAACTAACTCAAGATATGCACGAGGTATGAAATATCGGGACGAGTGACACCTAGATAAACAAGACTTCCAACAAGGTGGCGATAGCGAGTAGAATCGACAAGGGATCACCATCGATGGTAGAAGATGAACATTAAGCTCCATAGGAGTCTCGGCGGTGTCTTGTCGATGAAGACAAGCACGATCAAGAAGATCCTGAATATACTTTTCTTGTGACGGATAGAAGCCCTCGGTGTAGAAATAACCTCAACCCCAAGAAAGTAGCGAAGAGGACCCGATCGGACATGAAAGCGCTCATTAAGGCGCTCCTTCAAAATGGTGATGTCTTGAGAATCATCTCCGATAATGATCGTATCATCAACATATAAAAGGAGAAGCGTCCGACCACGAGTGAAGTGTGAATAAAGAGGCGGGATCATAAGCCTTTGATGCAGAACCGGTGCAATGACAGCGAGAAGAAAGCGATCAAACCGGACATGAGGAGCTTACTTGTGGTAGTAAAGAGATCGTGAAGATGACAAACCATACCCTCGAGAGCAGAATACCCGGTGATGGGTGCATATAAACCTCTTCACGCAGACTCACCATTGAGAAAAGACATTCTTGACATCAAGGAGAGATGGACCATGCGAGCAGGCGCCACGGCAAGAAGAGTGCGAGCAGTGGTCATGTGAGCCACAAGAGCAAATATCTCATCATAATCACGACCATGCTCACCTAAAAATCACGTGCCACAAGATGAGCCTTGTAGCGCTCAAGAGAACCATTAAAGCGGGTCTTAATCTTGTAGACCTATTTGAGCGTGATAGGAGTAACACGCGGGAAGAGGACAAGATCCCACATGCCGATGCACGCTCAAGGAAGCAATCTCCTCTGCCATCACATGCTACCACTCACGATGAACAATGACATCACGATAAGAAGTCGGTTTGGCAAGAGCCGCTAAACAAAAGTCTGCGAGGAGGCGAATAGACTAGCGATCATGAAGAGCATATCGATGGGAGGCTGAAGAATATGACCCATCAAAAAAAAGTTGGCGCATCAGAAGAATCCTCAACTCGCAAACGACGAGTGTAGTAGAGAGGATAAGAAAGACGAAGACAGGGAGGAGCCTCTGGAGAGGGTGGCGGTGGCGAAGGAGGCGGTGAAGGAGGCAAGAAGAGACCAAAGGCTGTGATGGAGGTGTGGTGACTATGGGGGTGGCAAAAAAAGTCGGGAAAAAGCGACTCGACAAGAGATCTTTGGAGTGGTGGAAGGAGAAGGGCGAGACTCATAAAAGTGACATCAGAAACCGCGTTAAATCGCCCAGCAGGGATCCCAACAACGATATCCCTTATGCTCGGTAGCTATAGCCTTGAAAACGCCTCCTGGTGAGTGGTCAGCTTGGTGCGCTCACGAGGGGCAAGAAGAACATAGCACACACACACACAAAAAGGCGAAGACTAGAATAGTCAGGAGTCTTGCCACAGAGATGCTCAACTGGGATCCCACCGTGAAGAAGCGAGAAGAAGGTGAATATTAAGGAAAGTGGCGGTAGAAAGCGACCTCGGCCAGAAGTGAGGTGGGACAGCGCGAAGCAAACATAAGAGCGCGAGGCATCTCAAGAAGATGACAATGCTTCCGTTCGACCACAGATTACGGGCATGAGCACCGGGGCAAGAAAACTAAGAAAGAGTGCCTGCTTTCGGCAAAGAAAACCACAAAGGACTCCTAACAGGTATTCCCCGTGTCGACGACGAAAGACATGAATAGGAGAATCAAACTGAGTATGGATCATAGTGGCAAAAGTCTTGTAGATGGATAAAACCTCACTACGAGATAACATAAAGTATATCCATGTGTGACGAGAAAAATCATCAATAAAAATTATATAATATCGATAACCTCCTTTGAAATGAAAGGAGCCTATACATCGAATGAACAAGAACAAAAGGGCGTTGTGACCTTTGAATCCTTTGGAAGGATAAGGAAGTTGAAAGTTGTTTACCAAGCTTACAACCACGATAATTTAGAGAAACATCACCACGACAAAGTAAAGAAGATAGGCGCGACCCACAAAGATGTCCCAAACGATGATGCCACCGAGCAAAAGGCGTAGTGGAGGATCTGGCGAAGTGGCGGCGACGGTGGAAGCGACAAAGGCCGGTAGAGGCGGCGGAAGGAAGATGAAGCTGTCAAGCTCCTAGAATCTTTGTGAGTCCGCGGCGAGGCGGCACCAACTAGAGTATCCATGCGTCGATCTGAATACAACAAGAATCGAGAATCGAGAATAACCGACAACCATGATCGGTGGTGACTGAGTAGATATGAGTTGCATGGTTAGCTTGGGAACATGAAAGCGATAGGAATATGAAAAGAGGAATTGGAAAGAGTGCATCGTCCGGTGTGAAAGAGAGTACCATCTCTTTATGCGAGCGGTGATTGGAGCGACTAAGGACAAATGGAAGTGAGGCGATGGAATCGGATGTCATATGAAAGGAAGCACGAGTTAAAATCCAAGGTGATATACACGGGAAGAAGTAGAAGGTGGTCTCTCACTAGTAGGGATGGCAATCATGCCCAATTACGCATGCCGCGGGCGAATACCCTAATAGAGGTGGGTATGGGCGTCTTTTTGCCCACGAGCATAAAGCAGGCACAATTTCTTGTCCATCGGAGTAGCGGACGTGGGCATGGGTAAGCTCCTCCCCGTGCCCCCCATCCCACTTCCCACATCCGCCACCAGAAGCTCCTCCCCGCGCCCCCATCCCCACGCGCTCTTCCTCTTTGGTCCAGACCTCCTCGTCCTCTCTTGGACCTCACCACCTGTCAACCCCTTCTCTCTCTTCGCGCGAGCGCACTCAGTTTGAACCATCCGATCGCTATCGGATGGCCCCGCCTCGCCGCGCAAATCTTTCTTACCCCAGGACCTCCTCGCCCTTGTGGTCTTTTTACAAAGACCACCTCTTCTGGTCTTTTTGCAAAGACCACCCTCTTCGGTCTCTTTGCAAAGACCACCCCTTTCTGGGTCACGACCTCCCTTGAGGTCCAAACCTCTCCTTTGGGTCACGACCTCCTTTCGGGTCATGGCCTCTCCTGTGGTCTTCTCGCAAAGATCACCTCTTTGGTCTTTCTACAAAGACCACCTCCACGTGGTCTTTTGCGAAGACGACCCTCTTGGTCTTTTGCCAAGACCACCCTCCTGGTCGCGACTGCCTCTCTTTGTCGTTTTGTCGTGACCTCCCCTTGAGGCCGCGACCTCCTCTCTTTGTCATTTTGTCGCGACCTCCTTTGGTCGAGACATCCCTGTGGTCTTTTTGCAAAGACCACCCTCCGGTCAAGACTACCCCAGTGGTCACGACCTCTGGTCTTTTTTGCGAAGACCACCTCCTGTTCTTTTTGCAAAGACCACCCCTTGCGGGGCAGGACTTCCTTGACCTCTGCGGGACCTCCTCCAGGTCTCTGCAGGACCTCCCGGCTGAGTGTTGACTGGTCCCATTTGTCAGCCACGCTCATTTTCTTTTTCCCCCAACCGTATCTCTGGGGCCACAAAAGTCTTAGTGCATTTAATGCCGGTTGTGTCGCATTAAATGCTACCACTTTTTGCAGTATCCGTTCTTTCTTTTGTCCCCTCCTTCACCTACTCCCGTCTTCTCCTTCACCTACGCTTGAGCGTGGGAGCCCTTAGGAACTCACAGTAGCTCTAGCTATATAAGCTTGAGCCACCCTTCATCTTTACCTTTTTCCTCATTTCCAGTTCTCTTGCTCTTCCGACCAGCACTTGGACCTCCTCCCAAGCTGTTGGTTCTTCTTGAGCAGCCCTTGGACCTTCTCCAACCATTGAAGCTTCTCTGTTGGTTTTATTTTGGTGTTTCATTGGAGTTTATTTGGATCTTACTTGAGCTTTATTTGAGTTGCTCTATTTTCACATGTGTAGATTGTGAAGTCACCGAAGAGCCCGAGTTTTTTGAGGAAGAAGAAGACACTTAAGCCTTTGAGCAAGGCAAGTTACACCCTTGACCATGTTGCACCTATTACTTCAAATTACTTATGTCTGTTTCAAACATTACTGCATGCCTATTTTTACTTAACTATTTCAATACATGTCTTTAAATTCATAGTTATACATAAATCCTTTGTAAGGCCCATATTGTCATTGATTCGAATCTGCTGTCACCCTAGATAAAAAAAAACTTGGTGATGCAACTGTGTGAACCAGGACCTCTTGAAAAATGTATGCTTAGACATGTGCTTAGACCAAAATCTTGTTTTTGGGAAGTTTTACTGCCAAATGACCTATGTTGTCTAAATGTTTTAAAGGCTGAGCCATGACATTGGGTTGTCATGGAGATTTTGTAAATGTGTTTGAAAAGCAAAGAAAAGGAAAATAAATTTGGACTTGGGCGAATTAGTTTGTTGGCTGGTGCATGTTTATGCACGGGTTCAACCTAGGTAAGGTTGAGGCCCAGGGTTCGTGGTGGTCACCCAGGTCAGTTAAGGACCAGTTTGAGAGCCGCATCTTGCTAGCCACCCCGTGCAACCACATGTTCTTGAGTGGGCAGGACCTGGCCAATTAATTTGTAACGTTCCATCGTGACCGTTCCTTCTGATGCGGTGGGTTGTCATGTTACGACTATGTAAGTCCCACCTGGCGCAAGAGGGGGCCTAGATCCTGTGGGTTTCTATCCAAAGGAGGTGAAACCTTAGCAGGGAAGGGCTACGGTGGAATGGAGCATTGTAAAGGCCTTGTGGTAATCCCTTTGCCGCGCACCTTCGGAAGTGTGTAATCGGGCAGTATAAGTGGATTACCTCATGTGGGTAAAGCTGTACACCTCTGCAGAGTGAAAATCTATTCGAATAGCCGTGACCACGGTCATGGTCATGCTAGCAAAGCCACTCAAAGTTAGATCTCAGTTTTGTTTCAAAATGGTTTGTCAAATGGTTGTGGATCTCTATCCAAGTGGGTGAGGGCAGGGAGCCTTGTGACAGGAGGGTATCCTTCACCACCTTGTTGATGAATGTTATCCATCTGTAAAATTAAAACTTTGAAAATGAATTTTAATTATTGTTACTTGCTTTGGAACTTATTACCTGTAATTGAAAATAAACTTGGCTTTTTGCAAACTAACCATATTTGTCTTCCTTTGAGATACCTACGTATGCATATCATCCTGTTATTTGACGGGTGTAGCTTGCGAGCACGGTTGTTGTACTCATACTTGCTTGATTTGATAATTGAGCAGGAGAGGACTTCTATGATGATGAGGAGAACCAGATCAACTAGGCTTCGCCCTCCAGCCGTTTGCCTGTGGTGTAACGGGTGCACTTATTCTTTTGTTTCCGTTGTGTATTTTTGCCTTCGCTAGCTTGTAAGCCAAACCTTGTAATCAACCCTTCTGTTGTTAATAAAGTTTGCGTTGATGTATGCTGCCACTTTTATATGCTGTGTGAACTAGCCATTGATCCTTGGGACTGGTTCAGATCACAGAGGGCTTAAGATTTTTCCAAGTCCCATGATCTCCTCGGGTTGGTCTCTTAAGACCTCCCTCAGGTCAGGTCGTGGCACTTGGGGAACTCTTGGCTCTCACGACCTCCTCGGGTTAGGACTCTAGACCTCCAGGTGGTCTTGCTGGATCTCCTGGTTGGTCCTGGAGGTCCTCTCGGAGGATCCTACGGGACTTCCTGGGAGGCCCTAGCGGACTTTTCAAGAGGTCTTGGAGGACCTCTCGGGTGCCCCAGGCCGGGTCATTACAAAGTGGTATCAGAGCATCTTGACTGTAGGTCGTAACCTAGTAGAATGGTCGTTAGTAGAAAGTTCAAAATTTACTTTACAAAACAAGAGAAATAAATTGTTCTCCTCTTATCTGGGTCATCTCTCTATCCTTACCTTCTTCTCTGTATTCATTCTTACCTTCTTCTCTCTTATCTTTTGCTCTCCTCACTGTTTTATAAAGTTGAATAGATCCTCTTTCCTTGAAATATCTATAGGTGGTGTCCAAGACCTCCTGCTGTGGAGCTGTCTGGGCAAGTAGTCGCGCAAGGACCTCCCAGTTCATGGTCAAGAGTGGTAGTCTTTTTGCAAAGACCACCCTTTGGGTCCCTTTGCAAAGACCACCCCTTGTGGCCACGACCTTCCTGCTCGTAGCCCCGAGGGCAGTGAGCCTCAAGTAGAACGTGTTTGAGCTTTTGAGTTGGTTGTTCTCGCTGGTTTGGATATTCCGACCTCTCCCCTTTAGCTTTCTTTCTCTTTCCAAATCTTTGAAGCTCTGGCAGATGGTGACAACCCGTGGCAGTGGCAGCACCAGCAATCCGGGCAGAGCAGTTGGAACTGATCCAAAGACTCCTCTTCCGCAGCCACCACCTCCTCCAGCCGGAGGGCCAGATTGGAATCAGGTGATGGCAAATCAAGCCCAGCTGATCAACTTATTAGCTCAGTCCATCAACAACACTCAGAATCTTCAAGCAGTCGCAGTAGCTCAACCACCAGTTTTCGCTCCACCCCCTCCAAGGGCGAACATCTCCGAGTTTATGAGGATGAGACCACCTATTTTCTCCAGCAGCACTGAGCCATTAGAAGCTGATGACTGGCTCAGAACAGTGAGCAGGAAGCTAGATATGATTCAATGTTCAGACCGGGAGAGAGTCTTATTCGCCTCTCACCAGCTCAATGGGCCAGCCTCTGAGTGGTGGGACAACTACACCCAATCCCACACCGATGCCCAAGCTATCACCTGGGATGAGTTTGTTCAAGCCTTTCGTCGTACTCATATCCCTCATTGCATGATGTTGCTGAAGAAGAAGGAATTCCAATCTCTGCACCAAGGCAACCGCACTGTCAGTGAGTACCTTCACAAGTTCAATCAGTTAGCTCGTTATGCACCTCAAGATGTGGCAACAGATGAGTCCAAGCAAGAGCGCTTCCTGGAAGGGCTCAATGATGATCTCGCCGTTCAACTAATTGCTCAGGATTACTCAAATTTTCAGCAGGTTGTGAGCAAGGCAATTCGCCAGGAGGGCAAGCATCATGAGATGGAAAATCGTAAGAAGAGGAAAGTAGCCCAGCAATTCAGATCAGAAGGATTTTCTAGGCCTAGGACCTCCCAACCTCAGCAAAAGATTTCTCTGAGCTGCGACTCGTTTCCGTCGGGTTGTTTCAGGATCATCCATACCTGATCCTTGAGTTTGCCTCAGTGAAGTGCAATCCCACTCACTTAGACATGGCTTTCCGTTGTAAATCCAAGCCCAGTTGTTGATTAGCCAAAGTGCAGAGACTCTTGTGATCAGTAAGAATTAGAAATGGCCCGCACTGCAAATATGATCTCCATTTATCGATTGCCATTATAATAGCTAAGAGTTCCTTCTCATAAATAGACAATTGCTGATTTTGTGGACCTAAAGCTTGGCTGAGGTAGGCCACAGGATGGCCTTGTTGCATTAAAACGGCACCAATGCTAGTAACACAAGCATCTGTTTCAACGGAAAATGGCAAAGTAAAGTCAGGGAGTGCAAGGACTGGGGTGTTCACCATTGACTACTTCAATGACTCAAAAGCTGTCGTGGCTTGCTCATTCCAAACAAAACTCTTCTTCTTCAATAGGTTGTTAAGAGGTTTGGCGATGGTGCCGTAGTGCTTGACGAATTTGCAATAATACCTTGTGAGTCCTAGAAATCCATGCAACTCCGTAATGGTAGTGGGTTGAGGCCAACATTCCATTGCTCTAGTTTTTCCTGGATCGGTGGTGACTCCACTGTGAGAAATGATATGACCTAGGTATTCCATTTGATGTCGGGCAAAGGAACACTTGGACCGTTTAGCAAAAAGTTGATGCTTGCGGAGCACATCTAGGACAATCTGTAGGTGTGCAAGTTGATCGTGCAAAGTACGACCACTACTATAGAAAATGCCTTCACAAGCGGTTCAAAACTGTCATCACAGACGGTTTCGTGAGCCGTCTGAGTTTATGGGTCAGTAATGACATGAGGTCATCCTGAGCGGTTTTTGAACCGTCGTAATACCTAATATCACGAGCGGTTATTAACTCAAAACCGCATGCGTGATAGTTGACAATCCTGAGCGGTTTGTAGATGCAACAAATGCGTGATTGTCGACAATCCTGAGCGGTTTGTAGATGCAAATGCGTGATTATCGACTATCACGCAGCGGTTTGTAGATGCAGCGTGCAGCGATAATCGAAAATCCTGAGCGGTTTGTAGATGAAAGCAAATGCGTGATATGTCGACTATCACGAGCGGTTTTATCTACAAACCGTGCGTGATTTTCGACTATCACGAGCGGTTGCATCTACAAACCGTCTATGATATTCTTTTCATTGCTAAATCTATTTACGTTTATTGGCTAGCCTCGGGAAATGCTAGCATGCCCTCTGAAACAAGCACATCCAATTAGCATTCATTTTGAAGCAAGCACATAAAATTAGTATTCATTTCGAAACAAGCACATCCAATTCACAAATCAATTAACTAAAGTTAACCATTAATGTACATTTACACACATGTACCATTAAGTTCAATCTTATCCCAATCAAGTTCAATCTACACAGTGGAAACTCCCATCTGGATTTATGACCTGACTGTTTAGGAATGACGCAAGGTGTGATCGAACTTTTATGAGCTCTCTCTATTCCAACGCAGTTTCGACGATGGTCGCAACCTGTTACTAGGAAGATTAAATTCGTGCTTATATAAATTGGTAAGTATATATGAAATAATTGTTGCAATATTGACAAACCTGAGGATCATTGATGATCGCGGAACCGATGAGTAGTTCCATGTTGTGGCAAACATAGTATCCACAGATGTTGCGGCCAGACGGCTGCTGGTGGTACTGCAAAAATAGAATTGGTTAGTTCGAGAGGCATTACTACAAAGTATTATATAGGATTAATGTGTACTAGCTAGCGAGTACCGGGAAAGTTAGATCGTGTTGCAGCGACCTTTCCCTGCATTTCCCTCCTCTAGCATATAACACGTTGAACGCCCTACATGACTCCAAGAAGTTAGCCTTAGCCATTGCAAAGGAAGGAAATACTACAATAGAGTTTCTATGGAGGAAATGTGTTTACCTGTTGATTAAATTCCGGATAACTGTGAAGTTGTGAGTGGTCCTCTTTAGGGAATCTAGGTACATTACCTATTTCCGTTTTGGTATAATTACAATTAGAATCCAGTGGAACCTATACAGGCATGTCACCATGGTCATTAAACCTAAGTTTGTGTTGCTTATAAAGTACAAATCAACAAGTATAGCTAGTAGTGCAACACTTACTCCTGGTTGTAGGGCAAAAGTATGTATTCCTTGTTGCGGCGAGCCAGCAAAAACGCTATAACGTAATCCTCGACGAATGTTGCATTCGCCTTGATGGTTTGCTTGGAGACCACGTGTGGGTCGAGGAAACCTACCGGTGAATTCATTCTTTCGGCTTCAGACATCATGTATATATATACAAAAGCAAGGAGTTATATATAACATTTATCGGTATTACACGAACATTGACTGTAATTGTACACATTTACAGTTCCCAGCATCGCATGAGTGAGACGCCGAGCTGGTCAAGGTTGAAGAGATAGAACATGTCCTCGAAGGTCACCGTGAAGACACGGTCTTGATGCTCGTGGTTAAAATGATCCTCCTTGAACTTGACGGTGACACCCGAGCGTCGTTGTTCATCCGTCTTGTTGGACTGTTCCATGTACCATGTATGCAATGTCGTGCAAACTGGTCCTAGGGTAGGGCTATCTAACCTCTCGACCAATGGCTCGCCTAGCACGAATTTTCAGGCCAACGGCAAGAAGGGGATATCAGAACAGGAGTCGACCGTCTTCGATTTGCCCTTACTGCCTCGCTTTGTAGAGGTCAACTTCATAAGAGTCGACTGAGCACAAGGTGTAGATGCATCTGATGCACCGGGCCCGTTCTGGTGTCGGTCGCAGGTAGCCGGTCGCGATCGGCTCCGTGGACTTGATCTGGTTGTAGAAAATTCCGTGAAGTTGACACGAGCGAGTAGCTCCAGCGGATGTCCCCTTGGGTCCTTTGGATGAATGTTCCAACGGCTTGCTCTAGAGTCATGACCTCGTCGTTTGGGGAATATCTGCGGGGCGGCCTCGAAATTGGCACAAACACCGTCCACATTCACTTTTACTGGCTTGAAGCGTTAGATTTACAGTGCACCAAAGCCCCGACAGGATGGATACACCTGGCCCCAAGCAGCATCTCGGGCAACAAAGGCATATCTCACTTGGAGCTTGCACTTCATAGCCACCTACATAATGATACAAAATTAGCTACTCCAACAGGCCTATCAATGGATCGAGCATTCCAAAGATAATAATTATTACCTGGATGTCATCGACAGTAAATCTGTCGTCGCTTATTGGGGTAGGGTTAGACGCGCAGCTACTCGGAAGTTTGGGGGGGCTGGCTAGCACAGTAGGGGTAGGGGCTTGCAACTGATTTGGGATTTGCAATTCCCTAAGCCTTTCCTCAAAGCTCTCCAACTGTCATTGCGTCGTAGCTCTGACGCGATCATCGATCTCATCTCTGAGGGATTCAGTGATCTCATCCTTGAGGGATTCACGAATCTCCTCTCGTAGCTTTGCATCGCGCTCGGCTTTGGCTCTCTTCCTACTTCGGTACCATCCGGAGTCCGCTTGTAACGATTTTGCCCATGTAACATAAACACCAGCGCCTCTCGTGCGACCCGGATGCTCATTGTTTCCTAGGGCCGCGAGAGTATATCTCTCTCCTTGTCTGCCTGGAATGAGCCTTGGGAAGATTGTGCACTCAGCGTTACCTACAATAGCCCGACATGTCATTTCACTTCCTATGAAGTTATGGAGTAATTACAAACTAGGTAGATCAAGATCTTACCGGGCGCTAGGACACTTCCTGGTCTGTAGGGTTTGGAAAGGAGACTTCCCGTGAGGCGAGTGCGTAACCTCTCAAATAACGGTTTGAGCGCGACATCAGTGATCTCGGCAAATGGCGGGGAGACATTTGAACAGCTTGCCTGCTGGTCCTGATCCCTCCATATCAGGATTTTACCCGCATACCTAGCGGTGTCGAGTCTGTGGGGGTGCTTGTTTTTTGCCTGGAGGGCCGTGTGCGCCGCACTTTCACTCCTAAATTCATCTGTCGTCTTCTTCACCACAAACTCGGCCCAGCACTCTTCCAAGAACGGATACTTGTGGAAGGGCCTCAGATCATTCTCCACGTAGTTCTTGACAAGCGTGCTCTTGAAGTTCTTCCACGCTTTGCACGCCTGTAGCAACACGTGTTGTTGCACGGAGTCCCGGTGTTGTTCCGGGATCTCGAATGATTTGAGAATATTCGTCAACAGCTCATCTTTCTGTTCTTTGGTCAACTCCTTCCACGAATCGAAGGTGATGTTGACCTGTTGCCGTGCAACTATTCCAACCGTTCTCTGGAATACGGACGCTGCTCGGCAAGGATTGATAGGGGTCCCAGACTAATCGACCTCCGTGACTTTTCGATATTCCTCTTCTACCACGCTTGGATATTTCAGAGGACGGTGCATCAGACACATGAGGCGGTGACGATGACGAAGAATGAGCGGAAGACATCTTCACAAGAAATAGAAGTTATGACACGCATGAACATGTTATCATAAGATTAGATCTCTATGTGTATGGGTATACACACCAATTAATAATAATTGGGATATGTAGGGAATAAATTATTAGGACCAATACAATGACATAATTGACATAAACATGTAAATCCTCTAAGTCATTTAAAAAGAATAATATGCTCAATACAAACATCATATGAACAAATGAAATCAGCATAAAGCTAAGATTTAACATTTTGATATTGCTCTTAGATGTAGAGTAAGCATTCTAATTAGAGCTCAAATTCAAACCCAATTATCAAAACAATTTCAGTACAAGACTATTATCATCACAGAGCATTCATCTCAAACCCACCACACCACATTGTAATATATTACAGTAGCAGTATCAAAACAAATACCATATGAATAACTGACTAGAACAAATACAAATTCCTAAAACAAGTACAACAACACCTCATACTACTCAGCGTCGGGGTTAGCAACTCGGCACGGGTTACCTTTGGGCTCGGGGGAGGAGGCGCGCCGGGCTCGAGGAGGAGGCGGTGTCGAGGATGACGCCGTCGGCAGGCTCGAGGAGGACTTGGCGCGCTTGAGGAGGAGGCGTCGAGGATGGTGGCAGGCTCGGGGAGGGATCGAGGAGGCAGCGGCTCGGGGAGGCCTTCGGCTCGAGGAGGAGGCGTCGAGGGCCAGCGTCGGCAGGCTCGGGGAGGACTTCATGCCTTGGGCTCGAGGAGGAGGCAGCGTTGAGGATGGTGGTGACGGGCTCGACGGAGGAGGGAGCTAGGAGTTGAGAAACTTAATCGTTTGAGTGGGGGGCGCAGGCAAACCCTAGAGTCCGAATATAAATAGGGATGGACATCACAGAGCGGTTTCAATCAACAACAAATGCGTGATATCATATATCGAAGGCGGTTCCAATCAACAACCGTGCGTGATATATGATGTATCCTGAGCAGTTCAATCAACAACCGCAAATGCGTGATATATATAATCCTGAGCGATTGTTACCAAGGAACCATTGTGATATATAATCCTGAGCGGTTTGATCTACAAACCGTCTGTGATATTATTTTGTATTGGTTAATCTAGTTACGTTTATTGGCTAGCCTCGAGGAAATGCTAGTCATGCCCTCTAAAACAAGCGAAAAACACAACAAGTACATGTATATACATCAATTCATATTCATTTGAAACAATCACATCCATTTCACAGTACAAATCAATTAACTAAAATTAACCATTCATCAGAGCGTACATATACACACATTGTTCAATTAATCTTTAAAAATTAGCCCTTCATGATGATCGACGCATATGTAGCTAGTTTCGTCACGTTCTTCTTCCTCGACCCTTATCTTGGTTTCGAAAGGAGGCAACTCGTCAAATTGATTGTATTCTTCCTCGCCCACTACATTCTCAACTCCGACAATCCTCCTTTTTCTGTGAAGAACTATGTGGCGCTTCTTATTTGCCGGGTCGGTTACACAGAAGACTTGATGTAACAGCCCAAAAATCCATAAAGGCAAAAATGAGGGATTTTTAAAACTTTTGTATAATGTCTATTGATGTTCTGTTTGTTTGCATTTTTTAGAGTCATTTGAGGACATCTTTCACCTTTTCTGCTCTCGTGATTTGATTTACTATCGTGCTAGGGTTTCTCTAAGTGAACATCAGGATTTTAGCTAATCTAAAATCCTGCTACTCTGCCTCATCCCAATTCTCTCTAGTTTCCTTCCCTCTCCCTATTTCCTCCCGGGCTAAGTGCGGATCAGACCAGTGCTGGTCTGGCCAACCCGCTCCAGAGCGCCCCTCTCCTATTCCTCTGACCAGCTATTGGTCAAGCCGATGCAGCCACATCTCCCAAGGTTTCAGACCAGGCAAGAGCTCAGGCATGATGCTGTCATTCAGCCAGTGGCGGATCTAGGATTTCCCTACGCCTCGGGCTAAATTCTAATAGGCTAACATCCTAGAACGAACGCCAATTTAGACCCACACCATGATATAATAAGAAAAACATAGCAAAACATAAATAATATAGCATTGTAGAGATACAATTTGAATACCTAAATATCGAAGATTTCATCTCTATTCTAGCCCACCATTTCTTCATCAATAATCGGACAAGAACCAAAACCTACAAAGACAACATAAAAAAGTAAATCAAATAGAGGTATGATTACATACAAAGATTTCTTGCATAGCAGTCTCAATAATTATCATTTATTGGTAATTTAACATTGATTCATATGTACATTGATAGTACAAATATACATTGTGCCTAAGAACCAAAAAATAATTGCTTCACAGTACAAATATACATTGATAGAAATGAGAGTCCAAAAGTTGACATGAATAATGAGCATTTGATTAGAGTAACGAATACTCAAGACTGCATCAACAAACATAGTACATTCAATTTTTCTATAATTGCACTGTCATTGACCATATCAATTGCAGCTCATATCTTTCAAAAGGACACCTCATACTTGCAAAATGACAAGTATAGCATGTAAGGTTACAGAGAATGCTAAGAAAATGAAAAGAAAGTACCAGTACCACTTTCTTGCTACCACAATATACAAATATTTCTTTGTTTCTTTATGCCATTAGTGCAGATTACACTAGTTTTACAACTATCACCAATGCATTGATGCCACTAAGAATCATTCATTTCTTTTCCACCGACTTTACTTTGCCAATGCCATCTGCCATGTTAACTATACCTTTCTTCAAGCTAGCCATGCTAGTCAAAACTTTAGTATTCATAACTACAAAGTCACTTCCACCTTAATTTTTCCCAAATCATGAACCATACCTGATTAGGAATCAATTTCCCAACGGACAACACCACCTTGTCAACAATTCAACATTCTGGTGCACACTGCACCAGGCACAACAAAATCCACATCAAAATCCACAATAGCCAAGAAGGGGTTAGTAACTTAGTATGGCACCTAATTGCTAGATTTATCTGGAGATCAAACAAGGATGACACCAAGTGGAGGGAGGGCGGAGGAGGGCGGCAGGCGTGGAGGTGGAGGGAGGTGGAGGAGGCGGCTTGCCGGCGTGGAGGCGAGGGCGGAGGAGGGGGCGCCAAGGGTGGAGGTGGAGGAGGCGCGGATGGAGGCGCCGCCAGCGTGGGAGGCGAGGGCACGGCCGGGCGTGGAGGAACGCGTGGAAGGAGGGCGGCGCCGGCGTGGAGGTGGAGGGAGGCGCGAGGGAGGGTGGCGAGCGTGGAGGCGAGGACGCGGCGCCAGCGTGGAGGGGACGGCAGGCTGGGCGTGGAGGGCGGGCGGAGGGAGGTGGCCGGGGCGTGGATGGAGGTCACGGGCGGGCCATGGGCGAGCAGCGAGGGCGGCGGGCGGCTGGGACTTGGGAATGGCCGAATGGGGGCGTGGGAGGCCCTGTGGTGACTGGTGGCTGGGTGGGGTGTGGGGAGGCCTGAGGAGGCTTGCGATCAGGCCTCAGGCTGGCGATCGGGCCTCAGGCTAACACCTGGGCTGGATGTGAATGGACCAATATCACAAAAAAATTCCATTGAAATTTTTGCTGGGCCTCGGGCTATAGCCCACCTAGCCCGAGGCCCAAATCCGCCCCTGCATTCAACCATACCCCCCCCCTCACTGAGCTGTACTATGCTGCCCACTCCCTCAATAGCACCAATCATACCTCCTTGTCGGCTGTGCCAAGGTGGATGTACATATTCACTCCAAGTCCCATATGGCCTTTCTTTACCATTCCAGTGCCAGTCTCACTTTCTTCCTCCTCCAAGAGAGCTCGAGCTCCAGTCAAGCTCAAGCCCTCGTCCCTATCAAGCGCCCTCACCACCCCCGCCTTGCCGCAGGCAACCATCGCCTTGGAGACCACCCTCCTTTCACCTCCGACCTGGGCATTTCAAGACATGCCCGAAGGACCATCTATCTACTTCTTGGGAGCAACCTTGAAGGCCGAAGACCACCCTCCTTTCCCTCAAGCTACTTGCAGCACGGAGCTTCTCCCATTGTTGTGATCCACCGTCACCAGCTCAGCTCCGGCTAACCATTCTCCAGTTCCATACTGGTAAGTTCCTAGTGGATAGAAACTCCTCCTAGTTCGAGCTGCCTTGTTTCTTCCTCTAATGTTCTTTGGTTCTTCCTTTGGCTTTTCCGTTGGTTCATTCGATTGCATCAATACAGTCGAATCCTTGCTTCTTTCGACCTCTGTTGTGTAGTTGAACACTTCTCTCTACACACGGTTAACACTCCCACGACCTCCCATTTTACAAAGACCACCTTGGTGGTCGCGACCTTCCATTTTACAAGAGACCACCCTCATGGTCGCGACCTCTCATTTTGCAAAGACCACCCTCATGGCCATGACTTCCCTTTTTACAAAGACCACCTTCTGGCCGCGACCTCCCATTGTACCAAGACCACCCTCTACCTCACAACCCCCCCTTTTTTTTCAAAAACCACCCTCGTGGTCACGACATTCCATTTTGCGAAGACCACCCTCTATTGCATGACCTTCCTTTTTGCAAAGGCCACCTTCTGGATCTTCTGCAAAGACCTCCCTTGGTCGTAACACGCTCACGACCTCCCACTGGTGATAACACCTCCTCGACCTCCCACTTGGTCGTACACCTCCACGGCCACCCCTAGTCACGGTATTTCCATGACCTCCCACAGGTCGTATGCTTCCGCGACCTCCCTGTAGCATCCCCGTTTCTATGAACTTTCAAATAAAAAGAAACATTTGGTTTTGATGAGAGGTCAAAGCTTACTTTGAGATTCTATATAGAACCTTAAATGACCATCGGGACCTCCCTTGGCGCTCATCTTGACCGTCGGGACCTCCCTTACTTTCATCTTGACCATCGAGATCTCTCTTGGTTCCATCTTGACCATCGGGACCTCTCTTGGCGCTCATCTTGACCATCGGGACCTCCCTTGCATTCATCTTGACCATCGAGACCTCCCTTGGTTCCATCGTGACCGTCGGGACCTCCCTTGGCGTTCATCGTGACCGTCGGAACCTTCCTTGCGTTTATCTTGACCATCGGGACCTCCCTTCGTATAGATCTAATGGACCAAACCTCTCTTCGTCTAGATCTAACAGTTCAGACCTCTCTTAGTTTAGATTCAACGATCCAGACCTCCCCTTGCTAGGATCTGACGGTCCAGACCTCCTTTCGCTTAGATCTAAGGGTACAGGCCTCCCTCCATTTAGATCTAACGGCCCAGACCTCCCCTTCGCTTAGATCTAAGGGTACAGACCTCCCTTTATTTAGATCTAACGGCCTGGACCTCCCTCCGCCTAGATCTAAGGGCCTAGACCTCCCCTCACCTGGATCTAACAATCCAGACCTCTCTTCGTTAGATCTAACGATCCAGATCCCTCTTCGTTTAGATCTAATGGCTCGGGCCTCTTTTCATTTAGATCTAGCGATCCAGACCTTCTCTCATTGGATCTAAGGGTCCATACCTCTCCTTGTCTTGATCTAACGGTTCAGATCTCTCCTCGATTAGATCTGAGGGTTCAAACCTCTCTCTCGTTTGATCTCCCTCTAGTTCTTTTTGCAAAGACCACCCTCCTGGTCTTTTTGCAAAGACCACCCTGGGTATAGTAATTCCAGGACCTCCCCTGTATACAGTGATTCCAAGACCTCCCCCGTATACAGTACCTAAAGGACCTCCCCTAGCGACAGCAATTCCAGGACCTCCCCTAGCTACAGTGATTCTAGGACCTCCCCTGGTCGTGACACTCGCACGACCTCCTCGGATCATAGCACTTCCGCGACCTCCCTTGGTCATGGCACTCTCAGGACCTCCCCGTGTTGCAGTACTACCAGGACCTCCCCAGGTCTTAGCACTCCCACGACCTCCTAGTCATATCCTCTTGGGACCACTATAGCCTCTACGACTTCCATAGCTTCAACCACTATAGCTACTGCAACCCTCTCTTGGTCGTAAGTATCCTCACGACCAATTCCTAGCCATGAGCCTTTCTAATACCATCTCTTGGTCGTACGTTCATCCACGACCAATCTATGGTCGATGGGGCTTACAGACGTGTAGGCCTAAACAATCAGAGAGTCTCCCACGCCATATTTAAAGATATGGTCTGGTCATCCCGTTGAACTGTCGTTAAATATGTTTGCTCTCATTTCGAGGTGTTTTTGTTCGTTTGAATGCATTTGGATTTATTGGAGTTCCTTTGGTTATTTTCAATCGCACGGGAATTCAATCGTATTATACGTAATTAGCAGCTGGAGATATCATGGAACCGCAGCCCCAACAAGGACAAGATTGCCAGAGCACTGAACAGGATGATTATCAACATATTGAGCAAAATTATTATCAGGATATCGAGAAGGTCAAATATCAGGATATAGAGCTTTATCAGAACCTTGGCCAAGGCGAGTCAACACTTTGATCATTTTGAGCCTACTCTTTTGCAAATTATGTTGCTTTAAATTATGAAACCGCATTGCTATGTTTTATCAAACTAAATTGGTCTAGATCATAGTTAATGCCTTAACTAATACTTGTGTATAAAATTCCAATCTTTGAACTTAGACACAATCCTTGTCACCCTAGACTTAATGGATCACATACTAGCTAATAGGTCTGTATCTAAGTGTCATGCTTAGCCTTGCTTAGATACAATGTCCTGCGGGCATTAAATTGCCCGACCATAATCATTAAAAACTTTGGAAAATGATTTGGGGTAGTTGAGGCTAGGAGCCTGGCTCGTATGTTGAAGTAAATGGTTATTTTCAAAACAAACAACA
This sequence comes from Phyllostachys edulis, assembly GCA_036346405.1. Taxonomy (NCBI): domain Eukaryota; kingdom Viridiplantae; phylum Streptophyta; class Magnoliopsida; order Poales; family Poaceae; genus Phyllostachys; species Phyllostachys edulis. The sequence continues at coordinate 41,115,292 of CM070558.1, read as the reverse complement.
CCTGAAAACTATTTTCGACTGGGGCGGCTGGAAAGAATGGCTGGTGCCTAGGGCACGAGAATATGTTAATATGTGGATGCACCACCCTGGTCAATTAAGGACCGAATCATGGAATGACCTCTCATGCAAAAACAGTGCAACCACAAGTCTATAATGGGAACGACCTGGCCAACTAATTTGCTCGCCTCAACGTGGCTCCGCCGTTGGGTTGAATGCGGGTGGATAGCCGAGGGAGAACGAAGCCACAAGAACTGCATTGGCACAAGAGGGGGCCTCCCGGAGAGCCTAGGGGGTGGGCTCAGGGCGGTGGAAACCTTAGTGAGCGAAGGAGTACGTCGAGGTTGAGCATTGTAAAGGCCTTGTGGTAATCTCCCCTTGATTCGCATGTCCAAGGAAATGTGTATATATCAAGGTGATTACCTCTTGTGGGTAAAGTGTGTGAACTCTGCAGAGTAAGAAAACTATCATGATAGCCGTGCTCACGGTCAAGAGCGGTGCTGAGAACTTGCTTGATATAGTCTTCGTTTTTATAAAACCATTTGTGCTGGAAAAAGGAAGGCTGGGGTGGGACCCCAGGGATTTGAGGAAGGCCTGGTCTAGGACCAGTGGTAAATACGGGATAACCCGAGTATAGGAGGTGGGACCTCCACTAATACTTTGCAAATGAAAACTCATTTATGAAAACAGATTTGTTAAAATGCTAAGTCTCAGGATTTTTCTACTACTCTTCTATTTCAAACTTGGCTTTGTGCAAATAAAAGAACTCTAAAGCTTCCCTTGACTTGCCTTACATCTATACAACTGCATTGTGTGTTGGCTCACGAGTACGGTTGTGTACTCAGGCTCTGCCATTTTAATCCTTTCAGACCCATATGATCAAGACCCCTGCGACCACTACTACCCAGAGGCTGAATCGGATGGCGTGGAAGAAGATGATGCCTAGGCCAGGACCTCCAGTCGCTTGCCTGTGTGCGGAGTGAATGGATCCACTACGACTTGTTCTGCTTCTGCCCTTGTCTTTGTTTTTGTATTCTAGCTTTTGTAAGATTTCTGCCTACGTGGCTCTTTTGTAAGACAATTGGCCGTATGGCCAGATATATATATATCTATCTATCTATATATATATATATATATATATATATATATATATATATATATATATATATATCTATATATCTATATATATATATGTATGTATGTATATGAATGTTTATACTATGTTGCGAGCTGGCACTACTCTAACGAGCACCACTGCACTTTCCAACCACGGTCCTTGCTTGTGTGTAGTCACCCTCCCTGACAGGGAGCGGTCTCCAAGACCCCTTCTTGGACCTCCACTGAGACCTCTCCAAGATTTTTCCCCAAGACCTCCTCTAGGACCTCCTCCAGGACGTCTCTAGGACTATTCACAATAGACAAGATTTACGATCAGTTTGTTCTCAACCACTAAACCGATGTATTACGATCACCCCTAGATGTTCTAAAACCGCTACTAGGTGATTTAGGACAACCCTTAGCTGGTTGAGGACATCTACCAAATGACCCCCGACCACCATTAGTCAATCCAGGACCACTACCAGACGTCTCACGACCATCCTCAAAGCTTTCGTAACCAGCTCTAGTGGGTCTAGGATCTACCAGGATCTCCCAAGACCCCCTAGGACCTCTCAGGACCTACTCAAGAACTACAGGACCTCCTAGAACCTCTAGGACCTCCCCTAGGACCTCCTCTGATACATCTCTCCCAGACTTCCTCTTAGACCTCCTCTACGATCTCACAGAACCTCCTAAGGTCACCCAGGACCTCCTCATGAACTACAGGACCTCATAGGACCTCCCTTGACTCCTACAGGATCTCCTCAGGAACTCCCTTGACCTCCCGGACCTCTACCATATGTCTCACGACCACTCCTAGATGGTCTAAGACCACTACCCGATGCCTCAGGACCACCCCTAGATGGTCTAAGACCATAACCAGATGCCCCATGACCACCCCTAAATAGTCTAAGACCACTACCAGCAATCTCACAACCACCCTTGGATGGTCTAAGACCACTACAAGATGTTTCACGACCACCCTAGATGGTCTCAAACCACTACTAGAAGACACGCAACCACCCATATATGGTCTAAGGATCATTACCAGATGTCCCAAGACCTCCTCAGGATCCCTGTGGACCTCCCAGGACCTCCTCCGGAATCCCCTCGGATCTCCCCTGACCCCAAGGACGTCCCCAGGAACACCCAAGATCTCCTCAGGACATCCACAAGACCTCCTATAACCTCTTATCGTATTCTCAGGACCTTCTACTCTGGACCTCCTGCACCTCTTTTGTCGTATCCTCATGACCCCCCCCCCCTCAGGACTTCTCCAGAACGCCCCTACAGTGTTCCTCAGGACCTTCCTAGCTCGTCTCTACAGTGTTCCTCAGGACTTCCCCAGCACGTCTCTACAGCATCCCTTAAGACCTCCCCAAGACCACTACAGGAACCTCTCAGGACCTCTTCCAGACCTCCCAGGATCTCCACGAGATCTCTACAGGACTTCCACAGACCTCTTCAAGACCTCCCCGGATCTCCTTGGGACAACTCCAGGTTTTCCTTGGGACTTCTTCAGAACTTCTCCGAGACCTTCAGGACCACCCTGAGACCTCCCTAGAACCTCTCCAGGACCTCCTCTGCAACCTGGTGTGATCATACCACAACCATCAACCATTATCTAGTCGTTGTCCTGCCTCGGGTTGACCGTGAGTACTGATCAAGAACTGAAGATCAAGAAGGCCAAGAACTAGGTCGTGGGCCCACAGTCGATTGCCGGTGGGCATATCGTGAAGGATTCCACACGCTGTGCTTTGGCACTTCTTCCGCTGCTGACTCTCTAAGTGGATTGGTCCCGTTCGGCCACTTCGTAAGCCAAAAGCCGTTAGGTGTGTTTGTCTTTGTTCACTATTATGTAATAATTGAACAATTCTGAGTATGTACTTTGAGCCAACAATGTAACTGTGTGTGTCAGCTACTGATCCAGGGAATGACACAACCATACACAATGGGTCCCAAGTTCCAAATTTGGGGTCCGACATTTGAACAACTTGGTTAGCCAATATGAATGGTTCATCTTTGTATCCGACATGTTCGAGGTCCACGATAGTGACGCCGTACTTGTCGACCTTCACCTGTGGGAGATGGACCCAATGGCACCGAAATAGGGGGATCTTGAAAAGCACATAGTTGAGCTCCCATATCTCCTCTATTTGCCCATAGTAGGAGCTCCTCGACCCATCCGGTCTTGAATGCATCTATCACGGACACCGCTGATACGTTAGTGCTCTTTATATCCCGAGCTTGCGTATAGAATGTGTACCCATTTATGTCATATCCTCGCCATGTCACAACTGTAAATGTTGGCCCTTTTGCCAACCATGTCATCATATCACTTGTCAAGCTCCTAGCGAGTCGCTCCTTCAACGATTGGTTGAACCGTCTGTTGTGTTGTCTCGTGATCCAAACATCCGGACGCTCCGGATTCTGTTACCGAAGCACATCCTTGTGCTGGTCGATATACGGGGACACTTCAGTCCTGTGTTGCAAGACCGTGAAATGGGCTTGAGCATACGCATCCATATCTGGAGTGATTGCTTTCCTTCCGATGGTCCCGATACCTCGAGCCTCCTCTCATGGCGAGATCGAGGCACACCTATCGGTTCGACTGAGCCATGTAATCGGCGTAGAACTCAATGACCTCTTCGGTTGCATAACCTTCGGCGATCTTGCCCTCGGTAGAGATCGATTCCGTATATAGGACTTGAGAATTCCCATGAACCTCTCGAACAGGTACATGCTACGTAGGAACACGGGCCCACACATCTTTATCTCTCTCACAATGTGAACAATGAGATGGACCATGATATCGAAAAACGACGGAGAGAAATACATCTCAAGATCACATAGAGTCGTCACCACCTCGTCTTGCAGAGCATCTAGTCCTTCAGGATCGATGACCTTCTGAGCAATTGTGTTAAAGAAATAACATAGCCTCATGATTGTCTCTCGGACCTTGATCGGCAAAATACTTCTAATTGCAACAGAGAGCATTTGTGTCATCAGCACATGATAATCATGAGACTTCATGCCAATTAACTTCAAATCTTCCATCGAAACAAGTTTCTTCATGTTGGCGGAGTAACCGGACGGAACTTTCACACCATGCAAGCACCGGTTCAGTTCAGTTCTCTCGGCCTTGAACAGAGTGTAACAAGCAGGGGGAAGGTATGTTCGTCCTTTATCGGTCTTTGTTGGTGCTAACTCAGGTCTGATGTCCATATCAACCAAGTCAAGCCGTGCGTTGACACCATCCTTTGTTTTGTCACGAATGTTCGATGAAGAGACCAATCAAGTCATCACATACATTCTTCTCTCGTGCATGGCGTCGATGTAGTGGCGAACTTCTAGGTGCTCCCAATAAGGTAAGTCCCAAAATATTGATCTCTTCTTCCACATGTTCTTCTTACGGGTCCTCGATTTACATCTCTTTTTGAGCACAACATCTAAATCCTTAACCATATCATAGACCTCTTTTTCGCTTAAATGCCTTGGAGCTGAACTATCCTCCTTCTCTCCGTCAATTGTTTCTTCATCTGCGGTATGGGTGAGCCCTCGAAGGAACCTCACGATGACGCATGTACAAGATTTTCTGCGAGTGATTCAGCCACACACTCTCGGTATCATCTAAGCGGTGAGTCTGAGGCTTCGCCCTTTTGTACTCTGGCCCGACAAATTGGCAAGGGCAGGATAATCATTTATGGTGCAGAACAACAATGAATGTAAAGTGAAGTTCTCTCATTTGTATGCATCCCATACATGTACCCCTTCAATCCACAGTATTTTTAGATATTCCATCAATGGTGCTAGGTACACATCAATATTATTCCCAGGTTGCTTTGGCCCTTGGATAAGTATCGATAGCAAAATATACCTCCGCTTCATACACAACCAAGGAGGAAGGTTGTAGATACAAAGCATCACGGACCAAGTGCTATGTCGGCTGCTCATGTTACCAAAAGGATTCATTCCATCTCTACTCAAACCAAACCTTATATTCATCGATTCTGCACTGAAGTCTGCAAACCTCCTATCGATGTTTCTCCACTGGGCAGAATCAGCAAGGTGTCTTAGCTTTCCGTCATTCTTACGCTCCTCTGAGTGCCAATGCAGCAATTTTGCATTCTTTGGGTTCGCAAAAAAACGCTTCAAATGGGGAATTACAGGAAGATACCACGCCACTTTAGCAGGAGGTCCTTTCTTCACCTCGATTCCCTCGTCGTCATCTGATTGATTCTTACGCTTGTATTGGGATGCGTTGCACACCGGACATACATGCATGTTTGTATACTCGTTACGGTAGAGGATACAGTCGTTCGAACATGCATGTATTCTTTCTACTTCCATTCCCAATGGACAAAGAACCTTCTTGGCTTTGTAGGTGGTTTTGGGCAACTCGTTTCCCTCTGGAAGCATGTCCGCTAAAACACCTAACAGCCCCGTGAAACTCTTGTCGGACCAACCGTTGCTTTTCTTCAATTTCAGCAGTTCAAGCACGGATGACAACCTTGTGTATTTCGGCTTGCAGCCCGGGAACAAAGGTTTCTCCAAGTCCTCCATCAAGCCCCGGAATTGAACATACTCCCTCTCATCACAGTTCCCTTCTGCATCGCGAAGCATCTGATCTAGATTGTCATCGTGCAGCTTATCTGAATCAGAACCACAATCGACATCATCCGGTGGCATATTGATATCGTTGACTTCCTGTATAATATGCTCTTCACCGTGGATGGTCCAACATATATAACCCTTTTGAAACCCTTCAAATCAAGTGTGCTTCGATCTGCGCTCGGTTCTTAAACATCTTGATTCTCGCGATCAATGCATGGACGATACATATATTCCGCCCTTATTCAACATATCCTCCTCGGCAGCTCTTGTAAAAGCACACACGCCATTAATGTACTCTTCACTCACACGGTTCTCGGCGTACATCGACTTCGATCCAACACACGGTTCGTATTGAAAACCCTAGAAATAAATAAAAGGGTGACTTCGAAAGCGTATTTTCTGTGGCTTAATTACACTTTCCAACAGAGAAAGTGTATTTTTTTAACTTACATGTGGGCCCTACTTGTCAATAACTCATTTTTTATTTTATGATTTTATTTATAAAATCTATGGCGGCCTCACATGTCATAGACTCGTTAGTTTATTAACTAAATAATTAAAAATAGTAGGATTTGAAGCTCAAATTGGGCTTAGGGTGACATCGCATTGCTAATAGTCGTGGCTCAGGGCCCTAAGGTCGCCTGAGGCGAATTGACGGTGATGTACCGTGGTGGCGCCATGGGCTTCACTAGCGATTTCGGCGTAAACACGAAACTACTCAAATTAAAGGATGCTTATGCTCCAGTAGCTCACCTCGATCACGAAAAAGGTGTCAATGAAGTCGGGGAAGGTCCAAGACGGCTGGCCATCGATCGGTGAACAGAGGCGACGGCGGCAAGCTCCTCGGCGACAATAACTAAGATGGACCACACGAGCAGGCTCAATGAGGTGAGGCGATACTCAAACCAGGCACGGAGTGGCGATGGACTCACCGGGCTTGGAGATCTCCCGCGGTTACCGTAGCGCCAGAGATGGAGATCAAGAAGACTCTGTTAGGGAGCGATATATGTACCTTTGCGCGATGCGTGATGAGTTAATTATCACGACGGTTTTCAACAAAAACCGTCGTAATATGTAATATCATAATATCATAAAACCGGTTTATCACAGATGTAACCAAAAACCGTCTATGATATTGGGTTGCAATATCATGATACTTCACGATACGGTTTTAAACATGAACCATCTGTGATATGACCTCTTCACAGACGGTTTTTAGCGCGGAGAATAACACAGACGGTCGGTAAAAAAAACCGTCTGAGATTGTGTTTAATACAAACGGTTTCGATGAACCGTCTGTGATCAGGCGTCCAGTATTAGCATTTCTGTAGTAGTGGACTGTACATGAGGATGTCGTCCAAAAAAAACTATCACGAATTTGCGTACATGTGGAGCAAACACTATGTTCATCAAACATTGGAAAGTTACGGGTGCATTCGTTAGTCCAAAGGGCATGACACGAAATTGAAACTAACCTTGATTTTCCTCATCAATTTCCCTCATCCGAATCTGATGATACCCCGAGCGTAAATCCAACTTGGAAAAGAAATGTGTGCCTGCCAATTCATCCAGCAGTTCATCCACAATCGGTAAGGGAAACTTGCTCTTAACTATATGTTTGTTCAATCGATGATAATCGACACAAAAACACCAACTTCCATCCTTTTGTTGCACAAGTAGGACTAGAGAAGCATATGGGCTCATACTCGATGTGATTATCACGGATGCCAACATCTTAGTGACTTGCCGTTCAATCTCATCTTTCTGCAATGGTGAGTATTGGTAGGGTCGTGAATTCATGGGTACTAAACCAGGTTCCAAAGTAATGGCATGATCAAACTTCCGATGTGGAGGCAAGATTTTGGGGTCATTGAAAACATCCTCATATTGTTGCAGAAGGGTTTGAACTGCTAGTGGCAAAACAGAACTGGGTCCTGCTGATCCTCAGTTTGATGTTCCAAAACAGCTACTAACCAGACCTCATTGCCAATGCACCACTTCTGAAATTGTTCTGAAGACAGCTCAGACAATGTCACCTGTCGACTTGTTTGAAGGCCTTGTAAACAAACACGCTTTCCTTCATACTCAAACGACAACATTTTGTTTAGCCAATGGCAGTCCATCGGGCTAAGTGGTTGTAGCCAGTCCATCCCTAATACGACGTCATAGGCCCCTAAATCGATAACTCTCATCTTAGTGCTGAATGTGACGCCCTGAATCCACCAAGTGAGTGTTGGCACGACACTGTCACATCAAATTTGATCACCATTGGCCATCTTGACTGTGACTGGAGATATGGATTGAATTTGGAGGTCAGTCCGGTTGGCAAAGGGTCTATTGACAAAACTGTGTGTGCTGCCCGAGTCCACTAAAATGAGCATGACTTGATCTTTCACCAGCGCACGAAGGTGTATTGAATGCACTTCTTCTATGCCTGCAAGAGCATGAACAGACAATTGGAAGCACTCTTCTGGTGGTGTTGGTTCTGCTGTGGCCATGGCGTGCAAAGTATCGTCGGGTAGAATCTCCCCGAAATCTCCCAACTCAATAGTTAGTAATTGCATAGGCTTCTTGCACTAATGGTCCTTGGAAAACTTATCACCACATTTTAAACACAACCCATTAGCACGACGAAAATCCCGTAGTTGGCGCTCACGCCAGAAACTGTCAGTGCCCTGTGGTTTTGCCTCTGTGCGCACTATAGCCTTCATTATTGACTTATCAAGCTATTACATGTTAGATTGTTGCAATAATCTGGTTTAGTCATAAATACAAGTGAAACTCTGTCGAATTTTAAAAAAAACTTATAGCAAGTAAGGAACTCTTATTTCATTATGATAGAATAATTTATTAAGACCAGATAAATTGATGAGCAAGGACTAGATAATTGCTTAGACTCCTTTTGTTCAATGCATGGTGTTTATCAGCTTGACCATGTGTAGCTTGTAATTGTTATCTTGTTTACTGCTAGCTTAATTGATAATGAGAAGCTTGCTGAAATTTTATTGTAAGTAGATGTAAAGTATATTGTTAAGATAGTTTAGTAGCATTCCAGGCTCATTGTTGAGCTGGGGTGTTACACACCAAGGCCATCTGATCCTTGCGTACATCGACGTTGGCATCCTCGATCGTGTCCCATACTCCTTGAGCGCGCTTGTGCACCTTCATCTTGATTGCTCATACTGCATAATTGCTCTTCATGAGCATCGAATAATGCAGCGAAACGGCGAAAATCCTTCACCATCGCACCTGACGTCGTCTTGTCACCAGTGACACCACTTCCTAGAGAGCGCGGCATGATCTTGGGCCTACATGGATCAAGAACTCAGGCTCTGATACTAATTGTTGGCCTGACCGGAGATGAAGAGACGCACTGTAGGAGAGCAATTCGCAGAAACAGAGAACGCCAAGATCGATCGACTAGAAGCACACGCAGAGACCCACGACAACACACACATACAGGTCATCGAAAAAGACAGAAGCACACGCACAAGCAAAGGACAGAAACACACGCACACGAATAGAACATGAAGAATTTTGTGCTGCCGAAACCAGTGCAGCTTTTCTGATTTTATCTTCTATTGCTTAAACTGATTACAGGGGTGCCCTTTTATTGAGAGCAAATGACTATTTATATCCGGAAAGGATTCTACGTATCCTGAAGGGATATCAAACAAACTCTAATATCCATAATGAATACTGCCCAAATACAGTAGGACTACGTAAACAAACTCTACGTAAAATCTAGATATACCATATGCACAAAGATTACTAACAAATACAAATAGCCCTAGTCATGTGTTGTTTTATGCATGGTTGACATCTTGTGATCTTGGGACAAGAAAGAGTTTCTCCTTTCGACGCATCGCCACTCCAAACACGTCCGTCATATCAATGTCCTCTTTCTCCAGCCCATTCGGGAGCTCGATCAAAGCGATAAACAAGGTTCGCTAGCATGATCTCAACAGAGGCCATCCCAAAATTAATCCCAGACAGATCCTTCGCCCAAACCCCAAATGGCACAAATCGAAATTGGTCCCCTTGAAGTCGACAATTGCGGTGTTGGCGCGCCCATGAATCTCTCTCGCATGAACTCATCTGCCTTCTCCCATGACATGGTATCTCTACCAAGAGCCCATGCATTAACGATGACACGAGTTTCGGCTGGTATCGTGTAACCGTTGACATCACATTTGGCCATGGAGACGCGTGGGAGGAGGAGTGGTGCCGGTGGGTGTAGCCGGAGTGTCTCCTTTATGACAGCTTTTAGGTAAGTCATGTTGTTCATGTCATCCTCCTTGACCATTTGTTGGTCTTTAGGTATGTGCTTCCTAACCTCAGCTCGTAGTTTGGTCATGAGGTGTGGCTTTCGTATGAGCTCGGCCATAGTGAATTCCAGGACTATGTATGATGTGTCTGTGCCTGCTGCAAACATGTCCTGCATGGATTGAAAGCGTCAGCATGAAAACATATATTAAACAGATATGGAAATAGTAAAATGGTCACAGAAGAGTGGACTATATCTGATAGCACTGTCACATATGTGCTCTAGTGCCCACGCCCGGGCCTATGTTGTACTAGTGCCCGGTTGGTACAAAGGGTGTGCGACATGGCAACGCCGACAGGAAATCTCCGACAGTTGGCTGTTAGCAAAATATATACCCGACAGTTTTTGTGTATTTGCCAACAGTGATTGGCTGTAGGAGTTGCTATGATATGGTGTAGTGTTAAACAGGTATGGAAAGAGTAATATATATATTAAGCATGCAATACATATCAGCAAAGAGTAACAAATGAATTAATTCCTTTTGGGCTTATATAATACTAGTATTCAGTTGGTTGTAAATGGGGATCTGTCACTTGTGAGATTTTCTAGTCCTGCTATCTATGGACCAAGCAAAAATTGCTATATACATGCCTCCTGGCGCGTGAGTTGGAATATTCAGAATATATTGAAACACACATATGCTAGCTAGCGTCTGAGGGGGATTGAAGTTACCATCAAGATGGCCTTGACATTCTCTGTAGTGAGATTGCACTCCTGTTGAAGAGAGAGCAGAACATCTACGAAGTCTCTCTCGTGATCTTGTTGCTGATCATGCTCGTCGTGATGACCTAGTGATGATTTGCTTTCATGGTCATCTATGATCTTGTCGAGCAAATCGTCCCATCTCTTCTTCAACTTCTTTTTCTTGGCGCACATCACTCTTGCGATCAGATCTATCTTTGCTATGCTTGGGAAGTAGTCTTCTAGGTTGAAACCCCCAAACTCAGCCACGTTCCCGTCGATGAGCTTCCGGAACAGCTTGTTCCGGCCTTCGTCCCGGAAGAACTTCCCCGACACGGCGCGGCACACAATGTCATTCGTGAACGAGTTGAGCAGCTCGGTCATGTCGACGACAGCACCCGTGGCCACCGCCTCCTGGATCCTGGCGATCACCAGGCTCACCTCCTCCTCACGGCCACGGCGGAGCGAGTGCACTTTCTTGGCACTCAGTAGGTGCGTGGTGACGAGTTTCCTCACCTGCCGCCAGTACTCGCCGTAGGGGGCTAAGGCGACGTCCGACGACCCGTTCAAAAGGATGTCCCCGACCGTGGACGGTGGCCGTGTGGCGAAGACGTGGTCGTGCGTGCGCAGGATGGCCTCTGCGGCGCGCGGGGATGAGACGACGAGGTTGCGCACCTGGCCTAGCTGGAGGAGCATGAGGCCGTCAGGGCCATGCTTCTTTGCGAGGTTGGCGAGGGAGACATGAGTGTCGGAGCCGACAAGGTGCATGTGCCCTATGATCGGGAGCCCTGGAGGCGAAGGAGGGAGCTTACCATGGTTGAGTTGCTTGCTTGCTGATCTTCTGCTTGTTGCCATGTAGTAGTGTAGTAGCAAGATGAGGAGGAGAGGAAAGAGCAACAGATAGAGGTATGCTTGTGGGGATACTGGGTGGGGTAATGCTTGTACCAATGGAGCCATGACCTGCATAACACAGCTAGCAATAGTACTTTAGCTATGCATGCGAGTGGTGTACGTGCAGTAGTGTAAGAACTAGCGCTATGCATGCGAGTGGTGTACTTATAGCTGAGATCGATCGCTAACCGAGAGGCAAAAAAAGAAGGAAAAAGAAGAAGCTTACGATGGATCATGCTTGAGCTAGCAGCGAGGTATTTGAAGTTTTCTTCTTCTTAGATGGGGACACGTGTGAGTGTGATGTATGTTTCCAGAGGTGCCGTGCAGGGAGAGAACATCTCATGTTTTTTCCCCATGCGCTAGCCTCATGTTCTTATCCCGATGCATCCATCAGTGAAAGGTCACACGTGACTAGTACGTACTCCATCGATCCCATCAAATGATCGATAGAGATGCGCATGGCGTGATGCAGAAAACCATGCTCACTATCTACATCATCATATGTCGTGTAACCCACGGCCTCCATCATCAGATTTGAATTCCGCGATAGGAGCTAGCTCCAAGACCGGATCGCTAGGATGTGTACTGTAGATATAGTAGGACGTTACAGTATTGACCGGACCCTGTCCGGCCGCGCCGGGACACATATAGCTGTCTAGGAAGCGAAAACGTACTATGTAAAACAAAGACTACACTAGAATCTGCTATAGCATAGACGACGTTTGCGGATGTGCAAAGTTATCCACGGCAGCGCTGGACATAGAAGGAGAAACGCAGACACCAAGTAAGAAGATGATAACGATGCCTAGTAAGAAGATGACAATGGTTACTGGCTAGAGGATGATAGTGGGACCGTGTCGGAGTAGTGTGCGTGTGTCTAGTGCATGGGACAACGGGTCCACTTACCAGTGTAATGGAAGTGTTTAAATGACAGCGACTGTGTAACGACAGTGGCATTGAAGGAAAAAGAAAGTCAGTTCTGCTTTTCCCATCTTGTTCTTCCCCTCTCCTCATCCCAGTTCTCGTAAGACCTCATGAGATCATTCTCTATCCACTAAAATAGACCATTCTGGTAGTTAGGTTCCTGTAGCATAACTAGGACACTACAATTTGGTATCAAAGCTCCAGGACTTTGGTGGATCTCCGGTTCTTCCTCGGTCCGTAAAATTCCTGGAAAGGTTGGAGACCACCCTGGCTTCGTAATTCCAATCTAAGGTTGGAGCGACAGAGACAGGCATCACGACACCCAACAAGCCATCACTACAGACTCGCCAAGTGCTCATGGTGATTGAAGAGCAGGGCGGACAGATTCAAGCGATATTGTCTAAAATCTTGTCCCGTTTCGATGTGCAAGCCGAAAAGATCGATCGCTTGACAGCAAAGATGAAGACTTTGGGGCATCAGGTGGAGATCCAGCAGGAAAGCATAGACGAGGTGAAGCGTACACAATCTGAGTCGTTGCGGCGACCCCTCCCTCCACCACCACTGCCTCCACCCCCACCTCCACTTCCTCGACAACCACCGGTGCTCAATCGACTCGCTGGGGCTGGTCACGTCACTATGGTAATTCATCCGGACGCTCTCGTCAATCATGGACCCCCTTTGCTTCCTCCACCACAAGAGTCATATGGTGTTGTTACCACACCCGCATCTTCGGCTGAAGTGGGGGGATACATGAAACCTCTGAATTTGGATTTCCCCAAGTTCTGTGTGTAGGGTCGCGGGTAGGCTACGATAGCTACAAACAAAAAATCTACCACGCAAACCAGAAAGCCAAGCAAGTAGATGATCATAGATCGTTACCACCAGACGCGCAGAGCAGCGTAAGAATGGTTGGAGCAGCCTGGTCCACATAGAGCGCATCGATGTAGTGGTCGAAGTCGATCGTCCAACGTCCTCACGAGTCAATCGTCTCCTCCAACAACGTTTGCAGTTCCTTGTGAAGATCGTGGATCGTCCTCAAACGCAATAACGATCCAAAGCGCCTCTTACGGTATCCACACGCCCGGGGAGGAACAACCGTGCGTCGGTGTGCTAGCACCAAGTCGCCTGTGAGCTCTCGGGAAGATGGTGGCTAGGGTTTTGGTGGTGTTTCACGCAAGATCTCCCAACAAACCTCATGCATCTCCTTATATAGTGCTCGTGACGGATCCTATCTGAATACATTTACGAATCGTATTCGTACTGGTTGTTCCAACCCGTTAAGTGTGTGACCCTGTAGGTTCATGCGTAATTGGTTGTGACTCGGAAACACTTTCCGATCACTAGTCGTAGCGGCTCCTAGCAGAACATAGCGATTCCCGAATACACACAAATTATATCGGACGAACCTTAATGCAATATGATCTACGATCAGGTCCTCATCACTTACGACTAGGTCCTATCTCCATACGACCAGTTCATATGTGGTCATGACCAGTTCGTAACTCCTTACGACCAGGTTACGACCACTCTGTGATTACGTTCAACCAGTCTACAACCAGCTCGTATCTCCATACGACCAGTCTGTAACTGATTGAACTAAGTGACCTACTCGTGTATACTCCCTTTGCCTCACAACGTCTAGTTGAACTCCAGGTGAGATGTTGTGTCATCCATAGACTGTTCAATTCTTTCTCGATCGAGTGTCAGATAACTTTACGTGATCGAACACTTCGACCACTAGTGGCACGGCCATGCACTTTCTTTATCTGATCACAACGAGAGGCCCAAAGACATCTCTTCTGTTATGTTAGGAGAGGCAAATCCCATATCCGACCAGTCACATTCCTCTGTATGTTTCACTGGCATACCCTAAAGCTACCTTTATAACTACCCGATTCACGGAGTAGCGTTTGGCAACCCCTAAAGTGCTATTACACATGTAGGAAACCATGTCGATCTCGGTCTAAGGATTATACATCATCATTGCTTGAGACCAACTAACGACACATAGAATCATAACAATCTCAATAGTGTCTCAAGGTGGGTCTAATCCAACATCATGTTCTCTAACATGTGTCCATATTATTGGTTTGATATCTCCATATCTATGACTCGTGAAACATAGTCATCAACCAATACATATGCTAGTCTATTCATATGTGTCCTCATATGTTTTCGACCAGGGATCGTATAAGAATAATTATCGTAGAAATATAGAGTTTCATAACCAAGTCACATACTTGATAATAAATATTAACAATATCATTCTAGGAACAAGATAACACATTATCCAATGTCATGAACATAATGAAATATAATCATCTCTATGATTGCCTCTAGGGCATATTTCCAACACTGTGGTGACCATCCTCAATTGTGGTTGGATCATTTGTCAGACGTTTCGATGCATGCGAGGTGTCGGCATTACGATTGGGTCGCAATAAACACAACTCTATATGGATGGCCATGTGACACTTTGGTTACAGGCTTACAAACGACATCATGCGTTGTTTGGGTGGGATTCTTTCTGTCAAGCCATTGAGACCAAATTCGGCTCTGATGAATATGACTCGCAGATGAGCAAGTTTTTACAACTGAAGCAAATAGGCACAGTCGCAGAATACCGAGTCGCTTTTGAAGCCTCCATGTATCATCTGCTATCCCTGGACGCAACTCTAAACAGCCATTTCTTCGTCACTCAATTCATATCGGGCCTGAAAGATGAAATCCGCGGCGCCATGCAATTGCCAGCACCCTCGAGTGTTACAAGAGCAACGGTGTTATCTTCCATTCAGGAAGAAGAATGGGAGGCTAGTCGACCGCAACATCGTGGAGCGACAATCACCAGAACAGCAATCAGCTTACCCGCTAAAGTACAGCCTTCGGCAACGGCTATAGTGCACACAGAGGCAAAACCACAGGGCACTAACAGTTTCTGGCGCGAGCGCCAACTACGGGATTTTTGTCGTGCTAATGGGTTGTGTTTCAAATGTGGTGATAAGTTTTCCAAGGAACATCAGTGCAAGAAGCCTATGCAATTACTGACTATTGAGTTGGGAGATTTCGGGGAGATTCTACCCGATGATACTTTGCACGCCATGGCCACAGCAGAACCAGCACCACCAGAAGAGTGCTTCCAATTGTCTGTTCATGCACTTGTAGGCACAGAAGAAGTGCATTCAGCACGCCTTCGTGCGCTGGTGAAAGATCAAGTCATGCTCATTTTAGTGGACTTGGGCAGCACACACAGTTTTGCCAATAGACCCTTTGCCAGCCAGGCTGACCTCCAAATTCAACCCATATCTCCAGTCACAGTCAAGATGGCCAATGGTGATCAAATTCGATGTGACAGTGTCATGCCAACACTCACTTGGTGGATTCAGGGCGTCGCATTCAGCACTAAGATGAGAGTTATTGATTTGGGGGCCTATGATGTCATATTAGGGATGGACTGGCTACAACCACTTAGCCCGATGGACAGCCATTGGTTAAACAAAACGTTGTTGTTTGAGTATGAAGGAAAGCGTGTTTGTTTACAAGGCCTTCAAACAAGTCGACAGGTGACATTGCCTGAGCTGTCATCAGAACAATTTCAGAAGTGGTGCATTGGCAATGAGGTGCAGTCGATGAGTTGTTTTGGAACATCAAAGCGAGGATCGCAGGACCCGATTCTGCGTTTGCCACTAGCAGTTCAAACCTTTCTGCAACAATATGAGGATGTTTTCAATGACCCCAAAATCTTGCCTCCACATCGGCAGTTCAATCATGCCATTACTTTGGAACCTGGTTCAGTACCCGTGAATTCACGACCCTACCGATACTCACCATTACAGAAAGATGAGATTAAACGGCAAGTCACTGAGATGTTGGCATCTGGGATAATCACATCGAGTATGAGCCCATATGCTTCTCCAGTCCTACTTGTGCAAAAAAAGGATGGAAGTTAGCGTTTTTGTGTTGATTATCGTCGATTGAACAAATATACAATTAAGAGCAAGTTTCCCTTACTGATTGTGGATGAACTGCTGGATGAATTGGCAGGCACACATTTCTTTTCCAAGTTGGATTTGCACTCGAGGTATCATCAAATTCGAATGAGGGAAACTGATGAGGAAAAAACGGCGTTCAAAACACATCATGGTCAGTTTCAATTTCGTGTCATGCCCTTTGGACTAACGAATGCACCCGTAACTTTCTAATGTTTGATGAACATAGTGTTTGCTCCACATGTACGCAAATTCGTGATAGTTTTTTTGGACGACATCCTCGTGTACAGTCGTACTTTGCACGATCAACTTGCACACCTACATATTGTCCTGGATGTGCTCCGCAAGCATCAACTCTTTGCTAAACGATCCAAGTGTTCCTTTGCCTGACATCAAATGGAATACCTAGGTCATATCATTTCTCACAGTGGAGTCACCACCCATCCAGAAAAAACTAGAGCAATGGAATGTTGGCCTCAACCCACTACCATTACGGAGTTGCGTGGATTTCTAGGACTCACAGGGTATTATTGCAAATTCGTCAAGCACTACGGCATCATCGCCAAACCTCTTACCAACCTCTTGAAGAAGAAGAGTTTTGTTTGGAATGAGCAAGCCACGGCAACTTTTGAGTCATTGAAGCAGTCAATGGTGAACACCCCAGTCCTTGCACTCCCTAACTTTACTTTGCCATTTTCCATTGAAACAGATGCTTGTGCTGCCAGCATTGGCGCCGTTTTAATGCAACAAGGCCATCCTGTGGCCTACCTCAGCCTGGCTTTAGGTCCACAAAATCAGCAATTGTCTATTTATGAGAAGGAACTCTTAGCCGTTATAATGGCAATCGATAAATGGAGATCATATTTGCAGCGCGGGCCATTTCTGATTCTTATTGATCACAAGAGTCTCTGCACTTTGGCTGATCAACAACTGGGCATGGATTTACAGCAGAAAGACATGTCTAAGTTAGTGGGATTGTAATCCATGCCTATATATACCCTCTCAATAATGAATAAGATGTACAGTTGTGAATAGCAAAATCATCTCTTCCAAAATCTAACAAATATTACATCTTAATGTTTTGTGTTGAGTAGTTACCAGAAACGCGATACGGATTTGGGTTCGTAGTTCGCCACTTTGTCTTCCAATTTTCACCGCGAACACGAATCTCATACCCTAAACCAATTCGGGTTCGACGAATCCGGTTTACGATTCACGGGGTTTTATAGCGAATCCGGTAAATATGGTGTTGACATTGGGGACTGCCACTTACTATTCAATTTCCTTTTTATCTTTTGAGAGAACTATTCAACTTTCTATTCTGTAATAGTACTTTAGAAGGGAACTATTATTCTAGCGAAATTGGGTCAATTTGGCCGAATATTAATTATAGAACACAAAACATCGGTCTATGCAATGCTGCATAATCTTCTAAGCCTGAATATATTGAATCTATCTAGTCTTGGCATAATTGTTTTGAATGTATAAAATTTTTTTAAAATATATTATTTAAAAATATAATTACAAAAATAAATAGCCGCCCCAAAAATTTACAAAAATGGCCCCCTGTCGCTAGTTCAACTGGTGATAGGGACCCTGTTGACCACCTGTCGCCGGTCAAACTTCCTATCGCCGGTTCAACTGGCGACAGGATCTCTTGTATAAAAACCCTGAGAAATTACTCCAAATCTTATTTTAATTCCAGAAAAAAAAAACATAAGAGAGGAGGAGAAGGAGAGAAGAAAGGAAGCGAAGCTCTGCTAGTTCGTCGCGGAGGAGAGAGATTGACAGAGCATCAGATCCGGTCGGCCATCTTCCAGATACATTTTTTGCCACTTTGTACATTATATCAAATTATGTAGAATTAAGTACATCATTTGAGTTGTAGCGAGTAGAATTAAATAGAATATCGAGTAGAAGTATGTTGAATTAAGGACATAGAATTCAGTAGAATAGCGACATAGAATTCAGTAGAATGGCGACATAGAATTCAGTAGATTAAATAATTATAGTCAAATTATGTACTACATCATTTGAGTTGTGTATAGTGTAGTTCGTCGTGCACATGTTATGAATGTTACAGCACTCGAATGATTTAGGATAAATCTGCAGAAATAGGAAGACACCTATTGCAATTATGTAAAAAAATAATTCCAGCTTTATTTAGCTTCCCATTTGTGCGTGGTAATTATATTGTTAATGTCAAAAATTAATTTTAAACTAGGAAAATAGGAATAACTTTGCTTATATTTGCACTAGGAAAATATTTAAAAATATCCTCTAAATTGAAAGATCGTATTACAAATCTGTTTAAATTGTTGAGTAGCTTAAATTTGGTTTACATTTTTGTGTGGTAATTATTCATTAATCTGAAAATTATTTTTAAAGTAGGAAATTTGGTTTTTGTACATCTTTCGTAGTCTTGACAATGCATGCAATTAATTTTTACGTATGGCAGACGCAGGCCACTACGACTTGCTTGACCCAATGATTGACGCGCATCACCGTAGCCGCCTCAGTACCATGCTCCCCCCCAGAGGGCAAGGCGTCGATTGAGCTTGGAGGCTGCACCCAGACTGGGTTCCGAGGTACGTATAGTTCTGACCTTCATGCACTCAATCGCGGTCTGACTACTTTGCATGCAGTCACGTTTGTTCTTAATCATTTCGACGCAGGTTGAGAGCGGCAAGCCTTCTTCCACTAGCGAGGATGGTGGAGGTGACGTAGGAGGATGACCAGGACCGCGGTCCTGGTCGTACATCTAGGCGTTTTCCATACGATCGGGCCCAACTGACGGCGCTGGTTGACCGTTGGAGGCCAAAGACGCACACGTTCCACCTTCCGTGCGGGGAGATGGCGCCGACCCTTCAGGACGTCACCTTCCTTATCGGGTTGCTCTACACTGGCTTCCCTATGGCGGTGTACGACACCCTGGCTACGTGGCGCACGAACCTCCTAGCGAGGTTCCACGATGTGCTGCCATCGGGCAGCGAGTACACAGAGTTTAGCAGGCTGCAAGGGCTGATGTTGAGGTGGATCTACCAGTTCTATGTAAGTCTTCGTAACTATTGTCCTCTCGTATCAATTCATATGTGAACCTTGCTAATATGTACATGTCTTCTTGCAGCCCGAGCGTATGGCGGAGAACGCATGCGACATCATCGTTATGAGGCACTTCGAGGCCTACCTGCTATGGCTGTTCGGGTGGGTCATGTTCCTAGGGTCCCACGGCGACAACGTCGATAAGCACTATGTTCAGTATGCATGTGTCTTGTGGATGGCCGGTGGCGAGATCGACCCTACGCTGGGTGCGACGAAATCTGTACATCGATGTATCGCCTTTGTGCGACACGTGCCACCGGGCCCAGGACAGCTCCATCCTCTCCGGATGCCCGCTACTTCTGCAGCTGTGGTCCTTCGAACGCTTCCAGATCGGACGACCACAGCTGAACTTGGGAGCGTATACGGTCAGCTTGTACGCCGAGGACGACGTCATGGACCGACCGACCATGAGCACGTTGTGGTGCTGCCGACGGGTTAATTTCATGATCATTAATTATTTTTCATAATGTAATCACAATTTCGGGTGATAAGTTTCCATTGTTATATTCCACAGGTCACCTACATGTCAATCACTTCGTAGGGGTCCTACTCGGAGTACGTTGTGATGTTCAATCAGCTGACGGATGACCGCGTCATCTAGACATCGTACACTTAGGAGAGGGTGCACGCTCGTGCACCCGAAGGACTGTCGAGCCTATGCACGCGAGACTATGTGTATTGGTACACGCGGAGGGCCTTGGTGCATGATGTCTTCGTGGAGGAGTACCAGGTGCAGCGGGTCATGCGCCTGTTCAGTCTGCGACAGGAGGTCCCAGGCCCGTGGGGGGCGCGGGTGCCAGCGCACGTCCATGCATAAGTTCACACTTTACTTCTTTCGTGCAATGTGCGTTACGTATCGACCAAATAATTTTCTTGCCGTCCACAGCTACACTAGGAAGGGAGTACGTGGCCCGAGCTCCTGGTTGGACAACATGGAGTGGTACGCCAGTCGAACGAGGCTTCGCTGCGTCCGGATCGTGGTCGACCCACCCGACACACGAGGTCATGACGTCCGACACGCAATACCCAACGGGCTCCACATTCCACCGCTCCATACGTATTGAACGGTCCTTAATTCATATTTAATTTTCAAGATTTAGTTTTTCAACTTGTTGATTACTTGTGCAGACAGATCTACACCGGGAGGTTCTTGAGTTAGCAGCCTCCGCGCAGCAGATGACGCTGAGGGACACCAGAGGGGTCCTGCAGCAGATCATGGAGAAGGCGAGACGATGCATCCAGATCGCCTCTTGTCGCACGCCGAGGGACCCAGTGGACTGACCAGTGCGAGGACGAGGGGTTAACCAAGGTGGTTCACGGCCACGGGCTCCTACCCCAGATGTGGCAGGTGTGTCATCGTGGTACCATGGTGGGAGCACCGCTGGACATTTTGGAGGTGAGCATGAGACATTTACTTCCACTTCTTTATTTCGAACCGCACTAGTTACTAACGACAATCTTCTCTTGCAGGTCCTGTGCTCCACCAACACACGGGGCAGGAGTACGCGCAGTCGTCGGGGCACACCTTCGTACCACCAGGTATGACCACCTTGCTTGCTTATGTAACATCCTTTTTTGTGGTTATCGCAATGATTACATGCGTAACGTAATGCTTCTTTATTTCGAACACCACTAATTACTAACGACAATCTTCTCTTGCAGGTCCTGAGCTCCACTAGCACGTGGGGCAGGAGTACGTGGAGTTGTCAGGGCACACCTTTGTGCCACCAGGTATGACCACCTTGCTTACTTGTGTAATGTCTTTTTTCATGGTTTTCGCAATGATTACATGCGTAACATCATGCTTCACAGATCAACCACCGCCTTAGGAGGACGATTACTTGTCGCACGAGGAGGCACGCTCCGGGGACTTCTTCTTGGACCAGCGTGGCACCGGTTCTCTGGGCTTCTCGGTACGGCGGTGTGCGAGATCGACCCAACCGACGCAGACCCCCTCGCGACACCACCTCAGGCTACTCGCGCCGATCGGGTAGTGAGGCAGCCTGATCCTCTAACGTACTCGGACCATCGCTGGGTGAGGCCAGGGGCAACACACGGGGTGTGCCCCAACAGGGGCTGCCAGTAGATATTTGTTCCTCCAAATATCAGTCATGCCATGTAAATATTATTTTTTATACAACTATTATTATGCTAGTCTCGTGTTTCGGTAACTCTTTTTTGCGTACAAACCGCGACCACATGAGGGATTCTACATCGGGACACCCTACACCCGACGAGTCAGCTTTGCGCAGCGACGTGACCCGATGAGTCATCTTTGCGAAGCGACATGACCCGACGAGTTAGCTGCGCGATAGCGTGACTGACGAGTCGACTTTTGCAAAGAACGTGACCTAACGAGTCGGGGCGGCGCCTCATGACGCGATTTTCCTTCAATCGAATTACAATTTAGTCGCGTACACAGCGCCGGCTCGACATATAACTACTACCCCTTCCACATCGGGTTCTCCTGCATCCAAACTTCAACACAATCTCGCTCAGATGGAGAAGCACTTGGAGAAGATCCGCGAACTGCAAAGGGAGTATGCGGCCCAGGAGAAACAAAGGGAGCGTGCCAAGAGGCCACCTCCCCGCAAGCCGCCCCCCGTAGCAGGAACCCCTACCAGAATATCCCAACTGAGCATTCACCATAACACCCGCCCAAGGGAGAGACGCCGCCCCTCTGTTGGTGCAGGGACAGATGCAAGTTCTTCAAGTCTAAGTACCGGCTCAGCCTCGGCATGTGTTACTAGGCTTGTGCGAACTACTGCTGCGACTATCCCGACCGTCGTTGGGACACAAGCCGCTATCGGCAGCCGGTAAGGACATGTAGCAGTATGTTCCCCAACCATTTCTCTTTTAAAGTCCGTACTAACAACCTCTCCCGTCTACCCATAGTCCCCGGATCCGCTATGTGGCTACCGCAAGTGGATCGACCTATAGATCCACCCACACGACCAGTGGACCCTTGACTGCGAGGAGTGGAATGCCAACAGGGACCACAAGAGGAGGGAGGAGGAGCGCCGCACCGAAGAGAACAACCATTGCATCCGACAGGAGACACAGGCCCATCTCGAGGCGCGCAGGCACAGGTAGTGCGAGACTCGCGAGAGGGCGCGCGAGAAAAAGAGAGAAATAACGGCCGAGGCCGAGGCGGCCGGCGAGGAGTACAACGTCGAGCTCGCAAGGAAGGGCAAATGGCCCTGGTCCACGTAGTAGTCCGACCCTCTTCGTCTGTATGTCCCATGTATTTCTAATTCTCTAAAGGTATACGTGTACCGTCCTTGGTTCGTTAGCCTGCGTACCATGTAACCCCTCTTGTCGAATCAACTATCGTATTGTTATCGTTGTGCCATTTGTTCAAAATTGTGCACCGTGTGTGAATTCTCTGGCACAACGCAATATAACTTACTTTCCTACTTATGAATAATTAATACCTCAATCGTCCTCACAAAATTCTTCATAAATTCACCGCGGTACAACAACACACGACGATCACAAAATGTTATTGTGAGTCTAACATATTTGTATCGTTCATAATGTACGAAAATCACAAACACACCAACCAGTCTAGGATTTAGGGTCTTATTGCCACTTCAACTGGCGACACCTCTCTGTCGCTAGTTGAAATGGCAACAGGTAGCATTCACCAGTTCAAATGACGACAGGGAAGCGTGACCCTATAAAAACCCTTCAAATCCTAAAATTCGGCACATGACTCACTTTTATTCAGAAAAAAGAGGAGGAAAGAGAGAGGAGTAGAGGGGAGGAGAGAAGCTAGCGAAGCACTGCCCGTCCGGTTGCCCACCTGTCGGGTAATTTTTTTAACCGAATGGATTACATAGTTTTAGATGTACATTTACGTAGTGTGGTATGTTTTACATAATACTTTTTGGTTGGTAGTCTAGTTTTATATATGTGGTTAATCGTGAAAATGTTCTTTATGCTGCAGTGCGTCAAATATGTCCGACGTCGCCAATTTCAAAATTTACTACGGTCAGGAGACTATTATGGAGAGTCCCGAGTAGGGCTAGAAAAATAGCTCGAGGCTCACGAGCCAGCTCGGCTCGAATCAGGCTTCAGCCGTCTCGGCTAGGGCTCGTAAGATTTTCGAGCCGAGACCAGCCCAGCTTCTGGCTCGCATGGTTTTCAAGCCGAGCTTGAGCCCGTTCGCGAGCCACCCTTCCCAAACGCTCGGCCTTATCCCTAAGCCCAAACACGAGCGCCTCCACTCCAGTGGCTCCACCGAGCTTCTATTCTTCCTCCCTCCTCCCAATTCCTCCCAGTCCCGAGCGGTAGCACCCCCGAAATCCCAAATCCCCCGATCAACTCTCCACCCTGCCCGACCGCCCCGTCCTCTGGGCTCTGGCCCGCCACCTCCAGTCCCCCACCGCCTCGTGTCCTCCCCCCCTTCGGTCCTCTGAGCCACCACCCCGTCCTCCCCCCTCCGGCCCTCCGAGCCACCGCTCCATCCTCCACCACTCGTCGCCTCCCCCTCCTCCTCCCCCTCGCCCAGCTCCACCCACTGCCTCTGTCTCCCCCTCGCCCTGTTCACCCAGCTCCCCCTCCCCCAGCTCCATCCGCCGCCTCCGCCTCCTCCTCGCCCCCCTCGTGGCCTCGCCACGCTCGCCCAGCTCCACCTGTCGCCTCCCCCTCCCCCTCGCCCAGCTCCACCTGCCGCCTCGGCCTCCCCCTCCCACTCCTGACCTCCCCTTGCCCAGCTCCACCCGTCGACGCCACCGGCGCCGCCGCCTTCGCCTCCCCCTCGCAGCCTCGCCCCGCTTTCCCAACTCCACCCGGAAGCTTCCTCGACAACAGCGGTCATTAGTGAATGGCGCTCCTTCGGCGATGGTGCTCCACAGCCGGCCGGAGCTTCCTCGGCGGCCTTCCTAATTGTAGATGTGGTTCATGTGGATTGCGATTAGTGTTTTGTAGGCGTGGAGCTGTGGATGATGTTCTTCATCAGATGATTTCATACTTTTCATGTTGGATCGGCGTTCTTTTTGCTAGTTCTTACTTCTTTCACTGCAAACCAAAGCTGTTCTGAGACTGAGATGACCAGAGGAGGAGCTTGGTCGGGTGAGGGGGAGGCCGGAGGTGGAGGGGAGGAGGAGCGCCGGTGGGTGGTGGCCTTCTCTGTGCGGGCTTAAATGGGGAGGAGGTGCGGCGGTTCATGCTGTGTCGTGCTGTGCCTCAAGCTCGCAAGGGCTCGCGAGCTAGTTCGAGCCCACTGCCGAGCCGAGCCGAGCGGGGTTTCTGGCTTGTTCCCAAAATGAGCCGAGCCTACTGTTCATCCGAGCCATAACGAACCCGGCTCGAGCCGGCTCGGCTCATTTTCATCCCTAGTCCCGAGGGGATTGACTTGCGTTATTTCCAATCGGTGACCATGCCCCTAGCAAGACCAAACCAGCGTACATGGGGCGCTGTAATGCGGTGGTTATTCCATACATTCTAAGTGGATCGTGATGTGTACGATCTGACTTTGAGCTGCCTTACCCCTCGGGCAACACAACCCACATATTGGGAGTTAGTGCAGCTGAAGGGAACAAATTCATAGCAGTCATATGTACACATGGCGAGGGAGGGAGGGTGGAATTTGGTCCTTCTGGTCCCAGACATATGCCAAGCCCACTCCTCCGTCTGCAGCTGAACAAGAAGGGGTTGCTGACACCGAAGAAGAAGTTGAGGACTCCAGCCACAGCACAACACACACAATGGTTGAAGCTCCTAGAGTTGTTGATGCTGTCGATGAAGACCCTACGGAAGTAGCTCCTTCGGCCAGGCAAGCTAGTGGTCTTGCTGACGAGGGTGAGGAGGTGGAAGCCATAGTGCAAAGGATAGATCTCAAAGACCGGGACTACATGGCATTGTCTAAAGATGAAGGTTCCGATGACGAGGATGATGTAGACTAGCAAGCGGCTCCATTCGAGTGGAACACATACCAGTTCGACAACCTCGTCGTCAATGACGGCTCCCGTGTGCCGTGGGAGTACGACCAGAGCGAGGTTAGGTAAGGAGCTATGTTCAAATGCAAGGAGGTCGTGCAGGACGCGGTCAAATTCTGGGTCTTATCGGTGTGGCGCACATTCAGAGTCATCAAGTCTACCCCGAGATCCTACGACGTGAAGTGCGACATAGAGGGATGCCCTTGGCGAGTGCACGCATTTCAGCCTAAGTGGGACAGAAGCAACAACGCGTCGTTCACCATGGCAAATGACAGAGTACTCTACTCCGCCATGACAGGGTGAGATGCACCGGGCATTCAAGATGGCCACAAGAGAGCTCCGCTTCGAGATAATGTGCAGAGATAAAGGACGTCGCGGGACGAACCGCGAGAGGGTCACCCACGAGTGCACGCTACACCGCGGTAGTTGCATATGCACTTGCAACAAGCCCCTTCTTCTGCATAGGCCCTGCTCCCATGGCATGGCCACATGTTCGACGGTGGCGCAGCATCCCGGCCAGTACCTCTCTGACTATTTCACCAAGGAGGCGGTGATGCAAACCTGGAGTGGAGAGATGTATGGTTACGCCGTGGTTGGCCATTTCACTAGACATCCAACCTGGGAGCAACTAATCTGGTCCACGGACAATGATAGGCTCAAGGGAAAGGTTGGCCGACGACAGGTACGGCACATCAGGAACGACATGGACGAAGCAGAAGTCGAACGTCGTACGAAGAAATGCTCTATTTGCAGGGATTCTGGGCACACCTTCAAGAAATGCCCCATGAGAAATCATCAGGACAAAGGAGACATCGGCACTCCAAACGTCGCCGCGGGGACCTCATTCGGTCGCCCGACTCGAGGCAGTCCATATGGGGGACGTTAAGGTCGCGGCCACGGGAAAGCACGGACAATTATAATATGTTATTGCCAATGTTCTGAATTATCATTTTGATTTGAAAAAAAAATTAAGTGTTATGACGTTTTGCTGAATGTTATGCAATATGAGTGTGATTTGTCGTAGTTTTGATATAAACTAAGTGTTATGACGTTTTGCTGAATGTTATGTAATATCAGTATGATTTGTCGTAGTTTTGATAGTAATGGCAAATTCACATTTGTTTCCTTACATAATATGCACTGCATGTACATGAGCAATGTTATGCAAGAGGTCATTTCTCCGAAAGTTCTCCACCGTGTATGAATTCCCTGGCGCGTCGTAATATCACTTACCTTTCTACTTACGAATCATTGATACCTCAATTGTCCTCGCAAAATTCTTCAGAAATTCACCGCACTAAAACAACATATGACGATCACAAAATGTTATTGCGAGTCTAACAGATTTTGTGCCGTTGAAAATCTACAAAAATCACAAACCGACCAACCAGTTTAGTTTAGCTCCCTATCGCTAGTTCAACTGTCGACAGGTAGCTGTCGCCAGTTGAACTGGTGACAAGGAGCTGGACCGGCAACAGGGGGTCAACAGGGTCCCTGTTGCCAGATCTGTCGTCATTTGAACTGGCGACAGGGAGCCATTTTTGTAATTTTTTGGGGCGACTATTTATTTTTGTAATTATCTTTTAAAATAATGTTATTTTTTAAAAAAACTTTGCATTTCTATTCAATCTTCTAATCCTGGAGATAATGGCTATATCTCAATTTTTCCTATGATTGTCTTGAAGATGTTGTCATTACTTGTTTCTTTCCTATAGTACATTTGATGGAGACTAACATCATGTTATTTGACATGGCAGTGATTACCTTTTCAAGCTTTTGCTTATTGGAGACTCAGGTGTTGGCAAGTCATGCCTTCTCTTAAGATTTGCAGTAAGAATTCATTATCTTTTTTTTCTATATAGTAGGTCTTCCTTTTCTTTTCATGTATATTCTTAGATTTAAAATGTAAGTAGTCTAATGGATATCATGGAATCAATCATTTTGCCTTTAGGCTCAGTGAGTAGTATGATTCCTCATAAGCTATCAAAGCTTAAATTGTGCAATGCGAATGGCTCATTGTTTGTAGCTACTGTTTTTAGTTTACAACGTGATGAGGATCTCTATACTTTACTACACCCTTGAGTGGTAAACAAGTAAAGTTGCTAGTAAATTTACTTGTATTGTTTTGAACTTTCTTCATCAAGTTTGTTAGCCCCCTTAATATTGACTCTGTTGGCAGGATGACTCATACCCAGGGAAAAAATTCCCGGCCGGTAACTGCCGGTTACCGGCCGGGGTCCGGGATCTAAAATCCCGGACAGTTTCTTTCCTATTTGTCAAATTCAAATTTTAATTTTTAAAATTCGGCTATTTTTTAGCAAATTCATGTGAAATTCATCCGAAATGAAATTAGCTTTAGGGCATAGCATAGGCTGTGATATTCATGTGATTGTTGTTGAAGTTAATTGACAGGAATACACAATTTTTGCCTGAAATGTGCAGATATTTTTTTTCACCTTGTGATTTTTTTTAGTTCCATCCATTTAATTTTTTAGTCCATTAAATGTTTATATTAATTGTCTTTCACGTGAGGAATGATTCTTTCTGGATGTTTAGAGATGCCAAAGAGATGTAGCTCATTTTGAACTTCACAGATAGTAGGCTGAGCTCGTATTGAATTTATTAGACAGTAGCTCATCTTGCACCTGTTGTTGGCACTTGGCAATTCCTCCTCTTTTTTCACCTCCCACTTTACTTTTAGTGATACATGCTGTCCTTTTCCCTTGTAAAATTGAAACCCCTCTTTTTTACCGCCTTTTTTTCAGTGGGACACTGCTGGGCAAGAACGCTTCAGAACTATTTAAATTAATTATACTCATGCTATTCTGATGTGCACAAATTTTCCATTCATGATTGTGGAAGTATACAAATGGAATTGCAGATTGTCTATGGTGTTACAGACCAAGATAGCTTCGACAATTGTGAAGGAGTGGTTGAACAAGATTGATCGCTATGCAAGTGAGAATGTGAACAAGCTTCTTGTAGGGAACAAACGTGATCTCACTGACAACAAAGTTGTATCATATGAGACAGCAAAGGTATCTTCGAACATGCTTGTGTTCTGATCATCTTGTTGAAAGCGTTCTCTACCGGTATGCTTTTCGGCCCTCAAAGCGTAAAATGATACTACGTTTTCTCAAAGCGCAAAACGTCCGTGGAGTGTAGGTATGATTTGCATTTCGCCCTTGTTATGTCTGCACCAATGTTTTGCTATCAATTTGGGCCTGTTATTGTCATTAAAAGCTGTATAGTGCTCCTCTGGTTTAAGTTGAAGATGCGTATGTGAAAAAAAGAGGTTTTTATAGGAAACAAGCTATGGCAAAAATTCCTAAAAAATATGGATTTTTTCTTAAATTTTTGCAGATATCTTTGGTTTTTTTCCTGATATATTCGACTAAATGGGCTGGGCTGGATAGCCTATCAGGAGGATCGTCCAACCAATCTAGCGGATTGGGCCCGCATAAGGTTGGTTCCATCAGCTTGTGCGGGCCCATGATACCAGCCCATTGTATGGGGTACATATCAAGAATTTTTTAAAAAAATAATATTTTTTAAAAAGATAATTACAAAAATATATAGTCGCCCTAAAAAATTACAAAAATGTGTTCAATCGGCGGCAATGTGAATGGCGATCTGGACCTCTCGCCACTGTCGCCGATCCAGTACATTGCCGCCAGATTGAAATGGCGATAAGAACCTATCGCCAGATTCAGCTCGCCGACAGACTATTGCCGCCACTTGAAGCTGGCGGCAAGAATAATATTTTGTGATTGTCGTATGTTGTTCTAGTGCGGTGAATTTCTGAAGAATTTTACGAGGAAGATTGAGGTATGAATGATTCGTAAGTAGGAAGGTAAGTGATATTGCGATGCGCCCGGGAATTCATACACTTGCTCATGTACATGCACTGCATATTATGTAAGGAAACAAATGTAAACTTGCCATTACTATCAAAACTACGATAAATCACATTGATATTACAAAACATTCAGCAAAACATCATAACACTTAATCAAAATGAAAATTGTAACATTGGCAATAACATATTACTACCGTCGTGCTTTCTGCGGGTCATGACCTCAACGCCCCCATGTGGACTGTCTCGAGTTGGGTGACCGGATGAGGTCCCCGTGGCGACGTCCGGAGTGTCGATGTCTCCTTCGTCCTGATGATTTCTCGTAGGACATTTCTTTAAGATGTGCCCAGACTCCCTGCAAATGGAGCACTTCTTCGTACGACGTCCGATTTCTACTTTGTCCATGTCGTTCCTGATGCACCGTACCTGTCGCCGGCCAACCTTTCCCTTGAGCCTATCAATATCCACGGCCCAGATTAATTGCTCCCAGGTCGGATGGCTAGTGAAATAGTCAACCACAGCGTAACCATACATCTCCCCAGTCCAAGTTTACATCACCGCCTCATTGGTGAAATAGTCAGAGAGGTACTGGCCGGGATGCTGCACCACCGTCGAACATGCGGCTATGACATGGGAGTAGGGCCTATGCAGAAGAAGTGGCTTGTTGCAAGTGCATATGCAACTATCGCGGCGTAGCGTGCACTCGTGGGTGACCCTCTCGCGGTTCATCCCGCGACGTCCTTTATCCCTGCACATTATCTCGAAGCGAAGCTCCCTTGTGCCCATATCGAATGCCCAGTGTATCTCACCCTTCTTGCTCTTCTCCTCCATGTACTTGGTGACCATGGCGGAGTAGAGTACTCTGTTATTTGCCATGGCGATTGACACGTTATTGCTTCTGTCAACAAAGTAGTTCGTCGTACTGCGGAGAATTGCCTCCACAATACCCACCAAAGGGAGGCACCTTGCACCGTAGATGACCCAGTTGTACACCTCGGTTAGATTAGTTGTCATGACACCATATCGAGCACCACCCCTGTCATGGAGCAGCGACCACTTCTCCTTAGGTTCGTGCTCAATCCAGTCCGAGAAGCATTTCACCTGCGCCCCCGTCCTCCTCGTCAATCTGGGAGCATCTGTGGGTAGCTGTGGCAATGCTTCGGGGGTCTGGTCAGCGCTTGGGGCGACCCTTCTCGCTGCCTCCCTTTTGTGCGTCTTGGTCCGCTCATTCAGAATCTTCCAGAGTACTTCGAACTTTCACTACTGGCTTTGGTTGCACATCCACTTAAACAGGTTCATCAAGTCTTTGTTGCGGAACTGCTTATAGAAGTTTGCACCCAAATGCCTCATACACCACCTGCTCTGCAGATCTGGCCATGCAAGTGGTACGTTCTCTCCTTATTGCAGCTGTGTTATTGCACGCAGCAGGCCGGCATGCCGATCATGTATGAGGCATACGTTGGGACGGTCTTGCACAACAGAAATCCTCACATTCTTCAGAAACCACAACCAGCTATCCGTGTTCTCGCTTTCAACGAAAGCGAATGCCACGGGAAGAACTTGATTGTTCCCGTCCGTCACTATTGCAGTCAGTATCTGGCTATTGTATTTCCCAGTTAAAAATGTGTCATCGACGCACAAGATAGGACGACAGTGCCAGAATGCATTGATGCATGGACCAAACGCAAAGAATGCTCGCTGCAGTACCCTCTTATTGGCCCACTTCGGGTGCGTGGCGTCTTGAATGTTGATATGGGTGCTAGGATTTCTGTCTTGTATGACTTGAAGTTGCCCAGGGAGGTTGTGGTAGGAATCCTCGAACGTGCCCCACCTTGATTCCAATGCCTTCTGTTTTGCCCTCCAAGCCTTGGCATAGCTGATTGTGTACTGGAACCTTGCCTCAATCGCCCGAATGATGGATCGTGGCTCAAAATCTAGATTATCCATGATCTCACTGTACATAAGGTTGGCGATGAAGCCTGATGACAGGTTCCGATGGGACTACACTGACTCAAAAACGACGCATGTGTGAGTGAGGGACCACTATAGAGCACTTCCAGTAGGTGTCTCACTTATGCTGAAATACGTGCACTCGCTAAGAGCATCACTCTATGCCGCACTTCACATCGTAGAATCTTGGGGTAGACTTGACGACTTTGAATGTGCGCCACACCGACAAGGCCCAGAATTTGACCGCGTCCTGCACGGCCTCCTTACATTTGTACATAGCTCCTAACCTGACCTCACTGTCTGATTCGTACCAAGACACGGAGCCTTCGTTGACGATGAGGTTCTTGAACTGTATGCGTTCAATCGGATGGAACCCTTCACCGTCCACATCATCCTCGTCGTCGGAACCTTCATCTTCAGACAATGTCATGTAGTCTCGGTCTTCGAAACCATCCTTTGCCCTACGACTTCCACCTCCTCACCCTAGTCAGTAAGACCACTAGCTTGCCTGATCGTAGGAGCTACTTCCGCAGGGTCTTTATCGACAGCATTAGCAACTCCAGGAGCTTCAGCCATTGTGTGTGCCGCGCTGTGACTGGAGTCTCTGACTTCTTCTTCGACGTCAGCACCCCCTTCTTGTTCAGCTGTGGGTAGAGGAGTGGGTTTGGCATATGCTTGGACCAGAAGGACCAATTTCCACCCTCCCTCCCTTGCCATGCGTATATATGACTGTTATGAATTTGTTCCCTTCAGCTGCACTAACTCCCAATATGTAGGCTGTTCTACCCGTGGGGCAAGGCAACTCAATCTCAGATCGTACATATCACGGTCCACTTGGAATGTGTGGAACAACCACAGCATCACAGCGCCCCATGTACGCTGCTCTGGTCTTGCTAGGGCCATGGTTGCCAATTGAAAATAACGCAAATCAATCCCCTCGGGACCATCCATAATAGTTCCTTGACCATAGTAAATTTTGAAATTGGTGACGTCGGACATATTTGACATACTGCACCATAAAGAACATTTCCACGATTAACCGCATATATAAAACTAGAGTACCCACTGAAAAGTATTATGTAAAACGTACTGCACTATGTAACCATACATCTAAAACTATGTAATCCATTCGGTTAAAAAAATTACCCGAGAGGTAGGCAATCGGACGAACAGTGCTTCGCTAGCTTCTCTCCTCCCCTCTACTCTTCTCTCCTCTTTTTTTCCAAAAAAAATGAGTCATGTGTCGAATTTTTGTGTTTGGCATGGAAGATCGTTTGATTTCATCGCCAGTTCAAGTGGCGACAGGAAGATCATTGATTTCATCGCCATTGAATCGACGATAAATTCTGTCACCAATCGAATCGAGCGGCAGCGAACACATTTTTCATAAATTTTGAGGCGACTATTTATTTTTGTAATTATCTTTTTAAAAAATTATTTTAAAAAATTCTACATATCAATTATCAAATCAACCGACCTATACGGGTGCTAGAATACGCGTAGCGTACCCTCTACGTCTCTCTACGCCGTCGTATACACACGTAGAGAGTATCTTCCTCTTGCGAAACCCTAGCCCTAGCTTTCCTCGCCATGGCGGTCGCCGCTGCCGACGCCTTCAGCGACGTCGACCCAGCCGTCGCCGCCGTCCTGGTTCCCGACGGCAGCGGGAATCCTAGGTCGATCCGCCTCCTCGCCTCGCTCGTGGAGGCCGAGGTCCGCTGCTACGCCGCCGCCTCCCGACCCGCCGAGAGCAACCTCGTCAACGCGTTCCGCGGCGGCGCGGCCCCCAAGGTCGCGATCGGCGACTTTCTCGAGCGCGTCCAGCGCTGCTTCCGGTTCGACGGCAGCTGCTACGTCCTCGCGGCGGTGTACCTCACCCGCTTCGTCCGCAGCCGCGCCGCGCAAGACGCGGGGCTCCTCGTCGAGCCGGCGACAGCGCACCTCCTCGTGGCCGTCGCGCTCCAACTCGGCGCCAAGTTCGCGAGCCCGAGGCACTACGAGAAGCGGGCCCAGGCGATCGAGATCTGCTCGGACCGGTCGTTCCGCGCGAACGAGATGGGCGGCGCGCTCGAGCTGCCCTTCCTGCGCGCCATCGACCACCGCCTCTTCGTCTCCGACGAAGAGTTCCGGCGGTGCTGCAGGTTCCTGGAGCGCGGACCGGCGGCGGCCGGCAGGGGCTGCGGCGACAGGAAGAGGAAGGCGGCGGCGGAGGGCGGGGAGGAGGAGCGCCGCGTCCGAGCTTGCCGGCCGCCCGTTGTGGCGTCTTAGGATTTGGATTTTAATTTAATTTCCTTATCGCATTCAATTTTATTCGTATTTCGTTTGTTCCATTTCCGGAAATTCTTCTGCATATGCTTGTTTATTTTTCTGCAGGTAGAAGGCGGGGTTCGAGCAAGGAGTGGCACTGGCTGCCGGAGTGGGGAGTGAACGCCGGAGAAGATGAACGGCGTTCGAGTTCGAGTTCGAGTCCGAGTCTACAGTTTTCAGCCTAGGTCTTAGGTTTATAGTCTTGGATATTAGAACGACTGTCATTAGTTCAGTATTTTAGCTATTCTTCTTGGGAGAATTATTTCAGTACGAGAGTAGTATGTAACTCTTCTGTAAGATTTCAAGTCAAATAAAAAGTATTAATGCTTTGTATGATAGCTTGTGTAGACAGCGCTTATTTCTGAAATGGTGAAAAACCTCTTGGAATATGCAAATAGGTAACATCATCGTGTTGTGCCTACGTAACAGTAATCCAATTGCAGGCAAATATTTTGGCCATCTGTGTTACGGTTGGGGGTTGGCCCCAGCGCGCAAGTAATCAAGCGAAAAAAGATGTCATTTCGATCACGGGGCTAGCTTTGTTATTGCAACTGAAACACATATCATTCAAGCCTAAGGCTCAGTATATACACCTCACCAATGCTATACCAGGATTCCGCCTTACGGCGATGTTTCTACAACAACGCTCACCTCCTACTCGATCTTGTAACTGTACGCTCTATAACACAGAAGAACAGAAAGAAAGAAAAAATAATAACTGAACATTACATCTCTTGGTCTCAGCCTGTGTACAGTGGTTCTATTTGCCGGTCATGAGCTGCTGCTCCTCAGCCTCTCCAGCCTTTCCAGGTGAGACTTGAGCCAGGCAAACTCATTCCGCATCCTCTCCATGTGCGCCTCCGCCATCCGCATCTCCTCGCCTAGTGAGCTTAGTCGCTTTTGCGCCCACTCTATGCTCTCTTTGCTGTAGGAACCAAGGCTGCTTGCAGAGGCCTCATGACTAACCATGTAGACCTTGGGGGATCTAGTGAGTAGAACTATGATAGTTACCTGCAATAGAATTACAGTGTCAAGATGTCGGCCAAAAACTAAGGATCCTATGTAATAAAATGCACGCAACCAAATGGCCAAAATACTTGCCTGCAATAGGATAATGATGGCCACCAGCGTCACTGCTAGCACTGGACCAAATTGACTTGATCTCATATATGACGTGAGTGAACTCCACAATTCTTGCGAAGTGGATGCTATAGAATCTCTTCCTATGCTTTGCTGGTGACCTTGAATAGGAGGAACGGGGCTTCTCACACCAGGTTCATCTGATGCAGATGTCACGTCTGGAACTGTATCCCCTGATTGATCATCGGCGTTACTTGAGCTGGAAGCTCCTGTAGGAATGCATGGAGGAATGGTCATATAATCGCTTTAGAATTAGAAATATTAGCAGTGAACAAGAACGTAATTTGGATCGAGCAAGTCGAAACCGTAGCAAAAGGGTTGATATGTGGTGAACTGCAAATTCAATGTACAAACCTTTCGATCGAGAACTGCTCTCCTGCTTCAAAAGATCATGACCCTAAAAACATGCAATGGGAAGGATTATTTACAATTTGAAATGTAAATAGCATTTCTAGTAATATGATCCTGGTATAAGAAAAGACTTACAAGCTTGATCCAGAGACCAAAAACTTCACGGCATTCATCTTTTGTTGATTGGTCTATTTTCCCTGTAATTGGGAGTTGTAAAGGATAAGCAGCAGCAATCCCTCGAGTTCTAGAAAAAGGAAATAAATTGATCTCTTGGGAGAGGGAATGAACCAATTGTTCAACCATACACAAGAAAGAATACATTAGAAATAATTCCATACAAAAAAGTAAAAATCTAACTAGGCACTGAATTTGATCCACAACTAAAACATCTGTGTGTAGAAGTCCATTAGACAGCAATGAGTCACATGATTTAACTGCCACAGAAAACATGGTTATCCACTAAATCTGGACGTCTGGGGATTCATCTCAAGAATAGACCAAAGGGCCAACTAGGCAACAACCTTCCTCAATTTATTTATT
Organism: Phyllostachys edulis; assembly: GCA_036346405.1. Taxonomy (NCBI): domain Eukaryota; kingdom Viridiplantae; phylum Streptophyta; class Magnoliopsida; order Poales; family Poaceae; genus Phyllostachys; species Phyllostachys edulis. The sequence goes on along the minus strand of CM070558.1, from coordinate 41,079,586 downwards.
GAAATTGATAATTACCCACCAATGTCGTCCGTATATAAAAGAAAACCCTTCAATTTTTCTCCGTTTCCTCCTCTCTCCCAACCCGTTCGCCTCTCTCAGCATCATCGTCCTTCTCCCTTATGAAAGCCGCCACTCTAGCCTAAGCCTCCGCCGGTTGAGGGTTCTGTTTTGACTTTTGCCGAAATAGCCTGCCACCCTACCCACCAATGTCGTCCGTATATAAAAAACCCTTCCTCCTGCACCATCGACCCGACCTCCTCCTCGGCATCATGTCCTCGTCCCCTTCTCTAGCCTCGCCTCCGACCCTGCCTCCTCCTCCCCTCCATCGCCGCCTCCTCCTCCTCTCTCACCACCGACCCTCGGCCTCTCCTCCTCGGCCAGCGACCCCATTCATGGCTCGGGGCGGGCGATGTGAGGCCGACGACAGCCCACCGACGAGAGTATTTCAGACAATAACAATAAGTCATAGCTCAAAAGCCATAAAAAACCATGTTACCAAACACCTTGACTTGGCTTAAAAGCTAGATGTTTATAAGCTGCTTAAGCCAAAATGCTAGCTTTAAGCCAAAAAGCCTAAGCCTAAACAAACAGGGCCTTAGTACTTCTCAGTATGTTTCTTCAACTTTCGTGAACTAAAACTACACCAGAAAAAGGAACTTAAGGTACACCTACTTGATAAAATACACAGCTTATGGTAATAAACTATAAAGGCTTGTTTGGCCTAAAGCTTATCAGCACATAAGCTGAAGCAAGGAAAAAAACGGCTGGTTACCGCCGGGGTCCAGGAATAACAAAACCGGCTGTTTTGTTCCGGTTCAGCAAATTCAAATTTCGAATTTCGGTCGATTTTTAAGCAAATTGAAGAGAACTTCGTCCAGATTTTTTTTCCGGGAAATCCGGTTACCGACCGGTTTTTTTTTCCCGGCCGGCGACCGGGATTTCCCCCAGGAAACGGGTTTTGGATCCTTTAACCGGCCGGTTTTTTTTCCCGGTGGCAATCGGGATTTCCCCTGGAAACGGGTTTTGAATCCTTGAGTTGAAATTAGAGCCAAGTAGCCAGCCAGCTAGCTAGTAGTTGGCTTAACTTGGAGTTAAATGTCCCTTTTCACTGAGAAACTAAAGCTAACAGGAGTGGAGTTAGCTGGTATATAAGACAAGCTAAACAAGGCCAAACAGGCCCTAAGCATGTTGTTTGAAAGTGCTGGAGCATTCAGGATACAAGAAATGTATCTTACCTCTAAATATGGTTTTCTTCGAGAAGGCTACATTAATATATACCCTGAGGTAGCAACTGTTTCCATCAAGGCCATCTTGTTCAACATCCCAGATCCCCTGTGTGCAAAGTAGACCAACAATAGTTTCACGCAGCACCAAGAAAGCAAAGCAAAGCAATACTTATATAGCTAGCAACATCGTTTCAATTTTTATACAATGACACATCTAGCTTTCTGTAAGTACAGCGATAGCATATAGCATCCACAACATTCATCATTTTTATTAACAGTTAAGAGTTTATAGAAGCAAAATAGAAGTTCCAAAACCCCCTATTCCATTGACAAAAAATGAAGCCAGCATTCAATTTCATGACAATGCTGATTTTTATACCTGTGACATTCTCATATCAGTTGAGTTAATGTTAGTTGTGGTTTTTAACTAGTTTGATTCAGGTGAAAGCTTTTGCTTTGCTCTTGCTCAACTTGATTACATTACCACATTCAGGTCCATGACCTCACAAAGCAAAGCCACCATACACATTGCTCCATTTCCAGTTGAGGTTTATTGGGCAAAAGTGATTTCAAGCTAGATGAACCAACATTGTTAACTAGATTCTTCACCTCAACAGTGAAATGATCCCCATATGGTGCATCAGCAATTTGCTGGGATGTCTGAATCACAAGATGCCTGCGAACAGGTAAACAAGAAAAATAAACATCAGGTAGTTTTAACATAAATTATTCTTCAGGGAAAATATAAAAGCTCTTTTAGCACATATAGCAAGACCATAGAAGACATATACTACAAGAAACAAGAATATGCTAAACTCAGCAGGAAAGATGAATAGATGATAAATAGCACAGTTATCTTCAAATGCAAATAACAATGAGTATATATTAACGCAAAAGCTGGCATGAGTACATCCGATTACCAAGTAAGGACATGTATATTGCAATCGATTGTCATGAAGGTATGAAATAATCGAGCTAACATCCAAATAATCAATAAGAACAAACACGCTTTTATTCTGCTACAAAGACAGTCCTAATTCAGGTCATTCCAGAATCCACCAGCAAGAAGTTTATGCAAACCAACAAAAGGTAAAAAATACTGCTCACATTGCATCTCAAATTTAACTTTGTATTTATCATAATTTTCAGAACACTCCATTCCTTGACTACCTGAAGAAGTGTATGACTAACCTGTTTTTGTACACACGAAGTTTCTGAACCTCCTGACAAGTCCCAAATTTTGCACCTAAACACAATTTAGAGGAATCAATATTATATAAATTAAAGCAATTAATGGAACACAACAACATATTCAACGCCAATTATTACATTCAGTCAATCGGTAGTCGGTAGGTAGAAAGCTCTTGACATACCAAGATAAATTTTAATTGGATGCAAAAATGAGACATCCCTTACAGGTCCTTGATCATCCAAACGCCATGGCGAACAACGGAATTCTGCAGATCATCTAGGTCTTAGAAGAATATACTATTGATCAAAAGGTGTTAATTGAAAAGGTGAAAATAAACAGGTATTAACCTTTGTCACCGCATTTTTTGTGGCAATCATCCAAAAAGCCAAAAGCACCATCAGACATTAACACATTAAAGAGAACTTCCACAGGAACCTGTTATTAGGATGTTAGCAGGGTGAAGTTATGTTAATACTTAATAGCACTATAAAATAAATGAAATCTGGCAAACCTGAAACTTCGACTCCGTGATCAAAGTATAGGATTCAGGTACTGGGAAAAAAGGTGTGATGGCCAATTAGCAAAATAGTCATGCAAGAAAAGCTTAGCAAAATAATTAATGATATAAAAAAAGACAAAGAAAAAGATGATCCAAACAAACCATCAGGAGCATCATCATCAAATGGCCCCCAGCTGAATGGGTTAAGTTCAGTAGAGTTGTCTTCAGCTCCATTCTCTGGCACTTTTGAAAACCTTTCGGAAATACTGATGTCTGAATCACCACTATCAGCACTACCACTCATGACAGCTGTACCATTGGCACACCTACAGTCCAATAGACTCAAATCAACACTCATAAATAATTATAAAGGAGAAAATTCCATTTGATGGTGCTAAACCCAAGAGTGAGGCATTTTCGTTCAGGATGCAAAAACCTGTCCAATGGTGATGAATCATCTTGTTTAGATTCCTTTGCTTCTTCCAACAAAACATGACCATTTTCGTCACTGCCGCTTGCTGATTTTGTATCCTGTAGTGCAGAAAAAGAGCAAGTACGAACAACTTTTTACAAATGAACTTATTTATGACCCCTAAGCAGCAACCGGTATGCTACCATGTCAACAAATATTAGTTATTGCAAATATTTCATATACACAAATCTGCTAACCTGACGCTCAAGGAGCAATCTAGCATCACTGATATGCTGTTCCCAACCATCTACTATAATGCGATAGGATTCATCACGTGACAAGAAAGATCCAAAAAAGTGCTGCAACAAGTAATGCAACTTGAGTGCCTGAGATCTAATATACACAGGAAATCAAGACAGTCATAGGTTCCTCACCCTTTTGGCACCAGCAATAATTTCTATGGCATTAGGGAAAATAGCAGCTGTTTTTGCTTTACGAACATCAGTAACATCCTGCAAAGGTATAGTTTTCTGGATAGAAAAACAATGTCAGAGCAAGGTTAAAAAAAATTATAGTGTGGGCGATATATATTGGTCTAAAATTATTAATATGTAACTAAGATAATGATCAACAGTAGAAGCACAACACTATTGAGCAAAAAGTAATTAAATCAGTAGGTAAATTGCAAACGGTAACGAGCAATCGTTATAATATTTTAGTTGGAGAACCATCCCTTTCAGTTTCCAGTTCAATTTTAGCTTTCTGATTCAGCTACCAGAAATTGTTTCGTTCACAGGAAGCCAAAATTTAGATATTTAATAATAATCAAGGTTCTAAAAATCGGTAACCGGTACTCGACAGGTCACTCACCTAGTAGTGATCATAAGGCATAATCGGTCCGATTATACGACATAACCGTCAATTACACGGTAACAATTAGGGCACCGTTACTTGTATACGGCCGAGTAGATGGCCTAGTAGACCCGTTTTTAGAACACTAGTTATAATGACTACAGAGAAAATGAAACGTACAAGTTGAAACCACCATCAGTTCAGGCTTCAAACACACTAACAAAGTTTATGCCTATGTGACTTCCCAGATGCTAGTCGTTTAGCCTATTACGGAACACTGTGAAAGATAAAGCAGAGTAGAGTGCAAATGTTGTTTATAATGGCACATCATCAGCAATGTAAAATTTCAAGGCACAAAAGGACTAATTTAGACAACATGGTTCCCAACAAATTTTATAAAGCAAACCTTCTGAGGGTAATGTTTCTTTACATGAATTTAGTGCAACAAAATATGTTAACTGGTACAAAGCAACATTAAAGCAATGGCATCGCCAAAATCCTTTATGCACCGACAGTATTTATGAAGTCTATAAATTAATTGGTTATCTACTGCTAGAAGAATTGCAACTGATCAAGATAAAAGTATAAAACAGTACAAATGATGATAAACTCTTCATATTATTTATTACCTTCGTCTCATATCCGAAAATGTTAGAGTAGAAGCATATATGGTGTAGAAATAAATACATATGCCCCTGCATAATTATGTATATTTATCAGAATCAGAAAATTGTTAACCAGGCTGAAACTAAAAGCGTATATTTATTTCCTGCAAAATGATATAACTAAGCTATTTTTTTCCTGCAAAATGATATGACTAAGCTTACAGTTTAATTCTATAGTTTGCAGTTGTCAAACAACCTAGTGGATTTGGAGGCACAGGGCACTAGCTAAAAGCATTAGTGAAACTAAATTGTCTATTAATGCAGTAGTTTCTAATGAAGAAATGAAAGAACACATGTAAGACATCAAGGATAGTAAATGGACATGAGCACCTTTAGTTTCAACAAGGTATAGCCTTTTCGCAACTTTTCGGGTACCTGGTAATCGATCTAAATAATAATTTAAATTAAATACTCTCAGGAAATTCTCTCATTGCATGAGAAGAAGACTACAAATTGCCATATTAACAGGGGAGAGGAAATTGCCTACGTGTTCGCACACGCTTTAACTGAATTTGGTGGGCGTACATGTCTCAAATTAATTCGTGGCATGCATATTCAAACAGAGATAAATATAGACCAACATAGTAAGACGCTCGCACGCATGTCATGCAAATTATATCTGAATTGACTATAGTTTATTGTTAGCTTGTGCATGGCAGACCTCAAATTTGCACTAAATATGGATAGCATATGAATATTCCCATGGAGTCACAATGGAAGTAAGTCAGTAACACAGATTGTAGAAAGTTACTAGAAATAACACAGAATGATGTCACAAAGAACTACCTGAAGAAGAATATTTTCTTGGAGCGCGCAGTTAAAATCTTGCACAATAACCTGCAATGCACCATATAACTAGTTAGCATTCAAAACATTGAGTACATGATAGATAATATGATGCATGATCACTTGTAAACATGAAAGAATACCATCAGAAACATACTTGCGAAAATCGGAATTATGCCCTATTCAAACGGAAACAGTTATCCACAAATATAACCACAGGGCCAACCTATAAACAATCTAGTGATTTATGAAATTACTCTTCAATCAAAACCGGAACTTGGCATGTTATCGTGATAGTTAGATTGACAATTTGTTTTTCCCAACAAGTAGAACCACTCAAAATCCACTTATCAACCTGCCACTCAATCAATCATCAACCAAATTAAGTCATAAAAGAGCTCATGAAACTACCAATTGGCCATCGAATCCAGGCAAATCCACCAGCAAATCAGACACGATTATGGCAAGCTTCCACAAAATAGAAGTTAACCATCCATCAACACCATTGCACATTCTATAGACAAAACCAAATTGGCACAAGACGATGTTGCCGTACTCCGAATCAAGCAAAAACAACGAATTAGTCGTGGTATGGTTTATCAGGGGGGAAACGACCACTGCTAAAATAGTCAAAAGTCCATAGAAAGTCGATTCAACCCCAGCTCGATCACTTGCGCACCCAAATTTCCCCAAGACGACGCATCACGACCCAAAGTCAACAATTAGATCGCAGAGAGAAAGCAACCAGCAACTACTTGAATCGCCCACGCGAATTACCTCGTCAGGTGGCAGCCGGAACAGAAGCCTGTACTCCTCGCTCCTGCTCGCGAGCAACGAGCTCTGCAAGACCAAACCGCACCGCATAAAAAACTCAAGCAAAAAAAGGAAGTAGTAAGATTCCGGCAAGTCCAATTCCCAAGCAAGCGCCACCCACCGAGGCATTAGACCCGGAGAGCTCCCCGGAGTGGGCGGACGCCGGGGACGACACCGCGGACGCGTCCACGGCGGGCGGCGACGACGCGAGCCGCCGCGGCGGGGAAGCCGGCGACGGCGCGGTGGTGTCGGCGGGGCTGCGGCTCGGGGAGGCGACGGCCGGGGACGCCATGCCGGCGGCGCCGAGAGGCGGGAGAGCTAGGGGCAGCGTCAGCGGCGACGTCGGCCGCGGAGTGGTCACCGCGCCGGCCAGACGGGAAGGCGAGGAGGCGGTGGGAGAGGAGGAGAAGGGTCGGTGAAGTGAGGGGAGAGAGTAGAGAGAGAGAGGAGGGGGTTTGAATAATAAAGGCAAGGGCGGTGTGACGGCGACGTGTTCCGTCCTTCCGGCTCCGGGTCTACTATAGTGGGTTGGGGTTCGGCCGTTCGAGACTCGGAGAGGGGAAGGACCGAGGGAGACGGCAAAGAAGAACAGTGGAATTTAAAACTAGCGTTTACTTGCGCCGCCTTTTATAGGACACAAGTTTTTGGATGTAATTTATCGAACATGGTTAAAAAGAAACTGTCTATTTTAGGTGCATAAATCAATTTTCTTTATAAAAAACAGTGTAGCAGTGGACGTTTGATTATACAAAGGCGGTTCGTTTTTTCTTGTGTGGTCCGTTTGGACCCCTGAATTGAATTGGTCTTGGGGAATCGGAATGGCAATTCAATGTCTAGTTAGAACTATAATTGGATTGCAACTCCATTTTTTTATGGGTTAAGTACATTGTTCGTCCCTCAATTTTTGCCCTAGTTTAGTTTTCGTCCCTCAACTAAAATACCGGATATAACGACCCTCTAAGTATCAATACCGGACAAAAGAAGTTCCTTCGTGTGTTCGAGAAGCGGTTTTAACTAGTATTTCGTACACGTGGAAAAATATATTTTCTATTGCCACCGGGCGCCCACGTCAAAATATATTCCTCACTCATCCGTTCTCCCAATCTCCCCTTCTTCCTCCATGGCCTCCTCTTGGCGCTTCTCTCTCTGGTGCCCTCTCCTCCTCCTCCGAGCCAGCGCCTCTCGGCTCGGCCGCCTCCTCTCTCTGCATCGCTTCTTTTACGCCTCTCGCCGCCACGCAACCCTCCAACTCCGCTACTCTGTAAGCTCAAGCCGCCTCGCAGTCCTCGGCTCTCGAATAGCGCCAGCTCGTCGCCATTGGGTTCTACCACTCTATTTCCCTCCGGCCATTTCCTCTTCTCCTCTCCTCAATCGAACACAAACCAAGAGAAGAAGCTTGAGCTCCTTTGTGGCCGAGACATCGCCATCCAATCCTCAACGCACCTGTGAAGCTTTTCATTCGTTTCATGTGTCAGATTGTGTTCCAGCACCTAAGAAGCAAAACCCCTCTCCTAATTTTGTTGTTCGATTGCAGGAGCCGACGAGTTTGGTTTTCTTCCTCAGCACCGGCCAGTGAGCCAAAATCACCGAATCAACTACTCCGGTGAGCATCTTCTCAATTAGTTCCTCCCTAACCATCTCTATACCCCTTGAAGCCATCCCAAGGATTAATTGTCGCTAGTTTTCCCTGAGCCTTGCTCTCCACGTATAGCTCCCCACATCATCACTGGCGGTCGCCGCCGCTAAGCCACCACCAACCACCTTCGGCTCCTTCTTCCTCTGGTGAGGTCTTGGTACCCTTTAGTTGCCGTCGCACTTTGATTTGTTAGGCGTTGTCGGGTGACCGAAGTCACCATAGCGAAACTTCTCCGCCGAGCAACGTCGCTCCACCGTCGTGAGGTCGCCGGAACATCGCCGCGGCGCCGATGGGTCCTAAGTACTCGGGGTTTCCATTTTAGGCACTAGCCGACGCCGCCATGGGTCGAAGTCGCCGGCGTTGAGCCGAGCAAATCAAGCTCTAAGTCGCTCGCTTGTCGGGATGAAGACAACCCCTGTAGCATCGTATTTAACCTCCAAATCTCTGTCTTAATGCATTAATTACTGTGTGGACCCGCTGCCTTGTGGACCCGCACGCAATAATCCATATGAGTTAATGCCTTTTGCGCCACGTGGCACGCCACGTGCACAAAACACTAGTCAAAACCGCTCTGAACACACGAAGGGACTTCTTTTGTCCGGTATTGATACTTAGAGGGTCGTTATATCCGGTATTTTAGTTGAGGGATGAAAACTAAACTAGGGCAAGAGTTGAAGGACGAACAATGTACTTAACCCTTTTTTTATTTGGTTTGTCAAATAACTGTTACATAGAGATGGAATCTTCAACCAATTCAAAAATATGTTTGGTTGCCAAATTTGTTTGATTGAAATGAATCTGGACCTAAAATAAATGGCAAAATTAGCTACAGGACATCACAATTTGGTGTCATTGCCTGTATGACACCCAAATTTAGTATCTTTGTCATAACACACTACTAAAATATAGCACTTTGTTGTAGGACACAGATGTCATTACAATAATATTATTTGTTGTTTTGGAGAGATAAACAGTTCAAAATAACCTTCATGCCCTTATCCACTTCTTCCTCCTTGTTCCTTCTCCGACGATCCCCTTATGGTTAGCGGCGAAATCCGAAGGAAATCAATGGAAGTCATGCGCGCATGGCGTGTTCCCGGATTAGGGGGTTCCATTTTGGTGGTCTAGGTTGGCAAAGAGGCGCTGGGAAAGCCAGTGTCGACGACGGCCATGGCAAGGCGGTGGCAGCCTACAGGGGAGGAGATGGTTGAAGGAGGTGGAGGGAAAGCATCAGTGCGATAAGGCACATCTCGTGACGTGGACGGATTGGCGGGGATACCACAAACACAGCGGGTCATCGGAGGTGAAGACGAGGATGATGGTGCGACTCGACATCGACGGCTCTCCAGTGGGTCTCAGGGGTGAAGAATGGTGCTGGAAGGACCGTAGAGGACTTAGGGAGGCGATGGCGTGATCAATTTCAAGAGGGAGGGGAGATGGCGATAAATATGGTCAGAGTACTCACATGGTTGCGTCATGAGCGGGGCTTCCGCTGGGCTTGGAGACGACTAGCAAGCTCAGAGGCAATGTAGGGTGGTTCAAGGAGATAGAGGAAGGTCCCGACGTGGCTCGTGATCCATTGCCTCCAAAGCCCTGGGTCTCACCGCCAGAAACCTCGTCGTTTGCATCAGGGTGCTAGTCAGAGAAAAGGTCGATGTTGCCACCGCCATTGATGCAGATCTGGAGCTCTTCTACCACTATGAGGCTTCCCCTACCTTTTCCCTTCCTCCTTCGCTACCTACGACATCGACCCCATCGATCTGATCCACCAACATCGTGTCGTCTCGGGTGCCTCCTTCGTTCTGTGCCGCCATGGGTCCGCTCCAATTCTCACTGTCGCACCTTAGTGCGCCATCTTCTCCCCAACTATGACCGCTCCGCCTTCACCGTTCACTAGAGAAGCTCGCCCTCGTGGGCTGCTGGACACGTTCTGCTCGACTAGCTCCGTCCAGATCTTGTAGAAGAAGAAGAAGAGGAAGAAGAATAAAATGTGCAAAACCAACAATTCATCAACCTTCACTCTCCTAGTTCGACCCAAAATGATATTATAATGGCCTCAGTGTCCTACAGCAAAGAGCCGCATTTTAGTAGTGTGTTCTCACAAAGACACGAAATTTGTGTGTCCTGCAGCCAATGATATCAAATTGTGATATCATGTAGCCAATTTTGCTAAAATGAAAGTTATTGCTCAAGGAAGACAAACCATTCTACTGGTAGTGGGAGAAAGCTCACTGGCGCTTCTTGAGCACTTGGTTGCTAGTGAGGCGGTTGGAGCTCGTCAGAGAGGAGGGATGTCAAATGGTTGGAGAGAAGGAAGCGATGAATTGGTTTGGAGGTGTGAATTGGCCGCCCATCGTTTTAGTTGCCCACAAATTCAGGACGAATTGGAGCCTAATTCTAATTTTTAAGTGCATCCAAACACTCGAAATTGACAAGGACCAATTACAATTTGTCGGCTCCCTGCTCACGATGGGAAACAGTGTGGTTTTTAGCCTAAAGAGTGGGTAAGATAAGGAGATCAACTAGCGCTCAGACGTACGATGAGAAGCTCCCAACTCCTCCCCTGAAGAATCTAGACCCGTCATTATGAGTTAATGGAGTATTTTGGTGATTAATGATAAATCTATATATGAGACTAATCTATATGTGAGACCAACTTTCTTGTTTAGTATGATATTGTTTAGTCTCGTTTGGATGAAAAAGTAAAAATCAAAGAGGTATGCATTCAACACCATATTTCTATATATTGTTGCATTCCTCGGATCCAAAATATATGTTGAACTCCACCAAAAGTTTAACTTAAATATGTGCATATGTTCTTATTACACATTTGTGTATGCACACATTTAGGGGGAGTTCACTCTATGTTTTGTTGTTTCAATAGTATTGATCCATATGCCCTTATCCACATATATTAAGGATCTCTACCTTAAAACATATCCTTGAGTATATAAAACTTGTGTAGTTCATATATACTCATACTTATCTACATTCAATTATTTGCAATTGTGATGTTTGTCGTCAATTACCAAAGAGGGAAAGATTGAAGTATCTTGTCCCACCATTATGAGTTAATGGTATGTTGTGGTAATTAATGACAATCATATTATGGAACTAACATTTTCCATGAGTTGGATGAATAGGTTATGTTCCATAAGTTTGGAGACTTTGGATGACATCATGAGTTGATCGTCATCAAGTCAAGAGTTTGGAGTAAATGATGCATCATGTGTTAATGTGCATCAAGATCTCGAAGAAAAGGAAATCATCATGTGCTGATGGTGTTTAAGAAGAAGAGATGATCATGAGTTGATCATCAAGTCAAAAGAAGACCCATCATGTGTTGATGGAGGTCAAGTGAAAGAGTGCATCATGAGTTAATGCATATTCAAGTCAAGAACCCGAACTTAAAGTGAAGACGTGTGTCATCAAGCTTCGAGAGGATGTGCAAGGCAAAGATATGACTAGCTGGGGCTAAGACTGTGTTCCTAATCTTTTACCGGTCTTGGTGTTTGGTTGAAGACCGAATTGCTAGTATATGTTGTCGTACTATTAAGAGGGGTCGTGACTAGTAACTTGAGTCTCATCATGTGTTGATAGCTCAATCTCACTTGTTCTAGCTCTTGTTAGCATGTTGTCAATATTTGCGAAAGTGTTTTGCAAATAGTTGAGGCTCATACATAATCCTTGTAGCATGTGACTTCAGTTTGCAAATGTGTTTTGCAAATGGTTTAAGTCTATGTACCTTATTCCTTGTGGCGTTGATTCTAAAAGTTGGCAAATATGTTTTGCAACTTATTAAGAATCTTGCCTTTAACCTTTGTTTGTATCGCTCATCAATTGGTAAATGTGTTTTGCAAATTGAGTTGAAGCGAAAGCCAACTGTTGCTTTTGTCAGAAAAATCGGTAGTACCGACGTGTTGTTGGTGGTACTACCGCTCAGCGGTACGACCGGGGTTGTGGTGCGGAACCACCGCAACCAGGTCGGACTGGAGAATAGTTGGCGGTACGTCTTTTCCAGTAAGACACCTTTTAAGCATGAGTTGCTATCTTGAGGTGAGGTAGTACCGGAGCTTTATGGCGGAACTACTGTGTCGCGGTAGTACCGCGTTTTTTTGGCGGAACTACCGCACCCCAGTATATCCGATTAGTGAGCGGTATGTTATTTGTAGTGAGTGCCAGTTTTGGACCTCAAGTGGAAGCGGTCGTCCGCCCTTGTGGATCGGAACTACCGGAGAGCGGAACTACCGCGTATTACTTGGCGATAGTACCGCACCGCATTTCCAATGGCTATTTCAGGGGTTTTGTTATAGCCGTTACTGTGTGTCAGTGTAGGTACGGTAGTACGGGCCGATGAACAGCGGTACTACCACTCGTGCTGCTTTTTTCATCAACTTTTCCCCTAACTGCTAGTTTTTGTGTCTAGGCTATAAATATCCACCTTGGCCAGTTGTGAGAGGGTAGTAGAACCTCCATTCTATTCTCTTGAGCAAGCCCGCTCATCTCTTTTGTGCATGTGTTGTACTTAGTGAGCTTAGAGAGCAAACCCTTAGTGCATGTGTTGCATTAGGTAGTGGATTGAGTATCCACTTGAGCTTAGACACTTGATTCGTTTAAGTGAGAGTCTTTGACTTGTTTCCCTTGGTGTTTGCCGACACCTAGACAGCGTGGAGGTATCGTGGTTCGGTGATCTTCTCAAAGAAGGTTGTAACGCCCTAACTTCCTAAACTTTTTTAAAAAATTTCGAAAATAAAGAGAACTATTTTGTTTTGATGAGAATTCAAAGCTTAACTTGATAATTTCAAAATGGACTTCGAGCGACTAAATCAAATTTCAGCTAGAATTCTCTTTTGGCTTGTTGGGTTGGTTGGAGCTTTGGCGATTCCTCCCCTTCTGTGCTAGTTTTGTCCTTCTCTGGTCCAGACCTCCTCTCGGTCCAGACCTCTCAGGTGCTTGGACCTCCTCCATGCCCTTTGAACCTCCATGTGTCCTTTAGGACCTCCCCCATGTTCATCAGGATCTCTTCTTTGGAGATCTTAACCGTTCAGACCTCCCCTTTGGAGATCTTAACTGTTCAGACCTCTCCCTTATTGGATCTAAGGGTCCGGACCTCCCCTTGAGAGATCCGACCGTCAGGACCTCCCCTTGAGAGATCCGACCGTCAGGACCTTCCCTTGAGAGATCCGACCGTCAGGACCTCCCCTTGAGATATTCGACCGTCATGACCTCCCCTTGAGAGATCCGACTATCAGGACCTCCCCTTGGGAATCTTACCGTCAAGACCTCCCTGTCCCTTGGACCTCTTAGTCCTTTGGACCTCCTTATAAGACCTCCCTAATAGGTCACGACCTCCTCTGTTCGGCCATGACCCTCCCTCTGGCCGTGACCACTCCCTTCTTGACCAAACTATTCCCAAGTTTGACTAGTCCCACTTACCAGTCTTGCTCATTCTCCTTTTCTACGCCACATAAGTACCTTGTGTATTTAATGCATGTTATGTTGCATTAAATGCAGCCATATACGTGGCTCATACACTGAATATGGTCACATTGCGTGGCACCTTGATTTCTTCCCTTGTTCCCTACCTTCACAGCAAACATTATTTTATTATCTTTTACTAAGCTTGGCCGTACCCTACCTTGGCCATCATCTACCCTTGACCTACCTTGCTATACCTTGACACGGATGTTTCCAGTGTCTCCTTGCCTGCTTAGGCTATAATTGGCCAGGAAGCTCTTCCTCCTCACCCTTTTTCCACACTTAGCGTTTTGGCTCTTGCTTAGTCGCTCTGTGGTGAGACCTTATTGCCAAGAACTCTGCCAGGGACCTTCTTTGCTGTGTTTCCACCGTTGGAGGCTCCACTGGAGCATTGGCGCCGGTCTCAACCGCCACTGTGCTCCACGACCTCACCTTCAGTTATCATTTCTTGCTTATCCCTAGTAAGTCTCTTTGTGTATTGATCTATTCTTGTTCTTACCGCCACAATGAGTAGTTGTGCCCTTCCAGGACCTCCTCTCCTGGATTCTCTCTGGACCTCTATGGCTTTTATATGAAGATCATCTCCCTGGTCTCTGCACAAGGAACATTCTCCTGACCTTTTGACCCGTGCGCAAGGATCACCTCTTTGGCCTTTTTGCTAAAGACCCCCTTTCCCCCCTTGGACCTCCTCCCGGTGAGTTAGAACCTCTCCCAAAGAGCCTATTCTAAGTATAATATTCTTCTGTTGGTTGAGTTTTAGGGTTCTTTTGGTTCTTTATTTGAGCTTTATTTGAATGTGTCTCTTTTTCTTCCATATAGATTGCGAAGGCATTGCGGAGCTTGAATGCACCGAAGAGGAAAACTTTCAAGACAGTGAGCAAGGCAAGTCATGCCCTTGATCATGTTGAACCCAGTAATTTAAATTTATTATGTTGGTTTCAACTGAATATGGCATGCATATTTCAATCAAAGTAATTTAATCCCTGTTGTTAAAATCCTAGTTATCCTTGTTATCCTTTGTACAACCAGACTTGATATTGATTTTGTCTTCCTTGACATCCTAGATGAAAACCTAGTTGATACAGTAGTATGAACTAGAGTTATTGCGAAAATTGATGCTTAGCCAAGCCTAGATCAATTCTTGTTTTGGGAGATTGCATTGCCAAAGACCAATGTGCTAAACGTTTTAATCCATGACCTTGGATTGTCTTGGAGTTTTGTAAAAAGGTTTATAAAAGCAAATAAATAGAAAATTGGTTTAGACTGGGGCGAATTGGATGCTTGGTTGGTGCATGTCCATGCACGAGCTCAACTTGGGTCGAGTTGAGGCTCAGGGGTTCTGTGGCAGTCGCCCTAGTCAGTTAAGGACCGGTCTTTGAGTGTATTTTGCCATGCCTCACCGTGCAACCACATGTCCTGTATGGGTAGGACCTGGCTGATTAATTTGCAAAGTTCCACTGTAGTTGTCCATATGGTTGAGTTGGGTGGTCCTTCATGACCTATGTACATGCATTCCCACTGGCGCAAGAGGGGCATGAACTCTGTGGGTTTATATCCACAGGGGGCGAAACCTTAGCGATGGGGGACTGCGGTGGAACAATGCATTGTAAAGGCCTTGTCATGAGCTCTAGACCTCTCACCAAAGGAAGTGTGGGGTGGCATTGACGAATGCCAAATAGACTAGGGAGATCATGTCATGTGGGTAAAGTTGTACACCTCTGCAAAGTGAAAATCTATTCGAATAGCCAAGTCCGCGGTCAAGGACATGCTGGCAAAGCTGCTCTTAGTTAGATGTTGTTTTTGTTTTGAAAAGATTTGACAAACTGATTTCTGTTGGGATTCCTATCCCATGGGTTTTGGCGGGGAGCCACGTGACAGGAGGGTATCCTTCACCACTTGATGATGAATGTTATCCAACTGTAAAATTGATTTGAGAAAATGAATTTTAATTATAAGATTACCTGCCTTGGAACTTAGTATATGTAATTGAAAGAAACATGGCTTTATGCAAATCAACCATATTATGCCCTCCGTTGAGATACCCATTATGCATTTCATTCTGTTAAGCCACGGGTGTGACCTGCGAGCACGGTTGTTGTGCTCACTCTTGCTCAAAATAACCTTTGGCAGGAGAAGGCCCTGACAATGATGAAGACCAGATCGATTAGGTTGTGCCTCCAGATAGTTGCCTGTGGCGTGCTGATGGACCACCGTTTTCTTGATCCTTTTGTATTTTATGTTCGGCCCAAGGCCACTTTTGTAAGCAACTCTGTTGGTATTTTGTAATAAAGTTCACGTTGTGAATGTCACCACTTTTGGTACTGTGTGGGCTAGCAGTTGATCTTGGGACTAGCTCAGTACACAGAGGTCTTGGGAAATCCCTAGTCTCATGACCTCCTTTGGGTTTGGTTGTGAAATTGGGGAGCTCCTAGACCTCACGGCCACTCTTAGACCTCCTGGTGGTCCGGCAAGATCTCCTGGGTGGTCTTGAAGGACCTCACAGGTGATCTCGTTAGACCTCCAGGTGCTTCCTGAGGGGCCTCCAGGTGGTCTAGACCTCCTGGGTGGTCCTAGCGGACCTCCTGGGTGGACTTGACCTCTCGGTTGGCCTTAAGGGACCTCTTGAGAGGTCTTGGGAGCTCTCTGGCTGTGACAAAGGTTGTGAGAAGACTTGAGCGTTTGTGAGTGGCTTGGTGCTCGCCATCTCCGGAGTGGAGGAAGAGTAACCCCTAGTGGATCGAGATGTTGGTTCGTGTTGAAACCGATCTAAGTGGTTGGACTTACCTCGAAGGTGTTTGGCTTAATTCGTGGAGCCGGTCCAATTAGTTTGGGCTTACCTCAACGTAGATTAGGGAAGACCGGCAAGTCTCCAAACACCACGGTAAAACATGATCGTGTCAATTGTGGTTTGTTCTCTTGTGTTTTACTTTGTGCAATTTACATTCCTAGAATTAAATTGCTTATACGTCTTTGTATGTTTGCTATCATTATCAATAGACTTATTTTGTTGGTGCACTTAGTCAAGACTAGTTGATTTAGGTTTTAATTGAACAAAACCAAATTGATTTACAATTCTGCATAAAACTCGGTTTTAGCAAAAAGAATTTAAAAACCGCCTATTCACCCTTCTCTAGTCGGCCTCCTCGATATTACAAGTGGTATCAGAGCTTGGTCTCTCATTTATTAGGCTTCATCGCCTAGAGAGTAAAGGATGGCTAGTGATGGTTTCTCCTTTGGTAGAACACCACACTTTGATGGTTCAAATTATGCTCATTGGAAAATTAGAATAACCATCTTTATTAAGGCCATGAGCCCAAATCTATGGAGAATTGTTGATGCGGGTTTTGCTACTCCAATTAATCCACAAAACCCCACTCAAAGGGAAGAGCAAAATTTGCAACTCGATGCTCAAGCTTTAAATGCTCTATATAGCGCTTTGAGTGTAGAGGAGTTCAATTGTAATATCCCAAAAGTATTCGAATGATTATCCGGGAGAGAATGATTTAATTAAGAGAATGACCAAATAGAAAATAGCTATTTCAGCAGTAGAGAGGGGGGAAACAGCAAATTTTGGACAACTTCGGCTGGGGCCTCAGGCCCATGGGCATTCGGCCCATTGGTGGGAGGGAGGTGGCCAGCCATAAGGGTGCCAAACCCTAGGCCGCCCCCTCCCCACTCCCTTTGGCCGCCACCCCCACCTCCCATTGGCCGCCCAAGTCCCTTGGCCGCCTCCTGGAGCCTTGCGCCCCTCCCTAGTGTCCTCCCCCCTGCTGCCGGCAATGAACTTCGCCTCCCGCTGCTGGCCGATTGGAGAGAAAAGGAACACGCCTTGTGGTAGCCGGCCAAGAAGGAGGAAGAGGGAGGAAGGAAGAGAGGGGAGAAGGGAAGGAAGGGGAGAGGTCGCGTGCTGGTTCGTGATCTTCAGCAGTTCATCATGGGTAAACTTGATCCCTACTCGTTTAGTAGCAAATTCATGATTATTAAGCAATGTCGGTACTAGATCTGTTTAGGACAGATAGGGTTGGCCGACGTTTTTGAGAAGTTTAACTGTGGAATATGTCCCAGACACCTCCTAGAGAATTGTAGGTGATGTTGATAACTTTCCGTAAAGTACTAGATCACATCGTTTGGATGAGAGATTCAAAAGTTATGAATTGTTTAGCGCTGCTGTTCTGCAATTCTGTAGTATTCCTGATAGTTAATGGTAATTGAACTGTAGTGAATAGTTAATGGAATATTTAGGAGATCTCACTATAACGAAAGATGTAGATAATTGTCTTAGCTTTCCAGAAAGCTAAAGATCATGAGATTTGAATAAATATACTGAAAGTTCTTATGGTTTTAAGGTCGCTATCTAGAAACCCTGACGTGAAATAGTTGCTCTGTTAATCAGTTTGGTAAGGATATTAGATGGCCGAATATGGAAGGCTCACCAAATAGGTTTAGGTGGGGAATTTGATAAGCTTTCTAAAAAGTTTAAGAACATGTCATTTGGATCTCGGATCAAAAAGTTATGAATTTTAGAATATGACAGTCTGTTAAGGGAACATACGACAGTTTAAGATTTTGGGAGTTGAGTTTGCGCTAGAGAACATAGCGACTTCGTAATTTCTTCTAGTTTTGTTTTGTCCAGTATTATTGTATTAGCGTGCTTTAAATAAATTCAGGTGGGGGATTGGTCCTGGGGGCAGCGCCCTCTTCACGTCCTCCGTTCTCGCACGGTTGAGGCAAGTACTTTGATTGTTAGATTTATTATGAGTAAATGATCTTGTTTGCTAGTATTGTGGGTATATGTGCTATTCATATATGCTAGAATATTATGAATGTCTATGATCATGAATGCTAGAAGTATGAGTAAGTTTATTCATATGTGATGTTGATGCGAATGCATGATTAAGATGGTTTAAGGTTTTGTTCATATGCATCATGCTGACATATTGAAGACTTGGTCACGTGGTGACCAAGCATCTATTGAGGTCCCCATCATGAATATGACGAGCTTATGGTCCCCACACTCGTGGAGTGTGGGCTTAGGTCCCCATACTTGTGGAGTATGAGCAATGGTCCCTGTGCTAGATGGCACAAGCATGGGTATGCATCAACGGATGCATGCTCTGCATTACCGGTAAAATGCAAAAGAGAAAGAGAAAAAAATGCATTTGAGCATCTTGCATAGCATGGACATATAACATGTTTGTTATAGAGATTTGTGGATGGTTGTTAATGAATACAGTTGTTTATGTTATTGTTGCCATTTATTGTACTTGTTGAGTCTTTGGACTCACTCTTGTTGTTGTTGTGTTTTTAGGTACCTTTTACAAGAACGGCATGCATGGGAGGGAATAAAACTTAGAGTGGTTGCACAATGGCACGAACTACTCACATTTGAATTGATAGAATGATAATTTAGTATTTGATTATATTGCTTAAAGAATTCTTTATGATTTCTCCCTTGCTTGGAATAAAAATTGTAATAGAGTTGATTAGAGGATTATGGATGCTCTTTGGACTATACTTTAGTTGTTTAGCATGCTATGGATGATATAGTGATGATTAGCATAATTTTGGATGTCTTTTGATTATGCTGGATGTTGGATTGTTTAATTAAGTTATAATTGACTATTGGGACCTCCGATATAGTTAACTATACAAAGGAGGTTCTGCCGAAATTCAGTAAGATGTCTTAGTTTTAAATGGATACAATGTTAGTTAGTAGCATTCCAGGCTCATGTTGGGCTGGGGTGTTACATCAATAGAGTGAGCAATCTTGAAAATGCTCATGATGTTTGGACAACTCTTATGAAAATTCATGAGGGAACCTCTACGGTCAAAGAAGCTAAATTGCATAGGTTAAAGCTCAAGAATGAGTTATTTACCATGTTGCCTCATAAGAGTATCAATGAGATGTATTTTAGAATGAACAACATAGTAAATGAGCTCAAAGGCCTATCTTGTGATTTAACTAATCTTGATATTGTGCGCAATATGCTTAGGACTCTACGGGGAAAATATGAGACCTTAGTGACATTATTCCTCAATTTATCCGAATTGCCAATGATGACTCCTACCGCTCTTTTGGGGAATCTCCTCATAAATGAAATGTACAAGAAGGACAAAGATGAGCACAATGAGATGGCCTCAACTTCAAGCAAAAGAGTTAATGCTTTCAAAGCTAAACATGATTCAAGTGAAGATGAGGAAGATGATGACACCGAAGAAGAATTAGTCACTCTCATGAACAAAATGGAAAATCTCATGAAGAGACGTGACTCACATAAACACTCAAGCACATCTTCAAATACAAAGCACCACAAGACTCTAAGGTGCTACAATTGTCAAAAATTGGGATATGTTGCCTCAAGGTGTCCTTATGATGGAGAAGATGAAGAAGGGCCCAAATCATCATCAAGAAAGAAAAATGATGACAAAAGAAGACACTTTGTCTGGCTAGCTATAAATAAAGATCCATCAAACATCTCAAATTCAAATGAGGCTCCATCACTATTTGACATGTCTACATGCTTCATGGCACAAGGTAATAATGAGGTAAATGATGATAATGAGCCTTCATATAATGATTTGATGGACATGCTAGAGGACTTGAATGAATACCTTGGCAAGGCGATGTCAAAATTCAAAGTTTTGAAGAAAGAGCACATCTCTCTTCAAAATAATTATGGTGTGCTAAAGGATGAACTTGAGTCTCTCATCCTCAAGGAGTTCACTAAGTCCAAAGTGAATATAGGCATTGTATGTGATTTATTAGATGATATGCCATGTGTAGTTGCTAACTCTTGCATTGCATCTAAGGTTAGCATATCCACTTCTTGTGATGATTTACTAGATGTACCATGTTGCTCAAAATTAGGTGCTTATATTTCCTCTATGTCTTGTGAGACTAATCTTGTAGAGAAAAATAATGAGCTCAAGGCTCAAGTCACAAAATTGAAAATTGACTTGGAAAGAAGTTTCAAAGGGAAGGCCACTCTCAATGGCATATTAAGCAAGCAAAGAAGCTTGCAAGATAAGAATGGCATTGGCTTCATCTCCAAGAAGAAGGAGGATAGCAAAACAAGGCACAATGCAAGACACACGAAGAAATATGTCAAGTGCCTTCGATGCAATAAGAAGGGCCACAAAGCCTCGGTGTGCTCAAATCAAATGGATGTCAAGTCAAGACATTAAAAGAAGAGGCAAACCGACAAGGTGCAAGAAAAGAAGACAAGTAGGGGAAGCAAAAGCCCAACTTATTATAATTGCCGGGAAAATGAATATTTTAGTAAGGATTGTCTCAAAGGTATCTCTCCTAAGCTTATTATATATAATGATCATTATTTGCTTAGGAAGGATAGAAATGGCAATGTGTTTGCTAGAATTATTAGTTCACCAAAGATTATTACTAGTGCCATTTTGGTGCCCAAATCTATTGTGACTAACATTCAAGGACCCAACCGAGCTTTGGTACCAAAAGGTGTTTAAATGATTAATAGTTACTTGGAGAGGCATTGGAGGTTTGGCTCACGAATGAAGAAGTGGATTCCACCACATGCAAAATTAGAGCCAAGCTTGAGGATGATCAATTCATATCAAGAACCAATGTCGTCTCGGTAACAAGTATTTACATTGAAGTATCTAGCCCTTTATGCCTTGTGTAGGTTGCATTTCATGAAAATCTTAAAAATTGTAGGTTGCATTTCATGAAAATCTTAAAAATGATGTTCTTGCTCTTGTTCGTAATCTTCATTATTAAAATCTTGAGCAAGATAGTAAGTGGCACATTAAGGGGGAGTGCTAAATCATGATCATGTATATCACATCCCTAAGTGTGTCCAAATAAATTAAGTGCTAGTAATGTTTTTCAAAATCGAACCTTTTAGCCAAAAGTCAAAAATTTCATAACTATTAGTAATCTTTTGAAAAACTAGTTGCAAAATATATACAAATGCTATTCAAAAGTTTCCCAAAAGTTTTGGCTCAAAAAAACCTATTTCAAGTGAAAATGAATTTCTAGCCAAAATTCTAGATAATAGCATCTTGTTTTTGACATTAACTAGATTTTTGTGTAAAATCCATTCTAAAAGAAATTTGAAAATGATCTCAAAAGGAAAATCCTAGAGTTGGCTATTTTAAATATTTTTGGTATTCACAAGATTTTCAAAAAGCTAACCTAGAAAAGTTATTTGAATTCAAAACTCATCCAAAATACTTGTTTAACCTAAGTATTCACTTTCTAGCACTTACGTGGGTTTTACCATTTGAACCAAAATTATCCACATGAATAGGTCCATAATGGTATTTATGACTCATACATGAAATTGGATGATTTAAATTTCATCATATGCTCAATTTGGATCTTTTGAAGAAGTTTCATGACAATAAGTTTCATTTGCGAAAACAAAAGCTTAATTCATAAAAACTATGTTCTTATATACTCTTTAGTCTCCTCAATGCATAATGATCCTAGAAATTTTTATTTGAGTGCAAAACTAGGGATCATTTGCATATTTCTCCATTCCACTATCTATCCCTGAAGTTCCAGAAATATCAGAACTACCGGCGTTATTCCAGCGGTAATACCTCTTTCCGGTACTACCGGTCCTTGAACGGTGGTACTTCCGCATCTCGGTACTACCGGCCATTTAACTGCGGTACTACCGATTTCTTTGTCAAGACAATCATTTTATTCCATTTAATTTTAAACATACTTTGGGAGCTTCCATTGGTCAAGTTGATCTTTGTTATTTTCGTAAGCTACCCTTAAGTACTTTCTTGACTCCATATGCCATTTTGATCGCATTGTGATGTTTTTATCATAAAAATGGTATTCTCTCAAATAGTGGTCACTTCTCTTGATCATCTTGACCTCGGCATGTGATTCATCCCTTCAAATGATATCTAATTTCATTCCTTGCTAATCATGCATCTCTTGACCAAGCTCATGTACTCTTCGTATACGAGTGGATTCTCTCATTCTCTCCTATCTTTGGATGCCTTCTTTGAAGATTTTTGCGAGAGAAGTTTCAAGCACTTTGAAAAATTCAAGTCTTGTCGACACGTGGTATCCACAAGTGATGATTAAAGACTATCTTTCAAGTGTGATCCACCTATAGATTTTTTTTTGCTACTTAAATATCAAAGGAGGAGAATTTGGTTGCAAATAATGGTCAAATGAGAAAGTTTGAAGTCATCATGAGTTTTGGATGGATCTATTTCAAAAAGATGACAAAGAGGGAAGTATTGATTAGATGGAGAAAGTCTTTGTGTGTCAAAGGAGTACAACTTTTGTGTAAGGGAGAGTTTTTCTTAGCGCAAATGAAAAACGTTATGGGTAATCTATTTTATGGGAAACCTAATTTGCAAAGACTCCTTTTTGGCTTCACTTTATTTTGGATTTTTGGTGCTTAATGCCAAAAGGGGGAGAATGTTTGGGAGAATATTTGGATGTTTTCACCTTATTCCTTGCATGAATATATAGTTCAATAGCTTCAATTATTATCTTATATTGATTCATATCTAAATCTTGTTATTGATAAAGGATTTATCATCAATCACCAAAAGGGGAGATTGAAGAATCTAGACCCGCCATTATGAGTTAATGGAGTATTTTGGTGATTAAGGACAAATCTATATGTGAGACTAACTTTCTTGTTTAGTATGATATTGTTTAGTCTCGTTTGGATGAAAAGGTGAAAATCAAAGAGGTATGCATTCGACATCATATTTCTATATCATGTTGCATTCCTCGGATCCAAAATATTGGTTGAACTCCACCAAAAGTTTAACTTGAATATGTGCATATATTCTTATTACACATTTGTGTATGCATACATTTAGGGGGAGTTCACTCTATGTTTTGTGGTTTCAATAATATTGATTCATATTCCTTTATCCACATATATTAAGGATCTCTACCTTGAAACATATCCTTGAGTATATAAAACTTGTGTAGTTCATATATGCTCATACTTATCTATATTAAATTATTTGCAATTGTGATGGTTGTCATCAATTACCAAAGAGGGAAAGATTGAAGTATTTTGTCCCACCATTATGAGATAATGGTATGTTGTGGTAATTAATGACAATTATATTGTGGAACTAATATTTTCTATGAGTTGGATGAATAGGTTATGTTCCATAAGGTTGGAGACTTTGGATGACATCATGAGTTGATCGTCATCAAGTTAGGAGCTTGGAGTAAAGGATGCATCATGTGTTGATGCGCATCAAGATCTCGAAGAAAAGGAAATCATCATGTGTTGATGGTGTTCAAGAAGAAGAGATGATCATGAGTTGATCATCAAGTTAAAAGAAAACTCATCATGTGTTGATGGAGGTCGAGCGAAAGAGTGCATCATGAGTTGATGCATATTCAAGTCAAGACCCCGGACTTGAAGTGAAGATGTGCATCATCAAGCTTTAAGAGGATGTGCAAGGCAAATGTATGACTATCTAGAGCTAAAGATGTGTTCCTAGTCTTTTACCGGTCTCGATGTTTGGTTGAAGACCGGATTGTTAGTATAGGTTGCCGTACTATTAAGAGGGGGCGCGACTAGTAACTTGAATCTCATCATGTGTTGATAGTTCAATCTCACTTGCTCTAGCTCTTGTTAGCATGTTGCCAATATTTGCGAATGTGTTTTGCAAATAGTTGAGGCTCATGCATAATCCTTGTAGCATGTGACTTTAGTTTGCAAATGTGTTTACAAATAGTTTAAGTCCATGTACCTTATTCCTTGTGGCGTTGATTCTAAAAGTTAGCAAATGTGTTTTGCAACTTGTTGAGAATCTTTCCTTTAACCTTTGTTTGCATCACTCATCAATTGGTAAATGTGTTTTACAAATTGAGTTGAAGCGAAAGCCAACTGTTGCTTTTGTTAGAAAAATCGGTAGTACCGACGAGTTGTTGGCGGTACTACCGCTCAGCGGTATGACCGGGGTTGTGGTGCAGAACTACCACAATCCGGTCGGACCGGAGAATAGTTGGCGGTACGTCTTTTCCAGTAAGGCACCTTTTGAGCATGAGTTGCTGTCTTGAGGTGCGGTAGTACCAGAGCTTTATGGCGGAACTACCATGTCGTGGTAGTACCGCGTTTGCTTGGTGGAACTACCGCACCCCGATATATCCGATTAGTGAGCAGTACATTATTTCCAGTGAGTGCCAGTTTTGGACCTCAAGTGGAAGCGGTCGTACCGCCCTTGTGGATCAGAACTACCGGAGAGCGGAACTATCGCGTATTATTTGGTGGTAGTACCGCACCGCATTTCCAACGGCTATTTCAGGAGTTTTGTTATAGCCGTTACTGTGTGCCAGTGGAGGTGCGGTAGTACCGGCCGATGAACAACGGTACTACCGCTCGTGCTGATTTTTTCAGCAGCTTTTCTCCCAACCACTAGTTTTTGTGTGTGGGCTATAAATACCCACCTTGACCGGTTGTGGGAGGATAGCTAAGCCCCCATTCTATTCTATTGAGCTAAGAGCAAGCCTTCTCATCTCTTTTGTGCATGTGTTGCCCTTAGTGAGCTTAGAGAGCAAAACCCTAAGTGCATGTGTTGTATTAGGTAGTGGATTGAGTATTCATTTGAGCTTAGACACTTGATTCATTCAAGTGAGAGTCTTTGACTTGTTTCTCTTGGTGTTTGCGGACACCTAGACGGCGTGAAGGCGTCGTAGTTCGGTGATCTTCTCAAAGAAGGTTGTGAGAAGACCCGGGCGTTTGTGAGTGGCTTGATGCTCGCCATATCTGGAGTGGAGGAAGAGCAACCCCTAGCGGATCGAGGTGTTAGTTCGTGTTAGAACCGGTCCAAGTGGTTGGACTTACCTTGGAGGTGTTTGGCTTAATTCGTAGAATCGGTCCAATTAGTGTGAGCTTACCTCAACGTGGATTAGGGGAGACCGGCAAGTCTCCGAACACCACGGTAAAACATCATCGTGTCAGTTGTGATTTGTTCTCTTGTGTTTTACTTTGTGCAATTTACATTCCTAGAATTAAATTACTTATACATCTTTGTATATTTGCTATCATTATCAATAGACTTATTTTGTTAGTGCACTTAGTCAAGACTAGTTGATTTAGGTTTCAATTGAGCAAAATCGAATTGATTTATAATTCTGCATAAAACTCGGTTTTAGCAAAAAGAATTTAAAAACCGCCTATTCACCCCCTCTAGTCGGCCTCCTCGATCTTACATCCCCGTAACATGTTCGACACACACATGCAACAAAATAATTGAATCTTGAAAAATAGAGAGGGGGTCCATATTCTTATCGAAATTCACTTAAAAATTTAAAGACCTCGTTAGTACACATAGATATACTTGAAAAATTAGCACAAAAGTTTGGAAAAGCATTAATCGTTAATGTTATAACCTTTCCAACATTTTGAAAACACATATGCAACAATTGAGGGGGGGGAGGGGCACTTGCAACATTTTGAAAATACATATGCAACACATCAGACGTCTCAACATCAATAAGCAATTTGTGCAACAATTGTAATCACCTCATGCAACAAAATGTCAAATAACAGTGGAAAAATGCTGAGAAAAAAAAATTAAAACCCTTCGCCACAAAAGCAACGACGACCGCTGTTTTTCCTCCCCATCGTACACACACCAAGCCAACTCCAGGAGCAATAATATATTCAAATTCAATGGAGCACAAAAAAACACCAGTTTGCAACAAAAAATTGGTCGATCGAGTGCTGCAACATTTCACATGTGGAACGATGAACAGCACCAGATGCAACATTGAGAAATTCTTTTAACAAATAGCATTGCAAGAGTTTATTATTGCAATATTAAAAAATTATAGTTCCAACATCTCAAATCATCTCTTGCAACAAAAAGAATATATGGCTGCAACAAACACCCCTCTCACTGGATCTGAGACTCGACGGCAAGCTCAGCCTCAGACTCCCTCCATGGCATCTGCTCGCCCCACCTCCGCCACCATACCAAGGTGTTCTTCCTCTATGGCCCTGTCGCTGAGCCTTGGATGAGAAGGACGCAACATTTTGGATAGCGAAAAATGCAACATCTCAAGAATCCCCAGTATCTTAAAACATCTAATGCAGCATAAAATTCTCTACTGCAACAAACAATTGATTCACTTGCCTCGGCCTTGGTGGCGGCGGCGGCACGCTGGTCCTTAGGCTCTCCGTGCGTCACCCCCACTCCTCCTTTGGTCGTCGTCCAACGCTCCATCGCGGCTTCCTTTCCCCGCGGACACAAAGTGATGGTGGCTTTCCAACTAACGTGAGCTCCAGTCGTGACCGCATGCAGCGAGATAGGGGGGGAGGTAAGAGAGGGGAGCTAGCATAGAGGGCACTGCAAGGGAGAGAGAAGGGTAGCATGCATGGTGGGAGAGGGAGCTACAGGGAGAGAGAAGAGGAGGATGAATTGTGATGCAGGTGAGTGGGAGCTGATGAGATAAGATTATTATGTAGTGGAGATTGAAATACGTGGGAATTAATTATCGTGTGGAAAAAGTGGAGTGAGACCGTCTCATAAAATCTCTCGCTATGTGGTAGCAATCTCCATTAGATAAGTTCGTTCTTGATCCAAATCCCTCCGTTTGGTGCAGCTAGCAGCAACAGACGCGGCGAAATCCTCAGGCTCAATCTAAAATCCGCTTACAATGGATGAGTTATCCTACATGCTCGCTCTTAGTATTCTTATCCAATGCATTGCGTCCATGCTCCATATGATAACATGACATCGCTGTTGCAATTTTGCAATTAGAAATTAGTGCAAGTTGCAATTGTAAACCGACACGATAATTGTGGTTAGAGAGACCGGAGTCCATTAGCTTCAACCTTTGTTAGGATTTTATCTCATCTTCTTTCTAGAATTTTACATCTACTTTGAATACTTATTGATGTAATCTACGGTATGTCCCTTTCTTTTCCCTAATCTAGGGTGTTTTGTTCCCTCGTATCATCTAATGTTGATGTATGATCCCTGAAATAAATGTATCAGATGGACTAAAACACGTCATGTTTTACCCTTCTTTCAACCTACAAAAGAATACATAACAACATTTCCAATCAATTTCTGGAACATGCTTTGTATAGATGACGCTATTGCAGCGTATGTACCTGGAATTCTCAGATCATATGGAATGCGTTTTGCGCCCGCGGCAACACGCGGGCTTCCCACTAGTTTATTATTGCTTACAGATGAAGATAAGAGTTGCTCCAAGAGCAAAGTTTCACTCGAATACATGCCTCCCTGCTCTTTGGAAGAGCCTGATCACCAAACCCTATATTCCAAAATGGGCTATTGCTTCTTAAAAAAGAAAACGTTTGAATATGGAATTTTGTTTTGTTTTGTTTGGAGGTTTGAGGGGCATTGGAATAGGAATTCAAATAGTACCAACAAATAGGCACTCCAAGTTTTACAATCGCAGGCTTGGAGTCGAAAACGAACGGACAAGATTGCAATAACTCCACCAATGTGTCGCAAGCGGTCGTAACACTCTACCACGTCATCAGTACGGGTACGACTACCACCGTGACGAGTTTTTGGCTCTTGTGACACTGTTGACGTGCGAATTAAGAGTGCCCCTGTGGGCCGGACTTCCCTGTCCATGCCCCTAAGGCTGGACTAGGGTATGTGTAGTGTCCGCACAGCTCCGTACGATACTATTTTGGGCTTTGATTGCACGAGCAAACTAAATTTGCTAATTCACACGCCACCTGTGCCAAAAAGAGAAGAAAAAAAAGACTTCGACCGTGACACCGTCGAGTCCCCAACAAAACAAAAATCCAAGGATCGAGCGTTGCTCAGTTGGCTAGCAGCGCCGGTGTGCGTGCAGCCTGCCTGGGTTCAAACCTAGCGCGTCTCACCGGGTAGGGGATTTTCGGGATTTTCATAATAGTACACATACATGTAGGTTCGTTTAATAGTCAAAGCCCGTGTCTATGCTATATGAGGTCTAAATTTTTACTCTAGATTAAACGTGTGTTAAGATCACATCCATATATATGTGTATGAGGACATACGTGTGTCAGTATGAGTCCGTCGTGTAAACGAACATACGAAACAAAAAGAGTAAATATCACTAAACCACAGGTTTTGGGGCAGTTGTATCTCAAAACCCCAGGTTTTGTAAATTGTATCAATTAACCCCAGGTTGTGTAGATTTAGATCAAGCTTAGGATTCAGAATTGTAGTTACAATGCATCTACTACCTGGATTATGGTTTAACACTGTCTGTAGATAATCCCTAATCCTTAGATATTGCTGCTTGTGATTCCTAAGCCTGATCTAAATCTACAAAACCTGAGGTTAACTGATACAATTTACAAAACCTGAGATTTTAAGATACAACTGCCTTAAAACCTGTGGTTTAATGATATTTAATCAAACAAAAATACAAAACCCCCGAGAGCCCAGAAGCCACACGAGAGCATCAACGTGGCGAAGCGAAAGGCGAAACCCCAGGGGGGAGAGAGAGAGTGTGTGTGTGTGTGAGAGAGAGATCCTCCAAACCCTAACCCTACCAGCCCCACTCTCGTCGCCGGCGGCTGCGGCGGCGATGGCGATGGACGCGGAGCGGCGGCAGGCGGAGCTGATCGAGCAGTTCTCGGCGCAGGCGTCGGCGCTGTCGTCGTCGGCGCCGCAGCTGGCGGCGCTCGTGCTCGAGGCCACCTCCCACCCGGCGCTCTTCGCCTTCTCCGAGCTCCTCTCCCTTCCCGCCCTCTCCAAGGTACTCTCCGTTGGTCTCTTCCCCGCGCGCCGCCGCGCGCTGTTAGGGATAAGGTTTTTCGTTGATGAGGCGTCTGTTTCGTTCTGACGTGGTGTGACCGATGTTCGTGCGTTGGTGCAGCTCGCGGGCACGCAGTACGCCTCGTCGCTGGACCTGCTCCGCCTCTTCGCCTACGGCACCTTGAAGGACTACAAGAGTAAGATTAGGGCCTCCCTTTACGATTCGTACTCTACCTTGCCCTTTGGATTGTTGTTGTTATGCGTTGTTCGTGTATGCCCGTTTGTTGTGTTCGTGCGCTGCGGTGCATTGTCTGATCTGTCGCGTGTTTGGGTAGTACACTATGAACTTAGCCGTTTGCCCTGGTCCCTAACGATGGCATGTGAGGAAAATTTGTTTCAAAACTCCGGATTGAGGGAATCTTAGTCATTTAGTGGATGATGATGATGCTTTGATGCTCAGTTGAATTAGTATTAATCTTGGATGATGCTGATGCTTTGACCACTCAAAATTTTCTTTTGGTCCTCTGGTTTATTTTCTGCAACCATTCGAGAACACATTACATCACATTGACACGCTTGAAAAAACAGAACTTGAGCTGTGATGACCGATTTGCCTTTTTACCCGCCAATATAATTAGTGCGCATGCAGCTCCTGCTCATTGGCGAAGTTATTGGGGACATGAACTACTTTGTGCTTGCGGGATTCTAGCTTAGTTTAGTATGTTTGTGGTTGCCAGAACTTTTACTTGTTTCGTCTATCATTGCCATTAGCATGCATTGCATTATTTATTTTTTGCCTGTTGTTTTTGGTAATTGGTACTAATGCTAATGGATAAGTGCAAGAGATGCACATTTATTGTTTGAGTAATTATCTTTTGTACAAGTGTAGGTAATTCTGGCACCCTCCCTGCATTGTTGCCTGATCAACTCCGGAAGCTGAAGCAACTCAGTGTGCTAACTTTGGCTGAGTCAACCAAGGTGCAAGCTAATCCTGTCTATTATTTGGAGCAATTCTGTGTAGCTCCTCTTTCTGTGGACGCAAAATGATGCTTGATAGCTACTTACTTGCAATCATGTAAACAATAGTTACAGCGCTGCACTGTCATTTTAGGAAGGCATCTATGTTGTCTAGGTTTGTTGAAGCTTCTAGTACTTCTAAGTTCTAATGGTAAATAGTTTTGTGCAATTCTTTATGTTTGTGGAAGCCAAGTCTGAAGGGTGAATTGGTGTTGTTTCTTTGATAAATTGATAACCAATGTCTGAAGGAGCTTATTTTTCTATAATGTTTGCCTAATCAAGTCTTACAAGATGTGTCGGCCTATCTTTTTCTTTACCTGTTTATCATGATTAAGTCATGCTGGAAGGAGCATTCTGAAGGCAGTATTTTTTTGCCCCTTCTGCTCTTTCCTATGTTTTGCATAGACAATCCTAAACGTACATGTTTGTTTTTTCTCATTGCTTTCATCAGGTACTACCATATGATCA
Organism: Phyllostachys edulis; assembly: GCA_036346405.1. Taxonomy (NCBI): domain Eukaryota; kingdom Viridiplantae; phylum Streptophyta; class Magnoliopsida; order Poales; family Poaceae; genus Phyllostachys; species Phyllostachys edulis. The sequence goes on along the minus strand of CM070558.1, from coordinate 41,048,831 downwards.
ACTCATGCAAGAGTTGGACGTTTCCAATGTTAGAGAACTTGAAGATTTCCTCATCAATGAGTGCATGTACTCGGTTAGTCTTTGCTTTCTCTTTCACGTTAGGCACTTAAATCTATTAACCTCCCAAGCGAGAAGTGTCTCATTGAAATAATCATTTACTACTCATTCACTCCTTAATACATTTACTGGGAGGTTCCTGCTGTAATATTTCTTCTGTGTGGTGTTGTTCTTTAGACGTTAGGATCATCAATGAATTTCTTAATCCCAAAAAATAGTAGTATTTCTAGCATCAAATTTGTAATATTTTTGACTTTACCTTAGGGGATTGTCAGAGGCAAATTGGATCAGCTGCGAAGGTGCTTTGAGGTTAGATATCTGCAGCCTAAATATGCTGCATCATTCATGAATTTGTTCTTTGTCTTGCAAGTGATACTTTTTCTGATTTTCTTTCCATGCATGTCAGGTACAATTTGCAGCTGGAAGGGATCTTACACCTGATCAGCTGAACAACATGACAGAAACCTTGTCTGATTGGTGTGTATATTTATTTTAACAAATGTTTCCACAAGCTTATCTGTTATCTCCATTTGTTCCATCCTTCCAGAAAATTTGAATGTTTGCATTTTTTTTCCGTGATTGCCAATTTAATTTCCCCCCTCATATCTAACCTTCTGAAGCTGTATTAAGGTTTCCTGTGTAGTCATGGGAGTTGACTGGATTGTTCTCTGACATATTTGTTCTTCCCTTGATTCTGTGCTGTATTCTTCTTTCAAGCTACTATGGTGGTGGTGCTGATTTTAGTTATGTGGCAGATTGGGTTGATTTTGTTCAATTGTATGAACAATGTTGTTTTCTTCAAGCCGCCCCTTGATTAACAAACTAGAATATTGTGTGTTTTGTGATTCATTAATTTGCCTTTTGACTGGATGCAGGCAAGGATCACAGAACCGGTACCGGACCGAATCCCAGCGGGGGGCGGGAATGGTAACCGGCCGGTTACCGGTCAAACCGGAAACATTTCGGATGAATTTCACATGAATTTGCTTAAAAACCTGCCGAATTTCAAAATTTGAAATTTGAATTTGACAAACAGGAAAGAAACCGTCCGGGATTTTGGATCCCGGACCCCGGCCGGTAACGCCGGTTACCGGCTGGGAATTTCCCTGGATGCAGGTGCATTCTTGTTGGTACATAGCTTATGTCTTAGTCTTTTGCAAGTACTTTTGCTAAATCAATAAAAGATGATATTAATCTCCATGTTTTTTCATTGAGACAATGACAGTATACATACTTTGGTGCTATCATGCTGATGGTTTGTTTGACACTTAACTAGCAAATATGTTCATGTTACTAATCTGTTAGTTCATTCTGTTCTGCACATTATGAGGTGTAACAAGGGGATCGGCCGAAGTTTACTGTTACCAATTATGATGCAAACATGTATATTTCACAGGTTGGGAACATCAGATAGTTTATTGCATCAAATTCAGGAGAAAATCAAGTGGGCTGACACAATGAGTGAGGTGAACAAGAAGCACCAGAAGGAATTTGAAGACAAAGTGGAAGAAGCCAAAAAATCAATCAAGGTAAGTTGGATTACATTTAAGTATCTAGTATTTCCAGTTTTTAGTTAAATGTTGAATTAAAAGGGAAAATGTTTTGCATCTGTTTAACATCAAGCCTTTTGCATAATTCTTATGATAATATCTTTCTGTTCCTGCGTTATTGTCATTCTGATGTGTCCTTTTTACCTGACTGCTTTCCATTCTGATTTTTATTATTAAATAACTGTTGAATGTTCATATAGTAGCAACTAATTGTATTAAATAGTGGAATTGCCGGACCATGTTTCTTACTTGATGGCAGAAGTTGAACAATGTAAGCAGGCAGACAACGACTTACGGGGGCATGACGACTTTCTCTCTGAATCTGGAGGAATAATGGATTTTGAAGAGGACCGCATCCGACCAAAAAGGTAATAGATTATAAGTTACTTGCTAATTCTAGTTAGTAATTAAATTATATTTTTGCAACACTTGGCCTATTAAAAATGTATGCACTCTAGTGGACAAACTGTCAGCAACAGCTAGCTAACGCTGAGTAGTGTTTCCTAGTGAAACCCGCAAGGATTTTAATAGAACTATAATGTTTTGTTCTTTTCATATTTGATTAAGGGGACAAGCTGTGGAATGTTTTTGCATAATATGTACTAAAACACGTATTTGCTCTACTGATTTATCTTGTATTGTTGGCACTATTTTCCATCTTCATAGAGTTACCTTCTATTGTCAAAATTATGAGTAATTTGGTATAATCTGGTATTGCAGGAGGCGACAACCAATGCCATAGTTTCAGTGAAGTGTTTACCCGTCTCCGTGCTTGTGACTTTGCTGATGCCGTTCATGAGACATTTTGGCACCAGAGTTGACGAAATGTCCTGCATCAATTATGGTACTTCAGTTGAAGCGAGTCTGTTATTATTGTCTTCCGGAGAAAATGCTCGTTTTTGGTATGAGATGTACAAGGGGATCACTCGTACCGCCGTATTTATATTTAGTAGCACAAAACTACAGATGGCTGACTTAGCGCTGTAAAGATTATGGTTCTAAAAGTTTTTTTTTGGTGGCTCTGGGCTATCGCATGTTTTCATCTGGTTCTGTTCAGCTTGTGATTCGTGTGTTGCTCGGCATTCATAGAGGTGAAAGCTGATTTATTCGGGTCAGGGCCATGGCCTAGTGGTTGTCGCTGTGCCAGTCAATGCGGAGCCCTACTGCTGGGTTACCAAAGGTTATTAATTCCTATGTTTTTTTAATGCCTCGCGTTTCAGTGGGTTTGAATAGGAGATTTGGTAGTCTTCAGCTGGTGCGATGCGATTTTATCCTCTTGGTCCACCCTAAGGCATTCACTTGATACCAGAGGAGAGAGAAAGGAACTGGAATAGAAGGCTACCGATCCATTCAGATGGACATTAACATGCAGAATGTTGTGCTCAGACAGAGTACAAATGCACAGTTCATGCTCTAATCACAGGCTCAGTTATAACATGACAGCTCACACTAGTCATGGACAGTGGACTCAGGGTGCTTTCAATGGGTAGTTTCTTTAGTGCATAAAAAGTGTTAGAATACTATCTTTTTAATGTATGGTTTTTTATGGTGTAGTATTTTAGGCTGTTTTATTTAATTACATACATGATCTTTACTAGTATTTGAGCATTGTGGTCTATTTGTGGCATGTACTAAAACAATACATGTTTGTTGATACACACAAACGTAAATACACGGGATCAATCACAATAAATTTTATGCGTTAAATTTCAAGACCGAACCGATATCCAGATTAGATACTAGAGTACCTTATCTCTTCATTAACTATAGTGCCGCATCATCATTTTGCATATATGGTAGACTTAAGATACCAGCTAAGGTGGAGTACTGGGAACAGCCTCAGGTGTACTATGTGAGACCAAGGTTATCGGATCACGAGCTAAAATGGTACGGATCGGAATGTCAGAGAATCGTGAGGTAGGAATGTGAAGATTGAGATAGGATTATGATCTTGACAACAAACTATATCAATATATAAAATTTTATTTTACTTATTGCTAATTTAGGTTACAATAGTTTTATTTGCTTTGTTTTCCAAATTTATGAAACTAAATTCAAAAATTCTAATATAGCCATGTCCAGGGATCGAAAACCCGGTACTAGGGAAAATCCCGATCACTAGCGATTCTTAGGAAAACCGGAAATCTGGGATGAAGTTCTGAACCAAATTTTGAATTTCAAAATTTGAAAACCGATAACCAGAAAAACTGGTCAAAAAACCGGAGATCAATAGACTATTTCTAATATCAAACTCCATTTAGTATGCTCTCATATCAGTGTTGGTACATGAATTTGTTTTGTTGAACCAACAAACCCTTGATCAAACAATCATTAAAATAAACATTAAAATAAATCCTGCCAAGTACTAATTGCTTATACATCAACAATTGACACAATAGATATCCTTCATGTGATAATACTATAATTCAACATACTTTCTAAGTCCAAAAAACCGTCTAGGACTTGCTAATACAATAATTCAAGTATATTTAGCTCATAAAATACGTAATCTAGCACAAAAAGACCTAAACTAACATAGGAATGATATTATGTAGTCAAAAAACCAAATTCAAAATATTTCGGCCGGTTACTATTCACCCGGTTCCCACCGATAAATCCGGTTACCGGTAACCGATCGGGATTTTGATCCTGGCCATGTCTGAAAACATAATTCAATTTTTATTATATATATATATATATATATATATATACACTTTTAAAAATATGATAGAATCGTGATTTTGCGACCCAATCCTGTCAGACCAAAAATGATTCCACCTATGAACATGATCCTAATAACCTTGCGTGAGACTGCCTACAGAAAGGGAAACTACCCTTTTATCTGAATTCAAGAAAAAATTGCAATTGGTGATACAAGCGTCCTGTACAGAAAGTGCACAAAACTGAACCATCAAGTTTTTTTTATCAGGTTGAATTCAGTGAGAATCCGAATGAAACAAAAAGATCATGGATCGCACCATATACTCTGCCAATGATACAAGACCCTCATTTGAGATGGGAAAAAATTCCTTATAAATTGCAAGAGAAGAAATCCAACAGATAGCTGGCACTAACAAGGAGGATAAGTATTGACAATGGCGTAGTTTGCATAGGAAATAAGAGGGTCTTGTCCAAAACTAGCGAAAGAACAAAGATCTAAACCAGCCACTCTCTTACAATAAGAAAGGGCACATGAATGTTACATGTAGCGTGCAGTGTGATAGAGAATAATAATGTTATACTGATCACATCAAGGTTGCCTTTTTCACAAGATTATGTATCTGAACAAAGCAAAGATGACTTACAGAAAGAGACAGCTCCAGAACTGTGATCTCACTTGTCTAATTTGTTCCCCATGTGATCAGCGATCATCTTCTCCTTGGTATTAATGCGCAACTGGACACTTCCAACCTGGTTCATTTGGCTTTCGTAGTACTTTTTCCTCTTCAAGCACTGCATTGCTGCTTGCTTGTTTCCTGATTTTGTGAACTCCTTGGCCCGTTCCATTTCTTGAGAGATCTTCTTTTGCAAGACTGCTTCTTTTGCCACGAAGACATCACGAGCCTGCAGACCCAAAGTATAATGTAAGTAATCAAGTCAGTAGGTAAGAAATAGGATACATTGATCGTCGTAGTAACAGTCCGGCATACCATACAATCCTTTTAAACAGTCAGATTTATGGTTGGCTCAGAAGGACAAAAACAAAACGAGAGAAAGGGGAAAGAACTCTTAAAGAAACTCGAACTTGGTGTATTTTAATTAAGCAACCACACCACAACTGCAGCACTGAAGGTAATTTGCCCTATTTATAGAACTCGAAAAGAAAAAAGAAACAACAATTTGGAAGAAGGCAAGAAGCCCTGTCCAACCAACAATGAGAAACCCCATGAACTGCATGGCAGATGCCTGTATGATATACGGTATACCCCAAAATGACTCCGTGCTGTTTTTCCTCAAATTGTTTTTACTTGAATACACAACTACGTAAAATTTTCATTTGAATCACATGCACAGTGCGCTACTTTTCCTCTGCTATTAGTTTTTTTTTACATCATGTCATCCTGAAATTTCAAATTTGGCATCACCGTCGAAGTGCCCCCAAAGTCCACTTTTTAGAGTTCCGAAGTCCATTTCTGAAGTTTTACAAATAAAACTTAACCGAATATTCCTCTTTGGTAACCTCATTTCTTGAAAGAGGTCAAAACGGTTCTGTAAGTACCTCACCCTGGTACTTTAGCCCCGGGTTAACAATGTAGCCCATCTTAACACCCTCCAAACATGGAGTTGAATCGACTCTTTACTTAATTAAACAAACAAATGGATCAACAGGAAAGATCAGCAAGAAAAGTAAATTCTCTGCTCATCTTGTCGATTTCTTCTTGCTCGCAGCATCAGGGGGTAAAGAAAACGAGGGCGCATCAATCCAGAAGGAAAACATCTTCCGCCGAGGAGAAACAAAGCACAGATTGATCCATTTTGGCCAACGGGCCAAGATATAGACAATCGATCTTTATTTGAGGAGAGATCGTTTACTATTCTTTTCGCCCCTTCCTGTCCTGCCGCTCTCGAATTGACCCCCAAAAAGGGATTAAAAAAACTCTCTTTCCTGCCACTTTCGGATTGATGGGAAAAGAAGGAATTTGGGGGTGAGACCTGCTTGAGCTGGTCGGAGGCGGAGGACTCGTCGCGGCAGCCGCGGAGTAGCCAGGAGAACATCGCGGCCGCGACAGTGGGTTAGGAGAGGGACAGGGGGAGGGAGGAGAGGGGCAGCCGGGCAGGAGACAGCAGCAACGGCACCGGCCAAGGGGGAAAGGAAAAAACATTGAAAGCAGGGCTTGTATTTTGGTGTCAATTGGGCGTCTTTGTGTGGTGCCTCCAAACCTCCTTCTCGCTTTTTCTTTACTCGGAATTTTTTTGCTTTCATTGTTCATGCTGATGCATAGTAGAGGGTGTTTGGTTTGTTTGTGTTAGGCTCGTTAAAGGCACCTTAAAATTTCCGCTGGCTTGTTTATGGTTGTTTGGAACGCAAGAATTTTATATGAAACTATTCAACTCCCACATAATTTAGGGAGAATTCACGTGTGTTCCAAACAGGGTCTTAGGGTCTTAGCTACACGACCCGCGTATACCACAGTTTACATTCAAACGATGCTACAAACTCGTAGTTTCTAAGTTTTTTTAAGCCATCTAGAAAAATGTAGTACCATGTAGGACACTAAATGATGATTTTGTAGAGAGAGAGAGAGAGAGAGAGAGTAAATGATGTTGTTATTGCTAAGCTAAGCAATCCAACTTGGATCGAGGATGATAAGTGCGCTACGTTGCGCCCGTCAAGTGGATCGAGGGACCTCGACACGATTTCAGAAATGGCAGTTGGTTTTACGCAAAAACGTAGCGGGACCTAGACGTTATTTCGGAAACCACCTGGGGCTTTTTGCCCAAAAAAACACAGATGTGGAGGACATTGAGGTGATTTCGGAAACAACATGGGACTTTCAGCAAAAAAAAGGACGTGGAGGACCTCAATGTGATTTCGGAAACACCGGGGGGCTTTTCGCCAAAAAACCTAACGCGGAGGACCTGGACGTGATTTCAAAAATAACATGAGGATTTCCACACAAAAAAGACGTGAAGGACCTTGACGCGATTTCAAAATGTGGGGGCTTTTCGCAAAAAAAACCGACGCGAGGACCTGGATGTGATTTCACAAAGTACAGAGGGGCATTCCGCAACAAGGCTGACGTGGCACTCCCGAGAGGCCGGCGATCTCTTTGCCTATTAGAAAGAGTATATGGGCTTGACCCATATAATATTCGAAACAAATCATTGGAAAAATCCTAAATGCCAACCATGCTTGGTGGAAGGTGGAAGTTTAGTATCATATTGCTAGTCCAGTTGGGAGGAGACTAATATATAAGGTGGAGTTGCTCTTACCTAGTTGAAGCAAGCAAAAGAAGAACACGCACGTGCGCTCGCTTCGCCATCGCCCGCCTGTGATATGCGCGTGAATGGTCCGACGATTTCGTGTCCAAACCATTCTTACGAATTAGAAACAGAAAATTTGATTTACATTGTTTCAATGGGGCTATTATGGCACGCAGTAACTGCGTTTAAAACAAAGTAATGATAGCAATTTCTTTTGCTTACTGCTGGTAAGACATGAGGGAGATGAGTCTCCTCTCATAAATAGAACAACGATTGATCAGTACCAAATTATTGCCCTGTTCATCTGTGCTATGCAACCTCGCCTACCCCACCCCTTCTTCGGCGTGCACCAACGTGGGGAGAGTAGTGTCTCTGAAGCAGGCGTCCCTCATGATCCTGCACGGGTTGAGGTGAAACATGTTTTTGGGAAGCGTTCGCGCGACTGCTAACGACTTCCTTCATCATCCGCTTCGCGTCGTCTTATTCGCATCAGACTCTACCGTGACCTTCGCCGAAGCGATTCTCTGTAAGTCACGGTGATATCATTTGATATGGTAGGCCTTGCTTCCTAGAAATAAATAAAGTGATGATGTTCGATGCCTACTTTTGTTAGTAGTGTTCTTGTTCTAGGCTTTGCCTTGTTAATGCATATATATGAGATAGAAATATTTAAGCTAATGATATGCTAATGTTCATAGTTCCAAATATGCTTAGTATATATGTTGTTGTTGATTCAATTATTGTTTTAGGAATTATAATAATAAAAAGTACACATATACCTAAAGAATCTAGATCCGTCATTATGAGTTAATAGTATATTTTGGTAATTAATGACAATCATCATTTGGAACTAACATTTTCATGAGTTTGATGAATATGTTATGTTCCATGGTGATGGAGACTTGGGATAACATCATGAGTTGATCGTCATCAAGTCAAGACTCGGGATGAAGAAAATCATCATGTGTTGATGATGTTCATGTCAAGATCCTGAAATGAAGAAGATCATCATGTGTTGATGATATTGAAGTAAAGAGCTTGGAGTAAATAGTGCATCATAGGTTCATGCATATTCAAGTCAATGACCCGGACTTGAAGTGAAGATGTGCGTCATCAAACTTCAAGTGAATGCTCAAGGCAAATGTATGACTAGTTAGGGCTAAGGATGTGTTTGAGTCTTTTACTGGTCTTGGTGTTTGGTTGAAAGACCGAATTGCTAGTATAGGTTGACGTACTATTAAGAGGGGTCGTGACTAGTAGCTTGAGTGTATCATGTGTTGATAACTCGTTGTGCTTGCTCTAGCTCTCTTTAGCATGTTGCTAATATTTGCGAATATGTTTTACAAATAGTCGAAGCTCATGCATGTGACTTTAGTTTGCGAATGTGTTTTGCAAATGGTTTAAGTCCATGTACCTTATTCCTTGTGATGTGATTCTAAAAGTTGGCAAATGTGTTTTGCAACTTGTTGAGAATCTCGCCTTTTAACCCTTGTTTGCATCGCATATCAATTGACAAATGTGTTTTGCAAATTGAGTTGAAGCGATTTGCAAAAATTAGCTTTTGTCCCCTGGTCCGGACTGACCGCGTGTATTTGGGCGGTCTTACAGGCTGTTGAAAGGTTAACCAGGTTGAGTGCCGGTTCCTTGTTTTGGCGGTTGGACCGCCATTGATTGACCGGCCTGACTGGGGGTGCCAGACTGACTACCATGTGTTGGCCGGTCTGACCGGACCTCCGGGTCATGTGACCCAATCAGCATTTTTCAGAGAATGCGTTTCCTGGAATTTGGGTGCCTGGTTTGACCGCCATGTGTTGGCCGGTCGACCCGACCTCTGGGTCATGTGACCCGGTCAACTTTTTTCAGAGAATGCGTTTTCTGGAATTTGGGTGCCTGGTCTGACCGCCAGGTGTTTGCTGGTCTGACCGGACCTCCGGGTCATGTGACTCAGTCAGCTTTTTTCAGAGAATGTGTTTTTCTGGAATTTGGGTGCCCGGTCTGACCGCCATGTGTTCGCCGGTCTAACCGGACCTCCGGGTCAGTGACCTGGTCAACTTTTTCCAGAGAATGTGTGCAATTTGACCGCCATGTGTTGGCGGTCTGATGGGGTTAGCGCGGATTGACCAACCATTGGTTGACGGTCAGTCCAGACATGGCCCAACGGTTAGTTTTATAGTCGTTGGAGCATGGCCGGTCTGACCGGCCAGTGGTTGGTAGTCAGACTGGGCTTGACTGATTTTTCAACATATTTTCTTCCAATGGCTACCTAGGTATACACTTGAGCACTTTCACTAAAATGGAAATGCAAAATTATAGTAGTACAGCAGTCAATGCAACAGAGCCCTTGAACTAAAGAAGCGGTGGCGCTGGCGGCTAAGAAGAACATAAAACTACATTGGTCCTCCAACAAAGCTGGAGGTTATAAACATGTGATTATCCCTACACATACAAAACCAATAGCAAAATTTGATGTCGCACCGAATATCAATTTCAGATAATAACACTGTTTGGTTCATGATCATACAAAACGGGCCACATGAAAATCGCAAAGCCAAGGTTCCATCATATTGCAAGAAACAAACGAAGATAGATGCATACATTAATTTCAGTAGCACACTGGCACTCTGAGATAGTAAAGGGAACTAATTACATCATTGTGTCTATCATTATTTAAGTATGGCAATATATAGTATCTAAAAATAGTCCTAACGGGTACCTTGTAATATTTTGCTTCCAATATAAGCAGGGAGAACCTTTATCTAAAAAAAATAGTACAAACGGTAAGCCATACAAAATTATGAATTATACCTTAAGTGTTCCTAACAGGATATTTCAAATCGACTTCTCTAAGAGATCAATAGCTATCAGTTAATATGCTTTGTCTCGAAATCACCTACTCAATTGAAAGCTCCTTGGTATATTCAACAGAAGCTATAGTAGTACAACTGCAGCAGCACTAATCAATAAATAACATCATTGAATATATGCACATAAGGGGAACCGAAGTAATTAAATCACATTAGCCTCATGTTTACAAATTACCAACTAAAACGATCCACACTAAACACTCGCCATGCTTTATGCTGCTGTTATGGAAGTAGCTGGAAAATACTAAACTCTATAAGATAGCTAAATAATCATCTCTTCTTCTCTATAGATGGAGGTCAGTTCACAAAAAGCTTTGGATAATCTAGGGAACATAGGCAATAATGCAATATACTCTAGGTAAAAAAAAAAGAGTTATACCCTCTTTACACATAAATCAACAAAAAGCAAGATTGATGCACTAAGAATATAACTTCAAGTTTAATTTTGTATATGGCATACCAAGATGAAGGCTATAGAAAACACATCATGCTTAAAACTCAAATAAAAAAACATACATGACCTCTTGATTGGGGTGGGGCAACATGCTAAAGAAGCACCTATTCTCCAATCGTAAACTCTTCTAGTTCAGTGCAATCACACATAATTCTGCCTAGAAAGGCAATGCATGCATTTACTACCTAATGTGAATTATTAATACAACAAGCAAATCGTCATGCATGACCGAACTCTAGTAGTAGTTGTACAACATCAGAAACCAGAGCTAAGTATGAATGTATAATTCTTGTTCAACAATTAGATGCCAAACTAAACAACATAAGGCATGTAAAAATTCACATCAATAAGATTAGTAAGATGAACTCTGCTCCCCATACTCTTCAGTCCTCTCCGATGTGTTCCTTGATCTCATCATGCAATGCCAAAGACACAACACAAAATCCATTTAGACAAACACACATTCCAAAACTACAAAAGCTTGCAAAGTACTGCAATTACACAACTCATAAACACTTACCCCGAATCGATGTCACTCAAATCAGAACCATTCACTGTAGGCTCCTTTCCCCTATTGCATGAAGACGAAAGCACCAAAAATCACAATGAAATCATCGAAATCTAGCTCTTCATCTCATTCTTGGACCAAATGAACCAAGATATCACTTATCTTTAGTAGGCGCAGTCCTTCACCATGGTTGGCAACTTCTGCATTCGCCCACAAGTCCAAGAAGGAGAAAGGCTCTTCTCAATTAGCAGAAGCTAAATGAAATCAAGAACATACAAGAAACACACCTACTCCTGCTGGAGTATATAGCTGCCTTGTCCCTGTCATGCTATGGCCAAAACCGACTTCTTGAAGTGCACGCTGCCAAAAAATCACGATGACAGATCAGGTCAAATCATAAAACCCAAAATCCAAGCATGTAGCGGCGAAATGACAGATGGACACACACGAGATCTCACCGGTAGCCGCCCAACAAGCTCGCTAGACGCCTTGCCAAGGGCCTAACGACCCAGCCGGCCCTCCTAGCGAAGAATGTCCAGATCGGTGACTCGATACGGTGGTTTGGCAGTGGCGCGCGGTCTAGGGAGAGCTAAGGTTTGGGGAGGAGACCGGAGATTGTGGCGGCAGAGAAGGTCGAGGCCATGAGGCGGAGACCATCTCACCACGGCGTCTGTCACCTTCGCTTGTCGCTGACGCCTAACGGCGGCCTAGCGCACTCTCGAGTTGGGATTGACGAAGTGGTGGCGGATCGGAGGTAGTGGGATCACGGAGCTCATGAGTCGACCGGCGGATCTGGGCCCAGCGCAGATAGTCTGGCGGTGCTTCTTTGGGTGCAGGGAGGCGGAGGCTCGAGCGGAGAGCGGTGGTAGGGAGGAGGATTGAGCGAGGAAGACGACGTGTGGTCGAAGTCGGGGTCATAGACCTCGTCGCCGCAAGTGGCGCAAAAGAGCTCGGTGTGGTCGATGGCGATCTGGTGGTCGGAGGCGGAGGCAGAGGCATGGGAGGCCGCGTGAGAGGGATAGAAGACAGCGCGGAGGGGCAAAGCGAGAGGCGGAGGGGAGGAGGAGGCATGATACACTTAGTACTTTTCAGTTAAATATATTATTTGACTGGAAAGAATTATTGAGCTGCATTAAATATTACCAGGTGAACTCCAATTTAATTCGGTCTTTAATTATCATACTTAGAGACACAGAGCTACTACTATTTTATTTAATTATATGCAGTCATATATATGATCTGAACAAGCCTAAAGTGAAGATGCGCTTCGAAGGCCCTGAAGGAATACATATATCATTTCTTATATTCGGAGTTCAGCTGCGGAAGGAGCAATCGGATTCATCTTGTGCACCCGAACAATCAGAGTCGAGGACGACTCCTTTTCAAGAGGGGGAGGATGATGAGGACATCCCGCCAATTGGACCGATTACACAAGCATGAGCTAAAAAGATTAATCAACAGGTGAACTCGCTCCTAATTGAATTTGGGTTTAATTTACATGAGAACTGGTTACTACCTAACGCTAGTATTTTAATTGTTCTCAGGTTTATGCGTGAGGAGACTTTGGGACCCAAGAAGATTATATGCTGTCTAGGAGTACGTGTCCAGCAGAAGGTGTGGGAGGACGGGGACGCCAAAAGAAGACAATGCATACGTGGAGAAGAAATAAAGGATGCATGTGTTGCATTCACAATAGAACAAGCAAATGAAAAGCTTAAGCAAGTAATTGAAGAAGCATGGATGGACATCAACGAGTGTATGCAACCAACGGCTCATCCAACGGCAGTGTTGCAGCTGGCGGTCAATCTGGCATGCATGATGGACATTACTGTTGGTGTGGAGTTTGTATGCATGTATGGATTGCATGCTTCACATACACATACATGGAGGTGTTTGCATGTTGTGCACCATGCATGGAAGGCATTAAAGAAAACCAAAGACACATGCATGGCCAACACATGAAGACAAAAGGAAAGCCATTGCCTTTGCATGCATGGACCAAGTCAAAAGGAATGCGTCGTCTTTGTGTGTACCAACCGAATCCAAAGGATGGAATCCAATCGATCCGATGGCAACCGAACCAACTAATTAGATTAGCACCAATGACTGCTTTTATTTTGTTTGACCGACCTCACGGTGGATTCGGTGATTGAATCGGTTTGGCCTTACGCACGTGGTGGCTATTAAAGCCTCAGGCTACGCCTCATGTAAAGGGGCGACATATTTTAGATTTCCAATATACTCTTGATTATAGGGTTTGAGAAATATTGCCTCCACTAGAATAGGGAGTTCTATTATGTTGTGTTGTTCTGTCGTTCTTGTGAATCCTTGTGTTTTGCAGGAGCAGCGACACGTCTACTTGGTGTGATCGGGTAGATAGGATCACGAGCGTGTGGTTGGGCGAATTCTTTTGTCGCAGGTTGCTGTTTTGACAGTGGTTGGCGCCATCGATTTGTTAGGTTGCACGGATCCAAAGTTATCAACGATCCTACGTCGTGAAGATCGGGCATCACCCCGCATCAAGGCGGGGCAGGGCACGCAGCGGGGGAGCTTGCGTAGGTCGCGGTGCATCTCGAGGTGCTGGCGAGGGCTAACGCGAGGCGATGGCGGAGAAGCAGAGCGCGCGCGAGGAGGTGCAAAGTAGCAGGCGAATGGAGGAAGCGGAGCGGGCACAAGGCATGCAAGGCGGTTTGGCGAGGGAAGCAGTTCGGATTGAGGGGTGGCGTGCAGCGGTTTTTGGCATGAGGGGAGGACGATCGTCCGCTGCGCGGAGAATTATAGTAGTTAAGATATAGTTATTCAATGGTATATTGTGATTTTTTAAATTGAGAGAGAAAACTTACCTTGTATTGATGTTTGGGCTCACTTACATCCATTTTTCTTTGAGACCTCTTAGCTACACCCGTCGGATGGTTCAGTGCTACACTTTCCTAGCGGCTATCAAGTCATGTAAACTTGAGCGCATGTAAACTTGAGCTAGGCATACTTATGTACTTGTCACGATCCTTGACAAGTTCCAGTGAATACATCGGATTGGATCAAGAGATAGAAGAAGAAATCAGGAGATTTGGGGAGGAAGAAGAACACGGGAAGAAGAGGTGGAAGGAGAGATAGGTTTGGGGTTAACTTCGTAATATCTCATTTCATTCATATCTCTCCTGAAGACAATTGAGTCCTATTACATGCCTTTCGGCCACAGCCTGTAGCTAAACAACAACGTGTTATGGATGAAACCCGGCCCAATTACAATGCCGACCCAACAACTCTTGAGACTAAATGTCCAATGGGTCTTCCTCATCCTAATGGCTCCGAATAGCCCGACTTGCTATCACCGACTCATGGTCTTTGTGACATTCTCTCGCTTGAGTACGGCTTGTCCCCAAGCCGGTGCCTCGAGAAAGGAAAATTCATCTTCTCAAGGATCTGTAATCACCCTGCCATAGAACTGAAGAAGTTTAAGAGGTAAAGGAAAATTCATCTTCTCGAGAATACTTGTGTTGTAGCTCCCACATCTTGTAAACTGATGAAACAAGCAATGCCTTTTTAACATCTGCAAAATCCTTTTCTTAGTACTAAAACACCGATTATTGATAACTGGTAGCGATGCTTGTAAATTGATGTAGGGAATGAAAAGCCCCTGCTTGTTAGACACTGTATTTGAAGAATTCTGCAGGTCCATAGGCTTTGCTCTTTCAGATGTAATTGATACCCCATGCACTACATAGTAAGACCAATATATTGTGCGGTTGTTGTTACTCAGACTAACACCACAGCTGCACAACCAAAACTTCTGGAATGGCACTTCATAACGGATGAGCTTTTGGCTACCTGGATACCATGTTGCTTGTAAATCCTTGTAGATTACAAGTGCTGAATTGTTGCTAACAACCAAAGTTCCTTCACTAAGCTGCAAATAATTCTTGGGTTGTACATGCTCAACAGGAGTGAGTACTACCAAACACAATATTTTGTCAGCTTCCTGCTGGCAGTATGGAAATAGTCCATGTTTAACCACATACATTCCAGACGATGTCGTCCTCTTGTCAATACATGAGGTTCTGAGTTTCAAATAGATAACCATTTGTTGCTTCTCAACCAGTGTGTTAGCCTCGTTCAACTTGAGAATGACATAGTAACAAGGGAAGAATTTAAGGGACTCACGTAATGATATTAGAGTCTCTATTGCATCAACCACAACATTGTCAACCAGAAAACCAATGCTTTTCTGCTCACAGATTCTCTTAAGATTGCAACGGTACATGTCCCACTCGGCAAACTTACTAAACTTGATCATGTGCCACTGAATTGATGGTGGCCTAGGGCATAGGAGGGCATTGTTGTTACAGTTTTCAGGCAAAATTCTCATCTCAACTAGCATACTTTTTGCACCAATTGCTCGGTCTTGTGGCTAGGGTGGTAGCAACCTTCCACTATCATTGTTCACAGAGAATGGCCAAGATTGCAAAAACATCACAATAGTTCTGCTGCACAGGTGGCGGCCGTGATTTAAGCTCAATAATCCGCAAGAGGACTTTGAAACTTGCACAAGCAGGTAGTAGACATGGTTGCAGTAACACCACTCTTCGTGCGCACACATGTGGTGGCCAAGGCTTGCACTCAATTAATCTCATCGAAGAAGCCCCCAAATGTTCCAATGATATTTCCACCCTAAGAGACATACAATGAAAATTTACTCGCCCTGGCGGTGACCATTGTTTCAATTCCACTATCTGTAATTGGGCTGAATAACTCATCTTCACCACTGACGTCTGAGTAGGTGGCAGCCATAGTTGATGCAGCAGTAACACCCTGTGGGTGGAATTTTCAGGTGACATCCCCATCTCAACCACCATACATTTCACACCAATTGCTTGATCAGATGGCCAAGGTGGTAGCAGCCTCGTTCCACCGTCATTCTTCATGAAGCATAGTTTAGATTGCAAAAAGCTCACCTCAGTTCTGCTGCTCCTATCTTCTCAAACAGGTGGTAGCCATGGATTTAGTTCCCATAGCACAAATTCTTGTTGGGTTCCCACAATGGTTTGACAGCGATAATATAGTTGAGAAATATTGAGATGGTGGTGGCCAGGGTTGTTGCAAACCAGTAGCACCACTTGAACTCAACTTTTCCCCTCGATCATGAGGCATTTCGTTGACAATTTGGATTGTAACACCCACATCCTCAATTGGTGCTCTATCAGGAGGCCATTCATGGAACACTTGATATGATACTTTGTTGTCCACATTCAAAGATTGCTTCCTGTTGTCGACGTGCAAATCGGGGCTATATGGTGTCTTCTCATGCAACTCCTTGTTGTTTTTGTCAAGCATTTCATCAATGATATATAGCGTAGGAACTCCGATCATGATTTGCTTGCACTTGCTGAGGCCAATGGCCTGGGAAGGCATTTTCTCAAGCAAGTGAGGTGCAGGAGAGCCTCCCACCCACTCTTGAGGATAAACAAGCACAACATCGATGATAGGTGTTTCATCAAGCACCTTGTGAGCAACTGTCACCATTGGACTTTGGGGATGTAGCATGACAAACGCCATGTTTTCCTCATCAATAGAGAGCTCCTTAGTTTTGTTGTTGGTGTCGCATTGTGAGTTCTTCTTCCTGGGCATCCCATCATCTTTGGGACCAATAGGCCTTCGAAAAGGTCTTGACACAACCACCATGGGTAGAGACTTGGCCGCGTCATGGACATTACCAGTGCCATTACTAGGACATGGTGTCAAAATGTGACCATTGGTGGAACATAACGTCAAACACCTCGTGGGCATCATGGTAGTGCAGCTGATGGCGGTGGAGAGGACGACGTCGAGGGCCGCATCGATGACGCGGGCTGATGATGAGGCCGCGTGAGGTGCTGCCGACTTGGGGACGAGCACAGATGTGCCCTCCGGTAGTGACGATGAGGACATGGCTCCGGAGACTAGGGTAAGCACATCAATGTCGTGGTTGGACCACGATGTCGAACAGGTGGGGGGCATCGCAGTGGCGAGTTTGGTGGAGTCGATGGTGGCGCGTCACTATCGGCATCGAGCTCCTTGGCGGCGACTGCTGCCATGGAAGACTTGAGGCTCGCCAGTTGGTCCAACACCCTCTCACACAACGCGATCACTTGCTTTAGCTCCCCTCGAATAGATGGCTCTGGTACCATATTGTCACGATCCTTGACAAGTTCTAGTGAATACATCGGATTGGATCAAGAGATAGAAGAATAAATCAGGAGATTTGGGGAGGAAGAAGAACACATGAAGAAGAGGTGGAAGGAGAGATATGTTTGGGGATAACTTTGTAATATCTCATTTCATTCATATCTCTCCTGAAGACAAGCGAGTCCTATTACATGCCTTTTCGGCCCATAGCACGTAGCTAAACGACAACGTGTTATGGATGAAACCCCCAATTACAATCTTGGCCCAACAACTCTTGAGACTAAATGTCCAATGGGTCTTCCTCATCCTAATGGCTCCGAATAGCTTGACTTTGTTGTCGCTAACTCATGGTGATGTGTGATCTACTACACTAAATGTGGGTTCCACGGGGTTGGGGGTTGGACGAAGAGAAAGATCTTTGCGATGGTTGGCCCCGGCTTGGTTACTTAGGTTTCTTTGTCGTTTGGCTTGAGGCGCACGATGAGAATCATCTCATCGTACGTACGACCCTAGTCGTTCCCTTAAGTTTTTTCTTGTTGGTTCCCGTTTGAAATATCGAATGCCAAATAGTTACATAAAGTAAAACATTCTGATGGGTCTTTTGTCTATGCTTTTGGTGGTTTCATGTCTCCAACTCTATGGCCCTGTTTGGAGCACGAGAACTTCTCTTGATTTCTACATGAATGGAACTATTTTTCTATGAAATTTCTGCATTCCGAACGAGACCTACTTTCCCTATTTTCTTTACCAAACCATTTCCTCAAGTTATATGTGTGCTTCAATGCTGTCTCATCTTGAATTTTTTTATTAATCAATCATTTTTAAAATTTTATTTTAAAGTTAACCCCCGGCGAACTTTATTTCCAATTCTAACACCTTTTTAACACCGTCCGTGGCGTGTTGTCATGCCGGCCAGTATCGGGTGAAGCTTTTGTCACGCCATGACCCGGTGGCATGATAGTGTTGTTTTGTCACGCCATGACGTGACCAAAAGTGCTATTTTGAGGATTTATCTTGTGGCGTGACAATGTTGTTTTGTCATGCTACAAGTGGCGTGGCGTGGCGTGACTAAATGAGTCAGAATTGGAAATAAAAATTGACGGATGTTAACTTTAAAATAAAAATAAAAAAAGTTAATTAATAAAAAAATCTCTCATCTTATACATGCACTTTTTTTGCGAGCAAAAGGGAGATATATTATTTACTCAGAATTCATGCATCCTTGAGCAATGATGTGCTCGATACAACTAGGCGTCTGCAGTCTCCACATGGCATAGTGCGACGACGTACGGGACACTAATTGCGCGAGCTCATGAGCATCACTTCTCACCTTCATAAACATCACTTCAGGGATCTTAGCGGCGAACTCGAATCCCGGTAGTGCTATGACCTTATCAGCTTGACGGAAGAGCTGCAAGACCGATACCGAGTTAAGACTCCAAGATCTAGACGTCACGTCCGACAGAGATGAAACGCCAGTGTCATCTCAAATTACAACAGCTGCTCCTGCCTGTCTACTTTCTTGTAAGAAAGAACCATCAAAATTAATTTTAATCCAGCCTTCGGGTGGTTTCTTCCATCTTGCAACCATACGGGAATGGCACTTCGCACCATTTTCCTTTTGTATCCCACGCTTCCGAGTCTTGTCGGACGATGAACAGTTCACCGCCAGCCTCTCCAGAAACTTGACCGAACCCGAAATCGACAATCTTCTGTTGCCATGAGTGATATCATTTCGCACCTGCCAAGGTCCCCAAAGCAAGAGGACAAGAACGACGCCTTCCTCTATCTTTATATATACCGAGCTGTCCTGATTTCTCGTATATCACAAATGTAATCTAGTTTGGACGCAGATTGTCTGTAATAAATAGGGATGGAAAATAGTAGAGGATAATCTGTTTTATCCGATGTTCGTATTCAAGAAAATATAAATGGTGAAGGGTAATTCTTATTCGAATAGAAAAAGAATCCGAATCCGGATAATATCCGGGTTTTTTTTTCCAGATACGAATCCGAATGTGATATGAGAAATTACGCCGAATACGAATACATTTGGATAGTATCCGCATTCGCAACAAAGTGCCAGCAGGTAGCAGGCCAGTAGCACGCGTGCTGTGCGCAGCAGCCCAGTGTCACCACTCACCGAGCGGCCCAAGCCCAACTGCCGTTGCGCGTGACGCCTCCGAGGCTGCATGATGATGGGCTGATCAGCTTATGGCATGCTGCATGTCGGGCTTCTGATCCTCTAGTTTAGGGCATTCTTTACTCTCTGTTTTTCCCGACGAAGCGACGATGTACCTAGCGATGTGATCTGTTATGAGATGTTGAGTGCTGTTGTAAGCGGGCTTCTTGTTATCTCCATGGAGCTCGTGGAGCAGGCCTCTGTATGTTGAATTGTTGATGTATACTGTGGAGTACTTGTTTATTGTAGGCCCCGGAATTCATTGCCGCTAATTCATCGCATTGGAAATGGCTGTAGATGGAGTAAAGTATTTGGCCAAATAAAGAATACGGTGTTCTTATCAACACTGAGTAGAAATGTGGAATTACTGACATCGATTGGTTGGTAGTGTCTACAGGTTTTTTCTTTACTTTTCCTCAGTGGTGTTTCCATGCATTCAAGTTTTTTCTTTCCTCGGAAGAACAACTTCTGGCTTGTGTTTACTCTCTTAGGTTCACAAAAACAAATTATTTTAGATATCGACACGGTCTTCAAAATGTAACTTTGATTACTAATTACTATTATAATATATTTATAAAACCCAATAAAATTATAATATTATGAAAGTATTTTCAAGACGAATCTACACATATGATTTGCATGTATGTAATCTCAATATTTAAAAAGGTATCGATGACTAAAGTTTCTAAAATTTGCTGTCGGATCCCTGGGTAAGCAATCCCGAGACCCTCTGTGCATTCTGAGCTAGTCCCAGGATCGTGACTAGCTCGCGAGATTTCAACATCGATGTAATCAAAACCATACAACAAACTATAGACGAAGCAGACAAATTAATATTAACAGAAGCAAAAGACCTTATGGTCAAGATTTTTACAGAGTTGTCACGTAGGGCTTACAACAGAAGAGAGCTCGCAGTGGAAAACAAACACTCGTGGAAGCCATTCGACATGCCCACAGGCAATCTAGTGGAGGATGTCTCCTAGCCTGCAAGGTCTTCGAAGAACCCCTCTTCATAGAGCTCGGAGCTCCCTCGGTCCTCTTCAGCGACTGATCAACCAGAGAGCATAAAGCCGTGAGTACTTTGAATGTACTAAACAAGTCGTAGGGAAATATATGCAAATAGTATTCATGCCAGGCTTGACAAGGATAGCTTTATGGTTACTTTGCAGAAAGCAGAATTGACTGAAAATATAGTAAGTAGATTGCAAAGCACAAGTTGAAAGACTAATACATAAGTAATCAAGTTCTTTTGAAACAACTCGTGAACACCCTATCCACTTCCCAGACCACTCGGAACCAACCACGACCACATTTTTGAGAAAGTCTACCCCTTGTGTGAAATCACCAAGCATTGTTCAAAACCGGGGATACGGCTATTCGAATAGTTTTACACTTTGCAGAGGTTGTACAGCTTGACCCACAAGACACGACCTCTCTAGTTGGTTGGGCACCCATCGATGCCCCTGCTCACTACTTTAGGTAAGCAGTCTAGAGCACGTGACAAGGCCTTTACAAAGCTCGTTTTGACTCGGTTACGCTTTCGCTAAGGATTCGCCTTCTGGCCCCCTCTTGCGCCATTCTCAACCAAAACAGAACCAACTCAAAGCATTGCTAATTATTTGGCCAGGTCCACCCCATAATGAACTTGTGGTTGCACGGTATGGCCCGGATCAATAGCTTATAAGGTTAAGTCCTTAGTGACTGCTCAGTCGAGACATCCACATCCTAATGTGCTTCCTGCACCCCCTTTACTGCATGATCACTCGCCCGAGTATAAATCATTTTGGGTTCATCCCACCCAAATGACCACCCTAGCCATGGCACAACATCTTTTAACAACAGTGGCCGTGTCATAATTCCATATACCATTAAGTCAAATTCATCATCATTGAATCATGTGATCGAGAGGCATCGCATAACCAAAGCATGTCTAAGCAATATACGCACCTATGTTGGTATCTCAAAAATGTCTAACTAAGATTACCCAACCTATAGTGTCCAAGGGTACATATCAACATGTCAATCACAAGTATTCAAGGAGTCATACTGTCGAGTAGGTATTTAGCTATTTCTCAAACCATTTTTATACAATTAGCCATGCATGTTGGTATAAAACAATGTAATTTTTGTAAGCTGGGTACGACATGATCAAAGATCTACGACTTGCCTTTGTTGAAAAGCTGAGATTCTTCGGTAGAGGTTGTCGGGTCCAGGAACTCTTCAGAGAAGCTGGAATCTACACGTGCGAAAAAAAACCAAATAAATACAACAAATCCAAACAAAAACAAAAAAAAACTACCAAACTAGAACCAAAAGAAATGCACTGAATTTAGAGGGATTAGGAAAGGGCTCTCGGGAGGAGGCTCGACTAGACGGGAGGAGGTCCAACTGGTCGGGAGGAGGTCCTGAGGAGGAGATACGACTACGCAACGTGGTCGTACGAAGAATACAAAAGGATACGACTGCGCAACGTGGTCGTAAGAGAAAGGAAGAGAACATGGCACGAAGGAACTCGCCAGGACAGAAAGAGAGACCGGAGAAGACTGGAGGAGGACGGCGAACACTGCGGGCGCTCCGGCGAACCCTTCGGCGGAGAGGAGGCGACGGCGCAGGCTCCAGCGGGCGATTGTGAAACTCGAAGCATGGTGAAACTAGCGAGAGCAAGAGTGTAGGGTGAGGAAAAAGGAGATGAAAGAGAGCCGCTCGGGCTTTTATAGCCAGGGAGACGGGGAGAGTTGCTGAAAGACTCAAAAGCGCACGTGATCCAGGGTAGGTGAAGAAGGAGACGTGGGCAGGTAGGGGAGGAGACCAGAGGGGGGAACGGGTACTGCAGAAGCGACAACATTTAATGCGACACAACGACATTTAATGCGCGAAGACTTTTGCGTCAGTAGTGACACGACAGGAGGAGGAAGAAGGTGAGCAGGGGACTGACAGACAGGGCCGGTCAAAACATGGGAGGGTGGTCCAACCTAAGGGGAGGTCGTGACCAAAGAGGAGGTCGTGACCAACGAGGAGGTCGTGATCGGTCTCCAGGACCACCCGAAGGTCTCCCAGAACCAACCGGAAGGTCTCCTAGGACCATCCGGAGGTCCGGACTGAGGGGGAGGTCCAAACGAGAGGGAGGGAACGGGACGAACAGAGAAAGGGGATGTTGAACACCTGAGAACTCCAGCAACTCAAAACAAACCAAATTTTGAATTAATTGAAGTTCGATTAAGTCATTTTAAACACTTTTAATTCCAAAATCTCAAGTTAAGCTTTAGAACTTCAACAAAACCAAATTGTTATTTTTAGTTTGAAAATTCAAAAAGCTCAGGAAAACTGGGATGTTACATTTGACAAAGACGATTTGAAACAATCATTGAGTACTTCAAAATTCTTCTTGGTCTTGGGTGTCGTAGTGCTGCCGCCTAGTGCACAGGGCACAGGCGCTGGCGTCTGGCTAGAGTGGCCGAGTAGCTGCCGGCTCGGGCCAGTGGCCTAGTGCTACACTGGCACTGCCACTGTAGAGTGCTAGTGCTTTAAGTTTTTTACTGTAGACATCTAGTCATGCACATATGTTACATAAATTTGTTCTACTAAGATTTGTCGCAAAAGTTATAGGATATTCGCATTCGACTGACTTGAGTACATGTTCAATTCGAATTCGTATTCGTTACGACATTCGATTCGTATTCGTTTTAAAAATATGGATTTGTATTCGTATTTGAGACTATTCGATTTGTGTAACATTCTGATTTTCTAAATCCTTTTTAAATGTGTAAAATAAATTAAAGCTATTTTATTTTAATGAGAATTCCAAGTTGGTTCGGTTGGAGAGGTTTGAGTTATTAATACCTCCGTTTGGTATGCTCAGTAGACTTCCCTTTGGCATAACTCCTTTGGATATGTAGGTTTAGACCCTCTCTGTGGCCTAGATCTCCCCAGGGGTTCTTAAGGTTAGACCTCCCTTGGGGCTCAGACCTTTTCTCACGTGGACGTATCTTCATGTCCCGACCCTTCTCTTTGAGTTTGATCACTATAGACCTCCTTTAAAGCTTAGACCTTGTCTCACCAGGATATACCCGTATGTCCGGGCCTTCCTTCCTTTGAGTTTGGTCATTTAGACCTCTTTGTTGGTTCGAATCTCTAAGGGTCCAGACCTCTTTTCTGTTCAGACTTCTCTTAAGTCTAGACTCCTTGTTGCTGGGCACATTCATATGTCGAGACCTCTTTAGGTCGGGACCTCACGTGTTCAGTGAACTTCTTGTATGCCTTGGACCTCCCGAGTTCATATGAACCCCTTGACATTCCTTCTTGGCGAAAGGACCTCCCTAGGGTTGCTGGACCTTTGTGAACTCCTGTGGACCACACTGTCGTGAATTTCTCCCGAGGACCTCCTTGTACTTGATCTGGCGGTCGGACCTCCTCCCATTTCCAATCCAAAGGTCCGGACCTTCCATGCATTATGTCCTTCGTGGACCTCCCTTTGTTTTGAATCCAGCGGTTTGGACCTCCCTCATTTTGAATCTAAAGGCCCAGACCTCCCGTGCATCTTTTTCTCTCTGGGGACCTCCCCTTCGCGTTGATCTTGGGTGTTGGACCTCCTCTCGGAGATCCAACCTTGGGACCTCAACTTGCCTTTAATCTCAACCACGGGATTTCGTGAAGTTCTGGACCTCTGTCCAAGACATCCCGTGGCCTCTTAAACTGGCTCGGGACCTCCTCGCGGACCTCCTTGATGAGATCCTCACCGTCGGGATCTCTTTTGTTGATCTGACCGTCGGGACCTCCCCATGTTCGACCTCCTTTGTGTGTCCGGACCTCCTCAACCTTTAGACCTCCTTGTCCGTTGGGCTTAAGACCTCCTAAGCCTCTCGGACCTCCTCAGAGACCTCCTCTGCATGGGCAAGACCTCCCCTCTTGACCCACTGTTTCTAAGTTGGTCGCCCCACTCACCGGGCTTGGTCATTCTCATTTCCTCATACGAAAATATCTTGGGCATTTAATGCATGTCTTGTCACATTAAATGCATCCACATACGTGGTAATTACTTTGAATTGGGTCACTTAGCTGTACTCTGACATTTTTCTTAGTCCCTTCCCAAAGCAACATAAGCTGTCCTTCCTCGTACTTTTTAACCAGGGTGGTAGTGACATCTGCCCTGCCACTACCTACCTTTGACCCATTTCTATACTTATCCTTGACACGTATATTTCTAGTTTTCTTCACCATTTTGATTACAATTAGACCAAGAAATTCTACCACATCACCTTCCTCCTTTTCTCCACCCTCTGTTATCCTGTCTCTCGTCGGTGGCTCCCGTGGAAAGCCTTCTTTGCTCCAGACTTTCCCTCCATCCATTGTTTCTTCTTTTCCCTGGTAAGTCCCTTGGTGATCTGCTCCACTCTTGTTTTTACCACTGTATTGTGATGATCGTGTCCTTCACAGGACCTCCTCTTGTGGATTTCTTTTGGACTTCTGTGGCCTTTGTAAGGGACCTCCTCCACGACTTTTATGCAAGGGCATTCCTCAGGACCTCCCTGCTT
The DNA here is from genome assembly GCA_036346405.1 of Phyllostachys edulis. NCBI lineage: Eukaryota > Viridiplantae > Streptophyta > Magnoliopsida > Poales > Poaceae > Phyllostachys > Phyllostachys edulis. The sequence goes on along the minus strand of CM070558.1, from coordinate 41,023,598 downwards.
CATCGTTTACATCACTCCTTTGGGGTCTTTTGCTAAAGACCACTCTCCTCTGGTGAGTTTAGACCTCCTCCCTAAGAACCTAATCTGGAATTTAGACCTCTCCTGTTGGTTGCGTGTTGGACTTCCTCTGGGGTCCTTTTTGGATTTCTTACTGCTCTTAGTTGGATCTTTATTTGAGTCTTCTTTGAATTTGCTCTTTTACGCGTGTAGATTGCGAAGACTCCAGGGAGTCCGAGGATTCTGAAGAGGAAGAATCTCAGGACAGTGAGCAAGGCAAGTTACACTCTTGATCATATTGCACCCAATACTTCAACTTAATTATGTTCAATTTCAAAGTGTAATGCATGCTTATTTTTACCAAGTATTTCAATACCTGGTTTAAATTCATAGTTATACCTACTTCCTTTGTATGGCAACTGTTGACTTTGGACTAAACTCATTGTCACCTTTAGATCAAAATTGGGTCATGCAATAGTGTGAGCCCAACCATTTGAAAAACTTGTGTTTAGTCAGGCTTAGACCAAAAATATTGATTTGGGGAAATCTTTACCAACTTGACCAAATATTGCTTAAAATATTTTGACCATGACATTGGGGTGTCATGGGAATATAAAAGGTTCTTTGGGAAGCAAAGAAAATGAAAATGGATTGAGATCGCTTAAGGCTGGTTGGCTTGGTTGGTGCAAGTTTATGCAGGATCGTGCCTTTATGGTAGATCGATGCCCTTGGGTTTGTGGAAGTCGCCCTAGTCATTTGAGGACCGGTCTTTGGCGGCCAGATGCCAAGCCTATAATGGGTTATGCCACAATCGTACAACCACATGTCTCGAGAATGGGGCGTGGGACTGGTGAGTAATTTGCAAAACTTCACCATATCTTTGCTCCATTGAAGGTGTGGGAGGTCTTGTAGGACTAATGGTCTTTATGACCCTCTTGTTCCCCTTGGTGCAAGAAGGGGCTTCCCGTTGGATTGTAGTCCATAGGGGGGGTGAAACCTTAGCAAGGAAAGGCTGTGGTGGAGCAATGCATTGTAAAGGCCTTGTCATGAACTCTAGACCTCTTACCTTCGGCAGTGAGAGGTGGCACTCGCGCATGCCAAACAAACTAGAGTACTCATGTCATGTGGGTAAAGTGCACAACCTCTGCAAAGTTAAATCTATTCGAATAGCCGTGTCCACGGTCATGGACGTGCTGGCAAAGGCCACTTGAAGTTAGATGTTGGATTTGGGGTTTCTAGAAAGGTTTATCAAATCTGTTTTTGGGATTTTATCCCATGGGTTTGGGCAGGGAGCCTAATGTCAGGAGGGTATCCTTCACCAATTTGTTGATGAATGCTATCCAACTGAAAAATTGCTTTGCTAAATGAATTTTAGCTATTAAAGACACCTTTGGAACTTAGTAATGGTATTTGAAAGAAAATTGGCTTTGTGCAAAATAACCATATTATGCCATTCTTTGATTATCCATATATGCATGTCATGTTGCTAACCCACGGGTGTAACTTGCGAGCACGGTTGTTGTGCTCACTCTTGCTCATTACAATCTTTGCCAGGAGAAGATATTGTCAGTGAAGAAGATCAAAGCGAATAGGTTGTGCCTTCCAGTCAGTTGCCTGTGGTGTGCTGCTGGAACTGTTGCTCTTTTGCTCTTTTGTGTTCATGTTGGGCCCAAGGCCACCTTGTAAACAACTCTGTAAATATTTTGTCTTAATAAAGATGTATTCGGGATGTTACCACTGTGTATTTGTCTTTGTGAAGAGCTAGCCATGATCCTTGGGACTAGCTCGGGTCTCCTGAGGAACTTGGGAACAAGCTCGGACCTCCATGTCCTCACCAGGAAGGAACACGTGAGGTTACGGTGGTCTTGGACCTCCCGACCACCTTGTTTTTCCTGGTTTGGCCGTGGCAGTCATTGGCGCTCCTCGGCTCCAAGACCCTCTCGGGTCGGGTTCTCTGGGCGTCCGGGAGGTCTGCGAGATCTCTGGGAGGTCTTGAGAAGCTGCCTGAAGGTCGCTTATGGACCTCCTGGGAGGTCCTGATGGACTTTCCAGAAGGTCTTGGAGGACCTCTCGGGTGCCCTAGAGGTGGGTCGTTACAATTTGTATTCGATCCGTTTCCACCCCTAGTAATAAAGGAGTTACCGCACGTGCTAGAGTACGTGTAGTGGCTCCAGCAGCCTTTGGATGGAAAACGGAAGGACAAGGATAGTTGTGTACTACATCAAATCGATACCACTGAAAATTGAGCACTGTAGCAGATCGCCACTATTCCAGATCAGACCAATTTAGTACATGATTGTAACACCCTGGTTTTTCTGAGCCTTTTTGAAAATTTTTAAAATAAAAAGAACCACTTGGTTTCGTTGAAGTTCCAAAGTTTAACCTGAGGTTTTCAGAATTTGAAGCGTTTAAAATGACTAAACCAAACTTCAACTAATCCTAAAGTTTGGTTCTTTAGAGTTGTTTGAGCTCTTGTGTCGACCTCCCTTACCTCCGTTTGTTCTTCCCTTCCCTGGGCCCAGCTCTTTCGTTCCAGACCTCCCCTCACATCTTTTGTTTGGACTCCTTTAGTCCAGATCACCTCTTTGTTAGTTTGAATCTCTTTATGATTCAGAGCTCCCCTGTGGTTCGGACATCCCTCCTTGTTCGGACCACCCCTTTTGAATTGACCTCCTCCTGGGACACGTCCACCCGTGACGTTTTAGCTCGGGTGTGTGTTTCAAATGACCTTGATTTCGAAATTCTAATTTTAGGATTGAATTTCCCCTTCATTTGGACCTCCCTGTGTTCATCGGAATCCTTTCTGTATTTATGAGAACCTCCCTGTGTCCTTTAGGACCTCCTCCTTGTCTATTTAGACCTCCCCGTGTCCTTCAGGACTTCTCTGTGTCCTTTAGGACTTCCTCCTTGTCTATTTGGACCTCCCCGTGTCCTTTAGGACCTCCTCTTTATCTATTTGGACCTCCCTGTGTCCTTCAGGAACTCCCTGTGGCCGTTAAGACTTCCCCTTTGGAGATCTTAACCGTCCAGACCTCCCCTTTATTAGATCTGACCGTTAAGACCTCCCCTTTGGAGATCTTAGCTGTCAGGACCTCTCCTTGTTAGATCTTGACCGTTAAGACCTCCCCGTTGGAGATCTTAGCCGTCAGGACCTCCCCTTGTTTAGATCTTGACCGTTAAGACCTCCCCTTTGGAGATCTTAGCCGTCAGGACCTCTCCTTGTTAGATCTTGACCGTTAAGACCTCCCCTTTGCCTTTGATCTTGACCCCGGACCTCCCGTGAGCAGGTCTTTTTGGACCTCCTGTCCATAGGACCTCCTCATTGTTGTGTCTTTTGGATCTCCTGTCCATAGGACCTCCTCATTGTTGTGTCTTTGGACCTCCGGTCCTGTGCTCGGACCTCCCCTGTGGCTGAGGACCTCCCTTGACCTCTGCGGGACCTCCTCTAGGTCTTCGCAGGACCTCCCCTTGAGCTTTGACTAGCCCCATTTGTTAGTCACGACCTCTTTCTTTATCCTTTGACCATGTCCTTTGCACTTGGAAGTCCTCAAAATATTTAATGCCTGTTGTGTCGCATTAAATACTATCGTCCTTTTTGCAGCAATCGTGCTATCTTTGTGTCACTTCTTGTACTAGCTCCCATCTTTTCCTCACCTGCTCTTAAACCCGTGTGCCTTGGACCTCACAGCAACTCTAGCTTTATAAGCTTGGGCAAGCTCTCTTCCTTTGCCTTTTTCTCATTTTAGCTCTCTGCCTCCCACAGCTTGTTCTATAGACCTCCCTCGACCACCTCTCTGGACCTCCTCCAAGCTGTTGGACCTTTTTCAAATTGCCAAGCTCTTCTGTGGCTTTCGTTTGATGTCTATTTGGAGTTCATTTCAATCCCTTTCTGGTCTTTATTTGATCTTGAGCTGTTTTAAACGTGTAGACCTCGACGTCTCTGGTGAGCCCGAGCTTTGTGAAGCAATGGATCTATAAAGCTTTTGAGCAGGAGGCAAGTTACACTCTTGATCATGTTGCACCCATTATTTCAAATTACTATGTTCTGTCTTAAAGGTTTATTCATGCTTACTTTACTAAGTTATTTCAATACCTATCTTTAAATCCATAGCTATATCTAAATCCTTTGTATGGCCACTATTGACCTTGAACCGAACATCTTGTCACCATAGGAAAAACTGGTTAGTACATTAGTATGAACCGGGATCATTTGAAAAACGTATGCTTAGTCTCGCTTAGACCAAAAGTATTTAATTTGGGAAAATTTTACCAACATGATTAACTGATGTTTAAAGGTTTTAAGCCATGGCATTGGGTTGCCATGGAATCTTCTAAGTGTCCTTGAAAAGCGAATGAAAGGAAAATAGTTTTGGACTGGGGCGAATTGGTTGCTTGGTTGGTGCATGTCCATGCACGAGCTCAACTTGGGTAGATTTGAGGCTCAAGGGTTCTGTGGTTGTCGCCCTAGTCATATCAGGACCGGCTTTTGAGCGTCCCTTTGCTAAGCCTATAATGGGCTATGCCACCCCCGTACAACCACATGTCTCCAGAATGGGGTGTGGGACCTGGCCAATTAATTTGCAAAGTTCCACCACAATTGTTCCACTTTGATGTATGGGAGGTCTTTCATGGCCTATGGTCTTTTATAACCTATGTTTCCCACTGGCGCAAGAGGGGGCTTTTCCGGCGGGTTTCTATCCAATGGAAGCGAAACCTTAGCGAGGAGGGGCTGTGATGGAATGATGCATTGTAAAGGCCTTGTCATGAGCTTTATACCTCTTACCTTCGGCAGTGAGAGGTGGCATTGACGAATGCCAAACAAACTAGAGGAATCATGTCGTGTGGGTAAAGTGTACAACCTCTGTAGAGTGAAAACTATTCGAATAGCCGTGTCCACGGTTATGGACGTGCTGGCAAAGACCACTCAAAGTTAGATGTTGGTTTTGTTTTCAAAAGGTTTTGGATAAACTGTTCTTTTGGGATCTCTATCCCATGGGCTGGGCAGGGAGCCTTGTGACAGGAGGGTATCCTTCACCATCTTGATGATGAATGTTATCTAACTGAAAAATAGAATTTACAAAATGAATTTTAGATATTGTATAACTGCCTTGAAACTTAGTACTTGTATTTAAACTAAACTTGGCTTTATGCAAATCAACTATATTAAGCCTTCCTTGAGATATCCACTTATGCATGTCATTTTGTTATTTGATGGGTGTAACTTGCGAACACGGTTGTTGTGCTCATTCTTACTTGAAATAATCTTTTGAGCAGGAAGGAAGCCTTATGTTGAGCTGTGCAGTGGACCAAGTGGTCCTGGACGACTAGGATGTGCCCTCCAGCCGATTGCCTGTGGTGTATCGGATGGCCTTTAAGTTTATCTTCCGCTGTGTTCTGGTTGTTGGCTTGGAGGCCTCTCCTTTGTAAATAACTTTGTTGGTATTAATAAAGATCTCGTTGAAATGTTTGTTATCACTGTTGTATGCTGTGAAGAGTTAGCTGTTGATCCTTGGGACTAGCTCGGTTCACTCGGGGAAGTATGGGGTGATCCCTGACCACCACGACCACCCTCGGGGCCTGGTCGTGGGAGGTCTTTGGGGAGATCCTAGCCCTCCACAACCTCCCTCGGGACTAGTCGTGGGAGGACTTGGGCCACCTCTGGGTCTCACGACCTCCTCAGGATTGGTCCTTCGACCTCTCCTGAGTTGGCTCGTGGCTGTGGGGATCTCCCAGGGCCTCTCACTTCCCTTGGGACTCCCTCAGGTCTAATCTCCTGACCTGCAGGCGGTCCTACCGGACCTCCTGGGCGATCTTGGAGATCCCCTCGGGCGGTCCCACCGGGTCCCCTAGAGCGGTACTACCGGACCTCCTAGGAGGTCCTGATGGACTTTCCGAGAGGTCCAGGAGGACTACTCGGGTGGCCCCGGGTTGGGGTGTTACAATGATTAAGGCTGTTGGTTTCTAATTGCGTAGCCTGAGATAGACTAAACTGCAGGGTGTTGTAGCTCTCTACATTAGCGATTAATAACACAGAGGATCTCTTTCCATATAGTTTGGCTTGTGGTCTGCCATGAGCTAAACCCTGCGGTACTCCACATTGTGTACGGTCGAGCCACTAAAGCCATCCAATCATGAGGCATCATCCGCCAATCAGACGGTCACAGTCCAAAAGCCGTAATAGAATTTTTTTTTATTTAATCCTTTTTTAATTATATTTTAAAGTTAACCCCTCGCCAACTTTATTTCCAAATCTGACCCATTTGGTCACGCCACCTCCCGTGGCGTGACCAAATCAAATTGTCACGCTACCAGTGGCGGCGTGGCCAAAGGTGCCACGCAAACCCTCATTCACACGCCGCGCTAGCGTGGAGGGCTTGCGTGACACCTGTCACGCCTTTTTGTTTGGCGTGACAGAGCCCGATTGTCACGCCTTCTTGCTTGGCGTGACAGATCGCAATTGTCACGCCATTTATAACGGCGTGACAGGGGCCATTCCAGTTTGTAGCCAACAAGTACTTCGTTTTGAAAGATAAAAAATAATTGAAGATACGGTGATACATAACGCCATGTACACATAACATTTAACAATTCACAACTTGAAAATAGAAACCTCTCTACGTAACCAAATATAACACCATCCTTTTTAACTGAGAGTAAATAGATATATGGACCTGTAATCTTTTTGTGCTTTGAAAACCTTAGACACTTTACAATATTTTCAGGGCGTGTCCCAGAAGTGATACATAATGCATCATGAAAAAAATGAGTAATATGTGGATTGCGTGGTACAACATGAGGCACAATTATGCACATATGCTAGACAGTACCGCTAATGAAAAATGCGTAGACATCCTAGTGGAATGATAGGTGGTGTGTAGACATCCTACTGGAATCATAGGTTTGTGGTCGTAGACCAAACCGTGAACTTCCAGAACTTCGTTTTTGTCATGTTCTTTGGATGCCTTAATGCGAAGAATTGAAAGCGAAAAGACGACGAGATTTAAAGTTACGAATAAAAATAGACTTCATAACAAAGCTTGGAATAACATGGCGCACAGGGTTTGGTTACATGCATAAGAAACAACATCATGCACGATGCAATAAACCGAAGTTCTCGTATGATACATATGCGCTTTTTTTGAATGGAAATAAATTAGACCTTCCGGGAAATAGTACGTAAAGGTGCCTCGTACTACCACATAGATTGTTCTCCAGATGGGCGCCTCGGACGTGGTTGGCCGTCGTTGTAGTGGCATGCATATATGCAGCTAGGGTTGGCGCAGCAGCATGTGGGATCATAGGAACTTCCTATGTTCACGACCTCCTTGTTGCCCCTCTCGCGCTGCATCTGTTGTCGGAGGTCATCATTTTGCTCCTTGAGATATTCAATTTGCGCCTCCAAATCAAAGATTCAATTCCACAATATATCCACGTGCCTCCTAACATGTCGTTCACGGGGAGGATCGATCCAGCGGGTAAAGTTGTATTTCGCTATCTGCTGTAAGGGACGGTTAGTATGGATGATGTATTAGCAGTAAGTAACATGAATAAAACTATTTACCCCAGAGTATGGGCATCGGAAGAAGCGTCGTCCGCCATCGAAAGGGCCGTCTATGACCTGCACGATAGCGTCCTCCCTGTGTCCGCATTTCGGCCACTTAGGTTGGGCACGCTTGTTCGACACCAACTGGTAGTTAGGGCCGAAGTCCTCCCTTCTTTCCAGGAGAAGGTCTTGCTTCGGTGACCCCGGTTGGACTGGTCCCTAGGCGTCTGCCATGGTATATTAGTGTATGACGGAGAAGGTTCTTCTTCCTACGGTTTGAAGGATCGGTGGTCCTTCCAGAGCGTGGGGTGCACATTTTATAGCCCGCGGGGGAGGCCAAGACCTGACGGGGTAATGTGGTAGGTTGTAGATGACAAGACCTGACGAGGCTGTCTGCTTTGTGCAGAGATAAGACCAAACGAGACGACTTTAGCGCAAATGACAACACCAAAAAAACGACCTTTGCGTAGTGACAAGACCGGACGGGCGGCTTTTAGAAGATGACAAGACCACACGGTGCAGCATTGCAGTGACAAGACCAAAGGAGACAGCCTTGCACGGTGACAAGACAAGACGGGACAGCTTTGCGCAGTGACAACTCTGATCGCCTCGCCAGCTTATCGGTCTGAAAAGTCTTTACTCTACAAAGAAAGACGTAGAGTGTTATCACGTCGATCTGAAAACCTAGCGAGGGTCAGGGTTGTCCAGTCGATCTGTAATGAGTTGTAAGTCGAAAGGTAAGTGATATTCGTTCAGAGAAAGGATGATTGATAAGCCTTCTGTCGTAGTGTTGTTGTTTCTGTAATTTTTGTATAATTTTATTCGTTCAGAGAAAGGATGATTGATAAGCATATCAGACTAGGTATAACCTTGAGGATGTCGTCCAAGCAAACTCGCAAGGGGCTGAGAACGCTCGTTGTGATTATGAAGATGCCCTAAAACATGGAGGATTCGATGTCGGTGCGAATGGTTCTTTCCGGGATTCCACTAGAAGAGGCATACTTGCAATATAGGCTTGCTTTGATGGCTTAGCGAGACACGGAACGTAACTACATTAGAGTCCATGCGATGAACATCGTTACACATAGTCATATGGCATGATGGTTCGGCTAATTGTTTTAGTCATCCTCGCTACTACTACTAAGACATCTGCGACACAAGCATCCGACCATGTAAGTATACATGCCTTTAGGGATAGTAAAAACATGGCGGGTAGGACAGGGGACTACTACGAAATGACCTGTCGTACAATACAGATCATGCACGACAAATTGATAATTTGACAAAGAGTGTCATATTTAACGACGTCGGCCGGTCTCGGTTGAAGGAGCCTTCACCTTCCCTTTGTCGCCATACTCTCCACGTCGGGCTGGTGTGACGAAGTCGTCCATGTCCTGCGATTCCATGATGTAAGCGCATCGTATAGTGAATATCATAAGAAGGATGTAAATTCTTCATAACTCACGTCGTCGATATGGATTACGCCCGGGTGACCAGATACGCTGTGGCGGCCGGGCTCAGCCGCATGAGCCTTTTCCTTGCCCTTGTCACGGGACTGTCCACGTCAGGCTGGTATGTCAAAGTCGTCCATGTCCTGCGATTCCATGATGTAAGTGCACCGTATAGTGAAAATCGTAAGAAGGATGTAAATTCTTCATAACTCACGTCGTCGATGCGGATTACGCTCGGGCGACCAGATACGCTGTGGCGGCCGGGCTCAGCCGCATGAGCCTTTCCCTTGCCCTTGTCACGAGTACTGGGCTCCTTCGGTGCCTCCTCAATAGGGTCCGGTACGTAAGGTTTCCACCGCACGAAGTTCTCGGCCCGTACCGAGTAGTTCAGCATGTACTTCTACTGGATGAATGCCCTGTCGTACATCTCCGGACCGTCGATCCACTGGAAGAAGTGGCGGCACATCTCGGGCTGCCATTACGTGGGGATGAAGTTAAAAATTTAAGGAATCCAACGTTGGGAGAGGAAAATCGATGCGCACGAAAGAAACGCTTACGAGGTGGTGCCCGCACATGTAGTACGCCCGGACGGCGGTGTCTGGGTGTGTGGACTGAATGATCTCTGTCGGTTCGCCACACATACACTGCGGGATCGAAAAACGTGGTGGTACTGGTGCATCTTTCATTGATTTATCTGGGTATTGTAGCTGTTTCCTCTTCTGCTTAAGCCACTTTTGCTTCTGCAACATCCTTGCGTAGAAGTTTGCTGAAGAGTCTATAGCTGGGTATCTATTGTGTAGTGTTGGGTTTAGTTCAACCCCCTTTTATAAGCCCCATGGTTGGCATGGTGTGGTTAATTTCATGCAGAGTCATGTTTTGCTTTGCGGAGTGTTGTCTTATCGGTCTGAAAAGTCTAACCCTAAACCTAAACCCGGACCTAAGATGCGAGCACAATCCTCAACAACGATTGTCCTTTCCACCGCCACCTCCAACACCTGGACCTGAGACGCGAGCATAATTTCCTTGTACATGTCCCAATCATCGGCGGACAGGATTGGCACCAAAAAGGCGTGCATCTTAGAACCCAGCGCTGCGTCATATCGTCCTTGCATTCCGACAACGACCCCGAGGTCATCCCATCCAAATGTCGACTTAATCCTAGTCACAAGAGTTGTGAAGTCCGGTGATTCGTGAAATAAAAGGACGGTCGCTTCCATGCCGCCGAAGTCGACAGAACTTGTAGTTTGGCTAATGGCCCCACCAGTAAATACACGTACAACCACGACCATCTACATCCAACAAAATATTGCAAAGTCAGTACTGCATACCACATGAACGAAATACCGCAAGTACGAAATATCACAATCAACATTGGACATAACAAAAGCTCAGTTTCTGAGACGTGCTAGCAGTTTAACGGTACAAACATATGCATAATTGACGGGTCGTTTCACAATGACTTTAGGTGTGTTAGGCCATACACAATGGACGAATAACACCAAGAAACAAGGAGATCCAAAAAGATCTAAAACCTACACTACCTGAGTCTCTCGTGCTCAGTCACGCTCGAGATCCCGTTCTCGAGACCGCCCAAATCACGTGTTTGGGGCCGCTCAGAGCTTGCCTCTGAGTGCGACCTACACTACCCTGGATCCACCCGCCTGTGCGCTCAAGATCCGTTCTCGAGACCGCCCAAACCACGTGTTTGGGATCGCTCGAGGCTCATTCTCGAGCACGCCCAGACTTCGCTCTGGTGCGCCAGAGCTACACGCTCGGAGTGCCACGAACCACTCGTTCGGGAAATCTTATATGCATAAAGGATATAAGTCATATTTTTTCGCCTTCGGCCTATATTTGATTTCTTTAATTAGCTAAATTGTTTGTAACCAGAACATCACCCAAGAAAGTTTCACTAGGACCAGTGCTGGGTTTATGCAAAAGCTGTAGGATCAAGACCCAACATCTTTTTTGCATAACAATCCAGTTCTCATTAATTCTAGTAATGTTCAGAGAAAAATTTGGTAGTAACTGCTGTTATTATATATGGTACAATATGTTGAATTGCCAACCATAGTGCAAAGAAATCCCGTCTGCTCAAAGGTCATAGTATGAATTGTTAAGACATAACTAGGGTTGGGTAAACTCATCAAGTGCACAAGAACAAACTAACAAAATATCTAATTAGTTAATAAGGAGAATTAGCAAATTTTATGGCGGACGTGGATTCATATTTCGCCACATAAAAACAATCATAAACACTATTATTGATGTGCAATTCTGCTAGCAAAAATTACATGCTGTGAACACCAGTAAATAAGATAGTTGCACATAGATGCATACACTTCACAATTGCACATACATACATGCAGTCAAAAGAGCTACACTTGATAATATCATTAGATCACAACAAACTAGTGTGCTAAATGAATAAATGGCAACTGATAAGGATATGATACTACGTACAGATCCAGGCAACTAGGTCAATGATGAACCAAATCTGAGAGCATTTTTCATGTACAACCTATGCATGCTATTTTTCTCTACATAGTATCAATGTATAAGAACTCATTCAAGGTAGTCTTGATTGAATGATGATGGAATTCTCTGCATAGTATCAATGTATAAGAACTTGTTAATTTTTCTAGCTTACACATAAAAACTTGTTATGTGTGAACTACACATATGATGTGATCTCACTCAAAGACAAAGCTATAAAATAGATATTGTGCATAAACAAAAAAATTGCACTTGTTCCATGCAAGATGCAGCAGAAAGCGCATTAATGCATTTTGCAAATAGTATATTGATAAAAGGTCTTTGGCGATGGTGGTGATCTTGCCAAATGAGATGCCTATCATGACACACAAATTGTTACAATTCAATCTAGTCCTTCCATCGGTTAGAAAGTCATCACACATCCAATGCATTTTTGTTATTTAATTGGAATGGCATTTCAATATGTTATACAAAGCTTCTTTTACAAATTTCAAGTGCATTCAATCTAAGCATTACTTACAGATGCTAATACTCATATTCTTAAAATTATGAGTTCTGACGACTACTATTTGTGAATATGGTGAATCGACCGTCGATAACTTCATTGTGAAAACATGCCAAAAGTTCATTCATCCTTTGGTAATTAACTTTATTCAATAACTTTCGAGTTTTCCGTACCTTCCTCCCTGTCCACTCTGGTCATAACCATAATGACCTAATTCAAAATGAAATTTTGAATCACTTATTTACAACTGAACTGCTTATTTAAAGGAGATAATATTCACCTTCTTCCATGTGTGAGTGGCCTCATTCTTCTGTTTCTTGTCAGATTATTATGATGGTGACCGTTTTTTCACAAATCAAGATGGTTTATGGAAAGTAAGCGTTGTCCAATTTAACTGGACCATTTATCAAAACATTTATTGCATGAGCTTGTTAGTACTTAGTACACAGGATTACTTATCGCTTATCCGAACTTGATCATCTATGTCTGAAAGATGGAAATTTAATCCATTTGCTAATACATAAATGTGTTACTATACGCATGCATGAAAAAGTTTCTCACAATAACACCGATGCATATTTTAGTGGGCCATTTCAACACATTACTCTAACATCATAAAGAACTATCTCACCACTCCCATCTCAAAACCAGAGCATTAGCCCTCGATCCCCACAAGCAAACATTCTAATATACATTTAACCAGACAGTGTAGTATACATTGTCTCACAAAACTACATTATACACTCATTCACCCACACATGTATACCTTGATCTAGGAGAAGTCGGCGGAGGAAGGACGTTCGGGCCGATGGGGAAGAAGAAGGCAGAGAGCCGGGGGGGGAGGAAGAGAGGCGGCCTCTGGCGGTCACGAAGAAGAGGTGGCCTCCGTGGCGCGCGAGGCGGTGGCGGCTAGGGTTAGAGCAGTAGACCACGAGGAGGCGAGAGTATTAGAAAATAGGAAAAATGAGGAACGGGTCGGGCTGCCCGAGTATAAGTCCCCATTGTCACGTCAACTCTCATGGCGTGACAGTATATCTAATCACGCCATGAGGCCCCGTGACGAGATGCCATAAGCTCGGCGCCGCTGGCATGACCGAGGGCTTGCGTGACAGCTTTGGTCACGTCACCGCTTGTGACGTGGCAGTGTTGTTTTGTCACGTCACGGGTGGTGACGTGACCAAAGGGGTTAGAATTGGAAATAAAGTTTGCGAAGGATTAACTTTAAAACATTAGTAAAAAAAGATTAAATAAAAAAAAATTTCGCCGCAATAGGACCCGAACGCTCCGGTCCTATTCGTACGGCACGCGTCCGATCATCCGTCCCTTCCCCTGGGCCCACATGTTGGCCACTGAATCCCTCGGTCGGAAAGAGCCCCACCCGGGCCCGCCCCACGTCGCAAACCCACAGCAGCATAAGAATTAAGAAGAGGCGTAGGCACAGCGAATCCGCAGCTATAAATTTTCACGCCTCCCCAGAAAAAAAATCTAAGAAATAAATTTCGCCCACCCCTGTCTCTCTGGCCGCGGTTCTTCCCTCTCCACTTCCTTCCGCCGCCGCCGCCGTATTCTCCTATCACTCCGATGGCTTCTGCTAAGGTACGCGCTCGGATTCGGTTCGGTTTTGATTCTGGCCTTGGTTCTAGGGGGTTTGACGTTGGTTTTGATTGATTTGGGCAAGTTCGGTGCTGTCCCGCAGGTGGAGAACCGCGGCGCGTTCGGATCGAAGAGGTCGCGCAACGACGGTGAGATTCGAGAAAATGCCCCTCTTCTGATCTAGTTTGTTGCTCGTTATCTGTTTCGCCTAAGGTTTGGTTTGGTGGGGAATTAGGGATCTTCTTGGGTAGGGTTTGGTTGATTAGGGATTGATCGTGAGGCGTGCGCGAAATAATTGGGCATACTAAGAGTGCAGGAATCTCATGTAGTGGGGTAATCTTTCCGGGTTTTTTGGCACCCATGATTTTTTTTGTCACAAGGTTTAATGGGCGAGATGATTATTCTTTTTCATTAGGGCACGAAACGAAAACGCCGCGCTTCTTATAATTTTTTTTAGCCTGGCTAGACTTGGGGACTTGTTAAGCTTTGCACCCTATGCTTTCGCTGATCCGCTGATACTAGATTAGTTGGATCGAAATATTTAGTTGGGTTCGTGATTTTGTCTGAATTTGCCGACCAAGTCATTGCATAGTGACTACTGTCGATATCCAGTTGGTTATTTCCCCCTGTTTGTATAGTGCTGTTTGCTTAAGATTACTGCACTGCCATTCTGTGGTAATCCTCCAGTCTTCTGTAAGGAGTTGGTGGGTTTTTGGTTCTGTCGTGCTATTTTACTAGGGTACCGAATTGTTCTTTTTTTGGGTTAGATTAGGCCATCTGTAAATTCTGTGCGCAGCGTTTTGGTCGATCCTTTATGTATTGCATGGAGTTCTCATGGGGAGCAATTCACATTTATTTAAGTTATTTGTTAGCACCATTGTTTTTATCAAATTTGGTGCAGTTTTAGTCTCTTATGGTGTGTTTAAGATTATTATACCTATGCAAATTAGTTTCTGGAAGATTAGTATGTCAGCTTACCCGAAAAAATCAAGGTAAAGCTGTGTGATATAGTAAAAAGTTGGTGTAAGTAGCTTGCGGTCTGGTTTCACTGGAAAATTCATGCAAGTGTTATTTCATTGTCAATTGCATGGTTTACTCAGCATTGTTGGGAGGAAAACTCCCAGAGTTAAATGTCCTGTGTATTATACTTTCTTTTTTTTTCCCCTTTTGGAGAGGAAACACAACACGTTATACTATCTTGTTTTTTACTTGAGTCTTGTTGGTTAAAAAAAGGTTCTACTATTTTCAGTGTCTTTAAGGGAGGGGGACTGGAACTGTCCTCAGTGTGGTAATGTCAACTTCGGTTTTAGAAATATGTGCAACCGTGGAGCCTGTGGTGCACCCCGTCCATCACCGAGTCCAAGCCCAGTAAGTTGTCGTAGATTCCCCAAGTAATGTCATTACTGATCTGTGGTGTCATGGAAAATAAGCCAACAGTCTTCTTCTTCGGCAGTCATGCGCATATAGGCAAAGTTTTTATTTATAGTTTCACTGCTTTTCTAATCTGTATGTTACAGCAGTGCACCTGGCCTTTTTGGGTCTTTTTTTTTCAACTAGTCTTAACAGAAAAAAATCTGCCGATCATTTCCTTTGTCAGTATAAGGAAAACAATTGACATAACCTAGTAGGCATATTATATGAGCACCCATTAACATCTTCAGGTGCAAGGAAATGATGTGTATTTCTGCCTTTCTCTTGCTGCTTGCTTAGAAGTAAATGCGTTTGATATGAAAGCCACATGAATGGGAACAAATTTACGCTGCTATGTATGCATTTTTGTAGAAATCAGAAATGTTTCTGTACTAACTTTTGTTTGTTTTATAGAGACTGATGCCAGCACCTCCTGCTGGTGGATATGATCGATCACCTCTATTTTATGGTGGAAATGGTGCCCCACCTCCCATTCCTCTTGGATCTGGTAGCTATGGTGCTCCATTTCCACATCTTGGAATGCGATATGGTTATGGTCCACCAGTAGGAGCTCCTGGTACATATGGTCTTTTTTCTTCTTATGGTCAACCTGGACCAATGGGCGGTCCAATGGGGGGTCTGTATTTCTTTCACAATTGACCATTGCAGTTATTTCAGCATTTACTCAGATTGGCTTATGATTCCCTTTGCTAATTGTTGCAGGCATGGGTTATGGCCCCAGACCTGAGTTAGGCCGATATGGCTATGGGTTTAGAGGATCTCCAATGCCGGTTTGTCTTCACTATCACCCTTAAACTTGTTATGCAATGTATACTGGCCTTTTGTTCTAGCGGAATATGTGATCGTGTTATATGTATATGAAGGTTTCTAGCCCGTGGTCCGGTGGAGCATTAGTGGAAAACAATGATAGCATTGCTTCACGAAAGCGCCGTGGAGGTAAGTAATGCCATTTTCTCTCTCTATATTCTAGTTTCTACTTGTTCTTGCATTAAATATTTTCTTATTTACCTTTTTTGGCATTTATTGATTGTTTCCGATGACATTGCTTAACACTGTCTGATATCTTCTTGAACATTAAGTGGTGCATATGAAAAAAAAAAGATCATGTCTTCATAGAATAGTTGAAAAGCGTAGATGCTTAGTTTGAGCTCTTGTTGAATGGATTTATTTAAACCTGAAGTGGCAGCATGTCCTAACACATGTTCATCAATTTGGTAATTCTGCAGTTTTCTCTACAGTTTGGCTAATAGCTTACCTTGGGTGAACATACCTGACTATTAAAAAGTGTTGCGTTCTCCTTTTGCTTTGTAGCCTTTTAGCGATCATTGTTTAATGCTGTTGTTGTGCCACATGTGGGTATAGTAGTGAATTGATTCATTTCACAGGCTACTGTGATGAGAATTCTGAAGATTAAACAAAACTGATCAGCCTGTTATTTTCCAGTTGAACTTTTGTCTAACATAGTTCATTAATTATAGATCACTGCAGTTCATTTTCCCCTTTGCCCGTTACTTATTACAACATAGTTTTTACATACCCATTCAATACCTTTGTCTATTGATTTCCTGGTTTATAGTTTCTTATGAAAGTCCTTATTTATAGGCCCGGATGGATTGTCTGAGGGTGACTGGGTCTGCCCCAAGTGTGATAACGTCAATTTTGCCTTCAGAAACAATTGCAACATGAAGAAATGTGGAGCTCCGAGGCCAACTCCTGTAAGCATATTACTCCCTTTATTGAGTTGTGGTTAATACTACATTTGGATTCTCTTAAAAAACACTACATGCTTATCCTTTTTTTTCACATGTTTTACCTTAGTATTTTTCATATGGCACTATATAAATTACACAAAACATCTCTCACTGAAATCCCTTGATATGGTTAGCATCACTTCATCGTTGGCAAAATAGAAAATTGAGCCATTTTGTTTGTGCTATGAGCATTGTTTGCTGTTCCTGATTAGTAAACAAACATCTGCATGTTTTTTTGCAAAGCATTATGGAAGTCCCTGTATAAATATTTAGTGGTTGAATGCTTGCCATTATGTTTCCTCGTGTGCATGTATGCGCTTGTGGTGTGGAGTGTGGACAACTTGAGCATATGTTTGTAACATCCCAATTTTCGAGTCTTAAAAATCTTTTGACTAGTTAGTAGGTGAAAATTCACCCTTGAGTTTTATTTGAATTTAATTCAAAAGTTTAACTTGGACTTTGGATATCAAAACAATTTAATATGATTAAAGCTAACATCAACAATTGTCAAAACTATTTTATTTGGCGGACGAAGCTTAAGAAGGTTTCAATGGCGAATGCGGCAAGGAGTTCGTGTGGAAGACGGCTTCGGATATGAAGGCTCATAAAGATCAAGTTTGGCAAGATTTCTCGGAATTGTTTAGCTGGAAAATCCGTTTTGCCAGACGAAGCTTAAGAAGGTTTCAATGGCGAATGCGGCAAGGAGTTCGTGTGGAAGACGGCTTCGGAGATGAAGGCTCACGCGGGTCCACCCGGCAGCGGAACTGAGACGCGGGCCCACCGGTCAGAGAAACGGAAGCACGGCCGTGTTCGGAACGGTCCATGCTTGTCCCACACATCGGCGACGACGCGGCCATCCGAGCATGCACTGGGCCGAATGGGATAGGATTAGGGTCCGGCCCAAAAACTATTATGAGATTTTTATTAGGTTTTCTATCTTATAAATAGCAGAAAATAAAAAAGGTAATTAGAAAATAGCAAATGAGCTTGTAAAAAATCTAGAAAATATATCCTAGCATCCAAATAAAATAGTTTTGACAATTGTTGATGTTGGCTTTAATCATATTAAATTGTTTTGATATCCAAAGTCAAAGTTAAGCTTTTAAATTAAATTCAAATAAAACCCAAGGGTGAATTTTCAACTACTAACTAATCAAAAGATTTTTAAGACTCAGAAAATTAAGATGTTACAAATTAACTTCTTCTCCTGCAGGGAGCTAACACGAGCTCATCTCGCAAGGACAAAGATGCTCCCGACGGAAGCTGGACCTGCCCTGAGTGCAATAACCTGAACTACCCCTTCCGCGATGCGTGCAACCGGAAAGGATGCTCAAGCAGCAGGCCGGCGTCGACGAACAGCTAGACCTTTTGCACCCATGATAAGAGAGAGTTATCGTCGAAGCATTGTTGCACTTTATATAAGTTGACTGTAAACTGCACAATTGTGTTCCCAGTGGAGTCTGTTCCGTCTAGACGGAGATTCGTTATTGTTGATTTTACATGTACCTTCAAAATTGCAAGACTTGAGACAGCTGATAGTCTTATAGAGCTTCCCTACTTCCTAGTTTGGACTATCTGAGTGCCATAGTAGCAAATCTTTGCCGCCCCCAAACCTCGCAGGAATTTTTCTACCATGCTGTTCAGCTGACGCAGAATTGTGGTTTCTGGGCAGATGCTTAAGATATGGATTGTGCTCGTAATCGGGATGAAAGCGATAACATCTATCGAGCACGCTATAGAATAAATAGAATCTTCACCTCCGTACCTTGCAGCACTGCACTCACAAGTGCAGTGGAGTCATGTTAGATGCTTACGCAGTTTGCCCATCTGAACCAACACGAGATCTTCTCGGGCAATCGGTATGGTTCCAAAGATGCAGGATCCATCTCCAGGGAGTTGGGGTCTGACCAGATGTATACCCCTCGTCCTTGCTTGCTGCCTGGCACCGTGTCGGGCTGCCACCACCACGTTGATTGATAGACGGGCGTTCACTGCGTAATTTAGCTGCAGAATGATCGGAGAATCAGGACCGCTGACAGACTCAAAAAAACAGTTTGATCGGTTGAGGGAGAGAACTGGCCCACTTGATGCCGCGGCGTACAGAAGGAGATAGCTTGGTAGAATAAGATTGGAGCTGGGTTCATATTGCTGAAAATATGCAGGGATAGACAAGGAGATAAATAGGGTAAACCCAACAATTATCATGTTTCTCGAGCTTGCAGCTTGGGAG
The DNA here is from genome assembly GCA_036346405.1 of Phyllostachys edulis. Lineage (NCBI taxonomy): Eukaryota > Viridiplantae > Streptophyta > Magnoliopsida > Poales > Poaceae > Phyllostachys > Phyllostachys edulis. The sequence continues at coordinate 41,004,601 of CM070558.1, read as the reverse complement.
TTGGGTGTATCGCAATGTGGGCAAACCAAGATTAGCGCCCAAGTGAAGCACAGGACAGAGGCGGCCAAAGCGACAGGTATAGAAGCAAGGAGAGCTCCAATTTTTCCAGCAGCCAAGGAATTATTCAGAAGTAAGCAGTCTACAGCTAATAAACGACTAAATGATCAAGCAAAAATGCTAGATCATACCAAAGAACGAAAATATGACCAATAAGGCTGGCCCAAGCCGCAAAGCCCTTCTGCTGGCAATTTTGGTTGCGTCAAGGGTATGTATGTTCGCTGTTAATGTTGTCGACCCAGTTCCTGTAGCCCATAGTCCAGCGATAAGAGTAGAAATCCCTTCAAAGGCCAATCCCTCTGCTAACAACTCCACGTGTTGGCGGGCTTAAATTGACCAGCAACGATGTACCATGATATGATGCAAGCTGCAGATGTATCAGTAAATCTCGGTTATAAAAATGGCAATGCATAATTATCACCAAGTATCCAAGTTATCTTTTCGACACTTAATGGAGATGAATAATGGGTACTCTGCTGAAAGAAACTACTTACCGAATCATCTGATGCAACTAATGAAACTATTATCATAATGATACCCGTCTTAAAATGAAATGTAGGAGCCCCCAATAATATGTTCAAGTGGGTATATTTGAGCTGCAGCCCTTGAAGTTATACGCTCCACCAGCAGTTAGGAAGAATGCATATGCCCATACAATGCCAACATTGAGGGGCACCGAATTTTTTTAAAAATAATATATTTTTTATTAGAAATTACAAATTTATATTTGCAACCTTTTTTTTACAGAGTTATACGTCTGTCGCATAACGGTTGGGCGACTGGTTGCAGTCGCCCAACAGAAAAGCGACTGAACTGCTGTCGTCAAACCGTTCGGCATTAACATTGCAGGTGCCGAACCGTTGGGCGACATTATTGCAGTCGCTCAACAGTTGGGCGATAGGTTCCAGTCGCCGAACCGTCAAGCGACATGACCGTCCAGTCACCGAACCGTTGGACGACTGGATGGCTTATATAAGGACCCCGCGTGCGGTCCCCCTAGCCGAGCGACAAGAGAGAGATAAAGAGAGTGAGCGTGAGGAGGAGAAAAAAGAGAGGGAGAGGAGAGGAAAAAAAGAGAGGGAGAAGAAGAAGAGGAGAGGGAGAGGGAGAAGAAAAAGAGGAGGGAAGATTCGTCTGTGAGGTAAGTTTTTTTTTGTACTGTATTTTTTTAGTAAGTAAATAGTTTATGTAGTTAAAATAGTAGTATAAGTAGCACATGTAGGAAATTTTAGTTAGAGAAAAAAAAGTAGAAAATCGAAATATTGTTAATTTGTATGTAAGTAGCAGCGATAGAAAACTTTAGTTAGAGAAAAAATAGTCCGTGAGGAGTATTAGTGTTGTTTGTGAGAAGTATTGTAGTCGTGCTGGTGCATGCGTGACCGACTATTATTGGGTGATTAATGCGTGACGGAGCGCATGAGGAGGATGAATTATTTGTATGAACTAATTAGTAGAGGTTAATTAGTATGAACTAATTGACTTAGGTAATTGGTATAGCTACGTAGAATTTGGAACACCACTTGTAGCATTTGGATTGCAAGTTAAGCGTCGAATCGGATAATGCACGCTATGGAATAACTTCGCTTTTGAGGTTGAATCTGAATATTATCTCGCACGTTCATTGTGGCCTCTGCCTTAGGGAATGAATAGCGTCTTGATCATGCTGTAGTGCAGTTGTTGACGATAGACGAAGGGCCTTGCAAATGTAAATTACAATATAGCAGTACTTGCATGTCGTGCGTTGCGAGCTGACTAATTGCAATGTTGGAAATATTTGCAGCCATACAATAAGTCATGTCTGTACCCACTACATTGAAAGTGCATTACGGTGTTGGCACCGTTCGTGAAGGTCCGTGCGGTGTTGATTTGAGCAGTTTTCGGCAAGCCACTCTGGTACACCCGGACGGTGAGAATGCACGAATTGCAGATGTGATGCACTGGCTCACTCGCAGCTTCTCCTTGGACCCTAAGGTGTGCAGCGTCGTCATACAAGGGCTTTGGAGCCGGTCTCCCACGGACATCAGATGGGAGTTGAGAAGACTGATGCACACGGCTGTGTGGAAGGCGAGCCAGCAGCACCCATGGTCGGCGATGACGGAGACGTCCATGCTGGGCCAGAACGGTCATGACGCTTCCCGTTCGATCGCTCCCTGCTGACAGCTCTTGTGGACCGGTGGCAGCCGGAGACTCACACTTTCCATCTCCCATTTGGGGAGATGGCCCCTACTCTGCAGGACATCTCCCTGCTTCTTGGCCTCCCTATCGCGGGAGGTCTTGCCTTCCATGAGAGTCTCCGGCCGTGGCGCGAGACCTTCGGCGAGTTTGAGGAGTCCTTCCGCCTGCGGTCGCGGCCAAGTACTATGTCTTCCCGGAGGCACAAAGGCACGGCCCACCCTTGCGGTGGCTGTCGCAGTTTCGGGTATGTGTTCGACGCCGTTCCCGTTGGAAGCACTACTCTCTCCTTTCCGTACGACAGTCTTACTATCTTTTTCCTTGTACACAGGTCGAGCGGATGGACCCTGCCGCGGACGACCAACAGGTGTCACGCCACCTTGAGGTTTACTTGTTGTGGCCGTTTGGTTGGGTGATGTTCACCAGCAGCCACGGCGACACTGTTGACGCGCGGCTCATCGTGTACGCTAGGGCCATCGCCAACGGGGAGGCCCCCCAGATCAGCTGGGGTTTGGCCATACTTGCCGCCACCTATCGCGGCTTGTGCGACGCGTGCTTCAGGTCGAGGCCGAACTCCGTCCTCACGGGGTGCCCTCTCCTACTGCAGCTGTGGTCATTCGAGTGCTTTAGCCTCCGACGTCCTCTGTTGGACGACATCGCTCCGTACGAGCAGGAGATGTACAACACAGACGAGGTGGACCGTCCGACAATGGGCTCTCTTTGGTGCCGGCGACGGGTACATACTCTTTCCTGCGACTATTTCTTCATATAACCAATCGTCCTATCTAATATCTTGTGTGCCTTGTAGGTACAGTTCGCGCACGTGCAGGTGACACGGGCGTACGAGCCGTTCGTGGAGCAGTTCGACCGGCTCACGAAGGACGATGTTCGCTGGGAGCCATACTCCCCTCAGGAGTTAGATGTCCGCGCTCCTCACGGCCTGTTGTGAGAACCCGGGGTATTTAACTTGTAATACTTAACCATCAAGATGGTTCTAGCAGTACAAATCAAATATATCGACTCTCGGCGTATATGTACTTCCTAGAATTACAGTACACATACCCCATACAAAAATTATGCATCAATTCCATTCAACACATAGAACCGAAACACAACTAAGCAATTCAAAAGACATATATAATAGGGTTATTACAAAAGGGGCCGACCGGCCAAATAACAGCTAAAGAGTTAGATAAACAGCGGAAGCAAAAGGCCATAAGATGGCGATAAACAAGTGCCAATTAGTGTGCCTTTAACCCACAAGGCAACCAACCGGGCCACCAACCTAGTCGTCAAACCCGCCGCACATCTCACAAAAGTGGATCCCTTGGGGATCAGCTTCCTCCTCTGCAACAATTAATTAAGCAAAGCAAATGAGTACAAAAATGTACTTGTAAGACTTACGTGTAGGGTAACAGGCCTATACATAGCTACATGCAAGCTTATTTAAGTGGAGGAGGCTCTAGACTCATTTTCAGCATAAAGTAAGTTTTCATTTGCAATAATGTAATAGATTTAAAGCAGTTTTACAATATGTTTTTATTTGACAAAAACAGCGAGATACAAGTGACAATAATAACAAGACATCCTGGAAATGGCTAACCCAATAGCCACCATAACAATAGCATGAATTTTCCATTCATACCACCCACATCAAGTTTTAATTAAAATTCCAAAATGTTGAGTCTAACTCCTGCAAATCCAATCCCAAGCGTGTCCATAACCTAGGACGAGGCTATTCGAATAGTTTATACCCTCTGAGGGTGTACCAATGTACCCACACGCCTGCATCGCCTCTTATGCTACTAGATAAAGCACACTTAGTAGGTATTCAAGCAAGGCTAAGTCCTCTGAGACATTTCCAATATTGTGTATTTACTACGAGTCGCCCATATGGAAGAAGCCCATATGTTGATCGGAGTCATCAAAGATGCTCACCGCCTTTATAAAGGACGATGCTCCTTGCAGTGGATAACCTCCACCACTGCTCACCCAAACACACACAAGTTTCTTTTTCAACACAATGCACACAACCACCATGCGACCCGGAGCTAACACACGCCAAAGTACTAAGTCAAGGAGGTTCCATATGCCTCTCATGTGGTTAGCACACAATTATGCTTGGTTTTGGTGAAACAAGATGTTCGGTCCTTGTTGACCTAGGCAAGACATTCACACACCCGATATCACACCATCCAACCACTTGCCCAAGTCTAAATCATTTCATTTACACTTTTAGTTTTTGAAGTAATATAGCACAAGGTGCTGAACATAGTGTAATAAAATGATTTGTGTGATCAAAGTTATCGACTAAGTCGATAACCGCCTAATTCTACCGGTAGCTAAGCATTTCTAAGCATGACACCGCAAAGACAATAAAAGAGCATAATTCAACCACCGGGCTCTAATTCACCGGCGAGATTAATACCTTATGTTTAGTGGTAGGGGATGAACAATTTAAGGCCAACCATGCAATAGGAATAACTACCTCTAATCGGGAAAATAAACTTTGACACAAAAGCATGCATACATACAATTTGTAAACAAAGTATTAGACTTTGAAAGTAATGGGATTATTATGATAAAACTGCTTGCCTTGCTGGGGATGACTTTCTTGCCACAGAGGATCACTCTCGTAAACAATAGAATCGTCGGAACCTACTGAAAGAATCAAAAGTACAATAAGAACGAATAATACCGAAAAGACCTAAAAATTCAAAGTCATCCAAAAATCATGAAAAATTCACAGAAGGTAGAGCATGATTTTAGGTGAATTTAGCAACAAGAATTAATTGATTTGGATGTTCTATGCAAAATTTATGACAGTTTGAAAGTCAATTTTCGGAAAATCCAAATAAATTGCTCTTGACTCTTGTTCATCCGAATTAAATATTTTGGTGAAAATTTCCAGAGAGGTGGTGTACTTGAAATTTTTATGGTAGACAGAGCACCACATGAGATGAACAATGGAATTTGATTTTTACCTCATTTGGAGCTAAGATGAATTTTCTATGATTTTTCAAAGTCATGAAAGTAGTGTACAAAACATTTGTAAGATGAGATTTTTAGTTATAGAAACATGCTCAAAACCTATTCTAAAATAAACTACACTAACAAAGGATTCCAACAAAGTTAAGTTTACTCAATTTGGAGTTACAGAGAAATACTTATGCATTTTTGAAGTTAAAGCAATTTGTAATGCAACAATATTACTAATCCTAAAGTAATTTTGCCAAAAGTATTTTATGTAACAGTAACATGATTCAACCAATTTTTATATTAAAGTACATTTAAAAAGGAAACTAACAAAATTTGAATCATCAATTTTGGAGCCAAAATGAATTACTTATGCAATTTTGAAATTTAACCAATTTTTAGTTCATAAATAAAGCATTTCGAAAATTATATAAACATAACATACTTTTTATACCCAGCCTAACCTAGCCACGGTCACTGACCCGTGGGCCCCCTAAATAGTGCCCTCTTCCATTTTAATTTCAGAATTAAAATGCGGCCTGACACGTGGGGTCCACATGTCATACTCCCGGTTCATAGAATAGTGTATAGACAAGATTTACCTAATTAATTGCGATGCTACAGGAACGGTCGGAACGCGCCACGCAGGGCCATTGCCGGGCGCGAGTTCGCCGGGCGCCTCACTGGCGAAGGAGAGCTTGTCGGCGGCGGCCAAGGACGAAAATGGAACCAGCACGCTATCGCGCACCCGGAGGCACCGGCGGTGAGGTCGGAGGTGACTTGACGCGGTGGCGCGACGGCGAGGGGCAGAGTGGGAGCTACGGGAAAACCGACAACCAAGCTACGACAACGTTTCACGCGAACTAGAGCGCGCACGAGCATTAGAGGGGCTCCAGGAACTTACTGTGATGACCCGGAGGTGGGGAGGTTGCCGGAGTTAGGCCGGCGACGAAGAACTGCGGCGGCGGCGATGGTGTTACCGAGGAGAGCTCGCCCTGAGCAAAGAAAGAGAGAAAGAGGTGTCGGAACCGCTAGATAGGGTCACTGTGATGGTCACAGAGCAAGGAATTAGGCAAAGCCTCACCGTACCGTCGTCGGAGAAGAAAGGAGCTCTAGCGGCCGGAAATGGAGTAATCCAGAAATTCCCGAGCTCCTGCGATACAAAGGCCAAAATAGTTGAGGGGATCTCCTCCTTTGGCTAAAAGGCGCACGGTGACGCACTTAAGTGAGAAAGAAACTCACCGGAGACCAAGCTCGTGCAGTGGTGGCCTTGAATGGCTTGACTAAGGCCGCCGAAAGCGCGAACTTGGTTTGGAACCTACAAGCAAGGTTAAAGGTCGCATTTGGCTTAGATGTGATCGACATGCAATGAGCAAGCCAGGGGAAATAGAGGTGAGGCTCTTACCAAAGAACTGAGCAATGGCGAGCGCCTCCTTCCTCAGACCCGAGAGGAAGGATGAGGAGAGATGGAGGCAACCGGGGAGGGGGGGTATTATCCCCAAGCGACGACGGAAATGGGAGCAGCGTGAAGAGTCGACGCTCCAGGAGTGGTCAAACGGGGCGGTGCAGCAACGGCGTTGACGGAGCGCGGCAGAGCGGCGCGGCCGCGTGGCGAGCGAGCTCTGCGCGAGCTAGACGATGACGCTGTGGCGTGGGCCCGCGCAGTCAACGAGAGAAGAACGGCGCGGAGAAAGGTAAATCTGAACCGTTGATCCTCAATCGGACGGTTCAAAGAGACGGGGTGTGGTGCGGTTTAGGTGACTTGGTTGAGCCAAGTCAGCTCGGGTCGGACCTGAGTCTGGCTTGAGTCAGTCCAACAGTGAAAACTGATTTAGGGAAAATAAGGCTGAGGTGATTTGGGGAATTTTTAGAGATAGCTCTAGAGCTCCAAAAATTCTGAAATTTTTATAGAAGTTTTCTAGATCTGAGAACAACCTTGTGTAATTTTTCTAGAAATTTTCATACAACGCATTTCTTTCTAGAAAATTCACAAGCTGCTGGTCTAGGGTTTTGACCAAGAGTCAAACTGATTTGACTAGCCTCTTAGAAATAGCAAATAAAATCTGAAAATTATAAAAAATTTCAGGGAGGTTCCTAGGATGATCTAGAACTTAGGAAAAATATTTCCAGAGGATTATCACAAGTTTTTGTTTCCTGCTTTTTTTGGAACTTCAATTTGAGTTGTATGTTTTCTTTGATTTCAACAACTTCAATGCAACAAATTATGCAAAGTTCCATAAAAACCAATGCATGTTTCAAAAGTTTTAAATTCTCCTCATTTTTAATACATTTGAAATACAACCCAAGATTTGGGATGTTACACTGCCTCTCGCGTACTGCTTGTTGGGACTCTTGGGTCGTCCGTAGGGTGCTTGTCTTCGACGTCTTTGTCGAGGACTACGGGCGCATCGTGTGATGCGCCCGATTCGCCTACAGCAGAGGCTCGATACCGATTAAGCGGCGATGCACTGACAGGCGTGCTGCGTGTAATGTCGGCATACATGCCTGTTTTTCTTTGTCGTCTTGTACGCATGACTTCTAACTACATGTTACATCTTGCAGCTTCAGTAGGAAGGGAGTCCACCGCGGCACGAACTGGGGGAGTAGGATGGACACGTGGGTAGGGCAGTGGGAGGGCACGCTACAGGACCATGTGTAGGAGGACACCCCTTCACCTACGACGAGTACCTTCACTGGTACGCTCCTCAGACACGTACCAAGCTCGTACTTGCTGCAGACCAGCCCGCACCACGTGTCCCGGCACCAACTAACACACACCCTGTGCATTTCGCACAGGACGTACACCGCACGGTACGTTACATCCTACTTCAAAAACTTCGCTTGTGGCATCCGCCATTACAGTTTTCACCTTGTCTTGTTTTCGATGTAGGCGAGCATGGCTGCTGAGATAGTGACAGACTGTCGCTCCTTGCTTCGGAGGTTCACGGACGGTGTGGAGGGCACACGCGAGGAGACGGCCCAGGCTATCCATCGTGTGACTATTCAAGCCACACGTATTTTTGGCCTGTTGTCGTGCACCAGGCTCCCGGAGGTTGACACGCTCACGCTTGGTCGACAGTCCGTACGTCCACCGGCGCTGTCCCATCTGGCAGTAGCACAGTAGGCGGGAGGGTCAGCTAGAGCACGTCCGACACCGATGTGCCTTGACGAGGCCGGATGCTCGACTAGACCACATCTGACACCGCCGAGACCTGAGGAGGCCGGAGGGTCCGCCTGGGCACAGTCCCATACACCGGCAGCGTCGCACTACGTCGGTCCTCCACACCCCTTCGCCTTCCACACGCAGGGCGCGTACGACGTGCCATACTTCCCTCCGGACGCCTTCGTGCACGCCATGGTGCTAGTCGAGGGTACATCACGTCTCTGTTTGTCAGCACACATCGTGTTTTTTTTATTAACTAACAATATTTTGCTGTGCAGGTCCATTTCTCTATGATGGATTAGGGGCCTCCCCAGGCGACGCGGAAGTGCATGACTTCTTGGTGGATGAGGACTCAGCACCTCAGCCCACACCCGCTGAGGTTCTGTCCGGGTCACAGCTCGTCGGTGCGCCAGCACCTACACAACAGCCAATTCTGTCCACCCCTACGCCTCTCGGTCCTCGTCAGATCAGGGCTCCAGACCGTCTTTCCCTCTCGGGGCCGAGGCCCTAACACCCAGTGTAGAGGAGGGGGCCCAAGCGAGCCTGTAGGGGAGGACACGGAAGTGGAGTGGGCGGTGGCGACGCAGGAGGGGATGCTAGGGGTGCGGTTGGGGGGGGGGCTAGTAGGGGCGTCCGCCTGCACTGGTTGTACATTTGTTTGTTATGTGATACTTCAATTTTGCACTTAGTATGTGATGCCTGTAATACTTTTGCGTTCTTATGTGTACTCGTTCATACAATGCATGTTTGTTCAATGCATATCGACGCCTATGGCTTCATGCACGCAACACATCGATGCAACAGTCAACTCGATAAAAGGCAACCACAATGACGCGTCCACCCTTTAGTTACATGCGTTACGAGATCGAACATAATTACGTACAGAAGGGGAGACCACCGAGGTACAAGCTTCTCCGCCTGTGCCTAATTGTAGAAGGTGCCTCGCTCAACCCACATAGAGTGTTGTACAGGGGGTGCCTCAGATGTGGTTGGCCGTCGTTGTAGTGGCATACACATATGCAGTTAGGGTTCACGCAGCAGCATATGGGATCATAGGAACTTCCTATGTTCACGACCTCCTTGTTGCCCCTCTCGTGTTGCATCTGTTTGTGGAGGTCATCATTTTGCTCGTTGAGATTGTCAATTCGTGCCTCCAACTCAAAGATTCGGTTCCACAATGTATCCACGTACATCACAACATGTCGTTCATGGGGAGGATCGATCCAGCGGACAAAGGCGCATTTTGCCATATGCTGCAAGGGACGGTTAGTATGGAGGCTATATTAGCAGTAACATGAAACAAACTATTTGTTAATTGTACCCCAGAGTGTGGGCATTGGAAGACAACATCCTCCCTGTGTCCGTATTTCGGCCATACCGGTTGAGAACGCTTGTTCATCATCAACCGGTAGTTAGGGCCGAAGTCCTCCCTCCTTTCTAGGGGAAGGTCTTGCTTCGGCGACCCCGGTTGGACTGGTCCCTCGGCGTTGGCCATGGTATGTTATTGTAGGATGGAGAAGGTTCTTCTTCCTACGGTTTGAAGGATCGAGTGGTCCTACTTTCGGACCATGGGCGGTGCATTTTATAGCAGCATGGGAGGCTAACTCATGAGTCTTGTGTTAGCTTGAATATGGCGAGACGAGACGGGGCTAGGCGCTTCTTGCAGAGACAAGACTAGACAAAGCGACTTTGCGCAATGATAAGACTAGGCAGGCGACTTCTGTGATGACAAGACCGGGGACAGGCGACTTTGCTTGTGATGACAAGACGAGACAAAGCGACTTTATGCGATGACAAGACTAAACAGGCGACTTTTTGCGATGATAAGCCCAAAAGAGACGGTTTTGCACAGTGACAATACTAGACGGGGCAATTTTGCGCAATGATAAGACCAGACAGGGCAGCTTTGCGCAGTGACAAGACTAGACGGGGTAGCTTTGCGTAGTGACAAGACCAGACAAGACAGCTTTGCACAGTGACAAGACCAGACGGGGCAGCTTTGCGCAGTGACAAGCCCAAAGGAGATAGCCTTGGGCGGTGACAAGACCAAACAGGTCAGCTTTACGTAGTGACAAGGCCAAAGGAGACAGCCTTGCGCAGTGATAAGACCAAACAACAACACTCCATGCCAACCCTGTAGCTTATAAAAGGGGGTGAAAGAGATCTCGGAGAGCACTACACAACCAAACCCAACACTACACCAGAGCTTCCTTCACCGCACCGGGATGGACGATAGGTAGAGGCAATGGGACTGGATCCGCGAACTAGCAAGGGCTGCTGGGGCCCGGGAAGAGCGAGCAAGGGCCGTTGCGGATCGGGTCCGGCAAAAGACGCATGCCTATCTGGCATCTCTTCGTAATGAAGCCTTCGTAGCAGCAACCCCATCCCGAACGTTCCAACCGAGCGTTCGTCGCAACACCCGCCAGAGGGGGAGACACTGCCCCTCTATTGGTGCAGGGACCCATGCAAGTTATTCAAGTCGAAGGACCGAATTAACCTGGGCATGCATTACTGGGGTTGCGCGAACTACTCCAGTGACTATCCCGACCGACGTTGGGACACGAGGAGCTATCGGCAGCCGGTAAGGACCAGTTACAGTGTGTTTCCGTACTATTTCTCTTTCAAAGTACGCACTAACAATCTCTCCCGTCTACCTGTAGTCTTCGGATCCGCTATGTGGCTACTACAAGTGGATCGACCACGAGATCCACCCACATGACCAGTGGTCTCTCGACTTCGACGAGTGGAATGACCAAAGAGACTGCGAGATCCGGGAGGAGCGACGCCACAACGACGAGCAAAACGAGCGCATACGTCGGGAGACGCAAGCTCATGTCGAGGCGTGCAGGCGCAGAGAGCACGAGGCTCGCGAGAGGGAGCGCGAGAGGGAGAGGAAAATGGTGGCCAAGGCCAAAGAGGCCGGCGAGGAGTTCAACGCCAAGCTAGCAAGGAAAGAAAATGGCCCCAGTCCACGCAATAGGTCCGACCATTCTGTACTAGTCCCCCGTCGAAGGTCCAATCTATTTCCATTCCAAAAAGACGCATATGTATCGTAGAAGTACTTTGGTTTGTTGTATCGTGTATGATGCTGTTTGTTATGCACATAACCAAACGCTATGCGCCGTGTTATTTCCAGCTTCGTTATAAAGTCTATTTTAATTCGCAACATCAAATCTCATCGTCTTTTCGCATTCCATTCTTCTGTGTTATTCCCAACATCATTGTAAAGATATCCAACAACATGTATCACTTCTGGGCAAGGTCTGAAAATATTATTTGTGAAGGATATATACGCTGAAGTATCAAAGGTTATCAATCCACAAAAAGATTTTCAGTCCATATATGTATTTACACTCAGTTAAAATGATGGTCTTATATATGGTTCACATATAAATTCTCTACTTTTAGGTTATGGATAGTTCGAGAGGGATTAACTTTTAATAATTTGTAAAAAATGATTACAAAATAAAAAAAATGGTACCTCCAGTCACCTGTCGCCCCGTGTTATTCTCTAGCTCATTATAATATCAATTACCTTTCTACTTACAACCCATTACTGTCTCAATCGTAATCACAAAATTCTACAGAAATTTAGAGCACTACAACAATATACGACGATCACAAAATATTATTGCGGGTCTAACAAATTTCGTACCCTTCATATTCTACGAAAATAACAAACAGACCAACTAACCTTGTCACAACACTTTTATTTTCAAAATAAGTAACATCATACAATCAGATTTGCTAAATGTAATTAACCTACAAAATGTAATATTACTTACAACACAATTAAACAATAATTAAATAAAAAAAACAGCCGGCAGACCTCACTGTAGCCTAAGCTGATAGGCGACGACCTCTGTCACGCCGAACAGTTAGGCGGCGGTATTGACGCCTAACGGTACATCTAGTATATCGCTATCGCTGCTACGTTGGTATTGAGCCGAATCACCTAACCGTTAGGTGACAGATGTATAATTCTGTAAAAAAAGTTCGCAGGTATAAATTTGTAATTTTTAATAAAAAATAGATTATTTTTTTAAAAAAATCGAGGGGCACCTGCCAACAACAGATTCCAGTGCAGTTAGCACACATCACAGCATTGGTTCAACATGGTTGATGGAAAAAGTAACATACTTGTATACGATCCACACAATAATGAACCTATAGGGACGGAGGATTAGAGAAGTACCGCATAGATGAGGAAGATACGGTTGCCAAGCAGGGATATTTTTCTCATGTACTGCAATGCACAAGTGCAGTAATCAGTATGGTGTTGGACCAATACGAGTTAAAGAACAAACCACCTGCGGTGGCAGTGGTAACACTACAAGCATGAAACAAGCAGAAGCAAGGAAAATAAAATGGGAAGATGGGCATGGTCGCTTGTTTAAAACAAAAGAGAGAGAACGTTGCAGGCATACCAGGGTGCACAGAAGAACCAATACAATGAGGGGCATGCTGATTTCTACACAACTACCAGCCTGAGGGAAACCATAGCTGAAAAACCGCCAAACCATTGCAGCACTAGTTGGTGCCACGACTACCGTGTTTATTAACCTGTAATACCACTACGTAGACGTAAATATACTCTATTTTCATTGATAATGTTCTAGACTGGAAATGTTGGATGACGAATTTCTTGACATACCTCAGAAGCAGTGACATAAGACCACTATATCCCAAGATTATTTGGAAAACTGAACCAACAAGTATAGCCCCCTGTAATTCCCTCGTTATGTGCTTGAGCTTCTGCATGTCATAAGGAATTTGTAATGCCAGTAGAAATGCAAAGAGAGTGAAAGAAAAAAATTGAGAACAAATTTTGCCAACTTATCTTCTGCAGTAGAACGAAAAAACCAACAGGAGAGAGAGAGTGGGAGCAAGGGATAAGACCAGGCCATCGCACAGCCATAGAGAGCACAGTCGAAGCATTTCCCCCTTAAGCCACATCTCACATAATGCCTCCCCTTTTCCCATGTTAAACCAAGAGCAAGCCCCAACACAAGACTTGTCTCATTTCTCCTCTCAAGTCTCAGTTCAACCCAAGGCCAACACAAGCAAGCTTCTCACTGCCACCCCAAACCACCCACCAGAGGAACCACTTGAGAAGCACCCAACTGAGGGCAAGGTCAAGGCCAACACGAGCGTCGTCGTCGCCACTTCCCACCTCTACTGACAAACCAGGTAGGCTATCTCATCCCCCCATTCTTAAGCATAGCACATGAGCAAGCATGGCACAACACTAGGATGCATAAGTAAAAAAGGGGAGTGAGAGTAGATCTTCCCTAGTTAGAGCTCGTAGGAGGCGGAGGGCACGGGCCGAGCCGGGCTTGGGGTAGCTGGGAGAGGGAAGACGAGCGCCAGCAGCGTCTTGCCGTGCCAAGCGTCGGGCCGAGTCTTCAGGGTGGGAGGCGGCCTGGGGAGGAGGCGCCAGAGAGAGGGATGGACTAGAGGGAGGCGACGCTGGAGTAGCACCCCGTGGAGGCGTCGGGAGGAGCGTCTGGGAGCAGCCGGAGGGGGACCGGTGGAGGCTCGGCCGGAGGAGAGAGAGAGAGAGAGAGAGAGAGAGAGAGAGAGAGAGAGAGAGAGAGAGCAAGGAGGTAAAGAGATCAGGGGAGACCGAGGGGACGGTTTTGGCCAAGAGAAAAAAAAGGGGAGGAAAGAAAGGGGGGAAAGAAATTAGGGGTGCACACCTAAATTTTTATTCGCAAGGTTAGATGACGCGATCCTTAACTCATTATTATTTGGGCACTGGGTCAGCACAGTAGTGCTGGTGAGAAGGGGTTTGTTCATGTCGGATTGCACGTAGGACCAGTGCCGTCCGTATGTGTGCATGTATTGCTACAATGTATTGAGTCCGGTTGGATGCCTGTTCAGATGGAGGTTCTGGAACGACGCCATCCACATGTTACTCCGCTTTGCTTGGTTAACAGGCAAGTGCATGGTAGAGCGATAGCATGTAAATGTTATGAAATATGTGATGTTTTTGTGATATGATGATGTTTATATGTTGGTGGCAATAATGATGGAACGAGGTGAGCAATGAGGCTACCCTGTTAATGATAACAATGATGAACCATGTTAATGACAATGGACATATGCATTCTTCATCATGGTAAGAATGCATGAGCCAGGTCGGTGAGAAAGTCATATAACTATTCCGGTGAGGTCGGTGAAAAAGATATATGACTAATTCGGAGTGCTCTAGATGAAGTCTTACATCTGTAGGGACTAGATAAAGTCCTACAATGCAAGGACCCCATCCTAACGAAGATGGGGGAAGAGTGTGTCATCGACGCGTGAACACTCTGCGATACTAGTATCAGCTGATGAGATGCGTATGAGCATGAGCAAGATGTTGCATGTAGAATAATGATGCATTGCACTAATGGAGAGATAATGATGGAAATAATGAAATGGATAGGTTTATATTTGTGTGGCAGTGTTTATCATTTCTATTATGTGCTTGCTGAGTCTTCGAACTCACCCTTACTTATTTTTTGTGTTTAGGTGATCATTGAGGACGACATGCCTTGGGAAGGGGGAATAGCACATCCACGTCACATATAGACCCTGATGCGAACCATACTCTCTAGATAGCTGCTTTTGTTGTAATTTGTTTAGTTGATAAAATTAGCTGCGCAAAACTCATGTTGGTTATGTTGTAGTGGTAGCATTTTGGGCCTAGAGGATGGGCCGGGGTGTTACAGTTGGTATCAGAGCGGGCGTTAGGTCCATGGTGAAAAAGAAAAATTACATAATGTGGATATCATGGGGATATACTCATGATCTTAGGATGATGGTACAATTGGCAATGGTGTTGAAGGTTTGTCGAATCACGTATTTTTCGTGAAGTTCAAAGCTATTTGTCAGCAAGTGGCGATCGACCGGCCGGTGATCGAGCCGGTCAAAGTGGCAGTTTGACCGGTTTTGGTTTGTTCATCGGCCAACTCGGTGGCGATGATTGCTTGGTTAGGTCATATTCATGGGTTTCATGGCTTATGTGTTGCATGATGCATGTTTTGACTAACGTGAGTCAAGTTGTGAAGAACTTGTTCCCGGAATCGATTTCTTTGTCTATTGTTGTGCAGGTTGCTTGGAGGTCAATGACGGTCAACGGCAAGGATGATCGGGACTAAGCTTGGAGAGCTGAGGTCCAGAACGATCGGGGTGCCGGGTGAGGTCAATGGAGTCAAGTATGGCTCAAGAAGGACATAGGTGACCGAACGGGCAATTCGGTGCAACGGGTTGGATCAAGCGGCGCGGGGGTCGGTGCAAGTGCCATGGTGGTTTCGGTGGGAGTCGGATGAGAGAGATTTGCCGACATGATGAGAGCCGCTGGATCAACCTACACGTGGCGAAGCATGGGAGGCGCTTCACAAAGATGGGACTCAGTCTTCGAAAAAGATCGAGAAGGGGTATTTTGGTAATTTTACCAAATATCGCCTTTGTGACCTTTTGCCAACCCTCGGCGCAAGACGGTGCGTGGAGAAGTGGATTAGGTCAAGAGCAGATGAAGACGACGCTTTAAAATACGTGCGTGTGTGACCCGTTTGTGTTGGGCCTTAACGGGAGCCTATTAGGGTTAATGCTTCTAGAAGGTCTAAGCCTCCACTATAAATAAAGGAGGGAGGTGGCTGCACCTCTCTCAACCCTTTCATTACATTGTAAACCCTAGTTTTGCTTTTGTGCTTAGGGAAAGATAGTTGGAGGTTAGGGTTCTAGAGAGTTGGATGTGATTTCGTGCTCATTTATTGAGTCTTTGTCCTTCATTGATGGAGTGGCCGTAAACCAATACCATATCAAATCAATCCAAAGAAAGTTCTCTCAAAGATGAGTTCATTTGCTTTCTTTCTCTCTATTTGGTGATTTTGAGCCTTTCTTTGATCCGCGAGTTTTTGCTTGGTTTCTTGCATTGATCTAACTTGTTGTGACATGTGGGAACCCATCTAGGATCATCTTGATCATCAATCACCCACGAGCAAGTCTTTAGATCATATTTTGATTTTGACTCGGTTTTTTAGCACTCTTCGTTCAAACTAAAAAAATAGGAACTTTGGCATGGATCTATGTGATCCTTGATTGGAATAGGTTCCCAATATATTAGAGAAGGTGTGTCTCAAATTTGGTAAGGTTTGGCCTTACAAATCAAAAGTTAGATCGATTTGAGTTTTGGTTTTCGGACTGATTTCACTGTTCATTGCCCTGGAGGTCTGACCGCCATGTATTGAGAGGTCATATCGATTTCTAGTTGGAGGTTAGACCGCTCAACTCATTTAGGTTTTGAGTTTTTATGTTTTTGGTCTATTTGTTTCGGGGTTTTGATTGGATTCAATACAAGTCTTCCATTGTGCTTGTATATTGATCTTCATAGCTTTTATAGCTATTGGAGCGAAAATCGTATTGAATTTGATCAAGGTGAAAAAGAGATCGTGCTCCTATTCACCCCCTCTAGTTGCCTTTTCGGTCCAACACCTAAGTTGATTAATTACTAAAACTTGACTTAGACCAAATAATTAAATTAAACTTGACACACTCTGGTACACAGTAGGATGGGTTCTGGGTCAAGCGTTGCATATATGTTTTAGCTAGTTATGTTGTTGACATGCGATGTTACGAGGTAACTGTTTGTGAATTGATTGCGTGAATGCTTGTTTGACGTGAGTAGAGATGCCGAGAGGTCGCGGTCGTGGTCGTGGCCATGCTCAAGCGAAGCCACCGCTTGAGGTTCAACAAGAAGCACCTAATGCGAAGGTTGTTTCCGCTGAGCAGTTTGTAGCTGGGAATCAGCAAGGTCTGCGGCCTTGCTGCGAGAATTTATGGAAGAGGTCCGTGCGCTTCGCCAACAAGCGCTGGCAGCCGCTATTGCGTCCGTACCCATTGCGGCCCCTACTGTCGTTCCAACCGTGTCGGAGGCAAGGGTGGGCCTTCGTGAGTGGTTGGCTTTACGTCTAGACACCTTCGATAGGGTGGGTACACTAGTCCAAGCCGTGGATTGGTTGCGCTATATGGGAAGGCAATTTTAAAGCCCTATAGATGAGCTCACAGCTGAGATCTCGCTATGTGGCATTCCAGTTAAAGGGTTAGGCGGACATCTGGTGGGAGGGAGTCCTTTCAGCTAGGTCCCCTGCCCAAGGTTCTGCTGCCTAGGAGATCTTCGTTGAGCAGTTCAAGGTGAAGTACTATCTGGAATCATTTGTGGAGAGTATGGAGGTCGCCTTGTCGTGCAGAGGAAGATGACCGTAGCTGAGTACGAAGCGGGGTTCAACGATCTGATCCGTTTCGTACCATCGGTCACGAGCAATGATCTGAAGAAGGCCAAAAGGTTTTGCCGATGGCTCAAATATGAGTTTCGGCATGTTATGGGAGCCACTGCGCCACGTGACTTTAGGTCAATGGTAGAGCAGGCTAGAGGGATGGAAATGGAGATGCAGCTGCACTAAAGGGCTACAACCCTCTGGTGGTCTAAGCGCTTCTGGTAGAGACCAGAAGAGGAGTTTTAACGAGCAGGGTGGGTCATCTCAACGACCTACTCCCAAGAAGTCCAAGTGGGGCCAGTGTCCCCCGCAGTCGTCCAAGTACAAATCTTTGAGGCCGTCTTCTGCAGTGCCTCGTTCTTCGTCAGCGACCCCACCCTATCGTCCTATCCCAGGGCAGACCATGATCTGTTTTAAGTGTGGTGGTGGGCATCATGCTACTGAATGTTCTTGGACGGGAGAGTGTCAGCAGTGTGGTTGTCTGGGTCACATGGAGCGGGTTTGTTGTCAGAACCCCTCTAGTATTATCAAGTGGGAGTCGGTACCTACGTCATCGACAAATGCTTTGACTCGGGGGTCTGTCCAGATGTTGGTGGCTGTCCTTGCACCGCAGCCTCCCTCCTTCCTAGGCACCACCCACCGGGTATTACTGGCACCCTGCACCGGTTTCTCTAGTTCAGCACGCTGCACCACCTCCATTTATGTTGCCATCTCAGTAGAGTGCCAGGGCTCTCGTCACCCTGGCGCCATCCGGAGTCTACACAGTGCCTGCCGCTGAGTCCGTGGGTCGACTGGATGTGGTGACAGGTACCCTGTTAGTGGATTCGTGTGATGCTCTTATTCTTTTCGATTCCGGTGCTACTTATTCCTTTGTGTCCCGCGAGTTTGCTAAAAAAGAAAAGTTGAGTATGCAGTAGTTCTCGCAGTCGGTTATAGTTAGTTCTCTAGGAGGTATCATTGCTAGCTCCACTGTATGTCCTGGATGCGTGGTCTCATTAGATGGTGAGGATTTTGTTGTCAACCTAATGGTTATTCAGATAGAACCTTTTGATGTTATTCTTAGCATGGACTGGTTGCATTGCTACCGGGCCGTGATTTCCTAGTTTTGGAGGACAATCACTTTGCAAGCTCCTTCTGGGGAGGAGATAATCTTTTAGAGGAATGCATCTACGTGTTTTCTTTTTGTGTTGGCCAGCCTGTTCCCTAGGCGACGAACGGTGAAGTCTGGTTCGCTTCTAGCACTTGCAGAGAAACTAAGCGCGTCATTGCGCATTGGGGATATTCCAGTGATATGTGAGTATCCCGATATATTTCTCAAAGAGCTTCCGGGTATGCCGCCCAAAAGGGATGTGAAGTTTAGAATTGATCTTGTTCCTGGCACACGACCTATTTCTCTATCCCCGTACTGTTTGGCACAACCTTTCCAGGAGGAATTAAAGAAGCAATTGGATGCGATGTTATCCAAAGGGTTGATTCGTCGTAGTGTGTCCAAGGATCCAAAAGCCATTACCGAACCAAATCCGGTTATGGTCGAAAAAGTCTACGTTCATCGATTTCGGAAAAAATCCGGACGAATTTCGCTTAAATTTGCTTAAAACCTAACCGAAATTCAAAAATTAGAATTTGAATTTGCAAAGCCCGGAAAAACCAGCCGGTTTTCTGTTCCCGGTTACCACTGGTAAAATCCGGTTACCGCCGGTAACCGGCCGGTTTTTTCTTCCCTGAGTGTGTCACTTTGGGGAGCTCCTGTCCTATTCACTGAGAAGAAGGACGAGAGTTGGAGCATGTGCATAGACTATCGTGCTCTTAATCAGGTAACTATCAAGAATAAATACCCTCTGCCTCATATCGAGGATTTGTTTGATCAATTGAAGGGAGCCAAGGTGTTCTCCAAGATTGATTTGCAATATGGGTATAATCAAATTCGAGTGTGAGAGCAAGATATAGAAAAGACCGCTTTCTCTACAAGATATGGGCACTATGAGGATAAATTTATGTCCTTTGGACTAACGAATGCCCCTGCTGTCTTTATGGAGACGATGAACAATATGTTGCATAAGTATCTTGATGACTTTGTGGTTGTGTTCATCGATGATGTCCTGATTTATTCTAAAACAGAGGGAGAGAATGAGCGGCATTTGAGGCTCGTGCTTGAGACTCTGAGGGAGAATCAGTTCTTTGCCAAGTTAAAGAAGTGTGAGTTCTGGATTTCTGAAGTAGGCTTTCTGGGTCATGTGATTAAGTTCTGGATTTCTGAAGTAGGCTCCCTGGGTCATGTGATTAACCAGGAAGGTCTTTCAGTAGATCTATCCAAGATTTTGAATGTAGTGAACTGGAAGAGGCCAGATAATGTCAAATAAATGAGAAGTTTTCTGGGCTTAGCTGGTCACTATCGACGCTTCGTAAAAGACTTCTCAATTATTGCCAAGCCAATGTCTTAGCTCACACGGAAGGGCATGAAATTCCAGTAGTTCGATGAATGTGAGCGCAGTTTCTGCACTTTGAAAGAAAAGTTAGTTACTGCCCCTATTCTCATCCTCCCTGAGCCAGGGAAGCGTTTCACAGTCTACTCGGACGCTTCACGAGTGCGTTTGGATTGCATGCTCATGCAAGACAGCCAAGTGATTGCGTATGCGTCACGACAGTGGTGTCTTGGTGTCATTGCTACTAGGGTTAGGTTCCCTCCTACTTGCTCACAAAACCATCACAGTCTCGATCTCGCATATTCGCACAAAAGTCGAAGAGTATGGTTACGGTATTATATGATCTGCATGCCAATCATTTTCCTCAGTTGGTTCATAGACAAGCTTATCTAGCCTTTGATACAGTACAACATTAAAAGATGTCATTCACATTAAACCCACAAATTAATAAAGAATATCATCCATGTCAGTGTCTACATGATACGCTCATAGAATAGGCCGCATTCCAAATAGAGCGCATGAAATCACTCGCTTTTCTTTATGCTTGGTTTTCTATGTATTACCATATGTATCAAATTCAACACCAAGCATGGGATAAAAGTTGTGGAAAATAAATTGTGGAAAATTGTGCAGCGCCGTGATTCATGTGGAAAAAAATTATGGATTTTTTTTTGTACATGTGATAATACATTTGAAGCTGCGAGTGTGAGGTAAAAAAAAAGAAGAAAAAATTCAAAAAAAAAAGCTCTCGATTGATTTTTTTTAAAGAGTTAAATAGCGTTGTACATAATGTTTCAAATAGTATCAAACAGTGTCCCAAATAGTGTTCAAATGATGTCAAATAGTGTACAAAATCACTATTCACAAATTTTCAAATGCCGGCCAACCCTTGTTCGTGCCCGTGGGGCCAGACTCGCCTTGTTCGTGCCTTAGGCGCATGGACGAGGCAATGCCGTGCCCCAAGGGCACGGACACGACGACATGTCACCCATACGGCGGCTCTGGTCCTTTGGTGCACGGACTTGGCACCATTTTTGCATTTGACACGAAGAAGGAGCTAGAATTGTTAATTCACGTGTCAATAGTGCTATATTAGCCAAAAACTCTATTATGTAGTTGGAGAAGGGTGATATCTATTGTATTAATTATTGGTAGGGGTTGAGATGATGGTGGCTTATTAAATGGGAAATTTTTTATATGCCACTTTAAAGTTTTCTAAGTCTCTGATCTGCCACTGCAAATGCTCTCTCCTTTACATGTCACTACATTTCACCAAAATTATTCGTTTTTGCCATTGTTGACTGGTCAAGCCGTGAAGTGGATACGAAAAGACGATATAGCCCTTGCACGAGGCAATGAGAGAAGAATAGAGGAAGCATAGGCATGGCGCATGACTCTGCACAGGGGTGTTGCTGGTGAATGGAAGCTCGGGAGGCATGGGTGACGACCAAAATGGGTCAATGCGACTCCGGGAAGGCGATGGACAACGACATTGTGGGCAGTTGCGCAGGACAGCAAAGGTGGTGTCAAGAGATGGGACGACAGTGGCGGCAAAGAACCAGCGACGTTCCACGAGAACAGGCGCATGCATAAAAAACGTGACGGCGTGGGGAGCTCGCCAGTGTAGGCTGCACGTCTGGAAATGGTCAGTGGCGATGGGGCGACGGTGGCCTGTCTTGGGGAAGAAGATGGCGGTGGCAGCATGCTATGGTGGTGTGTTGGCCGAATTGAAGTGGGAAAGAGGTAGAGGGAGTGGATGCGATGTTTCGAGAGAGAAGAATTACGAAGGTGCTCATCAAGGGTGACGAATTCAGCGGCGACGTTGGTTTGATTGGAGATGGGGAATAAGAGGCCGCCAGATCTGAGCTCATGAGTGACACAAGTGGGAGCACCCCTCCTCCTCTGGGGCGGCTGCTCCTCGTCGTCCTTCACCGACAAGCCTGAGCTTCAACCGGTCGTACCCCGCAGCGGTGACCTCCTCTAGTTGCCGCTGCCGCCTGCTCCTCATGGGAGCCCTCAGTGACTGCTCCTCCTCCTCCCCATGCGCCCGTGATAGGCCCACACCATCACCCTCCCCGTCCCTACCGCTATCTCCCGCAGTAGCACCGGGCTCCTTAGCCTCTGTTTCCACTAGCGCGGGAGGTGGAGGTGGAGGAGAGGGGAAGGGAGGTGGTTTCCGTAGAGAGGAGGCTATGATGGAGGTGAAGGTGGAGGGGAGAGGGAGGGAGACGGTGGTGAAGAAGTAGGCAACTCTCAGGGCACGACGACTAGTGAGGCTTTTGGATTGTCCCAACAGGCTGAGTGGAAGGGAGCTCAATGGATAAGGAAGAAGATGAGGGTAATTTGGCCATTTTAGAAAATTTTGATAGGAAAAATCTAATAGAGTTGACGACAGTGTAAAAAACAGGCAATTTTGGTGAACTGTAGTAACATGTAAGGGAGAGAGCGTTTTGCCGTGAGAATCGAGAACTTTGCAATGATATATAATTTTTTTTCCTTTGTTAAATTTCAGCGGGTTTTATGTTTGCTTCCCCAAACGAAGCAAATGCGGAAACATCTTGACCGCTGCCGCGGGGTGTAAATAAATCTGGAAACGGTAACAAAGCGTTTTGTCGAAGGAAAAAGAGGAAAAGATGCGCTGTTCTCCTGTGTGTTCTATTCTCGAGAAAAATGGAAAGAAGAGGCCTCCATATGCGGTACCCAACAAATAAGGTAGGTTAGCCTAACCAAAGGGTAATAAGCGGGGTCGCTTCCACTACTAGAGGTGGCTAATACTAACAAAGTATATTTTAGATTCGTTGCTGTGGAGCATATGTAAAGACGTAGAATCTTACGGAAAGAATTGGACAATATAAAGCAGCGTATGGAACATTGGAATCTATCCGGCTTAGTGCTTGAGGCAAGGTCCCTCATGCATGCATATCTAATACTCCATCTGTCCAAGAATATATAACATTTTTGATATTGATACGGCCTCCAACATACAACTTTAATTATGGTTTTTTATATGTATATGTTCATAAAATAATATGAAAATATTTTTCATGACTAATCTAATGATATCATTTTCACATGATCAATACAAATAGTTTTTTTTAATATATATTAGTGATCAAAGTTAAGGAAGTTTGACCTCACGCTTTCTAAAACGTCGTATATTTCACAAGGGATTGGTTCGCCTTTGAAGGCGGCATATCCATCTGATCAGAAATTAGGCGGTACATATGTTTCGGGTGGAATTCCTTGGCTCCAAATATGTCCAGATACAAAAGGAAGAGACTAATGTTGTAACATTTCTAATTTAACGACGAAGGAACCTAAGTGAATATGCCAATAATATCATTCGGGAAAACTGCAGATCCAACGTCCGATATACTCCCGATATGTATCGGACGCTCACCTCACCCACCTCGCCTTAATGGCCCACCTACCCGCACTTATTCTTTCCAACTATTTCCCGTTGGCACCACCATTCATTCACATTCCCCCACCTTCTTTCCCCTCTTTCTCGTTCTCAACTTTTCTCCCAAATCGTGCTCTCCCGTCCTCCGAGCAGCCACTGATGACTCACTCTGACGCCGTCTTATCCTCCAAGCAAACACTGATGCTCAGCCACCATTAAAGGAGAGAGAGGGTCCAGTGCCGAGGAGTCTTGCCTCGTCCTCGACATGCAGGACGTGCACGAGCACTTCACGTTCGACACCATCTGCATGGTTGCGTTCGGGCATGACCCCTGCTGCCTCGCCGACGGCGGGGTCTTGGCAGAGGCTAGGTTGGCTCCGGTGGACGGCCGACCTCCATGAGCACCATCCACGGCCTCGTGCGTGCCGATGACCTAGCCGGCGTCCAGAGGAAGCTGACATTCTTCATTTTTGATGTTCCTCTGTTTGTTTTTCTGGTTCTGATGTTGATGTTGTGGCCTGTTGAAAACAATGTTGAGGCTCGTTAAAAATAATATTGCATACTGTTCTTTGAAATGTTGTATCTGTAGGAAATTTTTTTTGCATCTGTAGAAAAAAATATTGCATCTATAGAAAAAAATGTTACATACTGTTCATGACGATGTTGTAATTTTTTCCAACATGTTTTTTTCCAGATGCTTTATTTTGATTTGTGATGTTGCAACCATTGTCCGGAGATATTGCATTCAGCGACGTATGTAGCTAACGCTCGAACCATACGTTCTCTCTTGTTTACCCGGAACACGTGCACACTGCTCTAGCTACTGTTCCTCGCAAGCCGCACACAAAGCAAGCCGATGCAACGTATCGTTTGGAAAGCTGATTTTAAAAAATACATTTTAAATAGAATTACATACATAAATGTTCATTTAATAAAATTACAAAAATAACCTTCCGCCGCCAATTTATTTGGCCAAATGATTTGGCGACAGACTGACGTGGTAGGTCTTATCGAACTATCACCAATTTATTTGACGATATAGCTCTGTCGCCGAATAAACTAGCGATAGAGTATTATTTGGCCGACAAACTTGTTACCAATTCATTTGGCGATAGAACCTATTTTTGTAATTTTATTAAACATACATTTATTTATGTAATTCTATTTTGAAAATGTATTTTTTTTAAAAAAATTATTGGAAAGCTCCGGCAATGTTGACTTGCTAGCTGCTTTTCCAAAGAGCTGCGCTGGATCTGATGCCCGAATAGATAATGGGTGGATTAACTGATTAATACAGCTGAGTGGGAGCTATCGTCACCGAGCAAATGTACCACGATTCTTTACACATCTACGGATTCATAAACGGGCAATTATCTGTCTTTACACGTCTACGGATTCATAAACGGGCAATTATCTGGTACAAAGCCCCGATTCAGCGTAAACTCATGTGAACTTTAAATGCGTTTTTATAAAAGAATGCGAATAATTAAACTCACGTGAACTTCAAACATTAACTTTTTAAAGCGTTGCAAATAATCACTAGACTTGGAGAGCTGAAATGATGTCGACAAAGGTAGGAGTAACTTAGACATCAAGGTTTAGCTTCTAAACAAACAAAGGTACATACCTCAACATCATTGGATTCATGACAAACGAGGCTACGACGCACCACCATTGCCAATAATCAAATATACTCCCACCAATCACCAGATGCAGGCAATGCATACAGTGGTGTTGTCCCTACAGTGGCAGCAAGGCAGTAGCAACAGTTGCCTATACATGTACAAGAGCTCTGAAGTCTGCCCAGTAACAAGGTTTTTGTCACTTGCAATGTTTCCCTACAGAGTTACAGGAGCATGCTGCAATTCGCTACAGGTTTGGATTTGATGATATGGTGCTCAATTGCAGACAACATCAGAATAGAAGGCTATCGTCCTCCGCTGGCAGTCCTGCACCGCGAGGAGTTCGACGTCGAATACTTCGAACTGCTTCGCGCTGAAGAACGTCGATGGCCCAACCTTCAACAGACGAAATGCAGATGTCAGAAAAAGTGTATCATGTTGTCTGGTCACAATGATTGGCAGTTTGGCACACTGTTCTTCTGCCAAAGATATTTATCATCAGGCAGCGCTTTAGACAATGCAACGTGAGAGGGACTCATGTTGCAGCCACAGCAGGCTGATGCGGCATTTGTATGAAAAATTCTTACATAGTAATCTCTTGCTTTTTTTTCTTGTCATTTGTCTTCTTTCCATCTACTATTTGGCTGGTTGCATATTCACATAGGAACCACACTCATCAATTTGAAGTTCTAAATCAGGTTCAGATGAGAGCTTCTTCAACTAAGCCCTTTAGGGAACATTTTTAGTATAGGTACCCCAGTACCTCTCACGTACTGTAAAGTAAAATGTCTCAAATTTTCGGATGTTAGCACACAGGCTGCAAAGGAAGGGATGTATCTTCAATAACATGCCTCCAAACAGGTTAGATGGAAAATAATTCTTTAGGGTGTATAGTTACTAATTATATGATATATCCTCTGGTTGAGGCTGATAGGGTCCATTGGTTGGGCTACCTTTTTCCATGTTTTTGTCTTTCCCCCCTTGTGCTTTTCTTCTGTTGTAAATATCTCCGTGCAGTAATGTTTTTAATCTTTTTTTATTAGGGTACGTCCCCTTACCGTTTCCGCAAAAGAAAGAACATAATTCACAATCTAGGTTAGAACAATTTATTCACACCATTAAATTTGCTCTTCTTATTTTTGACCTCCACTCAAGAAGCTATAGGCATGAGGTATTATCCACACAATAACTTTTTATCAGTAACGTTACATAACAAATATTCCAAGTACATATTACAGGAAAAGGGATGTGATGATTGGTACAATACGAAGTACATAAAGAAAAGCACAAGGTAAATACACACGAAGTGTCGAAGTCAACAAGTGAAATCCTGCCAAGCAAAAAATGATAATAACTTACAGGAGGACCAAGCTCTGGAGGTATAATAATTCTTCTCTTGCCACCTGGTTTCATGTCCCGTATTCCCTCTTCAAAACCTGCATTATCAATGGCGAATGAGTTGTGATGTTACAGCATTATGTCCCTAGAAGTTCATCGGAGTAATCAGATCTAAGATGGTTTTGCAAGCCCAGCCACAACTTGGAATAGTGATAGTGAAGATTGAGGAATAGCTAGGCATTGTTGCATCAGAAGTTCAGGACTCCAGAAGACCAAAGCACAAGGACAGACAATATAACTTGTGAATACTTTCCTGGAACTAATGTCTTGTTGCCCAGCCGAATTTTGGCAGGCGAACCCTGAATATAGGTGCTATCTATCCTGCGTCCTGATTCATTGTAGCCCACATAGTGAAATACAACCTGTAATTCAGTGGATGAAAGTCAGTATCATGCAAATAGAAACATATACTGCGAATATAAACTAAAAGAAGTCCACTTAGTAAACTATTTTGCGACAATGTAAAATCTCATTCTTGGTTTTAGTAGTGAAAAATATAACTGCAGCAGAATAATCCCCTCCCACATGGGGATCGACGCCAATTTGCCTCATTTAACTACAGCGCACACACGTGCGTTAAGTGGAAAAGCGCTCCGTAAGGACTTAGAACCATTTCGTAAAAATCCTAGTGTGTGTACTGGATGCACACGCATGTGTGTGCCTTTGGCATGAGCATGGTGTGCTTGGGGTGTGCGTCCGCCTTGTACTCTAAAAAAAAATCCATAATCGTCCTTTAGTAGTACAACAGTGGAAGAACCAACTACCCTATGCTTAACAAGGAAGTAACACAGTTTGAGAGGACCAGAATGAGAATTCTGTGACAGACATGTTCAAACATATCATAGGAAATATGGAACAAGAAAACAATTGATTCTTATCCCAGAAAAACCTGAATTGTATTAATCGGGCACAAATAAATATTTTATGATTAGAAAAAGAAAAAAAATGTAACTGGGAAGGAAGAACCTGCTGACCATCCTTTGGACAGTCGCCTGTACCAACTTTGATGTCCTCATACATTAGTCCAGAGTCCCGTGTTATGTAGTTGTCAGATGTCACTACTTTGACATCAAAACCTGAAATGCATTTAATTGTGCCATGTTCACTTCTATTCCATATTCATGTAACAACCTCAAGTTAATGCTTGTCAAATAATGATCAGTCGTTCTACATAATGCAGAATTCATCAATGGTATATAACCACAAACATATTGATGTATGTACATTAAATTACCTCTCCATGTAATTTTATTGGGTAATAATTACGAGAACAAACAAAACTTATTTTAAAAGAGGTTAAGTTTATCATTCAGTATTTCAGTTTCCAGAATCAAATGTCTCTCGTATCCCTCAGAAGAACAATTGATCTGTTCTTGCATATTCTTTATTTATTTTTGCTTAAAGAATGCTGTACTTGCTAACATAAAGTTATGTTGCAAGTAAGTTGTGATGCTTTTCTCAATTAAAAGTAAGAGTAGTTTTGCTTTTAAGGTACCCTTTCAGGTTATTTGTGGAATGGTCGAAAGATACAAACTAAACAACATCAAAAGTATTTTGTTATCTGCATCCGACTTACAAATCAACAAGCAATAGACGATAGGTACAAAAAGAGTTCTACACTTCTACATCCATGGATATTTGGGTAAGTGAAAAATCTGCTAGTCATTTGCTTGTGTAGTTTGGACCCCCTAAACTTCCCTTCGAATTATATAGAATCAAGTAAATTCAGTTGTAAACAATATCCAAAAGGAATTGCTTTGTGACCAGTTATGTTATATACAAGAGAACAAAAGAGCTGCAAGGCCTGAATTAGAAATGAGATATATCACCTTCTCTTATGAAGTTTGGAAAATCGTCAGGGGCACGGTTGGCTCCCTGAATCTTCTTATTCTGCTCAAGAAGCCGCCTTTCGTCGTACGGGTTCCTGGTTTTGGTCTTCCCATGAGCCGAGAACGCAACCGACAGAGACAGCGCCGGCGAAGCCAGCAGCAAAGAAAGAGCTGCCCTCCTCCCGATCCTCCCCTCCACCACGTTCTTCCCTTCACCACTGCAACCCCCTCGCTCGACACCCAAGACACTGGATCATTTGCACAACAAGAGTCTCCACTTACAAAACCGTTTCGCACAGCAACACACACCATAATTCTTGAAACAAACAGCGGAATGCAATGCGGAGAGGCGCGTTTCTTGATGTGCCAAAAACAACAGAACCGGAAGACGCAATTTTGCAGTAGAACGATACTCAACTCTACTGAGCCGTTTGTCAAACAAGCTAGCAACCGAATCAGAGAGAGTGTTACAGTTCTTGAGAGGTCAATAAATATCAAAGAACTACGCAAGACACACATGGGCAAGCAATTCCAATAGTTAAGCGAGAGTTACCATACTAATCCACTCTTTTCCTTGTGCTTCGCGCTTGCGGATGCCGCCCTGGACGGAGCAACCAGTCCTGCAAGAATCGCGAGACAGAAATGAATGGACTAGACTTGGGGAACAAATGAACAAGAGGATAGAAGAAAAAAGAGCAAATCTGTGGGGGGAGTGAGGCCTCACGACTGCAAGAGGATAGGACGGAGCGGGAGGGGGACACCAGCTCCATCTCCTCCCACTGGGAAGCGGTGGCGCCGTGCTGCGCCGCGCCGCGATGGCTTCTCCTCCTGCTCCTGCTCACCGAGGAGAAGGCGATAAGCGAGCCGCTCGACGATGGGGGTTGCTTTAGCCGTTTAGGAGGTTTCTCTCGGTGCACGGACTGAGGTGGTGGACCGCGCGCGGCCACAGAAGCTAGGGTCGCGAAAGAGTGGAGCCTACTTGTCAGTGTGGTATGTGGCTGGAGTCGACCCCGCGGCAGCGCTGCGTGTCCATTGCCATAGCCATCTCCGCGGCTCCGCCCTAGCACCGCACTTCTCCTCGGCGGCTTCGGAATCGGAGCGCGAGTAGAAGCGGAAGGAGAACGAAGCCATGTCGCGGTGGCGCGCCGCCGCCTCCCGTCTCTCCGCCGCCGCCGCCGCGTCGGAATCCCGCCTCCTCTCTAGGGCCTTCTCGAAGGGTCCCTCGCCTCCTCCCCATACCCTCTTCAGAACCTTCTCCAAGGCCGCCGCCGCCGCCACATCGCCCAGACCTAGCGCCACCGCCACCGCCACCGCCGCCACATCGCCCAGACCTAGCGCCACCGCCACCGCCGTTGCCGCGGGGCCGAGGCCCGAGGTACCTACCACCACTCTCCCATCTCTTAGACTCCGTTTTTACTCCTAATTGTTGCGCTTAGTGGAGCATGCTGGGCGTATGGTGTGATCTGGCCGATTAGGACGGGGCTTAGGACTTAGGAGCGCGCTTGTGTCCAGGCTCCAGAGTGAATCGCTGTTGTAAGTAGCTATTTGGGATTTGGAGATGGAAGTGATTGGGTGCGGGCATTCTACGTCTCGGTTGCTGCATCTCCACGTAGGTTGCAGCTAGATCAGCCATTTGTGTCGTGGTGTTCATGTGGAAAGAGTTATCGTAATTTTGGTTTGTTCACGTCATTTTCTCCTGAGGTGATTAGTGAATTGTGATTGTTATTCTGGAACTTGGGGGCAATTTCATAACCCAGATCATGCTTGTATGGAGCTATTCTGATTCCATATTCCATAATGTTCTGTATATAAAAAAAGAAAAATCAGAGAGGGACGTGTTGCGTGCAAAGTTTCATCCTTCAGAGCTCTCTGATGGAGTTTGCACTCTCTTTTCCAAGTTAAAATGTGCAACATGGCAAATATTCACGTGGTTTTATATGCATTTCTGCATTATAAATTTTAAATTTCTCAGGTTGCTTTTATGTTTTTTATTCCCTTTTTTGGTTCATGGATGTCTGTACTCTACCTGGTCGCACTAGATAGTTGAATGATTGCAAAAAATAGGCATAGGCAAGTGACATGTTTTTTGAGGTTTATGATCTGTAAGGATCTGCATTTGGTGAGGTGGCAATGGGAGGGTATTGAGGCGATGTCCAATAAGAATAAGTTACTGCCTACTTGTACAGCCTCATATTTAATCATTCTGTGATAGAGTAAATTTCGTAAAACTACATGTTTATTGTCAAATCTATCATAAAACTACAGATTTAAGCAACAATTTCGCAATGCTACAAATTTTGGGCGAAAGTGTATCGCAAAACTACATGTTTAAGAGTTGTCGTGAAATGCTAACAGCTATGGACGCTTGGACCCACACGTCAACGTCACAAAGAAGTCTTGCACACCTGTTTCGTTGCCAGATCAGCCGCAACGCTAGACGGTAGCTTGCATTTTCACTGCAAAGTGGGCCCTACCGTTATGTAACCTTAGTATCTGACTGAAATTTCAAAACTTGTAGTTCTGTGAGACTTTTGCCCCCTAAATCCGTAGGTCTGCGAAATTGTTGATTAAATGTGTATTTTTGTGATAGTTTTGACAACAAACATGTAGTTTTGCGAAATTTACTCTTTCGTGATATCCATCGCTGCATACTGCTCCCCATAGCTGTGCATCTTACATACTGTGAAGATATAAAGGTTTGATTAGTACCGATACATGTGTGACTTCTGTACTTCCGTTGTTAGGGATAATTTTTCTATTTTGCAGGTCAGACTGACTTCTATGTTCCTGTCCAAGCCCTGTTCACTGGCATTGCATCCTGACTCCCCTCTTAGAGCGGAAGAACCACACTATGAGGGCATTAAGCGCTTGATGCTCACACTGCTGTTGTTCTACAGTAAGCAAAGCAAGTCCATTAGAGGAGCAAATGTTGTTTATCACCGCATCACTTCTCAAGTTGACAAGCTTGATATCTATGATGGTACACCTTCCTGCTTGTCAATAAACTTGTTTCTTTTTCACTTATGTTCAGCATTTCCTTGGTAATTTTGTATTTGGTGTTTGTTTCTGCTCTGTACTAAGACTAAAATCTGCATACTCTGGTATTTTATTAAGAAGATACTGCTGGTTTGTCCATGAATTGCATGGCTGATTGATATTAGTTTAGCAATGAGAACTTAAATCATGATATGCTGAAGTTCTTGGGGCTATTGTTATTAAGTCGCACGACTAGTCGCGACTAATCAATGATTAGTCGGCAAATTGGTACATAGCCCCTGAATAGGGCAATCAACTCGACTAGGAGGCTAGTCGCCTTACTTGCCGACTAATCGGCGGCTAGTCGCGACTAGTCGAGCATGGCTAGCCGCCCGACTTCCTCGGCCCTCCCCTGTCGCAGTCTCCCCCGCCCCCACGACGCCGCCACCAGTGCTGCGAGGGCAAGCGGAGCCCTAGCCCCTCGCCGCCGCCAGTCCTGCGAGGGCGAGCGGAGCCCTAGCCCCCCGTCGCTGCTAGTGGCCACGACATCAATCCCCGTTGGGCCCATCTCCATCCTCTCCTTTCTCTGCCGCTGCTCTACTCTGCTCATCACTAGCCCATCTCCATCGTCGCCTCCAGCCTCGGCCATCGACCGCCCATCGACAGTGAGTGACACTCCTCTTATCTCCTTTCTCTGCTGCTCTACTCTGCTCTCCTATCCTCCCTCTCTTGCTCTGTTTTGCTCTGTGCTCTGCTACTAGGTGCCCTGTTTCTCCATTGCTCTGCTCTAAGCTTAGATGCTTTGTTTTTTCTCTGTGCTCTGCCTAGTAGTAGTAGTAGCAGCAGTAGCAGCAGCAGTAGGTCGACTAGTAGTGACTAGTAGTGGCTAGTTGCAACTAGTCGTCCCTTTTGCGACTCAACTCTACTTTACAACTTAAAAACCTTGTTGGGATTTATAGAGATGCATAATTGTGCAGTATGAGCTGTGTGGGAGAAGTTAACTTGTGGTTCCTCTGAACAAACTAGTAGCTTTAATGGAGAGCACCAGCCAAAGATACAGTTGCCACTGGTATACAGTTTTGTTTTGCCTGTGAGGAATTTATTTTTCCTGCTCTAGTAGATGGATGTGTTACCTGTGAGGTGTCGTGAAGTTGAATGAGATACACTGCTAGGATTCTACATCTTTAGTTCCTGGACACAGCAGAACAGTAAAATTTAATGAATTCCCAGCTTGTTTTGCAAATTAGAGGATGAATGGTCTTTATTTAG
Organism: Phyllostachys edulis; assembly: GCA_036346405.1. NCBI lineage: Eukaryota > Viridiplantae > Streptophyta > Magnoliopsida > Poales > Poaceae > Phyllostachys > Phyllostachys edulis. The sequence continues at coordinate 40,972,051 of CM070558.1, read as the reverse complement.
GCCATAAAACATAATCATGTTCTGATTGTACAAGTTTTCAATCGCTGATTATTAGAGCATTAGTCTCAACCACGGATGCAGCATGTTTCCCGAATTTGCATCACTGAACTTTTTTTTTCAAGAACGCACAAAAGCCTTGCGCGCCATTCCATTAAGAAGAAGAGCGGAGATACAGGCAAGGAGTCACAACAACATACAAGGGACAGAGGAACCGGCAGGTCAGACTAAAGGTCTAGGAGAACCAAACTAAAGCAAAAAGAACAAAAATAAGGAAGGAAAGAAAGACCTAAGATAAGAAGAAGAACAAAAAAAGAAGAAATAAGAAAGGAAGAGAACGAAACAAAACAAAAACAACAGCAGCTAAAGAACGACCTAAGGAGAACAGCTCCTGGTGGAAGGCGCCTCCCGACCGCTAGTTTCTGCCATGCACCAATGGCGATGTTCGTCGTGAATCCGCTGTAGCAGAAGATCTAAGGAACTCGTCTCATTATTGAATAACCTGCTGTTCCGCTCCTTCCAAAGCATCCAAGAGATTAGAATGACATAGGAGTCTAGATCCTTTCTTGCTTGAGAAGATAGGGCACCGAAAAGCCAATGTTGCTGGAATGAAAGCTGTCCAACCGGAACAACTCCCGACAAACCCACGCGCGTGAGGAAGCGCGCCCAGACCTGAGAGGTTATGGCGCACCCAACAAGAACGTGATCGATAGTCTCTTGGGAGTGTCCGTAGAAAACGCAGGCACCTTGGTTTTGAAGTCCACGACGCTGGAGGCGATCCGCCGTCCGGCAGCGACGATGGACTGCTAACCACACGAAGAATTTGCACTTCAGAGGGGCCTGCACGTGCCAGATAGCCTCCGTGCTCGGGAACCCACTCGAACCCAAGAAGAATGCCTTGTAGGTCGACTTGGAGGGGTAATGCCCTGAGGCTTCCCAACGCCAAATGATCATATCTTATTAACCCTCGGAGAGGTTAGTAGTTCGCAATGCTCCCCAAAGACGAAGGATCTCACCAACACAGCTTGCATTAAGAGGCTCCCTAATGTCCGAGATCCAGTCGGCGTTGTGGAGTGCTTGTGCGACCGATCTAGTTCTCCGCAGGCGTGGGGGGATCGCCTTAGCCAAGCGCGGGAAAAGAGTGGGGATGCAACGACCGTTGAGCCAGCGATCCGACCAAAACAAGGTGTTAACACCATTGCCGAGCAGCACGAGGAGTGATGCATTGAACATATCTTCGTCTAACACGGCCAGCTCGCGCCAACAGATCCTTCCAAGGTCTTGTCGGCCACGTCCTTTGTAGCCAAAGCCAACGTAGGCGAAGGGCCTTGCCTAGTACATGCAGATTATGTAGGCCCAGGCCTCCATACTGGAGGGGTCGACAGACAGACGGCCAAGCGACCAGGCAGTGGCCTCCCGACACGTTTTTTGTACCTTTCCAAAGAAAAGCTCTCCTTTTATCGATTTCTTTGATTACCGCAAGAGGTGGATCAAGAGCCATGAAGCTATACACTGGGATGGATGTCAACACCGACCTAGCCAACACTAACCGCCCTCCTTGGACAGCATGCATGCTTGCCAAGCTTGTAGGCGGTTTACAACCTTGTCGATTAATGGTTGAAAATCTGCTCTGGATGGTCTTCTCAAGGATAGTGGCAGGCTGGCAGCCCGAGGTATTTGCACGGGAAATCTGAAACTACGCACGTCAATTCATTGGTGATGAGTTGCACTTCTTCGGTGCTGCACCGTATTGGCGAGATGGAGCTCTTGGCAAGGTTTGTTTGCAAACCTGACGACTCGCTGAATTGCTGCAGTATTTGTTTGATGACGTGCAGATCGGAAGCGACCGGGGTGAGGAAGACCACCGCGTCATCGGTGTATAGTGACAGCCGGTGCGGGATGCCTTGCGGGCCGCCGACCGGATAGAGCAAGGAGGCAGATTCGGCCATCGCGAGGAGGTTGTTCAGAACATCTAGGGTGATGATGAACAACATGGGCGACAATGGATCACCCTGGCGCAGCTCGTGACCATGCGAAATGGGTCGTCCTGGGTAACCGTTAATGATAACCCTTGTGGAAGCTGATCTGAACATGATGCTTAGCCACTCGCGCCACTTTGTCCTGAAACCCTGGCGCGTAAGGACCTCCAACAGGAATGACCAAGACAAGGAGTCGAAGGCCTGGGCAATGTCCAGCTTGAACAGGAAAGCCGATCTCTTTTGCTGGTGAAGGAGACGTGCAGACTCTCACTAGGAGGAAGCTGTCTTGAATTGATCTCGACATGTTGAAAGCGGATTGGTTGGGCGAAACGACCTTGGCGAGTTCTAGGGCTAGCCTCCTGGCCAGAACTTTAGAGAATAGCTTAGCAAAGCTATGTACCAAGCTTATGGGGGCGAAAATCACGGGCTTCTTCGACATCCGGCTTCTTAGGCAGAAGGGTGAGCAATGCTTGATTCACTAGCTAGAAGGTACCCCCAGCCATGCGACCAAGGCAATGGAAAGCCGCCATCACGTCGGGCTTTATGAAATCCCAACAACGATGATACAAATTGTTGGTGAATTCGTTAGGACCCAACGCCCTTCCTGAAAGTAGGCTTTTGATGGCTTCCCACACCTCTTGTTCGGAGAAGGTAGCGTCAAGCGTTGAAAGGTCGACGGAAGGAACGCCGAGGAAGTCCAAGTCCAAAGTGTGAGCACAGGAAACCGACTTTCCAATGAGATTGACAAAATGCGTGCGGAAAGCCTCATGTATTTGGGATTGCCCCTCAATCCACTCTCCATCGACTTTGAGCTTGGAGATGTAATTGCAGCGCTTGGAGTGGTTGGCATGTAGGTGGAAGAAGTGCGTGTTAGCGTCTCCTTCCCGCAGCCAACAAATACGCAACTGTTGCCATGCTATTGTGCACTCGAAGGAACATAGGCCAAGAAGCTTATTTTTGAGCGCCGATTGGAACCATCGCTCCCAAGGCGATAGAAGCCGCTTTTCTTTGGCCAAATCAAACTGCCAAGTGAGCTCATTTGCCATCCGGATTTGTTGGCGCACATTACCACAACGACGTTGGCGCCAGCTTTGCAAGGCCTTGGATGTGGCTTTGAAGAGCGTATCCAAGCGGTGGATCGGGTCTCGGATGGTGGCATCACGGCACCACGCCGCTTTTGCCGCCTCTTGAAACCCGGCCAGCTTGAACCAGAACGACTCGAAGCGGGACGTCTTGAAGGTAGCAAAGGTGGATGACGTGGACAGCAGCAATGGACAATGATCTGAGGCTGTTGATAGCAACGCGCGAAGGAAGCAATCCGGGAACAAAGCTTCTCAGGTCGTCGACACAAAGACCCTATCAATGAGCTCCAAGGTCGGTCTTTCCCGAGCGTTTGTCCAAGTGAAAGCTCTGCCGTTTAAGTGTATCTCTTTTTGCCCAAGATCATCAATTACCCGCCTGAAGCTCCCCATTTGCCGCCTGTTTAGGCGAGCATTGCTTTTGTTGGCCGCTTGGAGAATGAGGTTGAAATCGCCGAGCAGAATCCAAGGGCCGCCTAGGGAGGCACTGACGTCCCTTAGTTCCTGGAGGAACTCGACCTTGAGAGCGTCATCTGTGGAGCTGTATACAACCGACAGCCAGGAGAACGACCAACAAGGAAAATCTACTTTGGCGGTAATGGAATGTGATCTTGTGTTGATTGTCGAGACGACGACCTTGGTTGAGTTCAAAGCTAAAAGGATGCCCCCCCGTGTTTGGGTGGCCGACAAATAACGAAACATGTCGATAGCGGGACCGAGGGTTTCCATTACTAGGGAGTTGTCGATTACATCGATTTTAGTCTCTTGAAAGCAAACGACCGTATCGAGGGAGGTGAGCACTGTGTCTCTGCCGACGGTCCTTTTTGCCCTATTGTTAAGACCCCGAACGTTCCAGTTAAGGATGTTTAAATTCGGATGGACCATCGGAATACAATTGAGTTATAGGTAAACGGCTGTCGACTTTGGGCACTCCTACCCTAGCAAGCTGGCCGTGGCGGTGGCGTTGAGTGCTCCTCGGCCCCAATCACCATCGGTAGCTCTGGTAGCTCCGGCAGTAGGGCGGCTGGAACTGGTATCCTGAAGATTGCAGCTAGTGCGATGATGTGCTCCTTGGAGAGATGAGCGTCAAAGAGCTCCTTGAATTTGGTCAAGGCTACGCTTTGGTCCTGGGAAAAATCGAGTTTCCTGGCTAGCATGAGTTGTGTGTTGTCCCTCCAGGGCAACCTTCCTTGATTTAGCTGCCAATCGCTGGCTACGATGTGGCGCTGAGCTAGAGCTAGACAGGCGGGATGGGCGCTAAACATTTGGAAGAGGCAGGACGAGCGCATCAAGGTGGAGCTTAGCCCGTCGAGAGTAGGTTAGCAGCTCAGCATTAGTGTTCGCGACCAGGCCGCCAAGGGTAGTCGAACTCGACGGTCGCGAGCAAAAGTAGCCGCGACGGCCCTGACTTCTGAAGAAGAGGACGGGGTCCGATGTCGATCGGGCTCGCTGATGGTGACCTCGAAAGCTTTGTTATCACTAAAAGGAGCCGGGGCAGGCGCATGCGTCTGCCGAGGAGAATCTGGGGCGACATCAGCTGGTTCATGGTGCCGAGCGATCGTCAAAGGGTTGACAATGGGCGTGTTCGTGAGTAGGGAACTAGTAGCGTCCAGTTGCCCTTCCAGAATGGGAATGAGAGCTGGTGTGCCTTTTGCTCCGGGCGAGGAGAAAGTTGTGCATGGGAGCTCAAAATGGCAAGGGGGGTGCAACGAGATTCCACCCGGTGGTTCAAAGGGGTTGGCGGAAGCATTTAGCCCCCCTGCCCTCGGTGGTAGGGCGACCTAGAGAGGAGTGCCTCATTTGCACGGCCCGCTATGATCACGTGAACCTCGGTGTCCGGATCGCACATCGCTTCAGCGTAAGGCGCGACCAACGTGCTTGACCGTCGATGTGGGATCCTTGTCTGACATGGGCGACAATTTTCAGGAACGCGAGCTTCCCCGGCCTGCCCACCCACTGCATCTTCTCGACCTCCGGCGAGACCTGAACCATCGATTTTGCCAGCGTGAACTTGGAAAACATGCCGACGGGGACTGCAGTCATCGGAATCTTCCTCTGGCAGGCCCCCAAAGCCAGAGTCATCACTTGATGGCGCGAAGCGCTTGTCCTTCGCAACCGCGAAGGAGAAGTCTTCGATGGTGTGAATGTGGATGATGACCTTGTAGGACAACCTCACACAACTCTCTGGAGCCGGACGGCTTGTGAAACACCTGCGCCCTATGATCAAGGACTGTCCCGTCCGGAAGCACGTATGGCTCTACGATGACGACCGATTTTTCCCTAGGAGTAGCGCTAGGGTTGAGAGACCATGCCACTAGGCGGAAAGCTGATAGGTCTTGACGCGACATGGATGACTGATCGAAGGATTCGATCCAGTAGGATGGTGAAAGGATGGCCGAGGCAGTCACCAGACTCCAGGCGTGGATCGGGAGACCTTCTAGAGAGATCGATACTCAGAAGTACATAGGGAGGCTAACTTCCCGCGCCAACCTCGACCATTGCCGGAGAAGGAGGAGAAAGTGACTCGTTTTGATGGAGCCACCACGAAGGAGACGCTCTTTATTTGCAAAGGTGTTGCAGATGATTAGGAAATTTTCCGAGAAGAAAGGGTGCATCGAAAAACAAGATTGAGGCAGTCCCCGCTCGGATTCGATCGTGAGGGCAACCTCGGCAAGTGCGACCTCCGGTTGAGTCCCTCCCACGCAGACAATAACCGTGCGCTCAAGGCAGCATTCCATGTCTCGCATGGCGGGGGAGAGAGGGACGACACAAACCTCTTTGGCAGGACAATGGAGGGGGTCCTCGGGCGGGAAAACGTCATCGACGTCCCCATACAGGACCCGACCTAAGCCCGCCCTGGCAGGTCCTAGCGCGGCCGAAAGGGACCTCCTGTCCGCGGCGGCTCTAGGACCGAGGATTGGAGTGCCTCCGCGGACCACCCGACGACGTTGCGGCCATGACGAGGTAGACGAGCCGTCGCCGGTAGCAGACGGTGAACGGTAGCAAACCAGGGCCGCCATCCAACGGCAGCCATGCCCCCCCCCCCTCGAGGAGCGCCAGTTAGTGGCCGCCCTTGCCTACCGGCGATCGGGGGACTGAGAGACCTTGTGCAGTGTGCGGAAGTTTGGCCAATGTCCTTGCACCGGAAGCAACGAGTGGGGTTCCGACACGTCGCGGCGACATGGTCGCTCGCTAAGTAGTTGAAGCACAAGCCGATGAGGTCACGCGGGACTGGCCTAGGAGCGGGAGCTTGGTGGCGCCGAGGTTGTGGCCTTCTACGCCAGGAACGGCGACGCCACACGTCTTGCCAGGAGTCTTGCTCCTAGTCCTGGCCGAAGGGAGCGACCTCAGAGGCCTAGGGAAGGACCGACAGTTTTTCGACCGCACGGCTCGGCTCTAGCCTGTCGTCCAGGAAAAGGATGGCCTTACCCCTAGCAAACCCGTTGAGAGGTCCTAGCTCAGGGGCAGAAGGAGACCGAGATAGCGCAGGTCCGTCGGAAACGGGGGGAACATTGATTGGGGAGGATACCCTGGGTGACAGCGAGCGACGCCGGGAATCCACCGAGTCGGGGCTAGAGAGAGTGGAGCCCAACCACCTGCGCTCCTCAGTTTGCTTCCCGATTATTGCCACCTGGAAATCTAGGTCCGAGGACGAAGAAGATGCCATGGGGGAGGAAGTCGGGCACCACCGCCGGGGTGACATGCTGCGCGAAGGAGCTTGGTTGTGGCCGCCGCCGGAGTGGCAGACGGCGCGGGATGGGGCTGGGCTCTCTAGACCTGTCTTGATAAGTTTTCTGAGGACGAAGCATCACTGAACTAGAAGTACATTATCTTTAGCAATTTCTGTGTGTTAATGTAAGGAGGCCCAGTATTGGATTCTGAGCACACAATTCATGTCATATGTCATGTTATATGGTAAGGCTTTATGTAATTATATCTGAAGAAATAAACACTTACCACTGATAAACATTAACAGCTGATACCCATTATGTTAACTGCTTTGTTTCGCTTCTATATTTAAGACAGCAATTTCTGACATCTCTTTTGCAGTGTTTCAGTTGGAGAAAACATTCAAAACAACATTTTCATTGCTTGTTCTCCACATGTGGCTCATTCTACGTCGCTTGAAGGAAGAAGGGAAGGATGGTGTTAAATTTGGACAGTACATCTATGAAATTTACAATCATGATGTAGAGCTCAGAGTTTCTAAAGCTGGGGTAAGCTGTTCTGCCATTCTAAATAGGAATATATGTCTGAGATTAAATTATATAATCCATTTCCTGTAATGTTCATTCCTCAATATGATGGTGTTAATACTCCGTATTAATTTCTGTAAAGAACTATCAGTTGAGTAATAAAATATGCATTACCATCATACACATCTCAGGTCGGGCACATCTCAGGTCGGGCATCTTATAAGTTATAAGTTCTCTTCAATTGCAAGAAATGTGGTACTTCTGTGAATATCAAATTTGTTGGTTCAACTGCAAGAAACTAGAGAGTAAATTGTGTTTTCTTTGTCAATTGTTCATCAGTGTCATAAAAAGAACTGGAACAATGCTCGACCTATCTAACTGATATGTCTTCATTTGGCTATGTCATGCACACTTAGTTAATCGTTAGAACAGATTAGCAAAAGTTTGGATATTGTATGTGTTAAGGGTAGTAGTGTAATATCTTTAGCGGAGGACTTCCCCGACAACGCCGCCTCTCGCGGCCCGCTCCACGCCTCCGTCGACGCCAAGCTCCAAGCGCTTTGCCAGAACATTGCCGCCTCCAAGAACTCCAAGAAATCCCCCGCCTCCACCGGCGCGACGGTGGGCGACGGGATCCTACGGATCGAGCCTGGATCCATCGCCAGTGTCGACGTCCTCACCCGATGCGGCTCGCCTCCTCCTCTGGATCCGGTGGGAGCTCGTCCACGCATGCCTCCTTCGGATCCGGCGTCAGGAGCTCTCCTCTACGCGGGATCCGTCGGTGGGAGCTTGTCCATGCTCGTTTCCTCCGGATCTAGTGTTGGGAGCTCGATCCACACCTCCGCTGGATCCGGCGCGAGCTCGTCCACGCTCGCCTCCTCTAGATCCGCGTCACCGGCTTCGGTGGCCTCCTCCGGCAACGGCTTTGCCTCACGACTCACATTGCGCCGCTTACTTCTGCTCGCTGCGGCGTATTTGCCTCGATGTCTGCCTCTGCTATCGTTTGGATCTTTGCTTCGACGTCGCCCGACTCGATCCGTCCACCGTGGGTGGTGGTGGGCGACGGGATCAGGCGGTTCGTCACCATCAGAGCCGGATCCGAGCCTCTTCGTCACCTTCGTGCTCCATCATCGTCGTTGGCCATCGTTGACCTCTATTCATCTTGGCAGCAGTGGGGAGCAGAGAAGGGAGTAGGCAGCGGCATGGCAGAAGCCGCAGCCGACCATCGTCTTCCTCGTTTTTGAGCTCCATCGGCCTCTCGTCGGCCTGTTTGTCGTCACCGGCCATCTCCATCGCCAGCTCCCATCGGACCTGTCATCTTCGGTCTCGTTTATTCATCTTCCATCTTGTCCTGGCTGAGCTGTTGCTGCTGCTGGTCGGTTGTGTGCAGCTGCCTCTGCTATTGCGCTTCCTGAATCTTAGCTCCTACGCTTGTGCTGTGAGCTGCTGTTGTTTGTGCTTGTGTGATCACTGCTGCTGCTAGTATCCTAAGTCTATTTTCCTTTTATTTCCATCGAGTCCATCCAAGTCCACTGCATCTCTCTTTGAGTTCGTCGAAGTCGTGCAAGTTCATCATATCCTTTGTCGATCAGCCGATTGCTTCTTCCTTTTCAGGTTGCCGCTAACTGTCCACTGGATCGAGTGCGGTCACCCCCATCATCGTTGTTGATGCGACTTTGTCCTCTCGGTCCTCTTTTGTAGCCATCTTGCTACACATCTTCGCATCATTGCGACTCTTGACCAGTGGCCTTCTTTGTCGTCATCATCAACTGTCTCTTCGTCTTTGTTTTCGTCGAGTGCCAGATTCGACACCGTCACCTCACATCTTGGGTGGGCGGATCTGGTCCGTCATCTTTGCCTTCGTCGAGTGCCAGATTCGACACTGTCACCTCACTTCTTGGGTGGGCGGATCTGGTTCGTGTCTTCGTCTCTATCTGTCTCTTCATTGGTTTGATTTGATATATCTCTCTATTCATGTAAAGACATTCGTTTGTGAAAAGCCGAAGAACAATTTTTGTTAAAGAGTTGAATGCTTCGACGACATCTTCAAGCCCGGACTTCGGATTTATCTTTTATTTTAATGTTGTCCTCTTCAAACTCAATGCTCTTGTACACTAGATTTTGAGACAGAAGAGAGGAATATGGGCTGAATAGTTGGTTCTATTGCAAGAGTCTAAGGGGGTAATATATAGTGTACAAGAGAAACCTAGACTAGACTACAATTACATAACTACCCCTAACACTTACATGAGTACATGACTATTACACTACTACCCTTAACAGTATGGTGGAAGTGGTGCTGATGCTCTTTTTTATTTCCAGTTTCTATTTGTACAGCTCTCATTTTTCTGTTGGACTGCTGATGGCATCGGAAGATGGAATCGCCATAAATCACATACTGGACTGAAACATCGAACTAGTAGCAGCTTGTTAACCCCTATCATGATTTACAAGTGTGGAGCTAAAAGCAGAACTTTCTCTTGTACACTAGATTTTGGGACAGAAGAGAGGAATATGGGCTGAATAGTTGGTTCTATGGCAAGAGCCCAAGGGGCAATATATAGTGTACGAGAGAAACCTTAGACTAGACTACCATTACGTAACTACCATTAGCACTTACATGACTATTACACTACTACCCTTAACAGTATGGTGGAAGTGGTGCTGATGCTCTTTTTTATTTCCAGTTTCTATTTGTACTGCTTTCATTTTTCTGTTGGACTGTTGATGGCATCAGAAGATGGAATCGCCATAAATTACATACTGGACTGAAACATTGAACTAGCGGCAGCTTGTTAACCCCTTATCATGACTTACACGTGTGGAGCCAAAAGTAGAACTTTCTCTTGCTTGTTAGGAAGTATTGCCCACTAACGAAACCTGGTTTTATGTGTACAATGCTGAAAACGCATCGCTGTATTTTTTAAAAGGAGAAACGAAAAAAAGCAAATAATCTCTAAAAGCATGGAATCCATAGTGTTTGGTCATCTTTTCAGTTCCTCTTGTGTGATCTGAAGATTTACTGCTCTTTGTTCATGCTATCTCTTGTGAAAGTTTAAGTGTTTAACATGCTTGTGGCCTTTACAGGTTAACTTGCTCTTGACAAAATGGATGAAAGAGCTGGAGAAAATATTCTATGGGAACATTGTGAAATATGATGCTGCGATAAGCCCAGAAGCACGTCAGGATGATCTTGTAAATGTCATCTGGAGGTAATTCCTTAGTTATCTTCTTCCCAAGTCTCTAGCTGATTATTCCATATTGATGCTATCAGGTGATCAGTGATCCCAAGCTCAATTAATTTCAAGATTCAACCTGTTCTGTTTTTTAATAAAATATCTGCGTGGCTTCACCTTAATGGAAATGTCCTTTTGACTTAATAACTGATACATACTAGAAACAGGTGAACATGGTATGTTCCAATAGAATATGAATAAAAACAATTTCATAAAAGAAGTTAAGCAGTTAAAACAGGAGATTTAATTATCTAGACTGATGTTTGTTCAATTGGTTAATGGCACTTATCTACCTGAAGATAAAACATGTGTTAGCTTTTAACTCATCTGCTTGTTGTTGTTCTTATTAGGCCAGCCCACTATTGTCAAGGAAACAAATGGCTTCCCTGGAAAAAAAGAGCATTATCAAGGAAAGCAGTAGTTTACTAGAAGTTTAGTACCCAAGGATCCAAAAGTCGGTACCGGACCAAATCCCGGTCGCGGGCTGGGAAAAAAAACCGGCCGGTTACCGGATTTCCCGGAAAAAATCCGGGCGAATTTCGCTTGAATTTGCTTAAAAACCAGCCGAAATTCGAAAATTGGAATTTGAATTTGCAAAACCCGGAAAAACTGGCCGGTTTTTTCGTTCCCGGTTACCGCCGGTGACTGGCGGTTACCGGCCGGTTTTTTCTTCCTTGTTAGTACCTACTTAAGTTTTCTTTGTCATATCAACTGGGTATTTTCAACATGAAGAGGAGAGCTTTTTTACTTACTGGCCAATGAAAAAATCGTAAAATTTGATAATTTGTTTGCAAAGTTCTGCATAAACAATTGGTTTGTTTTGGAATAAACATTGGTTTAGGCCAGACCTTATCAGCTTTAGGTTTGATGTGTTTCAGTCTAGGAATTGATGGTGTATCATGTTGTTCTTTTATGATTTTCTGTTTCTAAATAGCTTGCTGAGAGACCTCATAAATTGGCTTGACGAACACCAGCCTATACCGCCTGGCAAGGATCCAAAACCCGTTTCTGGTGGAAATCCCGATCGCCGGCCGGAAAAAAACCCGGCCGGTTACCGGATTTCCCAGAAAAAATCCGGACAAAATTCGCTTGAATTTGTTTAAAAACCAGCCGAAATTTGAAAATTAGAATTTGAATTTGCGAAACAGGGAAAAACCAGCCGGTTTTTTCTTTCCTGGTCCCCACCGGTAAGCCCGGTTACCGCTTTTTTCCCCTGCCTCCTAGCACCTGTTGAGCAATCGTTATGTGGAGTTAGGATGCTGTGGGTTGACCAGTTAAGTAGGGGTATGGGCATCGAACTGATCTGCTCAAACAATGCTGATGGAATGGTTGAATATAACTCCTGTGCTGGAGTGGGTCAAATGGAAGTGAGTAGGAATTTTTTTTGTCATAGCCCTTTTAACTATGTCAAGCACTAGCACCTGAATCAACTCCTGAGGTGCTGAATTAAACTAACAAATTGTTTGGAGTGGCTTATTTAAGTTAATAACCATGAATTGTTGAATTGAAACAACAAAAGTAGCAAATGTTTAAAGTGGCCTTATTTCTGATACTGGCCAATGGCTATTTGACTGGAGATGGAATTTTCATAGTGGCATGGTGAACCAAGGTTCTGCCGAATATTAGATGTACTTACAATGACGAATATAGCCGATTGGTACAGATCTGCTAGTTTTCTTGATTCAAGCTATGCCTGATGGGCCCTGTGCCCCTGTCACCATGCCACATAGACAAACCTTACCTATTAGCAGTTGTTATCCATGCAGAATTGAGAATTCATGAGCCTTACTGTCTTATCAATCTGTTGAATGATACAGAATCCCCCTGTGTAGTAATTTACTTCAAGGGCTAGGTTCAACATGGACATGCCCATGCCGAATGTTTGTTTAGACTTGCCTAACCATTTTGACATCTGATGTCCTTTGATAGAATCAACAGGAAGATGAGCATGAATGCCTTTATTTTTGGTCCACACATAGCATATATCAGTCGACTCTGGTCATAACCAGTGAAAACGTTATCGCTGAAATTTCGGCGGTTACCGGCGATTTTCGGAGTTATCGGTGGGGTCCGATAATTTTTTATACTAGACAAAAAATTTCGGATTTATTTAATTTTCATCCAAATTCAAATTTGAATTTGAAATTTAGATAAATTTTGTCTTTACATCTGAAAAATTCAAATTTCAATTAAAAAATTTCGGCCTAAATTTCCGGTAACCAGCGAAAACCGGTGTTATCGCTACCCTCCGAATTTTTTTCTTACCGGTAATGTTTTCACCGGTCATAACCAAGGATCACGAAGCCAGATCTTGAACCAAGATCTTGGACCAAATCGGGGGCGGAACGGCTTACCGTTCAAATCGGAAAAATTTCGGATGAATTTGCTTAAAAACTAGCCGAATTTTGAAAATTAAAATTTGAATTTGACAAACAGGAAAGAAACCGTCCGGGATTTTGGATCCCGGACCCCGGCCGGTAACCGGTAACCGGCCGGGAATTTTTTCCCTGGTCATAACTACCATGTTGTATCATTCACTGTGAGGAGCAATACGTCCAACCTAGCCTGGGCATGGAGTAGTTGTTCCATATGTTCCTACTGAGCCAAACCACAAACAATTCTAATGCTTCCTTAGCACTTTGATTATTTCACCGGTATTGTGGATTATACTCTAAGGAACTTGCACAAGGAGAAGGAGATGTTTTGACAAATGTTACTTTTCGCATTTCGCGTTCTTACAGAAGTTGATTGATCTATATACAACATGTATTAATAATTTAATACTGCAACTTTTTAAAATCAGAACTGTAACTTTTCGTGGTTAGAACTATCTCGGTAATCATGTGGTAGTTGTGTTGCTGTCTTTCACAATAGAACTCTTCGACATTATGTATGACAGTTATGTCCATTGAATGTTAGGAATGTGTATGCTGAGGAAGGTTCAGAGGCTATGGACGCGGCTGCTACCCCTGTTGTCCAGGCAAGTTCCTTTTCTGATGGAGACAACTTTGAGAAAGTAACCTTATGACCTATCCTATTTCACAAACCTAAGACCACTTCTATTAAATCTCAGGCATTGGCAAGATATACTCGAAGGGAGGCAACTTGTCTATCATTGACAGGTTAGTCTTAAACAATTCTCTCTCTTTCTAACACACAAACTAATTTCATTTTCATCTTGAATATTTGAACTCATTAAATTCTTCTCTTCCTGAATTTTTGAACGCCAGGTAAAGAAGCTTTGTTCTCTGGCAACTTCGAATTTACGACCCTGTTGCCAAACACGCCCAGCCCAGTGAAGACTGCGCGATGAGCCACATCATGGTAGATTGGTATTCCATATGAAGATTGGTAAACAACATGGACAAGAAAGACCTATCAGCATTATAAATAACAGGAATTTTCTGCTACTTGTTTATCCTGGAATCCTTACGTTTTGTGCCTTTTTGATGGGTATACCTCGTTCTAGCTAGGAATTTCTTTTTGTTTATCCTATGCAAGTAATCCATTGATTTAGCTGTCCTCATAGAACGGGAGCACGGAATGGAAACATTTTTTTTTCCTGGCTGAATGCTTGTAATCTTTTCCTTTTTCATGACTGATTTGGACTCGAACACCATTTGACCTTGGATGGGATAGAAAAGGTACCCGTACAAATGTGCTGTCTACATGTGTACTAGGGTTTGTATATCGTGGAGCCATTGCGTTAGTAGCTAATGCGGAGGTGGCTTTAGTTCAAATCTGGGCCACTCAGCCAAAAATAACGGGCTGTGCTTTTGTAGCCAATATTTTCCATTAAATAATGGTGATGTGGCATTGTGGCCACCCGCGATGGGGTTCTAGAGCCGGCGGACCACGCTGCGTAGGCCGCGGCCCCTCGCGACAGAGGCGTCTACAACGCCGTGTCGAGCGATCACGGCCGTGGTGGTGTTTCTCGATGCCATAGGGCTTCGCCAGCGGCTAGTCGACCCGATGGAGGGCTGCTGCGAGTCTGCACGACAGTGACCTTGACGACACCTTAAGAATCGACGGCACCGCAGACACAATGGATGCTGCAACGAAGCCAAGCAGTGTGCAGAGGGCTCGCTGTCAGCGACAATGTTCACAAGTCTCAAATCGGACCTGAAGCCCAGCGTCCAAAATCATCGAAGCTCATGGCGAAATAGGGATGAGCCTTAGGGTGTGTTTGGTCCGGTGAATCAAGCCATATATGTACGTGATGGTCCTGAATGTCTCTGATTTTGTGTTTGGTTGAGTGAACCAAACTAACTCATCTTGAATGAGTTTATACAGATTTGAGGATATTCTCTGAATATGCTGTACCGAATGGTTTCATAAAAATGAGCGCTCTGTTAACCCCTCTCCTTCCGTGTATACGTCACTGACAAGTAGGACAAGTAGGCCATATCAATTAATGGATAATTAAAATTATTATTTTAGTTAAATACTCTTTTTGTAATTAAGGAAAATTTAACAATCATGCTGATATTTTAATAATTAATCGTGCTTATACTCCTATGTGTATACAACTCATTCAACTTCATCCCTCAAACCAAATATCATCTTGAACCATCCGGTACCATCCTATTCATACAACCAAACAAAATCTTGAATTATCTCGTCTCACTAACTAAACACACAACTTATACCATACCAACCAGGATCATCCTATCCATAATGTACCATCACACTCAAAAGGAACCATAGCAATAGCACCTGGGTTGGCCATAGCCAATATGGCATCCCATCCATCTTGATTCACCTAACCAAATACATCCTTAATGTCCACGAGGCTCCAATTCTAAGCAGCAGATTCAAAAGGATTCGTTGTTACCAATGGCATCTGAGTTGGCCATAGCCAAGGCGGCAGGAAAGTTGGCGGCAGAGAGATCAGAGAAGCGCTGAAGTATGAAGAATTGGCATGGGAAAGGAATCTGATTTGGGCATTCAGAGATGTGTCCCACAGTTTTCTTAATACGTCAAAAATGAGCCACACAAGCCCATCCGTTCATTTTATGATGAACGGCCCAGATCTGCACTAATGCCACCTCTGCAGTAGCTTCTAATGCAGAGGATCCGCGTCCGGTCTCGTGGATGATTCGGGAAGAGAACGTAATCAAGCTTCTTCGAATCTATAGCTTAGTGCTGAGAAACCCCTCATGTTGACCTAATCAGTTCCTTTCTCTTCTCATTTTCTCTCCATAGAATTTCTTTGATTGTTTGATGATTTAAGCAACAGCTCCAATAGATTAGGACCATCCATTACTAGGGAATGTTTGTCAGTGGCAAGAGATGATAAAAAATATCGGGAAAAATATATTCCTCCAAAGATAATGAGCACGCTCTTGCACTCTAGTACACTTAGCAGTATGCACCGGCAATAACCCTAACAGCAAGCTGAACTACTCGAGCCCTGTTATGCATACCCATATTCAGAGGCTATCATACAGCGAATTTATTTCCGGCGAGCTGTGTAACCAGGGCGGAACTAGGCCTCGGACAATTAGAATAATGGTTCGAGGCCTAAGATCAAAAGCTCGTAAAAGACCCTAGTAATCCATGTTCGGTCCAAAAACAGTTGGTCCGGCCTGAGACTTATACCGTAGAGTGTGTAACTGTTTCCTACAAAATTACTGTAAAATCCTATGTTCTCCGATAGATTATTTTTTAGTCGGATTCGATGGACTAATCTTATAAAACCACAAAATCTGTAGCCTCAAAGACCCTGACAACATATCTTCTTTGATCTGCATGAGTTGCTCGTACGACTCCAACTATGCCTCTCACCCTCGTGATGGAGAGGGCCCAAGATAGGCAAGAGATCTGCAGGCAGACTGCAGCTCACGCAACACGAAAGTTCGCTGATGGATACTATATAAGCATCGTGGTTTGCAATCGCAACACTGAACAATCAGACAGTGATAGAGGATCGGATGGGACCATGGGACTGCAGGAGAATGGAGAAGAGCCAAACAATCCTATGACGCTTGGCCCGTGACAACAGGGGCGATTTCAGTGACATTAACAATAGGAGATATTAACCTTTTATTCACGCAAAGTTTTGTGACCAAGTAAAGAAAAGATCATCCTCGTAACTTGGAGTAGTCTTTAATTTTTTTTAGTTTTGGTCCTTGTCTCCGGTCTCCACAAAACTTCTCTTGAGAGGTCGACTCAATGATTTTGGAATTTTTTTTAAATAATCTATTTTTTATTTGAAATTATAAAAATATTCCGGCGATATTTTTTTTATGGAAATATACGTCTGTCGCCCCATGGTTGGGCGACTCAAACCTATCGCCCAACGGTTGGGCGACTACAAGCTTATCGCCCAACCGTTCGCTTTAAAAGCGCATAGGAGCGGACCGTTGGCGTCATCATCTGATCATTGAACCGTTGGGCGATAGGATCGATCGTAACCGCACAACAATCTGCATGTTCGCCGCTTAACGGCGCGGCGATCAGATGCCTATATATCTTGACATGTGGTCCCCAACGGATCTGTTTTGAGAGGCGAAAGCAGTTTAAGCTCATTACTGGGAAGGAGAAGAAAGAGAGGAGAGGAGAGGAAAAAGAGGAGAGGGAGAGGAGAGGGAGAAGAGGAGGAAAATTTAGACTACGAGGTAAGTTTGTTTTATTTTGTAGTGTATTCTTTTAGTAGGTAAATAGTTTAGTTAAATAAAATAATAGTGTAAGTAGTGCTCGTAGGAAGCGTAGTTAGAGAAAGCAGTAGAAAATCGAAATGTTGTTGATTTGTATGTAAGTAGAAGCGATAAAAAACTTTAGAAAATCCTCTAACACCGAGCGCATAGTAATAAGATAAAATAAAAAGATGCACGGACATTCAACTATAGTGTTTGATAGGATACTTCAAAGAAATCGAGTTTCGGTGATACTTTTGCAAACATACGGGAATGTAGAAATGTTATTTGCATATAGTCAAACCCTTCGGACAACTATTAAAATGGCATACAAACTTTATTCCTTCGTGTACAAGAATTGAAGCATCGTAGGGCGTTCTACGTCTGCCATGTGACTAGCCAGTGCAGTGCCGTGTAATGTAGTTGATTTGTCGTAGGAAACTTTATTTTGTAGTGTAGTTTTTTGGGTACGTAAATAGTTTATTTAGTTAAATGAGTAGTATAATAGCACCCGTAGGAAATTGTAGTTAGAGAAAAAAATAGAAAATCGAAATGTTGTTGATTTGTATGTAAGTAGTAGCGATAAAAACTTTAGTTAGAGAAAAAATAGTCTGTGAGGGAGTATTATTAGTCTTTGTTTGTGAGATGTATTGTAGCGATTAATCGGTGTGTGCGTGGCCGACTATTATTGGGTGAATAATCGTGACCGGCGCATAAGGAGGATGAATTATTTGTATAAACTAATTAGTAGAAGTAAATTAGTATGAACTAACCGACTTAGGTAATTGGTAGAAGACAGGAATGCCACTTGTAGCATTTTGGGTTGCAAGTTAAGCGTCCGAATCGGATAATGCTCGCTATGGAATAGCTCGGTTTTTAGGTTGAATCTGAATATCGTACCACCGTTCATTGCGGCCTCTGCCTTAGGGAATGAATAGCGTCTTGATCATCTTTGTCGTGTAGTTGTCGACGATAGGCGAAGGGCCTTACAAATGTAAATTACAATGTAGCGATACTTGTATGTCGTGCGTTCTTGAGTTGACTAATTGCAATGTTGGAAATATTTGCGACCATACAATAAGTCATGCCTGTACTCCACTACATTGAAAGTGCATTATGGTGTTGGCACCGTTCGTGAAGGTCCGTCGCGGTGTTGACTTGAGCGATTTTGACAAGCCACTCTGGTACACCCGGACGGCGAGAATGCACGAATCGAAGATGTGAAGCACTGGCTGACCTGCAGCTTCTCTTTGAACCCTGAGGTGTGCAGCGTCGACATACAAGGGCTTTGGAGCCGATCTCCCACGAACATCAGCTGGGAGTTGAGAAGACTGATGCGCACGGCAGTGTGGAAGGGCTTTATAGAAGGATGTCGGCGCCGTGGATATGAGTGTGTGATACTTGTGCAACCATGCCCAAAAGAAGCTGTGCAGGGCCCCCCCGCCGGATATCATCCGGGTGTTGCGAGCAGCTCGGGTGCCCAGCATGTTGGTGAAGAAGAGGACCCGGAGGGCTGTGTTACGAAGAGTTCAGAGAATGTTGCTTGTGATGAGCCCGACGCGGTACATACAGGAGAGGAAGATCGGGCACCGCATGGTGAGCCTACTGAGACGGTGATGAAGGAGAGCATAGGGATTACATATTGCAACAAATGGAAGCGATGACCGGATAGCCTTGGCTGAAGAGGAAGCTTTACAAGAAGACGACGACGAGGGCAGTTCCGATGAGGACGGAGCTCCCATCCCCCGGGAATGGAATAGATTTGACGCTGAGGGTCTATGTACGCACGACGAGCACGAATCGCCGTGGGAGTACCATGCCACGGAGGTTCGGTTGCACTCAATGTTTGCTGATAAGACATCCTTGCAGGATGCCATTAAGCTGTGGCTATATCTATGCAGCGGACGTTTCGGGTCGTCAAATCTAGCCAAGAGCAGTACACCATGAAATGCGAGCTGGTCGGTTGTCCTTGGCGAGTGCACGCGCATAGATCGAAGTATGAGACTCACTGGATTGTCTCGAAGGTGGAGCCGCACTCGTGCATGCTCAGCAGTGTTTTGTGCAGACATCGTAACATAACGTCGACATTCATAGCTAATTTGATGTATGGAGAGATAGTGGAGAAGAAGGATATGGAGGCCAAGCACATTATGGTGGCTATTGAGAAGAAATTCAAGTACAAGATCGGCTATGGGAAGGCGTGGCGTCGCGGCGAAGGCTTTGGAAAGACGGTTTGGATCTTTTGAGCGTCGACAACCTTCCTCGTATGCTTGAGGTCTTTGCAGAGAGAAACCCGCAC
Source organism: Phyllostachys edulis (assembly GCA_036346405.1). Taxonomy (NCBI): domain Eukaryota; kingdom Viridiplantae; phylum Streptophyta; class Magnoliopsida; order Poales; family Poaceae; genus Phyllostachys; species Phyllostachys edulis. The sequence goes on along the minus strand of CM070558.1, from coordinate 40,952,627 downwards.
GTACATTCTTTGTAAAGGACATGCCATCTAAAATTCGCGAGGTTTTTGATATTGCATAGGGCCTTCGTAGCCTTCGGTCCTGCATCGAGGCTTTTAGGCATATCTGCCCGTGATCTCGATTAGCGGGACCTTTTGATCGGGAAATACAAAGGCAGATCCTTACCGCCATAGCGCGTTAGCGGAACAATCAAATTACGCCATTGGCCATCGCATTTGTCGAAGGTGAGAATGTCAACGGTGGTTGTGGTTCCTTCGACATCCGAGGGTGGGAGTTGTTGGAGCTCATCTGGTGTGTGCGTGATCCATGATCGCGCCGCGCGGATGCTCAAGGCCATAAAAACACTTCAGGAAGACCCGGAGGAGCCGTTCCCTTGGCCGGATATGAGGAGTAGATGGTGTATTCGCCATTTGGGGGCCAACTTCTTCAAGAAGTTCTCGAAGCAACCCTTGGTGAAGCTATTCAAGAGGCTGGCTATGCAGAACCAGCAGCGCAAATTTGACGCCTTATGGGCGCTGCTGGACGAACATAGCAGGAAACACGTGGACGCGAGGAACCAGGGAGCAGAGTCTGAATCTGTTGGTCCGAGGCAGAGGACCTCGAGGAACATCGAGTGCTTCTCCCACTGGATCGAGGCCCAGCCATTGGACAAGTGGTCTCTGCTGCACGACACGGACGGGGCAAGGTACGACATAATGACCACTAACCTTGCGGAGGTGTACAACTGGGTTCGTAGGGGCCTTTGTTCTCAGCCCCTCGTCGCCATCGTGGAAGGTGTTACGCAAAGACTGTCGGGTATTTCGTGGAGAGGCATGCAAATGCCGCACTTCATGCCACGAACCCTCAAACACCGTCTTGCTCGAAGATTACGGCATACATGCGGCGAAGACACGAAGGGCGGCCGCACACGGTGTGCGTGATGGGCAATATGGACATCGTTTGACATGCTCTTGCGGGATAGAGCGGATTTGGGGCGGCTCGTTCTCTTGTCACCCACGAGGTATGCCTTGGAGATCATGTCAACGAGCCTAGCTGTACGTGCAACAAACCGAAGCTCTTACACAAGCCATGCTCCCATGTTCTCGCCGCATGCGAGACTGTGCGTGTGGACCCTTTGAACTTTGTGTCCGAGTACTTCTTGAAGGAGAGGGTGGTGCAGGCGTGGACTGGCGAGCTTAGGGGCTTCAGGGTTGTGGGTAACTTCGCCACCTTGGATATTGCAAATAGGATCTGGATTCCGGATATTGGCATGCTGAAGGGTGGCAAGGGTCATCGGCAGAGTCGTCGTATTACCAATGATATGGACGAAGCACAAGCCGGGGCGTTGGGTAGACGCTGCGGGCACTGCGGCCAGGAGGTCCTTCAATCCAATTGCAATTCATCTGCATGCTATATATGGATGCTTTGGCTGCCATTCACCTCACTCTTCATTTGCTTTTCTCCTTTCTTCCGGTCTTAGGCAGATGTCCTCGGCATCATCTAACTATCGAGTGAGAGAGACATTACAATCAACTGCAAAGAAATGGTTTGCCTATAGGTAGAAGAAGTGAGACACCTCTATCCATCCATAGAGGAAGTGAGACATAAGTCTATAAGTAGAAGAAGACTAGTCCCATGAGCACCTCTCGATTTAGTCCAATTCTAATCAAAAGAGTCTTTTAACAAATCTGAACGTCACCATCTGGCCGCATGACAAACAAAGTTTCTTTATTACATTTGTCGAGTGTGCATTAACGATGAGATTGGTGGCGTTCATTGTAGAGACCAACACTCTGTTTTTCCATAACGACCAACTGAGCGTCAAATTTTCTCCCAGCGGTCGAGACGCCGTGGAGTTAACGCAGAGCGAGATGGCGACCACAAAAGCCCACGAACGGCTTGCGCCGAGGCGACGCGAGATGAGTTTAGCGCTTACGCAGGTTACTCCTCCGTGACGACGCGTCCCCGCCGCTGCTGACCTTATTTGGCGACTCGCGGCTCAACCACCGACGGCTCGATCCAAAGGCGACGGGCATCCGCTCCTCTGGCCGCCGCCAAGCCCCCGCCGCCCAAACCCTAGCCGTGGAGATCTTGCGGCGTGGCGGGACCCTCACGCCCTCCACATTGGATGTCTTTGCCGAGGTCTCGGGGCCCCCGGACTTCCTCAGCCACAGAGTTTACTTATGCATCGCAGTCCGTCATGAATGAGAATAAACGAGTGACATTACCTACCCTTGAATGAGTTTGTTCGATGCATATAACTTACAGCACACGACACATCGATGCAACATGTCAACTCCATAAAAGGCAACCGCAATAACGCGTCCACCATTTAGTTACATGCGTTAGGAGATTGAACATAAGTGCGTACATAAGGGGAGACTACCGACGTACAAGCTTCTCCACCCGTGCCTAATTGTAGAAGGTGCCTCTCCCTACCCACATAGAGTGTTGTCCAGTTGGACGCCTCGGACGTGGTTGGCCGTCGTTGTAATGGCACGCACATATGCAGCTAGGGTTGGCACAATAGCATGTGGGATCATAGGAACTTTCTATGTTCACCACCTCCTCATTGCCCCTCTCACGCTGCATCTGTTGGCGGAGGTCATCATTTTGCTCCTTCAGATCTTCAATTTGCGCCTCCAAATCAAAGATTCGGATCCACAATACATCCAAGTACCTCGCAGCACGTCCTTCATTGGGAGGATCGATCCAGCGGGTGAAGTTGCATTTCGTCATCTGCTATAAGGGATGGTTAGTACGGAGGATGTATTACCAGTGACATGAACAAAACTATTTACCCCAGAGTATGGGCATCGGAAGAAACGCCGTTCACCATCGAAGGGGCCGTCTATGACCTGCACGACCGCGTCCTCCCGGTGTCCGTATTTCGGCCATACCGGTTGAGCACGCTTCTTCGGCATCAACCGGTAGTTAGGGCCGAAGTCCTCCTCCTTTGACGAAGGTGCGGCCGGCGACCGGTTGGATCTGGTCCTCGGCGTCTGCCATTGTTTGTTACTATAAGACGGAGAATGTTCTTCTTCCTACGGTTTCAAGGGTCGAGTGGTCCAAATTTTGGAGCGTGGGCGTGCATTTATAGCCTCGCGGGAGGTAACAAAGCATTTTATAGACAAGACCAAGCAGGCGAGGTTTGCACAAAGTGACAAGACAAAATGGGGCAGCCTTGCTTGCAAATGATAAGACCAAACCGAAGCCGACAATTTTAGCGCAATGATAAGACCACACATGGCGACTTTTATGTTGTGATAAGACCAGAAATTGGCGGCTTTCTTATTTGTGACAAGACCAGAAATTTGGCGACTTTCTTGCGGCGACAAGACCACAGGACAAGACTCGCAACGAAAAGACGTGACAACACTCGCCTCGCCGACTTTTGATCCGATATGACAACACTCTGCAAATCAAGACATGACTTCTCACTGCAAAGTAATACGTGACAACATTATGCCTTGCCAGCTTTCCAAACCGACATGACAACACTCTACCTCCTCAGCTTTTCAGAATTAAAAGACATGATTCTATACTCTGCATGAAATTAACCACACCATGCCAACCATGGGGCTTATAAAAGGGGGTTGAACCAAACCCAACACTACACAACGTGAGTTATGAAAAATTTACATCCTTCTTACGATTTTCACTATCGGTGCCCTTGCATATGAAATCGCAGGACATGGACGACCGACATACCGGCCCGACGTGCACAATCCCACGACAAGGGCAAGGAAAGGCTCATCTTGGTGAGCGGCCGTCACTGGCGTATCCGTCGCCCGGCGTAATCCGTATGGACGGCGTGAGTTATCAAAATTTACATCCTTCTTACGATTTTCACCATACGGTGCCCTTACATATGAAATCGCAGGACATGGGCGACTTCGACATACCGGCCGGCGTGGGCGGTCCGCGACAAGGGCAAGGAAAGGCTCATCTTGGTGAGCGGCCGCCACGGCGTATCCGATCGCCGGCGTAATCCGTATGGACGGCGTGAGTTATAAAAATTTACATCATTCTTACGATTTTCACCATACGGTGCCTTTACATATGAAATCGCGGGACATGGGCGACTTGAGATACCGGCCCGACGTGGGCGGTCCGCGACAAGAACAAGGAAAGGCTCATGCGGCGAGTCTTACCGCCACAATACAGCGTTCGATCGCCGGCGAATCCGTATAGACGGCGTGAGTTATGAACTATTTACATCCTTCTAACGATTCTCACTATACGGTGCACTTACATCATGGAATCGTAGGACATGGACGACTTCGACATACCACCCGGCGTGGGCGGTCCGCGACAAGAGTAAGGAAAGGCTCATCTTGGTGAGCACAGCCCGCCGGCGTATCCGGCCGCCGGCGTAATCCGTATCCACGACGTGAGTTATGAAGAATTTACATCCTTCTTATGATTCTCACTATCTGATGCACTTACATAATGGAATCGCAGGACATGGACGACTTGACATACCGGCCGACGTGGGCGATCCGTGACAAGGGAAGGGAAGGCCATGAGGAGTTCAACGCCGAGCTACCAAGGAAGGAAAATGGCTCCGGTCCACGCATGAGAGTCGGTCATTACGTAGTAGTCCCCCGTCCTACCCCCATGTTGTTTACTATCCCTAAAGGCATGTAGACTTAAATGGTCCGGATGCTTGTGTCATGATGTACCCTAGTAGTAGTGAGCATGACTAAAGCAATTAGCCGAACCATCATGCCATGTGACTATGTGTAACGTGTACGTCGCGGACTCTAATGTAGTTTTGGTTCTGTGTATCCGCTAAGCCATCAAAGCAAGCCTACATTGCAAGTATGCCTCTTCTAGTGCAATCCCAGAAAGAACCATTCGCACCGACGTCGAATCCTCTATGTTTTAGGGCATCTTCATAATCACAATGAGCGTTCTCAGCCCGTTCAATCATATCCCTGGCACATGATAATATCACTTACCTTTCTACTTACAACTCATCACTATCTCAATCGTTCTCCCAAACTTCTACAGAAATTTTGTGCACTACAACAATATACGATGATCACAAAATGTTATTGCGAGTCTCACAAATTTCGTACCGTTGATATTCTACGAAAATTACAAGCACACCAACCAACATCGTCACAACACTATTATTTTGAAAATAAATAACATCATACAATCAGATTTGCTAAATCAAATACAAAAACAGGAGTAGACCCCTGTCGCCTTACGGTTCGGCGACAGGAACCTGTCGCCCAACCGTCGGGCGACTGAAGTGCTTATGCCCAACGGTTGCGCGATAGCATTTCAGTCGCCTAATAGTCAAGCGACTGACCCTAGTCGCCCAATCGTTCGGCGATGACGGTTATTTCTATATAAAAAAAAACGCTAGAATATTTTTGTAATTTCTAATAAAAATAGATTATTTAAAAAAATTCAAATACGACATCGACTACGTGCCTACATACGCATATATCGTTCGAGACGACTTCATCGAGGAGAGACTCCTCGCGCATCGTAATATCACTTACCTTTGTACTTACATATCATTCTTGTCTCAATCGTCCTCACAAAATTCAATGTAAATTTACGCGACTACAACAATATACAACGATCACAAAATGTTATTGCGAGTCGACAAATTTCGTACCCATGATATTCTCTGAAAATAACAAGCAGACCAACCAACATCGTCACAACACTATTTTTTTCAAAATAAATAACATGATACAATCAGATTACAACTCAATTAAACAATAATTAAAACGTAAAAAGCAGTTGGAGCCTCCTATCGCCTTAGGATTGGGCGACTGGACCTCCTATCGCCTTAGGGTTGGGTATTGGACTTGTCGCCGGTATTAAGCGATCGAAGCGTAAATGCCCAAGGGTTTGGGCGTGGTTTCGATCGCTCAAGCTATTCTTGTGATTCAATTTCAATCGCTAGCGGTTCGGCGACGAAACGACCGCTTAATCGTTAGGCGATTCCACTTCAATCGCCCAACCATTGGGCGACAGACGTATATTTCCGTAAAAAAAAATATCGCCGGAATATTTTTGTAATTTCGAATAAAAAAATAGATTATTTAAAAAAAATTCATGATTTTGTAGTTTTTTTTCTTGTTGAGCGAGCAATGATTGTGTTGATAGAACTCCATGTCATTATAATCCATGTATCTATATATATTAAACAAGTATTCCTCGCTAACTACAATTAATGTTATTTCGCTCTTCTCATGCAACCACATCACCCATACTGTTCACAACCTTATGATGAAAATGAGTGTCATAGATATTCCTTCATTTGCATTTTCTTCTATTTCTCTTAGGCTCTACCATATTCATCTTTATTTGTTCAAATATTACAACCAATACATTGATTTATACAAATTCCCACGCGGGTATATGTCGAACCACGGGCTTTGCATACCCAAAGCTCTCGTGTGTGTACGGTACTATACTCATGATCAGTGGCTAGTATACACATCCACAATGGTAGCATTTACATCCATCCGTACATATATACATACAAAATGAAACAAACATGATACATAACTTGAGCGATTACAAACTTTACATTACAAGGGTCGACCGGCCAAATAAAAGTTTAAGTATTAGAAGTAGCGAATGAAACAGCGGAAGTATAGTAAATAAACCAAAAAGGTCCAGCGGTATGCCCATCCAAACCCTCAAGCAACTGACAAGAACCAAGTCATAGAAAGACCCGTCACTGAACCCTCCGGTATCGGGTGCAAAGAAAGCGTCGTCCGACGTAGGCTCACCATCTAAGTCTGAACAACAATTTAAGCAAGATTGAGTACATTGCATACTCAGCAAGACTTGTAGTGTATCGGAAAGTTTATATATATGCATGGTTATCAAAAGATGAAGCTCTATGCTACAAGCTATTTTCAGCATTAAGCAAGTTTTATTTGCAGTATCAAAACGTAGTACTTTGCAATGGAAAATTCAAAAAACAGTTAAATAGATGAAGGACAACAAGTAAGTACTTGATAAATAATAAATCACAACCCTACTCGACTGCTATCAATATCTTATTCTCAGCCATAGACATGGCACTCAACTCAAATAACACAACAAAAACCATTCCCTCATTTTCCAACAAAAACCAATTTTTGTAAAAACCAAGACTATACCCAACAATACTACACTTAGCACGCTCATCACCGCGAGCATGACTATTTAAATAGATTTACACTCCACAAAGGGGTACAACTTTACCCATGTCGGTGTTTTAGAACCAAACTTACGTAAAGATTGTTTGATTCGGGGGGTCTCCTAGAATGAAATCACGCAGAGAGATTGACACGGGGATTTTTATACAGGTTCAGGCCTTCTCCGGGGAGAATAATAACCCTACTCCTGTGTGTGTATGGTATTGAGTGTATTCTGAACAACCAGGGGAAATACTAAGACTATTACAGATGATAGTGCTTGTCTTCCTGATGGCCTGATTCGATCGCCCTTTCCTTCTCTGATTGCCGCCCTTATATAGTACGTGAAGGAGTGGTAGTTTCTCCAGGTGGAGCGGCGCCTCATCACATTCTGTAACGGGCGCATGTTGGCAATAATCACCGGCGTACTAACTCCTTTACGTTACCTAACAGCTATATATCAGAGATAATGGAGCATTACATGCTATTACTTCGCAGAGTAACAGTGTATATTGGCTATTTGAATTCCTTAATCAATTGGACCCACTTGTCTGTAGGTTTAATTAATCATAAGGTGGTCGTAGGTGACCTGGTCGTAGAAGAACTTATGACCATGAGGTAGTCGTAGCAATACCTACGACTATGGGGGTGGTCGTAGAAGAACTTACAACCATGAGGTAGTCGTAGCAATACCTACGACTATGGGGGTGGTCGTAGAAGAACTTACGACCACCTAGTAGGCTCCTCCCTTATAACATTAAGGGGTATACTCTGGGTCCATATGACATCATATTTACCCATAATGAAAATTATAGATGAAAGATAAAATGAGGATTATTAGATCCTCGTCAACCCACAACACACGAATTTTTTAGTTTGTTCGGCATCAGTCGATGCCACTGCTCACTAACCTTTAGTAAGCAATCTAGAGCACGCGTCGAAGCCTTTACATCACCTAGTCCTAACTTTGCACTAGCCCAGTGAATGAACACCCTTACTTTACCCGTGTACACCCCCGTCTCAGTGATGCATTCACTGCTGTGTCGGCAAGCTTTGTGCCCAACACCGTGATGAAGGGAGCCCCTTCCAATATGCCTACACCGGTCATGCTCGCACTACCACGGCCTACCAACATGCAACACTAGTTTTCAATGACTTAATTAGCTAAGGCCATCCCATACCGGCACATGTGGTTGTATGCTTACGCTTAGGTCGGATATACCGACGTTCGGTCCTTAATTGACCCGGGCGAGGATCTCCCCTATCTATTTGTGAGATGCACCTATCACACTTTTCAGATTATAATATAACTCGTCCACATCACAAACTAGGTTTTTTATTTTTATTTTTATACAAAATAACAGAGGTAAACCCCTATATACCACCATTTCAAAATTTCCCAAACTCATATTCAACATGTCATCCATTTTTCCAATTTTAGTAATAAATAAAGCCAAGCTAAGCATTCATGCGATATTCGCATCTGAAAAATCCAATTTGACATCATTCATTGTCTAAACCATATCCTAATGGCTACAACAATAAAGGTATCAATATTTCAAAGAGGATCATGCATCGAATGGGACTATAACCACTGTTATCCCCCAAATACAGCAATTTTAAGCAAACATACACACATGCATAATAGATTTTGCAAAAAAGTACATTAATTAAAATAGTATGATCAACATGGTCATAGGGGGTGCTTGCCTTGCTCTATTTGCTATGAATAAGAGGATGGATGATCGTTGTAAATTTCGCTCGACCAATCCACGTCTAATCAAAAGAGTTGGAAGCAAATTAAGTATGGAAAAAATAATTTCAACAGCAACAAAATACAAATATTTTTGCATATTCAGATAGAGCATGATTTTAGATGAATTTATAAAAAATATCCATTTAATTTGGAGTTCGTATGCAAAAGTTATTAACATTTTAATTTCCTTCAGTTTGAAAATTCTTCATGGAATTCTTGGATAAGTTTGTGGTCGTATTCATTAACGACACTCTCATCTACTCAAAGGATGAAGAAGAGCATGAGAAGCATCTCAGGTCGGTTTTAGAGAGGCTCAAGGAGCAACAGCTCTGTGCCAAATTCAGTAAGAGTGAATTTTGGCTAAGCAAGGTAGCTTTTCTCGGACATATCGTGTCAGCAAGAGGAGTTGCAGTAGATCCCGCCAAAGTTGGAGCTGTAATGGATTGGAAGTAACCCAAGTCCGTCACTAAAGTAGAAGTTTCCTTGGTTTATCCAGTTATTACCGAAGATTCATCGAAGGTTTCTCCAAAACCGTGAGACTTATGACTCAGCTTTTGAAGAAAAAGAAGAAGTTTGAATGGACAGATGCTTGGAGCAAAGTTTCTAGGAGTTGAAGAAAACACTAGTTTCTGCACCCGTGTTGATCTTACCTGACATCCATAAGGACTTTGATGTTTTCTGTGATGCCTCTCGTCAGGGCCTTGGATGTGTGCTGATGCAGGAAGGTAAAGTTGTAGCTTATGCATCTCGACAGTTGAAGCCTCATGAAGGAAATTACCCTACGCATGATTTGAAATTAGCCACAATTGTACATGCCTTTAAAATCTAGCGGCATTATCTCATTGGTAATCGCTGTGAGATTTTTACAGATCATAAAAGTTTGAAGTACATCTTCAATCAGCCAGAACTCAATCTCAGGCAAAGGAAATGGTTAGAATTGATAAAGGATTATGACCTTGGAATCCATTATCATCTAGGCAAGGCAAATGTAGTGGCAGATGCCTTGAGTCGAAAAGGGTATTGCAACACTGTGTTGGTTCAGAAGAGCCAGCCAAGATTATATAACGAGTTGATGCATCTGAATTTAGAGATTATTAACCATGGTTGTATAAACACCTTAGAAGTTCAACCGACTATTCAGAGTCAAATCAGAGAAAATTAGAAAGAAGATGAAGACATCAAAGAAATCAAGAAGAACATGAAAAGAGGCAAAGCCCTAGAATTTTTTGAGGATGAGCAAGGTACAGTGTGGTTCGGTAACCGCATTTGTGTACCTGATCACTAAGAAACAAAGCAGCTGATTCTGAAGGAAGCTCATGAATCACCATACTCCATTCATCTAGGAAGTACCAAGATGTACCAGGATCTGAAGAAAAAGTATTGGTGGGTCACTATGAAGCGAGAGATTGCTGAATTTATTGCACGTTGTGATGTATACCAAAGAGTCAAGACAGAACATCAAAGACCAGCTGGATTGTTGCAGCCCTTACCAATTCCCGAGTGGAAGTGGGAACAAATCGGCATGAACTTTATCACTGGATTGCCTAGGACCCAATCGAGATATGATTCCATCTGGGTTGTGATTGACCGTTTAACTAAAGTGGCATACTTCATTCCCATCAAGACCACTTACAAAAGCAGTAAATTGGCAGAGCTGTTTATGGCTAGAATCATTTGTCTATATGGAGTACCCAAAAAGATAGTGTCCAACAGAGGATCGCAGTTCACATCTAGATTTTGGAAGAGCTTGTACGAAGCCTTGGGGACTAGACTCAACTTCAGTTCAACATATCATCCCCAAACAGATGGACAAACTGAGCGTGTAAACCAGAATTTGGAAGACATGCTTCGAGCCTATGCTATAGACTATGGGAAGAGTTGGGATCAGAACCTCCCTTATGCAGAATTCTCATAAAAAAACAACTATCAAGACAGCTTGCAGATGTCTCCATTTGAAGCATTGTACGGCAGACAGTGTATAACCCTTCTCCTTTAGGATCAAGTCAGAGAACATCAGTTCTTTGGACCTGAAGTGATTAAGGATGCTGAAAGTAAAGTAAGAATGATAAGAGAATGATTGAGAGTGGCTCAATCCCGATAGAAAAGTTATGCTGACAATCGTTACAGAGAATTGTTCTATGAAACAGGAGATTTTGTCTATCCCAGAGTAACTCCACTGAGGGGAGTAAGAAGATTTCAAACCAAAAGAAAACTCGCACCAAGATTTGTTGGGCCATACAAGATCCTGGGAAGAAAAGGCGGAGTCGCCTATCAGTTAGAGCTACCAACATCTTTGTTTGTAGTTCATGACGTCTTCCACGTATCGCAACTGAAGAAGTGTCTTCGAGTTCCAACAGAGAAAACACCGCTGGAGAGCATCGATCTTCAAGAGGGCCTCACCTATGTGGAGCAGCCAATCAGGATTCTTGATGTCGCATAGCGCATTACCAGAAGCAAGATCATTCGTTCGTGCAAAGTCTAATGGAGTAATCACTAAGAAGAAGAAGCCACCTAGGAGCGAGAAGAAGATATGAAGGCCGAGTACCCCCACATTCTTGCTGACCAAATCTAAATCTCGGGGTCAAGATTCCCTTAAGGGGTTTAGGTTTGTAACATCCTAGTTTTTAGGGCTTTTTGAAAATTTTCAAAATAAAAATAACCATTTGGTTTTGTCGAATTGCTAAAGCTTAACTTGGAAACTTTTGAAAGTAAAAGAAATTTAATATGAATTAATTAAACTTCAACTAATTCAATAATTTGGTTTATCTTGAGTTTATTGGAGTTCTCTGGTATTTAAAATCCCATTTATTTGTTGTTCCGATTTCCCTTCGGCCCATCTCATTTTCTCTCCCCGCGCACCGACTCGCACCACCCTCTTGGTGTCGACTACCCTCCTGGTGTCGACTACCCTCTCGGTTGCGACCACCCTCTCGGTGTCGACTACCCTCCTGGTGTCGACTATCCTCTCGGTTTCGACCATCCTCTCGGGTGAGCTCCCCGAGCCCTGTTCTCTCTCTTGTTCCTTCGACCACGTTGAGTCACTACTACAAAAAGGGCTATCCTGGGCGCCTCATCACAGACGGTTCAAAAAGAACCGTTTGTGTTGGGTCTATCAGGAGCAGGCATTTGCAGCGCAGGCCTATCACAGATGGTTCGTAATATGAACCGTCTGTGATACGTACCTATCACAGACGGTTCTATTAATGAACCGTCTGTGGTAATCACTGGTATCACTGATAGCTCTCAAGAAAATCCGTTTGTGAATTATCACCGACAGTTCTATTGACGAACCGTCTGTGATACGTTCCACTGCTCCCGGGCTGTTCGGACCGTCCAAACGTCTCCTCCGATCGGGATCGTCTGATTCGGATCGAACGGTCCGAATAGACCCGGGATCTATAAAATAGCAAAAAATAGGAAACAAATTCATAAAATCCTGAAATAATTTTATTTGAGTATTAGCACATCCCTGGAACCTCCTTGAATTATTTCAGAATTTTATGATTTTTTTGCTATTTTATAGATCCCGGGTCAGTTCGGACCGTTCGATTAGAATCAGACGGTCCCGATCGAAGGAGACGTTCGGACTGTCCGAACGTCTACTTCGATCGGGACCATTCGATTGGCGTCCGATTCCGATCGGACGGTCTGCACAGCCCGGACTCTATAAAATGAGCAGTGGACATATCACAGATGGTTCTTTAATAGAACCGTCTGTGATGACCTATCATAGACGGTTCCACAATAGAACCATTTGTGATAATCGCTGGTATCACAGACGGTTCATAATAAGAACCGTCTATGATAGGCTTCCACTATAAATTCCCGGACTCGACAGACCCCCTGCCGATTCCCATTTGAGCCGCCACCCGGGTCCTCCCCCATTGCGCCGCCGATAGAGAGGAGAAGGAAGGGAAGGAAGGAGGAAGGGAGAAGAAGGAGAAAGAGATGATTCTCGAGAGATATTTGATATATTCATCGTGAGCTTCGAGGGTAACGATCTATAACTCTTTATGTTTGCTATAAATTAATCGCTAATTAATCAACTTAAATATGTTTGGTAAATAGGAAGAGTAGGTACTTGTGGTTTATTAATCTAATTTGACACTAATTTGTTACATGCGTAGCGTAGGTGGACCGAAACTGGATGTACGGTGTGAACCGTGTGAGTGAAGAGTACATTAATGGTGTGCTTCCTTTTAGAAGAGCCGTCGAGCAAGATATGTTGAAGAAAGGGATAAAATTTATGTATTGTCCATGCATTGATTGTGGTAATCTAAAGATGTTTAACAACCCGGCGCAGATCGAAGCACACTTGATTCGAAGGGGTTTCAAAAAAGGGTATACATATTGGACTAGTTACGGTGAAGAGCAGATTATATAGGAAGTTAATAATGACGACATCGCCGAGGAAGTCAACGATATGCCAGATGTGGACTGTGCTTTTGATGAGGATAGGTCGCACGGTGACAATCTGAATCTGATGCTACGCGATGTAGAAGAGAACTACAGTGAGAAAGACTTTTGTAAATTCGAGGGCTTAATGGAGGACTCGGTGAGACCTTTGTTCCCTGGTTGCAAGCCGGAATACACAAGGTTGTCAACTGTGATTGAACTGCTAAAATTGAAGCTAAGCAATGGTTGGTCCGATAAGAGTTTCACGACGTTGTTCGGACTCCTAGCGGACATCCTTTTGGAGGGAAACGTGTTGCCCAGCACCACCTACCAAGCAAAGAAGGTTCTTTGTCCATTGGGAATGGAAGTAGAAAGAATACATGCATGTTCGAACGATTATATCCTCTACCGTAAAGAGTATGTAGACATGCATGTATGTCTCGTGCGCAAAACATCCCGATATAAGCGTAAGAATATTGCTAAGGTGACGCAAGGACCTCCTGCTAAGATGTTGTGGTATTTGCCTGTAATTCCACGTTTGAAGCGTTTATTTGCGAACCCAAAGGAGGCAAGATTGCTGCGTTGGCACTCGTGAGGAGCGTAAAAAGATGGAAAGCTAAGACACCTGCCGATTACGCCCGGTGGAGAAACTTCGATTGAGCTTCAAGAGTTCAAAAGGAACCGAGGAACATAAGGTTAGGGTTGAGTACAGATGGAATGAATCCTTTCGGTAACATGAGTAGCCGACATAGCACCTGACCCATGAATATATGTATGTACAACCTTCCTCCTTAGCTGTGTATGAAGTGAAAGTATATTTTGATGTCACTACTTATCCAAGGGTTGAAGCAAACTGGGAATGATATTGATGTGTACCTAGCACCATTGCTGGAAGATCTTGTGATACTGTGGAACGAAGGGGTACAGGTATGGGATGCGTACAAACAAGAGAATTTCACTTTACGCGCCATGTTGTTCTGCACCATCAATGATTTTCCTGCCTTTGGTAACCTGTCGGGCTTTAGTACAAAAGGAGCCAAAGCCTGTTCGCACTGCTTAGATGCTACGGAGAGTGTATGGCTGAACAACTCGTGCAAAACTGTGTATATGCGTCATCGTAGGTTCCTTCCCAGGAGTCACCCATACTGCAAGATAAAGAAACAATTCGACGGAAATAAGGAGGACGGTTCAGCTCCAAGGGCTTTTAGAGGGAAAGAGGTCTATGATATGGTTAAGGATATCGATGTTGTGCTTGGGAAGGGACATAAATTATGAACCCGTTAGAAGAGCATCTGGAAGAAGCGGTCAATTTTTTGGGACTTGCCTTATTGGGAGCACTTAGAAGTTCGCCACTGCATCGACGTCATGCACGTGGAGAAGAATGTATGTGAAAGCTTGATTGGTCTCTTACTGAACATTAGTGGCAAAACAAATGATGGTGTGAATATACGCCGTGACTTGGTTGATATGAACATAAGGACCGAGTTAGCACCGAAAGAGACCGATAAAAGACGAACGTACCTTCTCCCAGCTTGCTACACTCTGTTCAAAACCGAGAGAAATGAACTGTGCTAGAGCTTGCATGGTGTGAAAGTCCCGTCTGGTTACTCCGCTAACATTAAGAAACTTGTTTCTATGGAAGATTTGAAATTAATTGGTATGAAGTCTCATGATTGTCATGTGCTGATGACACAAATGCTTCCTGTTGCAATTAGGAGTATCTTGCCGAATAAGGTCCGAGTGGCAATCTTGAGACTGTGTTGTTTCTTTAACTCAATTGCTCAGAAGGTCATCGATCCCTAAGGACTAGATGCTCTGCAGGCTGAGGTGGTGACGACTCTATGTCATCTTGAGATGTATTTCCCTCTGTCATTTTTTGATATCATAGTCCATCTCATTGTTCACCTTGTGAAAGAGATAAAGATATGCGGCCCTGTGTTCCTACGTCATATGTACCCGTTCGAGAGGTACATGGGCATTCTCAAGTCCTACGTACGGAATCGATCTCGACCGAAAGGCAGTATCATTGAAGGTTATGCAACCGAAGAGGTCATTGAGTTCTGCATCGACTACATGGCTCAAGTGGAACCGATAGGTGTGCCTCTATCTCGTCATGAGGGGAGACTGGATGGTATCAGGACCATCGGAAGGAAATCAATCACTCCCGATCTGGATACGTACGCTCAAGCCCATTTCACGGTCTTGCAACACATGACCCAAGTGTTCCCGTGCATCGACGAGCACAAAGACATGGTATGCCAACGTAATCCGAGACGGTCGGAGGTTTGGATCACGAGAGCACAACCGTCGGTTCAACGAATGGTTAAAGGTGCGAATCATTGGGAGGTCATCAAGTGATGATCTGCCGCTATGGTTATAAAAGGGCCACAATTTACAATTGTGACATGGTAAGGATACGACATAAATGGGTACACATTTTATACGGCATCTCAGGATAGGAAGAGCACAGTCCAGAACAACGGTGTCCGCATAGATACGTTTCACGAGCAGTTCAATACTGCCAGGGCACGTGGGTTGAACTCCTACTATGGGTTCATAGAGGAGATTTGGGAGCTCAACTATGTACTTTTTAAGATCCCACTGTTTTGATGCCATTGGGTTAAACTTCCGCAAGGTGTGAAGGTCAACAAGTACGGCGTTACCATTGTGGACCTCAAATGTGTCGGATACAAGGACGAACCATTCGTACTCGCTAAGCAAGTTGTTCAAGTTTTTTTATGTAACAGACCCGGCAAAGAAGAACCGCCACGTAGTTCTTCATAGAAAAAGATGGATTCTCGGAGTTGAGAATGTCGTGGATGAGAAGAGTACAATCAATTTGATGAATTGCCTCCTTTCGAAGACGGCATCAGGCTCGAGGAAGAACCTAGTGAGGAAGCTAGCTATATGCGCGTCGATCATCATGAAGGGCTATATTTTAATTAAGAATTTACTCCATTGTAATTAATTTATTCCATAACATCATGTGTTATAGACTTGTAATCTCTCATATATTTTGATGTCAACGTGGAATTGTCATGTGTTAATGTGTTATGGACTTGTCATCTTTGATATTGATGTCAATGTGGACGTTCATTGTAATGTGGAGTATCAAAATTGGTTTCACTTGATTTGGAGTTGAGTTGAGTTAGATATGAATTTTTGAAGTAAAATGTGTTCTGAACTTATCATCATACTTGTCACCAGGTTCATATGGACTTGACAATCACTTGTCACTAGGTTCATATGGACTTGACAATCACTTGTCACCAGGTTTTGTCAGGATATCACAGATTATCACCAGGTTTTGTCAGGATATCACAGACGGTTCTATTATGGATCCGTCTGTGATATGAAATCACAGACGGTTCCATAATAGAATCGTCTGTGATGTGGACATATCACAGATAGTTCCATAATAGAACCATCTGTGATCTGCCTTATAACCCTAGGGCTCGCCTATTCATCTCCCCTGTGCTGCCCATTCATCTCCCCAGTGCCCTTAGCCCCTTAATCTCTCGCGCTCGTTCGCCTCTTCTAGGGCTCGCCCGTTCACCTCCCCTTAAGCTCCGACACCGCCGCCTTCGAACTCGACGCCGTCGGCCCCAACATCGACGACGCTGCCGCCACCTCGACGCGCGGCCTCCTCCCTGTGTCGGCGTGCTCCCTCTGCCGACCTCCTCCCCACGCCATCCTCCTCCCCGTGTCGGCCTCCTCCCCTGCACCGGCCTCCTCCCCGCGGCCCCCTCCCCTGCATCGGCCTCCTCCCTCGCGCCGTCCTCCTCCTCGCGTTGGCCTCCTCCTCTACACTGTCCTCCTCCCCTGCACCAGCCTCCTCCTTGCACTGTGAAGGTTAATCCTCGACTGTGAATGTTGTATTTGAGATTAATGTGTGATATGAGATGAATGGGGAGAACCTATCCTCTACTCCCTCCACAGTGGATTCATGATATTGTGCTAGGTCAGTCAGATGCATGGTTAGGGTTTGGTCCCTGGACATGGTTAGAAGGGTCTGTTTTTTATTCATGCTTTGTGAGATATATCAAAGTGAATTTTGTGGGCTTAATATTGCTCTGTGATTGGAATGGTCTAATTCTGAAATTGGTAGAATTACTAGTTCAATTTTGAGCTCTACAAGATTGCTTGCTGCTGTCATAGTAATCACCAGTTTGCCTGCTACCGTCAAATTGTATTTAGAAGTCTTCTGTGGACTTCAGTAGTGGATATGGATGGTTCTTGATGATCTATGGTTGACAGATATTATCATTTTGAACTTCTTATACATGTGATTGTTATGTCAGTCTAGTTAAGCTTTGGATAGAGCTCAAAATCTGAATTTTAGTATTCTTATCCAATTTATGAAGAGAATAGACCATAGTGTTGAGATGGCCAAGTTTGTTTCTTGTGCAACTCACCATATGAGAGCTCACATTAATTTCAAATTTTTGTGCTCTGTGCTAATTTCATTCATATACATGTGCTAATTTAAATGACTTGAATGATTTACATTTGATTATGTTAATTTGGTCATTTAAATTCTGTTGGATTAATGCTTTATTGTTTCATATTTATGCTGTAATTAATTATGATTATTTGCTAATATTGCACATATTACAACAATCCAATAGGAAAGTTTTAGGTTCAGCTCAAGATCTGTTTGATGATTGTCAAATTTGATTAGTAAAGATATATTGACTGATGTACTGAGAGCACTCTTTAACATCAATACTCTCGAGCTTTATCTTTGACTTCTTTAATATACATGTGGTATATGTTGAGCATATTATTTATTTTAAATGACATGGAGATACTTCATATGTATATGTTGATTTGGTCATTTAAATGCTTGCAACAATCTTTTGGGCGTATGTAACTTATATAGATAGTAAGTAAGCGAGATGGCAGAGGCACCGTCTTCGCCGCAGTCATCGACGTCGCCGAATGCGTCTGGACGTCCGACGATAGCGATACGTAAGCGAGATAGCAGAGGGAAATCAAAATTGCCTGCGGGCCGACTGATCATCACGGAGGTCAGTGACGTTGGGGTCCCTTTGAGTCCCCAGAGATCAGCGGCGAGATTCCGAACCATCTGCGGGATACTTGCAAGGGAACGAGTCCCCATCACCACACCAAGCTGGAAGTCTCTGACGGTCATAGAGAGAGGCGCGCTGTGGACATAATTTTCAGCCAAGTTCACTATCCTAGAAGCAGACCAGGCACGCGTGGAACGGCAAGCGTTGCTCGCGATGTGTCACACGTGGAGGACCTTCAAGAGCAAGCTTGTCATGAAGTACGTGAACACGGGTCGGACGCCCTTCACGAAATATCCATTCTTGACGCGGGAAATATGGGACGTCTTTGTGGCTATGAAGACGACGACCGAATTTCGGGAGCAAA
Organism: Phyllostachys edulis; assembly: GCA_036346405.1. Classification (NCBI taxonomy): domain Eukaryota; kingdom Viridiplantae; phylum Streptophyta; class Magnoliopsida; order Poales; family Poaceae; genus Phyllostachys; species Phyllostachys edulis. The sequence continues at coordinate 40,933,942 of CM070558.1, read as the reverse complement.
GTGCGGCGCACAAAGCTCTCCAGACATGAAACACTCACCCGCACAGACTCGGCACCGCTAGGTACGCGGGTAAATCCGCGGAATGGGCGGCGGAGGACGAGAATGCAACCGGGCTATTTCCTGAGATCACAGACCCGTGTGCCCTAAGCTGGTTAAAAGCGAGGGCAAAAGTCTTGTCTTCGGGCAGCATCTCTTTCACAAACCAGGCAGACCAGAAAGTGTCCCAACGTCTGGTAAATATGTCGAACTACCTAGTTGTTAATAAGTCCATAACTTCATAGTGTCTATAATAACATGATGACCTATTGCAGCATGAATTGACTGCCCAATCTTCCCAAGGCTCCTTCCAAGCAGACAGGAAGAAGGATATACTATCTACGGCCCTGGGAAACAAGGAGCACCCAGGTCACACGCGAGGCCTTGGGGTTAACGTACCTTGGAGTTATGGATTCCAAGGTGACTACAACACGTATAGGAGTAGGAAGAGATCCAAGGCTGAGCACGAGGACCGGTTGGTACAGATGCTTACTGCAAAATTTCAAGGACAGAAAACAAAATTGCAGGATCAAATAAATCAACTCCTGAACCAGTCGCAAGGCGTCCCCGTTAATTTGGGAGCCAGTCCTCCTCGACATCGAAGTAGCGTCGCGTCCACGTATAATTCTGAACATGATGACATCCAATTACATATTGACGACATCAAGGTAATGTACATCTTTGGAATACTCCAAAGATAGACCTATAGGATGGCTTAGCTAATTGTGTATCGTTTTGTAGGACCCGACGCCCTACAAGCTCCAAGTGAGGATGGTTGGGTCTATTTCTATTGAGAATGGGCGGGGGATGGCGTATCCATGCCAGGAAGGGACAGTGCAGCACGGTATCCAGCTGGTGCAGGGTTACGCCAGGGTCCAAGTGGATATGGTACATGATAATTTCATGGCCGTCCCGCTAGAGATTCGCCCGAACGAAGACATTAGAACACTAGGGGATGCCGTGCACACTTTTATCCAGTGGCCCAAGAAGGACACAGCCTTGGACCCAGCAGTGCCGCGATCTCGACACGACCATTCCTCTCCAACGGGACCCTCGATGACTCCACCTCATCCTTCGCCTCAGAAGGCCACCTCATCGGTTCCCGTGGAGAAGACGTCGAAGGAACAAGAAAGGCGTGCCGCCGTATCGGTTCCCGTGGAGAAGACGCCGAAGGAACAAGAAAAGCGTGCCGCCGTATTGGTTCCCGAGTCGTCTCGCCGGAAGACGCTGCCAGTCGTTAAGGCCAAATCAAAGTTGATGAACATTAAGGCGCTTCCCAAGCCCTCGAAATACAAAATTGGAAAACCGTCGTGCTCCGACACAGTATTAAGCCGCGCTAGATTAGGTTGTTAGTCTTTGCATCTCTGGTACATACGAAAGACCAAAAAGAAGGGGTGCGATACTGGAATCACCGTCAAATACAAGGATGAGCATTTCTTCAACGGGACGAGCCACTTCGTCGTGGGCTTCAGCGACTTATACGACCTATTCAACCTCATTGCCCTCGACACCTCGCTTCTACGATGTTGGACATTGTGTGTACAATCAAGTTCTACATAATACCGATAAATATCACAACTCATTGCTTATGTACAGATACATGATGAAAAAAGCCGAGGAATGGTCCGAACCGGTGGGTTTCCTCGACCCACACGTGGTCTCTATGCAAACCATCGAAACAGATGCATCCTTCGTTGAGAAATACATAACGGTGGGATTACTTCGTCAGAACTGGTGCCCTACAACCAGGGGTAAGTGCTTCACTACTTGCTACATAAATTTCATTTGTACTTTATATGCAGCACGAACTTAGGTTTAATGACTATAGCGACATACATGAGTAGGTACCACTGGATCCTTTTAGTCATTATACCAAAGAGGAACAAGTTAATATACCTTGATTCCTTAATTAGCAAAGAGCACGACTTTAGTATTCTGACAGAAATACTCGACAGGTATGCTCATTTCCTCCATACATAACTCTATTGTAGTCTACTTTCGTTTGAAATGGCCGAGGATAACTTTTTGGAATCATGTAGGTCGTTCACCGCCTATGTTGACGATGGAGGACTATACAAGGGGAGATCGGACCACACATTGACACACAGGACGTGATTTTCGGTACGCGCTACAACACAATAATGCTATATTATACTTCGTAATAACGCGTCTCGAACTGACTATACATATATATGTAATTCTATTTTTACAGTGCCGCTAACAAAAAAATGATGAGCTATGTACAATTTACGTTTGCCATCGTATGTAGCAAATCATTAGTGCTAAGATGAAGGATCCCGAGGTTTGTCAATCTCAAAATAATTATTTCTGAATTATAAATTTAAATATATATTATTACCACTTTACTCTTGCTAGCGACAGGACTTGATGATAGAATTAGATGCATTCGTTGCGAGAGAGATCGTGGACGTTCGAGGGAAGCTCCGCGCCTTCGTCAAGACACATATCATTCACCCCAAAGGAGACTTCCACTCACTACTACAAAAATACTAATACTAGAGGCCCGATCATAGACGGTTCATCGAAACCGTCTGTGTTAAAAATAATCTCAATCGGTTTTTGTTTACCGACCGTCTATGTTATCTTCTGCGCTAAAAACCGTCTGTGAAGAGGTCATATCACAGACGGTTCATGTTTAAAACCGTCTATGAAGTATCACAGACGGTGCTGACCAAAAACCGTCTGTGATATTACTACATATCACAAACGGTTTTTTGTCAGAACCGTCTGTGATACTTCGCAGACGGTTTTAAACATGAACCGTCTGTGATATTACTACATATCATAGACGGTTTTTTTTGTTATAACCTTCTGTGATAATATCGCTCTGTTTCAATCGTTTTCTTCTTCGTCGCCATCCGCCCGGCCTCGATGCGTCTCTTCATCGCATCGATCCGCCCGGCTCCCGGCGCGTCTCTTAAATCTCACGCTCTGAATTTATACCTTGTTTTATAAAAAGGATCATCTGCCATCGAAGATGATCATCCCCACTACATACTTATAAAAAAACTGAAATGGCTGCCTCTTCCTTGTCGCCGGCATTGATGGCCTACCCACAAGATCTTGTCTGAGCACCTCTCTCACAGACGTTGAATCGTCTGTCGCAGAAGAACACTGCTTCAACAAGGTGTCACTCCTCGTCGACCAAGAATTTCTCGGAGCGGATGACGGCCACCTTCCGCCGTCTTGACATCCTCCTCCGCCGTGTCTTCCGGGTGATCTCCCACTTTTGACGAGTTTACCGTGTCATCGACGTGGTTCTCCAAAACGAAGTTGCACGTCTTTAGGAGGCTTGCCGTCACTTGGGATCACAGAATCGGGCGGCAAGAAGCATCGAAGTCGACGGCCGAGACCCTCAAGCAAGGGAAGAGAGCCTATGGGCTCAATTCTTCTTGGTTCAATAGTCTGAGGGTCTTCGGGAGATACTTGAACGAGCGCGTCAGCGGGTGGACGCATTTCAGGCTTCGTTCGCAGATGATCAAGAACAGTCCGTTGCCGACACCGTCGCCTATGAAGTATTGAAGATGGAGATAGCAGCCTACCTCCGCCACTAGAAAAACTTTGTTTAATTATAGGTTTCTACTTTTTTTTAATATAAACATGTAATTTCTTCATGTCATGTAAGTGTATATACAAGATAAATATACTTGAGAAAAAACCATATCACAGACGGTTCCATTATGGAATCGTTTGTGATAATTATCATTGACGGTTCCATAATAGAACCGTCTGTGATAAGTCTCTTTATAAGTAGGAGGCCGTTGGCCGCTAGGGTTTGCGCTCTAACTCATCACTCCCAAGTGACCTTACTCTCGTTCCCTCCCCACCCGAAAGTGACCCGTCGACGCCGCCATTCTTCCCGTTGTCGACGGTTAGACCACCTGCGGTGACCGCAAAAGACACTCACACGATAAGAGTGTCTTTGTAGTGTCACCGCAGCCACTAACTATGGTGATGCCCTAACTCTCGTCACTCCCGGCTCCGCTTAGAGTTTGCGCCCGCCCTAACTCGTCACTCCCAGCAAGATTTACTCCGTTCCCCTCCCCACCTCGACGCCGCTGCTCGACCCCATCGCCGTCGCCGCCCGACCCCATTGCGCCCCGCTAGGGCCCTGGCCGGGCTTTGCTTTCCCCATCCTCCCTCTATTCTCCTCTAGATCTGTTAGCTTAATGTCTTTTGTTGAGTTTGATTTTTATGCTTGAGCCTTAAGTTGTGTCCTGATGTTTGTGTGATTTATGCAAGGTGAAGGAGATGGATGAGGTTGTCTTTGGTGGTAGGGTCGCCACCGTGGTTCTTGTTGTCTTGAGGTATCACCCTACCTTACTCCTCTCTGTCTCTACCCCTTGCTCTGTGATGAAAATGGCTAGTGCTCTGTGATGGATGCCGAGGGCTACTCTTTGGTGTGGTGGGTTTGGACACCCTTGGTCTTGTTCTCTTGTCGATGAAGCGCTCAATGATGTTAATAGTCTTATGCTGAAATTGAATTGATAATTAGTTCATATTAATAGTCCCTTGCTCTCGATGTAATGATGTCAATAGTCTTATGCTGAAATTGAATTGATAATTAGTTCATATTAATAGTCCCTTGCTCGTGATGTAATGATGTCAATAGTCTTATGCTGAAATTGAATTGATAATTAGTTCATATTAATAGTCCCCTTGTTCATGCGGTCAAGTTCTCCTACCTCTATGCGTGCACGCCCTACCATTCCATTCATAATCTCTTCTCTATAAAGTCTCCACGAGAGTGCTAGCATGCCATTAAAACCGGCATCATATATATATTATATATATATTATTAAGTAGTCTGACCACTTTAACCAACAATCCTTGGGGGTCCTCCACATAAAGCCAAGGATGAGGCGGTATCTCTGAGCAACCTCATTGAGCCCTGCAACTTTAAAAAGTATGGATGCAATGGTTGCATCGGGACATCAATTACGGATTGGGCGTCGCTATGTTCAAGAATGCGTTGAGTTAACTACTCGAATGAGTGGCATCACCTATCGACAACCAACAATCCTTGAGCATGTAATTGTCTTTAAAGCCAACAAGAACACCAAGCAACAAGTTGAGATGTCTTTTGAAATATGAGAATGGTTACTTTTAAACTTGTTGGGCTCAATGAGGTTGTTCGTGGCTACCGCCTCATCCTTCTCATGTCATGTGGATGATCCCCCAAAGTGGCCGAGAAACTACGTAACAATATATATCAATATATATATATATATATATATATATATATATATATATATATATATATATATATATATATATATATATATATATATATATATATATATGATGCCGATTTAATGGCACAAGCAACCATGCTGGGGCTTTATAGAAAAAGTCATCACTGAGCGGTTTCAACCACAAACCGTCTATGATAGTATACTTATCACAGAGCGGTTTCATCCACAAACCGTCTGCGATAAGTACTTATCCTGCGGTTTGTGGCTGAAACCGCTCAAGATATATACTATCACTGAGCGGTTTGAGTCACAAACCGCAGTGAAAGTATGCATCACGCAGCGGTTCAAAACCGCTCGTGATGACCTCATGTCATCATTGACCCATAAATTCAGACGGCTCACGAAACTGTCTGTGATGGCGTTTTTGAACCGTCTGTGAATACCTTTTCTGTAGTAGTGACTCCGTCGCCGACCCAGAGTTTCACCTCGTCAACACCTCTCAACCACGTGCAAATAAATGATTCAATTGTAATCTAATTGTAAATATAGCGAGAATACTTGAACAAATTCTTTTGTAATTTATTTTGACTAATGATCACTTTGAGTTGTCAACAATTGATTATCTGTGATGTATCTATTTTCTGCATGCTTGTTTTCAAAAGGCATGGCTAGCAATTCCTGAGGCTAGCAAAAAATAAAAAAAAGTAGTTAGGGTAATGAGCCTTCACAGGCGGTTTTTTGTTGAAACCGTCTGTGAAGGCATCATATCACATACGGTTTCTATTAAAAACCGTCTGTGATAGGTTAGGATATCACAGACGGTTCTATTTAGCGAACCGTGCGTGATACACCGAACGATTCGTAAATAGAACCGTCGTGATATCCTAACCTATCAGAGACGGTTTTTAATAGAAACCGTCTGTGATATGATGCCTTCACAGACGGTTTGAACAAAAAACCGTCTGTGTTATTACGTATCACAGACGGTTTTTGAATCATCTGTGATAACCGCCTATTATCACAGACGTACAAATACAGACGGTTTGGAAACCGTCTGTGATGACGGTTCCAAACCGTCTGTGATGAGGTTTTCTGTAGTGGTGAGTAGTCGAATCTTTCCTTCGACCACATTGAGTAGTTGAATCCTTCCTTCGACCACGTTGAGCAGTCGAATCCTTCCTTCCGACTAGTCGAAACTTCCTTTCAACCAGGTAGTCTAAACCTTCTGACCAGTCGAAACTTCCTTTCAACCAGGTTGTCTAAACCTTCCGACCAGTCAAAACTTCCTTTCGACCAGGTACTCGAACCTCCTTCTGACCAGTCGAACCTCTTTCGACTAGGTACTCGAACCCCCTTCTGACTACGTCCTGTAGTCAAACCTCCCTCCGAGAGCCCGTTCTCCTTCGTCCAAGCTCCGATTCGGGTGATTCAAATTTCTAAATCTGTCTAAAATCAGGATCTCGCTTTCTTTTCTAAAATTATTTAATTTGGAGTTCCTTTGGATTTTATTTGAATTTGCTTCCTTTTCAGGTGTAGATTTCAACGACTTCGGGGAACCCGAGTACTTCGAAGAGGTAGATCCTCAAGCGTTTGAGCAAGACAAGTTACATCCTTTGATCATACTTGAGCCTAGTATTTAAAATTATTTAAATTCTGTTTTAAACTATTATTACGTGCTTATTTATATTCCAGTAATTTAAATTCCTGTTTTAAATTACTAGTTAATCCCATTACCGTTGTACAACCTATGTTGAAATTGTAGTTGCCATTCCCATGTCACCTTAGTGGAAAATCTAGTCGATACACTAGTATGACTAGAACATGTTGAAAAACAGTGTGCTTAGACAAAGCTTAGACCGAAAGTGTTTAATTTTGGGGAATTTAGCCAAAAAGTTCAGCTATGTTTTGAAAACGATTCTATGGTATTATCTTTACCATAGAAATTTATAAAATGATTTAACTTGTTAAACAAAATAGAAATTGGTTTGGACTTGGACGAATTGGATGTTTGGATGGGTGCATGTCTATGCACGAGATTGACTCATTTCTATGGTCGAGGCCCTGGGTTTGTTTTGGAAGTCGCCCAAGTTAGTTAAGGACCGGTCTTCGAGCACATTTTGCTAAGCCTCTCCGTACTACCACATGTCCTGAGTGGGCATGATCTGGCTAACTAATTGGCAACATTTCACCGTGGTCGTGCCATCTGGTTGTGTGGGTGTCTTTTACGACCCACTTTCATGTATTCCCACATGGCGCAAGAGGGGGCTTAAGTCCGGCGGGTTTCTATCTAAAGGAAGTGAAACCTTAGCGAGGCGGGACTACGGTGGAATGACGCTTTGTAAAGGCCTTATCACGTGCTCTAGATTGCTTACCTAAGGTAGTGAGCGGTGGTATCAACGGATGTCAAACAAACTAGAGAAGTCGTATCGTGTGGGTAAAGTTGTACAATCTCTACAGAGTGTTAAGAACTATTAGAATAGCCATGTCCACGGTCATAGACATGCTAGCAAAGCCACTCCAAGTTAGACTTTGGTTTTTGTTTTCAAAAGACTTTGTCAAATAATTTTGGATTTCTTATCCAATCGGGAAATTGGGCGGATAGCCTTGTGATAGGAAGGTATCCTTCACTACTCTTGTGTGAATGTTATCTGACTATAAAACTTGAGATTTAGAAAATGAAATTTAGTTATGGAATAACTGCTTTGGAACTTAGTACAAGTATTTGGAAAGAAACTTTGCTTTACGCAAAATCAACTATATAAGTCTTCTTTGGATATATCCCTGCATGCATTATGATTATGTTAATTGGGTGTAACTTACGGAGTACATTCATTTGTGTTCACCTTGCTTAATAAATTGTTGAGCAGGAGAGGAGTTCTACAAGGAGTTGAGAACTCGGACGACTAGGCTGCGTCCCCCAGACGATTACCTGTGGCGAATCGTGTGGTCTACCTTATTGCCTTGGCTTCCGTTGTATTTTGGTTTTGGCTTTGTGCCCTTTTTGTAATAACTCAAATTATTTTGAATAAATCGCGTGTTATGGTTATGCTATCCACTTTTGTTTGACTTTGTACACTAGCTATTCCTGAACTAGTGTATGAGACACAGAGAATCTGGGATCCTTCGCTCCTGGGTTTAACAAGAAGTGGTATCAGAGCCATATCGACTGCTGGTCATAACCTAGTTAGAAAGGCCGATGGTTAGAGCACTTTAAAACTTATTTTATAAAACAAGAAAAATAATTCATTCTCTCCTCATCTTGGTCATCTATCTATCCTTAGCTTCTTTTGGCAATTCTTTCCTACCTTGTTCTCTCTTCACCATTTTACAACGTTAAATGGATCCTTTTTTCTTGAAAATTTCTATAGATGGTCTCACGATTATTAACTGTTGTGTTCAAGACCTCAAGGCCCAAAGCTGTCAAGAGTCCCCAAAGACCATGAGCATCGAGTAGAATATTGTATAAAGCTATTAAAGTTTTTTGGAAAAGCTTTTCGAGTTAGTCGTAAGTCTTGTTTCGACCACCCCCCCTGGTCGTAAGCTTTTCTACGACTAGTCTCTAGTCGTTTTGTCTGGGTGGATTGTTTCGCTCTATCCCCCTTAGTTTCTCCTCTCTTTCCTAAGTCTTTGGAGACTAGCAGATGGTGACTACTCTCTTTGGCAGTGGCAGCACCAGCAGTCAGGGAAGAGAGATTGTGGGTGATCAAGAGAACCCAATTCTACCACCACCACCCCCTCCAGCTGAAGGACCCAATTGGCGCCAAATGATGGCCAACCAGGCCCAACTGATTAGTCTGCTCGTGCAATCGATCAACAAAGCGCAGAACTTGCAAGCAGCAGCAGCAACTCAACCTCAAGCTCATGCTCCACCTCCCCCAAGGACCAACATATCAGAATTCATGAGGATGCATCCTCCAACCTTCTCCAGCAGCGCCGAGCCAATGTAGGCTGATGATTGGCTCAGGGCAGTCGGCAAAAAACTGGATATGGTCCAGTGCACTGATCGTGAGAGGGTTCTGTTCGTCTCTCACTAACTGAATGGACCAGCGTTATAATAGTGGGACAATTTTGCCCAGTTTCACACTGATGCTCAGACTATCACTTGGGATGAGTTCACGCAAGCTTTCCGTCGTGAACACATCCCCTCAGGCATGGTGGCCCTGAAGAAGAAAGAGTTCCGCACCTTGCGCCAAGGCAACCGCTCAGTCAATGAGTATTTGCACAAGTTCAACCAGTTAGCCTACTATGCACCTGAAGATGTTGCAACCGATGAAGCCAAGCAAAAACGCTTCTTGGAAGGACTCAATGATGATATCTCTTTTCGCCTCATTGCTCAGGACTATACCGACTTCCAACAGTTGGAGAACAAAGTTATCCGCTAGGAGAGCAAGCACCTAGAGATGGAGAATTGCAAGAGAAGGATAGCATGCCAGAAGTTCAACTTTTGGGGTTTTCCCAAGCCCTACACCACTCAGACTCAGCCACCCCAGCACTGGAGAGTCCGGTCCTCTTCAACCAAATCACCTGTGCCAGCTCAGCGCCCAATCAACTCCGGTGTCCGCAACACTTCTCTTGGAGGCTAGTTCCCGAAGAAGACACCTACCTCCACTGCAGGAGTTACTTGCTTCTATTGTAATGAATTGGGGCACTATACCAATAAGCGCTCGAAGAAGTAGCAACCAGTGGCTCCAACCCGACCAAACCAGGGAGTTCCAGCCCGTAGCAGCACTCCAGTCGTAAAGCCATCGGTTCAGTTCATGAAGGGACATATGAATCACGTCACATCAGAAGAAGTTCAGACTGCACCAGATGTGGTCTTTGGTATGTTCCTTGTCAATTCAGTGCCAGCATCAGTTTTATTCGATTCAAGATCTTCACATTCTTTTATTTCAAGTAAGTTTGTGGGAAAATATGGGTTATCTATCTCTCCTTTAGTTAACCCTATGTTAATCCATTCTCTGGGCTCGGAAATAAGGACTAGTTGTAATACCCCGGCCTACTCGTAGTGCGGTCTATGTGGCCTATGAGGAGTCATGTGGTGAGATTAGTCCCATATCACTTGTTTAAAGTGAGTTGTAGTAGTATATAATGCATGTTGGGTCCAAACTTAGCACCTCTAGGTTAACCCTTTTACATGAATCGAGGACGAAAGTGTAAGTGGGGTGCTATGTGTGCGCGGGTCCGCCCCACGGTGGGCTGGACATTGAGCGGATTTTGGGCTAGGGTGTTACGCTAGTTCCCTATGCCAAAACCTTACCTTAAAAATATCAGGAGTGCATTTCTTGGCAGACTTAATAGTCTTGCAATCCCAGGGATTGGATGCGATTCTTGGTATGGATTGGCTAGCTAAGAATCAAGGTTAGATAGACTGTGCCAATAGGTCTATCACCCTCACCAATGAGCAAGGGATCCAAGTAGAATTCTAACCCAAGACCTTCGTTAGAGAAAGTTCTGTCCTAGCCAGTTTGAAGGAAGTGAAGATAGAAGACATTCCAGTGGTAAAAGATTACTTGGAAGTTTTTCGTGAGGAATTACCCGGAATACCGCTAGATAGGGACATAATGTTCCTAATTGACCTAGTCCTAGGGCCGGCTCCAATCTCAAAGAGACCCTATAGAATGCCCACAAATGAGTTAGAAGAATTGAAGAAACAAATCGAAGAATTACAAGACAAGGGTTATATTCAGCCAAGTTCATCACCTTAGAGAGCACTGGTACTGTTTATCAAAAATAAAGATAACAATATGAGGATGTGCATGGATTACAGATCACTCAATGAAGTCACAATTAAGAACAAATATCCTTTACCCAGGATCGACAATCTCTTTGATTGGTTGAAAGGAGCAAGTGTTTTCTCCAAGATTGACTTAAGATATGGTTATCATCAGTTGAAGATCAGACCAGAAGACATCCCTAAGACTGTTTTCACCACAAGATATGGACTGTATGAGTTCACAATAATGTCATTTGGATTGACAAATGCACTAGCTTACTTCATGAATACGATGAATAAAGTATTCATGGAATTCTTGGATAAGTTTGTGGTCATATTCATAGACGACATTCTCATCTACTTAAAGGATGAAGAAGAGCATGAGAAGCATGTCAGGACAGTTTTAGAGAGGCTTAAGGAGCAACCGCTCTATGCCAAATTCAATAATAGTGAATTTTGGCTAAGCCAAGTAGCTTTTCTCGGACATATCATGTTAGCAAGAGGAGTTGCAGTAGATCCCGCCAAAGTTGGAACTGTAATATATTGGAATCAACCCAAGTCCGTCATCAAAGTAAGAAATTTCCTTGGTTTAGCTGGTTATTACTGAAGATTCATCGACGGTTTCTCCAAAACCACCATACCTTTGACTCAGCTCTTGAAGAAAGGGAAGAAGTTTGAATGGACAGATACTTGTGAGCAAAGTTTCCAGGAGTTGAAGAAAAGACCAGTTTCTGCACCCGTGTTGATCTTACCTGACATCCATAAGGACTTTGAGATTTTCTGTGATGCCTCTCGTCAGGGCCTTGGGTGTGTGCTGATGCAGGAAGATAAAGTTGTAGCTTATGCATCTCGACAACAGAAGCCTCATGAAGGAAATGACCCTACACATGATTTGGAATTAGCCGCAATTGTGCATGCCTTGAAAATTTGGCAGCATTATCTTATTGATAATCACTGTGAGATTTTCGCGGATCACAAAAGTTTGAAGTACATCTTCACTCAGTCAGAACTCAATCTCAGGCAAAGGAGATGGTTAGAACTAATAAAGGATTATAACCTTGGAATCCGTTATCATCCAGGCAAGACAAATGTAGTGGCAGATGCCCTAAGTCGAAAAGGGTATTGCAACACTGTGTTGGTTCAGAAGAGTCAGCCAAGATTATATAAAGAGTTGATGCATCTGAATTTAGAGATTATTAACCATGGTTGTATAAACACCTTAGAAGTTCAACCGACTCTTCAGAGTCAAATCAGAGAAAATTAGAAAGAAGATGAAGACATCAAAGAAATCAAGAAGAGGATGAGCAAGGTACAAAGTGGTTTGGTAACCGCATTTGTGTACCTGATCACCAAGAAACAAAGCAGCTGATTCTGAAGGAAGCTCATGAATCATCTTACTCTATTCATCCGGGAAGTACCAAGATGTACCAAGATCTGAAGGAAAAGTACTAGTGGGTCAGTATGAAGTGAGAGATTGCTGAATTTGTTGCATATTGTGATGTATACCAAAGAGTCAAGGCAGAACATCAAAGACCAGCTGGATTGTTGCAGCCCTTACCAAGTCCCGAGTGGAAGTTGGAACAAATCGGCATGGACTTTATCACCGGATTGCCTAGGACCCAATCGGGATATGATTCCATCTGGGTTGTGATTGGCCGTTTAACTAATGTGACACACTTCATTCCCGTCAAGACCACTTACCAAAGCAGTAAATTGGCAGAGCTGTATATGGCCAGAATCGTTTGTCTACATGGAGTACCTAAAAAGGTAGTGTCCGATAGAGGATCACAGTTCACATCTAGATTTTGCAAGAGCCTGCATGAAGCTTTGGGAACTAGAAAAATTCATATTCCAGCAGAAAAGGGCCTCGGGAATTCAAAATTTGAATCGTTTTGAGCATTTGAAGCATGTTTAACTCTATTATTATTATTATTTCTATGCAATTTATATGTTGTATTCACTGTTTGATTATCTGTGATTGTTTATATTACTTTTAATCATTGAAAATAGCAGTAAATCATGAAAAATGCATAGAAAAATATGGGAACATTATGAGAATTTTTGCAACCATTTTATGCAAATTACCAGCAGTAATCTTATGAACTCGTTGCATGAATATGTAGATGACTGGCATCACGAACCGAGAGTTCGAAGAGCTGGCCCAGCATGGCCAGAATTACTTGACTTGGGCCTCTGACGTTGAGATCGTACTTGGGGCCAAGAAGCTCCGTACTGCTATCGGATTTGGCACCTCAAAGGATGCCAATCCCACTGCTGAGGAAAATGATCTCGCACTTCACTTCCTTAGACACCATCTCTACCTAACGCTTAAGAATGAGTATATGGCGGAGAAGAATGCACTAGCTTTGTTGACCACACTGAACAAGCAGTTTGAGAAGCTGAAGTACACCATTGTTCCTCGGGCAGAGCAGGAATGGACCCGACTGCATTTTGCTGACTACAAGACCGTGGGAGAGTACAATTTTGCCTTGCATAGAATTTGTGCTAGTCTTCAACTCTGTGGTAAGGTAATCACAGATGAGCAGAAGATTGATAAGATTCTCTCTACCATTCACCCAAATGCGGTGCAATCCACACACAACTATCGTCGAGACGGCTACAAGGAGTATGCCGAATTGATTGACATCATGCAAGTTGCGGAAGCTCAAGATGATGTTCTAAGAAAGAACTACATCTCATAGTCATCTAGTAGTAATATTGGCCATAAAGCCAATGCTAGCAGCTACAAGGTGAGAAAGCCTTACTCAAAGGAAAGGGGCAAGAAGGGTAAGGTCATGAGGCACAAGGCCAAGCCAAATGCTCAAGCCAAGAAGGGCGGACAAAGGAGGCGTGATGATAAGCCCTATGGCCAGCAGGACCAAGGATGCTACAAATGTGGCACATGGGGGCTTTGGTCACGAGTTTGCCGTGAGCCGCAGCACGTTATTGATGCTTTCAAGTCTCAGAAGAAGGGCAAAGGACAACATGAGGCATACCTCGCCATTGCAGGCATGGAGGATCCACGGCCATTAGTTGTACTCATAGATGTGGACAGCCCAGTAGCAGCCACCATCACCCCTCCTTTGGACATCATAGCGACCGTAGCCATAGTTGCCCAAGAGAAGAAGATTGACATATAGCAGATTCAGGCAGAAGTTTCTTCGTACTTCGCCGATTCGATCTACTGCACGCATTGCACTTATATATTTTTATCATCACTTGCAGTTAGTGGTTGTGATAGAACGTTGAATTATTTGAATAATGGTTGTAAGCTCTAGGAGAGCAAAGCATTAAATTCTTATGATGAGTCCTGTAAGGCTTATTTTTCCGTATTAATAACAACAAGTTATGTTCTAATTTTGAAGTATTTTATTTATGTGTTGAGTGCTTCCTACTACATATTAATAAATTACTTTATATCAGAACGCGTATGGCGCCCTATGGAGGAAGTGTGCTTAGCGAATAGCAGCACAACGAATACCATCTTGAGAGAGATGTGATTCTTTTAGTCGATCAGCAAGAATGCTGGTAGCCTTTCGATAATCGTGAGCAGCGATACTTGTATAATAGGCTCAGGAAGAGCCACAATTATACTCCTGATGGACACAACTTTGGTCATTGAAGAAGCCTTATTGTACCCAGAATCAACTAGAACTCTCCTAAGTTTTAAGGATATTCGTACTAACGGTTTTCACGTAGAGACTGAAGAAGAGTATGGTAAGGAATACCTGTTCATTACAAAGCGTGAAGAAAGTGGAAAAAAGGTATTAGAACGACTTCCTTCATATAACACTGGGCTATACTACGCTAATATTAAAGCACCTGCAGCCTATACTGTCCTGAAAACCATATTTAGAAGCTCTAAACTTTTCTGTCTCTAGCATGGTAGATTAGGCTACCCAGGTCTTAGGATGATGAGAAATATAATTAACAATTCACAGGGACATAATATTAAAGTAAAGAATTTCTCGAATCAGGAAGATTTTATGTGCCCCGCATGTGCCACTAAGAAATTAATTACTAGACCTTCTGCTCTGAAAGTGAAGGATGAAATTCATGCATTCCAGGACCATATCCAGGGAGACATTTACGGTCCTATATAGCCCCTGTTAGGGCCATTTAGATATTTTATGGTTCTCATCGATGCTTCCTCAAAATGGTCGCACATATGTTTATTGTCTACGAGAAACCACGCTTTTGCAAAGCTAATCTCGTAGATAATTAAAATTAAGAATAATTTCTCTAATCATCATGTGAAGTCCATCAGAATGGACAACACCAGAAAATTTACTTCAAAGGCATTTGATGATTATTGCATAGCAATGGGAATTAACGTTGAGCATTCCGTACCATATGTCCACACCCAGAATGGACTAGCAGAGGCATTAATTAAAAGAAATAAATTTATCGCCCGACCGCTTTTGCAGAATTGTAATTTATCAACTAAATGTTGGGGACACGCAGTCCTATACACAACAACTCTCATCAACTTTAGACCATTGGCATATAACATCCATTCACCGATGCAACTAGCGCAAGGGTCAGCACCGAAAATTTCTTATCTTCGCAGATTTAGTTGCATGGTTTATATACCTATACCACCACCACAACGAACAGCAATAGGCCCTCTCTAAAAGTCTGGGATATATGTTGCTTATGATACAACATCCATAATCAGGTATTTGGACCCTATGACGGGAGGTTTGCATACTACCCGATTCGCTGATAGTATATTTGATAATGATAATTTCCCGTCATTAGGGAGAGAAAATCAACCCCTTGATGAAAAATATCGGGAAATAACGTGGCAAGCCATGAGAATCCATGCATATGACCCACACACTAGTGAAGCAAATAGAGAAATCCAGAAGACAATTGATTTGCAAGCATTAGCGAATCAACTGCCAGACCACTAGTGATTTGAAGAGCATGACCAAGTCACATATGTCTGCACACAATGCACCAGGCGGGGAGGGGTTGAAATACCAAAGAAAATTGAAAGTACCCATAATCCAGTCCAGAGGCCTTAGAATAAAAGGACGAGAACTCCAGCCCCTCGAATCCTAAATAGTCGGGGACGCATAATGAAAAAGGATAAGAAGGACTTGACACAGCCGACCACTGAAGTTCCCCAGAACCAGAAGGGGAGCTAGTTGAGACCTGGCACCAATGTGGAACCTTCAGGAAGAGGCATACCGGATTTGAACATTCCCACGAAGGGAGATATCAGCATGGATGTGTGCGCACACACCGGAGCTGAAAAACTAAAGGGACTTGCTCCCATAATTGGAAGCAGCGGTGAGCAAGTAGAAGCATTAGAAGAATCGCCCCATGAAGAAATAGGTACAAACTATGTGACCACAGTAGAATCTATAAATAAGACAACAACCTATGTCGATATTTATTTTACAAAGAAAATTATCACAATCATCGATCTTGATCCAGAGCCTGCATCGCTCGCTGAATGTAAGAAAAGATCAAATTGGGAAAATTGAAAGAAGGCAATAGCAACTAAATTATTATCTCTGAATAAAAGAGAGGTGTTTGGGCGTGTAAGCCGCACGCCTCCCCATGTGCACTCCGTAGGGCATAAGTGGGTACTTGTTCGAAAGAGAAATGAAAATAATGAAGTTGTAAGATATAAAGCAAGGCTCATTGCACAAGGTTTCACTCGATGTCCAGGAGTTGATTATAAAGAAACATATTCCCTGGTTATGGGTGGAACTACCTTTAGATATTTAATCTCAATGGCAGCAAACTTGAATTTAGAAATGAAATTGATGGATGTGGTAACTGCATTCCTTTATGGAAACTTGGGCTCAGATATTTATATGAAGGTACCTGAAGGTATCCCTGTCCTGAACAAGACAGAGCAAATAGAGATCTCTACAGTGTGCAACTCAGAAAGTCACTGTACGGACTTAATCAATTAGGCAAAATGTGGTATAATCGCTTGAGCAACTTTCTATGCAAGAAAGGCTACACGAACAATGAGGATTGTCCCTGTGTATTTATACGACAATCCCATGATGGATTTTGTATAATCTCAGTGTATGTAGATGATCTGAATATCATCAGAACACTAGAAGATATTAAGAAAGCAAGCACTTACCTGGAGTCGGAGTTCGAAATGAAAGATTTGGTTAAAACCAAATATTGCCTAGACTTGCAAATTGAGCATGCCCCTAAAGGGAAATTAGTGCATCAGTCAACCTACACTCAAAAGGTCACTATTACTGAAAAGGTCTTCACAGACAGTTCAACGTCATCACAGACGGTTTCGTGAGCCGTCTAAGTTTATGCGTCAGTAATGACATGAGGTCATCACAGACGGTTTTTGAACCGTCTGTGATGCATACTATCCTGAGCGGTTATTAACTCGAACCGCTTTGTGATAGTTGCCTATCCTGATGGTTTTAGATGAAACCGCTCGTGATAGTTATATATCATGAGCGGTTTGTAGATGAAACCGTCCGTGATAGATGTTGTATCACAGACGGTTTGTAGATGAAACTATCTGTGATATATGGATGTATCATAGACGGTTTGTAGATGAAACTGTCCATGATAGCTGATGTATCACAGACGGTCTGTCCTAAGAAACAATCTGTGATATTCTTTTTGTATTGCTAAATCTATTTTTGTTTATTGGCTAGCCTTAGGAAATGCTAGCCATGCCATCTGAAATAAGCAGAAACACAACAAGTACATGTACATATCCAATTCACATTCATTTTAGAAACAAGCACATCCAATTCACATTCATTTCAGAAACAAGCACAACCATTTTATAAATCAATTAACTCAAATGAACTAAAATTAACCATTTATGAACAAATATATACACATGTTCCATTAAGTTCAATATTATCCCAATCAAGTTCAATCTACATTGTGGAACTTCCCTTTTGGGTTTATGACCTCATGTATCAAGAAGGCCGCAAACTGTATTTGAATGCGTTCGAGCTGGGCCTGTTCCAATGGAGTTTCAGCTATAGTCACAACCTGTCGCTAGGAATATTAAAGTTGTGAATATATAAATTAATAAGTATGAAATAATTATTGTAGGATTGGCAAACCTGAGGATCTTTGGTCACCGCGGAACCGAGGAGTAGTTGTATGTTGTGGCAAACATAGTATCCACAGATGTTGCCTACCGACTGCTGGTGGCATTGCAAAAATATAATTGGTTAGTTCGAGAGGCATTACTACGAAGTGTTATATAAGATTAATGTGTACTAGCGAATGCTGGGAATTTGAAATCATGTCGCAGGTTCACTCCCTTGCATCTCCCTCCCTTTGTATAGTACGTGATGAACGACCTACGTGATTCCAAAAACTTAGCTTTAACCATTGCAAAGGAAGAAAAGTCTACAATAGAGTTGTCTATGGAAGAAATATGTTTACCTATCGATTAAGTTTTGGACAATTGTGAAGTCATGATTGGACCTCTTTAGGGAATCAAGGTATATTACCTCGTTCCATTTTGGTATAATTACAATTAGAATCCAGTGAAACCTACACAGGTATGTCGCCATGGTCATTAAACCTAAGTTCGTGTTGCTTATAAAGTACAAATCAACAAGTATAGCTACTAGTGCAGCACTTACAGCTGGTTGTAGTGCAAAAGTATGAAATCCTTCTTGCGGTGATCCAGCAAAAATGTCGTCATGTAATCCTCGATGAAGGCTGCATTGTCCTCGATGGTTTGCATGGAGACCAAGAGTGGGTCGAGAAAACCTATTGATGATTTACTTGATGTGGTTTGTACGATCATGTATCTATATATATGTACACAAGCTAGGAGTTATATATGACATTTATCGGTATTACATGAATGTAGACTGTGATTGTATACACTTACAGTGTCCAGCATCGCATGAGTGAGGCATTGAGGACGTTGAGGTTGAAGAGTAAGAACAAGTCATCGAAGGTCACAGTGAAGACACAGTCTTGAAACTTGTGGTTAAAATGAATTTTCTTGAACTTGACAGTGACGCCCGAGCACCGTTGTCCATCCGTCTTTTTGGCCTGTTCCATGTACCATTCATGCAATCTCTGGGAAGCCAATCCTAGGGTTTTGAGGTGCTCTATCGGGACGACCAACGTCTCGCCATGTATGAATTTCCAGGCCAACGGTAAGAAGGGGATATCATTGGGCTTCTTTGATTTGCCCTTGCCTCCTCGCTTTTTAGAGGTCGACCGGGCACGAGGGTAGATGCATCTGATGCACCGGGTCCTTATCGCATCAGTGCAGGTAACACTGGTGCAGGTAGCTCCGGTGCAGATACTTCCCGTGAAGTTGACACCGGTGCAGGTAGCTCTAGGCAGATGTCGCTCTTGGGCCACTAGATGAATATTCCAATGGCTTGCCCTAAAGTCATGACCTCGTCGTTTGGGGGGATCTCCGGCTGGACGACCTCGAAATTGGTATAAACACCGTCCACATTCACTTTTTCAAAACCCGACGCTACATTTACACCATGCAGCAAGGCCCAGACATCAGATGGATACGCTTGGCCCCAAGCAGCATCCAGGGCAACGAAGGCACATCTCACTTAGAGCTTGCACTTCGTAGCCACCTATGTAACGATACAAAATTAGCTACTCCAATAGGCCTATCAATGGATCGAGTATTCCAGAGATAATAATTATTACCAGGATGTCATCAACAGGAAATCTGTCGTCGCTTTCTAAGTTATGGTTGGACGCGCAGCTACTCAAATGTTTGGGGGGCTGGCTGGCATAGTAGTGGCGGGGGCTTCCAACTGATTTGCCCTAAGCCTTTCCTCTGTGAGGGATGCACGAATCTCCTCTCGTGCGATATGTCGCAGCTCCTCTCTGAGGGATGCATGAATCTCTTCTCGTAGCAGTGCTTCGCGCACGGCTTTAGCTCCCTTCCTACTTTGGTATGCCCCGGAGTCATCTGGGAATCCATATTTCCATGGAACATAAGACCAAGGCCTCTCATGCGAAGCGGATACTCCTTGTTTCCCAGGGCCGCTGAGAGTATATCTCTCTCCCTAACTGCCTAGAATGAGCATTGGGAAGATTGTGCAGTACTCAGCGCTTCCTATAAGAGTCCGACATGCTATTTCACTTCCTATGAAGTTATCGAGTAATTACAAACTAGGTAGTTCGATATCTTACCAGGTGTTGGGACACTTTCTCGTCTACGAGGTTTGGAAAAGAGATGACCTCTGAAGACACAGTAGATGACATCGCTCTTATCTAGTTTCGGGCGCGCTCATCAGGGATCTTAGCAAATGGCGGGGAGGCGTGCCACTAGATTGCATGCTTGTCCTGATCCCTCCATTGCGGGATTTTACCCACATACCCAGCGGTGCCAAGTCTGTGGGGGTGCGTGTTTTTTGCTTGGAGGGCCCTATGCGCTGTACTTTCACTCCTAAAATCATCTGTCGTCTTCTTCACCAAAAAATCTCCCTAGTACTCCTCCATGAACGGATACTTCTGGAAGGGCGTCAGATTCTTCTCCACGTAATTATTGATAAGTGTGCTCTTGAAGTTGTTCCATGCTTTGCACGCCACTAGCAACACGTTTCGTTGCACGAAGGCCTAGTGTTGTTCTGGGATCTTGAACGATCGTAAAATTTCCGTCACCAGCCCAGCTTTCTCAACATCGGTCAACTCCTTCCACGAATTGTAGGTGATCCTGACCTGTTGGCGTGCAACTATTTCGACTGTTGTCCGGAATGCGGACACTGCTCGGTGAGGACTCAAAGGGGTCCCAGACACATCGACAGTCGTGATGGTAAATCGGCCCTTGGGCCTTTTTGATATTCCTATTTCCTCGCGCTTGGATTTTTTCAGAGGATGGTACATCAGACGCATGAGGCGACGATGAAGAAGAATGAGCGGACGACATCTTCACGAGAAATAGAAGTTCTAACACGCATGAACATATTATCATAAGATTCTCTATGTGTATGGGTATACACACCAATTAAATGACATAATTGACATATAAACATGTAAATCCTCCAAGTCATTTAAAAGGAATAATATGCTTAACACAAACATCATGTGAACAAATAAAATCAGCATAAAGCTAAGATTTAATATTTTGATATTGCTCTCAGATGTAGAGTTGCACAAGATTTAATCTTGGCCTTCTCGCTACTTTAGTTTATACTCTTCATTAATTGAATTTGACAATATTAATTCAAACTTTGATCTCTAAAATAGTGCTTTACTTATCCGCCTACAGGATCTTTAAACAAAAGACAACAGATAATACTTTCGGCCAACAGGAGATCAAAGCAAAATGATAACCAAAACAACACTCCAGTCAGCCAACAAAACTTGATCTACGGACATAATAGCATGTATTATGAATTGGATCATAGAACTTGGAGGTTCAACCAATTAACCAACTGAAAGTAACAGACTAAATGCTAAAGATCAATCATCAGTAGTAAGCATTCCAATTAGAGCTCAAGTTCAAACCTGATTTTCAAAACAATTTCAGTACAAGGCTATTATCATCACAGAGCATTCATCTCAAGCCCACTACACCACATTGCAATATGAACATATCGAATGCAAAGGGCTAATTAAATTGAAATATTGTGATACTCACAAAGCAGATGG
Source organism: Phyllostachys edulis (assembly GCA_036346405.1). Taxonomy (NCBI): domain Eukaryota; kingdom Viridiplantae; phylum Streptophyta; class Magnoliopsida; order Poales; family Poaceae; genus Phyllostachys; species Phyllostachys edulis. The sequence continues at coordinate 40,912,366 of CM070558.1, read as the reverse complement.
TAATCAAAGCCACTGAGCAATCTGAGCAATGTGCAATGCGACGTGTGCTCGGGGGAGGGGAGGAGGCGGGCTTGGGGGAGGAGGTGCACTAGGCTCGGGGAAGGAGGGGCGTCGGGTTCGGGGAGGCGGCGACTCGTACTCGGGCAGGAGGTGCACTGGGCTCGGGGGAGGGGAGGCGGTGGGCTCGGGGAGGAGGTGCGTTGGGCAGGAGGTGCACCGGGCTCAGGGGAGCAGAGGAGGGGGGCTTGGGGAGGAGGCGCGTCGGGCAGGAGTTGCACCGGGCTCGGGGGAGGGGAGGAGACACGTCGGGCTTGGGGAGGAGGCACGTCAGGCTTGGGGAGGCGACGGCTCGTGCTCGGGGAGGAGGTGCACTGGGCTCGAGGTGGAGGTAGCGACGAACTCGGGGGAGGAGGGAAATATTAGAGAAATCCTAGAGTCCAAATATAAATAGGGTTGGACATCACAGACGGTTCTAAAGTAGAACCGTCTACGATAAGTACGCATCACAGACGGTTCTAATAAATAACCGTCTGTGATATGTGATGTATCACAGACAGTTTGTAGATGAAATTGCCTGCGATAGCTTATGTATCACAGACGGTTTGTAGATGAAACCGCCTACCATAGATTATCACAGACGGTTTGTACTAAGGAACCGTCTGTGACATTCTTTTGTGTTGCCAAATATATTTTTGTATATTGGCTGGCCTTAGGAAATGCCAGCCATGCCCTCTGAAATAAGCAGAAACAAAACAAGTACATATATACATCCAATTCACATTCATTTTAAAAAACAAGCACATCCATTTCACAAATTCACATACGATACATTCTCATATACATAAATGCAAATTCAGAACATATGACACATAAACATTTCATTCATCATTCCACTTGCTTATCTCCTTTAAAAATTAGCCCTTCATGATGATCGATGCGTATGTAGCTAGTTTCGTCACGTTGTTCTTCCTCGACCCTTATGCCGTTTTTGAAAGGAGGCAACTCATCAAAATTGATTGTATTCTTCCTCGTCCACTACATCTCAACTCCGACAATCATCCTTTTTCCATGAAGAACTACGTGGTGCTTTTTATTTGCCTAGTCAGTTATATAGAAGACTTGAACAACTTGGTTAGCGAGTACGAATGGTTCGTCTTTGTATCCGACACGTTTGAGGTCCACGGTAGTGACGTCGTACTTGTCGACCTTCATTGTGGGAGATGGTCCAAACGGCACCGAAACAGGGGGATCTTGACAAGCACGTAGTCAAGCTACCAAATCTCCTCTTTGAGCCCATAGTAGGAGTTCCTCAACCCATCGGTACTAAACGCATCTATACGGACACCGTTGTTCTGTTAGTGCTCTTCATATCCAGAGCCTGCATACAGAATGTGTACCCATTTATGTCGTATCCTTACCATGTCACAACTGTAAATATTGGCCCTTTTGCCAACCATGTCAGCATATCACTTGACGAGCTCCTAGCGAGTCGTGTCTTCAACTATTGGTTGAACCGACTGCTGTGTTGTCTTGTGATCCAAACATCCGGCCACTCCGGATTCTGTTGCCGAAGCACGTCCTTGTGCTGGTCGATATACGGAGACACTTCAGTCATGTGTTGTAAGACCGTGAAATGGGCTTGAGCATAGGCTCTCATCTCTGGAGTGATTGTTTTCCTTCGAATGGTCTCGATACCCTCGAGCCTCCCCTCATGGTGAGATCGAGGCACACCTATCGGTTCGACCTGAGCTATGTAATCGACGTTGAACTCAATGACCTCTTCGGTTGCATAACCTTCAACAATGCTGCCCTCCGGCCAAGATCGATTCTATACATAGGACTTGAGAATTCCCATGAACCTCTCGAACGTGTACATGCTACGCAGGAACACGGGCCTACACATCTTTATCTCCCTCACAATATGAACAATGAGATGGACCATGATATCGAAAAATGATGGAGGAAAATACATCTCAAAATGACATAGAGTCGTCACCACCTCGAACTATAGAGCATCTAGTCCTTGAGGATCGATGACCTTCTGAGCAATTGTATTAAAGAAATAATACAGCCACATGATTGTCACTCGAACCTTGATCAACAAAATACTTCTAATTGTAACAAGGAGCATCTGTGTCATCAACACATGACAATCATGAGACCTCATGTTAATTAACTTCAAATCTTCCATCGAAACAAGTTTTTTCATGTTGGCGGAGTAACCGGACGGAACTTTCACACCATGCAAGCATTGGCACAATTCAGTTCTCTCGGCCTTGGACAAAGTGTAACAATCAGGGGAAAGGTACGTTCATTCTTTATCAGTGCTAACCCAGGTCTGATGTTCATATCAACCAAGTCAAGCCGTGCGTTGACACCATCCTTTGTTTTGTCACGAATGTTCAGTAAGAGACCAATCAAGCTGTCACGTATATTCTTCTCTATGTGCATGACGCTGAGGCAGTGGCGAACTTTTAGGTGCTCCCAATAAGGTAAGTCCTAAAATATTGATCTCTTCTTCCAGATATTCTTCTCACGAGTCCTCGATTTACGTCCCTTTCCGAGCATAACATCTAAATCCTTAACCATATCATAGACATCTTTCCGCTTAAATGCCTTGGAGCTGAACTATTCTCTTTCTCCCCGTCGAATTGTTTCTTCATCCTGTGGTATGGATGAGCCCTCTGAAGGAACCTATGGTGACGCATGTACATGGTTTTGTGCGATGGCTTCAGCCACACACTCTCGGTATGATCTAAGCAGTGAGTACTTTGCCCCGACAGGTTAGCAAGAGCAGGATAATCATTTATGGTGCAGAACAACAACGAGCGTAAAGTGAAGTTCTCTCGTTTGTACGCATTACATACCTGTACCCCTTCGATCCACGGTATTTTTAGATCTTCCATCAATGGTGCTAGGTACACATCAATATTATTCTCAGGTTGCTTCGGCCCTTGGATAAGTATCGACAGCAAAATATACTTCCGCTTCATACACAACCAAGGAGGAAGGTTGTAGATACAGAGAGTCACGGGCTAAGTGCTATGTCGGCTGCTCATGTTACCGAAAGGATTCATTACATTTGTACTCAATCCAAACCTTATATTTCTCGGTTCCACACTGAAGTCTGCAAACCTCCTATCGATGTTTTTCCACTGAGTGGAATCAACAGAGTGTGTTAGCTTTCCATCCTGCTTACACTCCTCCGAGTGCCAACGCAGCAGTTTTGCCTCCTTTGGGTTTGCAAAAAACCGCTTCAAACGAGGAATTATAGGAAGATACCACACCACCTTAGCAAGAGGTCCTTTATTCACCTCGATTCCCTTGTCGTCATCTAATTGATTCTTATACTTGTATCGGGATGCGTTGCACACCGGACATACATGTATGTTTACATACTCTTTACGGTAGAGGATACAGTCGTTCGGACATGCATGTATTCTTTCTACTTCCATTCCCAATGGACAAAGTACATTCTTGGCTCTGTAGGTGGTTTTGGGTAACTCGTTTCCATCCGGAAGCATGTACGCTAAGAGACCTAACAGCACTGTAAAACTCTTGTCGGACGAACCGTTGCTTGCCTTCAATTTCAGCAGCTCAAGCGCGGATAACAACCTTAGTATTCCGGCTTGCAGCCCAGGAACAAAGGCTTCTCCGAGTCCTCCATCAAGCCCTCAAATTTACCAAACTATCTCTCACTATAGTTCACTTCTGCATCGTGAAACATCTGATCCAGATTGTCATCGTGTATCCTATCCGAATCGGAACCACAATCGACATCATCCGACGGCATATCGTTGACTTCGTTGGAGATGTCGTTATTACTACCTTTCTGTATAATATGCTCTTCACCATGATTGGTCCAACATGTATACCCCTTTTTGAAACCCCTTCGAATCAAGTGTACTTCGATCTACGCTTGGTTCTTAAACATCTTCATATTCTCGCAGTCAATACATGGGCAATACATATATTCCACCCCCTTATTCAACATATCCTTCTCGGCAGCTCTTGTAAAAGCAGACACGCCATTAATGTACTCTTCACTCACACAGTTCTCAGTGTACATCTAGCTTTGGTCCATCACACGGTTCGCATTGAAAACCCTGGAAATAAATAAAAGGGTGACGTCGAAAGCGTATTTTCTGGGGCTTACGCTTTCCAACAGAGAAAGCGTATTTTCCTCTGAACTAAAGGTGGCTTTTCTCATTTTTACATTTTTTCGGATTTTATTAACTTACATGTGGGCCCTACTTATCAGTAACTCATCTTTTTATTTCATGATTTTATTTATAAAATCTATGGCGGTCCCACATGTCATAGACTCATTAGTTTATTAACTAAATGATTAAATCCCGATTTGATTTAACCTACCGATAGCTAGGGTCCACATGTCAATTTCTATTAAAATACGTTTTGAATTAGATTTCTGTTAAGCTTTTCATACCCTCACTACACTTAACCACTATCATTTAGTGCTAATTCTCTCCTAATCTCGTGGGTCCCACACCAATCAGAGAAAGAGAGAGAGAAGGAAAGGAAGCACGGCGCAGGAGGCAAAAGCAGTAGGATTTGAAGATCAAATTGGGCTCAGGGTGCCATTGCATTGCTAATAGTCGTGGCTCGGGGCCCTAAGGTCGCTTGAGGCGAGCCGACGGTGATGTCCCATGGCGTAAACGCCCGAAACTACTCAAATTAAAGGATACTTATGCTCTAGTAGCTCACCTTGGTCACGATGAAGGTGTCAATGAAGTCGGAGAAGGTCTAAGGCGGTTGGTCATCGGTGAACAGAGGCGATGGTGGCAAGCTCCTTGGTGACAGATCTTCTCGGTGGAAATAAACTGAAACGAAGCACATGCACAGCTTTAGGGGGACATATAGGTGGGGAAATCAACCTTGGTGGGGTCGAGGACTCATCGGAGAAGAGTTGGCGTCGATGGCGGCGACGGTGACAGAGAGATCCACGATGACAGCTCGGCGTGGGCGACAATAGCTGAAATGGACCACATGAGCGGGCTCAGTGAGGTGAGGCGATACTCAAACCGGGCACGGAGTGACAATGGATTCACCAGGCTTAGAGATCTCTTGCGGCTACCGTAGCGCCAGGGATAGAGAAGAAGACTTTGTTGAGGAGTTACACTGCATCGGATGATTAATAAGCGAGCAAAATGACGCACCGTCTGTGATGAGTTAATTATCACACACAATTTTAAGAAAAAACCATCTGTGATATGTAGTAATATCACAGACGGTTATTGTTAAGAACCATCTGTGATACTTCACAGATGGTTTTCAACATGAATCGTCTGTGATATTACCTCTTCACGGATGGTTTTTAGCGCAACCAGTAACACATACGGTCTCTAAACCAAAACCGTCTATGATTGCATGTAATACAGACGTTTTTGGTCAACCATCTGTGATGAAGCATCTAGTATTAGTCTTTTTTTAGTAGTGGGTGTTAAACAGGTTCGGCTTTGAAAAGGCATACCCTTCGAAAGTGCCGATGGTCGGAAGATCCTTGCAGCAAGACAAGGATCCGTACAGACCTAGAGAAGAGGGGGAGGAAGTCCTGAGACTGGAATTCCCGTACTTAAGTGCAGTAGGAGCACTCATGTATTTAGCAAGTTGTATTAGACCGGACATTGCATTTGTTGTAAACCTATTAGCAAGGTATAGAACCTACCAAAAAGCATTGCTAGGGAATAAAGGACATCTTCCGATACCTCTAAGGAAGCAAAGACCTTGGTCTGTTCTACAGAAAGAATCAAGACCTAACTATGACTGGCTATGTAGATGCCGGGTACCTGTTAGACCCGTATACAGCCAAGTCACAAACATGCTATGTATTCCTATGTGGTAGAACTACAATTTTATGGAATTCGTCTAAGCAAAGTCTAGTATCAACTTTGGCGAACCACTCGAAAATCATAGCACTATACGAGGCCTCACGAGAATGTTCTTGACTTCGGCGGATGTGGATTGAATACCGCGCGAACCCCCACTGTTATCTATGAAGATAATACAGTTTATGTTGCACAAGTGCAGATGGGTTATGTGAAGAGTCAACTCACAAAACATATCAACCCCAAGTTCTTCTATACTCATGAATTGCAAAAGATGGACGAAATTAAAGTACTGCATACTAAGTCATGTGGAAATCTTGTATATCTATTCACTAAGTCACTTCCAGCATCTAACTTTGAAAGGTGCATACGTGGAATTGGAATGATGAGGCTTAGAGAAGTATATAATTCAAGGGGGGAATCTTCACAAACTCATTATTGAAACTTGATCATGAAGATCGAGTACCCAAAGAATAAATCTCGGAGATTAAATGAAATTGGGTTAATTGCACTCTATTTCCCTTGACGAGTTTTCCTGAAGTTTCTCGACTAAGGTTTTTAATGATGCAATTCGTGCAACGCAACAGAACGCGTATCATGTATGTACTCTTTCTTCAAATTTTTTTCCCTGGGTTTTTGTGGAGTTTTGATGAGATATTAACATATTGGACGAGTGCCCAAAGGGGAGTGTTAAGAAACCTGGGCCCATGCCTTGTAGGTCTGGCCATATTGGATGAGTGCCCAAAGAGGAGTGTTAAGAAACCTGAGCTCATGTCTTGTAGGTCTGACCCATGATGGGCTCCTCATCCACCTCTAGACTATAGGAGGGGGGCCCCAACCATTGTACGTGCTTTTGAGAAGAGAAATAAAGAGAAAAAAGAAGTCTCCTCCCCCCATATCTCTGTGTTCAATCTACTATTTATTCTTGTATTGTTCTGCGTGATTCGATTTCTAGCTACAAATCGATCAATCAGACTAGACTTATGAGCGAGGGACTCGATACCTTGAACCACGTTAAGGAACTTAGGACTTGGATGATCCGTACCGACCTATTGAAACCTCAAAACCACATCATAATAGTTAAATATGGCGATGTGCGTATGGTGTGTTTGCGTGATGGTGTGCGCGTGTGTGCATTAAGGTAGCTTGCAATCGGAGAAATATGCCAACGAAGATGACCGATCCTTTCGCAAAGTATGAAGGTTTGGTGGTTATATATGTTGGTTAATTATATCGACTTGCCCATCGTTTTAGACTGATGTGCGTGGGTGTACACGTGTAGTCATGGGACGTGTCTGGTCTTGTCATTTTGTAAGATATATCATCAGTTCGTCACCTAATATTAATTTTCGTCCAATCGGCCGTTTCTAATGTGCAGTAAAAATTTGACATCAACACTTGCACAACTCATAAATGGCAATTTCAGAGCTTTTTAGAGCAACGACTGTATGCACGGCATTTTTGCCATGGTCACTGTCAGTCAAAAGATTTGTGCCTATAACCGAAGAGAAACGTCACGATTCGTAAAATGAAACCACCAATGCACATCTCATATCCAACTCGTGCTTCGACAGCCGTGCAGAATTGGACAGTGAGTAGTTCAACCGATTTATATCATTTGGTTGATATATAGGAATCCCCAAATTCTCTAGATAAAAAAACCCGAATTATCCTTTTTTTTTAAACGAATTCGCTAAACATTGGTCGAGGGTTTCCATGAGTATTTGTTATATGGAGACGGCTAGCGTCTAGACGTACGATGACAAACTTTTCATCGTATGCTTCTCTCCACCGTCGCATCTAACTTAAAATGGTCGATCTCAGTCATCTGATCTGGGGCAACAAAAATCAGTGAGACACAACCGTTATTTAGTAAGCCTGCAACAAAATTTCCATCCAATGCAATAAATATATTATATTACAACACTGCAACATTCTCCCTCAAGATGCAAGAAAAATCATAGCAATCGCGACAACAATTACTAGAGCGTGCAACACAATCTCATCTGGTTTCATCAACCCATGGCAACAATTGAGAAAGACATGTGTGACAAGTTGCGAAAACGTCTGCAACAACCAACAAAAACAACTGAAAAAAAAAATCCTACTACAACATTTCGAGAGTTCACAATGCAACAAAATCAAACACTTCTTGCAACAAATAGGAAAGGTGTGCAACAAACTGAGCAAACACACAACAAACTAGATTAGGTTACCTCTCACATCGACATTGGCTTCTTTCCTATTAGATGTGGCATTCTCCCCACCAGATTCGTCAACAATGGCCTCCCCCATTAGATCCGGCTATAATGGCCTCCTCCCCACCAGATCTAGCGGCGGTGGCCTCTCGCGTAGAGAGAGTACCGCTTGCGGTCACAAGAGATGAGCAAGTTGAACACCACGACTATGAGATTGTCAGGAGGTCATGGGGGTGGTCCTCAATCGCCCATGTTGCCACATCCTTAGGCACGACGACATCGAAACGACGTGGTAGAGCTTGGTGTGGGCAAGCAAGGGGTCAACGGCGCTACCGATGTGGTTGGGGCTGCGGTCCTCGCTGTCGTCGCTGTGGAATGGGAGTAGGACATACTTGATTGGGCAATTTGAAGAAATGAGAGGAGTTGTGGTCTTTTGCGGGCTTGATGGAGCCTAGGGATGGGTAAGTGAAGTTGGAGAAAAATGCAGTAGAGAGACATAGATTGCGTGGATTTAGGCTTGGGTTTCGAGTGGACGAATCGTCGATGAGAGCAAAGGCATCGGACATAGGATTTTCCGTTGTTATATATATAGGATTCATAATTTAATTGCTCAAAATTTTTAGTGGTGTCTACAACTTAACGAAACAAGTATAAAGCATAAGCTTCAGCAAAACTACTCTGATATGTTTATAGCCCCCGCCCCCACCCACCCCCACCCACACACACACACAAAATCAGATCAGAAATAATTAAAAAAAATACTTTATTCCCTTCAGTCAGTCATTCTGTAAGCGCACATGCCATGTCAAAATCAACCGAGACCCATTCATGCAAACTCTACTTTTAACATTGTGTTGCTTCAGTCATAGCAATCGCAAAATGCCAAGCTTTAGAATCTGACAAGTGGGCCTATCGGTGTCACGTGGGACAGGGGCGGATCCAGGATATTCAAGATGGGTGTTCGAAGTTACAAAAATATCGATCAATATAGAATATAAAGATCCACAATAGTAATAATGGATAATAGAAGTACTGATTGTTTGTACGGAAGATAACATCTCAATTCTCAAATAATTTAAAGAAATTACAAAATAATTAAGAAAATTACAATTTAACTCGACGGTGCTTCATGCCTTGGAAGCGAGATATGACGACATCATCCTTAACTTGCATGAAAAATTCTCGCTCAAGAAATGTGACCAAGCAGTCATTCAAGTATTGCTCACCCATTCTATTTCTTAGCTTATTCTTCACATACTTCATTGAAGAAAATACTCTCTCAACACTAGCAGTTGCTATTGGAAGAATTAGCACCAATTTGAGAAGCTTGTAAACAATTTTATAATAGAGGTTCTTCTTTGATTGAACAAGCAGAATTGATAGCTCGACAAGATTTTTCACTTTTCTAAACCTTTCATCTTTACGCATATCAGTAATGAAGTGTGTAAGTTGAAAGGGAAGATGCATCAATTCTGTGCTTGAGAAATCTTTAGGATAAAATTGAGCAAGTCTAACCAGGTTTTCCTTGTCATAAGCAAATAATGAATCAACAGATTGAATGAAGACATGCAAAGAAGCAAATCTGTGTTTACCTCATCAAACCTGTCATTAAGCTCTCGGAGTTGTCTATCAATGACACTTAAAAACATTTCAACATGAAAGCGATGGAGATTCTTGACTTTATTGAAGAACCTTTTGGATCTTGCAACCGGCAACTTTGATGCCATGCTTCACACAAAAGGAAGTTACATCATTAAGAAAAATTTTCCATCCATCATCCTCCCGCAATAACTGCAATTGAGTCTTTTGTCAAATAAATGAGATCAATTGCATTAACAATATCTTGATCCCTCTTTTGCAAAGCATTGCTTAAGTCATCTGTGTACCCAAATATGGTTAGCAACAAGTGTGCCATGAAAACAAACTCAAATGATGTCAACATAGTTTGAGCTTGTATAGCCTCCGTGCTAGAAGTGCGATCTTCTCCAATCTTTATAAGAACTCGCCGGATTGAAGGATACAACAAGATCACATGCATAACAGTTTTATAGTGGGATCCCCAACGAGTATCACCTGGCCTACCTAGGCCCATCTCTTGATTCAAACGCCGACCAGTTTCAATGTCACCCAATTCTAGTGCCTCTACAATCCGAGCTTGAGCTACTCAAGCATTTGTATCTTTTACAAGACATCCCTAAAACATTCAACAAATATGCAAGTTCTTTGAAAGAACCAAACACAATCACCATTCTCCTTAGCAACAAAGAACAAGAGTTAACTGGAGTTGATGGGCAAAGCAATGAATATAATAAGCAGAAGGAGACTCATCCATAATTAGTTTCTTTAGACCATTAGCTTGACCCTTCATGTTACTAGCTCCATCATATCCCTACCCACGGACCCGTGTCAAGCTCAGTGAATGATCCATAAGCAAAGACTCAATTGCTGTTTTAAGTGTCAAAGCGGTAGTGTTTTCAACATGAACGATGCCGAGAAACCTCTCAACAACTCTGCTTTGTTTATCAACATAACGTAAGCAAAGAGCCAATTGCTCCTGTTGGTACACATCACTAGATTCGTCGGCAAGTATTGCAAAATAATCATCACCAAGGTCATCAATGACTAGCCTAGTGGTTTCTTTGGCACAAGAGTTGATGAGATCTTTCTGTATCATATGAGAAGTCATTTGACTAGTCTTTGGAGCATTTTTTAGAATAACATTGTTAACTTCTTCAAAATTTTCTGCCAACCAATTTAAAAGCTCAAGAAAATTTCCTTTATTTTGTGAGTCTTCACCTTCGTCATGTCCACGGCAAGCCAACCCTTGACGCAAAAGAAACCTCGAGCACTTAAGTGAATATGTCAAGCGGGATTTATACAAAGCCTTCAGTTGTTTAGAGTTTGAAGCAAAAGACTCTTCAATTGATGCTTTAGGTTTAATGAAGAAATTATATTTCTCATGAGCTTCATTGTGGGCACTACTAATACCACCAACATGTTTGTCAAATCTATCTTTATGGTTCCAATTTCTAAATTATCCATTCACAAAACTATCTCCACCAGCATAATTAGTTTTATCCTTGAACAAATAGCATACGAAGCAAAAAGCGGCATCTCGTTCCACACTATATTCAAGCCAATTATATTGGTCAAACCAACTAGCTAAGAAGCGACGCATACCTCCAATATTTCTTTTTGGAAAATCGTGTGCCCGTGGTTGACATGGCCCCAATGCAACATATCCCCTTCTCACTGCATCTTGTTCATTGACATCATAGCCTGTGATGGGAATCCTCTTTCCGGGATCATGCACAAGCAAATCAATATCATAAATGGCTTCATCATCTTCTATGTCATCTTGTATATCTTCTGTTATTGGGGATAATGGGGAGCCTGAGCCTATCTCTGGTTCTGTGCTTGCGCCTATCTCTGGTTGGACCGATTCTGTCCTTGGGGTGTCACTATCATTGTGTGTATACACCACCAATTGCAACTCATTGGAAGGGCATTCTATCTGGTGCTGAACATTGCTTTCAATAGATTTCAGTTCTGGCGTCGAGGTGGATGATTTCTTATGTCTCTTAACGGCTCTAGACCACAAAGATTTCAAATCGCCGGACTTCTTCTCCATTTTTCAAAGCTCTAATATCTAGTTATCTACAATACGCACAAATACAAGATTAAAGATTCAGGAATCAGGACCACAATTTATTTGGGTTATCTATTCTACAATAAGCATAAATACAATATTCTTCTTTGATCTCTCCATTCATCCATTGGGTTATAAATTTATACTTGCCTCATCGGATCGGCTGAACAGACACGGCTCATCGCTGGCCTCCTCCTAGTCCTCTCGGCTTGCGCTTTTGTTGGCTCGGCGTCGGCGAGTCGGCGACGGCGATTGAAGAGTCAAGAAGGGAGCAAATGACCCGAGGCCGGAAAGGCGGCAGCGACCAACCACCGCCCGCCTCGGCCTCGCCCGATCTGGCCCGGTCGCCCGGCGCCTCGTCGATCGCGCTCGCCCGGCGCCTCGCCGCTTCTCCTCCCATGGTGCGGCGCCGCTCCGTTCGCTCGGCGCCAGCGCCTCGCCTCTCCTCACGTGGCTGGCCGTCCGTTTTCTCTTTGGCCTTTGCGGCGCGCTGCCCGCCTCTCCCGAGCAGTGAAAGTGCCAACGGGCGAGATTCACGAGGTGATGGAGTATTGAGATTTCAGATTATTGAGCCGATTTGGGGATTTAGCAATTTAGGGTTTGAGGTTTTCAGGAAATGGGCTTGGGAGTTGGGCTTTGATTCTTTCATTCTTTGAAGTTTGAACTTCCGAATCCGGAGCGTCGACTGCGGCTCTGGGCTTGTGGCTCGGGCGCTGGCTCTCTCGGGCCTGTGGTGTGGTGTGCCCTCAAGTGGCTCTGGGCATTGCGCCACAATGGCCTTGTCTTGTACATCTTGTGACGGGCAAGTCTTGTGACTGGAGTGGTCATGATGCTCCCGATAGTCAGCCGAAGTGCCGAACGATGAATGAGTTCAATTTTCAGTGTATACATATATTATATCTCATATATATTGATTTTTTGCTCAAAATTTTTGGGTGTTCAGCTGAACACCCATGAACCAAAGAGGATCCACCCCTGACGTGGGAACTCAGGATCTGTTTTGCCCAATTTTTTTTAAATAACCTTGTTTTTATTTCGAATTATAGTAATAATACCATTTTTTAAAGGAATAATTAGCTGTCGCTTAACGGTTGAGCAACTAGTCGCTCAACCGTTAGGCTAAGTCGCCCAACGGTTAAACGACTTGAGCACTTATCACTCAACGGTTGATCCTAGTGTACAGCTCGCTCAGCTAGCAGGACATGCATTGTTCACCATTAGGCGACAAACGTCCAAGTCGCTCAATCATTGAGCTACTTAGGCTAGTCGTCCAATAATTAAGCGACATGTGATTATTCCTATAAAAAGAAAAAAAGTGACATTATTACTGTAATTCGAAATAAAAATTAGGATATTTAAAACAAATTCCTATTTTGCCGCTCTCAAATCATGCAGTACCGAAGTTGAGCTACTTAGACTAGTCGCCCAACGGTTGAACGACACGTGCTTATTCCTATAAAAAGAAAAAAATGACATTATTACAATAATTCAAAATAAAAACTAGAATATTTAAAATAAATTCCTATTTTGCCGCTCTCAAATCATACCGAGAAGCGGTACCATTGATGCCGAATATGCAGCCAGCCACGGATCCGCAAGAACCAATGCGCAAACAGTGATCTACAGCAGCGGTGCAGCATTCCGATGTAGATTACTGTAGCAATTACTGTACAGAAATAATTAGATAAACTGTAGCGAACACTGTTTTCCTCCTATTTCTCGTCCCTTGTGTTAACTTCACTAATTGCTCTCAGAATTTCCCTGAAGTCTCCCTCTCCTCGTCGTCTTCTCTCCTCTTGCTTGAGCAATACGCGCACGCGCACGGGGAGAGTGGAAGCAGCGGCGCCGGCGGTGGCCATGGCGGGCGCTGGCGGGTGCGAGCCGCTCTCCTGCTCTGAGATCCACGGCTTCATCACCTGCGCAGGTCGCCCCGTCCCGTCCCGTCCCGTCCCGTCCCGTCCCGTCCGAGCGCAGCTTTTCTATTCCCCCCTCCTCCTCTTCTCTCTCTTTTTTGGGTGCCACGATTCTGTAGTTTTCGTGGGTTCTCGTCGTCCGTACTTTTTTTGTTTGGTGTGATTCGCTTGAACTTTTGAGTTGCTATCGTTTGATGTCTATCGCTCTTGTAGTTTCCAAGGTTCTTCAAGTGTTATGCATAGGCATTTCCCCATGTCGGGTTGCAGTATATGTGTTTTCTTTTCCGAGCTAATTCGTGCTGTTTGTTAGTTTTGACGCTTGATTGAAATGTTTTTTTTGTTTTATTTCCATATTACTAGTGTTTTTGTTCTTGGAAACTAATCGAATGCTTTGTGGGGGTTTGCCTGCTCATTTTCTTTGTTAATCCTGTTCTTTCTATCTTTTCCCTTCAAATTTTGAGCTGCAAAGTTTTAGGGCGTTCGAATAGCTTAAATTTTAGTGGCTTTGTAGTTCGTTGTTTCGATGCTACAATTTATGCTGTCTCCCTTTCAGTTTTTTTTTCCTGTTGAAAGAAAGAAGCGTTGCGTTGTTTCTTGGGCTGAATTCTTGCTTATGCGTGCTGTTGTGGTGGTTGGTGGACAGACTTGAACTTTGAGAAGCTGAAGGCGGAGGCGGCGTCGCGCTGGTTCCGGCCGAATGAGATCTACGCGGTGTTGGCGAACCACGCAAGGTTGAAGGTCCAGGCACAGCCCATCAACAAGCCCTCGAGTATGTGTTTTGCATGGACCCTAAACCCTGATCTTGATATCCATACTTTGTGCTTAGTTAGTTGCCGTAATTGACTGCACGATATGATGTGAACAAAAGGGAACAGGTTAGAGGTGCGTGTGGAAGTATATTGAGTATAAGACGGCTGTTGTTCTTTGAACTTCTGGTCCAACTGCGTTGTGTGTGAAACAAATAGCAAGTAGCCCTGAGTTCAAGACCTCTTGGTTCATTGTTCGGAGAAGATAAGGCGGTGATTAATTTAGTCTGGTACTTGGGGTGTTGAATCTCCCATCCCTGGTCTTAGGTCTTCAGAACAGCATAGATTGATGAGTATCGGAGTACAAGTAAAATGAGTGTGATTGACTTAAATTGCGCTTTTCCGAAATGTTTGTGCACAGGAGCCGTGTTGTTATTATTCTCATCGGAAAACCATCTTTAGGGTCATAATTCATAAGAGAATACACAATTTATTAACATAATAAACATGATATGCCCCCAGCAAGTTAATATTGATTGAAATGGAGGTGTGTGCACATGGGATTCCCCCCTGTGCACAGGAACCCTGTTCTTATTCTTTCTCCTGTTTTTGTATTTTTAAACTCTTAGTTACTATTCTTCAGAATACCATCTGTAGGATCATAACATAATATGAATCCATGAGTAAAATGAACATGTTGTGTGTCTTGAAATGTAAATTTGATCTTAATTTTTGCATGTTGTGAATTCATTTTTCTTTCCTTTTTGGTGTACCTCATCCAGACAAGCTTCTGTGTATTCACATTAACACTGATCTTTCATTTGCTCACCTGTCTATGTGTTTAGTAGCTACTTGTCACTATATCCTTCTTCTCCACTAAGATATCACTGTATCATATATGATCTTGTTATAAGAATATTAGTTACACAAGGGAACTTTTATGCCACTTGTATAACTTTTAGGTTGTTAGCTTGTTATTGTTCTTGCATTCATCTATTCGTACAGGTGTGTGGTTCTAATTACATTACCTTGCGAGGATATCTACAACTTGAAATTATGTTGAGAATGTTGCATTATTTTGTGACTTTGTTGGATATTAGTCTTCTGTGTTCTAATTCCATCCTGTTGCTATCAGAAAATGGTTTGTGCATTCCAATCAACCATCAGTTTTAACTTTCTTTTAAATCAGGTGGTACTGTTGTTCTATATGATCGTAAAGTTGTCAGGAACTTCCGTAAGGATGGCCATAATTGGAAGAAAAAGAAGGATGGCAAGACTGTCCAAGAAGCTCATGAAAAATTAAAGGTGAAGCTATGCAAAAAAAAAAAGGCACACTCAAATTCCCTGGCTGGTGTTATTATCCCCATCATTATTTTTGATTTGTGTCATTTTGTAGATTGGTAATGAAGAAAGGGTTCATGTCTATTATGCTCGAGGTGAGGATGATCCAAATTTCTTCCGAAGATGCTACTGGCTGCTTGACAAGTAATAGTCCAACTCCAGCAGTTCCTTTCATTCATTTACATCATTTATCATAATCTATGGTCTTATATTATTATATACACGTAGGCCGTGCTCTTTTTAGCAGATTGTCAGAATAATTTACCTTTTTGAGGCTAATATGAGCTTCTTGAAACATTTGTTGTCAATATGGCTAAATTCGTCACAGCTAAAATTTATAAAATCAAATAATTTGATCATGTTGCACCACTAAACCCATTATGTTTTTTTAATTTTTTTAGCTAAACCCATCATGTTATTTGTTGTCTACGATATGTCTGAAATTTTATTCGACTTTCTATTCTCTAAGCTGAGAAACAACTTTATACTACAGGTAGGATAGTGGCATCATGACAATTATACAATAGATTTGATATTTTGTTTAGGTGCCTCCATGTTTTTTCCCCACTAAAAGGAGTTAATTGAGGTATTCACAGCGATCTATGATGATTGATTAAAGAATTTCTAATAATGGAAGTGTTATCAAACTGAGTTTGGTTACATTGGAAATTTGGAATGGATATATAACAATGAAAAGCTCTGTTAAAGGCTTACAGAATGCGGAGATGGTGGCATAAAATTTATATTTTTCACTGTATGTAACAGATGCAAACTTGGATAGAAATAATGAAATATCGTGTGAATTTTCTTTGCTGACATGGTTCTTGGTTGTTTCTTATTCAGAGAGTTGGAGCGCATAGTTCTAGTGCATTATCGTCAAACATCTGAGGTTCTTTCTTTCTCCATCTCTTGTTTCGTGTTTTGCAGTAAATATTCCTTTGGTATTCTTTCTGGATGCTGGGGGAGAGGAAAGCTGAAATTTTGTTTCCTAAAGTAGTTGTACTCATGATGTGTATTACGAGATTCATTTCGAACTTCATGTGGATTTCATGAGAAAAGACATTGTCTGTTAAGGACAAATAAAATGCCTGCATTGGGTTAATCATGTTCTTTCTATTGTTCATGATATTGTACAGTGCCCTTTTTGGTATTCTCTTATGCCACATTGTTGGATTTGGATGTGCAATTTATTCTATGGTCTGAGTGGTTGGATGCCAAGAGGTGCCTGCAAACTTGAAATAACCTCTGAAATTCATTTGACCACTAACTCTTCAAAACTCAAGGACCACATTCTGTATTCATTATTGCTAGTGTTTCTTTTCTGTGCACAAGGATTAACTTCTGATATGACCCAATGGAACCCTCAGCTCTCTAACTTTTATTTAAAGAGTTGTTAGCTCTATGGCTGAATAAAACATTATGTGTTAATAATGTAGTGTCCTAAACTTATCTGCTTTTCAAGTTGTCATGTGAGTCAAAACTGTAAAAGAATCCTGACCATGTGGTTTCAAAGGCTGTTTACTAGCAAATGTCTTGTATCGGCATACAGAATCCTGAGCATAGCTGAAACTGCATACCAGGAAACTTGACAAAAAATATGTATGTTACTACACAAAATAGCAGTACATGTTCTATTGTTTAAGCATAGTAGACCAAGACGCTATAAGTTCTGTTATTCTCAGTCTCTTAATCTGGCTCCTCTTGATCAGGAAAATGCCACAGCACCTCTGAACGCAGAAACCGAAGTTCCAGAAGTTCCTACAATAAATATGATTCAGTATGCCTCTCCTTTGACTTCACCTGATTCAGTTTCTGCTCATACTGAGCTATCTTGTTCTACTGCTGCACCGGAAGAAATTAACTCACATGGTGGCAGAGCAATTTCTAGTGGTAAGACATGTCTGAATCCCAAATATGTGTTGGATGTATATGTACTTCTTTGCCAGCTTTTTGTTCAGAAAATGCTATTCTCTGGTGACCTAAAAGTTTAGATTTATAGTTTTTAGTATTTTATCCTTTCCCATAGCATGATATAAAAATCTTTCTAGGTTGTTCTGCTGTATATGTCTTACAAATTCAACTACTGTATCTTGGATTGGTCATTATGCAGAAACTGACGATCATGGTTCTAGCCTGGAGGAGATCAACTCATTTTGGGCAAATTTATTGGAGTCATCTATGGAAAATGATACTTCTGTTTGCGGTGGGATTTCTGACAAAGATGCAATATTTGATATTATTGTTGTAGAGCTTGTAATCCTGCCTTTTATGTAAAACAGGTGGATCTTTGGCATCCAGTCAGCAGATTAAACACGACCCAAGGGATTCTGGAAATAACATCTTGAATACCAACACTGCAAGTAATGTAAGTGACCTAGGATGCACGGACACCGGAGGGCCTGGTACCGGGTTTTGTATCCCTGGCTCTCTCTCTCTCTATATATATATATGTATGTATATATATATAGTATGCATATGTATTATTGGATGTTTTTCTACGTGTTTGTCAAACAGAAAGTGTAAAATAGGAATATGTACCTCAAAGATGGTCCTCGGCTCCTGGTCTTTTTAGTTCTTCATAAATCATAAGTTCATAACTTGATGCTAATACCAAAAATTCACAATTCCTTTAACCTGTGAATAGAAAAAACTTGATTAGTAAATGTAAGTAACAATGTAACATACTAACATGTAAACTTAATTCTTACAATGAAAGTAATTAAGCAACAACAAACACCTAAGTACCTAACAACCATCAAATAATTGACAAATGATAACAATCAACAAAAAGTAGCCAAGTTCAAATATAGAAACTTAAAGGCAGAGTACAACTACAACCAACAATCCAACATGAAGTAGCCACTAGCCAACTACAACATGACGGCATGACAGATTATTGACAGCAAGAGTGAGGGGAAGGGGCATCGGGGTCAACAACTCGACATCGGTTACCTTTGGGCGTTGAGGAGAAGGACGAGCAGGGAGCACCAGAGCAGCAAGGCGGCATGGAAGGGGAGAAGTAGCCAAGCTGGGCGGCGTCGGGGAGCAGCATGGTGTCGGGGAGCAGCAGGGTGGCGTCGGGGGGCAGCAGGGTTGTCGGGGTCGGGGAGGGAGGTTGTCGCCACCGGTCATCGTCGGTCGCCGCCGGAGTAGGGGAATGGAGTGACTGGAGAGTGGAGAGGAGATGGATGCGCTAGCGCTAGGGGCTGCAGGGGCGGCGTTGAAGGGGAAAGGAGAATGGAGTGACCGAGTGGCTGCGCCGACTGGAGGGCTAGGGTTAACTGTTAAGCCAATGAAATGGGCTGGGCTACTGTTTTAATTCGTGTACTGGGCCGAATGTACCGGGCCCAATTAGCCAATACGTGTCCGATTTTAATTCTATTTTTTTGCGGGGACAATTTCAGACACGTCTAAAATACGTGTCGGAGACACGGACTCGTGACCTTCCCGGCGTGTCCGTGCATCGTAGTAAGTGACTAAGTGAGGCAATGCTACATGATTAAAATTGTGCACAAAATTATGGTGCTTTACATTGCTAAATTCACTATATTGGCCTAATTGCCTTATTCTTGTTTGTCGTTACTTTAATTCCATAACAGCATACCTGGTGGATGTTTACTCTGGAATTTACTTTAAATTTACAACAGCATACCTGGGAGATGCTTACTCTAGAATTTAAGAGGAGCACTTGACTTCTTGCAATTCTTTGTCAATACTCGGGGTCTTTTGTATGTATGTTAATTTTTGTGAATCTGCAATGTTTACAATGTGTGATTGTGTGAACCTTTAGGTCTTCTATCCAGTCATAATATATCCATCATAATGCGTAAGTGGTTATTCTGCCAATCTGGTTATGTGCTGCGAAGAGTCCAGAAGAACCACTTTTTTGTCTCCATTATTTTTCTGTTCTTGAGCTAAAATATGATTTATGCTTAATCCATGGGGTGCCTCAATGATAAACATGTGTATATGTGGGCGTGCAAGCTCCTGCATTCTTGGATTATGTCTCTGCGCAGTGCGCATGCACATGTGTGCATTTGTGTATATGCACATGGGTGTGAATTCATGCTGCTTGTCTTCTCATCTCTGTGTACCTTTGTTGGCAGCTTAGAGCCTTAGATGGATCACTAATTTTTTTGCAGGCTATCTTTGTTCCACCACTTAATGTGACATCAGAAGCTTATGCTACTAATCCTGGCCTCAATCAAGTACATGCTAGTTACTTCGGAGCTCTGAAGCATCAAGAAGACCAGTCTCAATCTCATTTAACATCAGATCTAGATTCTCAATCAGAGCAATTTGTAAGTTCTTTGGTGCAAACTCCAGCGGATGGTAACATTCCTAATGATGTGCCTGCTAGGCAGAACAGTCTTGGAGTGTGGAAGTACTTGGATGATGACAGTCCTTGTTTAGGGGATAATCTAACCTCAGCTATACAGAGCTTCCATCCAGTGACCAACGAAAGGCTCTTCAACATCACTGAGATCTCCCCAGAATGGGCTTATTGTTCTACAGGGAATACCAAGGTTTTTCCCTTTCATATTCTACTGAACTTCCATGCCTTTTATTGTGTTTTCATTCTTCAACTGTTCAATTTTCGTGGAAAAGTTCTGCTTCATCTTCATCTGTACCAGTTACCCAAATCATTCTTTTTACTACCTACCAGGTACCTCCTGGTAGGGTGATCCCTTTCATAATTCATAACTGCAATGTACTGAATGGATGTATTATAGAACAATTTACATGCACAGTCCACATGAGCTTATAGGTTTATGTATTTATATTCTATTAAGTTGCAAAATTATTGATAGCTGCTGAATTGTAGGTCCTGGTGGTTGGGTACTTCTATGAGCAATCCAAGCATCTGACTGAATCTAATATGTATGGTGTCTTTGGTGAAAAATGTGTTGCCGCAGATATTGTTCAAGCTGGTGTTTACCGTTTCATGGCTGGACCACATACACCTGGACTAGTTAATTTTTATTTGACTTTGGATGGGAAAACACCAATCAGTGAGGTTTTGAGTTTTGAGTATCGTACTATCCCTGGCAGTTCATTGATGAGTGACTTGATGCCATTGGAGGATGAGTACAAAAAGTCCAAGCTTCAGATGCAGATGAGACTAGCCCGTTTGCTGTTTGCTACAAACAAGAAAAAGGTTTCACCAAAGTTGCTTGCAGCAGGCAGCAAAGTTTCCAATCTCATCTCAGCATCGCCAGAGAAGGAATGGATGGATCTTTGGAAAACTGCTAGCAATTCTGAAGGCATGTATGTTTCTGTTACTGAGGGCTTGCTTGAACTAGTGTTGCGAAATAGATTGCAAGAATGGCTTCTTGAAAAAGTAGCTGAAGGCCATAAGTCAACTGGCCGTGATGACCTAGGACAAGGACCTATCCATCTGTGTTCTTGTCTAGGCTATACCTGGGCTATTCGCTTATTTGGCTTGTCAGGATTCTCCCTGGATTTCCGTGATTCTTCTGGTTGGACAGCTTTACACTGGGCTGCATGCCACGGGAGGTATCCTCTATTTTCTGAAATTTCTAGCCTTTCTTTTGCTGACTAACGTGAAAAACAGAAGAACGAGGGGAAAAAAAAATACCATTTCCTGTATGAGTTATGGCAACTGCGGTGTGTTTGTTTAATTTAGATGTCAAAACTTGATTGAACCTATCTGGCTAAAAACCAATACCAGCTGCAGACAAAATGACCCAAATTTTGTTTTGAAGAAACATTTGGAAAGGTCGAATTGAAAAGAATATCATAAGCTGTGTTTTCTATTAGATAGTGATGTCAAACACATTTGATTGATTTTATCTGGAGATGACTGTTGTAATAGGTTATATTGGATACATTTTGTGTTGGATAGACTGCTTCATAGATTTTTATGACCATCTTTTTACTCAATTTTTTATTGTTCTTTTGGCAGGGAAAGAATGGTTGCTGCTCTTTTATCTGCTGGAGCAAATCCAAGCTTGGTTACAGATCCTACTCCTGAGTCCCCTGGTGGATGCACTGCTGCTGATCTGGCAGCAAGGCAAGGTTATGATGGCTTAGCTGCATATCTTGCCGAGAAAGGATTGACTGCACATTTTGAGGCCATGTCACTGTTCAAGGATACTGAGCAATCAGTGGCAAGGACAAGATTAACAAAACTACAAAGCGAGAAGTTTGAGAACCTTAGTGAACAAGAACTTTGCTTAAAAGAATCTTTAGCAGCATATCGAAATGCTGCTGATGCTGCCAGTAATATCCAGGCTGCACTCAGGGAGAGAACTCTTAAGCTTCAAACAAAAGCAATTCAATTGGCCAATCCTGAGATGGAAGCATCTCAGATAGTTGCTGCTATGAAGATTCAGCATGCATTCCGGAATTACAACAGAAAGAAAGAGATGAGAGCTGCTGCACGAATACAGAGTCATTTCCGCACATGGAAGATAAAGAGGAACTTCATGAACATGCGAAGACAAGTTATCAGAATACAAGTAAGCTTTTGCATGTTCTTATTGCATGTTTTGATTTGTTAGTTTTCTCTTGGGGATTGATTGCGCAAAATATTTGCCATACTGCTGAATAGCGCTTATAGTCATTCACTGTGTTGGAACTTGGAAGCACAAGGACAGTCTTTTGACAGTTTGATACTCTTATTTTTGGATAGCAAATTGGAAGTTTTTCTGCCTTGTTATCTTTATATATCATGTGAGTTGGATATTATAATTATTCCAATGTCTGCTCAGGCTGCATACCGAGGTCATCAAGTGAGAAGGCAGTACTACAAGGTAATATGGTCTGTTGGAGTCGTGGAGAAAGCAATTTTGCGATGGAGAAAGAAGAGAAGGGGCTTGCGTGGCATTGGAACTGGAATGCCAGTAGCAATGACAGTGGATGCAGAACCAGCAAGCACTGCAGAAGAAGACTTCTTCCAGGCCAGTCGGCAACAAGCTGAGGACAGGTTTAATAGATCAGTGGTACGTGTTCAAGCTCTGTTTCGTTCTTATCGGGCACAACAGGACTACCGGAGGATGAAGACTGCTCATGAGGAGGCCAAGGTACGATATTACTTTCTCCAATACTGAATTACTGATTGACATGTATCAGCGTGTTAGATGACAGAGCTTGTGAAAATGCTTCTCTAAAATTCTGGATAAAGTTTGCTTCATAGAAACAAGTTTTTTCGACTATTCTATTGTTGGAACGTTTGCTGCTTTTAGTGGATTATGCTTGTTTTACAATTCCATTATGAATGCAAATGTTTTGAATGGACTGAACAGCCTGTTAGCAGAAATATTGTTGTTGATGCTTGTTATGAACACCATCAGACTTTCTGAATTTTGTGCTTATCACTGTGCAGCGCAGCTGGAGTTCGGTGAAGAGCAGTTAGGAGCGGCATGCAGCAGCTGAAGTGGCTTTTTAGGGACTGCTAGTTCTTCTAATTATTCTCTTGTACATTGGAATGAGCAATCACAAACAGTTTGCTGATGCTGTACATTTTAGGACCATCTTGTTAGATGTATATTATTGGCTGTGTATTTTCCCTATTGTATAAGGGGTTATCTGCATATATGTCATACATGTACTTGTATATATATTGATCTATTGGCCTCATAACGTATACAAGCGCTATTCATAATATAGTATCAGAGCAAGGTTAGGGTTAGGGTTTTCTCACGTTTTTTCACGTGACCGATGCCGGCCTCCTTAGCCATCGGTTGCCGTTGCCCCCGTTGCTTCTACTCTACGCTTGTCGCCTTGTCTTCATCTTTGTCGCAGTCGGACGCCGCTCGTCACCGGTCGATCGAGCCCGACGCCGTCTCGTCACCCCAACGGTGCCTTGGGGTCGCTTCCAGTGAGCCACTGCCGTTGCTTGAGCGGAGGCTCACGGCAGTGACTAAGGTTCAGTCGTCGCCTCATCGCGCTGGGGAGCAGCCGTTGCCACTGCCTCATCGCGTAGGGAGCCGCTACCGTAGCCTCATCGCGTCGGAGAGCCGCCGTCGCCGCCTCATCACGTTGGGGAGTCATCGTCGCTACCATCTCATCGCGCCGGGGAGACGCCGCCAAGGAGAAACCCTAGCGCATGCGGTTTCTTCGTCTATCGGTTAATGGGTCGAAAGGCTTGAATACACACACACACACACACACACACACACACACACACACACACACACACACACACACACACACACACGTCGTTCTAACTGCCGCGCCATCCAGCGTCGCGTACCAATGGGCACTGTTTCCGTTCCTTGCTGCTCGGTGATCTTCGATAGTCTCAATTATCGAGACTGGTTTCAATATGCGCCTCCACATGCGTGGTCAGCGTCTTTGGGAGTTTCTTACTGGCGAGTTTCCTTGTACGCCTCGCCCTGCTGAGCCTGTACTCCCCAAGGATGCTTCCGAAGATGCTCGTACAAAGGTATATGAGTCTTTTATGGATGCCATGGAGACTTTTCAGACTCAGTATGCTACCTACAAGACATGGATTGATGGAGATGCTCGTACCTCTGCTATTCTAGTTACTAGTATGGAGGTGCAATTCATTAGAGATGTGGTTGGTTTGGCTTCAGCATAGTTGATGTGGACACATCTTCTAGTGAGAGACCACCTTCTACTTCTTCCTCAGGTATATCACCTTGGATTCTTGACTCCGGTGCTTCCTTTCATATGACACCTGATTCCACTAGTCTCACTTTCATTCGTCCTTTAGCTGCTCCTATCACTGTTCAGACATCAGATGGTACCTCTCTTTCTGTCGCAGGACGAGACACTCTTTCCAATACCTCTTTTCATATTCATGCTGTTTCTCCTGTTCCCAAACTAACCATGTACCTCATATCCACCGGTCAGCTCACTGATCATCGTTGTCGTGTTATTCTCGATTCTGATTCTTGTTGTGTTCAGGATCGACGTACGGGGACTTTGGTTGGTACCGCCCCTCGCCGCCGTGACTCATAGTGTCTCTAGGAGCTTGACTGGCTTCATCTTCCTTCCGCGCCTCGCCATTTTATCGCCTCCTTTATCCGCCGCCTTCTTGATCCTCCACAGCGTCTTTTGCTCAGTAGCATCATCGTTTGGGACATCTTTGTGGGTCATGTCTATCTTCTTTACTTCGTTGTGGTCTTTTAGGGTCTGTGTCTGGTGATGTTTCTCTAAATTGTCAGGGTTGTAAGCTTAGTAAACAGCTTCAACTTCCTTATCCTTCTAGTAAATCAGTGTCACAGTGTCCTTTTGATCTTGTTCATTTTGATGTATGGGGTCCGGCTCTTTTTGTTTCGAAAGAAGATCATCGATATTATATAATTTTTATTGATGATTTTTCTCGCCATACATGGATATACTTTATGTTATCTCGTAGTGAGGTTTTATCCATTTACAAGACTTTTGCCACCATAATTCGTACTCAGTTTGATTCTCCTATTCGTGTCTTTCGTGCTGACTCTGCTGGGGAATACTTGTCAGGAGTCCTTCATAGTTTTCTTGCTAAGTAGGGCACTCTCTCTCAGTTTTCTTGCCCTGGTGCTCATGCCCAGAATGGTGTGGCTGAACGGAAGCATCGCCATCTTCTTGAGACAACCTGTGCTCTTATGCTTGCTTCTGCTGTCCCACCACACTTCTGAGCTAAGGTTGTTTCTACTGCCACTTTCCTGATTAATATTCATCCTTCTTGTGCTCTTCACGGTGGGATCCCAGTTGAGCGTCTCTGTGGCAAGACTCTTGACTATTCTAGTCTTTATCTCTTTGGGTGTATGTTCTATGTTCTTCTTGGCCCTCGTGAGTGCACCAAGCTGACAGCTTAGTCCGTAGAGTGCGTTTTTCTGGGCTATAGCGCTGAGCATAAGGGATATCGTTATTGGGATCCTGTTGGCCGACGGATGCGGGTTTCTCGGGACATCACTTTTGATGAGTCTTGTCCTTTCTACCCTCGTCCTTCTCTTTCCACCACTCCAGCATCTCTTGTCGAGCCGCTTTCTTTCCTGACTTTTCCTGCCACCCCCATAGTCACCACACCTCCATCACAGCCTTTGGTCTCTTCGGTTCCTCCTTCACCGTCTCCTTTGCCACTACCACCCTCTCCAGAGGCTCCTCCCGACCTTCGTCCTTCTTATGTTCTCTACTACACTCGTCGTCCGCGAGTTGAGGATTCTTCTGATACGCCATCTTTTTCTGATGGTTCTTCTTCTTCGGCCTCTCCTTGATATGATCTTCGTGATCATCAGTCTATTCGGCCTCCTATGCGCTTTTGTTTAGCGGCTCTTGCCAAACTGACTTCTTATTGTGATGCTGTTGTTCATCAGGAGTGACAGCATGCGATGGCAGAGGAGATTGCTGCCCTTGAGTATACTGGCACGTGGGATCTTGTCATTCTTCTCGCTCGTGTTACTCCTATCACGTGCAAGTGGGTCTACAAGATTAAGACCTGCTCTGATGGTTCTCTTAAGCGCTACAAGGCTCGTCTTGTGGCACGTGGTTTTCAACAGGAGTATGGTCGTGATTATGATGAGACATTTGCTCCTGTTGCTCATATGACCACCATTCGCATTCTTCTTATTGTGGCGTCTGTTCGGACATGGTCTATCTCTCAGCTTGATGTCAAGAATGCATTTCTCAATGGTGAGCTGCGTGAAGAGGTTTATATGCAGCCACCATCGGGATATTCTGTTCCTAAGGGTATGGTTTGTCGCCTTCGCCGATCTCTTTACGGTCTCAAGCAAGCTCCTCATGCCTAGTTTGATCGTTTCTCTTCTGTTTTCACTACAGCTAGTTTCTCTGCTAGTGCTCATGATCTTACTCTCTTTATTCACACTTCGCCTCGTGGTCGGACGCTTCTCCTTTTATATGTTGATGATATGATCATTACTGAAGATGATTCTCAGTACATCGCCTTTGTGAAGGAGCGTCTTAATGAGCAGTTTCTCATGTCTGATTCGGGTCTTCTTCGCTACTTTCTTGGGGTTGAGGTTATTTCTACTCCCGATGGCTTCTATCTGTCCCAAGAGAAGTATTTTTAGGATCTTCTTGATCGTGTTTTTCTTACTGATCAGCACACCGTTGAGACACCTATGGAGGTTAATGTTCATCTTCGGCCCACTGATGGTGAGCCTCTTGCTGATTCTACTTGCTATCATCACCTTGTTGGGAGTCTTGTTTATCTGGGTGTCACTCGTCTTTACATTTCATACCATGTGCATATCTTGAGTCAGTTTGTTTCTGCTCCCACTCAGTTCCACTATAGTCATCTTTTTCGTGTTCTACGATATCTTCGTGGAACCATCACTCGTCATCTGTTTTTTCCTCGCTCTAGCTCTTTACAGCTCCAGGCTGTAACATCCCAATTTTTAGAGCTTTAAAAATCTTTTAAATAGTTGTAGTGAGAAAATTCACCATTTGGATTTATTTGAATTTAATTTAAAAGCTTAATATTGGACTTTGAGTAGCAAAACAATTTAATGTGACTAAAGTCAACATGAACAATGGTCAAAACTATTTTATTTGGATTCTATGTGCTTGGATATATTTTCTAGAATTTTTCCAAGTTCATTTGCTAATTTCTATTGCCATTTGGAATTTCGCTATTTTCTAAAAATAAAAGCTAATTAAAATCTCCAAACAGTCCTTGGGCCTAAACCCACTCTCTCTCCCACCCGACCCAACATCAGTAAAGCCCACGCAGCGGCTGCAGCTCCACCGATAAGCGGACCCCACCCATCACCTCTCTCCCTCCGCGTTTTTTCTTCTCCCCAATGGCGTAGTTGGATCGCAAATGGGCGTCCCGATCTTGATGGCCGATTGAGCGGTCCGAACGCCACATTGTTTGTGAGCCGTCCGATCTGAATTTGACTCCGATCTCGCCAGACTCGCAAGACCTCATCGCGCCTTTTTTTTTCCCCAAGGCCGCCCGAGCCCTAGACGCCGACAAGCGGGCCCCACCTCACATCGTTCTTCGCCTCCGATTTCGTCATGAGGTTGTTGAGGCTGCTGCGTTTTAAGCGTCGGCGCCTGACTCTCCGCCGCCATATTTAAGGGGAGGCCACCGACGCCTCACCCGAACCCTAGCCGCCCTCGCTCAAGGCTGCACCTTAGCCGCCACTAGAGCTCGGAGATTCGATTCGCCGCCGCCTACTCCGACGAGCAATTCCGACGAGCCCGGTCGCCGAGCCTCAACGCCTACACCGCCGACATCGCGCGAAAGCAAGGGAACCCAGGACACCTTCGCTTTCGCCGAGCACCGCTTTAGCGCTGCCGCTGCCGAGCCCGGCCGCCGCCGCGCTTACCTCGCCGCGGTCGCCATAGCTTGTCTCGACCACCCGGAGCCGCACTCGAGGTTCGCAATAACGCCACTACCCTCCGCACCACTCGCGCCGGTGAGACGCCGCTGTCGTCGTCGTGGTTGGCTCGTCTTGCGCGCCGCCTCGCCGCAGACACGCCACCTCCACTCAAGATTTCCGCCTCCGTGGCGATACGTGATACCACGAGGCGCCGGCGGCCGCCACCTCACTCGATCAGATTCAGAGGCTCGATGGACTTGGTCCACCGTGAGTCAGAAAGGCCGACGTGTGGGTCCCACACGCCGAATTTATTTTTATTTATATTTTTCGGAAATTCCTTCGCTGACGCCAGCATTGCGCAATAATCCGGGTTTTTCTTTTAAGAAATAATTTGGGAAATTCGTATAATTCAATTTCTAGGGTTTTTCTTTAGATTCAAACTTCCAAACCTCATAACTTTTGCATCCTAACTCCAAATCAGCCCATTCAAATTTCTAAATTGTCTAAAATCAAGATCTACCTAATGGAGATTTTTATTTATTTTTTTGGAGTTGTTTTGCCTCTGTTATTTATTTATTTTGTTTTGTGCTTCGCTTATGAGTAGACTTCGACATTTGTTGGAAGAGTTGAAGAAGAAGGAGTTTTCAAGACCAGACTAGCACCTAAACCTATTCCAAGGAAAGCTATACCCTTGACCATTTTGCTTCCCAGTTTGATAAAAGTATTTTAATTCAAATTATCGCATCTTAATTCAAGTATTTATTTAAATGCTTTTGGGTGTAGTAGTTAATTCCAAATTGTTATGCCTTCCTTGTGTACTTGTTATGCCTTGATCCTTTGTCACCCTAGTTGATATTTAGTTGGTGAATATTGTAGCACCAACGTGGGTTGGTTAGTACGAGTTGATTGCTTAGCCATGCCACGAATCACTTATTCATGTGAGACTGCAATTATTAATCTGACTAAGTGAATATGCAATCTTGTAATAATCTGTGTGTACTATGTGTCTTTGTGACATGTGTTGCACTTAAATCAACCGAGTGGTAAAAAGGATTTGGACTGAGGCAAGGGGGTGGATACTGTGTGATATGGTGGACTGTGTGAACTGTGTGAGCTGTGTGCATGGGAATTAATCTGTGTGGCATAGTAGCATATGGTAGTCTTGCCTTGGTCAATTAAGGACCTCACCATGTGCGCCATTGAACTGAGCCCATCTGTACGACCACATACCTGTTATGGGACGGGCCTAGCATAGTAAGATGAATTTCTGAAATACTTTGTTATGATTAGTGCTAGCTATACTAATTATATCTTGTGGGTAAAGTGTACAAACTCTACAGAGTGTAATTTAATCTATTCGAATAGCCGCGTCCGCGGTCATGGACAATGCTCGGGGATTTCACACTAGGGGTAGATCTTCATAAAACTGTGTGGGAAGGGAGCTATGTGATTAAATCATCTAGCTATGTGAATAACCTGTTAGGCTATGTGTGTCTTTGTGAAATCAATTGTTAAAATTATTGCTATCTATTTGTTTTACTGGTTTTTAATCTATTAATAGTATTCAATTGCAAACATTGCGTTTTCGCAAAAGAACCACAAGATGCCTTTTCCTTGTAAAATGCCAACATGTATATATTGCATTTACGTGGTGTGGCTTATAGTACGGTGTGTACTCACGCTTGTTTTGACGAATCAAGCGAAGAGGAGGAGTCTTCACCAGCATTTGAGGACGAGTTTATCGAAGGTGCCTAATTGCGAGGTCTTGATCCCAGTTGGTTGCCTGTGGTGAATCGATGGGATGCCACTACCGCTTTTGTTTCCGCTGCTTTATTTCTCTGTTAGCCTGCGTGGCTTAAATAAATGTAAACTCAATCGTAAGGTCAAACCATTATTTATTAATCAAATTATCGCTTATGCTATTATTCACTTGTGTGGATCGATATCCACCTTTGTTGACACTGTGTGCACTAGCGTGATCCTGGACTAGTGCATTAAACACAGAGGGTCCCGAAGTGTAATTTTGGGTCCCCACACAGGCATATTCTGATGCCACCTGAGCTAGTGACCACTCTGATCGCCGGTCTCTTTCTGCTTATTGTGTTTTTCTTGGTGGTTCTCTCATTGCTTGGAAGACTAAGAAGCAAATAGCAGTTTCTCGTTCAAGTGTTGAGGCTGAGTTGCGAGCTATAACTTTGTTGACAGTGGAGGTTACTTGGCTATGGTGGTTACTTGAGGATTTTGGTGTTTCGGCCAAAGCACCCACCTCTTTTGTCCGACAAGATAGGGCTATTAGCACTGCTACAAATCCGGTGAAGCATGAGCTTACTAAGCATATTGGTGTTGATGCTTCCAACATGCGGACACAGGTGTAGGACTAGGTTGTTGCTCTTCAGTATGTGCTTTCAGAACTTCAGTTGGCAGACTTATTCACAAAGATGCAGACCAGAGCCCAGCACAGCTTCTATCTCTCCAAACTTCATATTGTTGATCCACCATTAGTTTGGGGGGGGGGGTGTTAGATGTATATTATTGGCTGTGTATTTTCCCCATTGTATAAGGGGTTATCTGCATATATGCCACACCTGTACTTGTATATATATTGACCCATTAGCCTCATAATGAATACAAGCGCTATTCATAACACATCTGATGCCTTTGGTCAATCTGGTTGATGTATTTGCTGTTAGCCTGTTATTATGGTTTGCATTTGGCTGGTTTTAGTTGGGCTAAAATGGCATGTGCTTCTAGGTTTGTGTAGATGTAAATACAAATCAGGTTGTAAATGCTAACAATAAGTACCACCTGTGCCAATGACCAAAGAGGTGATTTTATCCACTGTTATGTCTGCCATCCTCCTTTTTTCTTTCACGTTGTGCGCCCCCCTCGGATCTTCTCTTCTTCTTTTTTTTTGAAACAGGAAACATTCCCAGCTTTTATAGAAAGCTAATATTCAAGATTACAAACTAAGAGAACCACAAAAAGGCTGGGGATAACCAGCTTTACAAGAGGAGATCTGCCAAAAACAATCACAGTCTAAGGACACAAGTGAACATAAGGAGCAATCAAGCCTACAGACCAAACAGATCACAAAATCCATCAACACTATCCTTCCTCAGACTTGCGAAAATCTTTCAACCATCCTTCAAGCGAACTCAGCAGTCTTTTCAGCTTCTTCCCCTCCTCCCTTTTGAGTAGAGCTTGCCACCGCTGCAAACAAGACATAAACTGAAATACAACTTCAATTGGTTTTTTAGGTAAAATCTTCTCAATTGCCAACTTATTTCTTGTTTTTCCAAAGTGTCCAGGCAAAGGCTGCAAAACTAAACAATCCAATATGATAGTCATTAGCACCCCAACCATCGAGCCAAAAAAGGTGGAAATTTTCAAGATTATTCGGATATCTCCTCCAATCAAAAGCCTCCTTGATACAATACCAAACAAATTTAGCAATAATGCAATGAAAGAGAACATGATTTGCATCTTCTTCCACCCCACAAAGAATACAATTAACGTTCCCTTTCCACTTTCTAATTCTAAGTTGGTCAGCCGTCTGAATCCTATTGTGATAAGTTTGCCAAAGGAAAATTTTCACTTTGAGTGGAATCTTACTAGACCAAAGTTTCTTCATTCTTCTATCAATTACACCACCAAAGATAAGATGTACTCTTTATATAAAGAGTTCACTGTGAACTGAACTTTCTTGTCAAAACACCACACCATCTTGTCTTTATCACTATTAAGGTCCACCCCTTCTAACATATCTTTCAAGAGCTTCCACTGGCCATCACCTTCAAGTCCAAGATTCCTAACAAACTGGATATTCCACACCCCTCTAACAAGACAATCAACTACTCTGATATTAGGATCTAAACAGATATTATAAAGCTAAGGAAAAGTAATTTTCAAAGGACAATTATCTATCCATATGTCATACCAAAAAGGGACAATTCTCCCATTACCAACCTGAAAAGAAACCCCCCAGTTAAACAAATGCTTAACCTTGTGAATGGAATTCCAAAACTGAGAATTTTTACCAACACGAAACTCTCTATAATCACCCCCAGGAAAGTTTTTAGCTCTAAGAATCTTGTACCAAGTTTCATCAGCAGCACTATTAAGTTTCCAGAACCACTTGCGAAGAAGGCAATTATTCAACAATCTAGTATTAATCACCCCTAAACTTCTAAAATCCTTAGGTCTACAAAGCGTCTTCTAATTAATCATATGATATTTGAAATTACCACTTGCACCTCTCCAAAAAAAACCTTGATATGATAAAATCTATTTTCTTTTGTGTTTCCTCATTCAACCTGTAAAAACCCATCGTATATATAGGTTGACTACTAAGACAGCTATTTATCAAAACAAGACGACCCCCAGAAGAAAGCAGATTATTCTTCCAACAGTCCAATCTTCTCTCCATCTTACTAATAATCCTCCCTGCCATCTTGGCATGCAATTTCCTGTCTCCAATATGGATACCCAAGTAAGTCAAAGGAAGCTTCCCCAATTTGCAATTAAAGTTATTAGCAACTCTAATAGCTTTCTCATTGTCCACCCTTAGCACAAACACCTCGCTCTTGTGATAGTTAATCTTTAGTCCCGACATCCATTCAAAACAATACAGTAAGAATTTGAGATTTAGAATATACTCGTCTTCACAATCAATCATTAGAACAATGTCATCTGCATATTGAAGTAAAGCAACACCCCTTGAAATCAAATGAGAAATCACCCCTTTAAGAAGTCCTTTCTCTTGAGCTTTGTTAACAATGCCAGCTAAAGCATCTGCTGCCAGGTTAAACAAAAGAGGGGACAATGGATCACCCTGCCTCAAAGCCTTATGAGTGGTAAAATAAGGTCCTACTGTACCATTAATATTTATGCTCACTTCCCCCCTTGACTGATCTCATCACCCAATCCATCCATTGAACAAAAAAACCTTTGCCTTTCATCACATCTTCTAAAAAATTCCATTGAATCTTGTCATAGGCTTTCTCAAAGTCCAATTTCATAATCACACCTCTCCTTTTAGAAGTCCTTAATTCATGCAAAATCTCATGCAAGGAGACTACCCCCATCTAGAATATTTCTGTTCTTAATGAAAGCAGTCTGACTCTTACTAATAATATTGTTAGCAATTCTGCCCAACCTGATTGCTAAAAGTTTAGTAATAATTTTGAAACTCACGTTGATCAAACAAACATGTCTAAATTGGGTAATAGAAGCTGCATCTTTGGTCTTAGGAATCAATGTAATCACCCCATAATTCAACCTCTGAAGGTCCAAATCACCTTTGAAGAAGTCTACAACCAACTCCATGAAAAAATTCTTCAGAACCTCCCAAAAGCTTTTATAAAAGTAGGTAGGGAATCTATCTGGCTTGGGGTTGAATCAACAGGCAGATCCTTGATGACATTCCAAACCTCTTGATCAGAAAAAGGTTGAATAAGAAAGTCATTATCCTCCTTTGAGATTTTGTTGCTTGTTTCCCAGAAATCACTGACCAACCGAACCTTCTGTCTAATTTCCTTCCCAAACAAGTCTTTATAATATTGATAAATATGTTCCCTAATAATACTTTCATCAGTTATTTGATCCTCACCAACCCCCAGATTAAGAATTAAATTCTTCCTCCTGCGACCATTGGCACAACTATGAAAGAATCTGGTATTAGCATCCCCTTGAAGAATCCATTTAACATTACCCCTCTGCTGCCAAAATCTTTCCTCCATCTCATAAATTTTCTCTAATTCCCTTTCTACTTTATATCTACAGCTCCAATCTTCAGCATTTAAACTCTTCAAATCATTGTTCAAATCTAACAGTTTAATTTGATCCAAAATAACCTCCTAATCTTTTCTGCACTGTCCACTCAAGTTAGCACCCCAACCCTTTAAAAACCGACGCAAAGAAGCCAAACACCCATTCCATTTATCCAAAGAATAACTAGTCTCTCCATTTATCCATGACCAGCTCTCTAAAATTATCCTGACAAAACCAACTTTTCTAAAAGTAGAATCTCCTTTTAGGCAAAATATCAACTTCCCCTGAGTGTAAAACAATGGGAATATGATCAGAACCTATTTTGACAAAGTATCAACTTTCTCTTGATCTTGTACGAAGCGTACTGTAGGTGTGCCAAGTGACATGCTTTTCTTTCATATCCTTTTCTTTCACTGGACAGTATAATATGCTCTCGTTTCTTAAAAGAGAGAGAGACAAAGAGACGAGATCATAAGCAGCACTGTCATCTCATCAACCGGTGTGGCACCCGTGTATAGCAAGCAATAAAATGGAATTTGGTAGACCGATTTTTACCTAAATTTAGCTTATTGGAATAGGTGATAATTTCGAATTAAGATTGAGTACCGCAAGCACTTTTCAAATTAAGAGTTGAAACTCAGTGGCAGAGCTAGGTTAAAGCTGTGTGGTCAATTGACCCCACAACTTTTTTGCAAAACCATTCAATACAGATGAAAATTCATACAAAATTCTAAAAAACAATGGAAAATTTATAAGAATTGACCTGACATGGCTAGATAATCATGTATTTAATCACATAGCGTTGCAATTCTGGCTCCACCACTGTTGAAACTAATTGAGTGGTTGATTTAAGTCATACCGACATGTTTACTATCCTTCCAACCTGAGAGCAACTGGTCAAGTAGTAAGTAGTTACTAGGACTTAGTGAACTATTTTTCCACGAGTACAGGTAGAAAATATTAAATATCGATGCATGAAATAGAACTGTAGATAGGAAACATCATCTCCTATATATTTTTACAACTTCAAATTCTTTTGGTGGTTCATCTAGTAAATTTGTTTGTAACACGGAGACATTGCATGTATAATGGTATATCGAGAATATGCTTAGTTATGCAAAGATATGACGAGAAACATCAAATAAATACAAATATAAATATATAAAAAGGGAGAATAGAATTTAAACAATCGTTAACTTGAGATCACATCTTTATTCAAATTATGAAAATGTGAGACGTTACACAGTCGCTTGGCTAACCAGTTAGGCCATGCTCTACAGCTCACCGCCCTCGTCGCCTCCTGATGACCCACAAGCGTACGAGGTCGGCGTAGCACTTTCTTTCAGAGTGTTCCAAGATTATCAAACCCAAGAGAGCTAACTGGGATGCGTTTCCAGTCTTAGCGTAAGTGATTACTTGCAATAATATAAATTCTGAAAATAAACCAAATGATTAAATGCAACATATATGATAAACAGGAGTGAATGACTGTTCTTAGGCTTTTGGTTTCGCTAGCACTAGTAATAGGAATTTTAATGGTGGCTTATTCTACTAATTCTACAGGTGGTCTCCTTAATGCCACATTCCCTTGCTTGTGGACTTTCAGCACTATTGTCCCCCATCACGTGCGGCGGTCCTAGCAATTAAGGTACAAGACCAGACCAACACATTAAGCTATATGGATTAACCATTATTCTCAGGTATAGCATGTCCTCTCCTTCGATACCCACATCTATCACCTTATGGGTTGTCGGTTCATTCATACCTCCCGTCTACTCCGTCTGGTTGGAAATTACTGTACTAAATCATAATGTTAAGACATGTCACAACACTAGCATTAACGTTAGGATGAACATAAAGTAAGTCTAGTAAAATAAATAATGCTACCAATCCTATTTCATGCTAGCGTGCCATCGGCCTAAGACCTAATTAATCACTCATGCATAGACGACAAAAGACAACATAAATAAGGGAAGCAATGCATTGAAATAAACATAGTGTTCATAATGTGTGTAAACAATAAATAAACAAGATGAAAATGGAGATGGATGATGATGGTGGCGGCCGTTGTCATCACTGACAAAGGAGAAGCCGGCGATGCCCCTTCTTCCTCTTGCTTGGATCGCATATGGAGGTGATTGTCGAGAGCCAAATATGCAAATCTAGACCCTCTGTGTATATTGCACTAGTCTAGAATCACACTAGTGCACACAATGACAACATCGATGAAATATCATTTCATACGCAAACATAACTAAGAAATAGACAATTAGCAATAATTATCAAAGTAGCAATCTTATAGTCGAAGCTTACAATTAATGCCTCAGAATACGAATATCTCAAATAAGCTGCAGCGAAGGAAACATAATAACTTCAGTGAACACTACTACAGAAAAGGCCTTTACAGACGGTTCAAAAACGCCATCACAGACGGTTCCGTGAGCCGTCTGAGTTTATGGGTCAGTAATGCTAATGGTCATCACAGACGGTTCTCGAACCGCTCGTAATACATACTATCACAGACGGTTCAGATGCAACCGTCGTGATAGTCGACTACCACGAGCGATGCGTAGATAAAACCGCTCGTGATAGTGGACTACCGCGCACGATGCGTAGATAAAACCGTCGTGATATTTCGACTACCACGCACGGTCCGTAGATAAAACCGTCGTGATGATCGATTACCACGACGGTCCGTAGATAAAACCGTCAGTGATATTCGACTACCGCAGACGGTCGTAGATAAAACCGTCGTGATAGTAGACTACCACCGACGGATGCGTATATGAAACCGCTCGTGATAGTTCACTATCACGCACGGTTTCATATACGTATCGTCGTGGTAGTCGACTATCACTGCACGATTTCATCTACGCATCGTCAGGGTAAATCGACTACCACAGACGGTTTCATCTACAGACCGTCTGTGGTAGTCTTTTGCATTGCTTAATCTATTTCTGTTTATTGGCTAGCCTCAGGAAATGCTAGCCATGCCCTCTGAAACAAGCACATCCAATTCTCATTCATTTCAGAAGCACATCAAAATTGCATTCATTTGTAAACAAGCACACATCCAATTCACAAATCAATTAACTAAAATTAACCATTAATGTACATTAATTTACACACATGTACCATTATGTTCAATCTATCTCAATCAAGTTCAATCTGCTACACTGTGGAAACTCCCATTTGGATTTATGACCTGTCTGTTCAGGAATGCCGCAAGGTGTGATCGAATTTTTATGAGCTCGCCTGCTCCAACGTAGTTTTGATGTTTGCAACCTGTCGATATGAAGGTTAAATTCGGGCTTATATAAATTGGTAAGTATATATGAAATAATTGTTGAAAGATTGACAAACCTGAGGATCATTGGTGATCGCGGAACCGACGAGTAGTTGCATGTTGTGGCAAACATAGTATCCACAGACGCTATGGCCGGCATTACCCGGTGGCACCGCAAAAATAGAATTGGTTAGTTCAAGAGGCATTGCTACGAAGTGTTATATAGGATTAATGTGTACTAGCTAGCAAGTACCGGAATGTTTGATCATGTTGCGGCGTTCTTCCTTGATATTCCATCCTCTAGCATGTAACACGCCGAGCACCCCACGTGACTCCAAGAAGTTAGCCTTAGCCATTGCAAAGGAAGGAAAGACTACAATAGAGTTTCTATGGAGGAAATGTGTTTACCTGGATGATTAAACTCCGGATACTGTGAAGTTGTGACTGGCCCTCTGTAGGGAATCTAGGTATATTACGATTTCGTTTTGGTATAATTACAATTAGAATCCAATGGAACCTACACAGTATGTCAAGATGGTCATTAAACCTAAGTTCGTGTTGCTTATAAAGTACAAATCAACATTAAGTATAGCCAGTAGTGCAACACTACTTACTTCTGGTTGTAGGGCAAAAGTATGAATTCCTTGTTGCGGTGAGCCATGAAAAAATCTATAACGTAATTCTCGATTTAATGTTGCATTCGCCGTGATGCTTTGCTCGGAGACAACGTGTGGGTCGAGGAAACCTACCGGTGATTTCCTTCTTTCGCTTCACAGATCATGTATCTATTATACAAAAGCTAGGAGTTATATATAACATTTATCGATATTACACTTAACATTGACCGTGATTGTACACACTTACAATTGTCCAAAGATCGTATGATTGAGACGCCGAGCTCGCCGAGGTTGAAGAGACAGAACAAGTCGTCGAAGGTCACCGTGAAGACAGCGCCTTGATACACGTGGTTAAAATGATGCTCCTTGAACTTGACGGTGACACCGAGCATTGTTGATCAACCGCTTGTTGGACTATTCCATGTACCATGCATGCAATTCCGTGCAATCCAAATCCTAGGTAGGGTCTGTCTAACTTCTCGAGCAACGGCTCGCTGGCTTGTATTTTTCCGCCAACGGCAAGAAGGGGATATCAGGAGAAGACTCGATCGTCTTCGATTTGCCCTTGCCCTTGCTGCCTCGCTTTGTATAGGTCGACTTCACAAGAGTCGATCGAGCACGAGGTGTAGATGCATGTGATGCAGCGGGCCCTTGCCATGTCAGTGCAGGTAGCTTCGGTGCAGTCAAGTCCCGTGGACTTGATGCCGTTGCAGGACATTCCCGTGAAGTTGACACCGAGCAGTAGCTCCGTGCAGATGTCCTCCTTGGGCCATGGATGAATGTTCCAACGGCTTGCCCTAGAATCATGACCTCATCGCTTGGGGAATTTTCAGCGGACGGCTTCAAATTGGCACAAACACCGCCCACATTCACTTTTGCGAAACCCGAGCTAGATTTGCACCGTGCACCAAAGTCTGACATCGATGGATACACCGGCCCCAAGCAAAGATCTAGGGCAACAGAGACATATCTCACTTGGAGCTTGCACTTCAGAGCCACCCACGCATATAACGGTACAAAATTAGCTACTCCAACAAAGCTTATGAATGGATTGAGCATTCCGAGATAATAATTATTACCGGATGTCATCGACGGAAAATCTGTCATCACCTATTGTGGTAGGGTTAGGGTTGGACGACTACTCGGATGTTTGGGGGCTAGCTAGCGGTATAGTAGGGGCAGGGCTTCCAACCGACTTGGCATTTGCAATCCCTAATCCTTTCCTCAAAAGTCTCTTCTTGCTTTTGCTCGAACGCACTAATCCTTTCCTCAAAGGATTGATCGACTTTTTCACCGACCTCCGCTCCGATTTTTCAAAGTGAGCTCATCTCGAGGGATGCACGAAGATCCTCTCGTAGCTTTGCATCGTGCTCGGCTTTGGCTCTCCTCCTACTCCCAGACGATCCTCGTCCGCTTGGAACCATTATTCCCATGTAACAAAAACACGGCGCCTCTCGTATGTAATTGGATGCTCATCGCTTCCTAGGGCGCAGAGAGTATATCTTTCTCCCTATCTGCTCGAATGAGCCTTGGGAAGATTGTTCACTCGGCGTTATTCGCAATATAGCCCGACATGTCATTTCACTTCCTATGAAGTTATGGAGTAATTACAAACTAGGTAGTTCGATATCTTACCAGCGTTGGGACACTTCACGGTCTTCGGGTTTGGAAAGTACACTTCAGAGGGCCTAATAGCTAACCTCGCAAATAACCACCGCGGTCGCCAAGCACATCGCTGATCTCGGAAATAGCAGGAGAGATTCAAACCGCTTGTTCGCTGTTCTCGATCCCTCCATATCGGGCTTTACCCGCATACCCAGCCGTGCCGAGTGCGTGGGGTGCTTGTTTTTTGCTCGAGGGCCGCAGCGCGCGACTTTCACTCTTAAATTCATCTGTCATCTTCTTCGCCACAAACTCGCCCAGACTCTTCCAACAATAGATACTTGTGGAAGGGCGGCTTCAGATCCTTCTCCACGTAGTTCTTGACAAGCGTGCTTTGAAGTTCTTCCACGCTTTGCACGCTTGTAGCAACGCGTGTCGTCGACGGAGTCCGTGAGTTCTCTGGGATCTCGAACGATGCAAGAATTTCACAAGACAAAGAAGTTTTCAATGGTCCGCACCACCTTCCACGAATCGTAGGTGATCTTGACCTGCTCCGTGCAACTATTCCGACCATTCTCCGAATCGGCGCTTGCTCGGCGAGGATTGATAGGGTCCCTGATCGATCGACTCGTGATGGTAAATCGCCCGTGGGCCTTTTCGATATTCCTCTTCTTCTCATGTTGGATATTGTTCCAGAGGATGGTGCATCATCGAGACACATGAGGCGGCTACCGACTCGTAATGAGCGGAAGACATCTTCACAAGAAATAGAACATCATGTGAACAAATGAAATCAGCATAAAGCTAAGATTTAACATTTTGATATTGCTATTAGATGTAGAGTAAGCATTCCAATTAGAGCTCAAGTACAAACCCGATTATCAAAACAATTTCAGTACAAGACTATTATCATCACAGAGCATTCATCTCAAGCCCAACACACCACATTGCAATGTATTCCAGTAGCAGTATCAAAATGTAGGACCGAAATGGCGACAGAGGGGGGGGGGGTGAATGTCGATCACTTAAGAATTCGTCCCCTACAAGTACTCAAAAGCTGGAATAAACAAAACCGAACTGCTGAGAAAGAAGAAATCCACTGCCAAGAGCAATTAACAAGTAAACACTCATGGGAGTTTCACAAACCGAGCAGATCAGCACACATGAGAGATGGCAATAAAAATCTAATCAACACAGCACTGAGCCGCAGCAATCCACACACACAACGTGCTGAAAGTAAAAGCATCACTAGAAACTGCAACTCCGGTTTTTGCGGGCTGGGTGCACGATTTTCACATCAACAAGGCGCCACCGCTGCTCAGCTTTTTCTACAGACGCTACAGATTTTGCGGGGCAGCAGAGCGCCTCCACAGGCTCTGGTTTCTCCGGTCAACAGGAACAGCAAAAAGCAATAAGTATAATCTCCAATACAAGCCGAGAACAAAGATTGCCGCCGCAACAAGAAATTCTGATTCAACAGCTCTCCCTGCGTATCATGCCGATTAACAAATCCAAACACAGTGCAAAAGATCAATGCACAAAGAAGAGCCGCAACAAACAAAACTGAACAGAGATCAAAGAGGCAATTAACTAATCCACAACCGACGCTTCAGGCTACCTTTTTTCGCCGATTTTTGTTGATAAAACAAAGAGGACTTAACTACAAGATCGCCGCCGCCAAGAACAAAACACACACGATTTAGCTTGCACCACCAGAACTGCTTTTCACAAGCGCAAAGGCAATTTCAAGGAGGCACAAAAGAAAAACTGACAAACAAAACTGTCGCAGCCGATCAACAAGAAACGACAGATCAAAAAAACACTCGCATCAAGAGGGACAGCTCACGGTAATAAAATAAACCAAAACTGCAATCCGCCACCTACTTTCGATTTTGCGGGCAGAAGCAAGTTGGATTGATGGCAGTCAATCAAAATAAAAAGATCTAAAACAGTGACCAACCAGATCAAATCAACTAGTGAATGAGATTCTTACATGCAAGAGAAAAACTGCAATCAAACAGCACGCACACGCACAGGAAGCTGAAACTTGATCGAATCAATGAGGGACAAACTCAAGGAAAGAACAAGAAGAAAGCAGTCAAGATAAACAAACACCATCTCATATTGATCTAAAGGAAGAGAGATACATGATTGATACAAGAGGAATGATTAGAAGCATTCAACTCATCCTCTCCCACTCTCAAACCTCAAGAACACTCAGCCATCTTGAAGAAAAGGAAGGGGACAAGCAGGGAACAACCCTCAACAACTAAAGCCTAAAGCAAAACAAACTCTCTAAAGCCTATTTTGACTAAAGGAAACCCTAAAATCCCTTGTGGTGTTCAGTTTGGGCAGCAGCCCCTCCATCCTATTTATAGCCCATGGCTAACGGGTCTCCACCCCGTTACGCCCGCTAAATCCAACGGAGCCCGCTCCCGCTTGTGCAGCCTTGCGAAATTCCCGTTTCGCCCCTTCTGCACCTTCCGGGAAGCTTCCGCGCTCCTTGTCTCGCAGACGCCGCAACCACCTCGAGTCCACGCTCGTCTTGACACATCCCGACTGTTCGACCTCGGCGCCACGCACCTAGTCCGTCCACCGTGTCTCGCCACGACTCCACCCGATGTCCCGCAATACACGCATAAGAAACACATCAAATAGCACCGCCGATACATGAAAGCGTAAATACCAACATACTTACCATGACAAAATCCAAACTTGTCGAATCAAAGAATATGCAACCTAATCCCATACGACCAAGTTTGACCAAACCGACTGAGCCTGTTGCACCACGCAACGACATGGTCCAAACCACCCAAACCAAACTCGACTTCCTAAACCTATGTCAATTACTCATCACACACACGGGACGACCTCCACATGGTCTCTCAATCTCCCCCTTGATGAGTATATTGACAAACTCCGAAAAAGCGCAAAGTTGAGTTTGAGTTTGAAGAATCCAACATGGTCCAAAGAAGAAGAGTGAAACTAATGACCATGTCGACAGAAGGAACACTAGAGCAACAACTAAAAGATGAAACTAATGACCATGTCGATGTATGAACACTAGAGCAACAACTAAAAGAGCAAATTATTCTCCAAAGCTCTAAAATGATCCCAACTAGCTTTTTCTTCTCTATTCTCCCCCTTTTGGCAATAAACACATCAAGAATGCTTAAGAGAATATGACATGTCAATGGATGAAATGGCTGAAGTTTGATTATTCTAAGCATTTAGAGCTATGAAAATTATCCAATATGACCATAATGTAATACACCAAGCCATAACTTAATAAAAAGGCTAGCTAGATCATGACAAGATATATATAAGCTAGCTAGAACACATAGATGACAATCTGAAAATGAGGTACATTATGTGAGCAAGTCAAGTCATCAATGAGCAAAGTCTCGCTAGAGATATCCAAGGATGATGCAGCCATGTCAATAAGCTAAGCGGAACTAAGAAGCTTAAATTGAGACCAAATAGAGTGCTATGCTCAAGATTGAAACATTGGTTAAAGTACATGATACTTTTTGTGGCTTTAAGCACATTGAACACATGAAACATATTTTCTTTTGAAATTCATGGTGGTTTCCAACCAGATTTTTGTTTTATCATGTGCTAGGTCTCAAGCCTTATGCGACTACTCCAAGCGAGAAGCTTAAGAAGATAGTCTAGGTCACCCAAAACTCCCCCTAAGTTCATGCCAAGTGCAATGGCAAGCCGTCTCATAGGAGAGAATTGGTGAGATCGGTTTTTTCGCACAAAAGAGATCTTTTGCCTTTTAAGAAGTTGTACTAACTCATGCATCATCAAGAGACTAAAACAGCTCTTTCTAAGGCTCAATATAGATTCATCACTCTACCCAAATTTATTTGACATGGCATGAATCATAAAAGGATAGCTCAAGAAAGACTAATCTCGAGTGCTAACATGACAAGTTTTAGTTTAAGTTGAGCAATTTTAATTAACTTATCATGGCAAAAGCTAGACTACACATATGAAGTCATGATAAATCTAGCAAATAAGCACAAGTCATAGCAAGGTGTAAAGCATTGTAAACATGTCATAGCAGGATAATAATC
Source organism: Phyllostachys edulis (assembly GCA_036346405.1). NCBI lineage: Eukaryota > Viridiplantae > Streptophyta > Magnoliopsida > Poales > Poaceae > Phyllostachys > Phyllostachys edulis. The sequence continues at coordinate 40,869,057 of CM070558.1, read as the reverse complement.
AAGGCTCAATGTAGTTATATTACAATGCAGAATGCTAGAAATGCAGAAGATCCAACTCCCCCTCAACAACAGATGCAACTTTTAGTTCAAGTTGAGTTATGTCAATATTAAGCTCCAGAAGCTCCCAAAAGAACTCCCCTTGAACCAAAACAATAAATCGAGAAGCTGGCAAAGAAAACATAAAAGCAAAATTCCTTAAAGCATAGATAAGATATAGAGAATACTATGGCTCAGATCGACTCTCATCTACCCCATATGACTCTAGGACTATCAAGCGCCCACTTAACACACCTAGGAGCAAACACGCACTGCCTACCCGAGGGTGGCCCAACCTCGCTAGAACCTACAAGAAGTGAGTGAGCTCAACCTAGTGAGATAAGTAATGACTAATAAGCAAGATCCTAGAATCACAAGATAAGAGCAGTAAATCTAAACAACTAGACAAAAGAAGCACTCTAATCTATGCTAGGAGGACTAATCCCAAATGCACCCAAAATGCAATGCAATAGTAAGGAGCAAGAGCATAAATAATATAGTAAAGCAAGAAACCCAAAGCTCCCTCACTACAGGTCCATAAGGACAAACCACCCCAAGCTCTCCCGCAGAGTGAAAACCTCGAACTATCCAATGGCTTGGTGAAAATGTCACCAACCGGTGGTCACTTCCACAAACCGAGCACTATGTCGCCCTTCTCTACATGGTCTCTAAGGAAGTGGAAGCGGATATCGATGTGCTTGGTCCGGAATGTTTGACTGGGTTCTTGGCAATGTTAATCGCAAGTGTTATCACAAAAGAGTGGAACAACGCCGATAACTAACCCAAAGTCCCGCAGGTCGAAGTCATCCAGAGCACTTGGCTACAAAGAATCGGCCGCAAAGAACGTGCTCGACCTCTGCGGTGGATCAGGTAACACCGACTACTTCCTCAAGACCAGAAACAAGAGAAGTGCCAAGAAATTGGCGGTGCCGGAAGTGCTCTTCCTATCTATCCTCTGACCAAAGAAAGTCGTGATCCGAGAAGGCTCTCAAGGAAAGACAGATGAGGAAGAGTACCAGATACCATAGTCAATGGTAGCTCGCAGTATCGAAGATGCGCTTCACCTTTGGCGGTGAGAAACGCGAGGAGAAGCTCGAAACGAGCGCACAAACACACGTAAAAATGTATGTCCGGTCTCGAGGCGTTGAGGTACAAGAGGGAGCCAATCATGCCGCGAAACTCCTTTTGATCAACTCGCTCGCCATCCTCATCTCGGGTCAAGATAGGTCAGAGAAGCCATGGGAGTCGACACAGCTTACCATCACTCATGTCGGTTGTCTCAGAGATCACGAGTGTACTTGCCCCGATGAAGAAAAGTACCTCCCGAGTCCGCTTGATTTGGAAGCCAAGAAAGAATGTCAACTCACCCATCATGCTCATCTCAAACTCGGTGCTCATGACATCCGAGAGGCTGTGAAACCAGAGCATGAGAAGAGCTGCCAAAGATGATGTCATCGACATAGATTTGGACGAGCGTAAAGTCACTACCAAGCCTACGGATAAACAAGGTCTTGTCAACTTTACCCATTTCAAACCCATGACTCAACAAGTAGGACTTAAGCCTCTCATACCAAGCTCGGGAGCCGCTTAAGTCCATCTGGCGCTTTGGAAAGCTTGAAGACATGGTTAGGGTATTTGGGGTTCTCGAAACACGGAGGTCAGTCGGACGAGACTTCCTCCTCAATAAGGCCATTGAGGAAAGCACTCTTCACGTCCATCTGGTAAAGCTTGAAACCCTTAGAAGCCGCAAAGGCAAGCAGATTCTAATGGCTTCAAGTCGAGCTCTGAGGGCAAAGGTCTCCTCAAAGTCTAGACCTCAACCAGGAAAACCCACGAGCTACTAATCTAGCCTTGTTTGGGATGATTACCCCATCCTCACTCTGCTTGTTCTTGAACACCCACTTGGTTCCAATGATATTGTGGCCTCGTGGGGGCTCAACAAGCCACTGCACCTTGTTTCTCTCAAAGTTCTCTAATTCCTCATGCATGGCATTGACCCAAGACTCATCGAAAGGGCGTGACAAACATCCTTGGGCTCAAAGGAGGCAACAAAGGCGAATGGAGACAGAAATGAGAAAAGCGGACTTAGAGCGCAGACACGCCAAAAGGTCTCCAATAATCTGCCTCAAGGATGACTTTTCCGATATGTCTAGGAGGTCTGGATGAGAAGAAGAAGTGGCCTCTACCTCGTGCAGACGAGGCAGGACAGAGCCACTAGCTCCGGAAGGCAGGGTCGATCATCTTGAGGTGCCGTGGAAGAAGGCATCTCAAGGGAAGGAAGAGGAGCTGGATCGTAAACAACCATCGCCTCCCTCGTCCTCATCATCCACAAAGATAGTCTCGGATCGCTCTAAAGAACTCGAGATATCTGGCCTAGTCCCCTGACCGCCTCGTCAAAAGTCACCTCACGTGTTTCTACCATTCTACTAGACTCGCAGCCTGCACTCATAAGCCCGCCAAGAAGTCGAGTAGCCTAGAAAGATACCGCCACAGAACGTGACTCGAACTTGTCTAGGTTCCTGGACTTCAAGATAAAGCACTTGCAACCAAACACACGAAAATGAGACGCTGGGCTTTAGCAGTATCTCGACTCATAAGAAGTCTTGGTGTAGGAGTGCCCAAGAAAAACTCGATTCAAACATGGCATGCGGTCGCAATGGCCTCACCCAAAACTTCCTCGGTGTAGAGTACTCATCAAGCATCGTCCCGCCATCTCGACTAAGGTACGGTTCTTCCTCTCCACAACGCCATTTTGCCGAGGGACGATGGAGAAGAGAACCGGTGCTCTACACTGCCTCACCGCAGAAACTCTCAAAGTAGGAATTCTTGAACTCCGTGCCATTGTCACTACGGATCGCTCAGAAGGCACCCGGAGCTCAACAGACATGACCTACTAAAAGACCTCGAAATGTGTAAATGTCTCGTCCTTCGAGGCTAAGAAAACACCCAAGAGTACCTCGAGAAGTCATCGACCACAACAAGAACATACCACTTCCTCCCCGCCGATCAAGACTCGATTTGGTCCAACTGTGTCCATGTGGAGCAATTGTCTGCATCGGTCATAGTAATCGTGGACCGAGGATGAGAAGCGGCAACCATCTTGCCGCGGCTTCAAGCATGGAGTGCAAACAAGATCTTTGACCATCTTGAGTTTCGCAGACCACTAATGAGATCATGGTCGCTAACTTTCGGGTCAAATGGTCAAATCCAATATGACCAAGTCTCCTATGCCGTAAAGAGAGATCGCGGGACTCGTAGCAACTAAACACCGAGAGGATCGCCGGAAGACTCAGAGAAATCAGACGAAAGATCCTCCCATAACGAGAAATCCCGCAAACCGGACTACCCAAGAGTCAAGAATTTTGCAATTGTTTTTCTTAAAGCTCACCTCAAACCGCCATCAATAAGCCGAGAAACCGAAAGCAAATTGTACCGCAGCCTTACTAACCAAGGCAACATCCTTAAGAATAAAAGAAACATTAATACGACAAGACTTTTGGCGATGACGCGCCTGCAGACGAAGCGCCTCCGAAGGTGATCGTCTCATCACCGAGCGCTGGCTAGGAGGAGAACCAACGGAGTCTCCGGTCATATATGACGAGAACAACCGAGTCTACAAGCCAAACCTTCTCCTTCCCTACCCGCTAACCCGAGTCAAACAGAGAGTAAAGTCTCAAGATCGATAAATCAACAATGATTTTGGCACCCAATATCGAGTAACACGCCGAGCGATGAAGTAGTCAAGCCCGATCGACCTCTATCTACCCTACGCCTCTGTCACTCACAGCAGAAGGTCTAAGAGCAGACGAGGAAGTCTTTCGAGTCCAACTGCTACGGCGAGCGAGTCGAGCACGCGAATAGATCGAACACGCCATGGGTAGCTATCTCGATAGGGAAAACGAGATCTACCCTCAGGGGGCGGAAGTCACGATCGAAAGCAAAGATGAGGACGAAAACCGAAAACTCGAAAAACCAAGTCCTCGATGTCGCACAAATCCATCGAAGAAACAAGCCTAGACCTCGTGTTGGTCTTAGGTGCACTCAAGGTCCGGGGCCGAATTCAATGTGCCTAAGAGACTCAACATGGTCTCTACGCGATCTTGGCGCTACCAAGCATCGACGATTGTGTGTCCATCCTTCCGATGAAGGTGCGGTGATACTTCACCTTCGAGAGGTAGAAGCAAGATGTGAAATTACCTTCTTGTCGAAATCCTCGACATAGCCCGCTGACTTGAAATGGACTTTCTCGGTCCAGGCTCGGTCTCGATCACACAGTGCTATAGGTCCGAGCACGGCGGTGGATGCTTCCTCATGTCCTCAGAGAAGTCATATCCTAGACCCTGATTAAATCTGCAGATCTTAGATTGGTCTAGAATAAGATTGAGCTTCTTCTTGCCTCCTACAAATCTCTCGAGAGTGTTCATAAGGTACTGACACTCCCGAAAGAGAGAGGTGCAAGAAGAGCAGGGGAAAGAAGAGACAGCAGAAGGTAAGGGAGCAAAAGAAGAACCAGCAGCAGAGGGAAGAATGGCTTGTGCAAGCACACCGACTCAAGGGACAGATCCCATCGCTAGCCGCTTGGTTCACGCTAAGCTGCCTCATCCTTACCCCGGGCTTCTCCCCTCCTCCACAATCATATTGCAAGCACAATGTGGCTTCTCTAGAAGGTCCTTAGTTAGCTTCACACATTTCTCATCCAAAGCAATCAAGTCAGATTTTAGTTTGTTACACTTAATGCATGGTGAGCTAACAGGGTCCTTAGAAGCAAATTGAGCCATCTTCCTTTCATGATCAATCATATCTTGAAACTGTTTGGAGACCTCAAGTTCAAGTTCGATTAACTTAGGACAGTTCAAGCATGAATCACTCTACCAAGTAAAGAAGCTTGTAGTTCAACAATTTTATGATCCGCCTGCTTTAAGTTCATCTTCAAGTTATTGCAATTTTCACAAGACTCGGGCAGATCAAGAAGCATGGCATAAGATCCTCTAGCAAAGAATGTTCTTACCCTCACATGAGGTGGGAGAAGTAGTCTCATCAAGAATAAGTAGGGTAAATGACCATCCTACTCAACTCTAACTCAAAGAAGCAGACTAACATTCTCCACCTTAACACTATCAAGTTTGGAGGATACACTATCATGTGAGGTCCTTAACTTCTCCATATCAACCAAAGAAAGCGAGCATGTATCACAATCATCACTAGAAAGGCGGATGTAAGAGCAATAATCTCTAGAGACAGTCTATCTATTTCCTTCTCTAACTCAAAGACACCTAGCCTTAGCTTTAGCATGAAAACCTCCTAGTTTAAGAAAAGCATGATTGAGCTGTTCAGAGGTGGGATCTACCTCGTCCGTGTCGGAGTCTGTTCATTGTCACGAAGTTCGCCCTCGAGGGCCATGAAGCACATGCCGAGAAGTCGCCGCCGCCATCCTTGGGCTCTTGGTCACCCGTCCGTCATCGTCGCTTCCATCCCTCCACCTCGCCGAGGTCGAGGTCGCCGAAGGCGTGAGGACGCTGTGGAAGAGCTTCTTGGCTTTGCCAAGTCGCGAACTTCTTCTTGTCGGGGCGTCTGAGTGGAGGCTTGTTGCAGTTCTTGTCGGTGTAGTCGTTTTGCCCGAACCGCCGTAGTCGTTTTTGCCCTTCTCCAATTTGGGGCGGTTTGTTCAATGTGGTTGGGGCCACCACACTCAAGCAAATCACGTGTCCTCCCTCTTTCGTCCCTCCTCCTCTTGTAAGCATGAGAAAACTTCCGAGCTAGGAGGGCGCTTGCTCATCCTCGAGTGCTCTAAGCGATCATCGCTACGCCACAGAGAGCAAAGACAAGGAGAAACCACAAGAAGAATCAAGAAAGCCCTAAGAAGAAACAGGATTGGTGACTAAGGCCATCGTGTGACTTCGACCGACGAGAGACAACGCTAATCTCGTGAGTCTTGAGGCGCGAGTACACAAGGCCAAGAGTCGTGGTCGAGAGGTCTGTCGTGTCTTTGATGGTGGTCACTTTCATCTCCCAAACACGCAGACGAGTGCCGTGGAGCATCCGACGAGCATTGTCCGAAGTCGGGTATGTGAGACCGACCGCCGGAGGTTGCTCAAGATCTTGTGAAAACGCTGAAGCACTCATCTAGGGACTCACCAAAGAAGCATCTCAAATTTGTTGTATTCTCGTTTGAACCGGTCTGCCGAACCGCCTTGATCCGGTGGTGCCCTCATGGTATGCGCCGAGGGTCACCCAGATATCGAGGCGGACGACAGTGAGATATGCGGTCAAACTCGCCACGACTCAAACCTCGGATGATGATGTTCCTTGCCTTTGCATTCGCCTCAACATCAACCATGTTCCGGATTGATGTTCTCATCGGCAGAACAATAATCGCAACCTTGACCTTCCGCTAGATGGCATACCGGCCCGATGTATGTCTCCATTCGCTCTTCCGGAAGGGTAATCGATGCCATCGAAAACGCAAGGCTTGGTCGAGTACTTGTCCATCGCCACGGCTCTTGAGACCGTTAAGATCTATTGAAAAGAGCTAACCGCTCGATACCAATTGTAGGACCGAAATGGCGACAGAGGGGGGTGAATGTCGATCACTTAAGAATTCGTCCCCTACAAGTACTCAAAAGCTGGAATAAACAAAACCGAACTGCTGAGAAAGAAGAAATCCACTGCCAAGAGCAATTAACAAGTAAACACTCATGGGAGTTTCACAAACCGCAAGCAGATCAGCACACATGAGAGATGGCAATAAAAATCTAATCAACACAAAGATTGAGCCTCAGCAATCCACACACACAACGTGCTGAAAGTAAAAGCATCACTAGAAACTGCAACTCCGATTTTTGCGGGCTGGGTGCACGATTTTCACATCAACAAGGCGCCACCGCTGCTCAGCTTTTTTCTCTGAGACGCTACTGATTTTATGGGCAGCAGAGCGCCCACAGCTCGTTTCTCCGGCCAACAGAACAAACAAAAAGCAATAAGTATAATCTCCAACACAAGCCGAGAACAGCAGCTGCCGCCGCAACAAGAAATTCTGATTCAACAGCTCTCCCTGCGTATCATGCCGATTAACAAATCCAAACACAGTGCAAAAGATCAATGCACAAAGAAGAGCCGCAACAAACAAAACTGAACAGAGATCAAAGAGGCAATTAACTAATCCACAACCGACTGCCCAGGGCCACCTTTTTTCTCGCCGATTTTGTTGATAAAACAAGAGGACTTAACTACAAGATCCGCCGCCGCCAAGAACAAAACACACACGATTTAGCATGCACGCCGCCAGAACTTTCTCACAAGCGCAAAGGTAATTTCAAGGAGGCACAAAAGAAAATCGACAAACAAAACTGCTGCAAACCGATCAACAAGAAACGACAGATCAAAAAACACTCGATCAAGAGGACGACTCACGGTAATAAAATAAACCAAAACTGCAATCCGCCACCTACTTTCGATTTTGCGGGTAGAAGCAAGTTGGATTGATGGCAGTCAATCAAAATAAAAAGATCTAAAACAGTGACCAACCAGATCAAATCAACTAGTGAATGAGATTCTTACATGCAAGAGAAAAACTGCAATCAAACAGCACGCACACGCACAGGAAGCTGAAACTTGATCGAATCAATGAGGGACAAACTCAAGGAAAGAACAAGAAGAAAGCAGTCAAGATAAACAAACACCATCTCATATTGATCTAAAGGAAGAGAGATACATGATTGATACAAGAGGAATGATTAGAAGCATTCAACTCATCCTCTCCCACTCTCAAACCTCAAGAACACTCAGCCATCTTGAAGAAAAGGAAGGGGACAAGCAGGGAACAACCCTCAACAACTAAAGCCTAAAGCAAAACAAACTCTCTAAAGCCTATTTTGACTAAAGGAAACCCTAAAATCCCTTGTGGTGTTCAGTTTGGGCAGCAGCCCCTCCATCCTATTTATAGCCCATGGCTAACGGGTCTCCACCCCGTTATGCCCGCTAAATCCAACAGAGCCCGCCGCTCCGCTTGTGCGACTTTGCGAATTCTGCTTACGCCCTTCTCAGACCTTCCGAAGCTTCCGCTCCTTGTCTCAAGACGCCGCAACCACCTCGAGTCCACGCTGCCTTCGACACATCCCGACTGTTCGACCTCGGCGCCACTCGCACCTAGTCCGTCCACCGTGTCTCGCCACGACTCCACCCGATGTCCCGCAATCACACGCAGAAGAAACACATCAAATAGCACCGCCGATACATGAAAGCGTAAATACCAACATACTTACCATGACAAAATCCAAACTTGTCGAATCAAAGAATATGCAACCTAATCCCATACGACCAAGTTTGACCAAACCGATCGAGCTCAAGCACCACGCAACGACATGGTCCAAACCACCCAAACCAAACTCGACTTCCTAAACCTATGTCAATTACTCATCACACACACGGGACGACCTCCACATGGTCTCTCACAAAACAAATACCATATGAATAACTGACTAGAACAAATACAAATTCCTAAAACAAGTACAATTATCATGAAGGACCATGACAGATTATTGATAGAAATAGTTAGGGAAAGGGGCATGGGGGTCGATCGGTAACTTCAAGCATTGGTTACCTTTGGGCGCCGAGGAGAAGGACGAGCAGGAGCAAGACGAGCAAGCAGGGCGGGGCGTCGAAGGGGAGGCCGGGCTGCTCTGGGAGGGGAGGAGGCGGCGTGCTCTGGCGGGTCAGAGGAGGAGGCTCGGCGGGCTCGGGGAGGCGCGCGGGCCGAGGAGGAGGCGGCGTCGACGGGATCGGGAGGAGAAGCGCCTGGCTCGAGGAGGCGGCGCGAGGACGGTGGCGACGGGCTCGGGGAGGAGGGAGCGAGAGGAGTTGAGAAACTTAATCGCTTGAGAGTGGCGGCGCGGCAAACCCTAGCTAGAGTCCGAATGTAAATAGGGATGGACATCATGAGCGGTTCTAAATTAGAACCGCTCAGGATATACCTATCACGGCCGGTTCTAACTTAGAACCGCTCGTGATATGTGATGTATCACGCACGGTTTTAATAAACAACCGTCTGTGATATTGATGAATCCTGCACGGTTTTAATAAACAACCGCTCTCGTGATATGATTATCACGCACGGTTCTAATTTAGAACCGCTCTGATGATAGTAGTATGCATGACGGTTCTAAGTTAGAACCGTCTATGATATATGATGTATCACGCAGGCGGTGTTAATAAACAACCGCTCGTGATATATATGTAGCATGCACGGATTTGATAAACAACCGCTCGTGATATACATGTGAGACGATTCGTAGTTCAAACCGTCGTGATATTATTTTGTATTGGTTAATATCTAGATCGTTTCATTTATTGGCTAGCCTCAGAAATGCTAGCCATGCCCTCTCAAACAAGCGTAAAAGACAACAAGTACATGTATATACATCCAATTCACATTCATTTGAGAAACAATCACATCCATTTCACAAGACAAATCAATTAATTAACTCAAATGAACTAAAATTAACCATGATCATCGTAATGTATATAGTACATATACACACATTGTTCAATTAATCTTTAAAAATTAGCCCTTCATGATGATCGACGCAGTATGTAGCTAGTTTCGTCATGTTCTTCTTCCTCGACCCTTATGCCGCTTCCAAAGGAGGCAACTCGTCAAATTGATTGTATTCTTCCTCGCCCACTACATTCTCAACTCCGACAATCCTCCTTTTTCCATGAAGAACTACGTGGCGCTTCTTATTTGCCGGTCGGTAACATAGAAGACTTGAACAACTTGGTTAGCCAAGACGAACGGTTCGCCTTTGTATCCGACACGCTCGAGGTCCACGGTAGTGACGCCGCACTTGTCGACCTTCACCGTGGGAGATGGACCCAACGGCACCGAAATAGGGGATCTTGAAAAGCACGTAGTTGAGCTCCCATATCTCCTCTATTTGCCCATAGTAGGAGCTCCTCACCCATCGGTATTGAATGCATCTATCACGGACACCGCTGATACCGTTAGTGCTTTTATATCCCGAGCTCACAGATAGAATGTGTACCCATTTATGTCGATCTTCGCCATGTTACAAGCTGTAAATGTTGGCCCTTTTGCCAACCATGTCAAGATATCACTTGACGAGCTCCTAGCAAGTCGCTCCTTCAACCATTGGTTGAACAAATGCATTGTGTTGTCTCGTGATCCAAACATCCGCCGCGGCGGATTCTCATTGCAAGCACGTCCCCAGCCGGTCGATATACGGGACACTTCACCATGTGTTGCAAGACAGTGAAATGGGCTTGAGCATACGATCCATATTTGGAGTGATTGCTTTCCTCCGATGGTCCCGATACCTCGAGCCTCCCCTCATGGCGAGATCGAGGCACACCTATCGGTTCGACTCGAGCCATGTAATCGAGGCGTAACTCAATGACCTCTTGGTTGCATAACCTTCGACGATGCTACCCTCGCCGAGATCGATTTCGTACATATGACTTGAGAATTCCCATGAACCTCTCGAACGGGTACATGCTACGAGGAACACGGGCCCGCACATCTTTATCTCCTTACAATATGAACAATGAGATGGACCATGATATCGAAAAACGACGGAGGAAATACATCTCAAGATCACATAGTGTCGTCACCACCTCGCCCCGCAGAGCATCTAGTCCTTCGAGATCGATGACCTTCGAGCAATTGTGATAAAAAAAAACACCTGACCTCATGATTGTCTCTCGGACCTTGATCGGCAAAATACTTCTAATTGCAACAGGAGCATTTGTGTCATCAACACATGACAATCATGAGACTTCATGCCAATTAACTTCAAATCTTTTATCGAAACAAGTTTCTTCATGTTGGCGAGTAACCGGACGGAACTTTCACGCCATGCAAGCACCGCACGATTCGGTTCTCTCGCCTTGGACAGAGTGTAACAAGTGGGGAAGGTACGTTCGTCCTTTATCGGTCCTTGTTGGTGCTAACTCAGTTTGATGTCCATATCAACCAAGTCAAGCCGCATGCTGACACCATATTTTGTTTTGTCACTAATGTTCAAGAAGAGACCAATCAAGGCTGTCACATACATTCTTTTCTACATGCATGACGCCGATGCAAAGGGCGAACTTCTAGGTGCTCCCAATAAGGTAAGTCCCAAAATATTGATCTCTTCTTCCACATGTTCTTCTTACTTGTCCTCGATTTACATCCCTTTCCAAGCACAACATCTAAATCCTTAACCATATCATAGACCTCTTTTCCGCTTAAATGCCTTGGAGTGAATTGTCCTCCTTCTCTCCGTCAATTGTTTCTTCATCCTGCGGTATGGGTGAGCCCTCCGAAGGAACCTACGATGACGCATGTACACGGTTTTCTTGTGAGTGATTGACCACACACTGGGTATCATCTAAGCAAAGGAGTACTGTGCTTTGGCCCTTTTGTACTCGCCCGATAAATTTGCAAGGGCAGATAATCATTTATGGTGCGAGAACAACAAGGAACGTAAAGTGAAGTTCTCTCGCTTGTACGCATCCCATAATTGCACCCTTCAATCCACAAGATTTTTAGATCTTCCATCAATGGTGCTAGGTACACATCAATATCATTCCTGTGTTGCTTGGCCCTTGGATAAGTATCGACAACAAAATATACTTCCGCTTCATACACAACCAAGGAGGAAGGTTGTAGATACAGAGCGCCACGGGCTAAGTGCTATGTCGGTCGCTCATATTACCGAAAGGATTCATTCCATCCGTACTCAATCCAAACCTTATATTCCTCGGTTCCCGACCAAGTCGCAAACCTCCTATCGATGTTTCTCCACCGGGCGGAATCAGCAGGTGTCTTAACTTTCCGTCATTCTTACGCCTCTCGAAAGTGCCAATCTGCTAGCTTTTGCATTCTTTGGGTTCGCAAAACCGCTTCAAACGGGAATTACAGAAGATACCACGCCACCTTAGCAGGAGGTCCTTTCTTCACCTCGATTCCTCGTCGTCATCGATTGTTTACGCTTGTATCGGGATGCGTTGCACACGGACATACATGCATGTTTGTATACTCGTTACGGTAGAGGATACAATGTTCGGACATGCATGTATTCTTTCTACTTCCATTCCCAATGGACAAAGAACCTTTTGGCTTTGTAGGTGGTTTTGGGCAACTCATTTCTCGGAAGCATGTCCACTAAGAGACCTAATGACTCAGTGAAACTCTTGTCGGACCAACCGCTGCTTGCCTTCAATTTCAGCTAGTTTAAGCACGGATGACAACCTTGTGTATTCCGACTTGCGGCCGGGAACAAAGGTTTCTCCGAGTCCTCCATCACGCCCCGAATTGAACATACTCCCTCTCATCACGGTTCCTTCGCATCATGAAGCATCCGATCTAGATTGTCATCGTGCAATTTATCCGAATCGGAACCACAATCGACATTGGCGGCATATCGTTGACTTCAGATAATATGCATATCGTTGACTTCAGATAATATGCTCTTCACCGTGGATGGTCCAACATGTATAACCCTTTTGAAACCCTTGAATCAAGTGTGCTTCGATCTGCGCTCGGTTGTTAAACATCTTCAGATTCTCGCAGTCAATGCATGGACAGTACATATATTCCGCCCCCTTATTCAACATATCCTCCTCGGCAGCTCTTGTAAAAGCAGACACGCCATTAATGTACTCTTCACTCACACGGTTCTCAGTGTACATCCAGCTTCGGTCCATCACACGGTTCGTATTGAAAACCCTGAAAATAAATAAAAGGGTGATGACTTTCGAAAGCGTATTTTCTGAGGCTTAATTATGATTTTTTTTCATTTTTACATTTTTTCGGATTTTATTAACTTACATGTGGGCCCTACTTGTCAGTGACTCATTTTTTATTTCATGATTTTATTTATAAAATCTATGGCGGTCCCACATGTCATAGACTCGTTAGTTTATTAACTAAATGATTAAAAACAAGAGGATTAATTAATTTGAAGCTCAAAGCGGGCTTAGGGTGACATCGCATTGCTATATAGTCGTGGCTCTCGCCCTAAGGTCTCGCCGAGGCGAACCGACCAGACGATGTCCCATGGAGGCGCTGAAACTAGCGATTTGGCGAAACGCTGAAACTACTCAAATTAAAGGATGCTTATGCTTCAAAGATCTCACCTCGATCACGAGGAAGGTGTCAATGAAAGTCGGGAAGGTCCAAGGCGCGGTGGGTCGCCGATCGATGAACAGAGGCGGCGGCAAGCTCCTCGGCGACAATATACAAGCGAAATGGACCAGGCGGCTCGGTGAGGTGAGGCGATGTACTCAAACCGCACGGAACGGCGATGGACCTATCATAGCGCCTAGAGATATGGAGATCAAGAAGACTATATCTGTTTGGCCGGGAGGCGAGCTATATATATACGTCTGTGGTGAGTTAATTATCACGGACGGTTTTAACAAACCCGCCCGTGATATTGGGCAATATCACGACGGTTCATGTTTGGAACCGTCGTGAAGTATCACGACGGTTTTAAAACAAACCGCTCGTGATATTGTGTAATATCACAGACGATTCATGTTTGGAACCGTGCGTGAAGTATCCTGACGGTTCCAAACATGAACCGCTCGTGATATGACATCTTCACGCAGCGGTTTTTAGCGCGGAGAATAACATGAGCGGTGGGTAACAAAACCGCTCGAGATTGTGTTTATCTGACGGTTTCGGCGAACCGCCTGTGATCAAAGGCCCAAGATAGCATTTCTGTAGTAGTGTGTGTTCTTGGATATGCTAGGGGTGGCTACGGAGGTTGTGTGCGAGCTCCCCTGGGCCACTATTAGGACCCAAAAATACAATTCTGGACCCTCTGTGTATAATGTACTAGTCTAGGATCACGCTAGTGCACACAGTATCAACATAGGTGAATATTGATCCACACAAGATGAATAATAGAATAAACGAGTAATTTGAATAACAAATAATTGTTGTGACCTTATGGTCGAGTTTACATTTATTAAGCCTCGTAGGGCTGGCAATAATGAAATAAGCAACAGCAGAACAAAATAAACTTCAACGAGAACCTATCAATTCGCCACATGCAACCGACTGGGATCAAGACCTAGCGATCAGCACCTTCGTAGAACTCCTCCTCAAAAATGGGTGAAGACTCCTCCACTTCTGTTGATTGATTATAGCAAGCATGAGTACACAACCGTACTCGCAAGTCATACCACAGAATGCAATGTATAGATGATGGCTTATTCCAAAGGAATGGCTTTTGTGGTTCTTTTGCATAAATGCAATATTTGCAATTGAATATGAATAGTAGATTAAAGCATGATTCAAAACAAATAGACAAGATTAATTTAACAATTGTTTTCACAAAGAACACAAAGTCTAATCAAATTATTTACACAACCATATAACTTAGATCACACAGCTACCTTCCCAAGTGTTTTACAAAAATCTAACCCTTGTGTGAAATGCCCAAGCATGTCTATGACCCCGGACGCGGCTATTCGAATAGATTGTTTAACACTCTGTAGATGTTGTACACTTTACCCACACGATATAAACAGTGTAGCTAGCACTAATCATAACAAACCCTTTCAGAAACTTCATCTCAGACATTAACACTCCCGGTGTGTTTTACTGCCAGTACTAACCTACTGAGAAAGTTAGTCTGACGCACACCGTTGGACCTGAAGACGGAGAACCGCTCATAAATGTGTACTACATAGTAGTCCACACCTCCGCCCATCACAGAGCACTTAACCTACAACCTGAGTAGTCAATGTCGAGACTCCGTAACCTATTAAGTTAGGCCCGTCCCATACCAGACATGTGGTCGTACAGTTATAGCTCAGTTCAATGATGCACAAAGTTAAGTCCTTAACTAACCAAGGCAAGACTTCCAATTTCTAACTATGCCACAAAGATTATCGTTCCCGTTCACAAAGCTCCACCATATCACAAAATATCAACCGCTTGCCTCAGTCTAAATATTTTCTCACCTTGTTGGTTAAGTGCAACATATGCTATCACAAAGTAATAACATATAGCGCACACAATTTTATCACAAATTTCCATATTCACTTAGTCAGATTCATATTTGGCAACTCACATGAAATGATGACTCGTTGCATGGCTAAGCAATCTACTTGTATCTAACCAACCCATGTTGGTGCTACAATAAAATGAACCAATTTAGGGTGACAAAAGATTATGACATAACAATAGACAAGGTGGATGTAATCAAATTGGATTAATAAGTAAACCTAAAAGCATTTAAATAAATACTTAAAGTAAATGCATTAATTTGAATCAAAGTAATTTTTAAAACTGGGTTCAATATGATCAAAGGTACAACTTGCTTTGGAACAAATCCTGGTATTGGTCCTGATTTTTATGTACTCCTTCTTCTTCAAAATTCCCCGAAGAATCAACGTCTACTCGCAAACGAAGCAAATAAAAAAATAAAAAAATAGAGAGAAAACAAAATTCAAAAATTAAATAAAAATCTCAGTAAAATAGAGCTCAAATTTAGATAAATTTGGAAATTTGAATGAGCTCAATCGAAATTCAGATGAAGAAGATATGGCTCTCGGAAGATCAAAACCCCAAGAAACACTCAAAAAGGAGTTTTGAGTACTATTTTACGAGCACTGTGCATCGAGCACTGTACATCGAGTAATGTACATCGAGTGCTATTCATAGATTTTGACTGCACGTGATCGAAAGGAAGCTACGACTGCTTGGTCATAGGAGGCTTACGACTGCCTGGTCGTAGAAGGTTTCGACCACGCGGTAGGCTTGGGTCCCCATGGTCGACAGCGAACGGCAGGGCTTTGCCGGCGATGAGTGGTACCAACGTGTAGCTGATGCTATTGTGAATCTAATGAGGTGCTTACTAATGGTCGGAGACGAAGGTGGTGGCCTGCGGCGGGGTCCAAGCAAAGGAGGAGATTCTGCTTTTGACGAAAAATCCCTCTGGCGACACTCCGGTGGCATGGAGAAGTTCTGAAGCTAGCCCAAGTGACAACGAAGATGAAGGTGTGGTCGACGACGATGAGGCGGCAACGTCGGCGGCGCAATTAGAAGAACAAGAAGCTCGAAAACCCTAAAACCTTGGATTGCGGCGACGCTAGGGCTTGAGAAGCGAAACTAGTCGGGGGTTCGGGATGAGGGAACGATTGCTACCTTAGGGTGCTATTTATTGGGTAGGGCATGGTCGAGAGCACATATCAGCGATGGAGTCCAGATCGGATCCGAGACGAGATAAGGAAATACAAATGAATTTGGAAGGAGATAAGGAGTAGAATTGGTTGCGAGGATTACAACAGATTTGAAAATCGTATCGCTGAAGGATTCTTCAGTTGGATACGCCGTTGTCGGATGGAACTCGGACACGGCGGCCATGGCGCTGTCGGACGCAGCTCACGCGAAGGAAATGGGCGGAGGTAGGAGGCGACACAGCGGCCCATCGGTTAGCGAGAGTGGGGTGAGCGCGCGCGGATGGGCTGGAGCGAAGGAAAAGGCCAAGCGGGTTGGGCCAGGAAGGAATAGGAATGGGTCAGGCGGAAGAAGATTCGGCCTGGAGACTATTCTGAGATTTTAATAGATTTTCTATTTTAGAAATTACAGAAAATGCAAATGGCAAATAGAAAATATCAAATGAACTTGGAAAAATTCTAGAAAAATCTAGAAAATATATCCAAGCACATAGAATCCAAATAAAATAATTTTGACAATAGTTGATTTGACATTAATCATATTAAATTGTTTTGATACAAAAAGTCCATGTTAAGCTTATTTAAAATTCAAATAAACTCAAGGGTGAATTTTTCAACTACTAACTAAGCAAAAGATTTTTAAAAGCTCAGAAAATTGGGATGTTAAAAACCTCCCCCCTTAAAGGAATCTCGACCCCGAGATTCAGGCTAGCTAGAGAAAAGGCTAGAAAACTCGGCTTTCAGCTCTTCTTCACGCTCCCACGTTGCTTCTCCTTCTGAGTGGTTGCTCCACTGGATTTTGCAAAAATGAACGGTCTTGCTTCTGGTTCGACGGTTTGTAACATCCAAAATTTTAACTGGTTGCTCTTTATAAGTGAGATTTTCTTTCAACTTAATTGAATCCAAAGGAGTCTGTTTTGTTGGCACACGGAGACACTTCTTCAGTTGAGAGACATGGAACACATCATGCACTCCTACTAACGACTACGGCAGTTCAAGCTGATAAGCAACTTCTCCTCAACGACTCACAATCTTGAACGAACCAACATATCTTAGGGTAAGCTTCCCTTTGGCACAAAACCTTTTGACACCTCTCAACAGAGTGGCTCGAAGATAAACAAAATCCTCTTGTTCAAAGCTGAGGTCACGATGACAATTATCAGCATAGCTCTTCTGCCTGGACTAAACTATCTTCAATCTTTATTTGATCAAAGACACTTGTTCTTCTGCTTCGTGAATAATATCTGGTCTGAATACCTTACGCTCGGCTGTTTCTGATCAATTCAGAGGGGTTTTGCATGCACGACCATACAAAGCTTCAAATGGTGACATTTGCAGACTAGCTTGATAACCGTTGTTGTACAAGAATTCTACATATGGCAAACTTTTATCCCAACTGGTAGCATTAGCTAGAGCACATGCTCTCAACATATCTTTCAATATTTGATCAACTCTTTTAGTCTGCCCGTCTGTCTGAGGGTGATATGTAGTACTGAAATTCAAATGAGTTCCCAAGGCTTCATGCAGACTCTGCCAGAAACGAAAAGTGAGCTGAGATCCTCGATCTGATACTATCTTCTTAGGCACACCATGCAAACTAACAATTCTTGACATATATAACTCCGCAAGGCAATCTCCTGAGTAAGTGGTTTTGACTGGCAAGAAATGGGCAACTTTAGTCAAACGGCCAACTATCACCCAAATTGAATCGTACCCCGATTGAGTCCTGGGTAACCCGATAATGAAATCCATTCCGATCTCTTCCCATTTCCATTCTGGAATCTTCAAGGGTTGCAACATACCTGCTGGTCTCTGATGTTCTGCCTTTACTTTCTAACATACGTCGCACAAGGTAACAAACTTTGCGACTTCTCGCTTCAGATTTGGCCACCAAAACTTATTCTTAACATCTTGGTATATCTTAGTACTTCCAGGGTGAATAGAATACTTTGAGTCATGACCTTCCTTTAGGATTAGCTGTCTCAATCCATCCACATCTGGCACGCAGATACGTCCATTAATCCACAGTATATCTTGATCATCTTTGGTGAATTCCTTGAATTTACCTTCTTCCATTTTGAGCTTGATGTTCTCAATCTCAGGATCATTTGGCTGGGCTTCACGAATCGGCTTCTCCAAAGTGGACTGTACTTCTAGACTGGCTACGAATCCTTCGGATAAAACTTCCAATCTTAACTTCTGAAATTCCTCATGAAGTTCTGGGCAATTGCAGTAGCTCTTACGACTTAAAGTGTCTGCAACGATATTGGCCTTACCGGGATGGTAGTGGATTCCAAGATTATAATCCTTTATTAACTCCA
The DNA here is from genome assembly GCA_036346405.1 of Phyllostachys edulis. Taxonomy (NCBI): domain Eukaryota; kingdom Viridiplantae; phylum Streptophyta; class Magnoliopsida; order Poales; family Poaceae; genus Phyllostachys; species Phyllostachys edulis. The sequence goes on along the minus strand of CM070558.1, from coordinate 40,850,509 downwards.
ACCATCTTCTCTGTCTCATGTTTAAATCAGACTGAGTGAAAATGTACTTCAAGCTTTTGTGATCTGTGTATACCTCACAGCGATTACTAATGAGGCAATGACGCCAATTTTTTAAAGTATACACTATGGCAGCTAGTTCCAGATCATGGGTAGGATAATTCTCCTCATGAGAGCTCAATTGCCTTAACGCATAAGCGACAACTCTTCCTTCTTGCATTAGGACGCATCCTAATCCTTGATTCCTGTATGCTACTCACCAGCTCACCGGAACCACAGGAACTTGGTGGGAAAACTACTGCTCAGCTCACCAAGATGCTCAGACCATTTCTTGGCAGGAGTTCTCTGTTGCCTTTCGTACGGCACACATCCCTAGGGGAAGGATGGAGATGAAGAAGAGGGAGTTCCAAAGGCTGCAGCAGGGCAACCTTAGTGTGTCAGAATACCTCAACCGTTTCACTCAGCTATCAAGGTATGCACCTGAGGATGTTGCCACTGAGGAAGCAAAGATTTGACGCTTCATGGAAGGGCTTGATCCTAGTATCAAGGTGCATTTAGTGTCAGTTGACTACCCCAGCTTTCAGCAGATGGTCAACAAGGTCCTTGTGCAAGAGGATGCTCAACATCAGCTCAGTGAGTCTCGTAAGAGGAAGATGATGCAGCATAATGCTCATCAAGGTCTCGGCTATGTCTTTTGGATTGACCAATGCCCCGGCCTACTTTATGAACTTAATGAATATGGTATTCATGGAGTATTTGGATAAGTTCATCATAGTCTTTATTGATGATATCCTAGTATACTCTAAAAGTGAAGAAGAGCATGAAGAGCACCTTCGCTTAGTCTTGAACAAGCTTAGAGATCATCAACTCTATGCTAAATTCAAAAAGTGTGAGTTTTGGTTGAAGGAAGTCACCTTTTTGGGACATGTCTTGTCTGCCGAAGGAGTCGCTGTCAACCCTAGCAAAGTCCAAGATGTGCTCAATTGGGAGTCACCCAAGTTAGTGCCCCAGATCCGAAGCTTCCTCGAAATGGCAGGTTACTACCGAAGGTTTATAGAAGGGTTTTCCAAGATAGCAAGACCTCTCACCCAGTTGCTGAAGAAGGAAAAGAAGTATGCTTGGACGCCGGCCTGTGAGCAGAGTTTTCAAGAGTTGAAGAAGCGTTTGACCACCGCTCCAGTGATGATCTTGCCGGATGTCTGAAAGGACTTTGAGATTTTCTATGATGCCTCATGACAAGGTCTCAGTTGTGTCCTGATACAAGAAAGTAAAGTAGTGGCTTATGCTTCCCGTTAGCTAAAGCCCCTCGAGGTCAATTACCCCACTCATGGCCTAGAATTGGTTGCCGTAAAGCATGCCTTGAAGATATGACACCATTACCTCATCGGTAATCGCTGTAAAGTCTACACTGACCATAAAAGTTTGAAGTATATTTTCACTCAAGCTGATCTTAATATGAGGCAAAGAAGATGGTTAGAGTTGATCAAAGACTACAATGTGGGAATTCATTACCATCCAAGAAAGGCTAATGTGGTAGCCGATGCATTAAGTAGGAAGGTTGTCACATCCTCAAGTTAATAAAGATGTTTACCTTGCATATCATGAGCATGCATCATTGTTTTCAAGCATTGCATTAGATATTGCACTTGAAAAATCTTGTGCAAGTCTTGAACCCACACTTAAAGAAGTAAACTTCAAAAGAAAATATGAAACTAATGCTACTGAAGTTCCTCTGGAAAATAATTTATTCAAATACTACATTAATTGTTAAGAATTAAAACAATTTCTCCCAAATTTTTGGGGTTAGTTTCAAACCCTAGAAATTTCAAACTCAATCCAATGACCTATTTCAGTTGTGGATTTAAACTACTAAAAATATGACATGAACAGAGAGGTTTAAAGTTTTATCTGGGTACTAGGTCATCCTAGGAACACCTCTGATTTATTTCATATTTTTAGCAATTTTATTCCTATTTCTAAACCTCTGGTCAAATTTGAGGAACTAGTTTCAAATCTCAGTCAAACCTAACCTCAACTCAGTCTCAATACTATTCCTTGGGCTCGAGCTAGACCGAGCCACTTGACTTGGCGGAGTCAACTAGTTGCACCCCGCCGCTCCAGCAGCTCAAGGCACATTTGGGCCGTCCGATATTAAATCAACGGCTTAGATCTAGTGGGCCGTTCGGACTGTCTGAATGCGCCATGAATATGAACCGTCCGATTCAAAATGAATGCTCTAGATCAATTGGGCCGTTCGGACCATCTGAACGCGCCACGATTTTGGATCGTTGGATTTTGATATAACGGTGGATGAAAGTGGCTCAGGCGTTACGCGCGAGACCGCGCCGCTTTGAATCGCTGACACGGCGGACCCACGCTATCAGCGCCTTCTTCAACCTCCCGTCACTTCATGCAGGGCTTCAACGCCATGCGGCCGCGAGCTCCTGCGTTGCTCCGTCACCACCGTGACCGCACCACCTATGGCAGCCTATCATAGAGCTCCTTCGTTTGACGCCGCCTCCACTCTGTCACATACGAGCATAAGTAACACTCCAACCCTAGTTTGCACTCACTTTTCCTCTCGGTGGCTAAGGAAAAGGGCGCTCGTTTTCGTTCTCTACTCCGGTAAGCTTGCATCGAGTGGTATCTTTCGATTCTATGTTCCACCCCGTGTCCATTTTTGCTAATGCAAGCTTCTCTCATTGCTTGTAGCATCTAGACCATCTTCATGCTCTCTGGAGCTCTAGAGCATGCACTCGAGTGACACCATTCTGTCATCTTCATCTCCAATGAGTATTATCCTAAGTCTTTTGCGTCATCTCGTGCCTTTGAGCATGAGAATGAAAACCACTAAGTTAATTTGGGTAATGCACGACAGGATTGAGGTGAATCGAGGCTTGGACCATTTTCGGCCGTAAAAGCAACTTTTCATCTCCCACTTGTTTTGGTAAGCTATTGTCCGATTCCTTGCACCTTTATCATGCTCTTAGTGTCCTTGAGCTATCCTGAGCATTCACTTGCCTTAAATTTGCTCAAGGTCACTTCTCCGCACGTAGTCGTGTCGCCGCCGTCATCTTCTTCGACGCCGGCAAAGCTCCAAGCTTCTCTGAGGACTCATCCAACTCAGGTAACCTCTTAGTAGTCCTTAGAAGCTTAGGCACCCGCTTTATCGCGTTTTCCTTGTTTGCTGTGTTGCACGACATTGCTCAACTCCGGCTAGCCGCCGGTGAGGGCCATTTCAGAGGTTATAATCACTTCCATTAGGTGCGCAACACTATTGTGCATCTAACCCTGCCTGTAGCTCACGCCGCTGTGGCACGTAGCGCCAGTGAGCCGCCGGTGAAACGTGTGGGGCAAACTCCCCGTTGTCGTATTTGGACAAGCACTGTAGCATAATGATTAGCTTTAAAATGCTGTCTTAACGAGTTAAACTGTCGCTTACATGTGGACCCAAGCCACTTAAACCCCGCACCCTGTAGTTGTACACAACCCAAAACGCTAGGACCATTTTGGACCTTTGGATGCATAATCAACGATCTAGATTCAGTGGGCCATTCGGACCATCCGAACGCGCCACGAATATGGATCGTTCGATGCAAAATCAACGAACCAGATCAATTGGGATGTCCGGACCGTCCGAACGCGCCACAATCATGGACCGTGCGATGCGAAAGGAACGATCAGGATCAATTAGGCCATTCAGACTGTCCGAACGTGCCACAATTGTGGATCGTTGGATCTTGATCCAACGGTCCACGAGCATGGTCCGAACGTTCACGCGCGCGCACGCATCGCAGTAAGTCGCTGACGAAGCGGACCCACTTGTCAGCGCACCTTAGACTCAGTAAACAGGTTAGGACATGTTGTTGTGCTAGGCCCTTGCGGCTAGCACCGCCCTCGGTAAGAAAAGGAGTAAATACTTTAGAAAATCCAAAACGTATTAATCTACACACAGAAAATATGGATAACTTTAAAGATACATAACTAATTCTCCTCAACTCCAAAATGGATGAAACCAATTCTGATAATTTTCATTTTAGATGAACTTTATTATGAAATTGGTTTTGAACTTTTATCTGTAGTAAAAATTATTATTTTGGAGAATGATCCATAAACCTATTATTTTTACAATAGGAAAAGACCGATAACTTTGAAAATACATAACTAATCCTTGAAAACTCCAAATGAGTTAAACTCAAATGTTTTGGACTTATAAAAATATTCCCTAATTATCTATATAATCCTTGTATCCCCTACTATTATGCAAATTTTGGCCAAACAATTAAATTACTTGAATTTAAACCTATTGAAATCTGATTTTCAAATAGCCATAACTCTCACACACTAACTCCAATTGGAATAAATCTTTCACCTGTTTTCATCTAAAATCATGTACTAGCCACTGTAGAAAAATCATGCATTTTTAGCACTTTGATTTTTGAAGTATTTCTCGGTGTTTATCGATATCATTATTTCTCTAGATTCCGGAGAAATCGATATTGACTCCTAAGCTATTGAGAGTGAGCAGCTAAGCTACCAGCAAGGCAAGCATCATTTGAACTTTATTTTGTGTCATATTTGATCCTAGTTTTGTTAAGTTAGTGCAATGATAATTGCTTGCATGCTATTTTGATAATGTCGCTATTTTTGTGATGTGTAGAATAGTTATATCCTATTCATGAGGATATCCTTGAATTATTCTAGTACCACATACTTAAGTTAAGATGTGTGAAATATATTGTTTGAGTTTGCTTAGCCATGCAAGTCTAGAACGGTAGTTTGATTGTCGGGATTAACCCGACAATTTTGAGAAACATACACTCTCTTATTCTTTTAATTCTAGATCTTCGTATCTATTTTGTGAACTAAATTTTTGTCATTTTAAATGAGTTTTGGGGTCTGGACAAGTGTTGGCTAGTGATGTTGTCTTCGTGCACGAGATTTGGGTATGTGGATGTCTTGTTCGGACCATTAAGGACTGAACTTTGGTAACATCGTTGATTCAAGTACACTCGTGCTACCACATGCGGGATATGGGTACTGTACAGTTAAGTAGGGGGAAGGTTTTATTGTGTTAAGTCTCATGGTGGTGTAAGGGCATAGCGACTGTGAAATCTTATGTTCCTTAGGAGCCGATGTAATTTTTCTATAGAGTGCAAGAGACACACAATTTTTCTTTATGTACATTGCATCAGTATTTCCAATACAACTTGTGAGCCCCCTAGCAAGTGCTATCAGACGCTTGTATTATGCAAGGAACCATCTCACATGGGGGACTTAGCTCAATAGGGTTTTCTTGCTAAAAATGACTGTATCTCGATTCTCCCCGGCCGACACACCAAACGAAGTGCGTTCAATCCGGTGGCTTACAGGCTAATCGAGTCGTGTGGGTAAAGTAGTACACCTCTCTAGAGATAAATCTATTTGAATAACCGTGTCCATGGTTATGGACAACCGCTTGAGTTCGGGAGTTACTATTGTTAGACTTTGTATTTAAATTGTGGATACTTGTGGTTCGGCATGAATGGGATGTTCATGCAATTTGTTGTACCAAAGTGGGTAGCCACTTTGCTGTTTGTTGTTTCATTTGTTATTCAATTTATTACTTATTCACATGCTTTACTTCTACTTCAAATCTGTTTACAAAATGGCAATTGAAAAACTAGTATGTGTAGGTTGTTAAAATTGTTGCATCTTTCGCAAACCTAAACCAATATGAGCCATCCTTTGGAACAACCTCTATGCATAACTAATTTTTATTTGTGTAAGACTTGCGAGTACAACTTTGTACTCAATCCGGTTGCTGCAATTTCAAGTGAGAAAGATTGTGAGCCCGATGAGCTCGTTAGCGCCGATTTAAGCGACGTTAACGAGTAGTGCTATTATTTAACTCCCAGTCGGTTGCCGGTGGGTATTGGGCATACCATGCTGGACATTTTGGTTTATTTACTTTCTTCCGCTGTCACTTTATGTTCTCTTTGATTCTGGCCGACCGTGCCATATGTAATAATCATAGACTTGAACCATAACGTTGTATGTCTTTTGGACCTATGAATGTATGATTGTTGTATGGATGTGATCAATGCTACATGTGAGTTTGGGGAATGTTGGTCGTTGATCTTGGGAGCCAACATGATCTCATGCTCGCTGTCTTGTGGATTTCGATTTAACTCACTAAGTGTAATGCTTGGATTGCTGGAGAATCGATTATCATGTAGTACTCGTAGAGGTGCAGTATGCATGATTGTTGGGGCTCTAGTTATCGGTCAAGCCTCTCGCTTAGGTGGGGTTAAGCTGGAATCCATATACACGTTCGGAGCCCTGAGTTACCTCCATAAGGCCGGGTATGCCTCCGCTTACGGGAGTAATCCCGAGGGCTCCCACAAAGGTCTACTGCAACACTCTTATGATCAAGGAAGGTCAACCAGCACTGCACGAGAAATTTCAGAAGCTCAAGCTGGAATTGGTCAAAGAAGGGTACATAGCTGCCCTGGAAGTGCAACCAACTCTCCAAGATCAGATCCGGGGAGCCCAAAGAGAAGATGCAGACGTCTTGGAGATCAAAAGAAACATGAAGAAGGGTAAATCCCTAAGGTTTTTGGAAGATGAGCAAGAAACCATTTGGTTCGATAAGCGTATTTGCGCACTAGACCAGGGAGAACTCAAGCAGTTGATACTCAAATAAGCTCATGAGACCTTGTACTCCATTCACCCCAGAAGCACTAATATGTATCAAGACCTCAAGGAGATGTACTGGTGGCCTAGCATGAAGCGTGAGATCGCTGAATATGTAGCACAATGTGACATTTGCCAGCGAGTTAAGGCCGAGCACCAAAGACCTGCTGGGCTCATGCAACCGCTGAGTATACCTGAATGGAAGTGGGAAGAAATTGGCATGGATTTTATCACTGGTCTGCCAAGGACCCAAGCCGGATATGACTCCATCTGGGTAGTCATAGATCGCCTGACAAAAGTGGCACACTTCATCCCAGTCAAGACCACCTACTCAGGAGACCGATTTGCATAGTTGTATATGGCAAAGATAGTATGTCAGCATGGGGTACCAAAGAGGATAGTGTCCGACCGAGGATCTCAGTTCACCTCAAGATTTTGGCAGAAGCTACATAGTGCTCTGGATACTAATCTGGACTTCAGTACGGCCTACCACCCTCAGACAGATGGGAAAACGAAAAGAGTAAACCAAATCCTAGAAAACATGTTGAGAGCCTGCGCTCTAGAGAATCAGACCAACTGGGATCAAATCTTGCCTTATGCTGAGTTTTCTTACAACAACAGTTACCAATCAAGTCTGCAGATGTCCCTGTTCGAAGCTATTTATGGAAGAAAGTGCCGAACACCATTATATTGGACAGACTCAGGCGAGGGACAAGTGCTTGAACCAGACATTCTGAAAAAGTCCGAAGATCAAGTTCGATCAGTTAGAGAGAAACTGAAAACAGCTCAATCCAGGCGGAAAAGTTATGCGGATAACCGTCGCCGAGATTTAGCCTTCGCACCAGGAGATCATGTGTATCTAAAGGTGTCACCTCTCAAAGGAATGCATCGCTTCAGAGTAAGTGGGAAGCTTGCGCCTCGGTTCATCGGACCATTTCCAATCCTAGTCAGAAGAGGAGAAGTGGCTTACAAATTGGAGCTCCCGCCCCGGTTGTCGGATGTGCATGATGTCTTCCATGTGTCTCAATTGAAGAAATGTTTGCGTGTGCCAGAGGAGCAAATGTCCGTAGAAGCCATTGACCTGCAGCAAGACCTCACCTACAAGGAGTAACCCATCAAGATTTTAGAAGTGTCCGAGCGAGTGACAAGAAGCAAGGTCCTCCGTTTTTGCAAGGTCCAATGGAGCAACCACACTGAAGAGGAAGCCACCTGGGAGCGTGAAGAAGACCTAAAGGCCGAGTTCCCGAACCTATTCTCTAGATATCTTGAATCTCGGGGTCGAGATTCCCTTTAAGGGTGTAGGTTTGTAACGTCCCAATTTTCTGAGTCTTTTTGAAGATTTTCAAAGTAAAAAGAACCATTTGGTTTTGATGAGAGTTCTAAAGCTTAACTTGAGATTTTAGAATTAAAGTGTTTAATATGACTAAATCCAACTTCAACTAATTTGAGTTTGGTTTGTTTTGGAGTTTGTCGGTGTTCTCTAGTGTTGGGTTTTCCTCTTCCTCTGTTCGCTCCATGTTTCCCTCGACCCAGCTTTTTCTTCTTTAGCCTTCTCTTCCATTTATACCTCCCTTTTGGTTTAGACCACCCTCTTGGTCTTTTTGCAAAGACCACCCTCCTAGTTCGCGACCACCTCTTGGGCCGCAACCTCCCCTTTGGCCGCGACCTCCCCCTTTTTGTCGTTTTGCCGTGACCTCCCCTTTGGCCGTGACCTCCCCATTTTTGTCGTTTTGCCACGATCTCCCCTTTGGCCGCGACCTCCCCCTTTTGTCGTTTTGCCGCGACCTCCCCTTAAGCCGCGACCTCCCCTTTGGTCGCGACCTCCTCCTTTTTTGTCGTTTTGCCGCGATCTCCCCTTAGGCCACGGCCTCCCCCTCTTTTGTCGTTTTGTCACGACCTCCCCTTGGGTCACGACCTCCCCTTTTTGTCCTTTAGTCGCGACCTCCTTTGGTCACGACCACCCCTCCTGGTCTTTTTGCAAAGACCACCCCTCTTGGTCTTTTTGCAAAGACCACCCTCGTTGGTCCGCGACCAACCCTTGGGCCGCGACCTCCTCTGTGCTCACGACCTCCTCTTTGGTCATGACCTCCTTTTTGACTGGCCCCTTTTGTCAGTCCTACTCACCTTCTCCTTCCTCTCGTCGCATCGCTGTTGATGCAAAGGTCCTTGAGCATTAAATGTTGTTGTGCCGCATTAAATACTATCGCTTCTGCTGTACCTGTTCCCCCTCTTGTCTCCTCCCCTACTTGCTCCCATCTTATCCTTCACCTACCCTTGAACTTGGGTGCCTCTGAGTCTCAATCATCCCCTGGCTATAAAAGCCTGAGTAGCCCTCTTTCATCCCCTTTAGCCTGGCTTAACTCTCCTACGACCACGTTAAGTAGTCGTATCTTCCTCAAGACCTCTTCCTTAGGACCTCCTTCGACCTCCATCTCAGTTGGACCTCCTCCCGAGAGCCCGTTTCTGTTTCAGCACCTTTTCTTTTGTTTCTTAGTTTGGCAGTTTTTGGTTTTATTTGGATTTGTGGTTCTTATTTGGCTCTTTTCAAGATGTAGATTCGGCTTGCGGAAGAGCCCTTGACTCCAAGAACCTCCACCGAAGACCCTGACTCTTTCGTCGAAGGCAAGTCGTAGACCTTTGATCATATTGAACTCTGTTTGCAAAATTACTTCGATTTATAACAACATGCATGGCTATTTGTATAAAAATGGTTTGGGAATTAGCTAATCGCCTACTTGACGTTGTGACTCCTTGAATACTTTTGATCCACATGTTGACATGTACCCTTGGACTCCATAGGTTGGGTAATCTTAGTTGGACCTCTTTGTGATACCAACACGGGTGCGTATATTGCTTAGTCCTGCTTTAGTTTTGCGGTGTCTCTCGACCTCATGATTCAATGATGATAAACTTGACTTAATGACATATGAAATTGTGGCGTGGCCACTGTTGTTAAAATTTGTTGTGCCATGGCCAGGGTGGTCATTTGGCCGGGTTGAACCCAAAACGATTTATACTCGAGCGAGTGATAGTGCAGTAAAGGGGGTGCAGAAAGCATATTGGGATGAGGATGTCTCACCTGAGTAGCAAAGTAAAGACTTAACCTTGTATGCCATTGATTCGGGCCATACCGTGCAACCACAAGTTCAGGATGGGGTGGACCTGGCCAACTAATTAGCAATGTTTTGAGTCGGTTCTGTTAGGGTTGGAAATGGCGCAAGAGGGGGCCAGAACGACGAATCCTTAGCGAAGCAGAACCGAGTCAAGACAGAGCTTTGTAAAGGCTTTGGCACGTGCTCTAGACTGCTTACCTAAGTTAGTGAGCAGGGGCATCGACGGATGTCCAACCAACTAGAGAAGTCGTGTCTTGTGGGTAAAGCTGTATACCTCTGCAGAGTGTAAATCTATTCGAATAGCCGCATCCTTAGTTATGGACATGCCTGGTGATTTCACGCAAAGGGGTAGATTTTTTCAAAAATGGTTGGCCGTGGTTGGTTCCAAGTGGTCTGGGCAGTGACCAGGGTGGTCGTGAGTGGTCTGGGAGTGGCTAGGGTGGTCACGAGTTGTTTCAAAGAAAACTTGTTTACTTATGTGTTAATCTTTCAACTTGTGCTTTGCAATCTACTTACTGTGTTTCAAGTCAATATTGATTTCCGCAAAGTAACTATAAAGCTATCCTTGTCAAGCCTTGCATGATATTATTTGCACTAATCTCCCTACGACTTGCTGAATACATTTATAGTACTCATGGCTTGTGCTCTCTGGTTAATCAGCAGCTGAAGACCTCCCAGGGACCTCCGACCTCTTTGAAGAGGAGGTCTTCGAAGACCTTGCGTGCTAGGACGTCCTCCACTCAATTGCCTATGGGCACGTCGAATGGCCTCCATGTGTTCTTTTGCTTTCCGCTGTGTTGTAGCCCTGTGTGGCGCCTTTGTGAAAAGCTTGGCCATAAGGTCCTTTGTTATTGTTATTGTTATTTTGTCTGCTTCTTCTTTAGTTTGTTGTATGGCTGTGATGACATCGTTGTTGAAACTGTGTAGGCCAGCCATTGATCATGGGACTGGTCCAGAGTGCACAGTGGGTCCCGGGGGTTGTTATCCCGGGGCGTGACAGTATGTAAAACTAAAAGCTTAAGGGTAGCATTTACCTTTTAGCTCTATAATTTGACATGTTTTCTTCTTTTCTGGTAGTTCTAGTCCTGCTTCTCCAGCTTCTAGGGATGTTTCTGTTGAGAGGCCCGCAATTGTCTTATCTACAACCGTGGAAGTAATAGCTTCTCCTACGGTTGTAGAGACAGTAGCGAGGCGGTCGTAGAATCAAATCCTATCTCTGTGGTGGTGATGGAGGAGGTTATTGCTGCCGAGCCAGCCAAGACCACTGGGGTGGTCATAGAGGAGAAGACGAAGATGGCGACGGATTTGGATGCTATGGTGATCGAGTCGACTATTGAGGATCTCAATAATCAGACAAGGGACTTGGTCCTACAATCACCATAAGCAGCCAGTCAAGACGGAGGAGAAATCTCCAACCACCGTGCCGAGAAGGAGGTCATAGAGGATGTCCATCTTGATCCTCAAGGAGGAGTCGCTTCTTCTGCCGACAACGATGAAGAAGAAGACGAAGACTTCTTCGACCTATTCCCCAAGTACTTTGGACCACCAACCATCAGATCCTCTTCATTCAGATCTCGTGACCGAGTCCCACACCCTAAGGATATTACAAATAGGGGACATATCTTTGATGACAAGCATCTTCAAAGAGTATTGTGGGACCAAGTCAACGGGCTTTATGAACTACAAGATTTTGAGATGGTGTATGCCAAATTTGCTCGACTAGCCATCAGCATAAGTACTCGATGCCAAACATTTTCATATTTGTATTTTTCCTTTTTCTCACTGTCTTTCTTTGTTCATAGAGCTCTCAAACAAGTCGCCACCATTGGTGAATACCACAGGCAACTTGTATTGCTGAAAAAGCAGCCGGTTGAACTCTGTGAACTTGCAGTGAGATCCTAAGTATTTTCTATGAGAAGTCTTATTTTGTTGCAACCACTCATTCAATACTCATGTCTACTTTAACTTTTGGAGGTATAAAAGTGATGAAAGAACATTGATCTCTACACTCGACTTCGTAAAAGCCGAGGCGCAAAGGTTAAGGGATGAAAAAGAAGACCTGCTGAAGAACCTTCAGGAGGCAAATTCTACAGCTTGCGAGTTGCAGAATGAAATAAACAGCCAGTTTTGCACTTAAAATTGTTCATTTCGATGACTTTCTTCTCTTTCTCTAACTCTTTTTATTTGCTTTAGAAAAAGAGGTCAATATGGGTAAGCTCAAAACCGAGGTCGATTCGAAATCCTTGGTGATTAACGAGCTTACCTGTATTGCCAAAGGAAAAGACCAAAGTATAAAGAATTGGGAGGAGCAGTGCACAAAGGATGCTGCCTCTCATGATAACGAGATCAAGAAACTTGATTCTCGTTTATTAAGTAATAATTCCTTTACCTTCGACCAGTTTTATTTACTAGTCTTCAAGAAGTGTTTTTCTGACTGGTCGTACTCTATTTTTAGAGCAAGTAGTCGAAATAAAATGACTTCAGAAAGCTTTAACTCATAGTTAGGAGGGAATGAAGGCTATGGAGATTAATCTTCAAGATAACATTTCACTTCTTAACATTGTGCTTGATGGACTTGGTGCTAAGGAGGTCACTCGTCTTGAAAACACCATGGTCGCCCATTCGAGTACCATTGGACAACAAGTTGAAACTCTCCAGGGGTTAATAACAACTCTGAAGACCAAGCAAGCCAACTCAATAAGAGAGGTGATCGAAAGTGCAGTAAGATATACCTTGGCAAAACTTAAGGCTCATGACCGTAATCTTAACCTTCAACTAGTCGAAGCTAATTTCAACTGCCTTGAAGCAGAGGCAGCACAACTGATTGAAGAAGTGCAGCCGGTCGGCAAGAAGATCACGGAGGAGATGCAAATTGGATCTCCTTCATTAGAGTAGTTTGTAATAGGGCATGTAATTGTAAAAAAAATTTCCTGTTTATGAATATGAATCTTCATTTTTCTTGCAAATTGTCTCTTCGAGTGGCTAGTAACTCATAAGACAATAAAAAATGAGGATTAAACTTTAAGACTAAGAATTGAAGTTATATTGTAGCATTATCCTAGCGCCCGACTATTTGCTTAGTTTAATTATATAAACTAAGTAAATAGTAGAAAAAAGGTTTGTTTAAACAAGTCGTTTGACCTTTGTTGTTGATCTCGATTGTCATGTACTGGTAGCAAGAGTTGGTAACAGCTCGACGCTAGAAAGTTTCTTATAGTAGGCTGGACCACATGTAGTAAGAAAAGTCTTTGACTAGGTGATGTTCCTTCCTCCGACCAGGTTAATCAAATCGGGGGCATCAACATTAGTCGAACAAACTATAATAGTGCTTAAAAAATTCATTCGACCTTTCTTATTAAACTCGATTATATATACTGGTAGCAAGAGTTAGAAACAGCTCGACGCTAGAAAGTTCCTTCTAGTGGGCAAGACCACATGCAGAGAGGAAAGACTTCAACTAGGTGGTGTTACTTCCTCTAACCAGGTTAATCGAACCGAGCGTATTTAGAGTAGTCAAACAAATAATAAAAGTTCAACTTACTTAGAGAATTCTTCCTAAAAATGAAGAAATAAAGTAAGTTAATGATTCAAAAAGAGCTTGTTGTAAATTATTTCGACCACATTTTATTTTACCTAGTTTCTTTGTGTTGGCAGCAAAAGTTAGGAACATATCGATGCTAGAAAGTTCCTTCTAGTGGGGCAGGACCAAGTGCTGAGATGAAAGGCTTCGACTAGGTGATGTTACCCTCCTTCGACCAATGTAAAGAAAACCAAGTGTTTAAAAAGTGAGCGAAACATCATCGAAATATTGCTTAATGTAAAAGTGAGTGATTACATTTTTCATCATGAATTACTTAGCTGCTTCCAATGTTATCCCAGTGACAGGTTCGGCTTCGATCCATTTTGTGAACATACCAATAGCCACAAAAAGGAACTTGAAACCTCCTTGTGCTTTTGGGAACAGTCCTAGGATATCGAGACCCTAGGTTGCAAAAGACCAAGAAAGATGTATGATTTGTAATGCTTGAGCTGGTTGGTGTATTTGCCTACTACGAAACTGACATTGTACACACTTCTTACCAAGCTCTTTAGCATCACGGAGGGCTGTTGGCCAGTAGAAACTTTGTCGAAAGGCTTTTCTGACAAGCGTTCTGTAAGAAGCATGAGTTCCACATATGTCTCCATGTATTTCTTGAAAGAGATTTAATCCTTCTTTCTGCGATATGCATTGCATGAGAACCCCTTGAGTTCCTTACTTGTAGAGGACTCCTTCGACCAAAGTATACATTTTGGCCTTACAAGATAAACGATCAACTTCAAGATCGTCATTGGGTACTATGCCCCCTTCTGAAGATACTCATAGATGGGATTCATTCAGGTATCCTCGTATTCTAAGGAGGTTGTCTCAATTAGAGATGTCTATGGTGTTTCAACCAGGGACGGCTTCTAGAGCTGTTCCAAGAAGACTCCTTTTGGTACTTGTGATCGGGAAGAAGCCATTCGAGCTAACTGATCAGCGAGGAAATTATCCTTTTGAGGGATATATTGCAACTTGAAACTGAAGAAATGCCTTTCAAGCTTCCTGAATTCTGATAAGTACTGAGACATGGTCGTATTAAAGCATTGGTATTCTTTTCCGACCTGATTCACGACTAGTTGAGAGTCTCATCCCACGAGTAATCGTCAAATCCCGAGCGCTTTCGCTGCTCAGATGCCAGCCAACAAACCTTTGTATTCTGCCACATTGTTAGTAGTAGGAAAGTTTAACTAAATAGCATACTTTAAGGTTTCTCTTGTAGGAGATTCTAAAACCACCCCAGCCCCTGAGCCACTTAGGGTAAATGACCCATCAAAGTACATTGTTCACTGGTCATGGGATTTGTACTGGGGATCCTGAACATGTTTAGGATTTGTCTATTCGGCGACAAAGTCTACCAAGATCTAGGATTTAATGGTTGTTCGGGACACAAAATGGGGGTCGAACTCCCCAAGTTCATTTGACTATTTTTCCATGCGTCCCGCTGCTTCCATGTTCTGGAGGACCTCTCCTAAGGGAAACTCAAACGACACAATTATCTTGTGTGCCTGCAAATAGTACCTCAGTTTCCTCGAAGACATGAGGAGGGCATATAAAAGTTTTTGCACCTAAGGGTATCGCTCCTTAGGCCCATGTAAAACTTCACTAACGTAGTAAATTGGTCGTTGGACGTTTTCACATTCTGCAACCAGTACTGCGCTCACTGCTTGTGGCGTAGTAGCTAGATATATTAAGAGTGTCTCTTCTGTTTTTTGAGAAACCAAAACAAGTGCACTCGTAAGATACATCTTGACATACTCGAAGGCATTGTTTGTTTCCTTTGACCACTCGAAGCCCTCATGTTTCCTTAGAAGTTTAAAGAAAGGAAGCCATTTTTCTCCCAATCGTGTGATGAAACGACTTAAAGCCGCCATGCATCCTGTGAATTTCTGGAATTCTTTCTTTGTGTTCGGAGGGCACATTTGTTCAATGGCTCTTATCTTTTCAGGGTCTGCTTCAATTCCTCGTGTAGAGATAAGGAATCCAAGCAACTTTTCTGAAGAGACTCCATACATACGCTTCTCAGGATTGAGTTTTAAATGATGTTTTCTGAGGTTGTTGAATGTTTCTTGCAAGTCGGAAATATTATTAAGGCGCTTGATGCTTTTTATGACTAGATCATCAACTTTTTACGACTTGATCATCAACATAGGCTTCTAAATTTCGGCCTAGTTGAGGAAGAAAAGTCGTTTGTATCTAGCATTAAAAAGAAGCTCCATCATTTTTTGACCAATTGGCATTTCAACACAGCAAAATATTCCAAATGGAGTAATAAATGTTGTCTTTTCTTCATCATTTAGGCACATACTTATCTGATGATAACAAGAATATGCATCTAGGAAACTTAATATTTCACAACCAGCAGTAGAATCAACAAACTAATCAATACGAGTAAGAGAAAAATTATCTTTTGGACAAGCTTTATTAAGATTAGTAAAGTCTACAGATATACGCCACTTACCATTAGACCTTCCAACCATTACAGGGTTTGCCAACCACTTTGGGTGGTCGACTTCTCTTATTGTCACATCCCCAAATTAATTAATGATAATTAGTGTGCATATCATCAACATGCATATTGTTTTTGGAAGCATTTGCATATTTTGTTGCATTTGGAAAATCTTAATCAAAGATTAAAACCTCCAACTCAAACTTAAGCTACAAAAGAAAACAGAATCAAATGCTTATAAAGTTCTCTAGGAGATAAATTATTGAAATACTATATTATTTATCAAGAATAATTATAATTTTTCTCAAATTTTTGGAACCCAATTCGAACCACAGAAAATTCAAACTCAATTCAATAACCTAAGTTAGGTTTGAATTTAGATTCAGCAAATAATTCCTGAACAGTGCGGTTTAAGATTTTATTTGAGTACTAGGATGTCCCAAGAACCTCTTTGATTTATTTTAGATTTTTAGGATTTTTATTGCTATTTTTAGAGGGTCGGTCAAAGTAGAAACAATGGAAATCAAAATTAGTCAAACATTTGGAGCTGATCGGACCGACCGAGCGCTCCGGACCGGTCCGAACGTTCTAACCCGTGCAACTTGACTCGATCAAATTAACTAGCTACACCACGTCGCACCAACCTCCGACTCGCACAGCCTTGTGTCGCTGCGATCTCGGGCCCACAGGTCAGCTCCTTCTCCTTCCTCGGGCAGGCGTAGCACAGGGCAGCTTCGCCACGTGGCCGCGACACCCTGCCCCACTCCATCGACACCATGAGCCACCACCCAAATAACCACTCCTGGAACTTCTCTACTTTATGTCGCCTCCACTCTGTCATCTCCCCGAGCATAAGTCACCCTCGAACCCTAGCAATTCCTCACTTCTCCTCTGGTCGGCCGAGGAGAGGGAGGCTTGCATTTGCTCATTGCTTCGGTAAAATCCTCACCTCAGAGTCCCTCAGCTCCTACTTTGCATGTCGTTTCTATTTTGGCTAATGCGAGCTCTTGATTCCTTGTGTAGTACTCATAACCCCATCGTGTCATTTTCGGCTCTGGAGCACGCACCGAGTGGCACCTCCTAGCCATTTTCGTCTTTGGTGAGCCCCCTTCTATATCTTGTGCGTCATGCCATGTCTTTGAGTATGGCATTGAAAAGCCCTCACTTAATTTCAACAATGCACGACAGGATCTCGTGGATTTGAAGCTTTGTCCATTTTTGGTCGAAGAACACCTCTGTAAGACCCGGGATTAACACTCCCAAATCCTCTGTGTATTTCTGAACTAGTCCCATGATCAGTAGCTAGTCCACACAGTAAACAAATATGGTAACAAAATCATATCACATCTTTATTAATAAATAACAACAGAGTTGATTACAAAGGAGGCTTACAGGCCAACAATAAAATAAACACAGCGGAAGACGAAGAAGTAGTGGAGTCGGTGATTCGCGCCTGAGCAATCGATGGGAAGCGGCCTAGTCGTCGAGATCCACACCGTGGCAAAGTCCTTCTCCTCTGAAATTATTTGCATTAAGCAAGAATGAGCACAACTACAGTGCTCGCAAGTTACACCCATCAAATAATGTAATGACATGCATACATGGATATCTCAAAGGAAGGCTTAATATGGTTGAATTTGCATAAAGCAAACATTTTCTTTAAATACTTGTACTAAGTTCCAAAGCAGATATTACATAACTAAAATCCATTTTCTAAATCAATTTTATAGTCGATAACATTCACACATGAATGGTGAAGGATACCCTCCTATCACATGGCTTCCGCCCAATTCCCATTTGAATAAACCATTTGACAAAGTCTTTTGAAATCAAAATCCAAGTCTAACTTTGAGTGGCTTTGCTAGCATGTCCATGATCATGACGCTGCTATTCAATAGTTTTACACTCTGCAGAGTTTGTGCGGCTTTACCCACACGAGATATTATACTCTTTGTGTCGGCCAATCCACGCTTCCTAAGCGTGTGTGAGAGCAAACATCACAAGGCCGTTACAATGTTCTACCTCAAAGTACTCGTTCGCTAAGGTTTCGCTTCCATTGGGTCGACCGTCCTCAGGAAACCCCTCTTGCGCCAGATGGGAATCTTGTCTGCAGACACCCATACATACAACATAGCACAAATAACTAAGAGGTATTACAAATTATTATGCGAGTCCCGCCCATACAGGACATGTGGTAGTACGATAAGGCATAACAAAATGCGCTCAAAGACCGGTCCTCAATTGACTTGGGCGTCATTCAATTTAAACCCTGGGTCTTAATCTTAACCAGACTAAGCCCGTGCATAAACCTGCACCCACCATTCATCCGTTTCGCCCAAGTCCAAATCATTTATTTTATTTTATTTTATAAACCACCTTTACAAAATTCTCTATGGTTAAACAAAACCATAGACTCAAATTTAAATCAAGTTGTAATGATTTGGCTAAATTCTCCCAAAAATCAAAATCAGGGTCTAAGCATTTTGCTAAGCATGTAAATATTTTCTATACTAATTTATCTATTGGTGACAAAGGTATGATATTTCAATATCCAAAATTGGCCATACAATAACAATTGGAATATCTAAATATTTAAACAGGAATTAAATTAATTGCATAAAAGTAATGCATGCATTTAATAATTTAAAAATGAATTAGATAGCTTTAAAATAGTGGGAACAATATGGTCAAGAATGTAACTTGCCTTGCTTGGTGATGTTGTTTTCCTTAACAGTCACCTAGTACTCACAAACACTCTCTCCGGGTAGCTTGTGTGTACAACCACGATGATCATACAGTCAAAATCAATCCTCTTATATGGTCTCCAACTACGTTGGCCGACTCTCAAGTCGTTAAATCTATACGAAAACGATCCAAATTCAAACGAAATTCAAATAACAAATCAAAGAGGCAATTCCAATTAACTCAAAACTAAATAATTCTATTTTATTTATTTAGATAATAGTTTTATAAAATTTTAGAAATTTGAAACACTCAAATTGGAGTTGGGATTTAAAATATAGGAATTTTACAAGTTTTAACCCTAAATCGAAATTTAAATGAATTCCTAAATACAAACAAGATTCAAATGAAGAACAATTTAAATAATTTTGGTTTAGTTAGCTAGATCTTTAATTTATATGAATTTAGAAATTTGAAACACCTAATTTGGAGTTAGGAATCAAAAGATATGAATTTTACAAATTTTGATCTAAATTTGGAATTTAAATGAATTTTAAATCCTAAAACAAGTCTAAACTGAACTCCAAATTGAATACTTATATTTTATTTAGTTAGACAATAATTTCCTAAGATTTTAGCAATTTGAATCATCTAATTTGGAGCTAAGATGTAAAAGATATAGATTTTACAAGTTTTAACCTAAATTTGGAATTTAAATGAATTTCTAAATTTAAACAAGATTCAAATGAACTCCAAATTAAATAATTTTTGTTTAGTTAGTTAGATTATGATTTTAGATAATTTTAGAAATTCAAACACTCAATTTGGAGATTGGATGCAAAAGTTATAAATTTTACAAGTTTTGAATCACATAAAATGATGAATTAGGGTTTTTCCGAATTATTGGAATTATTTTTGTGAAGGAAATTCAGAATTATGATGTCAGCCCTCGGAATATTGAATTTCAAATTAATTTTCTTTAAATCGAAAATCTTTGAGACAACGACATGTGGGCAGGGTCCATAGACCAAGGTCCACGAATCTGCGCATTAGTCCATGGTGGACCGGGGCATGAGCCGGCGTGGTCTGCCACGCAAGCGGCCACGTGGGAGCCATTTGGCCGCCACGTCCACAAGGACGCCTAGGTGGCGCGCGGGTGGCGCCTACGTGGCGGTGCCACGGTGGCACGGCGAGGGGTGGCGCTCGGTGGCGAGCTCGCCGTCGTTAGGGGCTCCGGCGAGGGGAATGGATGGCATCAAACGAGAGAGGAGGCGATGGTGATAAAGATGCTCACCACGGCGGCGCTAGGGCTCAACTGGGTCACCGGCGGCGAGGAGTTGTGCTGCGGCGGTGTCGGGCTTGCGGCGGCGAGGGTGCTCCCATGGCCCTCGGGCGGTGATCTTGGCGCACGGATAAGCGAGGAGGCGGCGGCGGCAATGGTCGAGGTGGCGGAGAGACTTGACGGCACGGAGATGGAGAAGAAGAAGCGTCTGGCCGTGAGTTTTCAAACACGAAATCTGACCATTAGAGAGCGAGGAAGGAGAGGTGGGTGAGGAAAGAGATGAGCGAGAAGAGGGGCTTCTAGGGCTCCTATTTATAGGACCGGAGGGTGTCGGGGCGAGGAAATCGTGGAGCGGAGGTCACGGCGGCGGTGTTACTCGATCCGGTGAAACCGTCGCGAAAAGAAAGGAAAAAGCAAGGCGGAGGAGGCGGCGGAGTTAAGGAAGTAAATCGCACGATCGCACATAAAGAGGGAGAGAGAAGCGTGGTGGAGACGAAGCTCCGCGGCATGGCAATGGCGGCGTTTGGGCTTGGCTGCGCGAGGAAGAAAGGGGAGGAGGAAGATGGCCGCGGGGCCGTAGGATGGGGATCGGGCGGTGGGGACAAGCCGTGCGACGTGTGGGCGTGACGATCGTCCGATGAACATTGGACGGTCGAGGGAGAGCGAGGCGGGTTGAGGTGTGGGGGCAGTGTGGGCCGAGTGGAGCAGGCCGCAATGGGTGCTGTGGCGATGTGAACAGGACCTGCCAAGGAAGTTTTACCAATTGTGTTTTGGGTTTTAAAATGATTTGGGATTTAAATTAATTCAGTTAATTCAAAATAGCTTTAGAAAATAGCAAAATAAATCCAAAAATTCGGAAAAATTCATAGAAATTCCTTATTTATTTTGGACTTGAGAAAATTATTCCCAACTTAAAGTTGGCTTTTAATTTTGCAAATAAATTATTTTGCTTTTAAAAGATTTAGGAAAAAGTTTTTAAAATTCCAAAAATTCAGAAATTAATTTAATTTTTAATTTTCAACTTTAACTTAAATAAAACTTTAAAAACTTTAATAAATTTTACTTTTGACTTTTAAAACTTCAAAAATTCAAATAAAATTCTTTCAAATTCAGAAAATCCAACAAATTAATAACTTTATTCAATTTTATTTTGGTAACAGAACTTTGGGCTGTTACAACCTCTTCATCTCCCACTATGATCGGGTAAAGCATTTTTCAATTCCTTGCTACTAGATTACAATAATTACATCACAGGCCAATCGGCTAAATAAAATAGGTACCAACAGAGTAACTCAACTAGCAGCGGAAGTAGAAATGATAAAAGTAGATAATTTCCAGTGGCATGCCCATCCAAGACCTGTAGACAACCGATTGGAGACAAGTCCTAACAAAGCCCGTCACCGAACCCACCGGATCCGGGTGTAAAGAAGTCATTGTCCGGTGTGGAATCTTCCTCTAACTCTGAACAACAGATTAAGCAAGATTGAGTACAATGTGTACTCAACAAGACTTGTAGTGTATCGTAAAATTTATATATTTGCATGGCTAATCAAGAGATGAGGCTCTATGCTACAAGTTGTTTTGCACTAAGCAGATTTTATTTGCAATATCACTATGTAGTACTTTGCAACGGAAATTTTAAAGAGTGGCTAAATAGGTAAAAGACAACAAGTAAGTAATTGAATGAACAACAACTCGCAACCCTCCTCGACTGTGACCAATATTTTATTTTCAGCCATAAACATGGCACTTAACTCAAATATGAACCAACAAAACATTTCCCATGTTTTCCAATGAAATTGTTTTTGTGACTATCAAGACTATACCCATTAAGTCTGCACTAAGCACACTCATTACCGTGAGCACGACTATTTAAATATATTTACACTCTGCAAAGGTGTACAACTTTACCCATAGCACACAAATTCTCTAGTTTATTTGGCATTTGTCGATACCACTGGTCACTACCTTCGGTAAGTAGTCTAGAGCACGTGTCGAAGCCTTTACATCATCTAGTCATACCATTGCACTAGCCCGGCGAATGAATTCTTCACTTCACCTGGGTACACCCCCGTCTTAGTGAGGCATTTGCCATGTGTCGAAAGGCTTTGTGCCCAACGCCTTGGTGAAGGGAGCCCCTTCAGACATGCCTACATCGGTCATACCCGCACTACTACAGCCTGCCAACGTGCAAGGCTAGTTTTCAATGACTTAATTAGCTAATGCCATCACATACCACTCATCTCTCACACTTCTCAGAATGTAATATAACTCGTCCGCATCGAAAACTAGGTTTTTCATTTTATTTTTATACAAAATAACAGAGGTACACTCCTCTAGACATTCTTTTTCAAAACTCTCAAATTCATATATATCATGTCGTCCTTTGTATAATTTTCATGAAAGACTATTGCTTGATTAAGCAGTTATGCGAGATTCGCATTTGAAAAACGCAAGTTGACATTATTTGTTGTCTAAACCATAATCTGATTGGCTACAACAACAAGGACATCAACATATCAAGGAGGATCATGCAACGAATAGGATTTAGAACTACCGACATCCCAAACATAGCAATTTCATATCAAATATACACGCATACATAATAGATTTTGTAAAAAGAAGTACAATAATTGAAATAATAGGATAAACATGATCAAAGGGGTTGCTTGCCTTGCTCTGGTTGCTCTGAATGTGATAATGAAGAGTCATCGAAATATTCGCTCGAGCAATCAACGTCTATTCCAAAAAGCGCCGGAAACAAATCAAATAGGGCAAAATAATTTCAACAGTAACCAAATCCAAATATTTTTATATATTCATATAGAGCATGACTTTATAGGAATTTAACAAAAAATCATTTGATTTGGATTTTGTATGTGACAGTTATGACCATTACTAGCACAACTAGAAACTTTTACTAAATTTTCAATTTGGATCATCGTCTTTGATTTACCCTAAGTGCGTACTGATAAAAGTTGATATCTAATCACTTTACCCATTTTGACTAACCTTCTCATAACCTATTGACATTTTTATAATTATGGCCTATGGTTCACTGTTCATTTAGATATCTATATTTCAAATCTTATTCTCTAATCAGTTTTACTCCTTTAGTCTAAATGCTAATGGCTAATAAATCTTTATACTCTCTAGACAATTATTTTGCCATTTCTCCAAGTTTTGTCATACTGTATTATTTGATTTTTCCTAATGTTCATAATTTCCATTAAGTATTTGCTTAATCAAAACATTCTCTGATTAATTAGTTCACTAATCATCCTTCTCTTTGACCACTTGATGGTTCACTGTTTAGTTTTTAATAACCATTTTCAATAATTGTTTTCAGATGGGTTTGTTTTTGTTAGATCTATCGCTAATGGCTAACCAAATCAATACAACCTCTAATTACTTGTATTAGAAATGCCATTAGCCCATTGTCATTTCACATTTTCATCTAAATACCTTCTCTGTCGGAGTGTTTGTTAACTAAACCTTCTTGTTAATTCAAGTATCCATTTGTTAAACAAATTTTTGAGTGATTCAAAAATTAATCACAACACATAGCTAATAGCACTGATACTCTTACAGGTGGGTCCTACTGTCATTAACAGAGAGAGAGGGAGATATAGAGAAGAGTAGAGCAGAGGAGCTGGGAGGTGGCCCAGGCAGCGCTTGTCGCCAGCGATGGAGCGGCGGTGAGGCGGAGCAAACCCCGAAAATGGGTTTCTGGCGGCCTAAGGATGCTAGGGGAGGTGGCATCGTGGCTCCAGCAGCCTTATGGCGGCGCGGTGTGGGCAAGTGGCGGTCGGTCGTGAGGAAGCAATGAGGCGTCGGTGCTCAAGAGCTATCAGGGGTGAGCTAGGGGAGCATGAGCTTCAGGGAAGCAAGGGGGTCTGACTGAAGCTCTCAGTGATGAAGGAGCGGTGCCGAGGCGGTCCGGCAGTGTAGACCCAAAGCAGCACGACGGGGTTACCGTGGCGATGGTGCTACGAGAGAGAGAGAGAGAGAGAGAGAGAGAGAGAGAGAGAGAGAGAGAGAGAGAGAGTGGTGGGGAAAGCTAGGAGATGGCAAGGGGATGCTCTGAGCATGAGGAATTGGGCTAGAGCTCACTAGACGAGAATTGGCGGCGGTGGCGGTGGTTTTGGCCATGCGTAAGGAAGACAGTGGTGGCGAGGTGTTCCTGCGGATGAAATACCAAATTAAATGGGGGTAAAATACTCTTGGGGTTTATAACACAAGGTCACGCAGTCTATTAGCGAAGGAACTCACTGGTTCAGTCAAAACGTCAAGCGGGAGCGGTGGCTACGCACTGGACGTCGCCAGACACGAAGAAGACGCAGCCGTTCCTGGTGATTTATCAGGGACATGAAGAATAGGGTTAGAGCTCGTCGGTGCACCTGGGAAACGTCGTGGCAGCGCGGCCATGGCCATGACTGATCTTCTAGTCTTCGCTCGAATTGAGCTTGGAGGAGGACGGGAATGAAGAGGGAAATGAGGGAAAATGGAGAAGAGTAGGTGAGGCACCCGATGCTTAGCTTACAAAGGGAAGGGGACAGAGTATTCACGAGGGATCCCAAGTGATCCGACGGTGACGTGTTCTAGGCGGCGATGGGAGAGCAGGCAGGGATGGGACCGTGACCGGGGCAGCACGTGGGCGCGGCATGGGCACGGCGAAACCAGGGGTAGATGGTCAAAACCAATGGAGAGGTGGTTGGTGCGGCATGGGCATGGCGAAGCCATCCATGGCGTGGACGCTGGTGCTACACCGTGGAGGAAGAACCTAGACGGGTGGGGCCCACCCGTTAGTAGGAGAGAAAAGGGAATTTAGGTTTTCCAGAAATCCTAAAAATGCTGAGGTTTGGGAAATTTTTAGACATAGCAATTTAGCTCTAAAAATTATGAAATTTTTTTGGGAGGCTTTTGACATAGCATAGATCACCGTGTAATTTTTATAGGATTTTTTTGTTCTATATTTTTCTCTAAGAAAATCTTTTTTGTCTCTATTTGTATGCATTATTTGATTTGAGGGAAGTTTCAATGCATGCTTTAATAAATTCCCCATTTTATTAATAGTACAATTCCACCAAGTTTGGATTTGTTTTATTCCCCAACTTTTTTTCTAATTTATTTTAAATTTTTAATTAGGCTTGTGTTTCAAAATTTGTTGCTTAAGTTTTATAATCAAACCAAAAACCTTGAATGAAAATCCATGAGAAATGGATGACAATAGAATATATCAAAAACTTTTAAAAATATCACATTTCCACATATTTGAAAATAAGCCCAGATTTTTGGGATGTTACAGTGTGTTCTGGATCCTAAAACAGCATCTCCTCATCGTTGTCTGACTGCTTTTGACCACTTGTTTGTCCTACCTCTTTAAGTGTAGGAAGTGGTCCTTTTCCGGTGTAGAAATCTTCGAGTTTCCATTGAAAAACTTGACAATTTTGTAGGTCGTGTCCTTCCTTTTTGTGGAAAGGACATCACCTAGACTTGTCGTTCTTCCGTTCGGGATGGTTGCCTTTGCCCTAGTCAGAGTATGGTTTGGAGCTTCGAGGCTCCTTGCTGCTTACGGCCAAGACTTCATTAGAGTTTATTTGAGGCTTTTGGCCATTAGTCTCGCTCTTGGACTACTTGGCATTTATCCTTCTTTTTACTACCTACGCCTACTCCTTGAATGACCTTATCATCACGGTCGATAGTACGATTCCATTCGACCGCTTCTGCAGTAAGTGCATAACGATCGACTATCTCAAAGAGCTCAGCGATGGTAGCTGGAGGATTTAAAACGATATCCTCTGTGATCCTTCTACTACGGACTCCCTGCTTCAATGCTCTGATGACAGAAGAGTCAGAAACTTTAGGAATCGAGTTGCGAACCTGACTGAAACTCCTGATGAACTGGCCCAAGGTCTCAGGAGAATTTTGTCATATTCTGTGCAGGTCATCCTCCTTTTTGGGATGGTTGTAGGTGCCTTGGAAGTTGGCTAGTAGTAGATCGCAAAGGTGCTACCACAAGTAGATCAACTCTTGTGGCTAATTCAACAGCCATGATCGAGTAGATCCTTCAAGCACAATGGGATGGTAGTTAGCCATGACGTGCTCTCCTCCTCCTACTGCTCGGATAGTGGTGGTATAGATTTGAAGAAACTCGATGGAATTTTATGACCCATCAAACTTCTCCATGTTCACTGGTCGAAAACGAGGCGGCCAGCGAACTACTTGAAGGTCATGCAAAAAGGGCAAACATCTGGTAATAATATCATGACGCCTTCTTTGTGGGAAAGAAGGATTGATGTGACCAGGCGATCGTACTCGACGATACCCAGTGGTATGTGGACCTAACCTATCATAGGTTTCAGCCCTACGAGGGTAATACTCCTCGTACTCCATCTGTTGTTGCAGATTTCTCGAAAGAAGTGGTGAATGACCACCTCCCCTAGGAATTTGTCGATCACCGGCTGTTCGAAGGACTCTTCTTTAGTTGGAGTCATGGTTAGGAGAGTCATTTGAATGACTGGCATTCGACGGAGTTGTCCAGGTACGACTACCAGAACGGTGTCACCGAGTCCACTCAAGCCTGACCATCATATCCCGAAGCCTTCGTGTGATCTCCCTAGTGAAGAGATCATAGCCTGGCGCTTGTCCAAGCTCTTGAGCCGAGTTTTCGATCAGATTGTTGATCCGTCAAAGTTCTTGAGCTTCCTCTGACTAGTATTGGATGCGCCGAGACTCCACCGTCCTGTCTTGGCTCTACGGGTCAATCTCTCCCAAAATTATTAACATCGTCATGACGCCTTCCACCATCGCCACCAACGTCTGGATGACAATCGAGAATCTCTTCTGGGACAAAAAAAACCACCCGGGTAATCTACCTCCAAGCCTATCGATGATCTAGTATCGACCCTACGAATGAATGTTTAGGGCTTTCCTTGAAATAGATCCATGTAGAAAAAGACATAGGGATTTAGACAGGTTTGGGCCTTCTCCTAGGAGAATAATTACCCTACTCCTGTATTGTTGTATTTACTATGCTTTTACAACTGGGAAGAAATCACTAGAATAAGGGCTTAATGGCTTCTGTTTCTAGTCTCCGGTTGCTCTGCCCTTGATCTTCTTTCCTTACTCCTTATACAGCGTGCGAAGAGACGGCAGTTACTCCATGCCAAGAGGCATCTAAACGCTTGATGAAATGCGTACGTTGATGGTAGTTATTGCGAAAGAGATTACACCCCACGTCATCTTGCAATTACATCAAAGATAGAGGCTTAATATGTGCAGTTATCCTGGAGATTAACAACGCATATTAATTGATGTGTGTATCAAACATAGTGCATAAGAGTCCCTAGTCGATCGGACCCACATGTCTGTAGGCTTTGTTGACTATAGGATGGTTCTAGTTGACCTGGTTGTAGAAAGGCTAACGATCACCAGGTGGTCGTAAGAAATCTTACGACCATTAGTTAGTCGTAGGAGTATTTACGACTATACAGGGTGGTCATAGAATGGTTTACAAACACTGAGTTAAACTTTTTCCTTATGAATAATAAGGGGTATACTTATGAATAACACTAAGATATTGCTATCTATAATAACAATTACAGACAAACAACTAAATTAATTGAGGATTATTATATCCTTGTAAAGCCAAATTCAGTAATCTGGCTCAAGGCGATTGTCCGCCTACTGCCTCAAGTTGAAGACTCTCTCCGACGCTCTCCGTGACATTGGGCAGGCTGTGAGCGACCAAAGCATGGTGTTCACCATGACCAAGGGGATGAATCCGAAGTTTCGGACATTATCCTCTCTTCTTTTGATGATGCAACCGTTCCCAACCTTCATACAGGCTCGGTCTCTCCTCCTCCTAGAGTAACTGAAGGATGCTCACGGTGATCAACTTGCCCAGGTCACGGCAATCCTCACCGACTCATCCGCCAGCGCCGACCGTGGCACCAACTCCAGGGGCACTCCCTCATGGTTTACTCACTCCTTGTTTAATAAAAAATCTTGGGTCTATTCGCAAGTTTACCATTGATAATCATTATGCCATCGAATTTGACCTTCATGGTTTTGCTATGAAGGATCTTCAGACCAAGCGAGAAATTCTCAGGTGTAATAGTTCGGGCGAGCTCTACCCTCTCTGGCCTTCTACACCTCAAGCCCTCGTTGCCTCTTCCGACAACACCGTCCTTTGGCATCATCGTCTTGACCAATGCGGTCATCCGACAGTTCACCACCTTGCCGACGCTTCCATTATTTATTGTCCTTAAAAAAAATGACAGCACTTTGTGCCATGCTTGTCAATTAGGTCGACATGTTCGTTTACCTTTTTTCTAAGTATATGAGTCGCACACTCGCCCTTTTGAGTTAATTCATTGTGATCTTTGGACAACGCCGGTGGCGAATGTTTCTGATTATAAGTATTTCCTTGTGATATTGGATGATTTCACATATTACTTGCGGACTTTCCCACTTCATTTCCAATCTGAAACATTTTCGTTTTTATCCAATTTTCATGCCTACATTGCTACTCAAGTCTCCACCGTTCTTCGCGCCATCCATTGCGACAATGGTTGCAAATTCCACAACCACGCTCTCCAAAAGCTCATTGCCTCATGCGGCATCCACCTTCGGTTCTCTTGTCCACATACCTCCCAACAAAATGGCAAGTCTGAACGTATTATTCGTACTGTGAACGATATTGTTCGCTCACTCCTTTTTCAAGCACACATGCCCCCTCCTTTTTGGGTTGAATCCCTCCATGCAGCCACATATCTCCTGAATCGACTACCCATGAAAACCTTGGATTTCTCCACTATGTTTCAGGCCTTGTTTCAGACTCTGCCGTCATACTCCCATCTCCGCATGTTTGGTTGTCTTTGCTACCTGAACACTTCCGCCACTATGAAACACAAACTTTCTCCCCAATCAATCCAATGTGTATTCCTTGGTTACCCTCCCAATCACAAGGGCTACCGCTGCATGGACCTCACAACCCGTCGGATTATCACTTCCTGTCATGTGGTATTCGATGAACACATCTTCTCTTTTGCATCTTCTTCACCCAACTCCGCTGATGCCTATGATTTTCTTCATCCACCTTCTGCGGCTCCTTCTCCAACCATGGCATCCCCATCTCCTTTTGTTGATGATCTCCCCCCCCCTAGCCACCCTCCCTGCCGCAGCAACCCCCCTTGTTGCTATCATACCCAAGGTTATTAAAATCGCGACTCTACTAGTAGAATCATACAATTCTACGATCCTACAACACCAATACGATCTAAATCGCACCTAGTGCAATTGTGGTAGAATCATGCTCCTAGTCGTAGAATCGCGAAAGAATCATGGTAGAATCGGGTAGAATCACGCATCACCTCAAATTATAAAAAATTTAGGTGTTTGGTTGTAACCCATCCCTCAATTCAAGTTGTATAATAAGTACTAAGTAATTAGTAGGTTAGACATTAAGATTTGGAGGTTTGGAATAATACAAATTATTTTATTTATTTTACTTTTTATGTAAAATGTTCAGGTAATGGCAAGTTTGTTAAAATCAATATTTTAGTTGTAGCTCTGAATGGCATAGAATCTAAACTACAATTTAGACATTTATCAATCAAATTATTTGTCAAATGACCAAATAAACACTCATATCACTCTTGAAATACACGACACATTGAAAAAAAATGTATTTTTGGTAGAATCTTAGATTCTACGATTCGATCCTAAAATGTGATCCTACCAGAGTGTCTCCGATCTGATTCAGAATCACAATTTTGACAACCTTGGCCGCACCTGCTGTGGTAGCTCCACTCGCGTTGATCGCCCATGCCTCACCTGCCATGGTAGCTCTTCCTGCGCCCCCTGCCACATGCGCAATCGCCCCTGCTGCCCCTACCGTGGCAGCCCCTCCTGCACTCCCTGCTGTAGGTGCTGCACTCCCTACCGCAGTAATGCCTCTTCATGCCACGGCAGCCCCTCCTGCGCCCTCTGCCATAAGCGCTGCACATCCTACTATGACAGCAGTTTTTCCTGTTGCGACACCTCCTACTTCTGCCACAGTAGGGTCTTTGCTGCCAGTTCCTCCCTCTCATTCCTATGGCACGTGACTTCAGTTTGGCATTTGTGTCCCACCTCATGACAAACTAAATCTTCATGCCACTATCTCCACTGATATTTCTCCTATTCCGAAATCCATTCACAGGGCTCTTCGAGATTCGAATTGGCATTCTGTCATGGAGGACAAATTTCAGGCCCTTCTCTCCAACCATACATAGGATCTTGTGCCTCCACCTCCTAATTCCAACATTATTTCTAGCAAATGGATTTTTCAGCGTAAGTTCCAACTAGATGGTACCCTTGCTAGCTACAAGGCTCATTGGGATTTACGCAGTTTTTCCCAACAGCCCAGTGTTAATTTTGACGAAACATTCAGCCTGGTTGTCAAACCAGCCACCATTTAGATTGTTCTCTCTCTCTCTCTTGGTATCTCCTCCAGTTGGTCCATCTATCAGCTTGATGTAAAAAATGCCTCCCTCCATGGAAATATTTCTGAGGTAGTGCACTGTCATCAACCTTCGAGTTTCATTGATCCTTCCCGTCCTTCTCATGTGTGTCATTTGAACCGATCCCTCTATGGTCTCAAACAGGCTCCATGATCATGGTACACTCGCTTTGCTTCTTTCATTAGCTCTCTCGGGTTTTTGTGTTCTAAATCCGACACCTCTCTCTCTTTATTTCACATAGCGGTCTCGGTACCGTGTATCTTCTCTTGTACATTGATGATATCATTATCACAGTGTCCTCGACCTCTCTCCTATCTCGCATCATTGGTTCTCTACGTTTAGAATTTGCTATGACCAATCTCAATGATCTCCATCACTTTCTTGATATCACTATCACCCCGTCCACTGCTGGTCTATTCTTGTCACAAGCCTCATATGCCGCTGAGCTCCTTGACTGTGCTGGCATGGCTTCGTGCAAACCATCATCCACCCCCATTGATGACTCACCAAAACTTCGTTCCACTGCCGGACCATAGGTTGCTGATCTCATAGCTTATCGTATCATTGTCGGTGCCCTTCAGTGTCTCACTTTCACTCATCATAACATCGCGTATGTTGTACAACAAACTTGCTTACATATGCATGATCCGTGCAAATGTCATCTTGGTTTGGTGAAAGGTGTTCTTCGGTACATCCAAGGTACACTCTCCTACAGTCTACGCATCACCCCTTCTTCCGTGGATGCTTTAGTTGCCTACAGTGATGCCGATTGGGCTGGTTGCCCCGACACACGCTATTCTATGTTCAGTTATTGTCTCTATCTTGGTGAGAACTTAGTGTCCTGGTCATCTAAATGACAGACTACTATTTCTCATTCCAGTGCGGAGGCGGAGTACCGCGTTGTTGCCAATGCCGTTGCCGAAGCAACCTGGCTATGACAAGTTTTTCAGGAGTTGCACTGTCCACTGTCTAGAGCCACAGTTGTGTTCTGCGACAATGTTAGTGTTGTTTATATGACAACCAATCCGGTTCATCACCAACGCACTAAATATATTGAGATTGATCTTCATTTTGTTCGCAACAAGGTGGCCTTGGGACATATTCGGGTTCTCCATATTCCCTCGACATCATAGTTTGCCAGCATCTTCACCAAGGGACTGTCGTCGTCACTCTTCGTCGACTTTCGTTCCAGTCTCACTGTTCATCCGGCTGGTTGACGTTGCGACTACGGGGGCGTGTTAGCACGTGCAGATCACCATCCATCTGGCTGGTAGATCTCCTTCTATACTTACGGATATTGTTACTATTCCCGAACCAACAATATCTATTGCAATATCTTGTATAGATAGAATATCTCTTGTATAGATAGAATATGTCTTTTGTAATCTTTTGTATAGATAGAATCTATCTCTTATAACCGGCATGTTTGTAATACATGAGGATCACTCCGTAGAGCCCTTTGAGGCTTCCTCGTAATCTTTCAGACCACGACGGGCAAGTCCTTACGCCAGATTAGCGAGCTCGGGCCGGAGATTGAGCGCTAGTTCCGGGCAGTGTTGTCGGCCTACTAACTCTAGCTGCTTCTTGGATTAATTCATTCATTGCTTCTTTCCATTGTTTGTTCTTTTTAGGGCAGTTTAGTTGCAGTTCTTGATTCATGAACAGACCCTAGTGATGCATTATCGGAAAAAGAAAATAGCCAAATATGGTTTCTGTAAATCCGTATTATCTATGACGGAAATAAAAATCTTTCGGTAATTCGTATGTTCTAATGATTTTATTTACATCTTACGTACGTTCTAGCTGAGGTCATAAACTGATCTTCACTCAGCCACGATTCCCGAATGCTAAACAGGGAGGGAGAGTGGACATTCCACATGTGGTTGCACCTGCAACCAGTATCCAAGGGCCCAAAATGTTCATCAAGATTTGTGCTCAGCTTTTGTACAGGCCATACCGGCTCTTTAAATGGTACGCTCCAATACCGTTTCGGCGTTTAATATAATAATATAAATATATATTTGTAAGTATATATATACTCTCACTTCTTATATACCACTTAAATCGTATGATGATACCTATTTATCAATTTGAGTATACTCCAATAATGATTATAAGATACTCAAAAGTGAGTTCCATAAAAAATTCATGAAAATGCACTTTTTATACCAAAATCAGTGTATATACTTCTTTTATATATGAAAAATGGTATATATCAAAAATCGTGGCGGATCCGGGATTTTCACAATAGGTGTTCAAAGTTACAAAAATATTGTTCAATGTAAAACATAAATATACACCATAGTAAAAATCAAAGTACAATTTATTAGTACTAATGACAACATCTCAAATAATTTAGTAAAATTACAAAATAATCTAGAAAATTACAATTTAACTCGATTTTCCTTTGTGCCTTTCAAATCGACAAACTTCTTCATTTTATTAAGCTCTGATATCTACATTTCACTAAAAATACAAGATTTACCAATTACAATTCAAACTAACACAAACAAAATTGCTGATTTGGGCTTTTGGGTTTGCTTTTTGCTAGTTTGGGAGTTGAGGATCTGGTAATTCAGATTGAACCCACATTTAAGTTGTTGAGAATTTGGGTACCGCGGTCTTCTTGCCGGGAGCTGTCGGGTCGTCGCTGGCCATAAAGCCACAGGGCTCCCTAGTCGCCCTCCCCGCTCGGCGGTCACCCCATCCCGCTCTGCCGTTCGGCGGCCCAATGGTAACGGCCCGCCCGGCGCCAAGCGTCCGACCTTACTCCTCCGACCTCTGACCTACCACCGCCGCGTTTGGCATCGTTGTGGTCACGTTGCCGCATCAAGAAAGAGGGAGAGATGTGAGAGTCGGTTGTTGTTTGTTGATTGTTAGGGTTAGAGAGAGAGAGAGAGATGAGAGGGAATGACCTTGTTGTGGCTGGGTCGAATGGTTCAATGTCCAAAGGGCAAAGGCCAAAGGATGTGTGTGACCATAGGCCGACCATCACATGGGTCAGTTTGAGGTTGTGGGGTGCCGGAGGGAGATGTGGTT
The DNA here is from genome assembly GCA_036346405.1 of Phyllostachys edulis. Classification (NCBI taxonomy): domain Eukaryota; kingdom Viridiplantae; phylum Streptophyta; class Magnoliopsida; order Poales; family Poaceae; genus Phyllostachys; species Phyllostachys edulis. Next base: position 40,817,187 of record CM070558.1, on the reverse strand, counting down.
TGATGAGCTAAGAGGAAGTTGTGGCCTGGTTGACCCAATTAAGAGCATATTTCATTATATATATAATACACATACTATACTGTGGATTTTTTTACAAAAATTAATGAGTGTTCAGCTAAACACCCATGACCCCAGAAGGGATCGCCTTGTCAAAAATAAAGGGCTCCAATGAAAATTTTTCAATCAAGTCACATTAGAGTATCTTATAATCGGTATTTAAGTATACTGAAAGTGATAAAGAAGTATTTTATATATATATATATATATATATGTGAAAATGGTATGGTACTCCTGGGAGTACGTACTCCCACTTATCATATACCACTTAAATCGTATGGTGATACCTTTTTATCAATTCGAGCATACTCTAATAAATATTATAAGATACTCCAAAGTGAGTTCCATGAAAAAATTCACTAAAGTCCACCTTTTATAGCAAAATTTGTGTATATACTTCTTTTATATATGAAAAAGGGTATATATAAAAAATAAAGGGCTCAAATGAAAAATTTCCAATCAAGCAGCCTTGGAGTGTCTTATAATTGGTATTTAAGTATCTTGAAAATGATAAAGAAGTATAATATGTTCGTTTAAGTGGTATATATATATATATATATATATAGAGAGAGAGAGAGAGAGAGAGAGAGAGAGAGAGAAATGGTATGGTACTCCTGGGAGTACGTACTCCCACCTCTCATGTACCACTTAAATCGTATGATGATACCTCTTTATCAACTTGAGCATACTCCAATAATGATTATAAGATACCATAAAGTAGGTTCCATGAAAAAATTCATGAAAATTCACTTTTTATACCAAAATCCGTGTATAGACTTCTTTTATATATGAAAAAAGGTATATAGCAAAAATAAAGGGCTCCAATGAAAAAATTTCAATCAAGTCACATTGGAGTATCTTATAATTGATATTTAAATATACTGAAAGTGATAAAGAAGTATAATATATTCGTTTAAGTGGTATATTAGAAGTGGGAGTACATACTCCCAGGAGTACGAAACGAACGTCCTATATATATAGGGAACGTATCTAGTGCTAATGGGTATTTAGGTGATAAGGTGCTAATGCCAACATTGGACGTTTGATCTAAGTTGAACAGCCAAGATTTGAGTGCTAATCCCACCTCCAATCCACTTAACCATTTTTCACTAAACCTCCTACATTCCCCTTCTTTCAACCAGCCATCCAACCCTTCCTCTTCATTTGTCCATGGCCTTCCTCTAACCCGCTGAACCACCGCCGCAGCCCTCCCTGGTCCTAGCGCCACTCTCCTTCCCCCTCCCGGCTACGGCCTCCCTCCAACGCACTCCCGCTTGGCGCCGCCCTCCAGCGCCCACCCAGCTGCGGCACCGCCCTCCTCCTGGTCCCTAGCCCATCGACTTCCTGGCTGCTGCACCGCCCTCCAGCACCCTCGCTGACCCCTGGCTGTGGTGCCATCCTCCTCCCCACTCCCAGCTACGGCGCCACCTTCCTCCCCACTCCCGGTTGCTGCGCCGCCCTCCCTGGTCCTCGCTGGCCCCTGGCAATGTAATCAAACAACAATTGATAAGTGTAAGACAAGCAGCATGGTCCATCCATTCCTAGGTCCGTCACCCACTCACGAGTCACGACTCACCTAGTCCAGTGGTCCACCAGACCACCAACGACTCAACGAGGCCGTGGGCGATGGGCAGCGGCGGCGCCGGCGAGTTGCGAAGTTGCGAGCGGTGCCGTACCACTGAGGGGTGAGTCCTCAGTGCTCACGCAGCCACGCCTTAGTCATGGTGATTACCAATTGTCTTGGATTTGTTGTAAATCTGAATAAAACTTGATGCCTTGATCTGTAGTGTTTGTACTTGGTAGCACCCAATCTTCTCACTGGTGTTGGTCTGTTGGATTGTTGGTACTCTGTACTTTAACCTTTCATCGAATTGCTAGACTTGTTAATCTGGATTTATGTGGTGTTTGACTCAAATCTGAGGAGGGCGGAGCCACAGCCAGGAGTGGGGAGGAGGGCGGCGCCGCCGGTTGAAAGAAGGGGAATGTAGGGGGTTTAGTGAAAAATAGTTAAGTGGATTGGAGGTGGAATTAGCACTCAAATCTTGGCTGTTCAATTCAAATCAAACGTCCAATATTGGCATAAGCACTTTATCACCTAAATACCCATTAGCACTAGATACGTTCCCATATATATATATATATATAGTTGTATGCATACTAAATTTCACTTATAATATTACTTCAAATACATAGTAGTAGGATCAAATATAACATAAACTTCAGTGAGTTCAATAGACGGTATTATCAATTCCGTCGGTATGCTTAGTATTTTCTAGTATCAAGGCTGGTATGGCTAGTATCAAGCCGATATGGCCGGTATTGACCGGTATCAAGCCGGTATGGTCTGTGTTTACCGGTATTGAGGCCGATACAAAACACAGAGCTGCTCTGTACCGTTTTAGGTGGTAGAATGATACATATAGAATAGTATCTATAAACGTAAAGTATGAACTAGGCAATGGGCATAAAAGAATAAGACCTAAATATTCATCATCATATTTTACCTCCATGGACTCGAGACCCGAGACTGCTTCTTTGACCACTATCAGATAGTTCAATAATGACCCGCCTTTCGCCATCTTTTGTGAATAAAGTTTCTGCTTCAAATGCATATTACTAGTGAGATCTTTGGTCATGTAAATCTGCTATAGTTTCAACCATAATGTGGTGGCAGTCTTCTCATTCAAAACCTCTTGTAGAGTATTATTTGATATATGAAGATGAATCTGAGATAAAACCTTACGATCTTTTCTTTGCTTCTCCTCAAGAGACTATACAGCGAGCATCTTGTCGAACCCCAATAAAACATCATCCAATTTGAGTTGTGCAAGAACAACTCGCATATTTCTTTGCCAAAGAGAAAACCTCACGTCTCGACCGAGCAGCGAAAGATCATACTTTAAAGTCACCATGCGGAAGAAATCCTAAATTTGTTGGTACAGTTCTGTGTGTACTTAGCAATATATTTGTAATACCCCATTTAAAAATAAAAAATAAATAAGCGATTAGTACTGAAATTAAATAGAAATAGAAAGAAAAAATTCAGAATTTAGGTGGAGTATTAGAACCAGGGCCTTTGGCATATAACATTTTGGCCCAAGTGGGAACAGGCTTAAAAGGGGGAAATCAAACCCTAGCCATCCCCAAATCTTGTAGCTCACCGCCATCAGTGGCCGGATCAGAGCTCGGCCGCCATCAGAAGCGCCTCCCATCTCCCTTTGTTCCTTCCTGCTGCCGGCCAAGAGGAAGATCGGGGAACGTCCATTTGGGTGCTGCTGATCAAGGGGAAGAGGAAGAGGGAGAAGAAAAGGGGGAATCTTCACGAGGACTCCAGTGAGGTCCAGTGGGGAATTTCGTGGGTAAATTCGTGTTCCCCATTAATTATTGTAATTCTTTTGTATGTGATTTGTTGCTGAAAATCAGATCAGTCACTGGGATTCAGACAGCGAACATAGTTTTACGAATTAGGGTCTGGAAATTGACGAATCTGGACTGTTGGTCTCCATCAATTAGGTAGATAACTTTATAATGATTCCGAGGAGTCCAAGTTCATATTTTTTGGACAAGTAGAATGAAAGTTATGGAATTTTGAATTGCTCGTTGTTGTTCTGTCCCTGTTAGCAGCTTTTGTTGCACAATGGGAAAATTGGAATAAATTTATTATGGACACTATTTCTCTGTAGATTCCAGAATGACTTAGATCATTGAGTTTGGTTATACCAATTAAAAGATATGTAATTTCTAAGTTGGTAGTACCCAAGATGACAGAACTATCTTCGGAGGTAAAAACAAAGGTTTAAATGAAATAATCTGAACTTCCAGTCACTGAGAATTTGTGGGTGTAGATTTCAAATAACTTGAATTCATGATTTTTGGAGCTTTGAATGAAAAGTTATGGTTTTCCTTTGGTGGCTGTCTGTTTTGGACAGATTGGGACTTGGCAATATAATGGTATTGTTTCGGGTTGCGAATAGGAGCGAATGAGTTCGTTTAGTTTTATTGCTATGCTTTGTGCAATTGACAGGTTTTCTTAGTATGCTTTATGAATGCCAGGTGGTGGTGAGAACTGGAGATAGAGTCCTCCTTTCGTCGTCATCCGTCTCGCGATTGAGGCAAGTGCAAGCAGTGTAGAGTAATTATGATGCTAAATTCTTGATTATTGCCATGGTTTAATTGTATGGAATTTTATCTATGATTTTGCCGCTGAATGTTATTCCATCATGATGGGTTGAGAATATTAAGTTCATTTGCATCATAGCATTCATTCTTGAATCTTAAACTACATGGTAGCCAAGAATTGATTCTTTTGAGGTCCCGTCATGCATTGGACGGGCATGAGATCCCTGTCATGCATTGGACGGGCATGAGATCCCCGTCATGTATTGGATAGGCATGAGGTCCCCACACTCGTAGAGTGTGGGCTTGAGGTCCCTGTGCCTGAGGGCACAAGTTTGAGTATGCATCGACGGATGCACTACTCCACATTACCGGTAATTTCAAAGAAGGAAGAAACTTGCATTCTTGTCATTTGCATCGCATGAAAGAATAAGAGGTTCAATTGTGGATTTCTTGCTGAGGTTTATATGAGGATTTGTTGTCTTCATTATTTGTTCTTGATGCTTTGTCTTTTGTACTGTTGTACTTTGCTGAGTTGTGGACTCACGCTTGTTATTAATGTTTTCTTTAGGTACTTCTCGAGGAAACGACATGTATGGGAAGGGTTAGATTTGGTGCACTCCACTCACGATCACCCATGCCAAATAAAGATAGCTCTTTTACTTAAACTTAAGTGATCATGCTATTACTTCTATTCTAAGATTGTGATCATCCTTCGTGATGATTGAGTTTTTGTAATTGGAATAGTCAAGTGAGTCTTATGGATATTTCTGTTTATGCCTTAGCATTTTAGAACTTGATTTATTTACTCTTGCATGTTAGAATAATTCAAGTGACTTGATTAGTCTATCATCCAAGTAAAACCTTGTTGAATCCTGAAATTTTCATGTGGTTCGGTTATTTGATAATTAGAACAAGGTTTATGACTAGAATCTTGTTATTCAATATAGTTTTAATTAATGCTAGCTTGTTAGATGTTGAAAAGCTTGCTATTAATTGATAGTGGATGGAATTAAAGTGTATTGTTGAGTTAGTTTAGTAGTATCGTAGGCTCAAAGTTGAGCTAAGGTGTTACAGTATTGTGACTTCCTTAATACACTTCCGTGTACACAAAGCAATTAAGATCTTGCTAGATTGCTCGTAGACTTCCGTGTGCATATAACACTTTTTTTAGATAATGGAAGTACAACTCCCGGCCTCTGTACCAACTAGAGATGCACACAACCATTGCATGACCATCAGCTAAAAGCTTAAAACAAAAAAACGGCCAAAAGCCAACAATGACAAACAAATTGTCATATAAAGGCTAGCCTAAAAAAAACCACCTAGCCCCACCTCTGAGACCAACCAGGAGATCATCCATATGCGAATAGCAGCTGCACAGTAAAGAGGTGATGATGGGCCAGTCTCCATAACAACGCCTCCAAGAAGGGATATGACTCACGTCGTCGTCGCCGGATCCAACCAACGAAGGTTAGATCAGGAGTTTTTACTCCGAAGCTCAGGTATCGGTTCTCCAAAGCAACGCCTTCAAGAAGGTAACGCCGCTAAGGTCGACGTCGTTGCTGGATCTAACCAGCGAAGACCTGATCAAGAGTTTTCACCCCGGATCGAAGGTACCAGCGCTCTAAGACCACGCCACAACACGACCTCGTCGCTGGATCCAACCAATGAAGGCCAGATCGCCAAGACGATGTTCGCAACATCCCCAAGGCCAACCATCGCCAGCACCAAAGGAAGGTGACTTCCACCGCAGCCCACACGACGGCCGGTTAACAACCATCTACCAGGGAAGAGTCGAGCGCCGCACAAGCCACCGCTATCGAGCCGTCGCGATCTCTACCAATTGCGCCAAATCTAGATCTGCACCACACCACCTCCGTCGTCATGTCATCAATGAAGCCGCACTGCCGAAAGAAGCTAGCGGAGAAGGGCCCCAGATCCAACCTCAATGAAAGTCCACACCGTTGGAAATCGCCGGACAGACGTCGGCCATCGGGAGCGCGATGTAGATCAGGCACCACCACTGAGAAGAAGAAGCCCCGCTGCCGCCGCTGGCTGGCCGGCGGCCGTCGACGGCTGCGACGAGGAGGAAGGGAGAAGGAGAGGGGGCTTGTTTGGTGGCGGCTAGAGTTTTTTCAAAGGCTCGACTTGCAATTATGCTATTTGGCTGTCATGGATGGTTTGGTTCTAGGTGGACAAACTGGCCGGCCGCTTATGCTCCTTGGGATTACGCGACTCGAACTTTGCTTCGGACTTGATGCTGGTTGTATGCAGACTTCGCTTCAGATTTGTGTCTGATTTGATTCCGAGATGGCTACCACACGGAAATCTGGTTCTTCCGCTTCGGTTTCGACGTCAGAACAAGATGCTGCTCGTCAAGAGCATTGACTCGATGTATCGCAACTCGCAAGACGTAATTCGTCGATTTTTTCCGATCGAATCTCATGTGCTCTGATACACTTGTTGTAAATAATACACAGAAAAATAGGAACATGAGACACGAATTTTGCGTAGAAACCCTTTAGGGCTTATTTGGATAGGAGGAATTAGAACCAATCCCTTCGGATTGGAAGAGATTTTAGTTCAAATTCTGAGTCAATCCGAATGGATTGAGTCGGATCATAATGTATCCAAACAAGCTCTTAGGGAAAAACCACGGACGCATAAAGACAATATCACTTTACGATGAAATGTTTATAATGAAACCCTTGCTTTTCTCTATAATCTACCTGGATATATTTTTATAGTAGTACATGAAAAGCTCCGTATAGAGTAGAACTATGAGTTGGAGTAAAAACAAAATCTGTATCACACTTAAGCTCAACAATGCAGTTGATGTGGCCCTGCAGCGGCCACGGCAACACGAGCACGTGCACCGCCGCCATGTCCGTCGGTGGCCTCCTCGCCGTCCGGCCGGCCGAGCAAACGGCAGGCTGGCTGATCTCGATTGGGTTCTTGTCTCCTACCTTTTCCTCTGTGAGTGCGCTCCACCAACTCCAATTGAGCGAGCCGTTTTAAAATGGATCACAATTCACAACTCGAGCGTCTTTGTCGCATGAATCGCCTTGCTGTGATCAATTAGGCCTTGTTTGGCAAGCCCGGGATCAACCGGGATCCACCGGGATCCACCGGGAAAAATCCCGACGGGGATGGAATTCCCGGACACTACAAAAAATCCCGGCGGCGCTGCTTGGATCACACCCGGGATCAAAAAAACCCGGCTCGATCCAACCCAATCCACGGGAATTTCTAACCACTCGGCCGTCGCGTGGATTTCTCTCCCTCGCGTCTTCTCCCGTCGCGCTCGCGACTGGCGAGCTTCTTCTCCGATCGGCGCCGCCTCCCCCTCTTTCGCCCCTGGACTCCGGTGATCTGATCCCGCCGCCGTCGCGTGGTTCTCTCCTTCGCGTGGTTCTTCTCCCATCGCGCTCGCGACTGGCGAGTCTTCTCCGAACGGCGCCGCCTCCCCCTCTCTCGCCCCTTGACTCCGGTGATCCGATCCCGCTGCCGTCGCCGCCCTCGGAGGAACATCCGGTCGATAGTCTCCTCTTCCCCTCCTCCTCCTACTACGATTTCTAGGGTTATCTCTTATCTCCTCCTCCTCTGGCCTCAATTTTTTGTCTCACAGATCTGTTGCGCCGGGGTTAGAGAGGGGGAGGAGAACTTCGGCCAGGGTTGCTCGAGGAGCCTCTTCCAGGCGTGGGGAATCGGGAAGCCGCAGTGGTAGGCAGTGATTGTTCGACTGTTCTTCCTCTGTACTCTCTTTCACATCGTATAATCCTTGCTTCATCTGCTTCTTTGCCATATAATCTCCTGGATATTATTGCTTTTTAGAAGAAATCTCCTGAATTATTATCATGCTTGTATTATCTTGAGACTCTGATTTTATATGGCATACACTGTAGTAAGATTTCAGATATGAAATCGCATAATCTGTTTATTAAAATTCTTGACTATGGTTTTCTTAATTCTTGAAGCCGAGGTGCGTATGTCCCATCAAGTCGAGGTGCGATGTAATCTGATTGCATTATTTCAAGGCTTTGGAAGAGGAGAAACTTGAAGTCGAGGTGCGTATGTAATCTGATTGCATTATTTCAAGATGGTCATTTAATATGTATTAATTATTGCAACCTAGCAAGCATTGTTTATTCTAAAAACAGTGGTAGTCAACGTCTGGCGATTGGCTTATCGATATACTTCAGTATATATACTTCTTTTCATCGGTCGTCACCGAGCTTAGGTTGACCAAATAAGTTGGAGGGTGCCTTCATGTATGCTCTTTCGCATTTTTATGTGAGGCTCTCTGCTCTCATGTGGGATGTGATTAATCAAATGAGGATGGAAGCTAGTGAGGTTTTGAGTGATATTGAGTGAGGAAAGCTAGTGAGGTTTCTTTGGATCTCGATCTTGTGATATTCTCTTGAACTTATAAGAGATTCGAGATAACCGAATGTGCTTTGGTGATTGTTTAAGGTAGTACTCAATTAGAGATGTGAGGATGGTGAACACGGGTAATATAGATTGTCATAATTATTCTTGTGTATGTTTGCCGATGGTTGAGATATTGAGTATAGGTGCACCCTTTTGATGCAGATTCTAGAAACAAGTTGTATATTCACTTGCTTGGAATTTTGACTCTGAAGTTGATTTACGGACCTAGTTTTCGATTGCCCTTGAGCTTTTCGTTCTCTTTCAAAATGCATTGTAGTATATCATCATTGGTGATTCGAATACTTACGGACGGGTAGGAGTAACAACATTGTGCCGTAACTAAATGCACTGTAGTAACATATAAAACTCGGCCTCGAAGCTTTCTAAACATGCAACTGATTCTGTTATCTTTCAAAATTCTTCTTCAGGGAAACATTGACGACAAAGCTTGATGATTCGCTGATTGAAGGGGAGTTCCTAAATTGAAATTAGGTATGTTTGTCCTCGTATTTTATATGTCATAATGGAAATAGTCTTGTTACAGTAAATCATGCTTAGTCTCAGATGCTAATGCGGTTGTACTCATCTTTCACATGAATTACTTGGACAGATTAAGCAAAATGGTGAAGATATGCTGCCTTGGTGCTGGATATATTGGTGGCCCAACCATGGCTGTCATTGCACTGAAATGCCCTGCATAAATCTTCACTAATCTGTTTAGATTCTTACTTCTTTGGAACCTTAGACTATCTCTGTATAAGAACTATAATAGTAGGAATATGCATTTCCATGCTGATTCTTTTCTTGGTATAATTGTACTTTTAGATAGCGTACTATTGCATCAACATCTATACTTGACGTTGGGAATTGCATAATACTCAGCCATTTCTCTTTTTGTGACATTACTTGTTTAGAACTATGCCTTTGTTCAACATAATCCTGATTATGCCAATTGCTTTCCGCCAAGATAACTCATAATATGCGGCTGTTTTCTCCTCAAAAAGGGGAAAAAATCATCTATTTTACTGTATTATATGCTTGTATGGAGGGGTTTGAGTTCAAGCCTTGACAATTGGGTCAGGGCAAGGGCAATTTATCCAAGTGGTACCCAGTTATAATTAATGGTACCAGGGCCTATTTGTTGTAGTTTAGGCTTACCTTATAAGTTACATTATAGTTCTTAGTGTACATAATGATATAGAACAAACCCAAAAAACTGTTGGGTAAACTAAACTACTGCAAGATGGTTGCAGATCTTATTTTATTTTTTTAGAAGTTACATGGTCAGTGTAGAGTTCATTAGAATCAATTGAAGTTGCCCAATAGATATTATTTGTCTTCATATTTTTAAGATTGTATGTCAATGCTATTCTCGGTCAATCGCATCTTGTAGTATCTATCTTTGTTTTTAAGATTGTATGCCAATGCTAGTCATGAGATTGTTTGCTAAAAACTACTTTGTTTATTTATTTCAAATGATTAGTAGTTTAATATTTGTGTTTAGTGGACAAATGGGTTCGGGAAGGGTGCTGGGTGTACTAAAAGGAGGAGGGAACAATGCCTAAATCTGCTGCTCTATTTCTTGCAGCTACTTATACCTTGCTCACAGATGAACAAGCAAAAAGCAAGCGGGAAAGATAAGGAAATTGGATGAAGAGTCACTGCTACAAGAACAAAACAATGCAGCTGATGATGCCAAGGCAAACGATGATTAACTTTGCTGACCATGTGATAGTTCCATCCTATGTAATCTATGGATTTATACGTCTAAGTAGTAGTACTTCATTTATATTGCATTTATATTGTCGTATTGTCAGGTTGTGGATGGAACTAATTTTCGAATTTCTGGGTATATTAGAATTTTCTAGACTAATTTTTGAATTTTTCTATATTGTTTTTCGCAATTTATTGATTTTATTTGAATTTTCAGAATATTTTATTATGTTTTGAATTTTATGGGTTTTAAAATTTCATTTATATTGATTTTATTTCGAAATTTATGACCACTTTAAATTCAAAAAATTGAAATATATGTTATCCCCTCCAAATCCAACCATCATCCAAACAATCAATTTTTGCTCCAATCCCCCCTAGATAGGTGGAAGAGGATTAGGTGGGGATTGGGTGGTGGGAGGGGATCAACCCAATCCCCCCTTGGATTGTTTCTCCCTTGGATAGATTTTCCTACTAGCCAAACAAGGCCTTAGTGGAGTATCTTGCGGTAGCACAGGCGGTCCATGTGCTTGCTGTGGTTAGTAGACGTTGGTGCTTGTCCAAAAAACGGGAAATTGGAAGCACTAGGGACTGAAACAACTTTCCAGATATCTGGTTCCAAATTACATTACATTTTTGGTAAAAAAAAAATTATGTTGAAGTTTACTTGAATTTGAATGGAATGTCACCCATACAAATGTGGTTTTACGGAAACTGTTCAATTCGCGTTCCAGGCAGCGCCTTACATGGTTTTGTACGGGGAGTAGTCCATATTTCTGCATCTTTTATTTTCTTTACAAATCAGCTAGATTACCAACCGTCAGGAACCGTTGGATTAACGCGATTCAGAGGCTTTCGAGAAAACCAAGTGCGTCATGCTGTTACTTCATAGTTCATACCTCCTTGTTAAGGTTTCAATCACATGTATCTCTGGTACAAAATTTAGCTGAAATATATGCAGGTGTTGGTAAAATCATGGACCTTTTTCTATTACTCTTTAAATAAGGGAACGATTTACAGAACAGGACTAGCTAATTGCATCCATGCTCCATTTGGTAGCTGCAAAAGACAGAATGCTCAAGGTTTTGCATGGAGTACAGTGAAAAGCGTCACCTTCACCGGCTCTTCTCCTGATCAAGTGTTTCTCCCTCTTCTTTTCCCATGGTGATGAAATCTACTGTATAATCAACACAAGGGTACTACTAATTACTTTTCCCACTCGTGTATCTTCCACTCTGGCAATTGCTGAATGACCATCTGCACAGCAAGACATCAGGGGCATGCTGTTACTGTTGCCAGTCAGATAAGAACTGCAATGAAGCAGCACTTGCAACGTAGCTGATTCGCGATGTTAAGAAATCAGTATGCAGAAATTTTCAGCATGTACAAAATTATGATGAGAAATACCTGTCCAGTTGATTCTGGGTTGCCAACCGTAGCCTGGCACGCTAATCTCCAGGTCTTGGGTTTCTGAAGAATACAAAATTTTAACACAAAGTAACACTGTTTTGATTTTAGAAGTTTCTTTCTTTGCATTTTTAAAATACAGAGAAAGTGCCCCTTTTAAGAGAAAAAAATGATTACAAGTTATGAATGGAGGAGGGAGTTATGCATATACCCTTTTAAGCTTTTCCTTTTCTATTTCAGTCTTTGGAGAAAGCAATTCCTTGCCTTCAACCACCTGAAAAAATTGTATAGGGTAAAAAATATTGGGTCCAGCTTCTCTTAGTTCAGCCAATACTGCAAGTAGAGTTCCAGACCCCTAACATTAATGACAAGATCACCATATCCACAAAAAAAATGTCTGTGCTGAAACGACTAGCATGCTGTTCGCTTGTTCTGCACTGGATTGAGTTTTCTGAGGTGCAATTGATATCCAGAAGGCTAATTTTGTGGAGAGAGGATAGTAGAGAGATGCTTATCCAATTTCCAACACTTCCAAACAAGCAAAGCTAAAGCATGGTCTTCCGGAATTTGCATACCTCCACGATGCACGTCCCGCACACGCCGGCTCCTGAGCAGTTGAGCAGAAGCTTGTCCTGCAGCAACAGAGCAGCGTCACCACCTGGCACAAGCGCGCAACGCGAAGGACAAACAAATACCGCACTCACGTAAGGACCGTAGAGATCGATGAATCCCTGGAGCATGATGTCCCTGAGCTTCTGCCCGCCGCACGCCGTCCGGTAGTGCACGTCCGGCGTCCCGTCCGGCAGCAACCGAGGCTGCATGCAGGCACACGCAACAAGCAACGCCTAATGCAAGAGACAACGCAATGTGCAGAACATCAAACCGAGGCCAAGAACTCACGCTAACGAACGCGAAGTCGATGGACGGAGGCTCCGCGGCCGCGGCGGCTGGCTCGCCGCCGGTGGCGTCCGTCTCAACGGCACGGGCACAGAGCCTCCTCCTCTGCCGTGGCAGGTGGACAGAGCAGCTCTGTTTCTTGATGCTGCTGCCTCTGCTGTTGTTGTAGGAAGGAGCAAGAAAGGGCGAGGCGATGCCTAGGAGACTGATGAATTGCAGAGTTGCTCCCATTGCTGAGGACGCTGCAGCTCGCAAGAGTGCAATGTTCGATGAATCGGAGTGTCTATTCCTGAATTGCGACCAGTGATGACTGCACTGCACACAGCACACTGTGTGTGCGCGCTTGTAAAGTTGTGTGACATTTCTGGCTTGTATTATCATCTTATCCTGGGCTGCTACCTGTGGACGGTGAGGGCCTGGGCGTGGGCCCGCAGGCGCAGGCACAAACTGCAGCAGCACTCTTCTTTTTCTTTTCTTTGGCGACATAGCTGCAGGCTGCTGCACTTTTCTGTCAGATAGTGAAAATTGTGCTCACTGGACAAGCTGAAATTATCCACTGGACAAGTTCAGTTCAGAAGTAAAATACTAAAAATAGTGTAGAGATCTCCGGTGTGTAAGCTGCACCAACAGAAAAGTCGTCTCCAAATAGTTTATTTTGCCGTTTTACCACTTACTAGTAGTAATTAAATGAACTATAATTTCGTTTTGTTCAGATTTGGGTGGGTGGGTGGGTGGGGGGTAAGTTTGAGCTAAATCCCAGAAATCCCTTCTATCTAAACATGCAACGAAATTTTTTTTTGTAATCATATGAAAACAAACATCGGAGGATAGCGTAATAATTGAGTGAAAACAAATATACTCTCTTGTTGCAAGTATCCATCTACACGCTCATGCATGAATTAAAGCTAACTTTCTTTGGAATGTATTAAGTCACAATTAATTTCAAACACTGATTCTTACCCTCTGATTGCTTCCAAATAGTAGAATGAATTAATTAGCATTGAGGAAGGCATAGGGACCTATCCTCTTGCATGGTAAAAAAATCATTCCAGAGTGAGGTCGATCGATATCGTATAGCGTCCACAGAACAGAGGGCAGCATTCGAAGTTGGCAAAACTGTGTATCAATCCTCCTGTTCCAATTTACTGTCAATTGATTTTACAAAAAAAAAATACTGTCGATCTGATCTATAAAAAAAGGGATCGCGTGATTTGTCAGAACAAAAGATACATATTTGATGATTTGTTCTAAATGTCTCACTGATATATGACTATGAAACACATATATCAGCGAGACATGAAATGACAAATCACCAAATACACGTCTTTATAGTGGTAAATTATAAATAATTCCTACAAAAAAAATAATGTCATCTCTGCAGGCATGGGGTCTTTGTGTCGGTAATATGTTGTGTACGGTGACCATGGTGAAGTGACGGCATAGACCCAACCAGGGAAGAAAAAATCAGCTGGTAACCAGATTTACCGGTGGTAACTAGGAACGGAAAAACCGGCTGGTTTTTCCTGGTTTTCCACATTCAAATTTTAATTTTCGAATTTCGACTGATTTTTAAGTAAATACAAGCGAAATTCGTCCGAATTTTTTTCCGAAAAATCCGATTACCGGCACTTTTTTTTTTCAGCCCACGACCAGGATTTGGTCCAGTACCGGCTTTTGGATCTTGGACCCAGCCCGACGTGTATTCGCATCGCATCTCCGCCGGGGGGCTGAGACTGAGGCCCACTGAGGCCGAGGCCGGGCCTACCCTAGCTTTGGTAGGGCTTCGCGCCGCCTCCCTATATATAAGGAGGTCACGTCCGCCGCGGGAGCTGCCCATCACCGATCACCCTCCAGCCAACCACCACCCATCAGCAAGCGGCCGGGGCTGGGCAAGATGCAGATCTTCGTGAAGACGCTGACGGGGAAGACCGTCACGCTGGGGGTCGAGAGCAGCGACACCGTCGACAACGTCAAGGCCAAGATCCAGGACAAGGAAGGTATGCATATATCTCTATGTATCCTTCGTCTACTCGTCGGCCGCCCATCACCTGCGCCTGCATTGCCACCTTGTTTCTTGCGTCTGTTTATCCGATCCTCTGTTTCCTTTGGTTTTAGTTGGGTTATATATCCTCCGCATTTTACCAAATGATTATCGATACGTGTGGTTCATCGCATCGTTTAGTCGTGCCTGATGATCATCTTGATCTGGAACAGAGCAGATCGATCGTCCCGGGCGATCGTTCGGTCGTGTCAAGTAATTAATTAGGCTAAAAATCAAAACGTTCCTTTCTGGCCCGAGAGGATTAGAGATAGGGTTAGATTTATTGGCTTCCCACTGTGCTTCTTGAGGGTAATTGAAGGCGGTAGGTTTGTGATTGGAAGATTTGGAAAGTCGCCTGATACTGGAACTGGATTTGAATAGATCCCTATTTTGGATCTAATAATTCCATCGACGTGCTACAAATTTTGGCGAATTCATGGGAATTGTGCATGCGCATAGCATCTTTTTATCCTTTTAATTATTAATTGCCCCGTCACAACGGATTATTAGTAAACTAATCACATGTGTTGGGCTGTTCGGTTCAGTTTTCCTTTGCTTTGATTTGCAGGTATCCCGCCGGACCAGCAGCGCCTCATCTTCGCGGGGAAGCAGCCGGAGGACGGCCGCACCCTGGCCGACTACAACATCCAGAAGGAGTCCACGCTTCACCTGTTTAGGAAGATGAGTTGTTCACGAGCATTTTGTGCCTGTAATGTATGTGCCGACATAGCTTAACTTTTTGTTTATCACCATTTTGTTTCGCAGGTGCTATGCACGCCTTCCCCTTAGGTCTACGAACTGCCGCAAGAAGAAGTGTGGCCACAGCAACGAGGTGAGCCTTGTTTTCCCCTGCCATCTAAGTGTTTTACATATCGGCTATTATACCATCGTTGACGTTCTTGGCCTTGGTCATCTTAGCATCGTCCATCTTCTTGGCCTTCCTTATGGTGCTTGCTTCTGCGTTGTCGATCGTAATTAAGTTGGCATTGCTGTGCCCTGCAGTTGTATCAATTTAAACGTTAATGGAGCTTAGATTTTGATTTTATGTCATGTCTTATTTGGAGTTTACATTTGTATTGTGTACGATGCTCAAAATATGCTGTTGTGCTAAACCATATTCCCAAACAGTTTTCGTAACAGATATCTACTCGGATAGATCTCAATTACTGGAAGCTGATAACAGAATCTAAGTTGTAATGAATATTTGATCATTCTTTTATCTGATGTATTATTTCCAACTTTCCTTTTTCAGCTGAGGCCAAAGAAAAGGCTGGTCTCCAAGCATACATTCTGAACCATTTGAAATTAGAGCGAGCGAAGCCACACGATCGAAGTTTCATCCGAAAGGGTCATGCATCAGTTGAGTAAATTGTGTTAGCATTATACCAGTGTGATCAGGGTTAAGTTTTGTCCTAATTTAATTATCAGCTGATGGAGGCGTCGCATCACGTGGAGGCCGGGGAGAGCGTCGTGAAAGCAATCCCAATCTGTGATGATAGTCCGCAGAGTCCTCAACCTCATCCTGCTACTCCCGTCACAGACCGCAGTAGGAGAATCATCCTGAGCTCAACCCAGGTACGTAATAAAAAACTGTTGTTTCTAACCGCATAATTAGTTCGACATGCATTTTAGTGTTGTTCTTCTGTTAATGTGAGGTCAACGAATTGGTAATTTGGTAATGCCCGCGTTGTGAAAGTTGGTTGGATACGGGTCCGGAGACCGATGGTAGGGCACTCGCCCTTGTACGGTTGGCCATGCTACCACCAAGGCTCTGAGACTTAGTTGAAGAGGAAGGGAGAGACTAAGAACTTTGTTTATTCATTGCTTGATTAATAATGCATAGATGCTTTCTTTTTTATAATGACAATCCTACTTTACGCCTAAGAAATAATTTGCAAGGAAACCTATCAATCCAATCTAATCTTTTAAACTATTAAAAACAATCTTCCTAATAGATAAGATCATATCCCTAATAATAACTTGATAGATAAGAAATCCCAAAATTACATGCTTAACCAAGTATTCCTTATTCTAGGAAACCAATATGGAAACTAACGTCACTACAGTACCGACGGGTATTGTTCACGTGTCACTACAGCCGAGGTACTGTTCACGCATCATTGCAGAGACTGCAGTGTTGTTCACGTGCTCCATAATATTACATCCCTCGCGACGAGGTAGTTCGTCCTCGAGCTGCGGTGGTGGACACGGTTGAAGTCCTTGGTGGCTCTATGTTGACAAGAGTATCTGGTACTGGCATCGGTTCGCTTGAGAGCAGATTAGTGACACTTTGACGTATAGTGCCCAAGGAAAAAACGTCTTAGCCAGTTGTGGCGTTGAGGAAGACGTCGGTGGCATGGGCAGCCAACATGGGGCAGCAGTTACGCCTTTACTGCCTTGGAACGTGACGATGGCGGGAAGACGCGACAGTGGCGCTGCCCCCTCAGTTGATGCGCTCTGTATTGCCTATGGCACAACATCGGCCGGTCGTGTAGAAAAGATCGCCGCTGGACAGCGGCATCCTTCTTCCAGCAGCGTCGCAACGAGGATGCAACAAAGTGCAGCGATGCCCACTGGGGTGGCGTTGGTGGCACCGTTGAGGAAAGTGATAGTAGTGCCGCCATTGCAATATCACGCAGCGCCTCCTCCTACTCCTTCAACTTGATCATCAATGCCCACAACGTTTGTTAGAGGATGACCATCATGTTGTCAACTGAGGCCATCATTTTTTCGTTGCCAGCCATCAACATGGCTAAGAGAGATAGTTAGGCACCGGAAGCCATGGTGGGTGGCTCTGAGACGTTAGTTGGGTACGGGTTCGGAGACTGAGGGTAGGGCACTCGCCTTTGAATGGTTGGCCATGTGTAAGATCGAGGAGGCCGACTAGAGGGGGGTGAATAGGCGTTTAAAAAACTCCTTTGGCTAAAACCAATTTCTAATGCGGAAGCTAATACAAATACGGTTTCGCACAATTAAAGCCTAAATCAACTAGGTTCAACTAAGTGCACCAACAACAAGTCTAATGATAAATATAACAATCAAGCATAGACTTGTAAGCAATTCAATTCTAACAAAGACAATAGCACAAGGTAATGAATAACTATTGCAATCATACACAATGAATAAGCAATTTAATTCTAGGAATATAAATTGCACAAAGTAAAACAAGCATTTATACACAATGAATGTAAATGCAATAGTGAGGCAAAAGAGATCACACCACAAAGACACGTTGATGTTTTACCGTGGTGTTCGGAGACTTGCCAGTCTCCCCTAATCCACGTTGAGGCAAGCCCAAACCAATTGGATCGGCTCCATGAATTGAGCACCCGCCTCCGAGGTAAGTCCAACCACTTGGACCGGTTCCAAACCGAACCAACACCTCGCTCCACTAAGGTTGCTCATTCCTCCACTCCGGAGATGGCGAGCACCACACCACTCACAAATCGCTCGGGTCTTCTCACAAGCTTCTTTGAGAAGAACACCGACGCATGACGCCACCACGCCGTCTAGGTGTCGGCAAACACCAAGAGTAACAAGTCTACAACTCTCACTTGAACTAATCAAGTGTCAAAGCTCAATGGATACTAAATCCACACTTAATACAACACATGCACTAGGATTTGCCTCTCAAAGCTCAACAAGTGCAACACATGCACAAATGAGAGTATAGGGTTTGCTCTTTGCTCAATGGAATGTCTAGGGGCACCAGCAACTTCCCCACACACGGCCAAGGTGGGTATTTATAACCCACACACAAAAACTAGCCGTTGTAGAAAAGTCTGCTGAAAAATCAACACATCTTGTCGCATGGCGTGCCACGACGACAGTCGTCCGCCCGAGCTCCAACGGCTATAAAAACTAGTCGTTGGACCTCGTCCGGTCATACCGCCAACCAAGACCCGGTCGTACCGCGCCACCCGGTATAACCGTCCAAAAGCCTGCGGTCATACCGCTCCACAAAGAAGCAACAAATGCAGCTAAGTTCCAAAAACATCGGTTCTGGAAAATTAGTACTTCCACATAGAAATCGGATCAACCGATGTGCGGTCATACCGCACCAAAAACCGGTTGAACCGCAGTGCGGTCGTACCACCCGTAGCACGTCGGTACAACCAATTTCCCTGAGAAAATAGCAGTTTGCATCCAAAACAAATTCAATTGCAAAACACATTTGACAATTGACAAGTGATGCAAACAAGGGTTCAAAAGCAAGATTCTCAACAAGTTGCAAAACACATTTGCCAACTTTTAGAATCACACCACAAATTGCACTCCGTTTCAACTCAGTTTGCAAAACACATTTGCCACCAAATTGACGCGCGATGCAAACAAGGATTCACGTGAGATTCTCAACAAGTTGCAAAACACATTTGCCAACTTATAGAATCACACTACAAGGAATAAGGTACATGGACTTACACCGTTTGCAAAACACATTCGCAAACCAAAGTCACATGCTACAAGGATTATCCATGAGCCACAACTATTTGCAAAACACATTCGCAAATATTGACAACATGTTAAGGTGAGCTAGAGCAAACATAATGAGCTATCAACACATGACTAACTCAAGCTACTAGTCAAATACCCATCTTAATAGTATGGCAACCTATACTAGCAATCCGGTCTCTCAACCAAACACCGAGACCGGTAAAAGACTAGGAACACATCCTTAGCCCTAGCTAGTCATACATTTGCCTTGCGCAACCACTTGAAGCTTGATGACGCACATCTTCACTTCAAGTCGGGGTCCTTGACTTGAATACTCATCAGCACATGATGAGTTCTTCACTTGACCTTCATCAACACATGATGAAGCTTTGCTTCGGGATCTTGACTTGATGCTCATCAACACATGATGACATCCTCCATCTCGAGTCTTGATATGCATCAACACATGATGCACTCTTCACTTGGCCTCCATCAACAAATGATGGACCTTCACTTGACTTGATGATCAACTCATGATCATCTCCTCTTCTTAAACATCATCGACACACGATGATTTCCTTCACTTGACTTCCACCAACACATGATGGAACTCCTCTTGACTTGATGACAATCCTCACATGATGTCATCCCAAGTCTTCATTATCATGGAACCTAACCTGCTTATCCAACTCATGTACAATGTTAGTTCCACAATATGATTATCATTAATTACCACAACATACCATTAACTCATAATGGTGGGATAAGATACCACAATCTCTCCTCTTTGGTAATCGATGATAATCACTTCAATTGCAAATAATTGAATGTAGATTGGTATGAGTATATAAGCACTACACAAGTTGTATATACTCATATGAATATATATAACTACACAAGTTATATATAATCAAAGGATATATGAGCACACATGTCTCATATACACACATGAATATATTAACTTCACAAGTTATATATATTCAAGGATATGTGAGTACACATGAACTACACAAGTTATGTTATACTCACATATAAGTATATTTAGACTACACAAGTCTTATATACTCACATGAATATATTAACTACACAAGTTAAATATATTCAAGGATATCTGAACTACACGAGTCTCATATACACACATGAATATATTAACTATGTAAGTTAAATATATTCAAAAGATATGTTTCAAAGTAAAGATCCCAAATTTGTGTGGAAACAGGAATATGGATCAATACTAATGAAACTTCAAAATATAGAATAAACTCCACCTACATGTGTGCATACACAAATGTGTAATAAGAACATATGCACATATTCAAGTTAAACTTTTGGTGGAGTTCATCCTATATTTTGGATCCGAGGAATGCAACAAGATATACAAGTATGATGTCGAAAGCATACCTCTTTGATTTCTACCTTTATATCCAATTGAGACTAAGCATGAGATATAACAATAGAAGAGTTAGTCTCACAAATAGATTTATCAAAATGAATGCATACCTGATTGGATTTTTCTTTTTATATCCAAGCTGAGACTAAACAATAAGTATATCAATAAGAGTGTTAGTCTCACAAATGGATTTGTCATTAATCACCAAAACACTCCATTAACATATAATGGCGAGCCTAGATTCTTCACCATGCCACCACCAAGGCTCCGAGGCTTTAGTTGAAGAGGAAGGGAGAGACTAAGAACTTTGTTTATTCATTGCTTGATTGATAATAGATAGATGCTATCCCTTTTATTGGGACAACTCAACTTGACACCGAAGAAATAATCTGTAAGGAAACATATCAACCCAATCTAATCTTTTCAACTATTAAAAATAACATTCCTAATAGATAAAATCATATCTCTAATAATAACTTGATAGACAAGGAATCTCAAAATAACCTACCTAACCAACTATTCTTTATTCTAGGAAACCAATAAGCATGTATGGAAAATGACGGTGATACAGTATTGATGGGCACTGTTCACGTGGCGCTACAGTACATGGTACTGTTCACACGCCTGCTGCATCGCCTCACGTCTTGCTCCCTAGCGCAGCCCAGTTACGTTTGAGTTCCTTGGTGTGTTGCTAACCAGATTGAAATAGATATCTGACAACATAGCACAAAGATGGTTGTTGACATGGTACATGCCTAATTATATTGAATTTTGTTTCCATGGAATTAAGGCTATCAATAATTCTGAAACAATTCCCCAATTCGTATTCCCACTTCCAGAGGAAGCATCCTCTCTTTGAGCGTTGCCTGCATGGTAAGCAAGTACCGCCAGAACATGGCTCTAAAATCACTGACTAAAGACAAAGGCACCAACTTTAAGATTAATTGAAGATGCCAACCATGGTGTGTTGTGAACATACTTAAGGAATTTGATGACCACAAGAAAGAGCTAGTTCGCTAAATTGGGTTTGGGGGCATTCTTGATTTGAAGTTAACAAAAGCATGGCTGCTTAGCAAAGTTGGCCCCAAAAATTGCGTCATTTATCTAAAACTAACAAGGTGATACCCTTCTCTTGCAATGATGTTAGCATAGTTTTTGGAATACCATGCACAGGGAAAGCCATAGACCCCATGCTCACAGGATATTCGTCATAAGAACAAAAGGCTTTTAGTGAACTATTTGAGATTTTACATTTTTCAAAGGTTACTATAACATTTCTAGAGGGAATTATGAAGAAACAGTATTCATAGCTTCATACCCACTGATATCTGATGAGAAGAGGTCTATTAAACTGCATTTGTTTTATATGTGATGACGAAGTTGTTGGCTCCACAATCATTGGCTAATAACATCTCTACAAGGTATATCAGAGTTGTTGCCGATGTTGACAACAATATGTATTATAATTGGTCACAGTTTATTGTTAATGACTTGAAGAAATTTGTTGAACTAATGTCCAAGAAGTTTCCGAAATCTTTTTAAGGATATATCAATATAATGGTTGCATCTTGTTCCTAATGGTATGCCATATTATATTTTACATTATATATACTTGATTTAGTGTCAAGCTCGTCAGTATGACCGGACTAAATCAAGTATATATAATGTCAAATATAATATGGCATACCATTATGAACAAGATGCAACCATTGATGGATCCTTAAGAAGATTTTGGAAACTTCTTGGGCATTAGGTCAGCAAATTTCTTCAGGTCGTCAACAACAAATTGTGACCAATTATAATTCATAATGTTGTCAACATCAGCAACAACTCTAATATACCTTGTGGGGGATGTTATTACAAATGATTGTGGAGCCAACCGCTTCGTCATCACTACTTAATAGACTTCTTCTCATCAGATGTCAGTGGGTATGAATATTGTTTCTTTAGAATTTCCTCTAGAAATGTTATAGTAACCTTAGAAAAATATGAAATTTCACACAATTCACATAAATGCCTTTTGTTCTTATGAACATCATCCTGTGAGCATGGCCCTATGGCTTTCCCTGTACATGATATCCTAAAAACTATGCTAATATCATTGCAAGAGAAGAGTATCACGTTGTTAGTTTGAGATACAATGGTGCAATCTTTTGGGTCAACTTTGCTAAGCAGTCATGCTCCAAATTGCATGTTAACTTCAAATCAAGAATGCCCCCAAACCAAATTTGGCGAACTAGCTCTTTCTCGTTGTCACCAAATTCCTTAAGTATGTTCACAACACAACTTGGTTGGCATCGGCGCTTAGTTTTAAAGTTGGTGCCCTTGTCTTTAGCCACTGATTTCGCGGTACTTGCTTACCACACAGGCAACGCTCAAAGAGAGGATGCTTCCTTTGGACGAGGGCATAGGAATTGGGGATTTTTTTTGGGGGAATTATTGATAGGCTTGATTCCATGCAAACAAAATTTAGTATAATTATGCATGTACCATGTCAACAATCATCTATGTGCTATGTCGTCAGATATGTATTTCAATCTGGTCAGCAACACACGAAGGAACTCAAACGTAATTGGGCATTACCAATCCGTTGACCTCACATTAACAAAAGAACAACGCTAAAATGCATGCCGAACTAATTAGGTGGTTAGAAATAACATCTTTTGATTACGTACCTGTGGTGAGTTCAGGATGATTCTCCTACTGCGGTTTGTGATGGGAGTAGCAGGATGCAGTGGCGGAGCCAGGAATTTAGCAATGAGGTGCACACTTTAAGGTTGAAAAAAAATCTTGTACGATACATATGTAATTTCAAAAGTCAAACACAATTACACAAAAGAGTTCGAAATTAGTTAACAATGCAATACAAATAGTTCAAATAAAATCTTACATAAATAAAAGAGTCTTAAATAGCTAATGGAAATCACAATACCACACGACACGATCTCATTCCTTGGAAGCACTTGATTATATCATCATCACTAATCTTCGAGAAGATATCTCACTCTATAAAGGTGACTAAACAATCATTCAATACTTAATTGCTCATACTATTTCTCAACTTGTTCTTCACAAGATTCATCGTCGAAAATACTCTTTCAACGCTCGCCGTTGCCACCGGTAGGAGCAATACCAATTTGAGAAGCAAGCACGCCAACCTATAAATATCATGCTTTCTTATTTCAATAAGCTTAGTAGAAAGCTCACCGAGATTTTTTAGGTCCTTAAATTTATCATCGCTTCGCATATCATCAATGAAGTTATCAAGTTGGAAAGAAAGTCTCATTAAATCCGTGCTTGAAAAATCATTGGGATAAAAGTTGGCAAGGCTAAGCACTTTGTCCCTATCATAAGAAGCAAATGAATTTAGAGAATTTAAAGCGGACATGCAAACAAGCAACTCCATATTAGCCTTGTCAAACTGATTGTCAAACTCTTAGAGAACATTATCAATGATGCCAAGATACACTTCTCTTCTAAAATGATCATCATTTGTTTGTTTTAGGTAAAAACGTGATGATCTTCCATAAGGCACATGTCTACCATCTGGTTTAGGAACTTTGATGCCATATTTAGTGCAAAATGATGTTACCTTTTCTTGAAGAAATTCTTCTCACCCATCATACCTCATTCGTTGCATTCTATCATTAGCCAAATTAACAAGTGCTATAGTATTAATAATATCTTGGTCTCTCTTTTGCAAAGACTGAGACAACTCATTTGTGTATCTAAGTATGACAAGCATCAAGTGTGCATCGAAAACAAAGTCAAATGACTTAAAGGCTCCCACCATAGCATGTATTTTTGGCCAATCATTCTTATGTGAGGGGTCTTTTCCAAGCTGTATGAGTACTTTGCGGATTGTTGAATACATACCAATAATATACAAAATAGTTCTATAATAAGAACCCCAAGGAGTGTCACTGGGCCTAGCTAACCCTATCTCTTGATTTAATCCCTATCAATTTTCTATCTCACTCAATTCTAATACTTTCAAAACTTCTTGGGTTGAATTGCTAAAATTTGGCCCATGCAAATACCAATTACTCATACATATATATAGTTCAAAAAAAATTACACAAATTTTTGGGGTACCTGTGTGCCACAGGCACCCCCCTGCCGCCGCCCATGGCAGGATGAGGTTGAGGACTCTACGTACAATCAACGCAGATTGGGATTGCATTCGCGACGCTCTCGCCGGCCTCCACGTGATGCGACACCTCCATCGGAATCCTGAAATCAATGTGCGCTGCCGAAATCCTGGATTCTTTTTTGATTTGGCCCCATGGCGCCACCGTAAATGCAAAAATAGCCCTCTTGCCACCATTTTTGCGAAAATAACCCCCAAACGAGCGCGGAATCAACGGGTGGCTGACGTGTGGCTCCTCCCGCAGTCGGTGAGTGTGGCAAGTGGGGGTGGGCACGGGACCAAAATCAAAATGGCGCGGAAGCTGGGGCAGCCACCTTCCGCGGTGGGGGAGCGCAGAAGCTCGCCCACCCTCCGCGGTGGGGGGAGCGCGGAAGCGGCATGCCACGGCCACCGAGCGTGGAAAGCGGCCAGGACACCCCACCTCTCACGGTCGCCGCGCGTCGCCACGGTTTGCTGCGCCGAAGAGCTTCCGCGGTCACCGAGCGCGGAAGAAGGTGATTCCACGCTCGTTTGAGGGCTATTTTTGTAAAAAAAAAAAACGGTGACAAAGAGGCTATTTTTGTATTTACGGTGGTGCCATGGAGCCAAATCAAAAAAGAATTCCTGAAATCCTTTGCTGAGGAGCTCTACGCTGTCGGAATCCCGATTGGGTTCTAGTGCCACACCGCCGAAATCATAAGCGCCGCTTCGCCCAAAATCCCGTGGGAAGACCGTTGAGCCCGATCCATCCAGGAAAATCGGAAGTCAGCAACGATTTGCAGATTTACTAGATAATTTTAATTAAAGAAAAATCAAAATGGGTCTGACCTTCGGCACCCGGTTGCATGCCCGTGGGGCAGGTTTGATTGAGAGTATTCCAGTCGAGGGTGGATAGAACCGGGAGTACTTTCTCCTAGTAGTACTAAGCCATTTTCCATACATACATACATACATATATAATCTGTCATGCTGTCCTTCTCCAAATTAAGGAGCAGATGATATGTACGATTGTGGCCTGCTAGCTAGTAAGCCACTTGTTTATTTCTTATCAGATCATGCTGATCTCTCACTGGCCATTTACTTGATGTTTGAAATAATCTTTGTACAGTTTCTGCCAATATGTGCCAGTGTGGTTCTTCTGTGAGTTTTAGTTCTTGCACTTAGTAATTTCTGAGTATAGTTCTTGCTACAACAGCATTTAGGCCAATATCCACGGTTTTTTTTTTTTTGCAATTTCTGTTGCCAGCATAACACTTTTTTGTCACTCTCGAATTTCATGTGTTGGATTGAGTTGCTCGGAACAGCATGTGTTGTTGATCAAATAAACAGCTGCAGCCTGCAAGTGCTGATCAAAGATGTGCAATCAGCAACGTAACAGTGGTTAATTAGGAGTTTCTAGCTGATAACGTGTTACGAATTAGTTTGCTGCAATAATAAACGTACGGGATCAATCACACATGAATCATGAATGAATAAAGAAGAGTGGTTAAAGAGCTAGCGGCTAGCCTGATCCGACATGTGGTGTTGCGCCTGCGATGCGTCCTCAGTTGGTTAGTGGCTGCATGGAGTGTACCATGTCTGCGCCATCGATCCCTTGACTTCGATGTGCCATGCATAATTGCACACGCAGCTGTGAATGATTGAGCCTGTGACCATCCGCTTAAATGGACGGAAAGGGGCGCGGTCATGGTCGAGTTGGCGGAGGGCGCGCCGGACTCTGCAGCTAGCCGGAGGGGGACCCGAGGCGACGGGCAAGGCATGGCGGCGGCGCACGTGCTCGTGTTCCCGTGCCCGGCGCAGGGCCACATCAACTGCATGCTTCCACTTCGCCGCGGGGCTCCTCGGGGCCGGCCTCCACGTCACCTTCCTCCACACCGACCACAGCGGACGGAGGCTGGACAGCACCGCCGCGGCTCCGATTCCTGCCCGTCACCGACGGTCTCCCCGACGACCACCCGCGGTCGGTGGGCGGCATCGCGGAGCTCATGGAGTCCCTGCACACAAGGACTAGCGTCGCGTACCGTGCTCTGCTCGCCTCTCTGCGTGCGGGGTGCCGTGGTGATGGTATCGACGACGACGGCTACTTCCCGCCGGTGACCTGCGTCGTTGACGATGGGATACTGCCGTTCGCCATCGATATTGCTGAGGAGCTCGGCGTGCCAGCGCTCGCCTTCCGAACGGTAAGCGCGTGCAGCTTCTTGGCTTACCTGTCCGTGCCCAAGCTTGTCAAGCTTGGTGAGCTCCCCCCGCAGGCGGCGACCGCGACGAGCCGGTCCGGTGGCGTTCCGGGGATGGAGAGCTTCCTGCGGCGACGAGATCTTCCGAGTTTTTGCCGGCGACACACCGAAACCGACGACGTCGACCCCATGCTGCCAATGCTGATCCCGGCAACCGCGCACAGTCGCAAGGCACGGGCGCTCATACTCAAGTAGGAACACTATTTCGTTTTGGAAAAAAAAATTGGAGGGGTGAAATCACCGAAATTCCAGTGGGTTTTCAAACGGGACGAAATTTGATCAAATTCAAATTTAGGATGTAATTTGTCCTAATTCAAATATTTCTGATTTTTTGAATGAATCGTAAAAATTTCAGAGGGGGCGAAATCACCAAAATTTCCGAAATTTCAGCGACATTGTTTTCCATTTCACTTTTCGCCATTGGGCCTCTTCACGCAATGTTCCCGACAGCGGCGGCTTGTGGCAGGAGGGCGATGGTTACATGGCGTGACTCGAGGGCCACGCCATGTACATGAGCTTGGGGAGCCTCGCCGTCATTTCGCTCGAGCAGTTCACAGAGTTCCTGTTCGAGCTTGTCGGCGCTGGCTACGCCTTCCTCTGGGTGCTTCGGCCGGACATGGTCAGGGTGAACCAGAACGCCGCCCTCGAAGAAGCCATTAAGGCTGAGGGAGACAGCAAGGCGTGCGTCGTGGAGTGGGCGCCGCAGCGAGACGTGCTGCGCCACCACGTGGTGGGGTGCTTCCTAACGCACTCCGGGTGGAACCCGACGCTAGAGGGCGCCGCTGAGGGCGTGCCGTTGGTGTGCTGGCCGTTCTTCGCCAACCAGCAAACCAACAGCCGGTTGGTGGGCACCGTGTGGAGGACGCTGCTGGACATGAAGGACGTGTGCGACCAGGCTGTCGTGGAGAGGATGGTGAGTCCGGCGAGATTATGGGGTCGGTTCAAACGTTGGTGCAGCAGGCGGGGCGGGACATCGCCGAGGGGGGCTCATCGGCGACGGAGTTTAAGCGGCTGGTCGGGTTATTACTCTCTCTGTTCAGAAATATACGATGTTTTAGAACGCTCAAAGTTACGCCTACTGCATTCTTGCACAGAGGGAGTACTACTTTACTAGAACTCTGGTAATATTTCTATTCGGTTGTTCTGCTAGTTTTCAACCACGTATGTTATTGATTGGCCTGAGGTTCAGCTTGCACTTATAAGTTAGAATCATGTCGTTTACATGTAGACAAAGGGCCAAAGGGACAGGTTAAATAAGAACTTTTTTTTATTAATTAACCTTTTTTAAAATTTTATTTTAAAGTTAACCCTCGGCGCACTTTATTTCCAATTATGACCCCTTTGATCACGCCATAGGTGGTGGTGTGACAAAACAACACTGTCACACGCCAGAATAAATCCCCAAAATAGCAATTTTTGTCACGTCACTGGTTGTGGCGTGACTAAATCTTCTTATGCCACGTCACTTCAAAGGGCGTGACAAGAGTTTAACCGAAATAGGCTAGCGTGATAAGGTGTTGTTTTGTCACGCCACGGGTAGTGGCGTGACCAAAGGGGTTCGAATTGGAAATAAAATACGCCAGGGGTTAACTTTAAAATAAAATTTTTAAAAAGTTAATTAATAAAAAATTCGTTAAATAAAGTACTCCATTCTCAAATATATGTAATTCTAGTTTTCAAATTTTATTCTTAATACATGTATGAGTAACAGTGACGACTAGAAATATGACCACTAACACTAATTTGTGACGAAATATAGGCTTGCTGTGACGAAAATTTACACCACAAAAAATCATTTTAATTTGTAGTGAATTTGTACTTTTTCCCCCTTTGTATACCCCTCAAATTTAATGTTTGTGGCTATTTCCACGGTCATTTTCTAAGGATCACATTTAATGTTCGTGGCTATTTCCACGATCATTTACTAAGGATTAGAATAACACAGAAAGTATTAATAAATGACTTATTGAAGAAGGGTAATACATGCTGCAAGTTACTCCCTCTGTTCAAGAATATATGACGTGTTAGACATCGACACAGTCTCCAATATCCAACGTTGATCATTACTTTTTATATGATTATGTTTGTAAAAGCTTAAAAAATATTATATTATTAAAATATTTATCATGACAAATAAAATAATGTTGTTCTTAATGGGCGTTGCTACTCTTTGTAAAGTGGTATGAGGAGCATGGCACGGTACCTAAGGTGACTGCGCCCAAGGAGGATTACCCGCACTACTATAGAAAAGGTTTTTACAGACAGTTCAAAAACGTCATCACAGACGATTTCGTGAGCCGTTTGAGTTTATGGATCAGTAATGACATGAGGTCATCACCGTTTTGAACCGCTCGTGATGCATACTATCGCAGTTTTGAACCGTCGTGATGCATACTATCGCTGCATCGTTATTAACTCGTAACCGCTCGTGATAGTTGCCTATCACAGACGGTTTTTAGATGAAACCGTCTGTGATAGTTTATGTATCACAGACAGTTTGTAGATGAAACCGTCTGTGATAGCT
Organism: Phyllostachys edulis; assembly: GCA_036346405.1. Taxonomy (NCBI): domain Eukaryota; kingdom Viridiplantae; phylum Streptophyta; class Magnoliopsida; order Poales; family Poaceae; genus Phyllostachys; species Phyllostachys edulis. Next base: position 40,787,808 of record CM070558.1, on the reverse strand, counting down.
GAATGTATCACAGACGATTTGTAGATGAAACCGTCCGTGATAGCTGATGTATCACAGACGATTTGTAGATGAAACCGTCCGTGATAGCTGATGTATCACAGACGGTTTGTCCTAAGGAACCGTCTGTAATATTCTTTTTGTATTGCTAAATATATTTCTGTTTATTGGCTAGCCTCAAGAAATGCTAGTCATGCTCTCTGAAACATGCAGAAACACAACAAGTACATGTACATATCCAATTCACATTCATTTCAGAAACAATCACATCCATTTCACAAATCAATTAACTCAAATGAACTAAAATTAACCATTCATGAATAAATATACACACATGTTCCATTAAGTTTAATCTTATCCCAATCAAGTTCAATCTACATTATGGAATTTCCCTTCTGGGTTTATGACCTCATGCGTCAAGAAGGTCGTAAACTGTCTTCGAATGTGTTCGAGCTAGGCCTGTTCCAACGGAGTTTCAGCGATGGTCGCAACCTGTCGCTAGGAAGATTAAAGTCGTGTATATATAAATTAATAAGTATGGAATAATTATTGCAAGATTAGCAAACCTGAGGATCTTTGGTTATCGCAGAACCGAGGATTAGTTGCATGTTGTGGCAAACATAGTATTCACAGATGTTGCCCGCCGACTGCTGGTGGCACTACAAAAATAGAATTAGTTAGTTCGAGAGGCATTACCACGAAATGTTATATAAGATTAATGTATACTAGCGAATACCGGAAATTTAAAATCGTGTCGCAGGTTCACTCCCTTACATCTCCCTCCCTTTGCATAGTATGTGATGAGCGACCTACGTGATTCCGAAAACTTAGCCTTAGCCATTGCAAAGGAAGGAAAGACTTTAATAGAGTTATCTATGGAGGAAATGTGTTTACCTGTTGATTAAGTTTTGGACAATTGTGAAGTTGTGATTAGACCTCTTTAGGGAATCAGGTATCTTACATTGTTCTATTTTGGTATAATTATAATTAGAATCAAGTGGAACCTACACATGTATGTCATCATAGTCATTAAACCTAAGTTCGTGTTGCTTATAAAGTATAAATCAACAAGTATAGCCACTATTGCAACACTCACCACTAGTTGTAGGGCAAAAGTATGAAATCCTTCCTGCGGTGATTCAGCAAAAACGTCGTCATGTAATCCGCGATGAAGGTTGCATTGTCCTCGATGGTTTACATGGAGACCAAGAGTGGGTCGAGAAAACCTGCCAATGATTTACTTGATGTGGTTTGTACGATCATGTATCTATATATATGTACAAAAGCTAGGAGTTATATATGACATTTATCGGTATTGCACGAACGTAGACCGTGATTGTACACACTTAAAGTGTCCAGCATCGCATGAGTGAGGTGTCGAGGGCGTCGAGGTTTGAAGAGCAAGAACAAGTCATCGAAGGTCACCATGAAGACACAGTCTTGAAACTCGTGGTTAAAATGAATTTTCTTGAACTTGACGGTAACACCCGAGCACAGTTGTCCATCCGTCTTTTTGGCATGTTCCATGTACCATTCATGCAATCTTTGGGAAGCCAATCCTAGGGTTTTAAGGTGCTCTACCAGGACGATCAATGGCTCTCCATGCACGAATTTTTGGGCCAATGGTAAAAAGGAAATATCATCGGGCTTCTTTGATTTGCCCTTGTCGCCTTGCTTTTTAGAGGTCGACCGGGCACGAGGTGTAGATGCATCTGATGCACCAGGTCCTTGCCACATTGGTGCAGGTAACTCTGGTGCAAGTAGCTCCGATGCAGATACTTCCAATGAAGTTGACACCGGTGCAGGTAGCTCTGGTGCAGATACTTCTCGTGAAGTTGACACCGGTGTAGGTAGCTCCATGCAGATGTCGCTCTTGGGCCACTAGATGAATGTTCTAATGGCTTGCCTTAAAGTCACGACCTCATTGTTTGGGGGGATCTCCAACTGGACGACCTCGAAATTGGCATAAACATCGTCCACATTCACTTTTGCGAAACGCAACTCTATATTTACACCGTGCAGTAAGGCCCCGACACTGAATAGATACGCTTGGCCCCAAGCAGCATCCAGGGCAACGGAGGCATATCTCACTTGAAGCTTGCACTTCGTAGCCACCTACATAATGATACAAAATTAGCTACTCCAAAAGATCTATCAATGGATCGAGCATTCCAGAGATAATAATTATTACCAAGATGTCATCAACAGAAAATCTGTCATCGCTTTCTAAGTTATGGTTGTACGAGCAGCTACTCGGACGTTTGGGGGGGGGGCGGGGGCTAGCTAGCATAGTAGCGGCAGGGCTTCCAACTAATTTGGCCTAAGCCTTTCCTCTGTGAGAGATGCACAAATCTCCTCTCATGCAACATCTCGCATCTCCTCTTTGAGGGATGCACGAATCTCCTCTCGTAGCAATGCTTCGCGCTCGGCTTTGGCTCTCTTCCTACTCCGGTACACCCCGAAGTCCTCTGGGAATCCATGTTTTCATGGAACATAAAGACCAAGGTCTCTCGTGCGATCCGGATGCTCCTTGTTTCCTAGGGCCACGGAGAGTATATCTCTCTTCCTGACTGCCTAAAATGAGCCTTGGGAAGATTGTGCAATACTTAGCGCTTCCTACAAGAGCCCGATATATTATTTCACTTCTTATGAAGTTATTGAGTAATTACAAACTAGGTAGTTCGATATCTTACCAGGCGCTAAGATACTTCCTTGTCTATGGTGTTTGGAAAGGAGATAGCCCCAGAAGACACGGTAGATGACCTCGCTCTTATCCAGTTTCGGGCGTGCTCATCAGGGATCTCGGCAAATGGCGGGGAGGCGTGCCACTGGATTGCATGCTCGTCCTGATCCCTCCATTGCTGGATTTTTCCCGCATACCTAGCGGTGCCGAGTCTGTGGGGGTGTGTGTTTTTTGCCTGGAGGGCGCTATGCGCTGTGCTTTCACTCCTAAAATCATCCGTCTCTTCTTCGCCATGAAGTCTTTCCAGTATTTCTCCACGAACGGATACTTCTGGTAGGGCGTCATATTCTTCTCCACGTAATTCTTGATAAGCATGCTCTTGAAGTTCTTCCACGCTTTGCACACCGCTAGCAATGTGTATCGTTGCACAGAGGCCTGGTGTCGTTCTAGGATCTCGAACGATCATAAAATTTCCGTCATCAACCCAACTTTCTCAACATCGGTCAATTCCTTCCACAAATCGTAGGTGATCTTGACTCGTTGGCGTGCAACTATTCCGACCATTGTCCGGAATACGGACGCTGCTCGGCGAGGACTCGGAGGGGTCCCAGACACATTGACAGCCGTGATGGTAAATCGGCCCTCGGGCCTTTTCAATATTCCTCTTTCCTTGCGCTTGGATTTTCCAAAGGACGATACATCAAACATATGAGGCGACGATGACGAAGAATGAGCGGACGACATCTTCACGAGAAATAGAAGTTTTGACACGCATGAACATATTATCATAAGATTCTCTGTGTATGGGTATACACATCAATTAAATGACATAATTGACATATAAACATGTAAATCCTCTGAGTTATTTAAAAGGAATAATATGCTCAACACAAACATCATGTGAACAAATGAAATCAGTATAAAGCTAAGATTTAACATTTTGATATTGCTCTCAGATGCAAAGTTGCACAAGATTTAATCTTGGCCATCTCACTACTTTAGTCTACACTCTTCATTAATTGAATTTAATAATATTAATTCAAACTTTGAGATCTAAAATAATGCTTTACTTATCTGCCGACACGATCTTTAAACAAAAGACAACAAATAATACTTTCGGTCAACAGGAGATCAAAGCAAAATGATCACCAAAACAACACTCCAGTCAGCCAACAAAACTTGATCTACTGACAGAATAGCATGTATTATGAACATATTATCATCACAGAGCATTCATCTCAAACCTACTACACCACATTGCAATATGAACATATCAAATACAAAAGGGTAATTAAATTGAAATGCTATGAGACTCATGAAGCAGATGGCAATCAAAGCCACTGAGTAATCTGAGCAATGTGCGACGTGACATGTGCTCGAGGGAGGAGGAGGCGACACATGCTCTGGGGAGGGGAAGAGGCACGCCGGGCTCGAGGGAGGAGGGGTGCCGGGTTCGGGGAGGAAGCGCGCCGGGCTCAAGGAGGCAGCGACTCGTGCTCGGGGAGGAGGTATGCTGGGCTCGAGGAGGAGGCGATGGGCTCGGGGGAGGAGGGAAATGTTAGAGAAACCCTAAAGTCCGAATATAAATAGGGTTGGACATCACAGACGGTTCTAAAGTAGAACCGTCTGTGATGAACCGTCTATGATAAGTAACATCACAGACGGTTCCAATAAATAACCGTCTGTGATATATGATGTATCACAGACGGTTTGTAGATGAAACCGCATGTGATAGCTTATATATCACAAACGGTTTGTAGATGATACCGTCTGTGATAGATTATCACAGGCGGTTTGTACTAAGGAACCGTATGTGATATCCTTTTATATTGCTAAATCTATTTCTGTTTATTGGTTAGCATCAGGAAATGCTAACCATGCCCTCTGAAATAAGCAAAAACACAACAAGTACATGTATACATCCAATTCACAGTCATATCAGAAACAAGCACATCAATTTCAGAAATTCACATATGACACATTCTTATATACATAAATGCAAATTCAGAATATATGACACATAAACATTTCATTCATCATTCCACTTGCTTATCTCTTTTAAAAATTAGCCCTTCATGATGATCGACGCGTATGTAGCTAGTTTTATCACATTGTTCTTCCTCGACCCTTATGTCGTTTCCGAAAGGAGGCAACTCATCAAATTGATTATATTCTTCCTCGTCCACTACATTCTCAACTCCGACAATCCTAAAAAGAATTACGTGACACTTCTTATTTGCTTGGTCAGTTATATAGAAGACTTGAACAACTTAGTTAGCGAGTACGAATGGTTCGTCTTTGTATCCGACATGTTCGAGGTCCACGGTAGTAACGCCGTACTTGTCAACCTTCACCTGTGGGAGATGGACCCAACAGCACTAAAACAGGGTGGGTCTTGACAAGCACGTAGTCGAGCTCCTAAATCTCCTCTATGAGCCCATAGTAGGAGCTCCTCAACCCATCGGTATTGAACGCATCTATGCGGACACCGCTGTTCTGGTTAGTGCTCTTTATATCCTTAGCCTACGTATAGAATGTGTACCCATTTATGTCGTATCCTTGCCATGTCACAACTGTAAATATTGGCCCTTTTGCCAACCATGTCAGCATATCACTTGACGAGCTCCTAGCGAGTCGCTCCTTCAACCATTGGTTGAACCAACTGTTGTGTTGTCTTGTGATCCAAACATCCGGTCGCTCCTGATTCTGTTGCCGTAGTGCTGGTCGATATACAGGGATACTTCAGTCATGTGTTGCAAGACCATGAAATGGGCTTGAGCATACGCTCTCATCTCTGGAGTGACTACTTTCCTTCCGATGTCTCGATAGCCTCAAGCCTCCCCTCATGACAAGATCGAGGCACACCTATCAGTTCGACCTAAGCCATGTAATCGACACCGAACTCAATGACCTCTTCGATTGCTTAACCTTCGACGATGCTGCCCTCCGGCCGAGATCAATTCCTTACATAGGACTTGAGAATTCCCTTTAACCTCTTGAACAGGTACATGCTACATAGGAACACGGGCCCGCACATCTTTATCTCCCTCTGTAACAGCCTCAGTTTTAATGAACATTAATAGATTACTTTTTATAGCATTTCTGGTCATTTTTTAAACTTGGGCAATTTGTTACAATTTAAAACCTCCATTTTCGCTCCAAATCTTAGCCTTGTTTTGAAACTTCAAAAGAAAATGCAAGTCTATACTTGTATTGAGACCGGGAAGTATTTTTGTCAAATACTAGAAAAATTATCTTGAATAAAAATGAATTTTGTCAAATTTTTAGAGATTATTTTGATCCTAAGAAAAACCTTTGTTCTCTAAATAAACCTATTCGGAAAAAGTATTTATTTAAGTATTTGTAAACCAAGAACAGTGGTTTTCAAATTTTATCTGGGACATATATCATCCCAGTAGCCTCTACAAAATTTCGTGATTTTATAAATTTACTTGATATTTTTAAATCTCTGGTCAAAGTTTTGAAGTTGATTTTGGATTCAAGTCAACTTTAAACTCAAACCTAGTCTCTTGGCACTGTAGCGACTCAAGCCTTTGGTTTGGTCCAACCACGTGCTTTTGAAACCGACACGGTCACGTTGGGGCTAAGCTCAATCTCGTGGTTGCACGTGGGCCATTCGATTCATAACGGACCATCCTGATGCGTTGTGATGTTCGGACCATCTGAACGCGCCATGCAATCTAGGTCGTCCATCTCAAATAGGACGATGCGCATTTTATCAGGCCAAACCATTTTCAAATGGAAAAGCCCAATGCCATTAGATTTAAATTCAACGGCCAGGATCAATTGGGCCGTTCGGACCGTTCGAACGCGCCTTGATTGTGAGCCGTTGGATTCAAAATCAAGCATCAGGATCAATTGGGTCGTTCGGACTATCCGAATAGCCCTTTTATCTCAGCCTTTGATTCTTGATCCAACCGCGCCATCCTTTTTGGGTTTTAAACTCAAAAGCGCGCACTTTTCTGGAGCCGTTGGATTTCAATCGTGTGGTTCATATGAGTTGGGCCGTTCAGACCATCCGAATGCCCCACGCAATCTGAACCGTTCATTGTTGATCGGACGGTCAACATTCTTTTGAGTTCGTTGTTTCGTATCTTCACTGAGACTGACAATGGGGCCCGCATGTCAGTGACTCAATGTCACCTCCTCCGCGCCATTTTGCCAGCACCGAGCTCGTCGCCGTTGAGGTGGCGGTGCGTCGTGATTTTCGTAGCATGCAAGTGACACTTGGCGCTATTTCGTTACCTAGAGGACACGCATGAGCTTCCTTGTCTTCTCCGGCAAGATGGATATAAAAACCGTAGCTTTCTTTCTCGGCCATTTTGATGCTGCAGCGTTTCTTCCTCAACTCAGGCGTATCCTTCTAGCTCTTGCACTCTTGTTTATCTCATTCAATGCCTTGTTCCTCCTATTAATGAGAACTTTTGGCATTGTCTGTAGATCAAAAATGCGAGCTTGTCGTTTGAGCTGTCCAGAGCATGCCAGAGCGCCGCCGTGGTGGATTTCTTTGCTCCGGTGAGCTTTTATTTGGTTTGTTCGCGTCACATTGTGCCTTGTGAGCTCAAGAGCAAAACCCCTTATTAAATGTATTTGTTGATTCATAGGATCACCAGGAATTTGGATTTTTCCCTTTTCGGTCAACATCGATTCTAACTTCCTCAAATCCAAACTGGTGAGCCATTGATCAATCCCTTCTTTTTGAAGCATCTAGGAGCTTTACTTAAGCTATCTTGATCACTCACTCTTTGAATCCTTGATCAGATTACCTTGTCGTGGTGAATCTCTTTATTGTTGTTTTCGGTCTTTCATATCCTCAGCAAGCCCTAGAGCTTCTTTGGTCATTTTCTAAGTCCAGGTAGCTCCCTTTTTAATCCTCGTAGCTTAAGCAAAAGTCTCTTTGCTTAATATGCTCTCAAATCGACAAGTCCTTTGTAGCTGGTTATGTTGTCGGTTTATCAGTACATAACTGCAGTTCATTCTTAGCTTTTAATTCTTGTCGGTTAGTACTAGCAAGTATTAATCTAGGTTATTACCTTTATTAAAAATAGTTGTAGCTTAAGCATTTTGCTAGTTGCACATTAATACTTTGATCATGCATCATTTCAACATTTTGAATCTGTTATTGTTTTGGATGTTCATTTGTTATTTTTCTGATTAGGATCTGACTTAACCGACGTGAGTGAAATTGTTTCTGAAGTTCCAGAACCTAAAAAAGTGGTTTATTACCAAGGCAAGCATCCTCTTGCACCATGTTAATCCCAGATTTGATACTTTAGGTTTTTAAAAATACAGTGATAGTGTTTGCATGCTATTTTCTGAAGTATTTATTTGTGAGTAGTTAGTTAGATCCCCATGATTGTGGGTTATCCTGAATTAAACTCATACACTTATGCTTAAGTTAGAATTCTTGTAGTGGTACTATGTTCTTTAGATCTTTGCTTAGCAATGCAAGTCTGTAGAACGTTAGCGATTGACAAGCTTCTCTTGTCAGTCATGGGAAACACCAGTTAAACTTTTAATTTCAGTTCTTTTGTTCAGTTTGGGTAAAACTGAATTTGATTTTGTCTTTTTCTGTTTGATAAATCTTGGTTTAGATCTGGACAAGTGGATGCTAGTGATGGTACCTTCGTGCATGACACTTGGGAATGTGGTAGTCTTGTTCGGATCGTTAAGGACCGAACTTTGACCTGTTAATTCAAGTACCTTACGTACTTCCACACGCGGTGTGTAGGCGCTGCTTGGTTAAATAAGGAGATGGTGTTATTGAGTTGAGGAACTGGTGGAGTGAGGATATTTGTAAAGTTTACATGTTCGTAGGGTGCCGAGTTCAATTCTATATGTGCAGGGGAGCACAATTTTATTTTTGTTCATTGAATCGGCATTCCCGACATAACATGTGTGCCCCGGTTAGCAGATGCTATCCGTCGTTTGTACTAAGCAGGATTAGTCGCACATGGGTGATTCAACTCAATAATGTCAACTTACTGAAAAATACCGAGTCTTGGTTTACCTGGCCGGCATACCTAATGTAGTGTGCTATTATCCGGAGGCTTACGGGCTGACCAAGTCGTGTGGGTAAAGATGTACACCTCTGAAGAGTTAAAACTATTCGAATAGCCGTGTCCACGGTTACGGACAACACTTGTTTTGATGGACAACTCAGTATAGACTTTGAAATAATTTTTATGTTATGGGTCTACTGGTTGCGGCATGAAGGGTATTCGTGTATGTTTTGGTCAAAGTGGACAGCCACTTTGATATTGTAATGTTTGTGATTAAATTCTCTTTTACTTACTATTTTAGTCCAAACTTGTTTATAAAACTGCTTTAGCAAAACTTAGCTAGTGTAGGACTGAAACCTGGCTTCATGCAAAACTATTGCCATTACAACCTTCCTGTTGTTAGCCTTATGCATGTAAAGTTCTAATCCTTTGTTTAGGTGCTGCTAAACACTTTCTTTTAGTAGTTTTGTGTAAGTCTTGCGAGTACCTTTTGTATTTAGGTGCTTTAACCACTTGTTGCAGGTGAGGACGGTTACTTGTATGAAATGCCCGTTAGCGCCGATCAGGGCGACGCTAACGAGTGAAGCTATTTCTATCCTCCACTCAGTTGCCTGAGGGTTATGAGAGCACACTTGGTGGCTTTTGTTGTTTATAGTTTTGTTTTCGCTGCTATAACTCTGTTATTTTGCTGTTGTTCAGTTGCCTCTGTCAAACCGAACCTGTTGTAAAGTTTTGTTATGTATAAATATTGTATGCCTTGTATGACTGTGTACAATGTTGTAAAGGATATATATGCAATAGTCTTTGATCTTGGGAACTATTGTGAGACATATATCCGGGACCCTGATATTGTCTTTGCTCCCTGTTAAAGATTATGCCTCTAGTGTAATTATTTAACTTGAAACATATACAATACCTGAGGTCCTCACACCCTCACAATGTGAACAATGAGATGGACCATGATATTGAAAAACGACATAGAGAAATACATCTCAAAATGACATAGAGTCGTCACCACCTCGTCCTGCGGAGCATCTAGTCCTTCGGGATCGATGACCTTTTGAGCAATTGTGTTAAGAAAATAACATAGTCACATGATTGTCTCCATGGCGCCAAGTCGCACGACTCATGCAGGCCGACTAGTCGCGGCTAGTGGCCGACTAGTCGACAACAAGTCGTATGACTAGCGCTGCTAGTCGAGCGCCTGCACTAGCCGGTGCCAATGTGCTGACTTGCGGACTAGTCGTGCGACTTAATAACAATGTAATCTGCATTCAGCTCCAAAGTCAGGTCTTGAAACCATGATGAGTCTTCAGGCTTAACCAAACATCTTTTGGACTTCCAGAAAATGGCTGGTGTTGCGGGTTATCTCGTGGTTTATTACCTAGGCCTTGGCGATATCTGAGAATTGATTAAAAGTGCATGCACTTGGGCGGTGCCAAATCATTCGGGCTCCACCAGCTATCAGACCGAATCCAACATTTGTTGACTGGACTGAACCAAAGCCGTTTGGGCCCCTTCCGCTATTGGGCCGATTCCATTGTCTGTTGATTGTGACCGCTGGATGCTAGCCCACTTGAGACCAGAATGCCCTAGCCGTTCGGGGCTCCTTGTAGCCGCCATCTTCTAGTTCCTATCCAGGGTATACATCTTGGACAAGCGGAAGAGGAAAATGGATGGTGCGGGCATAGGACTACACGCGAAGAGCCGCCGCCGAGCGGAGCCCATCTGGCGTCACGGGGATTCGTCCTGCCATGGTGGGGGCTCAAGGCGGCATGAGCAGAGGCGTCGCCGCCATGGGAAGTGGCCAAATCGGGCAGGCAAAGCCAGAGGACGACCCCTTCGCACGGACATGGGCACAGGGGTTATTTAAACCCCCAGCGCACGCTGTGATGGCCAATCCCCGTGGGAAGCCTGGGCAGCGAGGTACACTTCCAATTTTTTCCCCATCCGGGTATCTTATTTCTTCTTTTGTTCTTTCGTGTAGAAGTTGGATTCTTACCAGGGGCAACGATGCTCGGCGGGGCACTTGGTAGGGAGCTTAGCGCATGGGTGTAGGGTGCTATAGTGTTGGTGCCAGGGCGCATAGGGCTGAGAAATGCAGGGCGTTGTGGCGTACGGCTTTTGCCAGGGCGATGCTTGGCGGGGCATTTGGGAGGGCACTTAGCGCATGGGTGTAGGGTGCTATAGTGTCGGTGCCAAGGCGCATAGGTCCCCTCCTAACAAATGCTTGGATCCATCGAAGTATAACGTCCAATGCTTGCTAGGGGTGTTTAGGCTGCTTGCTCATGCTTCATGGTCGACTAGTGGCGTAAGCCCATTCAGCCACGAAATCGGCGAGGACCTGAGATTTGATAGAGTCCTCCCCACGAGCCTGAGGGAGAAAGTTGCTAGTTCCTTGGCCCATTTTGCTATTCTTCCTGTGACCTCTTTGTTCCCCATCACCTCATTGAGGGGTAGCTTGTTGGAACGGTGATAGAATGTCCCAGGAAGTAGTGACGAAGCTTTCTTAAGGCCATGAGTAGAGCATAGCATATTTTTTCTATCTATGTGTACCTTGTCTTTGCCCCTGCCAGGGTTTCACTAACATAATATACCAGGTGCTGAACTCCTTCTTTCTCCTAGACTAGGACAGCGCTCACTGCGAGCGAGGTACAGGAGTAGTACGTCTACTGGTCTTGGACTTGTGAGGAACGGAAGGGCTGACAAGTAGGCTTTTAGGTCTTCGAAGGCCTTCTGGGCTTCAGGAGTCCATATAAAGCCTTCAAGCCTACATAGTATCTTGAAGAAGGGGAGGTCCTTTTCCGCCGAACGTGACAGGAAGCGTCCGAACACAGCCATGCACCCCATGAGGCGCTGGACGTCTTTGGTGGACCGAGGTGGTTCCATGTCCAGGATCGCGCGAATCTTTTCAGGATTTGCTTCGATGCCCCGCTGTGAGACCAAGAACCTTAGGAGCTTTCCTCCCTTTACCCCGAAGGCGTATTTTTCGGGGTTTAGTTTGACACCGAATTTGTGAAGGTTGACGAATGTCTCTTGGAGATCTTCAATATGTGACGAGGCTTGAATGCTTTTTACGACAGCGTCGTCGACATAAACCTCCACATTGCGACCCAACTGGTCTTTGAGGATAAGGCAGACGAGACGCTGAAAGGTGGCTCCAGCATTCTTCAACCCAAAGGGCATGCGCAGGTAGCAGAAAGCGCCTACAGGGGTGATGAAGTTTGTTTTTTTCCTCGTCTTCTTTCGCCATATGGACCTAATGATACCCTGAGTATGCGTCCAAAAAACTCATCAACTCGCATCCAGCGGTGGAGTCAACGAGTTGGTCGATGCGCGGAAGTGGGTAGTCGTCCTTCGGGCACGCCTTGTGGAGGTCGGTGAAGTCGATGCACATGCGCCACTTGCCGCTAGACTTTTTTACCAAAACAGGATTGGCCAGCCATTCTGGATGCCAAACCTCCCGAACGAGGCCGACCTTTGAGAGCTTGTCAATTTCATCTTTAATGGCCTAGCGTCGCTCTGAAGAGAGTTTCCGTAGCTTTTGCTTTACTGAAGGGCACTCAGGCCTCCCTGCGAGGTGATGCTGGATCACCCCCGAGGGACGCCTATCATGTCTGACGGTGTCCAAGCAAACACGTCATCGTTGGATTTTAAGAACTCCACGAGCTCTTTCTCCATTTCTCCTAGGAGATCAACCCCGATTCTAAGAGACCGCGGGTCGTCCTGACCGAAGAATCGTACTTCATGCAGGTCCCCTCCGAATGAGGCTTAAGATAGCATCTCGCTGTGGGGGATACGTCCTTGGCATGCCCTAGTGAGAGAGGTGAGCGCATTCCTCCCTTTGATTCCTTAGCCTCGAGAAAGTTGATGTCGCTGGAGTTAGCTGCCGCTTTGTGGTACAGGCGGCGAGCTAAGTCTTGATCACCCCTCACGGAGACGACCCCGCGAGGGCCTGGTATCTTTAAGCATAGGTAGTTTTGATGAACCACTGTGCAGAAGCGGTTGAGAGTTGCCCTTCCCATGATAGCATTGAATGGGGACTCGATGTGTGGATATCATGGGGATATGCCTGAGATCTTAGGATGATGTTACAATTGGCAATGTCGTTCTCGGCTTGTCGAAACAAGCGTTTTGCCAACAAATGTCGACAATCGGTCGATCAAGGCGTGTAAGTCGCGACGACCATGATCTTGCAGAGAACCGGCGTGTAGAAGCGGTTGTACCGCATCACGTTGAACCGTTTGAGAAGCGGTATGGTTTTTCCAGAGAAGATGTTTTTGGGAAGTTTTGGATTTCTTGAGGAAATGATGACGACCGCTAGGTATATGGGTGACGATCGCAGATGCGGATTGTCTGGGAGTTAACTTGGCGGTTGTACCGGTTTTGGTTCTAAGTTTTGTTAACTTGGAGTTTTGTTGTTGGGTTAGGTCAAGTTCATGGGTTTCATGGCATATGTGTTGCATGATGCATGTTTTGACTAACGTGGGTCAAGTTGTGAAGAACTTGTTCCGGATTCGATTTCTTTGTCTATTGATGTGCGAGGTTGCTTGGAGGTCAATGACGGTCAAGCAGCGAGGATGATCGGGACTAAGCTTGGAGAGCCGAGGTCCGTAACGATCGGGATGCCAGCGAGGTCAATGGAGTCAAGCATGGCGAAGAACGGACAAAGGTGACCGAATCAGGCGATTCGGTGCGACGGGTTCGATCTGCGATGGGGTCGGTGCAAGTGCCATGGTGGTTTGGTGGAGCCGGATGGGAGAGACTTGCCGACATGAAGAGAGTCATTGGATCAACCTACACGTGGCGAAGCATGGGAGGTGCTTCACGAAGATGGGACTCGGTCTTTGCAAAAAGATCGAGAAGGGGTATTTTGGTAATTTCACCAAATACCGCCTTGGTGACCTAATGCCAACCCGCGGCGCAAGTCGGTGTGTCAAGAAGTGGATTAGGTCAAGAAAAGTGAAGACGGTGCTTTGAGATGCGTGCGTGCGTGACCCGTTTGTTTTGGGCCTTAACGGGAGCCCATTAGGGTTACTCTTCTAGAAGGTCTAAGCCTCCACTATAAATAGGGGGTGTGCTGGATAGCCACCTCAACCCTTTCATTGTGTTTGAAACCCTAGTTTGCTTAGGGAGAGGATTAGTGGAGGTTAGGGTTCTAGAGAGTTGGATTTGATTTCGTGCTCATGTATTGAGTCTTTGTCCTCCTTGATGGAGTGGTCAGAAATCAATACCATATCAAATCAATCCAAAGAAAGTTCTCTCCAAGATGAGTCTATTTGCTTTCTTTTCTCTATTTGATGATTTGAGGTGTTTCTTTGATCCGCAAGTTTTTGTTTGGTTTCTTGTTGTGATCTAACTTGTCGTGACATGTGGGAACCCATCTAGGATCATCTTGATCATCCATCACCCACGAGCAAGGTTTAGATCATGTTTAGATTCAAACTTCGGTTTTGAAAACCTCCTTCGCTCAATTCAAGAAAGGTAGGAACTTTGACGTGGATCTAGTCATTCTTTGCTTGGAATAGGTTCCTAACCTCTTTGGGAAGGTGTGTTTCAAATCTCGTAGCGTTTGGCCAAGTGGATCAAAAGTTGTGCCAATTTTGGTTTTCGCTCGTCGGGTCGTTTCCAGACAATCGAGACGATCGCTTGCTTGCCTACGGTCATATCAAGACATCGTCAGTCGACCGCTCGTTTGCCTACGGTCATATCAAGACATTGGTACGACCGCCGCTTACTCGCGGTTGTTCCGATTTCCGATTTTTCAAAGACTTCTTCGATTTTGTTTGTCGAGCTTTGGGGTTAGGAGTGGATTCAACACAAGACTTACTCTGTGTTTAATCATTGATCTTCATAGCTCTCATAGCTATTGAAGTGATTTACAAGTTGAATCCATTCAAGTGAAAAAGATTTTGAGCTCCTATTCACCCCCCCTCTAGTCGCATTTTCGGTCCAACAAGTGGTATCAGAGCCAGGTTTGCTCTTTTGTGATCTTTACCGATCTTTGAGCATGGCGACTAGTATGTGGACTTGTGAGCGTTTCTTTTCATCTTGTCGTGGTTCTTTTGCTATTGATGTCCATCGTGACAAGATGTTGGAACATGCGATATTTATGATGTCTATTGAGGAGGAATTCTCCTGCAATATTTGTGGCGATCTCTTTTGTTTTGATTGTCCAAGTTTCAAGGATGAGATACGCATGGAGCCCGAGGAGAAGGAACCCATTGGTATATGTTGTGTAGCAATTGAGGATGAACATGATGAAGAGCTTTTCGAGGATGATCATGATGACTCTTCCGAGGATGATCCCCTACTCAAGCTAAGCAAGGTGAGCCAAGAAAAACTCATTGATGGCTTGTTGTCATATGATCTTAAATTGCATGCTCTTAGGAAGGAAATAAAATTGTTAGAAAAAGAGAAGGGTGATTTGTCTCATGAGCTCTCTGAATTGAAAACCTCCATGAATGCTTATGATTCATTGCTTGTAGACATGGAGAACTCGAATAACTCTCTTGCATGCCTAAAAGCTGAAAATGAATTATTGAAATCAAATGCTTCTATGCCATGTGATTCTTGTATTGCCTTACATCATGAGCTTGATAATGTTAAGTTAGAAATAGGCAATCTTAGATCTATGGCTAGAAATAATTGTGATTCTTGTGTAGGCATGCTTGCTGATTTTGAGAAGTTGAAATTGACTAATTCCATGCATCTTGAGCAATTAGAGAATGCTAGGGCGAGATTATTGAAATTGAAGCTAGGCCTTGTAGCATGTGCTTAGAACATAAAAATTGCTTAAGGATGGTTTAGTCTCTTGCAAGAATTGTGCTTGTCTAGAAGCTGAAATTGATGCTTTGAGCGCATGCTTAATTCAAATGCATCATTAATTTCTTGCACATCTTGCATTTCTTTGAAGAGCGAGATTGAGTTGTTTGCGATGATTTGAGCGCCAAATCATGTGACTCTTGTATTTGCCTTCACTCCGAGATTGATATTCTCAAGATTTCTTTTACCTCTTTGCATTCGGAGTTGGAGTCTTTTTGTGCTAAACGTGAGTCACTTGATGTTGGTTTTGTGGCATCGCCTTGATAGCTCTTCTTTGGTGAGTTCGACTCTCACGGACTCTTCTTGTGTTGTCCAAAGGATTTCAAAGAACAAGGGTGTTTCTTCTTCAAATGGTACTACATCTTCAAAAAGGAAGTACCATTGCACCTTTTGTAAGAAAAATGGACACACTTTCGAAGTTTTGCTTTCGCCGCTTGAAACTTGAGCGTCAGGTAAAGCGCCGTCGCACCTCTAGAAACACCCATAGTCTTTCTCATGGCATGTGTGGTACTAGTGCCAAGATGAGGACGAGTCATGATGTTGATTCTTCCAGATATCTTCTTTGAGCGATTAATGGTGCTTCGTCCTCTCTGACCGTGTCTACTAGTAGACCTTTACACCATTGCTCATTTTGTGGGAAGAATGGACATCATGTGGATTTCTTTCGACGTGCAAAACATTTGCGTCGAGCTTGTGCTTCTAAGTCTCCTAGTGGACATAGTCTTTCTCATGACATGCACACTAAAGAGCCGAGCACGAAGACTCGATTTGTTGATGGCATCTTTGACAACTTTTCTAGTGGTGTTGGACAAAGATCAGAGACATGGTTTGCGTGGCTTTGGTTTTGGTCCACGAGCTGCCCCGAGGCGCACTTCCGCTGTTTTCCAAGAGGTGGGCCTCGCTCGTTCATCGAGGTACACACCCACGGCGAGGTTTTGTGAGGTTCTTTGATGCTCCTGTTGGTTCTCATCATGGTACTTTCAAGCAAGGCCATTGCCGCTTTTCTAAAGATGGACCTTGTTTTCCTCATCGAGCTGTCCACTCGCGGCATGCCTCCAAGGATGAGATTGGATCTTCTTGCATGGACTATCATTTGCATCATGCTAACTCACATAATGGTTCGACTGCCTCTGGTGGTGGTGTGTCCAAGGTTTGGGTTCCCAAGCATTTACTCTTTAACCCTTCGGGATCCAAGACTTGGACACCTTGCCTTTCTCATGTGTAGGTACCGAGAACACGGGTTGGAGAACATGGACTTAAAGATTCTGATCTTTTGCTTCATCACATGATTGGGACACTTGATGGTTCTTCACCTCAACGATGGCCTCCAAGAGGCATGTGCTTTCATAATTTGTGCTTTCACATGTCTGGTGAGCTATCCTATACCATCATGCCTTTATCCTCATGATTATTCATACTTGGCATGTTGTGTTTTTCCTTGTGCTCACTTGTACCATATTGGCATGTATTATTCTTGATAACCTTCATCATGCCTTTACCTTGCTTATATATCCATGTATCATATGGTCATTTTTTATTTCCATGGATGTATGAGCTTGATTCATCATCATGAGCTTGTCTTTGTCTTGTACTCTTATTATCTTGCTCATGTTGATTCTAGCTTATGTATCCATGTATTAGACTGTTGTTCATTACTTCCATGGGTGTATAAGCTTTGTTTTGTCTTCATGAGCCTGTGTTGTTTTGTACATGATTTATCTTGCTCATGATGATTCTTGCTTATGTATCCATGCATTAGACTGTTGTTTATTATTTCCATGGATGTATGAGCTTAGTTTTGTCATCAAGAGCTTTTGTATATATGATGAGTGATATGCTATGTACTTGTTTGCTTGCTCCTATGCCTTATTGTGGATTAAGGATAGTTTGAGCTTTATCATATCTTGGATAGCATGTGCTAAATTTGTCTTGTCTATCTCCATGCTCATGTCTTAAATTATTGATTATATGCTTTTATGAGCTTTGGATCATTTGCTGCTATCCTTGCTAGTCATGTGTCTTGGTACTGTTTCCCTAGATATTATTTCACTAACCCAGTACCAAGGCATAGACTTTTTCTGTCTCTTTGGTGTAGTTTTTCAGTTGAGAAGGAGAACATGTGATTCATGATTTCAAACTGTTGGTTCTTCTTCATATGTGCATTCAATGCTGGCAATCACCTCTTGGAGATGAAGGAGTTTGAGATGAGGATGATGGGTGAGCGCAACTACCTTCTGGAGCTTTAAGGAATGGATCTTCATCCATCATGACTACATCTCACTGCCAAGCAGTGGGACTCAGGTTTGAGCTTCTATACCTTACTTTTATGTATGGTATCCCTAGTCTACCTTTCATACCATCTGTTTTGTGTCAGGTGTTGGGTTTGTTGTGTTCAGGGTAGATAGGAGGCTATGTTCTAGCACGTGTCTTTTCTAGGCACTCTTCTTATCCCTTGGTTTTCTAGGATGCATTCTTCTCACAGCCTAGGTCGAGCTTGTCTCCCAATCACTAGTGTTAGCAGGTTTTTGAGTTGCCTGTAAGCTTTTTAGTGTTGGTGTTTCGCTCCCTAGCTTTTCGAGTTGCTTTCCCTAGAGATCGTGTGGTGTCTGAAGTCTTTGTGCTATCTTGTGGAGTTTTTGGCACTTTTGGCAGGTCTCCTCATCAAACCTTTTTGACCCAACAAGGTTTGCCAACTTGAGAAGCGAGTTAGGGATAATATATCCCTATGGGTTGGTTTGAGGGGGAGTTGGTTTGTTTCTGAACTTTCCTTGTTCATTTGAACTTTTGTGGATCTTTTCTGATACCTTCTTCAAGTGGTATCTTCTTTGGATCTTTTTGATCCTTGTGATCTTTTTAGGCTTTTAAGTCTTTTGTGCATCTCATTGTATCATATTGCATTCATATGAAAAATCCAAAAAGATGCATTGTAATATAAGCTTTTCTGCTTATCTTTTAAAATTGATGAAGCTTTGCTTATTACCCTTTGGAGCTTTAGTGTTTCAAATTCTTGCTCAATGCCATGTCTAGTTCTTTGACTTGCTAGAATTATCATGCTTTCACATGTGTAGCTAAGTCTTTGCTGTATGAGCTAGAACTTGAAAAACAACTTGAACTAAGAAATTAGCAATTTGTGAATTGTTCAGCCAGTTGCGCAATTAGTGCTCCTTTTATGACATTGGCCCTGTCAAAATTGCTTTGTTAGCTCTTGAATCTAGCTTTGATCATTACTTGAGCTTTTGTGTTCTTGAGAATCTAAAACTGCTCTTGTGCAAAATAAAAATGATCTCTTTTGTGTAAAGAACCGATCTCACCAATTCTTTCTCATGAGACTTGCCATGGTACTAGGCATGAACTCGGGGAGTTTTGATGACCTAGACCACTCTCTTAAGCTTTTGTTGCTTGAGATGGTCGAGCGAGGCTTGAGATCTAGCACAATGCTAAAAATACAAATTGTCAACTTCGTGAAGCTTAGGATGAGTTTGTGGATGGCTCCTAGTCCAGATCTTGTCACTAAGTTAGACCATTAGTCAACTTCAACATTCATTGCAAATGAAAAACAGTTGAAAAATGGGCTTTTGAGAAATTTGAGCAAAATGATTCAATTCAGACCTATTTGTCTCTTAATGTGGTCATTGTTAGCTTTTGGATCTCACGTTGACATTTTGACATGGCCGAGATCATTTTAGGATCCTGTTGATGAACTTGCTAGATTTGAAGCTTTGCTTAAAATGCTAAAATTCATTGCTTTATATTGAGCCTTCTTGCTTAGCTTTGTTATATATGTCTTATCATGATCTTGCTAGCACCTTTAGGCTTGATATGTTGTTTGTGCAACTTTAGAAATGCTAGCTTGTTCTTTTGGGTAATCTCCAAAGCTTCTTGTATTTAAAAAAAAATATATAAAAAAATTTGAAGCTACTCGATTGCATTTCATGCATGCTCCTTCTTATGCTTTTTCCTCATTCTACATTTGTCATCTCTGGACGAGAGGAAGGCGTGATTCCTTGATGACTCCATTGTCAAGGGGAGAAGAAATGTTAAATTTTGTGTTAAAGGAGAAGTTGTTTGAAAAAGGGAGTTTTGAAAAAGGGGAGTTACTTGGAGAAAATTTGAAATTTCGAGGATCATAGTGAGGGAGTTTCTTATTTGCATTCTTATGGTTTTATTGCTACTTGAACTCGAATTGCAATTCTTGATCCTCACAATGATCAAAGGTCATATCGAACAATTGTTCTTTCATATGGACCTTAAGTGAGATTTTGACCCGCTTCGGAAAATGAAGCTTTCGCTTTCTTTTGCCAGATCTCACTTGTTGATTCTTTTCTCGAGCCAACTTGGTCATTTCCTTTGCTTTTTCTTGCATTTGGATCAAGTTGTGCCTTTGAGCTTAAAAAATTGAAGTTTTTACTTTTCAAACCTCAAAATTTGCATTTGAGGAAATTGCCAATGTGTTCATCAAGGGGAGATTGTGGATATCATGGGGATATGCCCGAGATCTTAGGATGATGTTACAATTGGCAATGTCGTTCTCGGTTTGTCGAAAAGCGTTTTCAACAAATGTCGGGACAATCGGTCGTCTGCGGCGTGTAAGTCGTGAGACGACTGCGATCTTGCAGTAGAACCGCGTGTAGAAGCGGTTGTACCAAGATCACAGTTGAACCGTTTGAGAAGCGGTATGGTTTTTCCAGAGAAGATGTTTTTGGGAAGTTTTGGATTTCTTGAGGAGCTGAGACGACCCGGTATATATGGATACGACCATGATCTTGTTATCTGGAGTTAACTTGGCGGTTGTACGGTTTTGGTTCTAAGTTTCGTTAACTTGGAGTTTTGTTGTTGGGTTAGGTCAAGTTCATGGGTTTCATGGCATATGTGTTGCATGATGCATGTTTTGACTAACGTGGGTCAAGTTGTGAAGAACTTGTTCCGGATTCGATTTCTTTGTCTATTGATGTGCGAGGTTGCTTGGAGGTCAATGACGGTCAATGGCGAGGATGATCGGGACTAAGCTTGGAGAGCCGAGGTCCGTAACGATCGGGATGCGGGTGGTCAATGGAGTCAAGCATGGCGAAGACGGACAAAGGTGACCGAAACAGGCGATTCGGTGACGACGGAGTTCGATCAAGCGGGCTGGTCGGTGCAAGTGCCATGGTGGTTTCGGTGGAGCCGGATGGGAGACTTGCCGACATGAAGAGAGTTGGATCAACCTACACGTGGCGAAGCATGGGAGGTGCTTCACGAAGATGGGACTCGGTCTTTGCAAAAGATCGAGAAGGGTATTTTGGTAATTTAACCAAATACGCCTTGGTGACCTAATGCCAACCCGGCGCAAGTCGGTGCGTCAAGAAGTGGATTAGGTCAAGAAAAGTGAAGACGGCGCTTTGAGATGCGTGCGGCGTGACCCGTTTGTTTTGGGCCTTAACGGAGCCCATTAGGGTTACTCTTCTAGAAGGTCTAAGCCTCCACTATAAATAGGGGTGTCTTTGGATGTACCACCTCAACCCTTTCATTGTGTTTGAAACCCTAGTTTGCTTAGGGAGAGGATTAGTGGAGGTTAGGGTTCTAGAGAGTTGGATTTGATTTCGTGCTCATGTATTGAGTCTTTGTCCTCCTTGATGGAGTGGTCGTAAATCAATACCATATCAAATCAATCCAAAGAAAGTTCTCTCCAAGATGAGTCTATTTGCTTTCTTTCTCTCTATTTGATGATTTGAGGTGTTTCTTTGATCCGCAAGTTTTTGTTTGGTTTCTTCTGTGATCTAACTTGTCTGTGACATGTGGGAACCCATCTAGGATCATCTTGATCATCCATCACCCACGAGCAAGGTTTAGATCATGTTTAGATTCAAACTTCGGTTTTGAAAACCTCCTTCGCTCAATTCAAGAAAGGTAGGAACTTTGACGTGGATCTAGTCATTCTTTGCTTGGAATAGGTTCCTAACCTCTTTGGGAAGGTGTGTTTCAAATCTCGTAGCGTTTGGCCAAGTGGATCAAAAGTTGTGCCAATTTTGGTTTTCGCTCGTCGAGTACGTTTCCAGACAATCCAGACGACCGCCTGCTTGCTTCGGTCATATCAAGACATCAGACGATCATTGCTTGCTCTACGGTCATACAAGACATTGGTACGACCGCCTCGCTTGCTCGCGGTTGTTCCGATTTCGATTTTTCAAAGACTTCTTCGATTTTGTTTGCTGAGCTTTGGGGGTTAGGAGTGGATTCAACACAAGACTTACTCTGTGTTTAATCATTGATCTTCATAGCTCTCATAGCTATTGAAGTGATTTACAAGTTGAATCCATTCAAGTGAAAAAGATTTTGAGCTCCTATTCACCCCCCCCTCTAGTCGCCTTTTCGGTCCAACACGATGTAAACGACATCGAACCTGATGGCTTCCGTGCGGTGATTCTCCTGTGTTCCGAACGTCATGAGGAGTTCGATCCTCTGAAAGGGTTGAATGGATTTTCCTGGTACAAAGCCGATGAGAAGGCGATCGAATGGCAGCAGGATACCATGATGATAGCCCCCCGTGACTCCCATAGTTCCTTGAGCGCACGCAGGTAGAGTATATCTGCGGAGCTTCCTCCGTCGACAAGGATACGGGAGACCTCGCAATTGGATATTGTGGCAGTTATTAAGAGGGCGTCATCATGAGGGAACCTTAATCCTTTTGCGTCATCAGTTGTGAAGCTAAGAGGAATGCTTGCCCATTTGGGAGAGACGCTTTGAGGAGCCACCCCTACGACGTTGACCTCTCAGGCGTACTCCTTTCGTTGACGCTTTGACGCATGCCCGCAGGCCGAGCCCCCTATTATGACGTTTACTTGTCTTTGCGGTGCTTGTAAAGGGAGTTCATGCTCGACATCTTGCAGGTGCTGCCGGGGGGTAGATCACCAAGAGCCTGTGCTAGGGGCGTTGGAATTGCCTGAAGGGGCATCGCCCCTCTACAGCCGTGGGATGTGGTGGCGACCCTTGGCGCGGCTCGGGGCCGCGTTTGAGGAGTTTCACCACTTCGGCAGCGTATTGGCGGCACTCATTCTTATCATGCCCGTGCATCTTGTGGTAGCCACACCAGCGCCCGTCTCCTTGATTTGGGTTGTTCCTTCTTTCATTGCGGCCTTCATTAGGACGTCCCTTCCAGTGGGCTTTAGACCTTGATTCCTTCTTGGGTCCTCTGGTGGAGTTGCCCCCGCGTTCCTGCGTAGGTGTGTCGGTCACGACGAGGACTTTGGAGTCGCGTCCACCACCGGAGTGATCCCTCCGGTCCTTGCCCCTCTTCCCAAATGAGCCTTTTGACTTCCTCCTGGGGGAGATGCTTCCGTCCTGCAGCCGAAATCCCTTCTTGGCTAGGTCATCTTCTCCCCGGGCATATTTTTCCACGACCTCAAAGAGCTCTTGGGTCGTCCTCGGGGGATCTCTCCCCAGCGCGCGATTGAGTTCTCCCAGGAGCAGCCCTTCCTTACATGCATTGATAACCGTGGAGTCTGGGGCATCTGCCACTTAGCTTTGCACTTTAGAAAAGCGCTTAAGAAATTCTCTTGTGGATTCGCCATTCTGCTACTTGACAGTAAAGAGTTGGTTGGGAAGCATGGGACGCTTATAGCTTCCTTGGAAATTCGCGCTGAACTCTTCCCTCAGCTAGTCCCAAGAATAGATGGAGCCTTTCTTTTGGTTGAAGAACCAAGAACGTGTCGTTCCGGAGAGGAACAGCGGGAGGGAGTTGCACATCTCTACTTCTCCACCTCCCCCAGCCCGAATCACCGTGAAGTATACTTCCAGGAACTGCATGGGGTCAGAGTCCCCATCGTAAGGCCTGAGGTTAGGCTAGCGGAACTTCGGTTGAAAAGGAGTTTTGCAGATGTCTCGGGCAGGAGGGTTCCCAGTCTCCGGGATGCCCCTGTCCCTTCGCACGCGAGGTGATGGTGTGGATATCATGGGGATATGCCTGAGATCTTAGGATGATGTTACAATTGGCAATGTCGTTGATGGTTTGTCGAATCACGGTTTTCGCAAAGTTCCAAGTCTGTCGAGCCATTGGCGGTCTGACCGCCATTGTGGCGGTCGGGAAGCCATGCTTGTGTTGATGTTCGAAATGGAACATGGCGGTCGACCGCCAAAGTGGCGGTCGAGCCGGCGATGGGAGCGGTCGACCGCTTTGTTTGAGCGGTCGACCGCCATTGCAATCTTTGTGGAATTTGGAGTGGGCCAAAAATAGAAGGTGTAGGCAAGTGAGAAGGTGCTTCAGACTTGGTTTCATAATTTTTGGAGCTTCGGGCAAAAGTTCTATTGGTTTGAAAATTCCGAGAGGTTTTAGATTTTCCAGATGGAATTTTGGTTGTCTTGATGGCGGTCGACCGGCCTTTGGTCAAGGCCCGACCAAGAGGAGGGGTCGACCGCCAAAGTGGCGGTCGGCCGCTTTTGATGTGTTTCGTCGTCTTCGTGGCGGCGATTTATGTTTTTTGTTAGGTCAAGTTCATGGGTTTCATGACATATGTGTTGCATGATGCATGTTTTGACTAACGTGGGTCAAGTTGTGAAGAACTTGTTCCCTAATCGATTTCTTTGTCTATTGGTGTGCGTGTTGCTTGGAGGTCAATGACGGTCAATCGGCGAGGATGATCGGACTAAGCTTGGAGAGCCGAGGTCCGAACGATCGGGATGCGGGTGAGGTCAATTGAGTCAAGTATGGCTAAAAGGACAAAGGTGACCGAACAGGCGATTCGGGCGACGGGTTCGATCAAGCGGCGAGGTGGGTGCAAGTGCCATGGTGGTTTCGGTGGAGCGGATGGGAGAGACTTGCCGACATGAAGAGAGTCATTGGATCAACCTACACGGCGAAGCATGGAGGTGCTTCACGAAGATGGGACTCGGTCTTTGCAAAAGATCGAGAAGGGTATTTTGGTAATTTTACCAATACCGCTTTGGTGACCTTTTGCCAAACCACGGCGCAAGATGGCGCAAGGTGAAGTGGATTAGGTCAAGAGATGAAAGCGGTGCTTTAAAACACGTGCGTATGTGTCCCGTTTGTTTTGGGCCTTAACGGAGCCCATTAGGGTTACTCTTCTAGAAGGTCTAAGCCTCTACTATAAATAGAGGAGGAGGTGGTCGCACCCTTCAACCCTTTCATTACTTGTAAACCCTAGTTTTGCTTTTGTGCTTAGGGAGTTGATAGTTGGAGGTTAGGGTTCTAGAGAGTTGGATTTGATTTCGTGCTCATGTATTGAGTCTTTGTCCTCCATTGATGGAGTGGTCAGTAAACCAATACCATATCAAATCAATCCAAAGAAAGTTCTCTCAAAGATGAGTTCGTTTGCTTTCTTTCTCTCTATTTGAGGATTTTGAGTCTTTCTTTGATCCGCGAAGTTTTTGCTTGGTTTCTTGCCGTGATCTAACTTGTGGGACATGTGGGAACCCATCTAGGATCATCTTGATCATCAATCACCCACGAGCAAGTCTCTAGATCATATTTTGCTTTTGGCTCGGTTTTTGAACCTCCTTCGCTCAAACTGAAAAAGATAGGAACTTTGGCATGGATCTTTGAAATCTTTGATTGGAATAGGTTCCTAATATCTTTAGGAAGGTGTGGTTCAAATTTCGTGAAGTTTGGCCTTACGGATCAAAAGTTAGGTCGTTTTGCGTTTGGATTGTTTCGGGTGATTTTCCTGTTCACCGTCAGAGCGGTCGACCGCCCATTCTAGAGGTCGACCGCTAGGCAAAATATTTGACCCGCCAATATGAGAGGTCGACCGCCCAACACTTTGAGATTTGAGTTTTGGTTATTTTTGGGTGTTTTGCTTTGGGGTTGGATTGGATTCAATACAAGTCTTCCAACATCTTGGTATATTGATCTTCATAGCTTCCATAGCTATTGGAGTGACATTTGTGTTGAATCTATCTTTTGTGAAAAGTGAGCGTGCTCCTATTCACCCCCTCTAGTCGCCTTTTCGTCCAACAGTGGTATCGAGTCTGTTAGTTCAATCTTGATCTTAACAGGTCACCGAACTGGCGATGGATAAGCACTCGACCTGCCGCATGTCTTCGATGGGCTCGACTATGCCTATTGGAAGAATCGCATGCGAGTCTTCCTTGAGAGCGAAGGACAAGCTATATGGGAGGTTGTTCGATCCTCATCGTTTTGTTCGGTTACTCTGGCGGCTTCAGTGACCCTCTTGGCTAACAACAACAAGGCAAAGAACCTTCTATATTCGGGCTTGGTAGGCAAGAGTACGATAGGATTTGCAATCTTGCGATCAAGACATGAGATTTGGCACACCCTCTAAACTTACCATGAGGATCGCCCCGGATCAAGCAAGTGCGTCGAGAATGTCTACAAGCGAGAGTACAACAAATTCGAGATGCGCCTGGTGAGAGCATCGATGACGTCTTTACTCGCTTTAACAAGGTGATCAATCGATGAAAGCAGTTGACATTGAGTACTCTCAATGAGAATGCCACCCACCTCTTGGGTGCAATCAACACCAAGGAGTGGGAGATGAAGGCAAGCGCCATAGAGGAGAACGCCGATCTCTAATCTCACTTTGAGCCGCTTTATAGCAAGCTAAAGACTCATGAGATTAAGAGGCGGTAATCCTAAGAAGGATAACATGGCTTTGGTGGTCGATCCTTTCAAGGGACTCGATGGTTCTTCCGAGTCTTCTTCGGTTTTTCTCTTGCGTGTTTATCGCTATTCAAGAAGAAGAGTTTGAGAGTCTTCCGAGGCCGATTTAGCTCTTTTAGCCAAGAAAGTCACACGGGCATATAACAATGTCGAAAAGAAAGAGAGGTGGCCCTGTGACATGCTATGAGTGTGGAGAGCTATATCACATCCGCCAACCGCCCTAAGTGAAAGGTAAGGGCAACCACAAGATTGAGAAGCTCGCTCGAAGAAGCCTCAAGGGGCAAGCCCAAGTATGATGTTGCCAAGCTCATGAAGGTCGCCATAGGGTCCTTGCCGCTTTTGGAGATCAATCCATGAGCGATGTGGACTCCGGAGGCGAGAGGACAAGGAGGAGGAGATCCTCAAGACAAGAAAGGGAAGGCCAAGGACTTCACCAGCATGTGCTTCATGGCCGACTCCGTCGACGCCGATGACAACGATGAGGTACTTCCATCCTATGATGCCCTTTCTACTAGATGCGATAACATGTATGAGCAATTGCTTAGTCAGGATAAAGCTTTAGAGTTCACCATGGCTAGGAATAAGGATCTAGAGTCACAAGTCGAGAGTTTGAAATTAGAGCTTGTGAATGCTAAAAGTCTAGATGTTGATGAATGTTCATCTGCCATGCTTTGCACTCAACTGCCTAAGCGCAATCTGCTCATGATATTGCTTTGCATCAACTTGAAAATGCTAGAACTGAGCTAATTGATGTTAAATCTGCTCCATGTGAAAAATGCTTAGAGTCTAGCAAGTTGAATGCTTCTGGTAATGTGAAATCTAGCTTTTGCTCTTTCTGCTTAGAATGTGAACATGAAGTTAAGGATATTCTAGAAGCGATTAGAGCTAAATTTGCTGCTTAAGGACACAATTGATTCTACATCTTGTGCCTCTTGTGCCGCCTATAAGCTTGAAGTTGCGCATCTTAAGGAGAAACATGCTAGAGCCGTTAAGGGCAAGACTTGTGAATCATGTGCTAATATTGGAAAAGAGAATGCATATCTCAAGGATACTTTAGAAAGATTCTCTAATGGTGAAAAACAATTGAACATGATTCTAGATAAATCTAAAACTCCTTTTAAGAAGCAAGGTTTAGGATACAACTCTGCCCAGGACATGTCCAAACCTAATGTCATTCAGGTCTTGGAAAAAGGCTTAGTTGAATTCAAAACCCAACCTGCAAAAACTGTCTTTAAATCTTGTGGTTTGTCCAACCTTCTTTTGAGGCAAAAGGTGCTTTCCCAAAGTGGTACAAAATACCATTGCACCTATTGCAAGAAGAGTGGACATTTGGTTGAGTTTTGTTGGCGAGGTTGAAGAACGCTAAGAGAAATATTGCTAGAATGTCATCTAATCAATCTAGAGCTTTTATGAGACATGGTCACGCCCAAAAGAAGAAACCCATCTAGGATTTGTTGCACATGCTCATCACCATGTTTCTAGACAGATGCATCTCATGTTCTTGTTGCCATTGCTCATAATAGAATTGCTAATAAAGTCAAGGATAGCACATCCGCTTTGCATACTACTTTCGCAGACGAGTGTCTCGAAGATCGATTCCCAAGTCGCTTTTAACTAACTTGAGATTGAGACACATCGCTTTTTGTTCCTTGATTTTCGTGATTGGCGCGAAAGGGGAAGAACACATGGTTAAATCGACCGGTGTTCACGCCACATGACCGGAGACTCAAGATGGTTCACCTCCTTCACGCGATCAACCGGTGATAACTTCATCACCTTTGGAGATAATACACAAGGGCGGATTGAAGGAACTGGAATGATTAGGGTGAACGACAAGTTCATTCTCAAGGACATCGCGCTTGTGTCTAAGTTGAGGTACAATCTCCTTTCTGTCTCACAGCTTCTTGATGATGGCTATGAGACTCGTTTTAAGAAGAATGCCTGTCGTGTGCTTGATTCTTTTGGTGAGCTCGTTTTGGGATTTCTAGAGTTGGTAGAATTTTTAGAGCCGATTTTTCGTAATCTCTTCTTGGATCCCTTAAGTGCTTAATTGCTTCTTCTTTCGATATCGGCTTTGGCACCGACGGTTGGGGTACATTGGTTTTGATCATCGACACGAGTTAGCGGCCTTGATCTCATGAGAGGTTTGCCTAAACTCAAAGTCATAAGGATGTCAGATAAGCGCCTGTAGGCATGGCAAGCAAGTTGTTGCCTCACACCCGCTATTGACTATGGTCATGACCGACGGACCGACAGCTTGCTTCATATGGATACTTGCTGGTCCGCTAGGGTTCTCGGCCGGTGGCAATTGGTACATTCTTGTCATAGTCGATGACTTTTCGAGATACTCTTGGGTGTTCTTTCTTGCTTCGAAGGATGAGGCTTTTGATCATTTTCATGACCTTGTTCTTCGTTTGGCTTCTGAACTTCCTGGTGCCTTGAGAGCGATCCGCAGTGACAATGGCACGGAGTTCAAGAATGCTTCTTTTGCCTCTTTTTGTGCTGAGCGCGGTAATCCGACCCGGAGATTAGGGATTTGACATCCATTTCTTCAGGGTGGTGGCGACCACGCTCCCCAGCGCATCCGATTAGTGGCACGAGGACATGCCTAGTGCCTGCAGAGTACATGCTCTTCTGACCGCCTTGGCCACAGCCTCCTTGATGTGAATCCTTGCAGCTTGGTGAGTGCCCTTGGGCTATGATGGCTGGAATGGTTCACTCGCCTGAAGGTGCTAAAGGGACCACCAGGGGAGGAACAACTTTTGGTCCTGTGGGCTCCCTAGTTGCCCTCAGCCATGTACCACCTTGGGGGTGGAGCCCTGCATTAACCGGAGGGAGCTGGTTTACCATCTCCAGGTGCAGGCGCATTTGCCCAAGCAGAGGAGCTTGAAGATGAGGCCGCGGAGCGCCCATTCCAGAGGGTATGAACTCAGGCCTCGAAGGCTGAGGCGACGGGATGAACTATAATGGAACGGGCTGAGCTCCTCCCCATCTAGAGTTCGGTAGGTGCATCGGCTAGTACGGAGCCCCGTTCATCACCGCCGCATGGGCGAGTGGAGGGAGGTTGTAAGGAGTCCCCCTTCCCCCCCCCCTCGAGAAAGACTCCCCGCACGGCCGGGTCAGAGGCCACTTGAACTGAAGGTGGTGCTAGGAGCGGGGAGACGTGTTGAGGGCCGATGGGAGTACGATATGTGGCCATCATGTAGTCCACCACCTGCCTTGCGGTTGCCTCCACCATTGCTTTGCAATTAGCGATGTCAAGCTCCCCAGGAGCTATGGACGGCCCTGGAGCTTTGATGACACTTCGGGCCTCTTGCCTTTAGCCAAACACCGTGTTAGTTGGTGCGATGGAGGTAGGAATGCTTGGTAGCCCGAGGATACATATGACATTGTCTGCCCTAGGGTGAACAGCCCCGATCTCTGAAGATAACCTGCGCCTTGGGTTTTTTCGGAGAACGGACCGGTCGTCCGCGGGCTCCTTATGCTCTGGAGCAGGAGGAGGCCTCGTGGACTTGGAGTACTTCTTGGATGGGGCCAATGTTGTTGGTGTAAAAAACCGAACACGAGTGAGGGAACAGATGTCGACGATATTACGGGCCGTCATCCACGGGAGAGAAAATGACACGAGCGTTTATAAAGGTTCAAGGGTCCGAGAGGACCGCCTTACTCCTATCAGTGGCCTACGGGGGTTCGGGGGTTTCTCTCGGATGCTCACCTGGTCTCTTGCTTCCATATATTCCTTAAGAGCCCTCCTTCAAATGAGAGATACATGGGCTATTTATAGGCTATTGGGCCTGTACAAATGACCAAAATACCCCTTTGGGGATATCTACCCTAAGAGTACAAGTGAGGGATACAATCGTCCTTTGCAAGGTAATTATATTTCTTGATCTGTTAAACATGTGTTGTTCCTGTAGAGTGGGTCCCACCGGCATAAGGGTGAATTATTCTTCCAACAATTAGCATAACCTAAAATCAAACAACAACCATGGAAATTGTAATACAATGGAAACTACCAATGATATAGGCAAACTTCACTCTTATAGAATAACTCGTAAGGTAAACTCAAGAAAGGTGCATCTAACAGGATTTGATTAAATATTAGCACAAGTTTTAACATCAATAAACTAACTCGTTTTCACCCGAGTTTGAGTATACTAACGACCAAAATGTAAATTATAATGGATTTAAATTGGAAAATACAGTGCTTGCTGAAGTAATTATAAGACATAACATCTCATCAAAAAGTATTCTAACTTCTAACTAAGACATAACAAGCCAGCAATTCAAAGCTAAATGGTGTTAACAATAGTGCTAGGGTTCATTAATCAAAATGTTTTTTTTCTGTCAGAAGCGAGCAACCTTTGACAAGAAATAAATATATGATGTTCTCACCATTGCATAGCTGCCGAAGACACCATGGCAGAGTGATTACCCGAAAAATACAATCTAAGCAAGGGAATTAATTTTGAATTATAACAAGAGTTGGAGTTCATCAAAAAGTCAATGAGGACATTGCCCGGTGTCTGGGTTAAGATCGCCCTTTCTTCCTGTAAATAATTGCACAATATTAACCTTATTTTAAATATAATTTTCTAACGGCAGGGCTCTCCCCTGCTGTATTCCTTCGAAGAAAACAACAGCAAGAGTTCAGCATGGTGCAACCAAATGACGACAATGGTACCATTGATTGACCAAAACATTGAATATTATCAGCAGTAGTCTTTCATTTCAGATCAATATATCATGTTCTTCCATGCAATGCATAGCCACAGAAGGCACAGTGGAAATGTGACTAGCCTCAGAGTTACGATGTACAACACAATTTTACCATAATTAAGTTACATGGTTGGCTATATACTCCATTTCATCCTACATCCTGCGCTCTACAGCCAAAATATGCAGGAGCAAAGAATTTTGCACAATGGAAAGCTGTAACAACTAAGTAGTACCTTCAAGAGGGAAAGGATGCCATAAAAAAGCTTGCAGATGACATTATGACAATCCTCTGTACCTCTCACAATCATGTCAATATAATTCAAGCCATCTAATTATTCTCTATCTGGATGCTGGCGATATATGTTCTTTAGATAATGCTCCATGTGTATTCTTGAGGAGAAGCATTCAAGCCACAGCTTTGGAGCTGCAGGATGAACATTGTAGAGGTTCGAAATAAACCTCTTCTCTGAGTTAGCAAGCACGGTTGCAGGGGCTAATGGTCTTTTGAGAAGACCATGCTCTTGGAGCCACCGAAGCATTGTATACCTAGGCTTGACCCGATTCTCCAAATCAAAGCACAGGAATGCTGGGAAGCAATCAAGGTACTCCAAGGAGTAGCCCAGCTCCTCGGTCATGTAGTTCAACTTCTCATTGAGCATCTCCTTGCCCTGGTTCAGCACCTTTGGGAACACGCTCACGATTCGACACAGCATCTTGTACTCCACCCCTCTTTCCAGTAGGCAGTCAAATCGCTCCTGCAGCATATCCCGATTGCTGTGGAGGGCAGTGAGTGCCCGCGTGGCTATCTCGTTCTCACCATACCCAATGTTCTTCAAGAACTCCAGTTTGCTGTCCACATGATGTGCTTTCTTGTCAGCCTTCACCTTAACCATCCCATCCAAGAATGCTCTCTTGACCTCCGTATCATAACTAGCATCCTCCAACACGAAATCTGGTGATAAATACCGCAAGCTCTCCCCACCACCGGAAATCTTCTCCAGGAACCGATGACCCAGCTCCATTGCCCGCAACACACCAGGGAGGTTCTCCAGACGGTTCCTCCCAACCACATATGGGTGTTTCTCCACCGCCACATCAACCTCATCCTCCACCAACCCAACTCTCCTCAGGTACTCCGGCACTGAGATCACTACATCACCAAAATCAAGATCGAAAACCCCGCCATTGCTTAGCAAGAACCTCCCCACCTCCTCCCCGGCCATCCCCAGCCCCTTGAAGAACTCTAACCTCTCACCAATTCTCTCCTCCTCAAGCTCAAGAAACACTCTCTGATTGCCCCCGACAAACCCCCCAATGCTCCCAACCTCTGCCCCGGCATGGTAGAACATCCGCATCCTCCGGCACACACCCAAGAACGCATCAATGTCATTGCTAGCCCCCAAATCCGGGCCCAATCCTCCAAACGCTCTCCCAAGATCCTCGACGAGGGGGTCACCGTTGGTGAGGTCGTTCTCAAGAAGTGAGGGGAAGGCGAGGCAGGCAGCGATGATCGCGGCGCGGGGGAGTGGGCGGAGGCGGGCCTCGAGGGCGGCGAGGCGAGCGGAGATGAGGTCGGGGGAGACTTGGAGGAGGATGGAGGGGAAGAGAAGGCCGAGGCGGAACCATGGGAAGCCGAAATGGGCGAGCGCGGCGACGGCGGCGAGGAGGGATGGGTGGTCGGCGAGGAACATGAGGTCGGAGTGGGTGGAGGGGGGCAGGCCGATGGACTCGAGGAAGAAGGGGGGCTCGTTCAGCGGGTGGAAGGAGAGGTGGCGGCGGAGGAGGGAGGGGAGGGAGAAGGTGGGGAGGGAGTCGGGCACGGCCGGGAGGGCGGCAAGGAAGGCGTGGAGGGAGCGCGGGGAGAGCGCGGCGATGGAGTCGGCGTGGGAGGAGGGGAGGGAGCGCGTGGTGTGGAGGTATTCGGAGACAGCGCCGCGCGCCGCGGGGACAGCGGCGCGGCGGAGGCGGTAAGGAAGGTTCCGCAGCTTCGGGATGGCCCACGTATCGGTGGAGAAGAAGCAGCGGTGGAGCGGCATAGCGTCGCTGCTGC
Organism: Phyllostachys edulis; assembly: GCA_036346405.1. Taxonomy (NCBI): domain Eukaryota; kingdom Viridiplantae; phylum Streptophyta; class Magnoliopsida; order Poales; family Poaceae; genus Phyllostachys; species Phyllostachys edulis. The sequence goes on along the minus strand of CM070558.1, from coordinate 40,754,899 downwards.
GCCGGCGCGGCGGCTCTACGGTATGCTCTGCTTGCTTCAGGGGAGGGGAGAGAGGAGAGAGGAGGCTGAGGGGTTAGGGTTTTTCTGACTTTTTTTACTGCCTACTACTAAAGCTTGATGAATATTTTGGGAACGACTAGTCATCGGCCGTCCGATGAAATGCTCCCACCGGACTGCCCTCCGATCTCCATTACACGAGCAGTTTGCAGTGTCCGATCCACCTCTCACCGCTGCGCACAAGTACGGCTCATGAACATTCGCTCTATGCCGCTAACTAACTTTGAATTTTTACAATATATCATTGGTGTCTCACTGATATATAGACTCTGGGTTCATACGTCAGCCTCATAATAAGTGACATATTATGAATAATGTAGTTATTCAGTAGCATATTGTAAATTTTCTCCAAAAAAAAGGGTAATGATAGGTGTCCTACGTATGATGCTTCCCTTCCATCGTACGCTTCACCCACTGAAAAATCCAATAGAGAGAAAAAAAATGGATGCTTTTATCCACCCGTCTCTCTCGCCTGTGCATCTCTTTTCACCTCTGTATATCCAACCCTGCATCGCCTCCCACTCCTCTCTTTTTCCTCCATCCTTCCCTCCTAGATCCGATCCACCCAGAGGCCTTGGCCAGATCCACAACCCCCGCCCTAGCTCAGGCGTAGTTGATCAAATGCCTGCCCGTGATCGGCGACCATGGAAAAGTTGTGCACCCTCTTAGTCCACTTCGACCAAGGCTCCCCATCCATGGTCAACCAAATCAAGGCCGGCCTCGAGGGCAGTGACTTCACCGTCAAGGTCAATGCCATGAAGCGAACCATCATGCTCCTCCTCAACGTTTTTTTTTTCAAAATAATATTTTTTAATTAATAATTACAAAATTAAATAGTTAAAAAATTGCAAAACTAGTTATAGGTGTCACGTGGATGGCGACAACCTCCTATCGCCATTTCATCTGGCAACATGGGGTGAGTAGTACCATGTCGCCAAATGAAATGACGACAGGGCACACCCTATAAAAACCGGACCCCCCCCCCCCTCATTCCAAGCAAGAGCAAAGAGGATAGGAAGAGAAGATGGAGGGAAAGGAGAGAGGAGAGGAGGAAAACTGTGTGGCAAAGCCCTGCCGATTCATCGCGAAGGAGAGCGAGAAAGAGAAGCATATCCTGTCGTCTACCTCGCAGGTAATTTTTTTTGCAACTTTGTAATTTATTTCGAAACCCTGGTAGATTAGCAAATAAAACTAGCGGCTAAGAATTGATTTCATTATATCATTTTAGATGTAGTGTAGTCTGTTTTAGTTTAGATTATCGTTGTAGTTTAGATAATTTTTACACAGAAAATAGTAAGGTAGCTCTAAAAATTCTAGAGTAGCTAAATAGGGTGTGTAAAGCCTGATTAAAACATTTCTAGCTTCAATTTTGTTCTTATTTTTGCACGGTAATATTCTGTAAATGCCGAGAATACATTTTAAACTAGAAAAATAGCAAGGTAGCTCTAAAAATTTCATAAAAATCCATAGTAGCTAAATAGGGTATGTAGAGTCTGATTAAAATATTCACAGCTTCAATTCTGTTCTCATTTTTGCACGATAAATATTCTGTATATGTGGAGAATACATTTTAAACTAGAAAAATAACAAGATAGCTCTAACAATTCCGTAAAAATTCTAGAGTGGCTAAATAGGGTGTGTAGAGCCTTATTAAAATATTCGTAGCTTTAATTTTGTTCTCATTTTTGCATGGCAAATATTTTGTAAATGCCGATGATACATTTTAAACTAGGAAAATAGCAAAATGGCTATAAAAATTCTGTAAAATTCTATAGTAGCTAAATAGGGTGTGTAGAGCAGGATTAAAATATTCTCAGCTTTAATTCTATTCTCATTTTAATATTCTGCATATGCCGAGAATCGACACGATCAACGGGTGGCTCAAATTTCAAGACAAAGACGGTTCGGCTCAAGACGGTCCGCTTAGGTACCTGACCCATTCGACCAAGCTATTATTAGTGTCGTGCCGAGCCGGCCCACAAGCCGGGGTGGCGGCTCAGATACGACCCATCGGCCATTCATGCCATGCCAAGCTGGCACGAGCCCGTTTAGCCCGTCGGGCCAAGTGTGACCCGTTTGGCCCATCAGAATGAAAAAACAAAAAAAATCCAAACAAAAATATAGAAAAATGTGTAGAATTCAGAAGTAAACATGAAAATTGAAAAAAATGAGACAATCATATTGAAAATGTAATAAAGAGGTTTATTAATGTCCAACTAGCTGCCTCGTTAAAACCTTCGCCATGTAAAAACTCAAAATGAGAAAACCTTAGCAAAGAAAAAAAGAGTACAACCTATAGCTCTACAATTCTACATACATGGTACATCCTTGTTCTATATGTCGGTGTCATTGTCTAAGTACATATTTTTGAACACCTCCGACAACTCTGGATTTTCCACATAGTGTTGTGTTCGTGAATCAGTTTATTCACAGTCATTCACAGTTAGAAGGATCTCCACCATCTCACTTGTGAGACTTGTTCTTCTCTCCTCCAATATTCTTCTAGAAAGACTAAAAGCATATTCGGAGGAAACCGTAGAGACAGGAACAATTAACACATCACGTGCAAGTATGGATAGCACGGGATATGTTAACTTATGGGCTTGCCACCATTACAAGATGTTGAAGCCTTCTGAGTTGAAATCCACCGTATCGCTGTCTAGATAGGTGGATAGTTCCCCGCTCTTTGTGGATCTTGGCTGAGCAGGCAATGGTGTAGAAAAAGAAGAAGACTTGGACCTAGAGGAAGAGGCACTGAAGATCGCGCCCCACATATTTGTCTTCCCACTCGAGGTGGGGACTATCGAGGTCGCTCTTAGCGGACTTTAACTTATTTTCATACCTTTGGTAAACCTCGTATAACCGAGAATGAACTTTTACAAAATAGTCAGTATAGTCTAGCCCTGTAGCATCACTAAGAAGATCAAGTACAATACCAAATGCATCAATTTTAGCCCTAAGATCTAAAAGAAATACCAATGCATATAGGTAAGGGATTTCTCTCCAACATTTAAGGTATTTAGATTTCATGGAAACAACAGCATCGCGTAAAACTAAGTCATTTTCATACATTTTCAATTGAGTAGCAATCCGTAAAATAGTATGCACAATGATAGGAAATGTTGGATAGTAAACAGCGGACAAAGCAACGGTTGCCTCATAAAAAATTTCTAAAAACGACAGTATCTTCTCATCAACGAACCAATGTTGCTCAGTTAATAATATACTACCGTCAGTGCTATGATAGTGTGTTTGAATAAAAATAGAAAAAGTGCTCTTGTATGGTAAAAGATTCTTAAGCATGAGGTAAGTAGAGTTCCACCTTACCTCCATATCCAAACCGAACTTTCTTGGACGTACACCCATCGCCCTGTAGAAGTTCTTATATTGTGTTATTCTTACGTTAGAATTATTCAAGAAACAAATCGCATCGCGAAAAGCTTTAATATACGAACTCAACCTCTTCAAACCACATTTGACTATAAGGTTGATAATATGACAAGCGCATCGTTGATGTAGCAAGAAGGAATCGACGTATGCACTCAACACTAGAGTAAGAATGTCCATGGCCCTAGAGTTTGAAGCGGCGTTGTCTAAAGTAATTATGAATATTTTGTCTGTAAAACCAAAGTCTTCCACGACTTTGATAATACAGTTCACAATATTCTCACCCATGTGTGCTACATTAATTAATTTCAAAGCTATAATCCTTTTCTCCATTACCCAGTCACCATTAACATAATGCGCAATTACACTAAGGTAGTCCTTTCTAGCCCAACCACTCTATATGTCCGAGGTCAGGGCCACTAAAAATGTGCACGTACTAAATAGTTTCTTTATTTTATTACAACGTTCATTATAGTATTTCACTAGATCCCTAGTTGTTGTCTGTCTAGAAATGGAAGAAAATCTAGGATTATGCATAGTCTTAATGTAATTTTGGAAAGAAGCAAACTCGCCAAAGCCTAACGGTAAATCCTCAGAAGTAATTAAACGACAGAGAGATTGACGGGCTACCTAAGGATCGTAATCCCAGCTACATACTGTACCGTCAGGGTTGTATTGCAGCTGCGTCTGCCTCATCACCAATCCTTTCTTGGCTCGACATATTGTAGCATGTCTAAGCAAGTGCCCCATTCTACCTGTAGACTTTGCAGACAATTCATGGTGACAAATTTTACAAATAGCATATGGTAACTCATTTCCCGCTGCGTCTTACTTGGTTGTCCTGTCGAAATTCTCCCACACTCCAGATGTAAACGATCTTGACCTCTTTGCTCCGGTTACCGTGGAGCCTGATGACGGAACTCCGCCTTGCTCCTCCGGTGAAACCTCTGGTTGGTTTGAGGCAGCCGCAGCCGCCTCCATGGACGCAATTTCCTCGGGTGAAAGTTCGTAATCACCAAGAGCAAAGTTGTTGTAAGGACTATCCATAACGAAAACTGCAAAATCGAAACTAACACTATTACTGCTCTCATCTTAGCATAACAAGAACTAACAATAAAAGTATTACAAAAATAGTATTATACCTCTTTCGCTGACTTGCTACCAAAAATTGAAATTTCCAAATTTTGGCACAAATTTTTTGAATTTTGCCAAATTAGCTCAACACGGATTTGAATTTGCACAACACAATTTCAAAGAGAGAATGCAGAATGAAGGGGGTGCTAAATGAGGGGGGTTATGGTGGCTATTTATAGGAAACATTTTGTGATTTTTTTTTAAAAAAAACTTTGCTATTTTTAAAGACCCCAACGATAAAAAACGATAAAAAGGGGCCAAAAGCCACTAACGAGCAGATTTTTTTGGTCGTCTTTGTGCGAACCACGACCGAACCTGGCACCGCCCCACTTTGCCTGGCCTGCCCGCCCTGACCGCCCCCCCCCTACTCCTACTGCCTCCTCCCTGCCTACCCCACCCCACCCCCTTCTTCTTCCCCCAACCCCTGGTCCTTGTCACAAGACAAGATGTCAAGACTGGCCTGACGCTCAAGACCAGACACCTCCTCGCCTCCTCGCAGCTTCGTGCACCGCCACCTCTCCTTCGCGCCTCCTCCTCTCCTTCTTGCCTCCTCTCCTTCGCACCTCCTCGTCTGCGCCACCTCGTCCATGACTCCGCGCCTCCTCGTCCGTGGCCTCCTCACCTCCTCTCAGCTCTAGTCAGCCGTGCTGCCTCCTCTCCTCTGTGCCTCCCTGTTCATTCCGCCTTGTCTCCTCCGCGCCTCCCCATCCGCGCCACCTCGTATGCAGCTCTGTGCCTCCTCGTCCTCATCCTCCTCGCCTCCTCTCAGCTCTAGCTAGCCGTGCCTCATCTCCTCCACGGCTCCGTGCCTCCTCGTCCGTGCCGCCTCATCCATAGCCTCCTCGCCTCTGTGCCGCCTCACCTCCGCGCCGCTAGTCTTCCTTGGCACCAGCGCCGCCCCGCACGGCTGCGTGCTCCTGGTCCTGGCTCTCCCAGCTACCGGCTCTCCCTCGGGCATTAGTTCTCTGGGCCGCTCAGGCCGTGCCATGCCTGCTGGGCTCGTGCCGTGCCTAGCACGGCCTGACACTATTTGTGCCATGCCCTGCTGGCCCATCGTATCGAGGTGACAGCTTAGGCACGGCCCAGGCCATCATGTCGTGCTGGCCCGGCCCGTGAACAGTGTGGGCCATACCGTGCTCGGGCCGGGCCTACAGTGTCGTGCCTTGGGCCGGCCCGACAAGCACGGCCCATCTGGCCACCTCTATCGAGAATACATTGTTAACGAGGATCTAATAATCCTCAATTATTAATTTATCTGTAATTCTTATTATAGATAACAATATCATTATACTGCTCTTAAGCATACCCCTTAATGTTAATAAGGGAGAAACTAAGCTCAGTGGTCGTAAGCCTTTCTACGACCATCCCATGGTCGTAAGTATATCTGTAACCATATTACGGTTGTAAGCCTTTCTACGACCACCCCATGATCGTAAGCCTTTCTACGACCAGGTCGACTACGACTACTCTGTAATTGATAAAGCCTATAAACATGTGGGCATAATCACAGGAAATCTTATGCGCTGTGTTTAGAACACAGGGCAGTTAATATGTGTTGTTATTATCTGGAATAACTGCATTACACCTCTGTCTTTGACGATAACTGCCAGACGACGTGGTAGTATCATAACCCTAACAATAACTTCCATCAATGTGCATGTTACACCAAACGACGAGGCGCCTCTTGGCATGGAGAAACTGCCACCACTTCGGGCGTTATATAAAGGCTAAAGTCAGCAGACATGCGGGGAGAGAGGATCAAGAGGAGGAGGAGACATTAGGCATAATTCTTCGGCTTCTTGATTGTAATCATTTAGTCAATACAAAAATACAGGAGTAGGGTTGTTATTCTCTCCGGAGAAGGCCTGAACCTGTCTAAATCTCTGTGTCATTCTCTGCATGGCTCGAGATCTAGGAGACCCCCGAATATTCATACGTAAGATTGATACTAGATCATCAACAATTGGCACTGATTGTGGGGAATTTCTGGTGAATCCTTTTCGGCAAGTTCTCTTGATTTTCTTTCAACTCTAATGCTTCCATGGCAGGAGAGTGGAACGAGGATAACTGGTTCGATTTGACCAACTATTCAGAACTTGACATGGATGCCTGCTACGAGTAGAGCATTATTTCGTCCGACGGCTATGCTGCCTCCAGAGATCTTTCACTAGATCCAAGAGACCATGTCGCAGACATAGTTGGTAAGGGATATCTATCCCCCACAACATTACGTCCAGATGAGGAACCTGATTCCTCAGAGGGCAATGATCCAACCGACCATGATCATTTTTGCACCAAGACAAGTGCAGAGCATAGCGAGGGTTCCCCCTCCAAATGTTCAGGTTCGTCTGAGGTTGTTCGACTTGGCACAGAAAATCCTGGAATCCATCATTTTGGGACTCAACCAGGATCTGGTAGTTGTCACCCTTCAGTTACCCCCACGAGGTGTGTGGTCAAGACCGCTTTTCCTGCGAATTCGACCGTACCATTGCAGGGTTCCCCTTCGATTGGAGATGGTTATAATCCAGAATTCCCCTTCCAGGAGGGGATTGCTCCAAGTCGCGAGGCGTTGTCATTTGACTACTCCTCAAGCCAAGAGGACTCAGGCACAAGTGGAAATCATGTCCAGGAGGTCTTTGTCCTCCCCCTCAAATCCTAATCTCTCTCCGAGAGTAAGGACGAGGGATGCTTCCCATCGCTCATTTACTCCGGGCTCTCGTGGTGATGGCGAGGACGCCTCCGGCTATGAACAGGATTACCACATTCATGAGCGTGGGAGAAATCCTACAAATGATTGCTCTCCACTGAGGCAGACTAAAGCAAATTCAGATGTGGATGATCATGAGACCATCCGGAGAAGGCGAATTGCAACCCAAAGGACTTTACCTGGGTGTATTCAATATCAGTTAGAGGAAGCTCAAGAACTTCAACAAATAAATGGCCTACTCGAGAATCCAACTCAAGAGCTTGGACGAGCGCCAGGCTACTACCTCTTCACTGAAGAGATCGCATGAAGGCTTTGGGATACAATGGTCAGACTTGAGCAAACTCATGACATCATTCTGGTAGTCGTACCGCGATAACACCATTGAACACCAGTCATTCGAATAACTCTCCTCATGGAGAGCAATGTGACAACAGGTTTGGCCGCTCCCTTAATCATAACTCTAGTCAGAGAAGAGTTCTTCGAACACCAGGTGATCAGCAAGCTCCCAAAGAAGGTAATCATTTGAAGGGATACGGGTAGGCTACACTAATTGGCAATTCAAAAATTCTACCACGTAAACCAGGACACCATGCAAGCAAGAGATCATAGATCATTACCACCAGACGCGTAGTGCAGCGGAAGAAGAGTTGGAGCAGTCGGATCCAACGAAGAGCGCGTCGATGTAGTGGTCGTAGTCGATCATCCTACGTTCAGTACATTGATACAGTGGTCATAGTCGATCGTCCCCTCCGGCAACCTCTGTTGTTCCTTGTGAAGATCGTGGATCATCCTCAAGTACAATAGCAACCGCAGTAGCGCCTCTACGATATCCACACATCTAGCGAAGGAACACCGTACGCCGGTGTGCTAGCACTAAGTCGCACGACAGGGCTCTCTCAAGAAGATGGCAGCTTGGGTTTCGGTGGATCAACTCACATGTATCGCATCTCCTCAATAGCCTCAAGCATCTCCTTATATAGTGCCCATGACGGATCCTATCCGAACACGTTTGTTCCAACCCGTTAAGTGTGTGACCCGTTAGGTTCATGCGTAATCGGTTGTGACTCGGAAACTCCTTTCCGATCACGAGTCGTCAACGGCTCCTAGCAGGACATAACGATTCTTGAATACACAAGAATTATATCGGATGAACCTTAGTGCCATATGATCTACGACCGGGTACTTATCACTAACGACCAGCTCGTATCTCTATACGACCAGCTCATATTTGGTATCGGCCAGTTCGTAACTTCTTACGATCAGGTTTCGACCACTTAGTGATCATATTCGACCAGCCTACGACCAGCTTGTATCTCCATACAACTAGTCTGTATCTGATCGAACTGAAAGACCTGCTCATATATTCTCCCTTAGCCTCACGATATTTGGTTGAACTCCAGGTGAGATTTATGTCATCCATGGATTGTTCAATACTTTCTCGATCAAGTGTCAGATAACTTCACGTGGTCAAACACTTCGACCACTAGTGGCATGGACATGCACTTTCTTTATCCAACCACATCGAGGGGCCTAGAGATATCTCTCTTGTTATGTTAGGAGGGGCAAATCCCATATCCGACCAGTCACATTCCTCCGTATGTTTCATAGCACACCCGAAAGCTACCTTTATAACTGCCCAGTTACGGAGTAGCGTTTGGCAACCCGAAAGCTACATGTAAGAAATCATGCTGATCTCAAGTCTAAGGATTATACATCATCATGGCTTGAGACCAACTGATGACACATGAAATCATAACAATCTCAACAATGTCTCAAGGTGGGTCAATCCAACCCCATGTTCTCCAACATGTGTTCACATTATTGATTCAATATCCCTATATCTATGACTGGTGAAACATGGTCATCAATCAATACATTTGCTACTCGATAAGTCTCTAGTGTTCCGACCAATGACATCCGAACAGGGATACTTTTAGAACGATGTCATATAAGTTAAAAGAGCTTCACCAACAAGTCACATACTTGTTAATCTTTATAACCAGTGATTCATTCAAGGAACAGAACAACACTTATTCAGTAACTCATAAACATAGACGTGCACTACTACAAAACAGGCTATGCTAGATGCCTCATCACAGACTGTTCCAAAGGAAACGTCTGTGTTGTACTTAGGAACTGTTTGTGATACGTCACTATCACAGATGATTTATAAGTAGAACCATCTGTGATAATCATAGACATCACAGACGGTTCGTATTAAGAACCGTCTGTGAATTATCACAGACGGTTCTAGTTTTAAACCGTCTGTGATAGTGAACAATCACAGACGGTTCTTAATAAGAACCGTCTGTGATATGCTGGCATTATAAATATCAGGCCATCCTGACAGACCCCTGCCCCTAGCGCCTCCAGCTCTTCCCGTTTGAGCCGCCACCCCTGCTGCCTCCTCCCCTATTGTGCCACCTTAGAGAGGAGAAGGAAAGGAGGAAGCTAAAGAGAGGAGGAAGGGAGGAGAAGGAGAGGAGGAAGAAATGGTGGAGGATCTCGCGGGATATTTGTGATTTTCGTCGTGAGCTCCGAGGGTAACGATCTGTAACCCTTTATATTTGCTATAGGTTAATTGCTAATCAATTTTAGTATGTTTGGTCAATAGAAAAAGTACTTGCGGTTTATTAATCTAATTTAACACTAATTTGTTACGTGCGTAGCGTAGATGGACCGAAACTGGATGTACGGTGAGAACCGTGTGAGTGAAGAGTACATTAATGGCGTGTTTGCTTTTAGAAGAGCTGCCGAGAAGGATATATTGAAGAAGGGGATAAAATTTATGTATTGTCCAAGTATTGATTGCGGTAATCTGAAGATGTTTAACAACCCGGCGCAGATCAAAGCGCACTTGATTCGAAGGGGTTTCAAAAAAGGGTATACATGTTGGAACAGTCACGGTGAAGAGCAGATTATACAAGAAGTTAATAATGACGACATCGCCGAGGAAGTCAACGATATGCCGGATGTGGACTGTGCTTTTGATGAAGATTGGTCGTACGATGACAATCTTGATCAGATGCTACACGATGCAGAAGAGAACTACAGTGAGTGAGAGTTTGGTAAATTCGAGGGCTTAATAGAGGACTCGGAGAAATCTTTGTTCCCTAGCTGCAAGCTGGAATACACAAGGTTGTCATCAGTGCTTGAACTACTAAAATTGAAGGCAAGCAATGGTTGGTCCGACAAGAATTTCACGACATTGTTAGGTCTCCTAGCGGACATCCTTTTAGAGGAAAATGTGTTGCCCAACACCACCTATCAAGCCAAGAAGGTTCTTTGTCCATTGGAAATGGAAGTAGAAAGAATTTATACTTGTCCGAACGATTGTATCATCTACCGTGAAGAGTATGCAGACATGTATAATGTCACGTGTGCAAAGCATCCTGATACAAGCATAAGAATACTGCTAAGGTAGAGCAAGGACCTCCTGCTAAGATGTTGTGGTATCTACCTGTGATCCCACGTTTGAAGCGTTTATTTGCGAACCGAAAGGAGGCAAGATTGCTACGTGGGCACTCGGAGGAGTGTAAGAAAGATGGAAAGCTAAGACACCCTGCTGATTCTGCCTAGTAGAGAAACTTCAATCAGAGATTCAAAGAGTTCAGTGCGGAACCGAGGAACATAAGGTTAGGGTTGAGTATAGATGAAATGAATCCTTTCGGTAACATGAGCAGCCGACATAGCACCTGGCCCGTGAATCTATGTATGTACAACCTTACTCCTTTGTTGTGTATGAAGCGGAAGTACATTTTGATGTCACTACTTATCCAAGGGCCGAAGCAACCTGGGAACAATATTGATGTGTACCTAGCACCATTGCAGGAAGATCTTGTGACACTGTAGAACGAAGGGATACAAGTATGGGATGCATACAAACAAGAGAACCTCACTTTACGCGTCATGTTGTTCTACACCATCAATGATTTTCTTGCCCTTGGTAACCTGTCGGGGTTCAGTACAAAAGAAGCCAAAGCCTGTCCGCACTGCTTAGATGGTACAGATAGTGTATGGCTGAACAACTCGCTCAAAACTGTGTATATGCGTCACCGTAGTTTCATTCCTAGGATTCACCCATACCGCAAGATAAAGAAACAATTCGACAGAAATAAGGATGATGGTTCAGCTCCAAGGGCTTTTAGAGGGAAAGAGGTCTATGATATGGTTAAGGATATCGATGTTGTGCTTGGGAAGGGACATAAATTAAGGACCCGTTATAAGAACATCTGGAAGAAGCGGTCAATTTTTTAGGACTTGCCTTATTGGGAGCACTTATAAATTCGCCACTGCATCGACGTCATGCACGTAGAGAAGAATGTATGTGATAGCTTGATTGGTCTCTTATTGAACATTAGTGGCAAAACAAAGGATGATGTTAACACACCGAGTTAGCACCGAAAGAGACCAATAAAGGACGGACATATCTCCCCTAGCTTGCTACACTCTGTCCAAGGCCGAGAGAAATGTACTGTACCAGAGCTTGCATGGTGTGAAAGTTCCATTTGGTTACTCCGCCAGCATTAAGAAACTTGTTTCTATGGAAGATTTGAAATTAATTAGTGTGAAGTCTCAAGATTGTCATGTGCTGATGACACAAATGCTTCCTGTTGCAATTAGGAGTATCTTGTCGAACAAGGTCCGAGTGACAATCTTGAGGCTGTGCTATTTTTTTAACTCAATTGCTCAGAAAGTCATCGATCTCGAAGGACTAGATGCTCTGCAGGCCGAGGTGGTGACGACTCTATGTCATCTTGAGATGTATTTCTCTCTGTCATTTTTTTGATATCATGGTCCATCTCATTGTTCACCTTGTGAAAGAGATAAAGATGTGCGGCCTTGTGTTCCTACGTCATATGTACCCGTTCGAGAGGTACATGGGAATTCTCAAGTCCTACGTACGGAATAGATCTTGACCGGAGGGCATCATCATCAAAGGTTATACAACCGAAGAGGTCATTAAGTTTTGCATCGACTACATGACTCAGGTGGAACTGATATATGTGCCTCTATCTCGTCATGAGGGGAGACTGGAGGGTATCGGGACCATCGGAAGGAAATCAATCACTCCCAATCTGGATACGTACGCTCAAGCCCATTTCACAGTCTTGCAATACATGACCTAAGTGTCCCCGTACATCAACGAGCATAAAGACATGGTACACCAACAGAATCCAGACCGGTCGGAGGTTTGGATCACGAGAGAGCACAACCGTCGGTTCAACGAATGGTTAAAGGTGTGATTCGCTGGGAGGTCATCAACTAATGATACGCTGCCATGGTTAGCAAAAGGGCCAAAATTTACAATTGTGACATGGCAAGGATACGACATAAATGGGTACATATTTTAAACGATTTCGGGATAGGAAGAGCCTGATCCGAAATGCAGTTGTCCGTGATAGGTGCGTTTCACAAGCAGTTCAATACCGCCAGGCCACGTGGATTAAACTCCTACTATGGGTTCGTAGAGGAGATTTGGGAGCTCGACTACGTACTTTTCAAGATCCCCTGTTTCGATGCCATTGGGTTAAACTTCCGCAAGGTGTGAAGGTCGACAAGTACAGCGTCACTACTGTGGACCTCAAATGTGTCGAATACAAGGACAAACCATTCATACTCGCTAAGCAAGTTGTTCAAGTTTTTTTATGTAACGGACTTGGCAAATAAGAACCGTCATATAGTTATTCATGGAAAAAGAAGGATTGTCGGAGTTGAAAATGTCGTGGATGAGGAAGAGTACAATCAATTTGACGAGTTGTCTCCTTTCAAAGATGGCATCAGGCTCGAGGAAGAACCCAGTAAAGAAGCTAGCTATATGTGCGTCGATCATCATGAAGGGCTATATTGTAATTAAGACTTTATTCCATTGTAATTTATTCCATAACATGAGACATGATCTGTGTTTTCTACTCTGATTATGGACTTGCCATCTCTGATTTTGCTGTCAATGTGGACTTCATTGTAATGTGGAATGGTAGTATCATGCACTTGTACAACTATTTGTCTCATGTCCTAATATGTCAAATATGATGGGCTTAATGTCTCTGCTCTTGTATGGCTTATAAAGGTTCATGTTATGAACTAGTATGCTATAGACTACTTGTATGCACATATCTCTGATTTTTTTTATTTGGCCATGTGCTAGCCGAAAAACATAGTAGCTGTAGAATGAGCTATCACATGGTAGCATATCACAGACGATTCTATTATGGAACCGTCTGTGATACGTAATCATAGACGGTTCCATAATAGAACCGTCTGTGATATCCCTTTATTAAGTAGGGTATTGCTAGGGTTTGCGCCCTTACTCTTCACTTCCCCTCCCCAGCTCCGTACTCCTCACTCGTCCATTCGCCTCCTTACTCGCCCGTTTGCCTCCCCAGCCGAGCGCATTCGACCTCGACGTCGCCGCCGCCATCGATGACGCCCTTGCTTCTCCTGCCTCGCCTGCCACTCCAGGGCCCCCGCGGCCACAGTTCGTCGGCTCGCAGGCCAACGTGACGCCCCCGGCACTGTCACCGTCGCCCGCGTTTTCTTACAGCGTTCTGCCGAGGGAACCACCCCCGCCGTAGCTAGCTTCTTCTCCGGTAGGGTATCCTATCTTGTGCTTCAGCTTATATGCTTCGCTTAGCTATTATATGCTCATGTAGGAGATTTTTATCCTTTTGTGTATGATATAAATGAGTAGTGTTGTAATTTTGTCTGCAATTATATATGATGCTAACATTGTCGGGACCAAAGGTTCTGATGATGAGCGTTGACTGGTTGTGTTAATTGATGATGTTGTTTGTACACGAACTATAGAAACTGAATCTTTTCTGTTGTATAGAACCACTGAACTCTAGGGAACTTCATACTCATAATTTGACATGTGCTTTAGTTCGCTTGCCAAAAGGGTATTATTTTTCAAGTTCTATGTGATGCTGAAGAAGTGAAGATTATAGTGGTCTAGTCTGGTGGGCTTTGTTAATTTCTGGTTAGCTTTAATGACGGATGGCTAGCTCATGCTTTTGCTAAAGAAATTGCTTGTTTAGGTGTATGTTGCATAAATTGTGTTGTAACTTTGTTGTTATGATTTGTACATTGTTTTCATCTTGATTTGATTCTAAATATTCTTTGGTTAGATTTTATTCTGACGCAAAAGATAGCGAGAACCTTTTGTTTTATCACTTATGTGGAACCTCGTTAGCTCAAGGAGTTCTTACATTGGACTATTGATGACCCAATACATTTGCCTCTATATATTATTGTATGTAGTTTTTGGGTATGTCATACATATAATTAACGCGTAAAAAACATTCCCAACACATTTGCAATGTACAGTCAATTTATGTAATGCAATGCACTAGAGTTTTTCTCGAGCAATGTACAATCATTTTTGTTGGAAATTGATAAGCATTAGTTTTTTTTTATGAAGATGGTCGCTATTGTATAATGTTGTATAATTAATACAATTATTAACTTTATCAAGGTATCTGTAAATGCCATCTTTTTTTTGTTACTGCTTAGGTGTAGTCCTCCCCCAAACTCAATTGCTCTTGTAACGCTTTGTGTTTATCTTTCCATATATCGCTTTAAATTATCAGTGGACATTTTTAACATAACTGTGTTGGTGCAAATGACATGGTTGAGTAGTACATACTTGATATATTGGAGACTTCCTTGAGTAGTATGTACTATATATGCTTTCATTTGTTATGAATGTATTGTCTATTGATGTGAATGTATCATTTCATACTATTTGAGTAATAGATACTATTTGTTTATATAGTTAATTGGTTGGGTAACTTCTATTTTTTCTGTATAAAATATGTTTCCCAGGAAAATTATCTTCGAAAATACCTAGTGAATATCAACTTGCAATCCATTTTATTTAAACTCTCAGCGTTTTGAATTCTGATATTTTAGTTCATTGCGTATGTAACTTATATAGCTAGCAAGTAAGCAGAGTTTAAATATTTTTCCAACTCTACTTCTGAGAGCAACTTTAAATTCGCTCAAATTTTAGTTCATTGCATATGTAACTTATATAGATAGCAAGCAAGCGAGATGGCGTCTGCACCGTCTTTGTCGCCAGCATCGACGTTGTAACATCTCAAAGTTCTATTACCAATTTAAAAATTAATAAAATTATTATTTTATTAATTTGCTGAGTTTTAAAAGAGTTTTATTGCTTTTCCTAAAATTCCTTTAATATAAAAAGTCAAAAATAAAATTTACTGATTTTGTGAGATTTTCTTGGATGTAAAGTTAAAAAGGAAAACTTAATTAATTTCTTGAATCTTCCGGTATTTATAAATGGTTTTTCCTATCTTTCAAAAATTTAAAATAGTTATGTGCAAAAATAAAAGCCAAATTTAAGTTAAAATTAATTTTGATTATTTCAAAGCTAATCTATTTGATTTTTAGGCCTTTTCAAAGTTTTTGAAATAAAAATCACCATTTGTTTTTTTCTGATTTGTTAAAGCTTAAATTGAAATTTCGTAAATAAAAATAATTTAAACGTGAGTAAAATAAACTCCAATTAAATAAAAATATTTTTATTCTATTTTCATAGTTTTTTGAAGATTTTTTTATGAAAAGTCTTTTTGAAGCTTTAAAAATATAAGAAACTATTTGAATTTTATTCGATTTAATTTAAAGCTTAAATTGAATTTCTAAAGGAAAAATATTTTAAATGGCCAAAATAAACTTTAAAAAATCCAAAACTATTTTATTTGATCTATTTAGGTTCCAAAGTATTTTATAAATTTTTGTTGAAATTTTTGAATTTATTTATTTTTCGGATTTTTTTCTTTATTCCCTCCTTTTTCCTTTCTCTCTCTTCCCTTGTCGCCTTTTTGTCATCCCGACCGTTGCTTTCTCCTTTTTCCCGTTGGAACCTGCTGCCATGGCAGCCCATGCCGCCCCATCTCCTGCTCCCACCAGCCCCCCTGCCACCTTCATTCCTCACCCATGCCTTGCCTGTGCCACCCCCATCCCCTTCCCCCATGTTGTCTTTAACCCTACCGCATGCCGGCTCCCCCCTCCCCATGCTTCCTCCTATAAAACTAGCACCAGCTCCCCCTTGTGTAGCACCCTCCCTCACCAAAGCTCCTCTAGGCACTCTCCCTCTTCTCTATTGCCGCTGCAAGCACTGCCGAGCTCCCATTTCTTTCTTCTCAACCCAAGCTCCACCAGCAGCAGCCAAGCACTGCCGTGCTACTCCCATGCACGTCACCTGCTAGCCTCCCCTTGTCGTCGCCCAGCCCCATGCTGCCGCTCCATGCTGTTGCTGCCAGTAGTCCATGCCAGTGCCCCAAGCTCCAACAGCACCGCTCTCTCCTTCTTCTTTCTCCAAAAACCAAGCTTCCAGCACCTGTTTCTCCCCCATGCCACATCCCATGCTACTCCTCCTCCCCTCCTCCTCTATTTAAACCAGCAAGCTCTCCCTCCCTCTCTCCTTCCTCCCCTCTTTCACACTCCATCACCGAAGCATGTAGCTAGTGAGCACCTTTGTCTTCCTCCATCACGGCCGCACCTCCTCACCCTCCATTCTCCCTCCTCGGTCACTCATTTCCCAAGCCGACCACATCATGGCGAGCCTCTCGGCCTCCACATCCTATCTCCAGACTTCACCACTCTCCCTTGCTTTCGTTTCTCCACAATCGAGCTTTTTCTCCCGTCGGCTGAACCTCCTTCTTTGTCGTGCTCCGCCACCGTCATTGATTCCCCGACGATGTCATCACTACTGTTAGCTTTGCCTCACGACGTTCTATGTTGTGCTCCCTTCCTTTTCCCCGAAGCACCCCCGGCTCACCGGCGCCACTATTCCCCCGTGCTCCATTTTGCGAGCCGCCGCCGCACCGGACCTTCGCCGGCGACGCGACCACCACCATTGGGTCCGTCTCGTTCTCGGGATTTCATTTTTCTAGTTCGTCGGCCGCCCTTCCCTTTTCCCTCGCCGATGCCATCATTTCTGCCTGAGCTTGCACTATTCATGTGTGCATTTTCTCTCTCCACAATTTCTATATTTCATGTGAAGGCGAACTTTCGGATATTTGTTCTCCTTCATACGAAGTCCGATTCTGCCGATTCTCATTCCTAAATTCATTTAAAGGTGGTATCTTCCTTTTGGTATTTATTTTATAATTTTTGGATTTTATTTGGATTTGTTATATTTATTTGGCTCGTTTCGCGTATAGATTACGACGACGGCGGAGAACCAGATTTCGACACTTCTCTGCATTTCAACGCCGTTTCAGAATAACAAAAAAATAAGCAAGGCAAGTTACATCCTTTGAACATATTTGAATCCTAGTATTTTAAATTATTTAAATTATGTTTTAAACTACTATTGCATGCTATTTAAATTCAAGTAATTTAAATACTTGTCTTAAGATTTATAGTTATTTCCTAATTCCATTGAATAACCAATTATTGTCAAAATGGGAAGTAAGGAGGACCTTTCCAAATGTGAAGTATAATCTGGGGATAGAAATAGGAAATTGTGGATTATTAGAATATATAATTGTTAGAGTCGGACTATAGAAAATATGATTGTTGAATGTTGGATTTTAGGAGTAAATCTTGGTGGGATTATAGAGATAAATCTTGAATAGATCATAGAAATACATCTTGATTGGATTATCTGGTGTATTTTGTTGGATTATTAGAATATATCATTTTTGATTTATAGATGTGAATTATTAGAAATAGATTATTATTAAAGAGTGGATTATTGGAGATTGGATTATAGAATTATTTGCCGGATGTGGGATTATATGATTATTTGTTGGAGATGGGATTATAAGACTAATTGATGGATATTGAAGTATAGAAATAAATAAATGTTGCATATCATAATCTAGAAGTAGATAATTGTTGATATTGGACTATTATTGAAGATTAAATTGATGGATGTTGAATTATTAGAAAAAGAATATTGTGGTATTATTGGATTATGATTCTAATATGGATGGTTGACTTACTAATCTTGTAGTTGACAATCCTTGGACTTCAAACCCTCATGCCTTGTCACCCTAAATAAAACTCTGGTTAATACAATAGTACTGACTAGATGCTTTAATGGAAAAACTGTGCCTGGTCATGCTTAGACCAAAAAGGTTTGGTTTGGGGAATTTAGCCAAATATTCAACTCAGTTTGAAATTAAAGCCATGGCATTGTTTTGCCATGGAAATTTGTGCAAATGGCTGTTTTTGAAAAACAAAACAAAATGGAAAATTGGTTTGGCTTGGGCGAAATGGATGTTTGGATGGGTGCATGTTTATGCATGAGATCGATTCATTTCTATGATCGAAGCCCAGGGGTTTTATTGCAAAGTCGCCCAAGTCAATTAAGGACCGGTCTTCGAGCCGCGTCTTGCTAAGCCACATTGTACTACCATATGTCCTGAATGGGCAGGATCTGGCTAACTAATTTGCAACGTTTCACCGTGGTCGTGCCATCCGGTTGCGTGGGTGTCTTTTATGACCTACTTTTATGTATTCCCACCTAGCGCAAAAGGGGGCCTGAACCCGACAGGTTTCTATCCAAAGGGGGTGAAACCTTAGCGAGGCGAGACTACTGTGGGATGACGCATTATAAAGGCCTTATCACATGCTCTAGACTGCTTACCTAAGGTAATGAGCGGTGGTATCGACGGATGCCAAACCAACTAGAGAAGTCATGTCATATGGGTAAAGCTGTTCGAATAGTCGTGTCCACGGTCATGGACATGCTAGCAAAGCCACTCCAAGTTAGATTTTGGTTTTGATTTCAAAAGACTTTATCAATTGGTTCTGGATTTCTATCCAAATGGGAATTGGGCGGGTAGCCTTATGATAGGAGGGTATCCTTCACCACTCGATGATGAATGTTATCTGACTATAAAAACTTGAGAATTTAGAAAATGAATTTTAGTTATAGAATATCTACTTTGGAACTTAGTACAAGTATTTGCAAGTAAACATTGCTTTATGCAAAACAGCCATATAAGCCTTCTTTTGATATATCCCTGCATGTATTATAATTCTGTTATTGGGTGTAACTTGCGGAGTACATTCATTTGTACTCACTCTTGCTTAATAAAATGTTGTTCAAAGGAGAAAGACTTTGCACCTGCTGAAGCTCTCAACGACTAGGCCGCTACCCCAGTCAATTGCCTGTAGCAGATTAGCTGGGCTCTACTGCTTCTTGTTTCGTCTTCCGCTGTGTTCTGTATTGTTGGCTCGTAAGCCTTTCTGGTAATCAACTCTGTTATTTATTACTAAAGTTTTGTGATTATGGTTGTGGTACCATGTTTGTTTACTGTATGAGCTAGCCACTGATCATGGGACTAGTTCAGAAATGCACAGAGGATTTGGGGTGTTAATCCCAAGTCCTTACAGACGTCGTCGAATGCATCTGCATCTTCGACGGAAGTGGTATGCAAGCGAGATGGCAGAGGAATATCAAAATTGCCTACGGGCCGAATGACCACCACGGAGGTCAGTGCCGTTGGGGGTCCCTCTGAGTCCCAAGAAAGAAGCGGCGAGATTCCGGACCATGTGCGGGATACTTAGAAGGGAATGGGTCCCCATCACCACATCAAGCTAGAAGTCTCTGACGGACGTAGAGAGAGACCAGCTGTGGACTGAAATTTCAGGCTCGTTCACTATCCTAGAAGTAGACCAGGCATGCGTGGAACGGCAGGCGTCGCTCGCTTGAACACACGTGGAGGACCTTCAAGAGCACGCTTATCACGAAGTACGTGAACATAGGTTGGATGCCCTTCACGAAGTATCAATTCTTGTCACGGGATATATGGGATGCCTTTGTGCGGATGAAGACGATGGCCGAATTTCAGGAGCAAAGTGCGGCGCACAAAGCTCTCCAGGCACAAAACACTCACCCCCTCCCCACAAACTCGGCACCGCTGGGTACGCGGGTAAAACCACTGAATGGACGGCGGAGGACGAGAACGCAACCCAACCATTTGCTGAGATCACAGACGAGCGCGCTCGAAGCTGGTTAAGAGCGAGGGTATCAGCCACGTCTTCGGGCAGCATCTCTTTCACAAATCCGACAGACGAGGCAGTGTCCCAACATCTAGTTAAATATGTCGAACTACCTAGTTGTTAATAAGTCCATAACTTCATAGTGTCTATAATAATATGATGACCTCTTGCAGCATACATTGACTACCGATTCTTCCCAAGGCTCCTTCCAAGCAGACAGGGAGAAGGATATACTATCTACGACCCTGGGAAACAAGGAGCACCTGGGTCGCACGCGAGGCCTTGGGTTTATGTACCTTGGAGGGATGGATTCCGAGACGACTCCGACACGTATAGGAGTAGGAAGAGATCTAAGGCCGAGCACGAGGACCGGTTGGTACAGATGCTTACTGCAAAATTTCAAGGATAGATAACAAAATTGCAGGATTAAATGATCAACTCCTCAACCAGTCGCAAGCTGCCCCCGTTATTTTGGGAGCCAGTCCTCCTCAACATCAGAGTAGCGTTGCGTCCACGCATAATTCTGAACATGATGATGTCCAATTACCTATCGACGACATCAAGGTAATGTACATCTCTGGAATGCTCCAAATATAGACCTATAGGACACATTAGCTAATTGTGTATCGTTTTGTAGGAGCCCGCACCCTGTAAGCTCCAAGTGAGGATGATTGGGTCTATTTCTATTGAGTCTGGGCGGGGGATGACGTATCCATGCCAGAAAGGGATAGTGTAGCACGGTGCCCAGCTAGCGCAGGGTTACGCTAGGGTCCAGGTGGACAAGGTACATGACAATTTCATGGTTGTCCCGCTGAAGATTCACCCGAACGAAGACATTAGAACACTAGGGATGCCATATACACTTTTATCCAGTGATCCAAGAAGGACATCGCCCTGGACCCTGCATTGTCGCGATCTCGACATGACCATTCCTCTCCAACGGGACCCTCGATGACTCCACCTCAACCTTCGCTTCAGAAGGCCACCTCATCGGTTCCCGTGGAGAAGACGCCAAAGGAACAAGAAAAAGCGTGCCATCGTATCAATTCCCGAATCGTCTCACAGGAAGACGTGTAGCGAGCAAGCCGTTAAGGCCAAATCAAAATCGAAGAACATTAAGGCGCCTCCCAAGCCCGGGAAATACTCCTGCGGAAGTCCGTTGGCCCCCGACATAGTATTAGCCCACGCTGGAGTAGGTTGTCAGGCTTTGCATGTTTGGTACATCTGGAAGACCAAAGAGAAGGGGTGCGATACTGGAATCACCATCAGATACATGAAGGAGCATTTCTTCCACGAGCTGGGCCACTTCATCGTGGGCTTCGACGACTTATTCGACCTATTCAACCTCAATGCCCTCGACGCCTCGCTTCTACGTTGCTGGAGACTGTGTGTACAATCAAGTTCTACATTCACGTAATACCGATAAATATCACAACTCATTGCTTATGTATAGATACATGACAAAAAATGCTCGGGGATGGCGAGAACCGGTGGGTTTCCTCGACCCACACGTGGTCTCTAAGCAAAACATCACCGAAGACGCATCCTACATCGTGAAATACATAGCGACGGGATTGCTTGCTCAGGATGACAAGGACTACATACTAGTGCCCTACAGCCAGAAATAAGTGCTTCACTACTTGTTATACAAATTTCATTTGCACTTTATACGCAACATGAATTTAGGTTTAATGACTATAGCGACATACATAAGTAGGTTCCACTGGATCCTTTTAGTCATTGTACCAAAGAGAAATAAGGTAATATACCTTGATTCCCTACTCAACAAAACCCACGACTTCACCCTTGTGGAAGGAATACTCGACAGGTATACTCATTTCCTCCATACATAACTCTATTGTAGTCTTCCTTCGTCTGAAATGGCCGAGGATAAATTTTTGGAATCATGTAGGTTGTTCGACGCCTATGTTGCTGAGGGAGGGCCATACAGGGGATCGAGCGCCACACTGCAACACAAGAAGCGATTTCCGATACGAGCTACAACACAATAATCGTATATCACACTTTGTAATAATCTCTCTCGAACTGACTATACCTATATATGTAATTCTATTTTTGCAGTGCCACCAGCAAAAACAAAATCACCTATGTGCATTCTACGTTTGCCGTGGCAACAAATCATGGGTGCTAAGACAAATGATCCAGAGGTTTGTCAATCTCACAATAATTGTTTCCTAATTATAAATTTAATTATATATGCTTACTACTTTACTCCTGCTAGCGACAGGGCATGATACTCGATTTAGATTCATTCGCTATGATCGAGATATCGGAGGTTCGAGGAGCGCTCTGTGGCTTATTCAAGACGGAGACCGTTAACGCCAACGGAGAGTTTCACTCCGTCCACACTGCTAAACGACCTTCAAATAATTGATTCAATTGTAATTCACTTTGAGTAGTTGTAATTCAATTGTAACTCTAGCGACAATACTTGAACATATTCTTTTGTAATTGATTTTGAGTTGTAAATGATCACTTTGAGTTGTCAACAATTGATTCATCTGTGATCTATCTGTTTTCTGCTTGCTTGTTTTCAGAGGGCATGGCTAGTCATTCCTGAGACCAGAAAAAATTTAGTTTGGTATGATGAACTATCACAGACGATTTTTTGTATAAATCGTTTGTGAAGGTCTACTATCACAGACGGTTTCCACCAAGAACCGTCTATGAAGGAATACTATCACATACAGTTTCCACCAAGAACCGTCTGTGGTAATATCCCTTCACAGACGGTTTCAACTAAAAACCGTCTATGTTGTGCCTTATCATAGACGGCTCAAAAACCGTCTGTGATAACCACCTGTTATCACAGACATACAAATTCAGACGATTCAAAAACAGTCTATGATGACGGTTCCGAACCATCTGTGATGAACTTTTGTGTAGTAGTGGTGATACAATCATCTCTATGATTGCCTCTAGGGCATATCACCAACATCGTTCACCACTTATACCTAGGAATATGTAACAACAGATGGAATACGAGGAGTATTACCCTCGTAGAATTGAAACCTATCATAGGTTAGGTCCACCTGCCACTGGATATCATCGTCTACGATCACCTGGTGACGTCAGCCCTTCTTTCCTACAAAGAAGGCGTCATCATATTATTACCCGATGTCGGGCATTCTCGCCTGACCTTCGAGCAATTCACGGGCCGCCGAGGTTTCGACCTGTGAACATGGAAAAGTTTGATAGGATCACAAAATCCCATCGAATTTCTTCAGATCTATACAACCATTGTTCGAGCAGCAGCAGTAGGATAGCACGTTATGGTGAATTACTTCCCTGTTGTGCTCAAAGGATCTGCTCGGTCATGGTTGTTAAATCAATCGCTAGAGTCGATCTATTCGTGGCAACATCCCTGAGATCTATTACTAGCTAATTTCTAGAGCACTTACAATCATCCCGGAAAGGAGGATGACCTCCACAGGATGGGACAAAACTCATATGAAACTTTGTGTTAGTTCATCAGGCGTTTCTATCAGGTTCGTAATTTCATACCTGAGGTTTCTGACTCTTCTGTTATCAGTGCCTTCAAGCAGGGAGTCCGTAGTAGAACAATCACAGAAGACATCGCTTTAAATCCTCCAGCTACTGTCGCTGAGCTTTTTCAGATGGTCAACTGATACGCAACTGCTTCAGAAGCGGTCGAGTGGAACAAAACCATCGATCGAGATGATAAAGATTCTCAAGAAGCACACGAAAGTAGCAAAAAGAAGGACAAGAAAACCAAGAAGTCCAAGAGCAATACCAAAGGCGAAAAGCCTCAAATCAATAACTCTTAGAAAGTCTTGGATGTACTGTAAGCGATAAAGAGCCTCGAAACTCCAAACCATAGTCCGACTGGGGCAAGGGTAAACGCTCCGAACAGAAGAATGACAAGCCTAGGTGGTGTTCTTTCCATAAAAAGGAAGGACATGCCCTTCGTAATTGCCGAGTTTTTCAACGAAAGCTCGAGGACTACTATACCGGCAAATGACCTCTTCCTACACTCGAGGAGGTTGGGCAAACGAGTGGTCAAAAGCAGTCGAATGACGACGAGGAGATGCCGTTCCAAGATCCAAAGCACACTATTGACCATATCTATGGACGATCTTCGGTATACGAGTCAAAGCGACAACTCAAGGCTGTCAAACGTGAGATAAACTCCATTGACCCTCCTCTTGTCAATAAATTACCAAAGTGGTCGGAAGCCACCATCTCTTTCGAGAAGGGTGATTGTACAGTCCCTTCAACTCGACCAGGACGATTTTCTATCGTGGTCGAGCCTACCATCAACAACTATCGAGTAAATCGTGTGTTAGTTGATGGTGGGAATTCATTAAACATATTATTTATGAGTGTCTTGGATGAAATGCAGTGCCTAGAACCAGGGTAAAACCTGTACGATACTCATTTCATGGGATCGTACCGGGGTCTTTGGCCAAACCTATTGGCTAAGTTTATCTTCCAGTAATGTTTGGTTCTCCAAACAACTTCAGGACAAAAAAATTTCTTTTGATGTGGTCAATTTCGATATGGCATACAATGCTATACTCGGAAGGCCAACTTTGGCACGATTCCTAATAGCTGCTCATTATAGTTATCAATGTCTCAAAGGAATAATCACAGTCCGCTGTAATAAAAAGATGGTGCTTACATGCGACTGAAAATCCATCGAGATGGTTGGGCAGATACCAACTCGGGAAGCAAGCAAAAGTCAACCTTCGACCAAGCAGTCAAAGCCTAAAGCTGCACCAAAGCCGAACGATCAAGTCAAAGAAGTTCCCTTGGATCCAGAGGAGCCTTCAAAGACTGTTCGCATTGGAGTTACTTCCGACCCTAAATAGGAAGACGCCCTCGTCATCTTCCTCTAAGCTAACGCAAATGTCTTCACGTGGCAAGCATCCGACATGTCTGAAGTCCCCTGGGAGGTGATCGAGCACATGCTAGCTTTACGATCAGACAATAAATTCGTAAAACAAAAATTACAGAGATTTGCACCAGATCGACGAGATGCTATCAGATCGAAATTAGACAAGCCACTAAGGCATGCTTTATAAGAGAAGTCGACCACCCAGAGTGGTTGGCTAATCCTGTAATAGTTAGAAAGTCTTATGGTAAGTGGCGTATGTGTATAGACTTTACTGATCTCAATAAAGCTTGTCCAAAAGATGATTTTCCTCTTCCTCGTATTGATCAATTGGTTGATTCAACACTGGTTGTGAAATAATAAGTTTCCTAGATGCATATTCTGGTTATCATCAGATTAGTATGTGTCTAGATGATGAAAAAAAGATCACATTTATTGCACTATTTGGAATATTTTGCTATGTCAAAATGCCATTTGGTTTAGAAAATGTCGATGCTTATTTTCAATGCATGATGCAGACGACTTTTTCACCTCAACTAGGCTGAAACTTGGAAGCCTATGTTGACGATCTAGTCGTAAAAAGCATCAAGCGCCTTAACCATATTTCTGACCTGCATGAAACATTCGACATCCTCATAAAACATTGTTTAAAACTCAATCCTGAAAAGTGTATGTTTGGAGCCTCTTCAGGAAAATTACTTGGATTCTTTGTTTCTGCACAAGAAATCGAAGCAAATCCTGAAAGCATAAAGGCCATTGAACAAATACGCTCTTTGACCACGAAGAAAGAAGTCCAAAAACTTAAAGGATGCATGGCGACTTTAAGTCATTTCTTTGCACGACTGGGAGGAAAAAGACTTTCTTTCTTTAAACTTCCAAGGAAACATGAGGGCTTCGAATGGTCAGAGGAGGCAAACACAACATTTGAGGATGTTAAGATGTATCTTACAAGTTCTCCTGTTCTGGTTTCTCCAGAACCAGAAGAGACACTCTTAATTTATCTAGCTGCCACGCTACTAGCAGTGACCGCAGTACTGGTTGTCAAACGTGAAAACGTTCAACGACCAGTTTCTTATGCAAGTGAAGTTTTACACGGGCCTAAGGAGCGATACCATCAGGTCCAAAAACTCTTATATGCCCTCCTCATCTCTTTGAGAAAACGAAAGCATTATTTTCAAGCGCGCAAGATAATTGTGTCATCTGAGTTTTCCTTAGGAGAGGTCCTCCAGAACCGGGAAGCAACAGGACACATGGCAAAATGATCAGTTAAACTTGGAGAGTTCGACCTCCATTTCATGTCCCGAATGGCCATTGAATCCCAGATCTTGGTAGACTTTGTCGCCGAATGGACAAATCCTGAACCTGTTTAGGATCCCTAGTACGAATCCCATGACCAGTAGACAATGTACTTTGATGGGTCACTTACGCTAAGTGGCTTAGGGGCTGGGGTGGTCCTGAAATCTCCTACAAGAGAAACCTTAAAGTATGATATTCAATTAAACTTTCCTGCCACTAACGACGTCGTAGAATACGAAGGTTTGCTGGCTGGCATACGAGCAGTGAAAGCGCTCGGGATTCGACGACTACTTGTGGGAGGAGACTCTCAACTAGTTGTGAATCAGGTTGGAAAAGAGTATCTGTGCTCAAATCCGACAATGTCTCGATACTTGTCGGAAGTCAGGAAGCTTGAAAAGCATTTTTTCGGTTTCGAGAAACAATATATCCCTCGAAAGGATAAATTTCTCACTGACCAGTTAGCTCGAATGGCTTCTTTCCGATCACAAGTAACGAAAGGAATCTTTTTGGAATAGCTCCAGAAGTCGTCTCTGATCGAATCACCAGAAACATCTTCTATTGAGACAACCTCTCTAGAATACAAAGATACATGTATGAATCCCATCTACGAGTATCTTCAAAAGGGTACAATACCCGATGACGATCTTGAGGTTGATCATTTACCCCACAAGGCCAAAATGTATACTTTGGTCGAATGAGTCCTATGTAAACAAGGTACTCAAGGGGTTCTCATGCGATGTATATCGCAGAAAGAAGGATTAACTCTCCTTCACGAAATACATGGAGGCATCTGTGAAACTCATGCTTCTTGCAGAACGTTGGTCGGAAAAGCCTTTCGACAAGGTTTCTATTGGCCAACCGTCTTCTATGATGCCAAAGAGTTGGTTAAAAAGTGTGTATAATGCCAGTTTCATAGCAGGTAGATATACCAAATGACTCAGGCATTGCAAACCATACCTCTCTCTTGGCATTTTGCAAACTGGGGGCTCGATATCCTAGGACCGTTCCCAAAGGCATCAGGGGGCTTCGAGTTCTTTTTTGTGACTATTGGTACATTCACAAAATAGATTGGAGCTGAACCTGTGACTGGGATAACAACGGAAGCAGTCAAAAGGTTCATGATGAGAAGTGTAATTACTCGATTTGGTATTCCAAGTCGAATAATTACAAATAATTGTACACAATTTTTTAGCACAAAATTCCAAGAATTTTACGAAAAATTGGGTACCAAGTTGTGTTACGCCTCTGTCGCCCACCCACAAAGCAATGGGGCAGTCGAAAGAGCGAATGACCAAATCATGTAGGGTATCAAAACTCGTGTCTTCAACTAGCTTATAAAGCTCTCAGGAGCTTGGGTTAAAGAATTATCCTCAGTATTATCGACAATGCGCACAACTTCTAGTCGGGCTACAGGAAAAACACATTTTTTCATAGTTTTTCCATCGGAACTAAAGATTAGGTCGACAAGGGTCGAAAATTTTAACAACTCTAGCCTGGGACAACTTTGAGCAAATGACATCAACGTACTCGAAGAGAAAAGGAATCAAGCTTTAATCCATTCGGCAGTTGTCGGGACCCAAAAATACAATTCTGGACCCTCTGTGTTTAATGCACTAATTCAGGATCACGCTAGTGCACACAAGATCAACAAAGATGGATATCGATCCACACAAGCTTAATAGTAACATAAACGAATAATTTGATTAATAATAATGGTTTGACCTTACTACGAAGTTTACAATTATTAAGCCACGCAGGCTAACAGAGAAATAAAGCAAAGGAAGCGAAGCGGCAATGAGATCCCATCGATTCACCACAGAACCGATCGATCTAGACCCCACGATCGTGCACCTTCGATAAACTCCTCATCGAATGCTAGCGAAGACTCCTCCTCTTCGCTTGATTTAGTTTAAAGCAAGCGTGAGTACACATCAGCTTGCAAGTCACACCACGTAAATGCAATTATACATGCAGCTTATTACAAGGGAATGGCATTTTGTGGTTCTTTGCTGTAAATGCAACATTTGCGATTGAATACAAATAATAGATTGAAAGCAAGTAAAACAAATAGACAATAATAATTTAACAGTTTGATTTCACAAAGACACACACTGACCTAAACAGATTATTCACATAGCCATATGATTTAGATCACACGGCTCCTTCCCACACGCTTTATGAAGATCTACCCTCGTGTGAAATCCCGAGCATTATCTATGATCATGACGCGCTATTCAATAGATTGTTTACACTCTGCAGAGTTTGTTACCCACAAGATACAACCGGTGTTGCAAGCACTAATCGTAATAAAGCATTTCGTAAACTTCATCTTAACATAGATGCTCCCGATGTGCTTACGCCATACCAAACCATACGGTGTATGGTACAACACACACCGATTGGACAGGAAGCGGTGAACCATCCATGATGCGACTACATGGTAGCACACACCTCCACCCTTTTCACATAGCCTAACCCATCGCTCGAGCAATCAATGCCAAGAATTCAGATCTTACTATGCTAGGCCCGGCCCCATAACATGCATGTGGTAAATGCGGAAGGGCTCGATTCAATGGCGCACAAAGTTCAAATCCTTAAATGACCGAGGCAAGACTTCCAAATTCTAACTAAGGCACACAGATTAATTTGACACACTGATTCATATTCCCATATCACATAGCCACCATGTCACACAGCTTCCCACCACTTGCCTCACCCAAACCTTTTACCACCGGTTGATTTAAGTGCAACACATGCCACAAAGACACATAGTACACACATATTATTACAAAGTTACATAGTCACTTAGTCAAGTTGATAATTGCAACTTTATATGAATAAATGATTCGTGGCATGGCTAAGCAACCTAATCGCATCTAACCAACCCACGTTGGTGCTACAATATTACCAACTAAATATCAACTAGGGTGATAAAGGATCAAGGCATAACAATTATACAAGGAAGGCATAACAAATTGGATTTAATAGCTAATCCCAAAAGTATTTAAATAATTACTTGAAATAAAATGCAATACTTTGAAATAAAATAATATTTAGAAAACTGGGATTCAATCATGGTCAAAGCATGACTTGCCTTGGAACAGGTCTAGAAATTGATCTTGGACTTGGACTTGTTGTGCTCCTTCTTCTTCAAATCTTCCAGAAGTGTCGAAGTCTACTCGCAAACGAAGCAAACTAACAAACTAAATAAATAATAGAGGCAAAACAACTCCAAAAAAATAAATAAAAATATCCATTAAACAGATCTTGAATTTATAGGAATTTAGAAATTTGAATGGACTGATTTGGAGTTCGGATGCAAAAGTTATGGGCTTTGGAAGTTTGAATCTAAAGAAAAACCCTAAAATTGAATTATACGAATTTCCTAATTATTTCTCAATAGAAAAATCAGAATATTGCGCCGCCGGCGTCAAGGATTTTCGGGAAAAAGATAAATAAAAAGGAAAATCTGACGTGTGAGACCCGCACGTCAGTGACATGGCTCACGGTAGACTAGGTCTACCGAGCCTCTGGATCTGAATTGGGGCTGGCGTGGCGCTGACGCGGCGCCACCTAGGACGACATGCACGCGCCACGGAGGCTAGGGTGCTGAGGTGGCTGCTGACGCGGGTGACAGCGAGTGCGGCGGCGCTCGGATCCCAATGGCAACGGCGAACAGCGGCGTCTCACCAGTGGCGGGTGGTACGAGAGGGTAGCTGGCGCTATTGCGAACCTCTGGGTGCAACTCCGGGTGGTCGGGGACGACGGAGGCAGCCGGCGGTGAGCTACGAGCGTTGTCGGACGGGGTCTCCGATGGCGCCCAAATGACGCACTTAAGGGTCCTGGATGGCTCAAGACGAGGAAGGCGCGGTGCACTCCCCGAAGCAATGCGTCACCGACGGCGAAGGAATTAGAGGTTTAGGGTTTCGGTGACCAAAACTCAAATCTCAAATCGCGGCAGCGCAAGGGCTCGGGAGGGGAAATTGGATGAGGGGTTTTGGAAAGGGTGGCAGGGCGATCCCAGGAGTCCTATTTATAGGGTCCGGGCGGCCTCGAGGTGGCGTGCCGGCGGCGAAGATCAAAACCGCCCGAAATGAGCGGACGGGGAAAATGGGATAGAGACGAATTCGAATTTCGAATTCGTTTGAAATGAGTGCGGGGAGGATAGGGCTTCTAGATGGCGTCGTCCGCGCGAAGAATCGGGGCCATTTCCCCTTTTGTCGGACGAGCTGGAGAAGGGGTCCATGGCGGCGTCGGACGCACGTGGGTGGAGAAGAAAGCGGCTCGGAGACGACGACCTCGGCGGGCCCTTTGGCAATGAGACCAGGAGCGCCCACGTGGCAAGGAGTGAGGCGTAGGCTTGTGTGAAGATTCAGGCTCCACCAAGATCGGACTGACTCACGGAGAATGGGCCGGGGTGAACAGGAATGGGCCGAAGAGGAGGATTCGGCTCGACACTATTAGGAGATTTTAAATAACTTTTCTATTTTAGAAAATACCAGAAATTCCAAATGGCAATAGAAATTAGCAAATGAACTTGGAAAAATTCTAGAAAAATCTAGAAAATATATCTAAGCACATAGAATCCAAATAAAATAGTTTTGACCATTGTTCATGTTGACTTTAGTCATATTAAATTGTTTTGTTACTAAAGGACCATATTTAAGCTTTTAAATTAAATTCAAATTAATCCAAATGGTGAATTTTCTCACTACAACTATTCAAAGGATTTTTAAAGCTCAGAAAATTGGGATGTTACGGCAGTCTACCAACAAGCGCTACGCAAATACTACGATCGTAAGGTCCAACCTCGTAGCCTTGTTGTAGGTGACTTCGTATTGAAAAAGATTCAATCCCAGTCTAATCGGAACAAACTTTCTCCCAAGTGGGAAGGTCCTTACACAGTGGTCGAAGTAACACGACTAGGCTCAGTACGACTAACAATGCAAGATAGCCAAGTCCTTTCTAACTCTTGGAACATTGACCTACTATGCAAATTCTATGTGTAACTTCTTACTTTCTCAATAAAGTGTATGCTTTCTCCAATCTTTTATTATCATACCTTGAGCAATGCGTTGATGATTTTTTTCGATCTTGTTTTACAACAGCTTGGTTTTCTTTATACCGGTCGAAGGAAGGTAACATCACCTAGTCGAAGTCTTTCCTCTCTACACGTGGTCCAGCCCACTGGAAGGAACTTCCTAGCATCGACTCTTTCCTAACTTTTTGTCACCAACAAAAAGAAACTGAGTTCAACAAATGTTGGTCGAAATAATTTATAGCATGCTCTTTTTGACATAGTTGATGTTTTCTCTCGAAAAAATTCTCTAAGAAGACTAAACTTCAATTTGTTTGATGACTTTTAGTAAACTTGATTTGTTTAAACCTGGTTGGAGGAACAAACACCACCTAGTAGAAGCCTTTCCTCTCTCAATGTGGTCCTACCCACTATAAGGAACTTCCTAGCGTGTGTTGTTTCTGACTCTTGCTATGAGTACAACGAAATAGAGTTTCCAAAGAGAAGTCGAGCAAAATTTTAAAACACACTCCTTTTCTTTGTCCAACTAATGTTGACACTCTCGATTTGACTCACCTGGTTGGAGAAAGTAACTCATATAGTCGAAGTCTATCCTTTCTACATGTGGTCTTGCCCACTAGAAGAAACTTTCTAGTGTCGATCTGTTACTAACTCTTGTAACTAGTACATGACAATTGCGATTGACAACAAGAGTCGGATAAACACCTCCTAAGCAAACCCTTTTTAATACTATTTACTTAGTTTATATAATTAAACTGAGTAAATAGTCAGGGGCTATGATAAAGTTATTAATATGATTTCAATTCTTAGTCTTAAATTCATTTCTTTCTTTTTCTATTATCGTATGAGTTACTAACCACTCGATGAGACAATTTGCAGGAAAAAGAAGGTTTATATTCATAAACAAAATATTGTCTTTACAATAATTTTCCCTATTACAAACTACTTTGATGAAGGAGATCCAATATGCATCTTCTCTGCGACCTTCTTGCTGACCGGTTGCACCTCTTCCATCAGTTGCGCTGCCTCTACTTTAGGGCAGTCGAAATCAATTTCGATGGGTTGCAGACTACGATTACGGTCATATGCCTTAAGTTTTACCAAAGCATAACTCACTGCACTTTCGACCGCTTCTCTTATCGAATCAGCTTGATTGGCCTTTAGAGTGGTTATCAACTCCTCCAGAGTTCCAACTTGTTGTCCAATGGTACTCGTTTGTGAGACCACAGTGTCTTCAAGAGGAGTGACCTCCTTAGCACCTAGTCCTCCGAGCACATTGTTAAGGAGGGAAATATTGTCTTGAAGATTGATCTTCATCGACTTTATCTCCTCCTAACTACGAGTCGAAACTTCTTGGAGTCGTTTTATTTTGACTGCTTGCTCTGAAAAAATAGAGTACTGCCAGTAAGAAAGATATTTCATAATTATCAGTAAAAAAATTGGTCGTAGGTAAAGAATTTCTTACCTACTAGTCGAGAATCGAGTTTCTTGATGTCGTCGTGAGAAGCAGCATTCTTTGTGCACTGCTCTTTCCACGACTTTATGCTCTGGTCTTTTTCTTTCCTGATACGAGTGAGCTCGTTTATTACCAAGGTCTTTTCTTCGGACCCGATTTTGAACTTACCCAAATCAACCTCTTTTTCTAAAAAGAAAAAAAGAGTTAGAGAAAGAAAAGAAAGTCATTAAGATGAATAGTCTTAAGTTCAGAACTTACTATTTATTTCATTCTGCAACTTGCTAGCTGCAGAGTTTGCCTCCTAAAGTTTCTTCAGCACGTCTTGGTTTTCTTCTCTTAGCTTCCGCGTCTCGACTTTTTCGTAGTTGAGTGCATCAGCCAAGGTCTTTTCATCGCTTTTAAACCTGCAAAGGTTAAAATAGACATGAAAACTGAACTGGTAGTCGAAGTTAAAAATACTATTTGTAACAGTAATTTACCATCTTATTGCATTCTCGCAGAGCTCAGCTTTCTGTTGTCTTAACAGTGTAAGTTGTCTGTGGTATTCATCAACAGTGACAACTTGCTCAAAGGCTCTCTGAACAGAGAAAGATAATGAGAAACAAAAAAAAATCCAAATATGAAAATGTTTGGTATTGAGTACTTACAAAGATGGTTGACCGAGCAAAATTGGTATACACCCTCTGGGAATCTTTAAATTCATCAATGTCATTGACCTGGTCCCACCATATCTTTTGAAGACTTTCGTCATAAAAAATATGTCCCCTATTAGAAATATCATTGGGGTGTGGGACTCGATCATGAGATCTGAACGAAGAAGATCCCACGACGAGTGGTCTAAGGAAGGCTGGAAAGAGGTCAAAGGAGTCTTCTTCGTTGTCGATAGCAGATACGACTCCCCCTTGAGGGCATGGAGGAATGTTCACTTCCACGACTTCCTTTTCGGCACAACGGTCGGAGGTTCCTTCTCCATCTTGACCTGGTGCTTCTGGCGATTGTAGGACCAAGTCCCTTGTCCGATTATTGATATCCTCAATAATCGGCTCGATCACCATAGCAGCTGGATCGTCCACCATCTTTGCCTCTGTTTCCACAACCACGTTAGTGATCGTGGATACTCCAGCGGCAATAACTTCCTCTGTTGCCACCACAGGAACAGTGGTCGACACCTCGACCACCTCCGCTGTTGTCTCATCTACTGCATAAGAAACAATTTTTGCCTCTACGACTGTAGGAGAAATAATCACGGGCTTCTCGACAGGAGCATCCCTGGGGGTTGAAGCAGAAGAACTAAAAAATTGCAAGAAGAAAATATGTCAAGTTATGTCAAGAAATGGTACATATTATCTTTATACATTCAATATTTACATACCTTGGCTTTCTGGAAACAATCTTGAATCCAGAAGAAACCTTCCCCAAGGAAGATTTCTTTTTCTTCTTCTCTTCGACCGCCTCAATTCTTGTAACACCTTCAGCCTCTAGAAGGTTTTTAGTGTCACGAGATTGAGAGGTCAAATATTCTTCGACCACGTCTGGTTGAAAGTCTTGTTGAGGGGTTGGGACCTCTACAACTACATCCAGTCGTAGGACTTAAGCCAAAGCAACAGCTCCCAAAGCTTCCTGCCCCTCTTGATGATCGAAACTTGTTTCGACCACTTGAGGGACAGCACTTGCCTCGACCATAGGCTCTGCTGCCGCAATAGTATCCTTCACAAAAGATACAAAGCTCTTCGAATTCTCCTTTTCGAATTGCTTGACAAAGTCGTGAGAAGCATAAACTAAAAAAGTCTTATTGTTGTAATAGAATGGTACCTTGGTCTTGGGGGCTTTATGCTTAAGCACTTCGACTGCCCCTCTTTTCTCTACAGCGATCACATCTGCAAAGAATTTACCGAAGGGGCTGGTCGGAGGGGGAGCAGAGCTCAAACCTTCACTTTTTTTATCAGCGACCTTCACAAGGTGTCGCTTTTTGGCCAGAGGAGCTCTGACTTCCTCTAGCCCTACTACGATAGCCATTGATTCGACCTCTTGGTCATCTTGGCGGTTTGCCATGCCTACTTTCTGCAAAGGTCATAAAAGGAACATTTCTTAATTGTCGAATTCTTCGACTACAGAGCCCTAAAGATGAAATCCATTTTGATTACCTTTAGGCGTTCTTCCCTTTCCTTTGTGGACACAACCACCAGAATTTGAGGAACCACTATTGTGGGTGATGGAGCTTTCTCACAAACGAGTTTGACTCGGGCGTCAATCTCTTTTTGTGGAAGATCTACAAAGGTAAAGAAAATAATCAACAATTAAGCTCGAAATTAATCAAAAGGAGCTAAGTTGAATTTTTTTACCTTCTTCAAAATCTCTGGTTGGGTCAGCGGTCCCCGAGTACCTCCACCTGGGGTGTGCTTGATTCTTCAGATGACTGATGCGGCGCGTGATGAAATCTTTCACCACGTGCTATCCGATAAGCCCATCTTCCTTCAAGTCTTTTATGACATGAATATAGGGATAATCCAGTCGAGGTTGCTAGGAATTGAATTCCAGGAGGAACTCTTCTCAACAGCTTTACCCACGAAGAAGAGGATGTCTTCCTTAGTCATTTCCTAGTAAAACCACCTATTTTTCCATTCCGACTATGATGATCGAGATAAAAATCTGAATGTACTCCTTCGACTTCCCGTCACGAAGCTTCAGACTGCAGCTACCTATGATTCCAGTCTGCTTGCTCATCCTGTAATAATACTGGAAGAGCTCCAAATCTAGGCGAATTCCCAAATAGGCTTCGCATTGGTACACGAACACACTCAACATTGTGATGGAATTGAGAACAAGATTCATCAATTGTACCCTAAAGTGTTCTAGTACAAGTGTAGGAAAGGGGTGAGCAGGCAATTGAAAGCCACATTCATAGTACGCTTGGAATACTGGGATGGTACTGATCTCACTCGAGGGCCAATGCTATCCAGCAGCTTCGGTCCACTTCACATAGGCCTTCTTCGGGATCTTCTCAGTTGCGATCAAAGATTTCATCTTCATCGTATCCATTTTCGATTTCTCCCACTTAGAAGCGATTTCGGCCATCTTCTTTAGGTGAGATCGATTGGGATTTGAAAAAGTTTTTGGAGAGATTGTGATTTGGTTGGCGACGGAGAGGGCAATAACTCGGAGAACAGTCGAAGCAAATGAGGAAAGTAAAAACCCTAAATCACACCTGTAGTAGATTTTTATAGCCACGCACCTGAGTTGAAAATCGTGGGAACCTAACAGTTGCTACCTCTTTGGGAACTGCTCCAACAAACAAATCTGTGAGAGCCTATTCGGATTCTTTAATTTGTCTGTTCGGGAAAAGCAATTCTGTCTTTTATAACTCAAGCAAAATTATTTTCTTGACCAAATCTATTTTTGGTCAAATGAAATATCAGTCGAAAAGGCCTTACTTCCGACCACTATTCTACAACCTCTTTTTTCGAGTAAGTTATTTTCACTTGAAGTTGAGGGGCTAGATGACGAGGATCTAATAATCCTCAATTATTCATTTATCTGTAATTCTTATTATAGATAACAATATCATTATACTGCTCTTAAGCATACCCCCTAATGTTAATAAGGGAGAAACTAAGCTCGGTGGTCATAAGCCTTTCTACGACCACCCCATGGTCGTAAGCCTTTCTACGACCAGGTCGACTACGACCACCCTGTAATTGATAAAGCCTACAAACATGGAATCTTATGCGCTGTGTTTAGAACACAAGGCAGTTAATAAGCGCAATTATTCTCTGGAATAACTACGTTACGCCTCTGTCTCTGACGATAACTGCCAGGCGACGTGGTGGCATCATAACCCTAACAATAACTTCCATCAACATGCGTGTTACACCAAACGACGAGGTGCCCCTTGGCCTGGAGAAACTGCCACCACTTTGGGAGCTATATAAAGGCTAAAGTCAGCAGACATGAGGGGAGAGAGGATCAAGAGGAGGAGGAGACATTAGGCATAATTCTTCGGCTTCTTGATTGTAATCATTTAGTCAATACAAGAACAAGGAGTATGGTTCTTATTCTCTCTGGAGAAGGCCTGAACCTATCTAAATCCATGTGTTATTCTCTGCGTGCCTCGAGACCTAGGAAACCCTTGAATATTCATACGTAAGATCAATACTAGATCATCGACAATTGTAAACTAGGAAAATAGCAAGATGGCTCTAAAAATTATATCAAAATTCCAGAGTAGCTAAATAGGGTGTGTAGAGCCTGACTAAAATATTCCTAGCTTCATTTATGTTCTCATTTTTGCACAGTAAATATTATGTATATGTCGAAATAATATTTGAAATATGTATCATCTTAAATTTCAGGTATGGCGACCCCAGGAGACGATGCGTAGTGGTCATACGAGCTGTTTGACCAAGCCATTGACGCGACTCACTGTAGCTGCCTCAGTATCATCCTCTCGCAAGAGGGCGAGCAGTCCATTGAGCTTAGTGCATTGTAGCTGTGCACGCCCATGAGGGCATGGAGGGTGGACCTACGTTGGGTTCTGCGGTACATATAGTTCTGATCTTCTTGTAATTAGTTACGATTTGACTTGTGTGGGTGGACTCACCTATGTTCTTAATCCTTTCGACACAAGTTGAGAGTGGTAAGCCTACTTCCACATAGCAGGCCTTTCTAACTTGCTAATTCTATGAACAGAACGATCTCCAATGGGAGATGCACGAGTTGGCGAGCTCCATGCATACTCGGACACTTGGGGAGCGCTTCATCATGACAACGCAGGAGACTAGACAACTCATGGACCGGTCCCTGGAGGGGACGAGGCGAGCCATCCAGCTTACGTCGTGTCATAGGCCGACGAACATGGCAGACCAAGTAGTTCGTGGATAAGGGTGAGCCACAGTGCATCACACCCCACGGCTCCTCACCCGGACATGGCAGGTGGATCCTCATGGCACCGTGCCGGGAGTACCCCAACGCCAACTCAGTTCGCAGTTACACCTGAAACACTTACGTCTGGTTGTTAATTTCGAACTCCTCTAGTTACTAACAGCATTTTCTTCTAGCAGGTCCACAGTACCATCCATAACAAGGGCAGGACTACGTCGAGCCGTCCGCTACGATGCAACAATCTGGTATGTCTATGTTGTTTACATGCATAACATACTATTTCAGCACTTCCTTCTTGTTTATATGCATAACGTGTTGTTCGACAGGTCGTAGACCCCTACCGGACAAGGTGCTAGGGTCGTATAGGAGGGAGCAAACTCCGAGGACTACGATTTCACTCAGGAGTGGGCGCTACAGCGAGCGTGCAGTGGGCCTTCACACGGGAGAGCAGTCAGGTCTTCGTTGGGGCTTTATAGCTGCACGGTGCGCCAGGCACCCCCTCGGGACACACCCTCTAGGGATGCCCCCTTTGGCGACACCCCCTCAAACTACTCATGTCGATAGGGTACCTCGGCTGCCAGAGCCTTTGACGTATTCGCACTAGCGTCTGTAGCCCTGGGGCGAGGCTAGGGGCCACACGTGGGGTACACCCTAAGAGGGTTCGAGAGTAGATGTATCAGTCTTGTTATGTAAATATTAATTTATATACAACTTACATTATGCTAGTCTCGTGTTTCGATACTATTTGTTCTTGTTGTGTGTACACGTAACCGTGTGAGGGAGTCAACGTCGCGACACCCCACGCCACCCCAGTTCTATCCTTTTTGTACGTGAAATGACTACACCTTGTTCGCAAAGTATGTTGCGTATTTTTCATATTCAGCCGTCGAATAGGGCTAATTTTGATATTGCGCCACCGAATGATGCTATTTATAATATTGCATCGCCGAACGGGGCTATTTTCGACATTGCACCGTCGTAGGAGGCTATTTATAATATTGTGTCGCTGAATGAGGCTATTTTTTATATTGCGCCGTTGAAGGGGGCTCTTTTTTATATTGTGCCGCCTAAAACGCATTACAAATATATTTGGTCACATTGGAACTCATAAATTTTTCTCTACCAAAATTGTAAATTTAATTTAATTGCAAAAAAGGGAATCTGTCATATTTCAAATGGCGACAGGTTCCCTGTTCACTATTTACAGTGGCGACATGGCACCTGTTGCCATTTCATCTGGCGATAGGCTCCTGTTGTCGTTTGAAATGGTGGCAGGATGGCATTTTTGCAACAAAAAAAATTGACTACTTAATTTTGTAATTATTAATTAAAAAATATTTTGAAAAATCCCTCCTCGACGGCGCGACACTCCTGCACCTCTTCATCACTGTCGTCCACTACGCCCCCCCTCCCCTCACCGAGGACCACACCATCGAGAAGCTCCTCCTCCTTCACGTCGAGATCATCAACAAGCGCGCCGCCACCTCCGGCCGCGTCTTCTCGGAGATGATCCTCATCTCCCAGAACCTCCACAATAATATATAGCTTCATGCAGGTATGTTTTGTTGCAAGAGTTGCTCAATTTGTTGCAACAGTCTCTCGAAATGTTGCATTTAGTATTTTTTATTGTGGTGATATTTGTTGCATCGAATGTTATGACAAGAGGTGTTTTCTTGTTGCAATGGTGTTTTTAATTTGTTGCACAAGAGTAAACATTTTGTTGTAGCCCTTCATCATTTGAATGTTGCATCATTGATCTAAAAATGTTGCAACAATTATTTTCAGATGTTTCCACTGTTATTTTCAAATGTTGCAATGTTGTACAAAATTTGTTTGTATGGGATATTGGAACTAGTTTTTAAAAGTGTAACTAGGTTATATACTGATGGTTTCATGCAATTTCGGTGAGAATATGGTATTTTTCCTAATATTTTTGCTTGTTATTGTATTATTATTTGTGTATTTTGTTGCACACGTGAATTGAAATTGTTACACACATTGTCTACGAATGTTGCACCGAAGCGTACGATAGAACGTCCGAGCGCTAGTTGCTCCCAAAAAAACCTCATTACAAAAATCCGGGAAGTGTGACAACAAATTAGTGAGCTTGCAACAAACCCCTGACCCAGTGCAACAAACATGAAAACACAACTTTAAATTGCAACAAAATGAGAACCATTGTTGCAACAAATATTGGAAACTACTGCAACAAAAATAAAATCTTGTTGCAACAATGAGAAAACATCCAAACACCTGCAACATTTTGAAGGTAGTGCTACAACATTCGAATAATATTGCCGCAACAAATTGATTTACCTGTTGCAACATGCTATGGAGAATCTTCCAAATCAACGTACCGCAAGACACAAACAGGAGGACGTGCCGGCGGTGGTGGGGCTCAGCTAGCACGATGATGCTCATGGAGGTTGCCCCTAGCCGTAGTTTGCCAGAGGCCGAAGAGAGGGGGTGGGGGTGCAATGGATGGGGCTGCGCTAGCGGAGAGAAGCGACGGAGGTTGTAGGAGCACTCGCGGACATCATACTCGGTCAGAGCTCACCAGAGGCTGGAGATGTCTGTGGCGAGAGAAGCCAGCATTTGGGGGGGAGGCATGGAGAGAAGCCGGTGTCGGATTTGCTGGCAGTTTCAAGAGAAGCATTCCATTTTTTTTTTCTCTCTGGCATTGGACATACGCGGTCTAGTGTTATCGTTTTCCATCTTGATCAAATAACGCTCGTGATCAAGAGTGTTAATCGCCGCATATACAAACATTCTCTGATATACAACTTCGACCGTTATTACCATCAAATCTAATGATATTATTTTCATGTGCCCCATAGAAACATACATTTGTAAACCAAGGCAGATGGTTGCAAAAATTCTAACTTTGCGTAGTAACAGATTAAACCAACTATACAGAAAGACAGTGAAGTAATATTAGCACGAACCGCAGTAGAAATCTAAGAAACGGAAGTAGCATACAGGCATTCAAGCCTCCATTCAGTAAGGAAATCAAGTCTGTACAAAAGGTTGATACCATTTTCATGATAAAAAAATGTTAACCACTGCGTTGACAAACTAACACAGTTAAGTTTGATCATTGACAATCTAAAAAGAAGAATAAGAAGTTTAAGCATTGACACAGTCTCAATATACAACTTTGGTCACTAATTTCTTTCAAATGTAATGATATTATTTCTGTGTGGCTGATCTAGATGCATTTACTTACATTATTACTCTATTGTGGACGCATTTGTTGGTAAAAAATATCAGCGATGCAAGCGTTTGCAATCCAAGGAAACTTTGGCAGAGGTTGATTCGGTTGGAGCTGCTAAATCCGAGTCAGCGGACGTTGCGGCAATGGAATCCACTTCGGACTCTGTTGCGTATCAGGACAAGGCACTTGTGCCGGACGTGTAATAGGTATTCCGAAAGGGGTAAGAGTTAGTTAGAAAGTATTAGTTAGTATCTCCTTCCGAGGATGCTTTAGATATTCAGTTAGACTTTGCATCCAAGTATGTATTAGTTTCCTTTTCGGATACTCTCCTGTCTTGGTTTCGGAAATATCGAATCACCTGCCTAGGCTATAAAGGCAGAGTATTGTGTTGGTGAAAAGGGCAATCAAGAAATACAAAGATCAGCAGGTATTTCTTGCAGTTCCTCTTTCAATAGCCTGGCTCCTTGCAGTAAAAGCTTTCATTCTCTTGAGTCGGGTCAGACTTAGTCTTGAGCTTAGGCTTGTTAGTTTGGATCCCATCCGAAACTTTAGCATTGCCCTTTCTTTTGACCCAAGTCTTAGCCTTTTTGAAGCTTGTACTCTTTTGCACCATCATCACATGACTGTTGCTTTTCTTAATGCTGTCCTCTGCAGTCTTGAGCATCATATGCAGTTCGGTGAGATTCTTGTCTAATCCATTCATATAGAAGTTCAGAATGAACTGCACATAGCTTGCAGGTAGCGAAGCAATAATCAAATCTGTAGCCAACTCTTGACTAAGTGGAAAATCAAGTTTTTCCAAGCTCTGTGTGTAACCAACCATTTTGATCATATGTGGGCTCACCGGACTTCTCTCAGCTAGCTTACTCCCAAACATCTTCTTTGAAATCTCATATCTCTCAGTTCTTGCTTGTGTATTAAACATGCCTTTAAGCGCCACGATCATATCATAGGCCTCTATATTCTCAAACTGCTTCTGAAGGTCTGAGTTCATGGCATCAAGAATGAGATAGCTAACATCAAGGGACTCATCACACGCCCTTTTATAGGCGGTTTTGAGAGTAGCAGCAGCATTTTTAGCAGGAACATCTGGAATTGGTTCCTCTAGAATATGTTTCTTTTTATCTTGCCTAAGAACAATTCTTAGGTTGCGGGATTAATCCGCAAAATTTGTTCCATTCAGTTTTTCCTTATCAAGTATCGAACGTAATGCAAAACTGGATGTAGGTACAGCAGTTGGTGTCATGATCTACAACATAAAATATGCAAAGCTAAGACATATGTTCAAGAAAAGTAACTTCCATTAAAAAATTTAATAAAGATGCTCCCACTAAATACCATGTCCCTCTTATGACATTTTGTGATTCAAGACCCATAATCAATTAATCTACTAGTGAGTTTTGGCATCACTGCTAGAAGATTAGTTAATTTAGTAAGCAACCATTTGCTAATCATATCTCTATATGACTCTTGTTATTGGGCAGCATCTCTATGCTCCGGCACCCAACCCTTATGCCCCAAGGTCCATAACCGTTATGATGACCTTGTCAAGTTAAACCAATGCTATGGGTGTAATTGTCCGACACAAACCCATCTAGTCAAGGAATATTAATGGCACTCTCGTTTAGCAAGACCTACCATTAAAATACTTGACTTTGGATGGTGCAGCTAATTGGGAGGGCATCAATTTAACTTAATATTATGTGAGGGAATTTTGCTTCTACCATGTTAAAAGCATTTAAAGCAATTAAATAACATGCACAGAAATAAATAAACAGGAATATAAAGGCATTCACAAACAATCAAATTGCATTGTGATACAGTATGACCCTTCCACATGGTGATCTCTATCGCCGTGCTTTCTGTTCGCCATGTCTCCAAGTGGCCAATTCTTCCAAGTACTTGCACTAAGCCATTAGCCTAATAGCACTAGTAATAAATTACAAGGAGTAAAGAAGCATCACAAGTCGACACGCAGGCCATTATACAAATATAGACAGCCTTGGGCTGCAATAAGCATGACACGCAGGTCATGAACATTATATTACACACATACATGCATCTCATACATCATGGGTCATACTATTCACATCAATCCCTGCAAAAGCAAGTCATTCATGGAATCCAATTCTATCAGACGGCATGAACACAGAGTACCTTTAACGTGCGGTACGAATACCCAGCACGGTGGTCCTGCTAGCCGGTTAGCGGGCAGGGTTCGAAGGGGCAGTGCCCCTCGCTGGTCGAGGGCAGCACGCTCGAATTTTTTTTTCCGGGACATGAATCTTATTCACGTAACCGAGCCTTCAAAATCATCGGATTAATCATATTAACCCTATTCCAAACCAATCCGATCATTGCCTTGATATGACCACATACTACGGTATACTCCGATGGCGGAATTCCGACCGGTAGGAGTGTTATGCAGAGTGGTCATG
The DNA here is from genome assembly GCA_036346405.1 of Phyllostachys edulis. NCBI lineage: Eukaryota > Viridiplantae > Streptophyta > Magnoliopsida > Poales > Poaceae > Phyllostachys > Phyllostachys edulis. Next base: position 40,711,437 of record CM070558.1, on the reverse strand, counting down.
AACAAGCGCAATAAACCATCTGGTCCTTTTAGCTCATACCTCCTCGTAGACCCATCTACTATCACCGAAAACCGATCGACCTTATCGACTAGTGCCTAGATCATTCCATCTATATGAACCGATCTAGGTTACCAGACCCGACCAGTAATAGATCCAATCTACTACTACCACATATCAAGTATATGCGACCGATCCAGATCAAAAACTACGCAACCTGGCTCTGATACCACTATAGGGGTACGGGTAGGCTACGATAGCAACAATTTTTAAAATTCTACCACGTAAACCAGGAAGCCAAGCAAGAAGATGATCACAGATCATTACCACCAGACGCACAGAGCAGCGGAAGAAGAGTTGGAGCAGCCTGGTCTAACGTAGAACGCGTCGATGTAGTAGTCGTAGTTGATTGTCCAGCGTCGAGCACGTCGATGCAGTGGTCGTAGTCGATCATCTGCGTCCTCACGAGTCGATCATCTCCTCTAGTAACCACTGCAGTTCCTTATGAAGATCGCGAATCGTCCTCAAGCGCAATAGCAACCGCAGTAGAGCCTCTATGGTATCCACACGTCCAGGGAAGGAACAACTGTACGCCGATATGCTAACACCAAGTCACACGGCATAGCTCTCAGGAAGATGGCGGCTAGGGTTTCAGTAGAGCAACTCACGTCAACTCCTTTACATACCAATAGCCTCAAGCATCTCCTTATATAGTGCCCATGACAGATCCTATCCGAACACGTTTTACAAATCGTATCCGTACTGGTTTATTCCAACCCGTTAAGTGTGTGACCCGTTAGGTTTATGCATATTCGGTTGTGACTCGAAAACCCTTTCCGACCACGAGTCATTAACGGTTCCTAGCAGATTATAGCGATTCCCGAATACACACAAATTATATCGGACGAACCTTATTGCAATATGATCTATGACCAGGTCCTCATCATTTACGACTAGGTCCTATCTCTATACAACCAGTTCGTATTTGGCCAAGACCGGTTCGTAACTCCTTATGACCAGGTTACGACCACTTTGTGATTATGTTCGACTAGTCTACGACCAGCTCGTATCTCCATATGACCAGTCCGTAACTGATCGCACTAAGCAACCTACTCTTGTATTCTCCCTTTGCCTCACGATATCTGGTTGAACTCCAGGTGAGATGTTGTGTTATCCATGGACTGTTCAATACTTTCTCGATCGAGTGTTGGATAACTTTACGTGGTTGAACACTTCGCCCACTAGTGGCATGGCCATGCTCTTACTTTATCCGACCACAACGAGGGTCCCAGAGACATCTCTCCTGTTATGTTAGGAGGGGCAAATCCCATATCTGACCAGTCACATTCCTCTGCATGTTTCATAGCATACCCGAAAGCTACCTTTATAACTACCTAGTTACGAGCAGCGTTTGGCAACCCCTAAGAGTGCTATTACACATGTAGGAAACCATGCTGATCTCAAGTCTAAGGATTATACATCATCATTGCTTGAGACCAACTAACGACACATAGAATCATAACAATCTAGTGTCTCAAGGTGGGTCTTATCCAACACCATGTTCTCTAACATGTGTCCATATTATTGGTTTGATATCTCCATATCCATGACTTGTGAAACATAGTCATCAACCAATACATATGCTAGTCTATTCATATGTGTTCTCATATGTTTTCGACCAGGGAACGTTTAAGAATAATCATTGCAGAAATATAGAGTTTCACAATTAAGTCACATACTTGATAATAAATATTAACGATATTATTCTGGAACAAGATAACATATTATCCAATATTATGAACATAATGAAATATAATCATCTCTATGATTGCCTCTAGAGCATATTTCCAACAGTTTGGTCCGTGCTCCATCTTTCGGATTTCACGAAGTCTTTTACAGTGGATTGTGATGCTTCAGGCGCGGGTTTTGGTGTAGTTCTACACCAAGGTGATGGACCCATTGCCTTCTTTAGTCGTGCAATTGCACCTCATCATGTTAAGTTGGTCGCATACCAACGTGAGCTAATTGGTCTAGTCAAACCAATCCATCATTGGCGTCCATATCTTTGGGGTCGTGCTTTTGTGGTTCATACAGACCATTACAGTCTCAAATTTTTGCTTGATCAACGGCTTTCCACTATTCCTCAGTATACGTGGGTCTGTAAATTATCTGGCTATGATTTTTCTGTCGAGTTCAGGCCCGACCGTCAAAATGTTGCTGCTCATGCACTCTCACGTCAGGATGAAGAGAAGCTGCAAGTCTACGCCATCTCTGGTCCACAATTCAATTTGATTGCCGCGCTACAAGAGGAGGTTTCTTCGCTGCCGGAGTTTGTCGCAATGCGAAAAAAGATTACCGCTGGGACAACCGAACCTGGCTGGGCTGTGTTGGATGGTTTGATTCTGTATCAGGGCCGGATTTTTATAGCCGAAACTTCTACTCTTTGGATCAATGTCTTGGCAACTGCACATGATGTGGGTCATGAAGGTATTCAAAAGACTTTACATCATTTTCATGCCTCTTTCTTTAATTCTGGTGCTCAGAGAAAGGTCTGCGATTATGTTAAAGGGTGTGTGGTTTGCCAGAAAAACAAAACAAAACATTTGCATCGGTGGGTCTTCTTCAGCCATTGGTGGAGCCTTCAGTAATTTGGGAAGCTATTTCTATGGATTTTATCGAAGGATTTCCCATGGTTGGTGGAAAATCGGTCGTGTTAACGGTCGTTGATCGTTTTTCCAAATACAGTCCTCTTGGACATCCCTACACCGCTAATTCAGTTGCCCGTGCTTTCATTGATGAGATTGTTCGCCTCCATGGGTTCCTTGTTCCATTGTTAGCGATCGTGATCCGGTGTTCACGAGCAATTTTTTGACTGAGTTATTCTGTCTTTCGGATGTTAAGCTTCACATGAGTTTCGCTTTTCATCCTCAGACTGATGGACAATCTGAAGTGGTCAACAGAACCATTGCCATGTACTTACGTTGTTTATCAGGTGACTGTCCTAAAAAGTGGTTACAATGGCTTCCTTGGGCTGAATTTTGCTACAATACATCCTACCAGACTTCATTGCAAACCACGCCTTTTCAAGTGGTCTACGGTCGTGATCCTCCAACTTTGTTGACTTATCAATCGAACATTTCTCGTGTGGTAGCAGTCGATCGTCAATTGCGTGATTGTGATTAGTTTCTTGCTGAAATTCGAGAACGCCTTATTCAAGCATGTCATAAGTAGGTTCTACGGTAGTAAGGTGGAGGTATTAGCAATTTTTTGCGATAACCTTTTTTTAATGAGTTTCTACCTTTTTTTCCTTTCTTAGGTTGTTTTATTTTTTATTTCTTTTTTTTGCGATCAGTTTTTTTATTTCTTTGACAATAGCGTGATATTAACAACTTGTTTTACGCCTACATAAACTTCTTGTTTTGAAATAGAACCTAATTGACGTTTTAGGATGCTTCTGCGTGATTGCAAGATAGCAAATGGGAGCAAGAGAACCAGTTTTACCGTGAATGCAACTAGATATCGGACATCCGAGCATCACAGACTAGTTGCGTCAATTCATAAAGAATGATTCAATATATAGATTTCAATTGTACTAATTGTTTCGCATGGGTGCTACAGTGGCATTTAAATTGAACCATTGCAACAATCGTCTGATTATTAGAAAAGATTTCAAACGATTGATTTTTAGTTACCTTTTCATCAGTGCAGTTCATACACCAATTCTTTGCGAAGAAAAAAAGTTGACTAATGAACAGCTCCTATAGATTGACTTCAGCAAATGCATCCAACATGAAACATCGCATCCACCATTAGGTTTACGTCCCATGTACATACAGCATAACTAAAAATATAACTGTAACGTTCCAGGTCCAAATCGACTCAACTCTACCCGCACGCCGGATAGACCACGTACATACAATAACCCATTTGCACTTTTATTACTCCACTTATGCCAAATGATTAACCCACGGTTATTTCTCATGGACGCATTGGCGTTATATGTTGGTGATTTTGTCCATCAACCAGCAAGATGGTACTAATCTTTGGTGCACTCACAAACACGCATATGGGGCATATTCTTATTGGGCTGGGTTATCACAATAACTCCTGGGGAGATTAATACTAGCGTATGTACAAATCTACTTTTACTTCAAAAATGTTTCGACCAAAATGCTTCTCCCTGACAATAATGTGCGGTACTCCATCCTCCTACCTGGAACTCGTACATAATAACACGAGCTAACATCAGAATCTAAAGAGAAGATGCTGATCTCCACACAGTCTCATTCGCATCAGTGAATATGGCATTGTGATGTTCAATCAGACACTGGATGACCTCAATGGAGCTGTAATCTGGGGGCGAAACGTCATCCAAGGGGATTTGGGAAGAAGCATCCCCATCATCCTCATCTGCAATAATTTAAGCAAATACTGCATTATGGCAGTTAAATAAAAAACAACAAATCCCTTATTTGAATAAAAATGCATAACTCAAAATTACACGAACCAACCTATCCAAATGACCAAATAGTCTGCCACACACTCAACAACTACTCTCTTTTGTTTTGGAAAAAAAAGAACTATTAAGCTGAACTGTTATTAGAATGTCTTTCATTGCTGTCCTAAATCTGTAGAGATGCCTCTTAGTTAATGGATTGCTGTATACACATTTGTATCTTCTTTTGGTTCAAGGTGACCTCTCATTTAGTGCCATGACTTTCTTGGCAGTTGGCACAACCTCAATCATCAATTCACACTGGACTAGTGGCATTCACAATAACTGACAACCAAATATAAGGCGACGAGCACCTTTCTTTGCTAACATGAGTCAGGAACACGCTTAATTGCTCATGCCGCAATATGTGCAGACTGCAGAAAATTTACCACTTGTGCTAATGAGGGGAAACATGAGCTTTCCTTTCCCCACTATAAAATTTCCTGAATTTTTTGAAATGAAATATACAAAAAATGAATTTGCGTACCTAGCAGGTCCCACGCAGTGGTATTTGATGTTGTATCCACGGTTTTTGGTGGTGCTTTTAGGGTAAATCTGAGGTGATTCCTCAAATCTGTTCCAGAATCGTCTTGCTGCCACATGATCAAAGGTGCAAATTCCACAGCAAGGCTACGAGAGTCCATCTGCATTGGGTACCAAAACTTGTTTAAACCCGCTCAAAAGGAGGCATCTATTTTATTATACTAGATTAAATATAGCACCTTGAGGAATGAAGAAAAATGATATCAACTCCAGAAACACAAATAAAACCAACGTGCTTTACTACTAGTTTATCTTTATCATATGTAAATTACTAAATTATGAAGTGTGTTACTGTCAAAAGTTATACGATGTGGTCTGTAAATCCACAGACAGCACTGAAAGGATTATCTAGTAAATTCATTTCCGCTGACTGCTGTTTCAATCCTGTTAGTAAAGACAGGTAAGCAGGTGCGCAGCTGTACCATGTACTCTTCTATTACCTAGATTGCTCATGTTTGTCTTCGAACTGGACAAAACCAATAAAGGGAACAAAGAGTTAAAATTAAAAGATAGGATTTACCTTGTTAAGTGATGATTTACGGCTTACTCTAAGTAGCAATGCTGTAACAAACTCTAGTGTCATGTAATTCACATTTGGAAGCTTCTTCAATATGCTCCTAAGATCAGCAATGCTAACCCTCGCATCTCTAAGCTCATCATAAAGACCAAATGTAGTAGGCGACTCCGGGATGCTGGCAAGGTAGCACTTCATCAGTGCAGCTACATCAATAGGGCTTGCTCCATCAGGCACAGATGCACCTGAATCTGCAAAACAACAATAAACTCAGAAGGCCCACGACAATGAATGATGACTAGAAAAGCTATGGAACTTTTTTATTACATAATCCTTTTTTTAAAAAAAAAATATTTTATCAATAACATCTCACCAACTTTATTTCCAAATATAACCCTTTTGACCAGGTCACAGCCCGAGGTGCAGCAAATACGTTGTCACGTCATCAATCCTAGTGTGGCCAAACCTTGCCACATCACTAGTGCTGGCGAGGCAGTGTTGTTTTGCCACGTCACCACCAGTGGTGTGGTGCTGGACTTACCTCATGGCGTGGCAGTGTTGTTTGTCACGCCACGGATGGTGTGGCCAGAAGAGTCAGAATTGGAAATAAAGTTGGTGAGGGGTTATTAATATAAATAAATTAAAAAGGGGGTTAAACAATAAAAAATGTTCAAAGCTACGTTGAAATATGGTTTGAGTGACAATGGTACCGTCATTGTAAAGAGAAACTAATTGCTGAAGGATGTTTCTGTCACCTTCAGATTTGAACAAGTACTCGTTACTCAAACCTAATAAAACAGTTTAAGATGTAAGATTCAATATGAAAAATGTAGTAAAAAAAACTAACTTCGATGATATTCAGCGATATCACCTGATATAACCAGGTAGTCTGCACACCTCACCAGTACCAGGGGCACAGCTTTACCAGATTGCTCTCGTTGTACAGTGGCTTCAATAGGAACACCAAAGACTGCAAGGCTACAAGGCAAAGTTATTGGCAATCAAATAGCCCAAAATATCAACCAGACAATCACCACTCATCAGTAGACAACAACAAAAGATGCAGGAAATAGCAGAGAAGAATTTTTTTAAAATGACCAAATAAGCCAAGCAAAGAGCCGCATGCTAGTCATACTACTGTTTGATGTTTACAGTTGCAGAATTTCCATTGTGTCACAAGAAACTTTAGCTGCCTTAAAAATCATGAAAGATATGCATTATGGATATGTTATTAAGACAACAAATTGTAACTCACCGTCTGTGCTGGCGACTCCCTGGGACAAGGAATCAGAAGAAAGTAAGAATCAGCATCCCTACCAGGAAAAATTGAGATAGTATTACCAAATAACAGAAGTTCAAATCACAAACCTTCTGCCAGCGTTCAATATTGTTCAAAATAGTCTTGCTTTTGTCTGCAGTTTTTTTAGCAGCCTGCAAGGAAGCACACAAAACCACAAAATTCAGGCTCACTAAGCACACTATTGTTTTTTTACACAAGGCATCATAACAAGAATGCAAGGCCCAGACTCCAGCGTCCAATCTAAGGTTATGATCTCGATTTACGCATTTATGACCTTTGAAGATTCCCCTTGAATACAAGATATGGCTACCAACAACTATCTCATTACCGCGCCCTAAAATGCCAATAACCAAGGAGTGCAACTTGTTATTCCATAATGATTTTGGCTGGTGACGATTCAGTCCACTTCTGAGGCATTCTTACTGTTGACATGATGCATGAGGCAAACTAGTTCATGAACTAATAAGGTACTGATTGTTGTTTCATGGTCATGAGTCTTGATTTGAAGAGTATGTTACAAAAGCATAAACTCAAAATTCATGATCCAACAATTAAAGCTACAACTGAACAAAGAACAACTCAAAGTGAATGTGGTCCAAAGGCACAGACCTCTTCAACTTTGACCTTTCCCACTGCAACCTTCTCCTTCGTCTCCGAAATGCCCTTCCTCAGAAGCACCCCAGTGGAGGTAGCAGCTGAGATGAAGCGCTCCTGCACGGTCTCGCTTGGTGGCGGCCGCTGCTGCCTAGCCTCCTGGAAGACAGCCCAACGATTCTTCACCACTGACCCTACCTTCCCAGCGACATCAGCTATATTATCACCCGCAGATTGCCCTGCCTGCTTCAGCTTGAAGCCTGCCCCGAAAATATTCACACCCAGGATTCAGAATTGCGGATAAAATGAGGGAAAACAACCATTTGCGTACGATAGAATCCACATAAATAACTAAAATACAAACAGAGTGTGCTGCCACAATCTTAGTATTTGAAGTAACTCAGAAGCACGTGAAAATTTTCCTACTCGAATTGGCATGATGCTAGCGGGTTTTCAGGTTTATTTCCTATATGTTAGTCTAAGAGAAGTAGACATGGCAACAATATGATCTAGAGTAAACCAAGACAGGATTAGTGTTGAACGTACTAGATGAAGAGAAGAAATCCGTCGCCTTCCGGCTCCATTGAGGCGACTCCGCCGGTGGCATCACTACCTGCAGCAGCACAACCTGTAAAAATCAAGCAAAATCCATCGAGCCATTAACCCATATATGGAAGCACGAAAGGTGCCAAGAGCAGAAAACTCAAATCCGAACCACTCGTTTGCTTGGCAGCAAACAAATAAAGCAACTAGAACCTGTTGCGCAACACACATAATATAAAGATAGAAACCTCAAATAGAACACCAAATGGATCGCTAGGTCCTAAACCCAACCCTTAAACAAGCTCCAAACCAAACTAAACTAAACTAAACCCAGATTAGATCAACAACACGAGCTTATAACAAACAAACACGAGTTCCCTCCTTATCCTAAATGACTAGTCGCGATCTTGCAGGCGTAAAACCCTAACTGAAGCACATGTGAACTCCACGCAGACCAAAACAAGAACAACAAGAAAGCTACTACTAATCCAAGAACTATGAAATCAAGCGCAGACCTACCAAAAAATCGAGACTAAATCAACCGGGAAAACAACACGGGATACGAGCCGCCTACGAACTAGCACAACAAAATCGAACCAATCCAATCCAGCCCAACCATTTCTGCTTCGATCACGCGAAATGGTCCAGGGATTCGCTCCTATAAATTGACCGGAAGAAACACGCAGACCAATACCTGTCGAATCGAATCGAGCCGATGGCGAAAGGGCAGAGAAAGCGAGAGGACTAGGAGACTTTTTCACTGCGAATTATAAAAATGAGAAGAATTTTTTTTTGGTGCGCTTCCGCTTTCTGTGTGCTTGCGCTTTGGATTCTAAAGGGAGACAGCAGAGCCAATGGCGGAGGCGACAGGCGATGACGGCTTTGTGTTTCCCGACTTCCTCTCGTCCCATTCCCATTCCCATTCCCATTCCCGGCTCTATCTCGTCTCTTCGATGTGAGTATGAGTGTATGACGAGTGCCGTCTCCCTCTAGCTCTCCGATTTCCCTCACCTCCACGTGGGTCCGGGGGACTACGGAACCCCATACCCTTTTCTAGAAGCATCTACAGTGCAACACTGGGGTGTGGGCTCGGGAATCGGAATGGGACATGGATGGATGGCTACGGTGTGTTTGGTTTCCTGCATTCAGTTGGCTCGCATCTGTGCATGTATGTTTTGTTGCGTTTGGTTGCCTGCACCGTGGTCCGGGCCAGGCCACACACGTGCAAATGGCTCCCCTGAGCCTAGCCCGAGAGAAACGCTGATTTCGAGCTTCGCTCGAGGGCTAGGCCAGCTTGATGCAGGTGTGTGCGACTCCGCTGCGCCCGCTGCATCCGCAGGCGCCAGCTTGATGCAGGCCAGGTCTCAAGGGTCACCTCCTTCCCCACGACACCGTCGCCACACCTACTCTCGCGGCACCGCCCCACCACAACCCTCGCGCCACCCCTCCTGCCCGCGTCGCCCTTCCTCCGACTCTGCATCGCCACCTCGCGTCCCCTACCAAATCTCCGGTGATCCCACCCTTCGCGCTGCCTCGGCGGTTTTCTCCTTCTCCATGCGCCTGGGGAGACTCAGGTAGAGATGCCTGGGATACTTGTGTGGTTAATTTCTTGGTTGGAGCTATGGGAGCATGCTAATCGTTTCTGGAACTTGTGTTGGACTGGAAAGACGACTAGAGGGAGGGTGAATAGGGGCATGCTCACTTTTCCACTTTGAATGGATTCAACAAGAATTTCACTCCAGTAGCTATGAAAGCTATGAAGATCAATCTATAAGTACAGCGGAAGACTTGTATTGATTCCAAACCAAAATCCCCAAAGCAAAAGACCAAAAGGAACTCAAACCCTAATGGGTGGTCTGACCGACGTTGATTGCGCGGTCGAACCGACGGGCGGTCTGACCGACGGCAAAAGCATGGTCTGACCGGAGTCCGGTCTGACCGGCGTTGTAAGAGCGGTCTGAACGCACCTGACGATGAATAGCCCAAACAACCTGAAAACCGAAACTCAAATCGGTCTAACTTTTGATCTATGAGGCCAAACTCCACGAAACTTGAGACACACATTCTCTAAGATATTAGGAACCTATTCCAATCAAGGATCGTATAGATCCATGGCAAAGTTCCTATCTTTTTCAGATTGAACGAAAGTTGCTCTAAAACCGAGTCAAAATCGAAATATGTTCTAGAGACTTGCTCGTGGGTGATTGATGACCAAGATGATCCTAGATGGGTTCCCACATGTCACAGCAAATTAGATAAAGGCAAGAAACCAAGCAAAAACTCGCGGATCAAAGAAAGAATCAAAATCACAAAATAGAGAGTAAGAACACAAAAGAACTCATCTTGTGAAATCTTTTATGGATTGATTGGATAGATGTATGTTTACAGCCACTCCATCATGGAGGACAAAGCTCAACACTTGAGCACTCAAATCAATCCATCTCTCTAGAACCCTAACCTCCCACTAATCTCTCCAAGCCCTAACAACCAAAGCTAGGGTTTCCAAATGAAGGGTTGAAGGGGGTGCAGCCACCTCCCTCTTCTATTTATAGTGGAGGTTTAGACCTTCTAGAAGAGCAAACCCTAATGGGCACCCGTTAGGCCCACACACAAACGAGTTCACTTACGCACGTATTTTAAAGTGTCGTCTTCACCTTCTCTTAACCTAGATCGCCTCTCCTTGCGCCGTCTTGTGCCGCGGTTTCTCCTAGGCCAAGAAGGTGGTTTCGCACACCATCACGTACCACTTTTCTGGTATAGGGCAATTTCCCAAAATGCCACTCTACCGACCTTTGGCGATTCCTTCGCCTCGAAGCATCTTCCATGCTCCGTCATCATCCATGTGGCCCCAATGTCACAAACAAGCAAACCGTTACGTAGCACCGAACGATACGCACAATCATCAATTCACATAATTGATGAGGCATGAGCACATACCTTCACAAAGGCCTTTGCTCAAACTTCGTTTTCCATGGTTCTGGTCCATTTTGTGTCTTGCTTGAGTCCAACTATCTCATCCGACATCCATGACTGTTTTGGACCTCGGTTCTCCTAACCTAGTCCCAGTCCTCCTTGTCGTTGACCATAGTTGACTTCAAGTCACCTGCACAACAATAAACCAAGCAACCATTTTCGGACACAAGTTCTTCGCAACTTGACTCATGTTAGTCAAAACATGCATCATACAACATCTATGCAATGAAACCCATGAACTTAACCTAACCAACAAATCATCGCCGCCGAGTTGGCCGATGAACAAGCCAAAACCGGTCAGACCGCCACTTTGGCCGGTCTAACCGCCCCCTGGTCGATCTGACCGGCCGGTCTGACCGCCCAACTGGGACTTAGCTAAATTTCCTCTCTGAAAATCCGAAACCTACTAGAATTTTCAAACCAATAAAACTTTTGCTTGGAAACTCCAAAAATTATGAGACCAAGTGTCATAGAATCCCCCCTCTTGCCTACACCCTTTGTTTTTGGCCCAGCTCCAAACTCCAAGAACCCTTATGGCCAGTCAGACCGCCACCCATTGGCCAGTCTGATCGCCAACCACTTAGCCTGAGCCTGACTTGAAGCCTGGCTGGTCTGACCGCCAATGTGGCCGATCTGACCGCCACACAATGGCCGGTCTGACCGTCTGAGACCTGACAGCAGCAGGACTTTACCGAAAACGAGGGTTTCACCAAACACCTCAACGCTATTGCCAATTGTTCAACACACTAAAATTAGGATCATATCCATATGATCTCCACAACTTGTTAAGCATTTCGGTTGGTTCTTGTTTTTTTTTGTTAGTATGTTAGTGCTGTGATTGGTGTTTCTGTTTAGCTTTCTGGTGAAAAAATATGTATTTGGGTGAACTGTAAGAAAAATCGATGAGGTGTGTCCAGCAGAGAAGGGATTTCAATAAGGCAAATGGAGGGCAGCCGAAAGCTCGTATGTTCACATACGAGAGCTCTTCTGTGACTTATGATGGTATTAATGGAGCTTACTACACTTCTTCAAAGACTCGAAGGGCTGGCAGTGATGGAGTAAGCAAATTACAAATATAACTATTAATTATCCCTCATGTTTGGTACTCAGAAGTGACAATAATTACGATTCTCGCATATTACCATTGAAGAAAGCAAGGAAGCATATATAACAACTAAAGAGGCCACTCATAGAGTCTCCCGAGGAATTCATGACATTCATTAACATGGAAGCTGAATTCAGATGGGAAGGTGGACACTACACAGATATTGCATAATCTTAATGAAGCTTTGTTTGCTATTTCTATGTTTGGTCGCGGTTCCTTCAATGCATTTTTTGTACAATTTTCACACAAATACTCTATATAGATGAACTAGTTGAGTTTGATGAATCATGGAAGGGGAATGATGGACATCACTTGCCTGGCGGCGACCAAAATGCTGGTACATCTAATAATGATAATTCTGGTAAGCAACGTCTTATATTCGTGAGAACTCCTATAAATGTCTATAGCATAGCATCATTATTAGACATTTAGTGAAGTGGTTAATGACATATTCTAAACCCTTACTTACTGTATTCGTGTTGTCCAGTGCATCTCAGTGAGACAGTGACCTAAGCAGTCAAAGTGATTTCTCTGTGCATTCGTGTTGTCTGGAAACAACAATACATTAATGTTTCTGATTTTGGTCATTGAGATTTGTCAGGCTGTGCTGAGATTTGGTCATTGATGTTTCTGAACTTCTGGAGATTGGACTACTACAAATTCTAGATGTTTGTATCTGGAGCTTGGACTACTGGAGATCTGAACTTCTGGATATCTAAACAGTACATTGATGTTTCTAATTTTGGGCATTAAGATTTTCTAAGGCTGTGTTGAGATTTGTACGCTATATTGCATTCTGTTCAACCTTGACATTGTGCTCACTGTCATTCTAGATATCTGAACTTCTGGAGCTTGAACCCTTGCGAAGAATTCTGGAGTTTGGACTACTGCGAAAACTAAACTTCTGTAGTTTGGACTACTACGAATCCTACATGTTTGTATCTGGAAATTTGGTTGTTTTGTGTCATGTCATTTTGGATGTAAACGAGCAGAGACAATTTCACTCCATTGGAATTCATGTTTACAAAATTTGGAATTAGTCTACAAATTTTGATTTTCTTTAACACGAAAATTTTGGTATTGACATGACAACCTAATATTATCTCCATATCATATCTCAAATGTGGTGATGATGAGATATTTAGCTTAAGCATGAGGTCCTTAGCCATTTTTCCATCCTACTAACACATTTTACTAAGGGAGTATTCTTATACAAGAGGTGAGTACACACTCCCACATTCAGACAACCAAACAACTCAACATTGCATCCAGTCATGCATCCACTCTCCTGTGCAGCTAACCAAACAACATCTCAGCACAACCTGTCCAACAGAAACAGTCAACCAAACAACCCATCTTGCATCCACTCAACCTGTTTGGATCCAGCCTGGATAACCCGTACAGGTCAGACTAAGGGTATGCAGGAAACCTAACACACCCTATAAGTCTCCCATACGGACGGTTTCCAAAGTAACACTTCGACAACAAACAAAATTCTCAGTAGTCAGATGATAAAATTGACAAAAGTAAGAAGCACAAGAGCAAGAAGTGATAAACATGAGGTCAACTAACATAACAGACAGTGCAACATCTGCACCACTACATTAAAACGAGGCGAGAGTGCACGATTTTTTTTTAAAAAAATAATAATATAGTTTTTATTCTGAAATATAGTAATATTACTATGTTTTTTTTTATTTTATAGGAATAATCATAAATCGCTCAACCGTTGAGCGACTAGCCTAGTCGCTCAATGGTTAAGCGATTTGAACACTTGTCGCCCAACATTGTACAATGTATCCTTACTAGCTGAGTGGCCTGTGCACTTGGACCAACTATTGAGCGACAAGCTCAACCGTTGAGCGACAAGTCTAGTCGCCTAACGGTTGAGCGATATATGATTATTCCTGTAAAATAAAAAAAAACGTAGTATTATTACTGTATTTCAAAATAAAAACTAGGTTATTTTGAAGAGAGAAAAATCCGAGAGTGCACTGTCTCATGAGTTGTACATCAAGTACATCGCAACGTATCACAACAATGTAACAAATTTGCTCTTTTAACCAATGCTCATGTGTATCGCTTAGGGAGGGTGCAATTAGAGCAGATACGAAAGGATATCGCTCATCCCGTATCTTGTTCTGTATTTTTTTTCTCTAAATTGGAGTCGAATACAAATAGTATTGGATACCCAATTCTTCATACCGTATTCACTCCGCAAATCTTCACTCAGTCGAACGAAACTATCCACTTCCACTTTTACACCACTATACAAGACATTAGACAGTAGAAATGTTAAAAAAAAAAACACTCCGTATATCATGTATGTTCAACAACCCACTTATCTGTTATTGATCCTGAGTGAAGTAACAATATGGTTTATCGTATATCTTACCGTATACCACCTTATATACGAATTTGCTCCTCCGGTATCATATTCCGTTTTTTTTTTCTCAAAATCGAACACAAATAATACCGAATACTATTTATCCAGTCCATTTGCAAAATTTACTCACGAGCAACGCAATATTTGAGACACCAGCAGGCAGCAGCACGAACATTCAAAGAACCAACACCAATAAGATATGTGGACTCCAGTGCATTGAAAATACCTTTCCACAGAGGTAAGGATCACGACGAAATCAATTTGAGACTATCACCAGAGCACACAACATTAGATAACTAAACCATTCATCGTCACAGGCAAATAGCAAATAGTTTGCTCCAAAGTAACTTCTAGAAGGGTGTTCCGGGGGTCTCAGAACAAAGGTAGCAAAATTTGACAGTGCAAACAAATACAATCGAGTCTGCATGGGACAGTCCACAGCGACAGAACATCAAAGCAGATAATAAACTTAACGATAGCGGCGGAGGGAGACGGTCTGGTTGCGCTTCCAGGTGGCTCTCCGCGAGGGCCTGTTCTTGTGGTGGCGGTGACCCTTCCCACGCAGGCCACGGTACTTCTTGCCAGCAGAGGTGAGACCACGGAGCTCACGGTGCTTGTGCACAGGCTTGCAGAGCCAGTTGATCCTTGGGTCGTTGCGAATGGCGCTGTGAGCAACGTCCACGAGGATGACCTCAAAGTACTTGTAGGTGGAATCCTGTGGTAAGAGCCAAGGGCAGGTAGATGCATCAGTGAATAACACAATAAGAATTCACATCATCTTTTTTATGATTCCAGCAATGTCAAGTGTACCTCATTCACCCAGTAGGAGTTGAGCACCCTAAGTCCACCCAACTTGCGTCCAGCTCTCTCCTCAGCAACAGACCTCTTGTTCCTCTGGAACTTGAGCTGGGTGATACCCTGGTGCTTGGGCTTGCCATAGACAATACCCTTAGGCACTGGCCTCTTCCTGCCACCACGCCTGACACGGATACGGTAGACCACATACCCCTGAAGACAACATATAGTTAAGCAGGCCGCTTTGACCGTAGGGCCATAAAATATTCAAAATTCATTTGGTACAGCAAGCATATTAGCTCCAGGCATCAAGCAAAATACAAGGTGGTCGTTTCTGTACAAAAATTGGGAAAATAGAGCAAATTATCTAGCTGCATAAACAGCACCAAGAATATGCTAGAATGAAGTCACACGCTAACTTAACAAGCATACTACCACTGCAGAAATTATAAACTTCGCGCCAAGGTTTTCATTGACCATAAGCAACAAATAACTATTTGGCTATTTGCTGAGCCACAATACTAGTGCACTAAATATCAAACCTACCAATCCAATCCTTGATGCAATGTAAATCATCCAAACGTACACAATTGACCTATACAATTGTATTATCTGCCACTTGCTGAAAAGATGACCAAAGAAAATTACTGTAATGTACGAAGGTCACATGGAAGCTGCCATCTAACACTCTAGATGGCCAAAATCTAATGCATTGCTTTCCACTAAGATTAAACAATGAACAAGCCTTCAAGTATTGAACAGTGGTTCATTATCCAAGTTAGCAGTACATCCAGTTCCCAAAATCATGAACTAAACAGCACAGTTAAAATTGCTGCTACTCAGCAACTACTAACATAATTGTACAACACTAACTAACAACATGTTCATATCTATTAAAAAATTGGAAGCTAACACAACATAAAGTAGCCAAGATCTCATAATCTGAATTAAAACATTATAAAAAATGTCTAAATAAAGCCATTAAAACATGTTCAGATAGTATCCTAATTGGCAGAGGTCCACACAAAAAATAAATCCCATTTCCTTCAGGAAATAAACAGGGCAAAATTTGATATATGCCACTAAGAAATATGCCACTTGGAGATATACCACTCAGTATCACGAAATTAGAAATATGTAACTCCAGTTTCTTGTTCATTTGAAAATTGTCATTATCTCCATTCTTCTCCCATTTTCTTTTCTTTTATTTTCCATCTATTCATCAGTGAACTACCTATTTTACGAACAAAGATGAAGCATTTTACGAACAAAAACTAACAAACAGCGATAGAACCGCACCCATCACAAGCTAAATGTTACCAAGCTTCACAAATCTGTACCCAGAGCTACAAATCCGACACCCCTACAGCGCAAGAAAACTACCCAACCATCACCAGCATCACCTCACACCGCCCCCATGGAATCTTAGCAAGAACGCAAGAGAACGCAAGGGTAGGCATAGGAAGGTGGGGAGATCTGAGGGAGGGAGACCCCAACCTGCTTGGCCTTGAAGCCGAGGCGGCGGGCCTTGTCGGGGCGGGTGGGCCTGGTGATGCGCACGATCGCCGGCTGCTGCCTGTACTCCCAGCACCGCACGCGCTGCACGAACCTCATCACGTCCGACTGCTTCCTCCTCCATAGCTCCTTCACGTACCCGTACGCCCCTGCAACCACCGCAACAAATCCATCAAAACCGGCCCGCGAAGAATCTACTCGAGAAGAAGGCAGCAAACCGGAGGGGCTCCGGGAGAGAGATGAGCCGAGGGAGGAGGAGGCGCTCACCCATGGCTGCTGCGGCTGCGAGCTGAGGCGGCGGGGAGGTGGAAGTGTGCGGAGCCTCTAGGGTTTGGATGGAGGCGGGGAGAGGGAGTTTATATCGAGACGGTGGGCGAACGGTGGCCGTCGGATGGGCTAGGGTTTTGGGACGATGGGGCTCTGGTGGGGGCTCTGGGGAATGGTCCTATGATGGGCCGACGAAATTGGGCCTTCCACAGCACCTGCGCACGTGGCATAGTTATTCCGTTGCGCTAATTCTTTTTTTGTTCTTTTCTAAGACGTCCCTGGCATTTTTAGGTATTGTTCTGGGCGTCCTTGCATTTCGTTTCCAAGGTTTACAATGTGTTCAGAACTTATTTCGTTTTCTTTCCATTGATCTTGCAGCCAAAATGTGTTGCTACCTATTTCTTAAGAAAAAACTTCCATTCCATGAGTACCCCTCTACTCTCTTTTTTTTAGACGATGTAACCCCTCTACTCCAGGTAATGCTTTTTTCAGCTGCTCATATACGAGTTTATCTCAATTGTTTATGTCGTTCGGGTCTCCTTTGTAAACGGGGGATTTCGTAGCTATTTTGTAAGTACCCACTGTCAGTAGATACACCAGAAGGATACCTCACGTGTTGCAATGGGAATTTGCGTAAATCAATTTGTTGGTTGTGGGTCCAATGGCTGCAACAATCTCTAGTAGCAATATGACGGACATACAGAGAAACAAAGATTAATTGCAGTTAGTGGGTATGAATTGCATCTAACAAACATCTCTGACACTCAATTTTAATTCAAAGTTTGTGAATAATGTGGCTACATGAGGGAAGAGAAAAAAAGATATTGATTGTAGTTAGTGGGGGTACTTGTTTAATATATGTGTGTGAGGATTTTCTTTGAAATTTCTATGGGAATACTGCATTCCAAAAAGCCCAAATTTTTTCATGCCATCACTCCCTTGTAAATATGACATAATTTGTGTCATGTGTGCTTCTTCTTGTCAAGGTGGCGCACATGCAGGAGATTGTTGTGTGTGTGATTGGGGAGAGGGTGAATGAAATAAAAAGTAAAAAAACATGTAATCTTTACTCCTCTGAAAGACTATAGTGGTGGTGAGTTATGTATTCTTCACACCCCCCTCCAATCCTTGCAAGTCGCAACCCTCATCCCCTCGAGAAATCACATGGCGAAGTGTGGACCCGGCCGCATCACCCGGATCCATCGCGACCCCTTCTATTTGGAAAAATTCATATGAGCGCAGTCGCCGTCTCCCAAATCCCTCACGAACCATTCTTCCTATTTTGCTACTTCTGATCACGCAGCCTCCCCGCTTTTCTCGTCACGATGCCCCCTTCTCCTGAACAAATCTCAATAGCCTGTCTTTCCTCCCAATCAGCGTCACCCCCAAACCTTTCATCTACCTTTGCCTCCCCGGGAATAGCCCCGTCACTAGATGAATCCCCGATTCATGGCATCAATGAGGCCAGTGTGATGTGGTCCCAACCCTTGGCGGCCAACGTGGGCCTGGTGGTGCGAGGTAGCGCCAGCACATGGCTTGCGAAGAGGAGACAAACACGATGCTAATACTCCAGCTTCATTGTGCCCTACACAGCAAAGCAATCAAGTAGGTAATGCTTCAGTTCAAGTAAGCAACTCCTCTGTCCAATTTTATTCTTTGATAGATATTATTGTTTTGTTACTGTTTTCCATCAATGCACCCTGTAAACATCACAAAGTTTGTCACTAATGAATTATATTAATCCTGCCTACAAGATGTTCCGGAGAAAAGGTTCACATTGAAGACTTATGAGTTGTTGCTTGGGCAAAATACCTAGGACAACAAGCAGCAGCTTTCTTCGTGATAGAATCCCTTCCCAATCAAGACAGTGATAAAGCGGCATTGGACTTGAACTGATGATTCATAAGTATTTGATTTAATTGATATTCTGCATGTAATGCAAGTGATGCCGCTCTCACTTTTTTAGCTTTATATCTGCTTCAAAATAGTTTATTAATCTGCTTTCGGTATATTTGTAAAAACTATGCTTTGGGTTATGCATATAAAGAATTGTTTGACGGTGTTAAATGGAACGAGTTTGGTCGAACGATTGCTTACTTTTTATGCATTTTGTTGCAAACCCAACCTATTGCCATTTCACTAATTTCTTAATTTTCCTTGTGTGGTAAACATCTTATCAGGTTCAATTACAAATAATTAAAGTTTTGTTATTTGTTTTCCCAGCGTTGAGACGTAGCCAAGGGTGCGGCATAAGACGAACACAGCGCCAGAGGCGCGACGCGGACCACAATGGAGCTCAGCCAGGTATCTTGACAGGTTGACAACGTGGCGCAAGCCAAGCCAGTCAACGGTGGTGCGCGTGCTGGGGTAATATATTTTTTAACGGGTAAGTTTGTTATGTCTTCTGTTGCAACTATTTGCATTGATGTCGTACCAAGTAGCATTCTCCCAAAATACAGCAACGACTCAACGAGTCTTCGGATAACGTGGGGAGTTTCAGTTGTTGTCGAAAACTATATCACAGAGGGAGACGTCCCTAATAGAATGCAAAACAAGCAGCATCATACTCATATTTTCTTGCACCCTCTCTGTATCAGAGCTCGACCAGGTGTCGTACCTGAGCCAAGGCTGTGTTGTATGGTGAGGTGCTGAGCACGACAATACATGTAGAGACATGACGTGGGTTGGCACGTATCTCAATAACAATGGCTCGACGTGCTAGAGTAATATGTTTTTTTATCCGTAGCAAAGCACGAGCACTCAGCTTGTGTGCCAGAGGAGAGGGGCAATTTAAACGAGAAAAACACCTGTAATGGATCTTGAAAAAAATGTATTATAAGGGAATCTAAAAATAAGCGTTACTTATAGGGGTGTATTTAAAATTTTCCCATTCCATCTAATAAAGTCCAACCATTCTACTAGGCTTTTTCTAGCTCTTCGGCTCGAAACAATTCCATCTGAACTCGCCGCGGCGACGCGGTTCACGTCCGGCCTGGCGGCAGTTCTGAACATCTATTGGTTTGCATATGTTGCTGGTAACCAATTTTACAGGCTAGTTCATAGAACCCAACAAGCTGCTACAGCGGCACCTCACAGAGCCCAAAAAAAAAAAAACACTGTACCCACATCCATACTACATTACAATGTCCAAACAACACACGAGGAAAACTAGCAGCTACATCCATCCTTCCTTTTATCGCTGCCAATGCCTTGCTCCAACTCAATAAGTTCTTGCTTGACACCGATCTCTTGCATGATCTTGCAGTAACCGTATCCCCTCAAGTAGGGTGCATAGCGATCTTCCCACATGTAATCCTGTCAAAGAAGAAACTTGTAGTCCACAGTGGCGGAGCTAGGATTTCGACGTTGGGGGTGCACACACCAAGTAACGTTCGGTACCATTAGTTTAAACTACGTATCGCCCAACAGAGCTAGGAACTTGCCTATTAGAAGTTAAAAGCGTTAAGTAAAAAAAGGAGGTCATAGTCTACGAGTTTTTGCCTTATATGGCACTGTTTGGACTCGAAATAGCAAATCTAGTCTCCTCCAGAGATTAAAGTAAAAAATGACACCACTGACTCACCGGCAGATGACATGTGTCCTCATCGGTAGGCCAGGGGCCGGACCCCTGTCCGTGCTCCCACAACACGGAATCGACAATCACAGGTACAGTGCATTTCCGCTCTCCCACGGCCCGGGATCGGCAAAAACGCAGCCTACAAGTCGCGTGTCGCGTGCGCTACGCCCATGAATCGCCCAAAAAAGTGCATGTCGGGGCACCCAAAACACGAAACCGGCAAACCCCCCCACCCCACACTGCTACAGAAACTGAGGGCCACTCTATGCCATATGTAATTTGCTTCATCATATATATTCAAAACTTTTATTCAGTTCATTTTTGTTTCTCCTAGAGTTGTCTTTGAGAAATTGATCAATTCTTCGGTAGACTACGAAAAAAGGGGAAATGCCCTCACCAAACCTATACAACACCAGGCAACAACGATGATCGAAAAAATAAACACCACCGAAATTTTTTTCATGACCACTCATCTTTTTCCATTTCTTTACCCCCCCCCCTTCTTCTCTCTCTCTCACCTTATCTTCATTTGCTTGGTTCGGCGACACATTCCAGACCACCATCTTCTTCTTTATTTTCCTCACCTGCTCTTCTCTCTATTTATTTCTGGACAACTTTGGCTCCCTGGCGTTCTTGCTCCTGGCCGGACTTGGTCTTGGAGCTCCTCCTGCTCCAGTAATGGCTGCTGGCGGTGGCCACCTCCTGCCTCCTCACGCCTCGACTCATCGGCCTGCACCTCTGGCCTCCATGGCGCTCCTCCTCCGGCTCCCATGGCACCCACGCCAGAGCTCCGCCCATGAGATCAGAAGACTAGGAGAGGATTGCAGATTTCGGGCCTTCAGCTATGGCTAACACTTGGGCCTGGTGATTTAGCTATTAGGTGAGCTGGAATATGAACTATCAAAGATATGATCTCTACTACTTTTTCAAAATTTTGGGGGTGCCAGTGCATACCCGGCACCCCTGCTGGCTCCGCCCCTGGTAGTCCAGAAGCTAATGGCTCACTGCCTCGCTCCAAGAACTTGCAGTAACTGTATCACAACTTGCACAAATTCAGCACGCTTCAGAGGGAGAGGCGCTCCAACAAGCACGGCGCGGTGGAATTGACGTAGGATTACCTCCCAGCAGCGACGAGAATTTTTTTTCACAATAATCCATTTATTATTATTAATTACAGTATTATACGTGCGATAATATTTTTTTACAAAAATATACTCATGTTGCCGAACCGTTGGGCGACAGGATCCAGTAGCTCAACGGTTGAGCGACTGGGACACTTGTCGCCCAGCGGTCAGACCGGCGTTGTAGACGCGGTCAAACCGGGCTACGATCAGACCGGCCATTCAATGGCGGTCTGATCGATCCTGTACTGATCATCGGCCATTCGTGGCTATGAGTATTGGGTTAGGTCAAGTTCATGGGTGTCATGGCATATGTATTGCATGATGCATGTTTTGACTAACGTGGATTAAGTTGTGAAGAACTTGTTCTCGAAATCGATTTCTTTGTCTATTGTTGTGCAGGTTGCTTTGAAGTTAATGACGGTCAACGGTGAGGATGATCGGGACTAAGCTTGGAGAGCTGAGGTCCAGAACGATCGGGGATACCGGGTGAAGTCAATAGAGTCAAGCATGGCGCAAGAGGGACAAAGATGATCGAACGGGCAGTTCGGTGCGACGGGTTGGATCAAGCGGCGTGGGGGTCGGTGCAAGTGCTATGGTGGTTTCGGTGGAAGTCGGATGGGAGAGACTTGCCGACATGATGAGAGCCGTTGGATCAACCTACACGTGGCGAAGCATGGAAGTGCTCCACGAAGATGGACTCGGTCTTTGCAAAAAGATTGAGAATGCGTATTTTGGTAATTTTACTAAATACCGCCTTGGTGACCTTTTGCTAACCCACGACGCAAGAGGGTGCGTGGAGAAGCGGATTAGGTCAAGAAGAGATGAAGACAACGCTTTAAAATGCGTGCGTGTGTGACCCGTTTGTGTGTGGGCCTTAACGGGAGCCCATTAGAGTTAATGCTTGTAGAAGGTCTAAGCCTCTACTATAAACAAAGGAGGGAGGTGGCTGCACCCCTTTCAACCCTTTCATTATTGAAAACCCTAGTTTTGCTTTTGTGCTTAGGGAGAAGATAGTTGGAGGTTAGGGTTCTAGAGAGTTAGATTTGATTTCGTGCTCATGTATTGAGTCTTTGTCGTCCATTAATGGAGTGGCTGTAAACCAATACCATATCAAATCAATCCAAAATAAAGTTCTTTCAAAGATGAGTCTATTTGCTTTCTTTCTCTCTATTTGGTGATTTGGGGTCTTTATTTGATCTGCTAGTTTTTGCTTGGTTTCTTGCCTTGATCTAACTTGCTGTGACATGTGGGAACCTATCTAGGATCATCTTGATCATCATTCACCCACGAGCAAGTCTCTAGAACATATTTCGTTTTTGACTCGGTTTTGGAACCATCTTCGTTCAATCTGAAAAAGATAGGAACTTTGATATGGATCTCTGCGATCTTTGATTGGAATAGGTTTCTAATATCTTAAAAAAGGTGTGTCTCAAGTTTGGTAAGGTTTGGAGTCACGGATCAAAAGTTAGACCGATTTGAGTTTTGAACATGGGTTGTTTTTCTTCTGTTCATCATCAGGTCCGGTCAGTCGACCTTTTGCCGCCGGTCAGACCGCCCTCCGGTCAGTCCATGATTTTGCCACCGATCAGACCGCACTCCGGTTTGACCGCACAATGCACGCCGGTCTGACCGCCTATTAGGGTTTAAGCTCCTTTGGTCTTTTGCTTTGGGGATTTTGGATTGGATTCAATACTAGTCTTCCGCTGTACTGGTATATTGATCTTCATAGCTTCCATAGCTATTGGAGTGAAATTGGTGTTGAATCCGATATTTGTGAAAAAGTGAGCGTACTCCTATTCACCCCCCCTCTAATCGCCTTTTCGGTCCAACAAGTGGTATTAGAGCCCGGTTAGTTCAATCTTGATCTTAACCGGTCACTGAACTTGGCGATGGATAAGTACTCGACCAAGCCGCATGTCTTCGATGGGCTCGACTATACCTATTGGAAGAATCGCATGCGAGTCTTTCTTGAGAGCGAAGGATAAGCTATATGGAAGGTTGTTCGAGCGCCACTCGTTTTGCCTGAAGTTGCTTCGCCGGCTTCAGCAGCCCTCTTGGCTAACAACAACAAGACAAAGAACCTTCTATATGCTGGGCTTGGTAGGCAGGAGTACGATAGGATTTGCAATCTTAAGACCGCACATGAGATTTGGCACACCCTCAAAACTTACCATGAGGGATCGTCCCAGATCAAGCAAGTGCGCCAAACGGCCTACAAGCGAGAGCATAACAAATTCGAGATGCACCCTGGTGAGAGCATCGATGACGTTTTTACTCGTTTTAACAAGGTGATCAATCAAATGAGAGCTGTTGACATTGAGTACTCTCAATCTGAGAATGCCACCCACCTCTTGGCTGCAATCAACACCAAGGAGTGGGAGATAAAGGCTACTGCTATTGAGGAGAACTTCAATATCTCTAGTCTCACTTTGGAACTGCTTTATAGTATGCTCAAAACTTATGAGATCAAGAGGGGTAGTCTTCCTAAGAAGGATAACATGGCTTTGGTGGCTGAAGGGACTCCTGATGGTTCTTCTGATTCTTCTTCTGGCTTTTCTCTTGCGTGTTTATCTGCTATTCAAGGAGAAGAGTTTGAGAGTCTTCCTGAGACTGATTTAGCTCTTTTAGTCAAGAAAGTCACACGGGCATATAACAATGCTAGAAACAAGAAAAGAGGTGGCCCTGTGACGTGCTATGAGTGTGGAGAGCTATATCATATCCGAGCAAATTGCCCCAAGCTGAAAGGTAAGGGCAACCACAAGGAGGAAAAGCCAGCTTGGAAGAAGCCTCAAGGGAACAAATCCAAGTACAATGCTGCCAAACTCATGAAGGCCGCTCACCGGGTCTTTGCTGCTTTTGGAGAACAATCCATGAGCGATGTGGACTCTAGGAGCGAGGAGGACAAGGAGGAGGAGCTCCCTCAAGACAAGAAAGGGAAGGCCAAGGATTTCACCGGCATGTGCTTCATGGTTTACATCGTCGACATCAATGACAACGATGAGGTACCTCCCTCCTATGATGTTCTTTTCGCTAGATGCTTGATTTACATATTTGAGCAATTCATGAGTCAGGATAAGGCCTTAGAATTTACCATGGCTAGGAATAAGGATTTAGAATCACAAGTAGATAGTTTGACATTAGAACTTGCAAATGCTAAGACTCTTGATGATGATGAATGCTCATCCTGCCATGCTTTACATTCTGAACTGTCCAAATTGCAATCTGCTCATGATATTGCTTTACACCAACTTGAAAATGCTAGGACTAAGCTAATTGAGGTTAAATCTGCTCTATGTGAAAAATGTTTAGAGTCTAGCAAGTTGGATACTTCTGTTAATGTTAAATCTAGCTTTTGCTTCTTCTGCATAGAACGTGAACATAAAGTCAAAGATATTTTAGAAGCAGTTAGAGCTAAATATGCCAAGCTTAAGAACATAATTGAGTCTACACCTTGTGCCTTATGTTCAGCCTATAAGCTTGAAGTTGCTTTTCTTAAGGAAAAACATGCTAGAGCCATTAAGGCCAAGACTTGTGATTCATGTGTTAACTTTGGAAAAGAAAATGCTTACCTTAAGGACACACTAGAAAAATTCTCTAAAGGTAAGAAACTGTTAAATATGATTCTTGACACGTATAAAACTCTTTATAAGAAGTAAGGGTTAGGATACAACTCTGACCAGGACAAATCTAAGTCTAATGTCATTCAGGTCTTCGAAAATGGCTTAGTTGAATTCACAACCCAACCTACAAAAATAATTTTTAAATCTGCAAGTTTTGTCCAACCCTCTTTTGAGTCAAAAGGTGCTTCTCCCAGTGGTATAAAATACCATTGCAGCTATTGCAAGAAGAGTGGACATTTGGTTGAGTTCTGTTGGCGTAGGTTGAAGAACGCTAAGAAAAACATTGCTAGAATTTCATCTAATCAATTTAGAGCTTTTATGAGACATGGTTATTTAGAAAGGAAGAAACCTGGACAAGGATTTGTTTCACATGCTCATCATCATAATGTTCCTAGACAAGATGCTTCTCATGTTTGTGTAACCATTGCTTATAACAAAACTTCAAATAAAATCAAGGATAGCACTTCTACATTGCATACTACTCGCAGACGTGTGTCTCAGTACTGGGTTTCCCAAGTCGCTTTTAACTAACCCTAGTATTAAGACACATCGATCTTTTGTGACTTGATTTTCAGGATCGCCGCGGAAGGAGGAAGAACACGTGGCTCGTCGACTCCAGATGTTCACGCCATATGACTGGAGACTCAAAATGGTTCACTTCCTTCACGCGGTCGACGAGTGATGACTTCATCACCTTTGGAGATGATACACAAGGGCGAATTGAAGGAACAGGATCAATCAAGATGAATGACAGATTCATCTTGAAGGACGTCGCCCTTGTGGACAAGCTAAGGTACAACTTGCTTTCTGTTTCGCAGCTTCTTGATGATGGCTATGAAACTCGTTTGAAGAAAAATGCATGTCGTGTGCTTGATTCTGCCAGTGAGCTTGTTTTTGGGATTTCTAGAGTTGGTAGAATCTTTGGAGCTGATTTTTCTGAATCTCTTGCCGGATCTCTCAAATGTTTAATTTTTATCTTTTTCTGATGTCTGGCTTTGGCACTGACGTTTGGGGCACATTGGTTTTGATCATCTGACACGAGTTAGCGGCCTTGATCTCATGAGAGGTTTGCCTAAACTCAAAGCTGTCAAGGATGTTGTATGTGCGCCCTGTAGGCATGGCAAGCAAGTTGCCTCCTCACACCCTTCATTGACTATAGTCATGACTGACGGACCAGGATAGTTGCTTCACATGGATACTGTTGGTCCTGCTAGGGTTCGGTTAGTCGGTGGCAAATGGTACATTCTTGTCATAGTTGATGATTTTTCGAGATACTCTTGGGTATTCTTTCTTGCTTCGAAGGATGAGGCTTTTGATCATTACCATGATCTTGTTCTTCATTTGGCTTCTGAACTTCCTGGTGCCTTGAGAGCGATCCGCAGTGACAATGACACAGAATTCAAGAATGCTTCTTTTGCCTCTTTTTGTGCTGAGTGCGGTATTGAGCATTAGTTCTCTTCTCCACACGTCCCTCAACAAAATGGCGTCGTGGAAAGGAAGAACAGAATCTTAGTCGAGATGGCTAGGACGATGTTAGATGAGTATAGCACACTGAGGAGGTTTTATGCCAAAACTATTGCTACAGCTTGCTATATTTCAAACCGTGTCTTCTTGAGACCGTCTTTGGGCAAGACTTCTTATGAGCTTCAATTTGGCAAAAAAACCCTCTATTTCTCACTTTCGAGTCTTTGGATCAAAGTGTTTTATTGAAATCTAGATAAATTTGAATCAAGAACTTGTGATGGTTTATTTCTAGGTTATCCCGCTCATTCGAGGGGTTTTCGGGTCTTTAATGTTGAAACTAACATTGTCTAGAGACATGCAATGTTACTTTTGATGAGACTAGCCCTGGAGTTAGATCCGATGTTTCAGGTGACTTACAGGTGACAGAGAGTATTTTTGTTAAAGAAGAAGAGGATGATTTCGATATTGCTCCTCCACCTGTTGCTGATGCTCCTGTCCAAGCTCTAGAACCTGCTACAACTGCTTCACCTCCAATTGAGGCTCCTGTTGTATCTTCATCATCAGCAGTACCTACGGAGGTTGAAGAGATGTTATCTCCCCTAGGTGCTCCATTACACATTCAGAAGCAACACCCTCCGGATCAGATGATTGGTAATATTCATGAGCGAGTCACTCGCTCTAGGTATCATGATCCGAGTCTTTTCTCTCACTCTGCATTTGTAGCTTCTTTTGAACCCCGCGATATATCACATGCTTTATCTGATGCTAGCTGGGTCAATGCCATGCATGAGGAGTTAGAGAATTTTGAAAGAAATAAAGTCTGGAACCTTGTAGAACCTCCTAGTGGTCATAATGTTATAGGAACTCGTTGGGTGTTCAAAAATAAACAAAATGAGGATGGTTCTGTTGTTAAAAACAAGGCTAGGTTGGTAGCTCAAGGCTTTAGCCACGTTGAGAGGTTAGATTTTGATGAGACCTTTGCTCCTGTTGCTAGATTAGAAGTCATTCGCATTCTGCTTGCATTTGCTGCATCTAAGGGCTTTAGATTGTATCAGATGGATGTCAAGAGTGTCTTTCTGAATGGTTTTATAGAGGAGGAAGTGTATGTTAGGCAACCCCCTGGCTTTGAGAATCCCAAGCACCTAGATCGTGTTTTCAAGCTATCCAAAGCCTTGTATGGTCTTAAGCAAGCCCCTAGAGCCTGGTATGATAGACTTAAGACCTTCTTACTTAAGAATGATTTTGAAATGGGAAAATTAAATAAGACTCTTTTCATTCTAGCTTGTTCTTTTGGGTAATATTAGAAATGCTAGCTTGTTCTTTTGGGTAATCTCCAAAGCTTCTTGTAATCAAAAATTGAAAAATACAAAAAAAAATAAAGCCACTCCATTACATTTCATGCATGCTCCTTCTTATGCTTTTTCCTCAATTCTGCATTTGTTATCTCTGGACGAGAGGAATGTGTGATTCCTTAATGACTCCATTGTCAAAATGGGAGAAAATATATCAAAGATGTATAAAAGGGAAAAGATATAAAAATGTTAAAAAGGGGGAGCCTTTTGGAGAAATTTGGAGAATTTGAAATTTTCTGGAATTTGAGGATCATAGTGAGGGGGAGTTTGTTATTTGCATTCTTATGATCTTAACTTGAATTGCAATCCTAGATCCTCACAATAATCAAAGGTTATATCAAACAATTGTTCTTTCATATAGACCTTAAGTGAGATTTTGACTCTTTTCTGAAAAATAAAGCTTTCTCGCCTTCTTTTTCCTTATCTCACTTGTCTTTGCTATTTTTAAACCAACTTGGTCATTTCCTTTGCTTTCTCTTGTATTTGGACCAAGTTATGCCTTTGTGCGAAAACGTCGAGTTTTACTTTTCAAACCTCAAAAATTGGATTTGTGGGAAATTTCCAATGTGTTCATCAAGGGGGAGATTGTGGATATCATGGAGATATGTGCACGATCTTAGGATGATGTTACAATTGGCAATGTCGATTACGGTTTGTCGAAACATGCGTTTTCGTCAAAATTTGAAAAGTGTCAGGCGAGTCTTGGTCAAAGATTAAGTATGATCAAGCCGGCGTGATCGAGCCGGCGTTATAGACACGGTCGAGGCCAAGTTGCGGTCGACCGACCATTCAATTGCTTGATCGACCGATCTTGTACTAATCAACAGCCATTCGTGGTGATGAGTGTTGGGTTGGGTTAGGTCAAGTTCATGGGTTTCATGGCATATGTGTTGCATGGTGCATGTTTTGACTAACGTGGGTCAAGTTGTGAAGAACTTGTTCTCAGAATCAATTTCTTTGTCTATTGTTGTGCAGGTTGCTTTGAAGTCAATGACGGTCAACGGCGAGGATCATTGGGACTAAGCTTGGAGAGCTGAGGTCCAGAACGATCGGGGATGCCGGGTGAAGTCAATGGAGTCAAGCATAGCGCAAGAGGGACAAAGGTGACCGAACGGGCAGTTCGGTGCGACAGGTTGGATCAAGCGGCGTGGGGGTCGGTGCAAGTGCCATGGTGGTTTCGGTGGGAGCCGGATGTGAGAGACTTGCCGACATGATGAGAGCCGTTGGATCAACCTACACGTGGCGAAGCATGGAAGTGCTCCACGAAGATGGACTCGGTCTTTGCAAAAGGATTGAGAAGGGGTATTTTGGTAATTTTACCAAATACCGCCTTGGTGACCTTTTGCTAACCCGCGGCGCAAGACGGTGCGTGGAGAAGCGGATTAGGTCAAGAGGAGATGAAGATAGTGCTTTAAAATGCGTGCTTGTGTGACCCGTTTGTGTGTGGGCCTTAACGGGAGCCCATTAGGGTTAATGCTTCTAGAAGATCTAAGCCTCCACTATAAATAGAGGAGGGAGGTGGCTGCACCCCCTTCAACTATTTCATTATTGAAAACCCTAGTTTTTCTTTTGTGCTTAGGGAGAAGATAGTTGGAGGTTAGGGTTCTAGAGAGTTGGATTTGATTTCGTGCTCATGTATTGAGTCTTTGTCCTCCATTGATGCAGTGGCTGTAAACCAATACCATATCTAATCAATCCAAAGAAAGTTCTCTCAAAGATGAGTCTATTTGCTTTCTTTCTCTCTATTTGGTGATTTAGGGTCTTTCTTTGATCCGCCAGTTTTGCTTGGCTTATTGCCTTGATCTAACTTATTGTGACATGTGGGAACCTATCTAGGATCATCTTGATCGTCATTCACCCACGAGTAAGTCTCTAGATCATATTTCGTTTTTGACTTGGTTTTGGAACCACCTTCTTTCAATCTGAAAAAGATAGGAACTTTGACATGGATCTCTGCGATTTTTGATTGGAATAGGTTCCTAATATCTTAAAGAAGGTGTGTCTCAAGTTTGGTAAGGTTTAGAGTCACGGATCAAAAGTTAGACCGATTTGAGTTTTGAACACGAGCTGTTTTTCTTCTGTTCATCATCAGGTCCGGTCAGTCAGACCGCCCTCCGGTCAATCCGTGATTTTGTCGCCACGATCAAGACCTGGCCTCGATCACAAGACTACACTGCCCCGACCGCCCATTAGGGTTTGAGCTCCTTTGGTCTTTTGCTTTGGGGATTTTGGATTGGATTCAATACTAGTCTTCCGCTGTACTGGTATATTGATCTTCATAGCTTCCATAGCTATTGGAGTGAAATTGGTGTTGAATCCGATCTTTGTGAAAAAGTGAGCGTGCTCCTATTCACTCCCCCCCCTCTAGTCGCCTTTTTGGTCCAATAGAATGCTTGGTTAGTAGAGATGCCAAGGGGTAGAGGTAGAGGTAGAGGCCACGGCCGTGGTCGTGGCCGTGCTTAAGCGGAGCCACCAGTTGAGGTTCAGCAAGAAGCGCTTGAGGCAAAGGTTGCTTCCGCAAAGCAGTCCGTAGCTGGGGATCAGACAAGGTCTTCGGCCTTGTTGTGAGAGTTTATGGAAGAGGTCCATGCGCTTCGCCAACAAGCGTCAGTAGCCGCTGCTGCAGCTGTACCTGTAGCGGCCCCTATTGCCATTCCAACCGTGTCGGAGGCAAGGATGGACCTTCATGAGTTGTTGGCTTTACGTCTAGACACCTTTGATGGGGCGGGTACACCAATCCAAGCTGCGGATTGGTTGCGCTACATGGGAAGGAAATTTGAAGCCCTAGAGATGAGCTCACAACTGAGAGCTCGCTATGTGGCATTCTAGTTAAAGGGTCAAGCGGACATCTAGTGGGAGAGAGTCCTTTCAGCTAGGACCCCTACCGAGGGTCCCGCTACCTAGGAGATCTTCGTTGAGAAGTTCAAGGCGAAGTATTACCCAGAATCTTTTGTGGAGAGTATGGAGGTCACCTTGTCGACCTTCGTGCAAGGGAAGATGACCGTAGCTGAGTACGAAGCGGGGTTCAACGATCTGATCCGTTTCATACCATCGGTCGCGAGCAATGATCTAGAGAAGGCTAAAAGGTTTCGCCGAGGGCTCAATTATGAGTTTTGGCATGTTATGGGAGCCACTGCGCCACGTGAATTTAGGTTAGTGGTAGAACAAGCCAGAGGGATAGAGATGGAAATGCAACTCACTAAAGGGCTGCAACCCTTTGGTGGTCCAAGCTCTTCTGGTAGTGACCAGAAGAGGAGTTTTAGTGAGGAGGGTGGGTCATCTCAGCGACCTACTCCCAAGAAGTCCAAGTGGGGCCAGCATCCCCCGTAGTCGTCCAAGTCCAAATCTTTGAGGCCGTCTTCTACAGCGCCTCGTTCGTCATCAGCGACCCCAGCCTATCGTCCTGTCCCAGGGCAAGGCATGATCTGTTTCAAGTGCGGTGGTGGGCACCGTGCTGCTGAATGTTCTTGGACAAGAGAGTGTCGGCAGTGTGGTCAGTCAGGCCACATGGAATGGGTTTGTCATTAGAACCCTTCTAGTATTATCAAATGGGAGCCGGTACCTATGTCATCGACAAATGCTTCGCCTCGGGGGTCTGTCCAGATGATGGTGGTTGCCCCTGCACCACAGCCTCCTCCTTCCTGGGCACCACCCGCCGAGTATTATTGGCACCCTACACCACGTTGCTCAGA
This sequence comes from Phyllostachys edulis, assembly GCA_036346405.1. Taxonomy (NCBI): domain Eukaryota; kingdom Viridiplantae; phylum Streptophyta; class Magnoliopsida; order Poales; family Poaceae; genus Phyllostachys; species Phyllostachys edulis. Next base: position 40,679,581 of record CM070558.1, on the reverse strand, counting down.
AAGACCTGTTGACCGCCTCCATTTCATTCACTGTCTTAGCAGTGTCGGGGTTCCCGTCGCCTTGGCGCCACAGAATCTCACGATTGCTCGCCACGAGTCCGTAGGGGGCGGCCGGACGAGTGACAGTACACTATTAGTGGATTTGTGTGATGCTCTTGTCCTTTTTGACTCCAGTGCTACTTATTCTTTTGTGTCCCGCGAGTTCGCTAGAAAAGCAAAGTTGAGTATAAAGTAGATCTCACAGTCAGTTATAGTTAGTTCTCCAAGAGGTATCATTGCTAGCTCCACGGTATGTTCTGGATGCGTGGTGTCATTAGATGGTGAGGATTTTGTTGCCAACCTAATGGTTATTCAGATAGAACCTTTGATGTTATTCTTGGTATGGACTGGTTACATTGCTACCGAGCCATGATTTCCTGCTTCTGGAGGACAATCACTTTGCAAGCTCCTTCCGGGGAGGAGATAATCTTTCAGGGGAATGCACCTCTGTGTTCTCTTTTTTGTGTTGGCTAGCCTGTTCCCTGGCCGATGAACGGTGAAGTCTGGCTCGCTTCTAGCACTTGCAGAAAAGCCGAGCGCATCATTGCGCATTGGGGATATTCCAATGGTATGTGAGTATCCCGATGTATTTTCCGAAGAGCTTCTGGGTATGCCGCCCGAAAGGGATATGGAATTTAGGATTAATCTTGTTCCTAGCACACGACCTATTTCTTTTATCCCCGTACCGTTTGGTACGGCCTTTCCAAGAAGAATCGAAGAAGCAATTGGATGATTTGTTGTCCAAAGGGTTGATTTATCGTAGTGTGTCACCTTGGAGAGCACCTGTCCTATTCACTGAGAAGAAGGACGGGAGTTGGTGCATGTGCATAGACTATCGTGCTCTTAATCAGGTGACCATCAAGAATAAATATCATTTGCCTCGTATCGAGGATTTGTTTGATCAATTGAAGGGAGCCAAGGTGTTCTCGAAGATTGATCTGCAATCTGGATATAATCAGATTCGAGTGCGGGAGCAAGATATAGAAAAGACCACTTTCTCCACAAGGTATGGGCACTATGAGCATAAGGTTATGTCCTTTGGACTAACGAATGCCCCTGCTGTCTTTATGGAAACGATGAACTGTATGCTGCATAAGTATCTTGATGACTTTGTGGTTGTGTTCATCGATGATATCCTGATTTATTCTAGGATAGAGTGAGAGCATGAACAGCATTTGAGGCTCATGCTTGAGACTCTGAGGGAGAATCAGTTCTTTGCCAAGTTAAAGAAGTGCGAGTTCTGGATTTCTGAAGTAGGCTTCCTGGGTCATGTGCTTAACCAAGAAGGTATTTCAGTAGACCCATCCAAGATTTCGACTGTAGTGAACTGAAAGAGGCCAACTAATGTCAAAAAAGTGAGAAGTTTTCTGGGCTTAGCTGGTTACTACCGGTGCTTCGTAAAAGACTTCTCAATTATTGCCAAACCAATGTCTCAGCTCACACGAAAGGGCATGAAATTTCAGTGGACCAATGAATACGAGTGCAGTTTCTGCACTTTGAAAGAAAAGTTAGTTACTGTGGATATCATGGGGATATGCTCAGGATCTTAGGATGATGATACAATTGGCAATGGCGTTGAAGGTTTCTGGAAACACTCGTTTTCGGCAAAGTTCAGTTTCTGTCAGGCTCCAGGTGGTCAGACCGAGAACTTTTTTTTTTATTAATTAACCTTTTTTTGAATTTTATTTTAAAGTTAACCCCCAACGCACTTTATTTCCAATTCTGACCCCTTTGGTCACGCCACGGGTGGTGGCGTGATAAAACAATACTGTCACGCGCCAAGATAAGTCCCTAAAATAGCACTTTTTGTCACGCCACTGGTTGTGGCGTGACCTAATGATTCTTGCCACGCCACTTGAAGTGGCATGACAAGAGTTTGACCGTAAATGGGTTTGGCGGTAAGAAGTTATTTTGTCACGCCACGGGTGGTGGCGTGACCAAAGGGGTCGAATTGGAAATAAAGCTACTGGGGTTAACTTTAAAATAAAATTCAAAAAAGGTTAATTAATAAAAAATTCTCGACCGCCAAGGTGGCGTCGACCTACTGTGTTGTAACGTCCTAAAAATACTTAAGTTGGATTAGCTAAGCATATCATGAGTTATGTGTGTAAATTATGTATTAATGTAAAACTTTGGTTGTTGTAATAAAGTTTGTACCAAAATTGTTCAAATTTTCAACTTGAAATCAAGTTTTAATCCACAACTTTGTGTGATTAAAAGTTTTTGGAAATAATTTATTTAAATACTAGATTATTTATAATGAATTAATATTATTTTTCAAAAAAAATTAGAAGTTATTTTGATCTCACCAAAATTCAGACCATTTCACTATTGCAGTTTTGAAAATAATTTAATTCTGACAAATTTTATTATGAACGGTGTTTGCAACTAATTTTCCTAAGTCATATTTGATTCCTAGAATGCTCACAAAAAATTTTAGAATTTTTCAAAATCTTCTATTTTAAATCGGCCGGTCAAACTTTTAGCATTTCGGTCAAATTCCATTTTGAACCAGGTCCGATGCGAACCCAATCCACTATAGCAACTTAAGTCATCTGACTTGGTCCAACCCGATCCCTTTGCACGTGAAGTCGGACTCAAGACCCGATCATGACTGCTCGACCAAGACCGCGTCATTGTTCAGCCGGACCGATTGCTACTTGGTTTGGTCCAACCAGCTCACACACGCCGCATTTCCTTTCTCCGGCTGACTCGCGGGCCCCACAGCCGGACGGTGGTCATCTTCTTCGTCGGTGTCGGTGTCGCCGCACGTCTGCTTCGGAAGCATCGCCCGAGCATTGCCTACACCCATAGCCCAACCATTTTCTCTCTCGTCCTATTTTTCGCTTTCTCCTGTCGTCTTTTCCTTTACGGTGAAGGAAGAAGAAAGGTGGAGCACCGCCGCGTGGAAGCCTCCAGTGAGCCTGCGACCTCACCGCCAGTTTCGTCTCACCGCGCCGCACCCGTTTTGGCCGGTCCGAGTCTTCCTCGTCCACGGAATCGTCGAGCGCATTCTCTTCGTCCTCGCGGCCGGTGGCCATGGCCGCGATGCTCTTGGGTACTCCGGTGAGTAATCCTCTGCGCCACCGTGTCCTTCAAGATCGCCTCATCTAGCTGAACTTACCACCGGGTCTAATTGGCTTTTGGTGCCTTGTCGAGGGAACGCGACCCATTCTTCTTCAACCTTGGTGACCCGCCGCCGTCCGCATTCTGGCCATCTTTGACCTTCTTTGGCGTCGTTTTTGGCTCCTCCGCGATCTTGGTGATCGGGCGATCCCGAAGCCGCCCTCCTCGAAGCTTCTCGATGCTCGTGGCGTCGCCTCCTCAAGTGCCGTCTTTCGGCTCTGCCTCCGGCCACCGCACGCTTGCCACCGGCCAACGTTGGATGTTGTGTCGCCATCATTAGACTCGTGAAGGTCCTCCGCACTCGGACGCCTGGTTTCCAAGCTCAAGACCCATTGCGATAATTATTCACGCGCAAGACCACAAGGCCACAAGACACGAGCGTCGTTGAACCGCCAGCGTATTAAGGTTAATCCAGTGTTTATTACTTAATTGAGTTATTAGTTGTATCAGTGGTTTGTAAGTCCCACCGTTTAAGAATGTGTTTAGAAATTGTTTAAGACCCTGAGCCTTTGACATGTGGGCCCGTATGGCCTGGTTAAAGGATTGTGTAAAATTTAGAAATACGTTTGTTCTTAAGGGAAACATATTTCATTTATGCTAAAACTGTTTTGTGTTTTGGTAAATCGAAGACGTATTTATTTGAATACGCCTTCAATGTCATCATCGGCTGGGGCTGGGTCAGAATTGACCAGGTCAACCTTTGACCCTGGGCCCCACTTGTCATTACCAGTGGCTTGTTGTTCGCCCGTATAAAATGTATTTAATTATTTTTGAATTTCCGAAACAAGTTAAATTTGCACTAAAAATTCAAATAACTTGGAAAATTCATAACTAATTCAATATAACTTCAAATTGAATGAAATCAATTTTGTTAGTTTTCATTTTTAATGTTAATTTAATTGGACTAGGTTTTAAATATGTTTCTGTTATGAAAATTTTTGATAATTATTTTATTTGTACATTAATGACTTTACTTTTGTAAAATGCTTATAAAATTCTTATAAACTCCAAATAAACTAAAAATTTCACCAAATTTCACCTAAAATATTAACCTACCGTGTGAATTACTTGCATTTTTGAATGATTTGTTATTGTTGGCTTTATTTGGAGTTGGTTGCATTATCGTCTTTTCATTAGGTTTTCGACGATTCTGACGTATATTGAATTCAATCTGAGGGTAATTAAAATTGACACCAACAAAGGCAAGCAGTTTCATCCTTTGATGCACGTTGAATTCCTATTAATTTCAAAAACTATTTATGTTGATTTTCAAGTATTCTATGCATCGCTCTAATTTCAAATATCTGTATGTCACTTGGGTAGTTTAGTTATATCCTTTTGCTACATTGGCCTTCCTTGAATGATTGATTACCATTTTCACCTTGACTAATTAAGGTTATATGTTATATGGGTTTGTTTAATGATTTTTAGACCGATGCTTAGCCATGCTAGTAGATGTAGTCGATTTTGGTTGATGGAGTTAGTCCATCGGCCGAGATTACAATTGAATTATGATTGAAATTGAGAGTTATGTTCAGATCTGGAATCTAAGTTATTGTGGACATGTTGGTCCTTGTGTTCTTTACATTTTTAACTTGGATGGATGTAGTATTACGATGAAAATTTGTTATGAAATTATGTAGCCCCGTCTGAGTGATTAAAGACCGGTCTGTGTGGTGTTGAACCAAGTCATATATGCATCCACATGCTAGGTTAATGGCGAAGGCTTAGCCTATTAATTTGTAGTGTGTTTGCTATCAAACCACAAATGGATTGATAATTGTTGTTTTTATTATTGTTTGTATTGTCAATCCAGTGGGGGCATGTTAAGTTTTGTCTTACTTGCCCTTACGGGTCGCTTGTGTTTGCGGAAAAGCTTCGCAAGGACTTACTTACACAACGAGGTGTAACCATGGTTCAGGAGACCGATAGTCTGCCATGGTGTGTATCCTCGGGTTGGTTTAATAGTTGACACATGGCATTGTAACGACCTCGTTATGATATCTTAGTCACACTCCTACAGAAGAGTGCATTGGTCGACATTGAGAGATATTCATATCATGTGGGTAAAGTAGCACAAACTCTGCAGAGTCTCAAATTTATTCGAATAGCCGTGTCCCCGGTCATGGACATTACTTGTGGAAAATCGTGCACAGTTAGTTATTGGGAATAGGAAAGGGTATGGTTGGGAATGAAATGTCACCATGAACGAGAAGTTCTTGTATTGATGTTAGTTTACCCGAGTAGGATAGCTACTTTGGGTATGATTATCTTAATGGTTAAATCTTGAAATATTGATCATGAATTGGAGAATCTACTATTATATCATATTTCAAATGTTTGTCAAATGGAATTTCAATCTATATTAGTCATATTGTCAAATAACCTGGCTTTATGCTGAAAAAGAACCATTTTAGCCATCCTTTGACACCAAGTGCATTTAATTAAACTTGCTATTCATAAGTCTTGCGAGTACGTTTTTGTACTCAGTTGGCTTGTCTTTGTTGCAGGTTAGAATGTTATAGTTGAGGTGATAACGATTGGTACTTCGGCTTTAATCCCAATCGGTTGCCCTTGGGGTTGTGGCGCACCATTGGGAATGTTGTTTTTATCACTTAACCTTCTATTCTTGTTTACTTAATATTTTCCGCTGCTAATTTTTATTCGTTATAATTTAATCGTGTATGCAAGTGATACAAGGTTGTATGGATATGTGCATGTTAGCGGCTGATCCTGGGAGCTAACTTGAGATGCATATCCAGGTACTCGAAATTAATCTTGCTTTCCTGTTAAGGGTTACGTCTTTGCCATAATGACTTAATTTGAAACATGATTAATTTTGGGGTCCTCACATGTGTGGCGATCAGACCGGCCAAGGCTTTGGTCCAGTGGGTGGCGGTCAAACCGGCCAATAGGCGGCGGTCTAACCGGCCATAAAGGGACTTTCGAATTTGGAGCCGGGCCAAAAATAGAGGGTGTAGGCAAGAGAGGGGATTCTTCTACACTTGGTCTCATAATGTTTGGAGCTTCGAGTCAAAAGTTCTATTCATTTGAAATTTCTAGAGAGGTTTCGGATTTTCGTATGAAATTTGGCTAAGTCCTTCTTTGAAATGCCGACCAGAAGCTATGGGTATGATCGACGGTTTTGACTTGTTCGCCGGCCAGCTTGGCGGCGATGTTTGTTGGTTAGGTCAAGTTCATGGGTTTTAGTGCATATGTGTTGCATGAGGCATGTTTTGACTAACGTGGATCAAGTTGTGAAGAACTTATTCTCGGAATCGATTTCTTTATCTATTGTTGTGCAGGAAGCTTGGAGGTCAACGACGGTCAACGGCGAGGATGATCGGGACTAGGCTTGGAGAGCTGAGGTTCAGAACAATCGAGGATGCCGGGTGAAGTCAGAAGACTCAAGCATGACGCAAAATGGACAAGAATGACCGAACGGAAAGTTCGGTGCGACGGGTTGCATCAAGCGGCGCGGAGGTCGGTGCAAGTTCCATGATAGTTTCGGTGGGAGCCGGATGGGAGAGACTTGCTGACATGAAGAGAGCTGTTGATCAACCTACACGTGGCGAAGCATGAGATTGCTTCATGAAGATTTGGACTCGGTCTTTGGAGAAGGATCAAGAATGGATATTTTGCTAACTTCACCTAAATACCACCTTAATGGCTTTTGGCTAAACCGTGGCGCAAGACGGCGCAAGGAGAAGTGGTTTATGTCAAAAGAAGATGAAGACGTCGCTTTGAAATGCGTGCGTAAGTGAAACCCATTTGTGTGTGATTAACGGGTGCCCATTAGGGATATCCTTCTAGAAGCTAGCCTCCACTATAAATAGGGGAAGGTGCTAGTTGTGCACCCCCCAACCTTTGTGTTGAAAAACCCTAGTTTGTGTTTAGGACGAGGAAAGTGGAAAGGTTAGGGTTCTAGAGAGTTGGATTGATTATGAGCTCAAGTGTTGAGCTTTTGTCCTCCTGGATGGAGTGGCTGTAAACCAATATTAATCTCAAATCAATCCAAGCAAGATTCCTCAAGATGAGTCTCTTCTTGTTCTTGCTCTCTCTTTTGTAATTTTGGGGCTTTCTTTGATCCTTTGGTTTTCCTTTGGTTTCTGGCCTAGATCTTGCTTGCTGTGATATGTGGGAATGCATCTAGGATCATCTTGATCATCTTTTACCCACGATCAAGTTTTTAGATCATCTTTTGGTACTGACTCGGTTTTGAAGCAGCCTTCACTCAAACAGAAAAAAGTCAAAACTTTGGCAATGATCTTCACGATCATTGATTGTAATAGGTTCCTAACATACTAAAGAAGGTATGTTTCAAGTTTCGTGAAGTTTGGAGTTGTGGATCAAAAGTTAGACCAATTTATGATTTTGAGTTCGGACTGATTTTACTATTAATTGGGCTAGAGGTCAGACCGCCCCATAGAGAGGTCAGACCGCTAGGTCGAGAGGTATGACCGTCCAACTCTTTATAAATTGAGTTTTTGGTTGTTTTACGTCGGGGTTTTGATTGGATTCAATACAAGTCTTCCGCTATACTTGTACATTTATCTTCATATCTTTCATAGCTATTGGAGTGAAAATCTTGTTGAATCCGATCAAGGTGAAAATGAGACATTGCTCCTATTCAACCCCCCCTCTAGTCACCTTTTTGGTCCAACAGTTATTGCCCCTATTCTCACCCTCCCTAAGCCAGGGAAGCGCTTCACGGTCTACTCGGATGCTTCTCGAATGGGTCTGGGTTGCATGCTCATGCAAGATAGTAAAGTAATTGTGTATGCCTCACGACAATTGAAGAAACATGAGTAGAATTACCCTACTCACGATTTAGAGCTAGCCGCAGTGGTTTTTTGCTCTAAAGATTTGGAGGCACTATTTGTATGGATATTCTTGTGATATTTTTACTAATACAAGAGCCTCAAGTATATCTTTACTCAGAAGGAGTTGAATTTGAGGCAAAGAAGGTGGCCGAAACTGATCAAGGACTATAATCTCACTATCCAGTACCATCTGGGCAAGGCGAATGAGGTTGCGGATGCCCTTAGTCACAAGGAGACACCCTCCACTCTAGGTTGTCTTATTGCTGACTTCGATCGAATGGAAATATCTTATTGTTATGCTAGTACAGCACCAGCTGAGACACAGCTACTGCTGGAATTGGCGATTCTGGAGCGAGTAAGAGAAGCACAACAACATGATCGATTGCTTCAACAAGTGAGGAAGCACCTTGATGAAGGGAAAAGGGGGACTTTAGCCTTGATGAGTCGGGCGTATTGCGGTTTGAGGGCCGCCTTTGCGTGCCACAAAGACTCAGGTCAAGAATGATATATTGAGAGAGGTTCATCGTACCCCGTACACGGTACATCCTAGCGAGACCAAGATGTATCGGGATTTGAAAAAGAGCTTTTGGTGGAAGAGGATGAAGTGGATGTCGCTCGATAAGTGACGTCTTGTGGGGTTTGCCAGCAGGTGAAGGCTAAGCATAAACATCCCGCTAGGCTATCACAGCCTTTGGATGTTCCTCAGTAGCCATGGGATGACATTACCATGGATTTCGTAGTCGGCTTACCTCATACCCAGCGAGGTAAGAACGCAATTCGGGTAGTGGTGGATCGATTTAGTAAATCTACGCACTTCATCCCTATTCGTACGACGAATTCGACAAGTGATTTGGCACCCATCTATGTGCATGAGATAGTGAGGTTGTATGGTGTGCCCAAGACGATAGTTTCTGACAGAGATGTCAAGTTTGTCTCCATATTTTGGAAAAGTTTGCAGGGTGCTTTGGGCACGAAGCTTCAATTTAGTATCGCTTTCCACCCACAGACGGATGGGCAGTCCGAACGCACCAATCAAACACTAGAGGACATGCTGAGATCCTATGTTCTGTCCTGGAAAGGTAGTTGGGAGGATCATTTGGCACTCATGGAGTTTGCCTACAACAACAGCTACCACTCCAGTGTTCGGGCAGCATCATTTGAGGTTCTGTATGGACGGAAGTGTAGATCGCCACTTTGTTGGGATGCCATAGGCGAGAAGGTTGTTCTGGGTCCGGATTGGGTCTAACAAATAGTGGAACGAGTGGCAGAGATTAGATAGAATTTGCTAGCTGCCCAGAGTAGGCAGAAAAGCTATGCGGATGTGAGGAGACATGACTTAGAGTTCGAAGAGGGGGATCAGGTGCTCCTGAGAGTGTCTCCCACTAAAGGAGTTGTGCGATTTGGTACCAAAGGGAAGCTTAGCCCGCGGTACATTGGGTCATTTTCGATTCTGGCACGAATTGGGAAGTTAGCATATTGTCTGGACCTTCTTGAGTCCATGTGAGGAGTGCACAATGTGTTCCATGTTTCTATGTTGAAAAAGTACTTAAGGGATCTGGAGCATGAGATCGTGCTAGAACCGTTGTCTCTTAAGTAAGACCTTACCTTCGAGTCTCGTCCAGTTCGGATTCTGGAGGAATTAGAGAGGGTGCTGAGGCACAGGTCGATAAAGTATGTTAATGTGCTATGGTCGCATCAGTCCGAGCGAGAAGCTACTTGGGAATTGGAGTCTCGCATGCACGAGAAGTACCCAGAGTTGTTCTCTACGGGTATGAGTTAGAGTTATTGTTTATGTACAGTTGTTCCATTTTGTTCTTTCACGTGGATTGTTGGACGCCAGAATTCAGGGTCGAATTCTATTAAGGGGGGTGGAATGTAATGCCCTTTTTTTTAACCCGCAAGCTTTTGACCATGAGGTAAAACCACATTTTTAACCAAGCCTTGAGAGAGATAGAGATAGAGATAGAGATAGAGAGAGAGCGCGGGGGATAAGACCAAGCCACCGGAGGCACCTAACCAGAGAAGCAACCAGAGGAGAGCACCACCAGAGAAAGCACTATCAGAGAAGCCACCCACCACCTCAAGGGAAGAAGCAACCACCAGGGAAGCTCCATCAGGGAGCAAAGTCACAGCCATCACGAGCATCGTTGCCGTCACTACCCACCTCCTAACCGGCAGACCAAGTAGGCTACCCATTTCCCCCATTCATTTTTATCCATCATGGTCGAGCAAGCATGGCACAAGGTATTAGGGGGGGGGGGGTAAGAGTAGACTACCTGGGGGGTGGAGCTCGTAGGAGGCGGCGGCACTAGGCGTAGGGGACCGACCAGCGCAGAGGAAGCCGATGACCGAGCCACTGGAGGCAAGACGCGAGCCGAGGGAAGCCACCGGTGCCACCATGGCGGGCGCTGAGTGCCTTGTCAAGACGAGGGAGAGGCAGGAGCTAGAGGAGGAACGGGGACCGAGCACCGGTAGCCGGAGGCGGCGTCGTGGGTAAGGAGGCGTCGGAGAGAGGGAGGAACCAGAGGGAGGAGGCACCGTCGGGAGCGGGCGCACTGGGCGCAACTGGGCGAGGCAGCGCTGAGCGGCAAGAGCGGGCGGCGTTAGGCGGATCAAGGGGGCGGTGGCTCCAACGAGGCGGCTCGGCCGGAGGAGAGGCAGAGGAGCCAGAGAGACCCCCCTAAGAGAGATAGAGAGAAAGTGAGTGGGTGAGGAGAGGGAGATGAAGAGATAAGGGGAAGACCGGGAGGTGGCTTCGGCCAGGAGGAAAAGGGGAGGAGGAAAGAAAAAAAGAGAGGAAAGAAAGACATGAAAGGGGTGGAAAGAAATTTAGGGGCGCACACATAAATTTTACACGCAAGGATAGACGACGTGATCTCTAACCTATTAATATTTTGGGCACCGGGCCAGCAGATTAGTGCCCGGTGAGAGGGGTTTGTTCGTGTCGTTTTGCACGTAGGATCAATGACGTCCATATGTGTACATGTATTGCTACCCTGTGTTGAGTCTGGTTGAATACATGTTCAGGTAGAGGTTCTGGAACGACGTCATCCGCATGTTGCTCCGCTCCGTTTGGTTAACAGGAAAGTGCATGGTAGAGCGGTATCATGCAAATGGTATGAAATATGCGATATTTTTATGATATGATGTTGCTTATATGATGATGTTTATAGTAATAGAAATAATGATGGGACAAGGTGAGCAATGAGGCTACCCTGTTAATGATGAATCATGTTAATGACAATAGACATGTGCATTTGCATCATGGCAAGAATGCATGAGCCAGGTCGGTGAGAAAGTCATGTAACTATTCTGGTGAGGTCGGTGAGAAAGATACATGACTAATCCGGTATGCTCTAGATAAAATCTTACATCTGTAGGGATTGGACAAGGTCCTACAATGTAAAGACTATATCCTAACGAAGATGGTGAAAGAGTGAGTTATCGATAGATGAATACTCCACGATACCGATATCAACTGATAAAATGCATATGAGCATGTAGAATAATAGTGCATTACACTAATGAAAAGTTAATGATGGAAGTAATGATATGGTTATGTTTACGTTGGTATGACAGTGTTTGTCATTTATATTATGTGCTTGCTGAGTCTTCGGACTCACCCTTGTTTACTTTGGTGTTTAAGTGAACGACGGAGTTGACATGCATCAGGAAGGAAGAATAGTACATCCATATCACATGTAGTTACTAATGCACACCATTCTTTCGAGATATTTCATTTTTTGCTGTATTATGTCTAATTGTTAAATTAGCTGCGCAAAATTTGCACACCATTCTTTCGAGATATTTCATTTTTTGCTGTATTATGTCTAATTGTTAAATTAGCTGCGCAAAATTTGTAATGAATAATATGTAGTGGTAGCATTCCGGGCCCAGGTGTTACACTCACTGTGACTAGAAAATAATCACAACGGATGTATATAAGCGTACTTGGAGAAGACAAAATGCACGCGTTGGCTCATGGATCCTACCTACGGCCATACACCTGCAAAACAACAGGCCGTGTTTACACAGAAGAACTCTTGTCACCATACTGATGTGGCACAGAAGGGCATTTCATTACGGCGTAGCTCCTCTTTTGGTTTTCATGTCAACCGGCCTGCAGCGTAGCTCTCCTTGAGATTCCGCAGCGCTTCGCGGATGTAGTCGTCGCCTTGGTTCGAGTACTTCAAGCAGATGAGCCGCTGCGCCACCTGGTACGCCTTCTGGAGCGACCGGTACTGCTCGCAGTTTGCGTCCATCCTTACCATTTCCTGCGGGGATAAACACAGAAATATGCGCACGAGTAAAAGAAGTCACCCCCTGGTGAAGGGAACAGGTGAATTTTGTGCAATAAACAACGCGCACAAGTTGAAGAAGATGAGTGTGATACTCCGGAAAATAGTTTGAATTGCATCATGTGATCTTAGAGAGGTGACTATGTTGCCATGTCAGCCAAGCAGTACCAAATTGGAGTACCTGCTCTGTGATCCGCGAAGTAATGCTTGTTGCAGTGTCAATCACTGAGGTAGGGAGACCGGCCACTCTGGCCAGCAGAAGCCCGTAGTGCGGTACCCGTCGGACACCATCCTTCAACCGGAACTGATGTGGGGGTGGTATGATGTTAAAGACATGAAAAGCCAAATGCCTGCAATGGTCAGCGGATTGAGTTCTACCTTGAAATCCAAGCGGTCATTTCTCAAGTCAACTTCGAAATGGAGGATCTTCACGTTTGGATACAATGTTGCAAGTTCTGACAAGCCCTCCATATGCGTGGCAAACACGGTGTAGCTGCATGCGTGAAAGACAAAACACCATTACTTTCGAGATAGCAGGAGTTACGACGGACTACTATCTCTGTTTTCCGCCACAAAAGTTACTATCTTTGTAATTAAATATATCTGTAATTACCAAAATAGAGGTTATTGTAGAGAACCACATCATAAAATGTAGTATAGTGGACAAAATTAACCAAACTATACTAACTAGGTTATATGATAAATATGGTATTTTTACAGCCTGAGCACAAGATGAGAAATGCATATTCTTGGTGTACTATTAACTGTAAGCAGACTAAAGGGTAGAAGGACATTGCTTATTTGATTCAAGAAACCAAATTAGGCATAGGCTATGAAAGATTTTGGACATGGGAAATGCAGACCAACAGAAAACTGGACTTATTCAGAAATGCATGCGTTTTCAACACCATGGAATAAGAACACATCTTCTGTGAATGTTGCTCTTGAGAGGTTACTAATTCTTACGCTTTGACGGATAGCAGGTATTCACAGCAACTCCATGCAATTGCCAACCCATCAGAGGAAGACGTAGCTCTTCCAAGCTCATCCACTACAACCAGGCTCCTGTAACGCAAATGTTCACGGTCATTAGAAGCCAGAAGGAAAACAAGAGAAACATCAAACACATTCAATTTCCATATATTCCAGTAACGTAGAAATACTTTGAAGAAACATTTTGCATGATGAAAGCTGTCTCTTTCATTTCCGTCATAAACTGCAAATAGAAATTAAGTTAATTAGGAACATTTAAAATAATATTGTTTTCAAAAATCTTAAAATGCTTGAGAACCATTAGCTCAACTGGATGGAAAATCACAGCTGAACCATGTAGTTAGAAAATCAGTGCGCTCACTCATTATGAGGGAAAAGGAATAAAGTCCCACTGTTCAGGAAGGCAAATCGGTTTGACGAGAATACTGAATATGTCAACAGGTTGCATACTAATACTCCATAACAAACACACTATTGATGAAATATCTGACTTGATGTTAGAAACAGTATATGTGAATCGCTTTGTCAAAAAGTTCCATGTGGACCAGCGTGCTTTGAAGACAGATTGCAAATGAAACTATGTCTATAAGAACAAATTCAAAATAATAGCTCTCACTTTTAAATCCGAAAATTACAAAAAGAAATTGGTAAAGAAGCGTGGACTACTGGATTTTCATGCACTAATCAACTAATCCAAAGGCTTATGATCCAGGTCTTCAATTGGGGCACTACTGCACTAACCAACCCGAAAGTATATACTACTGGGGTAATGCGGCCATGCGGGCAGCTAGTTATACTTCAAGAAAAAGAAAGGTCTTCAATTGATCAGGTTTGAGGACAATAGAAAGAATGTGCATGGGGAGATGTAAACTAACATATAAGAAGTGATATTCAAGGACACAAATGTATAGAATTTTAAACAATCATCAAGGCCAAAATACCATGGGAAGACCACGGACATTAACTGCTTAATGCACAGTTCTTCTGCTTGATCTATTTATTGCACTATGCATTTGTGTATTTCAGGAAGTCTTTAGCAACTCAATTAACTGTTCAAATAACGAGGGCAGCATTGACTAAAGTAGAAAGTAGAAACAATATAGAAGAGATGGATCTGCAAGCTTATCTTCATATAGGGATTATAAGTTTTAATACATAGTCCTTAACATCTAGAGAGCCTACAGATTTTTTTTAGTGCATACCGTGCTCGAATTGTTTTCAACATTGTCCCAAGTGCCTATCCGCGTGAATATGCGATCGGCCACTCTTAGTGATGCAAACTGAGCTGGAACATAACAGCCAATTTGTGCAAGAATGACTATTAGACAAATCTGTTGAAGATATGTACTTTTCCCACTCCTGCAACAGCAAAGACAATGTAGAGACCACATGAACTTCCACACATAAATGAGTAGCCTACTATAGCAATTTAGAAGAAATGTTTATGTGACTCACTGACTCACATGTTTGGTCCCATGACAAGAACCATATTAGATGCTTCAGAAAGAAAGAGATTGTTAGGCTGCATGACAGAAACAGTGTAAAAACCATTGACATTTCAAGCAACAAAATTAAAATGAAAAGCATGAGTTATGAAGTAAATATGGAGAAATCAATATAAATAAAGCAACTTACAACGAAATCAGTATGCAAGCTCTCGAGAATAGGATGTCGTCCGGCATTGATTGCCATTGGACCATCATCTGCTTTATTGAAAACATAAAAAAATTATATATGAACTACCAGATCAGGATTCTACGAACACTGCTAATAAAATAATTCATTTAAATTTATAAATAAATTACTAGCATTGGATTAAAATCCCACCTGTGAAATCTGGTCTCGTGTAGCGATCAACAGGCTTTGTAGATATTGTATACGCAAAAGAATTAACAATCATGTCCAAAAGACACAATACTTCAGCGAGCAATGTTAATATACCAATGTCTTCTCTGATCTCATTAATAAGTCCTGAAACAATAAAAGAGATTTAGGAAACTTGAAGATTTCTGTAGACGCTTGCATAGTAGTTGAAAGTTGAAACACAATATTGCATGAAAAATCCAGTACTCCACTGCCCACAAGATTCTACAGTCATGACAAACATTAGTACATCATGAGCCAGATTGCATGGAAATTTGGTGAGATAAATCCCAACCATTGCCTTCAAGTTCATTGTTTCAACCATTCAAGTGCATGATTGCCAACTTGGATTAGCCTATGCAATCTTATTACCAGCCAGAAGAGTTTGGTAAGGCAAATAAATGGCCGACTTGAAGATTGTTGATAAAGCAAAAGTAGGGGATCCATAAGAATAGAGCGCGATCTCTCTGTGCAACAAATGCATTAACCACATTACATGATAACTCTTTGTTTTTTTGTATAAATTTATAATATGGGTTATTGATTAACTGGAACAAAGCTTAACCCATATATTCTTGGAATCGACAAATAAAGTAACAGAACTCCAATGATAGCTTCGAACAAGAATTACATGTGATATGAAAATAAATGATCAATGCTTAATGGCTATGGCAACCTTCCAAACAAAGTTCCGTGCGCAAGAAGCACTCAGCAGCAGCTGACTTGTTCCTAACATTTAGCTGCAGTTGGTAGAAAATACATCATAGTAAGTAGTTGTACGAAGAAATAAGCTTGCCTACAGTATAATCATGCTTGTCAGGGTTATACACTAATTAGTAAAACAAAATTTTCTTACTTCCAGTTTAGTTCTGATGAAATTGTAAGTTGTAACGTACACATAACAACTATTGCACTAATGCTTACATGCAGTGTAATTTGAGGTTTCCGGAAATTATTGTTCTTCTTGTTAGGAATATTGTGTGTATATTCAAGAGGATCCAATAAGCAATATATATATAGGGATGTACAACAGTACAAAGGGGGTTTCTATATACAGATAAGGAAATACAAAATAGTCCTATTCTAACACCCCCCTCAAACTCATGGTGAATCACACACACTGAGTTTGGAGAGAAAATACAGATGTTGTGTCCTAGACTGTGGCTTCGTGAAGAAGTCAGCAACCTGTAACTCTAATGGCACAAACTGTAAAGCAAGTACTCCCTCCTGCACCTGTGAGCGAGTGCATGAAGCATTCACACCAATGTGCTTAGTGAGCTCATGCTTCACCGGGTCCTGGGTAATACTGATAGCACCTGTACTGTCAGACAAAAAAGTCGTAGGTCCCATCACAGGCACTCCAAGATCTGCAAATAGCCACCTCAACCAAGTAACCTCTCATCACATCGCCGCCATAGCTCTCAACTCACCTCTGACTAACGAGCAGCTGCAGTCTACTTCTTAGTCTTCGGGCAATCGGGGAGGAGCCAAGAAAAAACAAGATGCGTAAAGAGAACAACGATCAGAAGGATCACTAGCCCAAGTCGCATCGGAGTACGCCTGAAGCTGTAGTGAGGTAGAGCTAAGGAAAAACAAACGACGAGAGATAGTCCCACGCAAGTAGCGAAGAACACGAAGAAGGTGACTGTGGTGAAGATGGGTAGAACGAGCCATGAACTAACTCAAGATATGAACAACATAAGCAATATCAGGACGAGTGCTCACAAGGTACACCAAACTCCCAACAAGATGGCGATATTGAGTAGGATCCTCAAGAAGATCACCATCAGTGGCACGAAGCTGTAGGGATAGCTCCATGGGAGTCTTAGCGGTGCTAGTGTCAGTCAGACCAGACCGATCAAGAAGATTCTGGACATACTTCTGTTGGAAGAGGCAGTAGCCCTCAGGCATGGAAGAGACCTCAATCCCAAGGAAGTACGTAAGAGAACCAAGATCAGTCATCAAAAACTGCTCACTGAGATGCTTCTTCACATACGTGATGAATGAGGAATCATCACCAGTGATGAGCATATCATCAACATACAGAAGAAGCAGTGTCCTACCCCGAGATGAGACATGAACAAAAGAGCGGGATCATGGGGCGATAAAGTGAAACCAAGCGGCAAAGAATCATCGAGGTAAAACGAACAAACCAGACACGAGAAGCCTGTTTGAGGCTATAAAGAGCACGATAAAGACGACAGACGTGCCCATCGGGAACAGAATACCCAGGTGACTGCTGCATGTAGACCTCATGCAAAACACTATTAAGAAAGGCATTCTTAACATCTAGCTAAGAGATAGACCACCGGCGAATAGAAGCAATAGCAACAAGAGTGCGAACAGTGGTCATATGGGCAACAGGGGCAAAAGTCTCATCGTAATCACGACCGTACTCCTGCTAAAAGCCACGAGCCACAAGACGAGCCTTGTAGAGCTCGATAATACCATCAGACCGGGTCTTAATCTTGTACACCCACTTGCACGTGATCGGACGAGCATGCACAGGTGTCGGTACAATATCCCAAGTCTCCGTACATCGAAGTGCATCAAGCTCCCCTGCCATAACGAGCTGCCACTCAGAATGAGGAGCAGCCTCACGATAAGAACTAGGCTCAGTGACAGAGAGAGCATGAACTATCGGAGCAAATCCAAGACGATTAGGAGGTCGAAAGGATGTCTGGTCAGGTCACGAAGGACATAACGAGGAGCATCGTCAGTTGGATCAAATGTGGGTGTCGGCAAGATACCAGGAGAGGAGGCTGGTGAAGGATGAGGACGCCTCGAGTAGTGAATACCAGAGAAACGAGATGGTGGTGCTGCAGGAGGCAGCACCGAAGGCAGAGGTACAAAAGGAATCACTGGAGACAGACCAGGAGAAGACTGTGATAGTGGAGAAAAGGGTGAAGAGTCAGAAAGAGACAACCATGAAATCGACTCAACGGTGGAAACAGGAGGAGGCAAATCTCGATAGAAGAAAGATCGAGATTCGTCAAAGACAACATCTCGTGAAATCTTGATCCGTCGAGCAGAAGGATCTCAGCAACGATAACCCTTATGCTCAAAACTATAACCAAGAAACACGCACTCAACTGACTGGGCCGATAGTTTAGTGCGTTCACAAGGCTGCAGCAGAACAAAACAAGTACAACCCAAAACACGAAGGTGAGTTTACTGGAGGGCTTGAGAGTTAAGAGTAGAGACGCTCTATAGGACTGACACCCTTAAGAGCAGTGAAAGGCTGCATATTGATGAGATATGCAGTTGTAGAAACAGCCTCAGCCCAGAACCGTGGTGTAACGTGAGAGGCAAGGAGAAGAGTGCGGGCAATCTCAATTAAATGACGATGTTTGCGCTCAGCAACCCTATTCTGAGTATGGGCACCAGGATAGGAAGACTGGTAAAGAGTGCCTTGCTCAGAAAGAAACGGTCTAAAAGCGACAGAACAGTACTCACCAGTAGAATCACAGCGAAAAGTACGGATGGGAAAATCAAACTGAGTACGAACCTGTAACATCCCAAAAATTTCTAAAGGCGATGTAAAAGCTATTCTTGCACGTCTTGCTTGTCATTACAAGTCTTTATTGGACTGCATCCTATTTTCTTTTGAGGACGGTGTCATACTTTCTATGTGGAATGGCATTCAGCATTCAATGCCCGTCACTCAAAACATTCACAACCTCTACATTGTGTTGCCCATACCGACAACAGCACCAACCACTCCGACCACTCCTCCTGGACAGGCTGCGCGCCTATAGATATAGTTGTTCCAAGTCCTTGTTGCCTCCTGTTGCCTTTCTTTGACATTCTAGTGCTCGCCTCACCTTCTTCCTCCTTCAAGTGAACTTGAGCTCCCCTCAGGATCAACGCTCGTTTCGGTTGAGCGCCGTTACATCGCTACCTTCGCCGTCGACGTCATCGGGGTCACCTTTAGCCTCGTACTTCCTCCCCTCTAACCAGGATACTTCAAGACATCCCTAAAGATTGCAGACCATCCTCCTTCTTCAAGCCACTACTGGAGCACAGAGTTCCTCTCGCTGTCACGATCCACCGTCGTCAGCCTAGCTTCGGCTAGCTCACTTCCCCAGCTCAGTGCCGGTACGTTCCTAGTGGCTCAGATAATCCTCCTTGTTCGAGCTACCCTGTTCTTCTTCCATGTTTCTCTAGATCTTTCTTTGGCTTCCACTCGCTTGTGCGATCGCGTTAAAGCAGTCGAACATTTGCTTCTTTCGATTACTGTTGTATAGTTGAAGACTTCTCTCATTCGACTATGCACAGTTGAAAGTCCTTTCCGCGACCTTCCCTGGGTCATAACGTGTAACATCCAGATTTTTCTGAACCTTTTTGAGGTTTTCAAAATAAAAAGAACTATTTGGTTTTGATGAGGGTTCAAAGGTTAACTTGAGGTTTTAAAAAGAGCTTTAAATGACTAAATCAAACTTCAACTAAAGAGGTTCGGTTTCTTTTGAGTTCGTTGGAGTTCTCTGGTGTTGTCTTTTCCTTTCCCCGATCGCTCCGTGTTTCCCTCGACCCAGCTCTTTCCTCCGTCCAGACCTCCCCTCGTTTGCATCTGAGGGTCCAGACCTCCCTTCGCTCGGATCTGAGGGTCCAGACCTCCCTTCGTTTGAACCTGAGGGTCCAGACCTCCATTCGCTTGGATCTAAGAGTCCAGACCTCCCTTCGTTTGGATCTGAGGGTCCAGACCTCCCTTCGTTTGGATCTGAGGGTCCGACCTCCCTTCGCTCAGATCTTAGGGTCCAGATCTCCCTTGTGTTTGGACCTCCCTCTCAGTGGAGACCTCCGGGTGGTCTTGGTCTTTTTGCAAAGACCACCCTCCTGATCTTTTTGCAGAGACCACCCCTTGGGTCAAGACTACCCTTTGACGTGACCTCACTGGTCACAAAGAACTCATGACCTCACTGGTCACAGATAACTCATGACCTCCCGGTCACAGTGATTAGCGACCTCACTGTTCAATGTACCTCCGCGACCTCCCCTAGTCACAGTACCTCCGCGACCTCCCTTGGTCAATGTAACTCTGCGACCTCCCCTGGTCACAGTACCTCCGCGACCTCCCCTGGTCAATGTAACTCCGCGACCTCCCCTGGTCACAGTACCTCCGCGACCTCCCCTAGTCATAGTAAACTCCGCGACCTCCTCTGGTTACAGTACCTCCGCGACCACGCGCTGGGCGTAACACCTCCGCGACCTTCCCTGGTCACAGTCACAATACCTACCGGATGTGGGTGTTTCCTTTCAAAGGATTTCCTATCGTTGGATGCATTTGGATTTATTTGAGTTTATTTGATTGTTGATTTCAAATTGAGTTTCTCGGGGTTTATTTGACTCATGGTTATTTCCGCGTATATAGAAGCCGAAGCGACCGAAGAACTTCCGGTTGATCCAGGACAAGATCAGCAAAACCTCGACCAAGACGAGTCAACACTTTGATCATATTGCACCTACCTTTTGCAAATTATGTTGCTTTAAATTATGAAATTGCATTGGTAGTTTTAACAAACTATGTTGGTCTAGCTCATAGTTAATGCCTTAACAATAATTGTGTATAAACATCCCATCCTTGAATTTGGACATTATCCTTTGTCACCCTAGACTTAATGGATTACATACTAGCTGATAAGTCTGTATCTAAGTGTCATGCTTAGCCTTGCTTAGATACAATGTCATGCGGGCATTAAACTGCCCGACCACAATCATTAAAAATATTTTGAAAGTGATTTGGGGCGATTGAGGCCGAGCCCGGCCGGTATCTTTGGATTAAAGAAAATTTTCAAAACAAAGCAAAACCTGAAAACTGTTTTCGACTCGGGTGGTTGGAAAGAGGGGCAGGTGTCGGGGGCACGAGAGAATGTTGGTATGTGGATGTACCACCCGAGTCAATTAAAGACCGAATCTTGGAATGACCTCTCATGCAAAAACAATGCAACCACAAGTCCATAATGAGTACGACCTAGCTAACTAATTTGTTCGCCTCGGCGTGGCTTATCCACTGGTGGGTGTGTGGCGTGGGTAAGGGTAAGGGAGCCACAGGAAAACCACACGGCACAAGAGGGGGCCTCCTGGGAGCGTGGCTCCGGGCGGTGAAACCTTAGCGGGTGGAGTTGCGTCGAGGATTGAGTATTGTAAAAGCCTTGTGGTAATCTCCCCTTGATTCACACGTCTAAGGAAACGTGTGTATATATCAAGATGATTACTTCTTGTGGGTAAAGTGTGCGAACTCTGTAGAGTAAGAAAACTATCATGATAGCCGTGCTCACGGTCAAGAGCGGTGTTGAGAACTTGCTTGATATAGCTTTCATTTTTACAAAACCGTTTGTGATGAAAAGGGAAGGCTGGGGTGGGACCCCAGGGATTTGAGAAAGACCAGTGGGGACCGATGGAACAACCGGTCGGGGACCCGATGGTAAACACGGATAGCAGAGCATCGGTGGATGGAGCCACTCAATGGTATAGGAGGTGGGACCTCCACTAGTACTTTACAAAATCCAAACCCATTTACGAAAACAGATTGTTAAAAATGCTAAGTCTCAGGACTTCCTACTATTAATCTATTTCAAACTCAGCTTTGTGCAAATAAACGAACTCTACAACTTCCTTTGACTAACCCTGCATCTATATGATTTGCATTATGTGTTGGCTCGCGAGTACGATTGTGTACTCAGGCTCGTCCTTTATAATCTTTCAGACCCATGCGGCCAAAACCCCTACGACTACTACCACCACTCGGAGGTGGCACCCGAAGATGATGAAGCTTAGGCTGGGACCCCGATCGCTTGCACGTCAAGGCGAGTGAATGGATCCATCATGACTTGTTTTGCTTCCGACTTATCTTTTGTTTCTGTACTCTGACTCTTGTAAGATTTCCATTCCATGGCTCCTTTGTAAAACAATTGGCCGCACGGCCTGTTATGTATAAATATATATGTTAAGTTGTGTGCTTGTATTTACTCAATTGTTCACACGAGCATTGTCCCTACGAGCACTCGTCGCACCGAGCACAAACCGCATTGAGCATAGTCATACCACTCAGGACCTCCTCAGGACCAGCCACAAGTACCATCTCTGTCTATCGATCCTAGAGCACAAACAGGAAGTAGACGTAGAGGCGACATGAGCAACTGAAGTGGACGAAAGGTGGAGGCGATCAAGGATGTAGAGACTCTGACGATCCCTAGGGCGCCGGCTAGCCACAAGTACCGTCCCTGTCTGTCGATCCTGGATGAAACAGGTGTGAGAATCAAAACCAACCCTACAGCCAAGATCGGTGAGCTGTCCCACCGAGAGAAGCTGCATGGTAAGCTAAGGAACATGGGAAACAGCTGGAACAGAAAAGTCAGTAGACAAAAGAGTGCCCTGACAGTTGACAGACAGGAGCACTACCAGCTGTCTGAACAGAGATAGGAAAAACAGGAGGTCCTACTGAAGTGAGAGACGTGGAGTCCGGTGTCATGTGGAAAGAGGCACCAGAATCCAGAACCCAAAAAGTACCTGGAGGAGATGTCTGAGCTAGACTAGTAGAACCTGCTGAGCTGTGAGAGAGCTGCTAAAGTAAAGCTTGGCAGAACTACTGAATAGAGTCACCACGCTGAGGAGGTCCTGACGTGTTGGTCTATCCTCCCGTGGAGGAAGGGCCTCCCTGCCCCCCTTGGATCGTCCATTCCCACGCGCCTTGTTCTGCTTTTTGCGCACCGTACAACGCTAATAGTCGTGTCCGAAGTTCTTGTAATAATTGCACTGAACCCCAGTTGGTGCAAAAACAGGAGCAGAAAGAGACATCAGAGGATGGACTGTAGTCGAAGTAGGAACCGTCAATGTAGTCGAAGAAGGGGTAGCAAGCACAGCCGAAACAAACTGTGCTGCTAATCCGCGGCAAAGCTCTTCAAAGACGGCGTCGACAAAGCCTCGGATCGTCGATCGTGGTGGCGGCCAATAGCTTGAGCCTCGACAGCTCAAACTCTAGGCGAAGACGGCAGACGAAGTCATAAAGGCGAAGGCGATCACGATCCGCCTTCTGCACTTTATGACACTCCTGGCAAAGCGGAGAAGCCAGCTCGTCCAGCTGGCGCCAGAGACTGGCTAGGGCTCGGACATCGCTGCTTTGCTGGTATCGTTAGCGCAAGAACTCCCAGATCTGACGAGTAGCACGTAGACCAACAATGTTTGGCTGGATGGAGTCGTCGACGCTGACCCCCAGGATGGCTCGAACACGGGCCTCATCAGCACACCAGCGTTCAAAAGCATCTATGGCACACTGAAAGGCCTCATCAGCAGCATCAATAACGGCCTCCGCCTCTTCCTTGGCGGCCTCATCTTCTACAGAAGGTGCAAAAGTAGGTTGTCTGGGAAGAGGCTGAACCGGCAACGGCGGACAAGGTCGGGCACCAGTAACATGTTCCAGAGGCGGAGACCATCAAGCGTAATCTCCATAAGTGAAGACCACAACCGGTAGTTCGTCCCATAAAGCTTGGTTCCCGAGAATGGGATCGGAGCTGATGGAACGGAAGCCATCGGTGAAGCGGTATTTGGGACGGCGATTAAGGCAACGAAGTCTAACATTGTTGGATGCCGATGACGCGGTTAGATCGACGTACTATATTTTTTTTTCTTTCTTGCTGCCTTACCGACGCTTAAAGGAAACGACCGCTAGCAAGCTCGCGAGACACCGAAAGGCACGCGTGGCGGAACCTAGGGTTCCCTTGCGGTGGCGGCGGCGGCGAACTCGGTCAAGAAACAACGGCGTCCGGTCTTCGCCTTCTTCTTGGCGGCGGCGACGTCCGGTCACGGAGAGTGGCTCGAGCAAAGATCGCCTCGGGCCCCGACGACAAAGGCGTCGAAAAATCGATCCGTCGGCAATGCACGACTCTTCAGAGAAGCGCGACTTCATGGCGATGGCGCGCTCTTCGAGAGCGACTTCGTGGTGGCGCCAGCCGGACAAGCAATCTGGATGGGCGGCAGCGTCTTAAGGAACAAATGGCGGCACCGAGGATGGCAGCAGAAGGGAACGAGATAGGTTAGTACCTTATGCTCTGATACCATGTTAGAAATATTATGTGTATATTTGAGAGGATCCAATGAGCAATATATATAGAGATGTACAAAGGGGGTTTTCATATATAAATAAGGAAATACAAGAGAGTCATATTCTAACACTTCCAACCTCTTCCCATTCTGACTTCTGAGAGCAAACTTAAAAAGTGTTGCTTTCAGCAAAAGAAGAATACTCCCAGTTACAGTAAATAAGATGATACATTTTCTTTGAGGGAAAAAAAAGAACATAAAC
The DNA here is from genome assembly GCA_036346405.1 of Phyllostachys edulis. Lineage (NCBI taxonomy): Eukaryota > Viridiplantae > Streptophyta > Magnoliopsida > Poales > Poaceae > Phyllostachys > Phyllostachys edulis. The sequence continues at coordinate 40,655,138 of CM070558.1, read as the reverse complement.
TGGGTAAGATCTGTTGAGGTTCAAGTTTCCAGTGTAGCAGTTATTGTCCAATTACCGAAAAAGCCAAAGAATAATAACTTACTGAGAATTAAACTTACCGAAGCAAGCTCAAAGCTTGAGCAATGGACATTCTTCCCATGTCTAACAACCTAATTGATTATTTAGAATTCACAAATATTGGTTAGCATATTGCAACTGAGAAGCTGTTTTTTTATTAAAAAAAAAGGTTCGAAAAAAAGATTATTTTTCAAAGGGATATCCACATACCTGGATAAATTTATTAGGAAGCTTTTCAGTAATGTCCTTCTGAGGTATAATAAAGTAAAATCCCAGTCTATTGTTATATGGTATCTTTAAATTTGGCAGCTTAAACTCCTCCCTGTACTTGTTGGCGAGGTTATGTATAGCTGCAGTATAATATGTTAAGCAATTGCTTTCTGCAAATTAAAAAATAAATATGAAACGATACGCACCTTCGCTGGTATCGCAGAAAGATCGGCGAGCAACATCAAGCAGCCCATCAATTCCTGCCTTAATAGCAAAACATTGCTGAGTGCAAGCTACAAAAGGGGCCCTTGAATGAACAACATCTTCATCGATGACATCCCCGATTCTAGGATCACAAAATAAAACACACAAGCATTACAAAAAGGTGCATAATCATAATTATTTACAATGTAGATTAATATAACTGTGGTCAGAAAATGCTGAAACACTGGTAATACTAAGAAAAAAATAGACAGATGAAGCAGGAAGGCCAAAAACGGAAAATACCAATAAAACCTTAGGCAAGAACCTGATGTTATACATTGTCATCATGATTGACAATACTGAAAAAAATAGCTATATGTGCTGTTGTTCAGGGGGAAATCAGTATTGCAAAGGCTAGCAGCTAGCCTTTGCAATACTGATTTCCCTACGAGCAGAACTTGGAACAGCCAATGGTTATCTTGTTGGAAAACATTAAGGGTCTGTTTGGTTACCCGGATCAAACTGGCTCGCATGAACTCATCCGGGAAATTGTTGTTTGGTTGACTGTTCAATCGTCCCTACCGCCCATCGATACAAACGGCTCGCTCGGGCCCGCTCGCACAAACGCGACATCGGATCATCGCTCATGAAGCAGCCCATCGCGTGCACGCGGCTCCGCAAAGTTGGCCCTCCGCCTGCAAGCTCCAGCGTCCAGCGTCGTCCTCGCGTCCGCCCGCTAGGGTTCCTCCAGCGCCTCCAGCTCGCGTCCGATTCGCAGTTAGCCCTCTCTCCTCCGTGGCGGGTGCCATCGAGCTCCTCCCTAGTCGCTCTCCTCATCCAGCGCAAGGCGCAATCCTCCTCGCCACTTCATCGCTCGACGGCGGAGGTAAGCATGGCGGATGGTGCTCAAAGAGGTACCGCCACGCCGCCGGTGCCACTCTCCTCCTATCCCCCTCTCCGTCTTTGTGCCTAGATATACTTGTTGCGTCTTTGGAATGACTTGATCTCGCAATTATTTTTAGTTGTTTCGATCCTCGTTAGTTCTTGATCCGGTGGTCTTCTTGTATGCTAGTTATTACCGATTGATGTAATCTGGATGTATTAGTTCTTGATCCGCATACTTGGTTAATATGAAGCATACATGTTAGTCATTGTTGGTACTACTATGAATCAACATTCTTGGACTACTATGAATCAACATGCCCCTGATGGTGGTCTTCTTGTATGCTAGTTATTCTTGATTGATGTAATCTGGATGTATTAGTTCTTGATCGCATTATTACCATCAAAAGCAAAAGTTCTTCCGTGCCATGTCTCTGTGCATTCTTGATTTGTCCCTTTCCTGGTGAGCTGTTGGACTGGTGTGTTGCCATGTTTATGGTCGCTTTAATTTTTGGCCCGAAATTTCACTTTGGATCTAGACATCTACATGTAGTTAAAAACTGTGCGAAGTTATATTTTGAATTTGTTATCTTCATCCAAAGGGCATTTTGTTTCAGTTATTGGTGAAAGGCCATGCAAAGGGCACATATTTCCATTAGAACATTTTGTGTTTCTTAGAAAAAATGGGCACTTCTATATCTTTCTTAGAAAAATGAGCACTTCTATTTCTTGCTTCTCCCAACACTAGATTTATACATCTTTGTCTATTATCCACTTTCTGGTGTACCCTGTTACCAAACACTAGATTTATAATGTTTCTCCATTAACTTGACTGTTAGCAGTGCTAATGTTCAGCACTGTATGACAGTATGGGAGGAGTATATTGTGACTGTGTCTATAAATTCTTTTTGAACCAACATTGTCTATATCCATGTGCATCTTATGCATCACTGTCCATTGATAGGTAAATAGGGTAAAGGGTAGGAAAGTGCAAAACACAGAAGAGGAGGAAACAGGCAGGCTAACCGTGTCTTTTTTTTCCCTTTTTTATTTGTGTTTAATGTGAAGCATCCTTAGGACGTGTGGCGTACCGTGGTAGACATGCATAATCGATATATTGATTTATGTATTTTGTTCAGTAGATGGATGACTTGGCAGTAAACCACAACTCCTAATTGTGAGGGTGCTTTGGTTTAGTTGTCGCCTGTGCTTACATGCTTGCCATAGTTAGAAGAGCTCGTGCTAGGCATACCCACTCGGGATTACGTATGGTCCTATGGTAGAAAGGACATAGCTCGCCAATCGAACCTCCAATGGATCTACAATTACGATGACATACATTGTTTAGAGCAACTTAGAATGAGAAGGGTCCCTTTTTCCATCTCTCGTAATTTGTTTCAGTGCAAGACAAGTGCTCCGAGACAGCATTAATACCTGCGTTGAGGAACAAGTGGCCATGTTTCTCCTCGTTGTTGGCCACAACCATAGGTTTAGGGCTTTGCAGCCAACATTTAGGAGATCCATTGAGACCATTAGCCGGTACTTTCAGGAGGTTCTATTTGCTGTTGGGGAATTGCGTAACGAGATGATCCGACCACCCTCCACTGAAATCCCCACTAAAATCCAAACAAATAGGAGGTTCAATCCCTATTTCAAGGTAACAATATGCTTGCTCAACTTGTAGATAGGTTTCAGCTGGCCTAAATTGCTTCTATGTATGTTAGGACTGCATTGGTGCAATTGATGGAACTCATGTGCTCATAAGGGTTCCTTAAAAGTCTCAGTGACCTTGTGGGTAGGAAGGGCACTACTACCCGTAATGTCATGGTCATTGCTGACTTTGATCTTAAGTTTACTTATGTCCTTCTTTGGTTGGGAAGGGTCACCCATGATGCTCTCATACTTGCCGATGCATTGGAGAGGACGATGGCCTAAGGGTCCCCAAGGTATGCTAGATAAGCACGTAGAAATTTCTGCTTGTTAAAATTTTGTCACACTTATGGTAGTAATGTTTAGAGTTCTCTTATCATTTGGTAGGCAAATACTACCTTGTGGATGCGGGCTATGCTGCTCGACCTGGCTTCCTTCCACCATACCGAGCCACTCGGTACCACTTGAGAGAGTATGGTGGAAGGAATTACCCTCTGACCGAGAGGAGTTGTTCAACCCTCGACACTCTTCTCTCGAGGGTTTCGGTTGAAAGGCCTCAAGACGCTCAAGAACCGGTTCAAGATTGTTTACAATAAACCTTTCCACCCATTCAAGACCCAAGTCAAGTTAGTTCTTGCATGTGCTATCCTACACAATTGGATCCTTCAATATGGAATGGACGAGTGTGTCCCACCGAGTCTCGTGGGATGCTAACCCTATCGATGAGGAAGGACACAACGACATTGCACAAGATAATAGGGCTTGGGCTCGGATGAGGATGACTTGGCTAGAGAGATGTGGCGTAATAGGGGTCCTATCGTGTGTGATGGTGTTGCACTTTGTCATTTGTACTTTATCATTTGCACTTTGTCATTTGTCTTGGTCTATTAATCGAGACTATTGGATGCATGCAATGGTGATAATTTCCGATACCTCCATCGTTGTATATGTTCTTCAAAGATTGTATTTGATTCCTACTTTTATTATTATTATTGTGTGTGCTAACTTGTTCCTTGTTGCACTAAAGGGATGGTCGACTTTGGTGATGATTTGGGGAAACAATGGGCAAGGGAGTAGGCATGCTCTTCATTTGGACAAATGCAATGTCTGGCTTCATGCTTCAACGCATGGTTGAGCTCATAGGGCAAGGTGTTAAGACCGACAAGGGGTTCAAAGAGGTCCACCTAAATCAGGTTGCTAGGAGTTTGACTGAGGACACGGGTGTTGAGGTCAGTGGAACTCAGGTCTACAATCATCTTCGCAAGTGGCGTGCAAAGTGGGTGAAGATTACTAGGCTTAGAGACATTAGCGGGTCACTTTGGGATGACAACCTTTGCATGATCCACCTTGATGAAGAGCACTATAAGGGATACATCAAGGTCAATACAACACTTTGTTTGCTTGTTTGTTTGTCTCTAACACTAACATCTAACCTCCAATCCAACTTATAATCTTATAGGACCACCCCAAGGATGTGGACTACCTCAATGTCATTACCGACAACTACGCTCAGATGGCCACTATCTTTGGTTCAGACAAGCCACGTGGAGGTATGCCATGGCATCAAATGAAGCTCTAGGGTTCCATCCGAGCTTCGATACCTCCGTCAACAATGGTATGGAAACCAAACAACTCATCAAGGTGTGTCATTTGGTGATGGGTGGGAGGTGCTAGTGGTCTTGGCATGGGAGGTGCTTGGTGCTAGTGGTGCTAAAGCGGTCTGTTGGCATGGGAGGTGCTAGTGGTAATGAATTTAGTGGCAAAGAGACCTCGAGCTTAGCGGAAGAGGAAGAGAACTCCCTTGTGTCCGAAGAGGAAGCTATGATCTTGAACAACATGTCGATGTCAGACGTGAGATGGCAGTGCCATTAAGTACACGTGCATGCCTTGAGTGTCATCCAGACAGATAATGTTGTCATGGATCTCCAAGGCTTTGATGAGGAGGCATTGCTATCGTTCTTACCTATCCGACTAACCACAAAGCTCTAAGCCTGGTTTTTATCCAAATGAGTGAGCCTAGGCGTGCGATGTGGGTTAGTTCTTACCGCCGCCACACCTCCAACCGATCCTAACTAACTATCACTATTTTGGACTACTTATGGACTACTTATGTTTCGCTAGAATCGGATTTATATTTCGCTAGAATCGGATGTAATACTTATGGACTACTTATGTTTCGCTAGAATCGGATGTAATACTTATGGACTACTTATGTTTGAATGATGGAGCATTCGGATGTATTACAAAATCTGGATGTAATACTTATGTTTGAATGATGAATACTTATGGACTACTTATGTTTTCGCTAAAATCTGGATGGGTTTGCTATTGATCTGTTGATGATGCACCGAGTCCATCTTTTAATTTGTGTGCTTTCAACCGCAGGTAAGATCTCTGATGATGCAACTCGATAAGATCTGTTGATGATTCAACCTAACCCGATTACTATAGCATCATTTTTTATGAATATTAGTTAATTAGTAGTTCTACTTACCATGCATGCTAAATGAGTATCGAAGATCACACACTTATATTTTATCTAAGCTTGGATCGTTTTTTAATTTGATTGCTTCCTTGTTTGTAATATTCAAATAATTTTTAGTCAGTGGAAAACATGTTTTACTAGTTTTAGTGTTGCTTCTCAGGCATGCCAGTTTGAGCACCAGCTTTTTGCTCACTTCTTCCCATCATCTGCTGCAGATGTTTCAGGTATGGCTCCTTTAATGCATCCACTGTAAGCTATTTTATCCCCTCTCTTGTTTCAGGTATGCCTTGAGCATTATGGAAGAATGCTTCTTGCCTATTTTCTTTTCCAGGTCTGACTTTGTACATTTGGATTATTTTTATCAACTAAAAAACTGTTCTAGTGGCACTGCCAATATCCTTTTCTGAATCAGATTGACAAATCATGAAATATGTATTGAAACATGGTTTAACATGACTTATATGAAGGTATTGTTACTTGAGTTATGCCCAGAAGGCTGCAGGTTGGATCCTTGTGTATTGATATGGATCACATGTTATCTCCTGCTATTTGTATTGGTAAGTTTGCATTTTCAGTTTAAACTTACTTATGTTGGTTGACATGTAGATAACTTCATGTTTAAACTTACTTATGAACAGATCTTGCAAATATTGATTTTCAGGTCCCATTAGGGCCTGCCAAGCTCTATGCAGTTGGAACTGCAATGGTTGACATGTAGATAACTTCATGTTTAATTGTCAGTCTACAGATATATCTATAGCTGTGTGTCTTTCATAATTCAAGGTTGTTAACTTATGAAATGTTATGCACAGCCCTTAATTGTCGGGCCTACGATATAGCGAGTTTTTCGAAAGATACTTCACCTTTGTACTCATCCATTTTGGTTAAATTCGCTACCCCATTCCCACCTCATTTAGCTTCTATATCTTAATATCTAGTTTGTAAATCTTCGCTTTCATAGCTTATCATTTGCATAAACCGCCTTATCGATTTTGCCTTGTGAGATCTGTTGATGCTTTATAACTTTCTTGTTCTTTTTCTCGCAGTTAGTGCATACTCCGGGCCTTTTGGAAGAAAATGGAACCAATGCTAACTTTCATAAACTCAAAATTTAGCTTTCTTAAAACACCGTGTTGGTGCCCATTATGCTTTAGATATGTCATCATTGATTGTACTTGTTTCCTTGTTGGGTTGGGACGGATCTCACATTGGAACTTGTGGTCAGATTAACCTTGTTGAAGAGCTTGAGATGAGCATGTCCTGCATGCCTGATGGTGAACACAATGTGATAGCATCCACTGACTACCGGATGGAGAATTTCCTGTGATGAACTACCGGATGACTCAAGAATTTAAGCCTCCTTTCCGTGTAACTGCTCTAATTGAAGAAGCCGGACCATCTAGGGTATGGCATGTTTGTGTTTCTATTAGGCGCTGCTAATATTATTGTTTCGATTCTGGTGCATCTGTATTCAATATCTTGATTTATTTAACTGGAGGTGAGACATCTGCTAATACTTTTTTCCTTTCCGAATCAATCTGTAATCTCCTTTACAGATTACAGATAGCCTCATATCCCCTTTTAGCTGCATATCTGTGTCGACAGATGAGAAGTGTTTGATTATTATTTTTCTGTAGGACACGGTGGCATCATTGATCATTGACATGCTCCAATGGCCACACAGAATTGTTGTTCCACTGGGTGGAGTTGACATGCTCCAATGGTTGATATTGTTGTTCATTGAGGGTACTGGACACATTTGTAGATCATTTGTAGTTTAGGACAAGAACACTGACCTATGGATTCTTGGTCATTCTTCTCAGATCTACAAGCATAGGCGAGTTCCAATGTTTGATCACAGCATCTGGGTGATATTTGTTTTTTTTTACTTTTTCAATCGGGCTGGGTGTTGTTATATTTGTGCTGGGCTCAATGTATTGGTCCTTCAATTACTTGGAAGGTATCCAAATATTAACGGGACAACCCATGATGAAGAAGGATGTTAACAAGCTGCTATTTGAGTATTACCCGAGACGAAACATAGGACCGTGCATGTTAACGATCCTTAAATTGTGTACTCTAATGTGTTAGAAGTACCCCAAGTCGATCACCAAACACACATGAAACCGATGAACGAGCGGCAACAGTAGAAGAACACCAAGAACGCACCAACATCAAAATGCATATCTCATTCAAGTCTACAAAATTTTAATTTTATTTAGCACAAAATTTTGGCCCAATGAAACAACCAACCAAACAACATCTCAAAGACACTGCCCAATGTAAAAATGACCAACCAAACAACATCTCAAGACACTGCTCAACAGAAACAAACCAACCAAACACTCCACTGGCTCAACTCGGATCAGATGACTCAGACGGACAAAGCTAGTCTCATGCAGGAAACCAAACACACCCTAAGGAAACATTGCAAGGTACATTGGTGAAAAATATTTTTCGAAATTGATAATAAAAGCGTGAAGGTCCTGAGCAGGATAGATACACACATTTTTTAAGGATATTCTGAAGTCCAATATTTGCATGTGATGTTATAATTGTTAGAAAGCTTTGTTCCCAAGAATGAGATCGCAGCTGATGGAACGGAAGCCATCGGTAGATGTCGTGACGACCAAGGCAGTGAACGTCACCTCAGAAGCACCAACACACCAGCAAGGTGTCGTGTCCGTGTCGAACACCGTGTCGGACACGGACACGGCTCCGACACGGCTCGGATACGTATCCCCGACGTGTCAGAAATTGCAATCGCGAAAAAAAAAACAAAAACAAAATCGGATACGTATCGAACACATATAGGACACATATCGGACACTTGGCGCCGCTTCTTCTTCTGGCGCCGCCGCTAGAAGTCATGGTCCGCCACCGCCGCTTAGGTTCGCTGAAGCGTGTATGACGATCGCCTGGTTGTAGTCACACCTGAGGAGCAAGATCGTCTCTCTCTGCTGCCTCTCACATGGCGCTAACGGCTTCTTTGCAGGCGTCTTGGAGCCTGAGCCACCACAACGGCGATTGCGGGCAACGCAGCGGCTCGGGGGAGAGCGATGGCGGGGGAGGAGGAGGAAGAGGAGGGTTTTACGGGGAAGGCGAAGGCCTGGGCCGTGAGGCGAGCGGCAGCGGCCGGGAGGGAAGCCATTGGAGCACTCGAGTGTGTGAGGTTTACGAGTTGGGGATAAGGTGAGAGAGAGACAGAGAGTTATGAAGGAGGGAAGAGAGAAGAAGAAGATATTTTACTACGAGGGTTATAGCCTTTTGTTAAATAGACCGGGCTGGATGTTGGGAAGATATTTATTTGCTTTGTTCCTCCTGCTTTCATGGGCTGGTTAAAATAGGCTTCGAAATGGGCTTTCTGACGGCCCAACTACAGAGTAGGCTGTCCAGGCCTGTCGGCAATTTGTGCAATTAGCATTTAGCAATAACAAGATCCTCTCAAAAAAACTTGAGATACACCAACATTATTATTATTATTATATACAGTCGTGTCCCCTGTCACCATTTTTTAGAAAATGGCGAATCTCGTATCCGATACGTGTCGTGTCCGACACGCGTGCCCGTGTCCGTGCATCCTAGAACGGCACAGCGGTTAAATCGACGTGCTTTTTTTTTCTTTTATAGAAACCGAATTGGTTTCGTTGCTCTACGCAGAGGATGCCGATGCTTGAGCTGGTGAGCTGACGGCTGCTCAAGCAAGCGCAGCAATGGCCGGGCGGCGCAGATGGCGTCGGCGGCGACGGCGGCAAGGCCTCTCGCTCGCTGGGATCGGCAAGCGGCGGCGGCGGCGTTCGGTGTCAAGCGGATGGATGGGCGGCGACGACTTCTTCCAAGCGGCCTGGCTTTAGCCGTGCAAGAACCCGAGGTCGGCGACGGATGTGGCAACAGAAAGTGCTAGGTTAGTGCCCTAGCTCTGATACCATGTTATGAATATTGTATGTATATTCATGAGACCCACTGGACAATATATATAGGGAGTGCACGAGGGGTATGCCATATACAGATAAGGAAATACAAAAAGCAGATAAGGAAATAGAAAAGGATTCCTATTCTAACAATAATGTTATCAAACGAGACCATGTTTACACATTATGCAAAACAATTGAATAAAGGTCATACAATTTTTCCTTTGGAGCAGCAGGGAAAAGGCATAAAACTATACCTCTTTCTCATGCTTGCATACTTTGGGTTTTCACATACAGTCTGATAAATGTTGTGAAGAAGAAAACTTTTTGCCCCCTTTAGAACCTGCATGATGGGAGAACATTACACACTTGAAAACTAGTCATTGTTATATTTCTAGTAGAATAAAATTATAAATCAGTAGAATTAACTCAAACATTCAGTTATAAAATGTAAATACCAGGACCAAAACATTCCAATAACAGCACCTTGGAGAGGAATGGTATTGCATCCAGAGCAGTTTTAAGAACAATAATGTCAGAAATCAGCATTTGGCTCTTTCTACCATTGGCAGGCTTCAGTACCTCATCAGTGACCTTTTTGGGCTTGAAGCAGAAGTGACAAAGAACCTTATCTAGGGCATAGTAAACGTAACACTGAGAATCATGTTATCTACAGAGCAGCACAACAAGAGAACATGATATAGATTAACCTGATTCTTTTGGAAACTTACGAAGACCTTGTGTCAAGCCAAAGAATAGTTCTTCATTGCTCATTAGCTCATCCTGAAATTTAAGATATAAAATTAAAAGGCATGTGTTTAAGTTGACACTTGACACATCTCTGAAGGCTGAAGGATATCATTTCTTTACTGTCCACATTGTAAAGTTAGTATTCATCTGATGCCATGTAGTCCTGAAACTATACATGAACATCCAGTAGTCGTATATTAACTCAAGTTAGCCTGGAGAGTAAAATTGTGAGTTAACTAACACGAACCACACCTAACAGATTCCAAATCAATATCAACTTAAAAATGTACAGAACATTTATATTCTAACATGCTTCAGATATTTGAGATGTTTGAAATACCACATGTCCAATTATAGATCAATTTCTACACAAATACATCGTAACATAAAAGCTAAATCTACTTACCAAACAGTCCAGCCGAGTATTGATAGTTTGAATATCTTTTAACGGTTGTAATAAGTTGGCTCTCAGTAGTCTAGACCTGGAACAAGCATGTTGAAGAGAATAGCTGCATGTGCTTAGTACTTCAATATGCAGACTAAGCCAAATAAAATAAACTCTGCGACATGAATAAACATTTGACATAAAATTTTAGTATCATGTTATCTCAGGAAACATTGGTTAAAAATTGAAAAATAAAATAATCAATCATACTACAGGACTATCAATCAGGGTATTAGAATTAAGAAACTAAAGAATGTTTAGCTTTGTCTACAGTGCAAATATAATGTAAACGGCGGTAATTTGGGTTGTGGAGGCATACCCTCCTGTAGTCTTTGTAGTCTTCAACATCTGAAAGAGACTTTTCTTTTTGTTGCTAGTGCCCCACAGTTCGGTATGGAGAGGATCAATGATTTCCAATGTTTGAACACTGCAGGGTGCACATCAAACAATGAAGGCCATTCAGGTGTTGCAATTGAATTGTTTAACTTATGTTTTTTTTGTTCTTTTGGTGAAGAAGATTTATCTAGTTACAGATGATACTACTTCATTTAACTTGAAGGTGTATTATTTCAAAACAACGATACCTAGTTGAGTCAATGCTCATATGGTCAAATGAGCCATTGAATGTAACCTGAAAGCGTAAACAATTTTTTAAGAAAGACAAGTATGGGAGGCCATAAGCCCATAGCAGATAGAAAAAGGAGGATAACAACCTTCAACCACCAGGAAGTAGGAGTAATAACTACATCATAAAAATGCATGAAACAGAATGGTTGACTCTTTGAGGGTCATTCATTGGTTTCAGAATGGTTTAGATGCAGTAAATCCTAATATCATCTTCTAAGTTTTGGCAACAAAATGTCCAAGGGAGTAGCAGTTTAAACTTTAAATAATTCTTGCTCCCCCAAAAAAAATGTACTGCCTGTTTAAGTGGCAGCTCCATGAAAGAAACCTTAACCCCTGCATGGGCTTTCAGAATATGAGCGCATACTGTGTGCATAGACCACTCAGCAGACACTAGAATAATCTATTAGACATTGAATAATCATGAAACTACAGACAATTACGCAATTTGTTGTCATTAACACACTAATCAATTAATGTCATTTCAAGAGAGAATTTCTGGAGACAATGCATATAATCTTTCAAACTGGCATAACCAGGATAGTGCCTAGAAATGAGATCATCAAATGGAGAAACAGCAAGCATCAGATTTTCTGCTTGTTCATGATGAATAAACTAATAAGAATGAACTTACAGGTGAAACAAAGGCTTCAAAACAACAATTTCTGAGAAATAAAACTTTCCAATAACTTACTGATAATGAGTGGTTGGTAATAATTACACCTTTTTCTGATTCTATCCTGTAAGAAAAAAAAAAGCAATTTGTCATAACTCATAAGACTCATGTGATACTGGGAAATCTCATACTAATCTGTACAGCTCCTTTCTTACTATTTACACCACTTCATAGGAGAGTCTGAGGGTCTGAGCACCTTCACTTGATGATACAAAATTTAGATAATGGACATGAAATTTTTTTTTACTGCATGATCCATTGAAAGGAAGACTAAATTCAAATGAAAGGCATTTCAGAAATTAGGTCAGAGATGTATTTGAGTTGGAAGATGTCATTAAAAAAGAAAAGGATGAGTGAAAAACCGATACACAACAAACATGATTAAAACAACAAGCAAATGGATGTTAGTGCTAGCTTCGAACATAAAGTCTTCAGCTCTCAGACGAACAAAAAAAAGTCGAAACAAGTATTGGACGCAGTGAGGTTTTCTCTGCTGTAGGAGAAAGCATGTCGCCTCACCCTTGTTTATTTTCCATCACAAGAAAAATGCTTACTTATCTATAACCGCAACAAAAATAAGGGTGATAGGTACATTTTGATGTTCAAAGAAAAGCTTTTAAAATAGTCATGGAGTCTGGAACTTGAATTTAGTCTTCCTTTCGATGGATCATGCAGTAAAAAATATTCAGGTCCAATATCTAAATTTTGTATCATCAAATGAAGGTGCTCAGACTCTCCTATGGAGTGGTGTAGACAGTAAGAAAGGAGCTGTACAGATTAGTATGAGATTTCAACTCAATTCCAACTTCAAAGTAAACATGGTGAAACAGAAACAGTACTAGAGCTGGAAACACATGCATTTTTTTTATAGAAAATGAGTTAATTGTTCATAGAGTTGTAGTAAGTTTTCATGCTCCAGTAACAATTTGAATAATAGGAAAAGTAAGTCACAAATTTGGCAGCAATACTGTATTATATGCATGGGAGACATGTCATGGAAAATTCACTCTCGTGGTTGCTTAAGAAGTTGTTGATTTATTCCTGAAGAGGGAAAAGATAAGACTAGTGTTGTCTCAGTGTGTTGAGCACACATACCACTTAATTGTTGCAGAGGTAGCAGCAAGACAAAGATAGTACTGCTTGCAATAACTATCTAAACCAAGTGCAGATGGGTCTCTAGCTGAGAGATTTTTCACCATAACAGCACCCTTCAAGAAAAGGGAATATGAAAGATATTAACGGGGGTCATTCACACGACAACTAAAAGAACAAATGGCCAGTAAGTGAAAACCAAACATAATACCTTCGTATCGTCAAAGCAGCCACGCGCCATTGTAATCTACAAAGTGAGCTTTTCTTAGACTATAACAAAATGAATTTTTTCCTTCTGAAAAAGTGAAAATAAGGATAAAATGTCATATTAGCAGCAATCACCTTTTTGCTCGCTGGGTAATTTTTATCAACCAGCTCTGAACATCCAACCATACCATCTGCTGCTGTTTTATTTGGGGGCACAATTACAACCATAGGATCATAGAAATGCAGTAGTGTCTTTGTATTGTGGTATGAGCAACTTGTCTCGATATACTGAGATAGGTGCAGCGAGGCTGATCTCAAATCAAAGGCTGCAACACCAACCTGTAATATTATTCATTTTAGGAAAAAGTCCATACAACACCCCAAACTTTGCTTGAAAGTCCGTCCAGCACCCCGAACTATGCAACTAGACATTTGACCCCCACCCCCAACTTTGCAATCCGGTTCAAATAACACTCTGGCCTGGTTTCGCATGGTGGTATTGCCCGCGTGGCGCGATGAGTAGGCGGTTTTGCCATGTAAGATGACAAGCTAGGCAAGTTTAGGTGAATGACAGGTGGGACCAGGGAAAAAAATCCTACGGTTACTGCGTGCAGAATCTTCTTGGGTGGGGACCAGAGAACCAATCCCTACCGATTTCTTTCCGGTTTACAAATTCAAATTTCAATTTTGAAATTGGTGGTTTTAAGCAAATTCATGCAATTTCATCCGAATTTTTCGAGAATTCAGAATAGGCTAGTTACATTGGCCGTCACGATTCCTTCGGAAACGGTTTTTTGATCCCTAGGTGGGACACACAGGACTTCTCCCCGAACTCCCCGAAATCAAAATAGAGAGGGAAGGAGCTACAGGGGCGGCGGCCATGGAAGCACGACTGGGAGCTTGGTGGGGGAGAAACCCATGTGGGCCCCACCTGTCATTGACCCAACTTGGCCAGTATGTCATCCTACATGGCAAAACCGCCCACTCACCGTGCCACGCGGGCAGTACTACCCTGCAAAACCGGGTCATGGTGTTATTTGAATCGGATTGCAAAGTTTGGGGAGTCAAATGTTTGGTTTCATATTTTGAGGTGTTGGATGGACTTTCGGGCAAAGTTTAGGGTATTATATGGACTTATTCCTTCATTTTATTATAATTAGTAAATCATTATTGTTTTTTTCCAGCAAAAATAGTAGAAAACAGCAATCGTTATTCGTTATTGAATTCCAAGATCGTCTTTATCTACTTTGTGTTGAGTCAAATTTCTTTTGCTCATCACCATAAAGTTCTTAATATATCAGCCGAGGTGCACCTTCATGTACACGAAGACACAACCACACATCCAAATTCACAACCACAACACTTATAAGCAGGGGAGGAACCAGCGATGGGACCACACCCCGGGTTGGGCCACCTCTTATTTGTCTGAGCCCTATAGCCCTTTCTATTTTTGGTGGTTTTTCAAGAGGGTCCTTATGGGCTTTTGGGCCTAGGCCTAGGGCTGAAGCCATAACTGCCATGGTCCTAGATCCGCCCCTGCTTACAAGCACACCAAAGAATCGATATGAATTCATATGACGTGGGGTGAACATATTGAGATTCCTCTAAAATAAAGACACATTACGCCTAGAAATACAATTTTAATTTAGTGACCTGTATATGGAGGTCAAGGAGTGTTGTTTGTCAATAAACAATAAAACAAACGCCTGATATTTGAACCATATAAAATTATAAACTAAGGAAATCATTTTAATTTTTAGTATGTTTGTTGCATGGCAGCCTTCTTGTTTTATATTTCTCTCTGCTACACCCAACCCCATCTATCTGCTCCCTCTGCCTCCCAGTCCCTATATTCCCAGCATATGGGTTTGCACATGATATCGATTAGACTAAAGTTACTAGACCTCCCTTGATGGCATTTGCCGCCTTTTCCCTCTTTGTAAAGAGCCTGCAACTTATCTTCAAAATACAATTGTCACACACCGTTTCTTTAAGGAACATCACACTCATACGTATTTGAAATCACCTTGTCCTGTTCTAGAAACTGTTTCTTCCCCGTTGGAAATTCGGACTCCCAGAATGGCTTGTCAAGTAATCAAGTAACTTGTAATAAACAACCACCCAAATCGGTCTAAGAACAATACAACAGCAGGAAGCCGCAGTGAGTGCTCGCCTCGCCAACACTACAGTTTATAGCATATCACACCAATTCGATTCAAACGGCAAAAGCAGCGCGAGGATGATCGATCGTGCAGCCATCGCCCCGAAACGAATCGCCAATCCTACCCCCCCCCCCCCCCCAAAAAAAACCCTACGGACTTTCTACGCACGATCGAAACACGCAGCCGACCGCGAAACACTATCGCCCAAACCAGCCGGCTGATTTCGAGCAGTCTAATGGAGCAACACCGCACACGAAATTCGTTCGATCCAATCCGCCGACATCCCGAGAAGAAACGGAACCGGGCGGAGCACGTGCGGAGGCGGAAACGATCGAAACGGAAGCCGCGGGACGAAACGAACGAACGGATTAATCAACCAAGCAACTAGACCGATGCGGGGGATGGGGGAGGGGGTTTCAGGCGTGACCTCCTTGGCTCGGTTCTCGATGAGGCCGATCACGAAGCTCGACCGATCGCCGCCGCCCGCTCCTCCTCCGCCTCCGGCGGCGTCGTCCTCCATCTCCGCCGAGCTCCGCAGCTGCGCCTGCTGGTTTGGGTTAGTGTGTAGCTATGCGCGAAGCCGCGAGAGACAAGCGTTGCGTTTGCTCGCTCTCTTTTCCTCTCCGGGCCTTGCGGTGGAAGCGCCGGAAGGCAAAGTTCTCCTCCTTATATATACCTTGGAGATAGAGATGGGCCGAGGAGAGGGAGATCTGTGAGGCTGACCACCGGACCGACCCCATATGTCATTGCAATGGCTGGATGCCACGATTAGATGCCATCTCCGTTCAGATTGTCATGCCATGCTATGCTGCCTGGCTTTCCACACAAAGCAAGCACTTGTTGCTCCGACTCCGGTTAGAAAATGGTTCACTCACCACTCTTCTGCTATGGTTTTTCAGGGGCTGCGATTTCTTCCACTTTATACGCATGACTTAGCATATCTCCCTATTATAGAGGCAGCGCTCCAGCCGGGACGACCACGTCACCTTTTTTGTTTGGCCCGTCGGATTTCAGCTCAGTTCATCCTCGCCGTCCGATCAGGCCTGAGGCAGCTGAGGCTTTCTCGTTTTGCTCAGCTCGCAACGCAGGCTGGCACGTGTTCCCCTCTGGATTCTTCGCTATCCTTCATCCTCCACGTGTTGTCGCGCATCCTTCCGCATCGGCCTTCGTTCCCTCTGTTGCTTCCTCCTCTCCTCGCGTCTGGCGCCGTGCTCTCGTTCCCCTCCCAAGAAGGCTGCCTCCTCCCGCTCATCCGCCTCCCCTCCCCGCGCCTCCGCCTCACCCACCGCCTCTCCACTTGCGCCCCACATCGTGTTTCCGTCCCCCGCCTCCTACTCGTCGTTGCCTCCTCCCGCCTCCTCGCCTCCTCACCATCCTTCTACCTCCCGTAAGCCCCTCTCATGCTGCCTCCTCCCCACCTAGCCACTCCTTGGCCCCTCGCCGGCGCGCTCTAGCGCGCCAAGGTCCCCAGATCCCACCCCCAAAGCGGCTCGCCGCGTGAGATCTAAAGACATTCCCCTTCATTGATTGGTCTGACCTCGGGAATGAGCCGTGCCTAGGGTTGGTGGAGGTGGATCCGGTTATGGTTCCTAGCTGGGGTTGGTGGAGGTGAGTTCGGGTATGACTGATTGATCCGTTCTTGGTTCGTTTGTTGGTTGTTTTTCCTCTTTTTTTTTTTGCTCATAGGATTGTTGCTTTGTGCTTTGGCAGGGCATGGCGTTCGCTGCGATTGGCTGCGTTTGGTTGGTGTATATCCGTCCCCCGTCCCAGCCGGCCGCCGCTCGCCGTCTCCTCGCCCTGGTGCCTTACCCCGACGTCGTGTGGGCTCTTCCTCTCGTCACACGCTTGCTTTCCTTCTTTCTGGTCGTCGCCGTCGCCGTTCGCCTGCTCTATTCCTTCAATTCTCCCCACCTCCAGTTGTGTTTCCGATTGTTTATGGTTCTTGGTTGGTCTCACCCTGCCACTCCAACCCTGCTGCCCTCGTCCCACGTCCTCACCCTAATCGATGCCGCCATCGTGCCCTTGTTTTTTTGTTGTTTGTGTAGGCGTGGTTTGGCTCGGAGTGGATCGTTATCCCTAGGAGGTGTTCCATGTAATGCCTAGGAGGTGCTCCACGATTTGCCTAAAGAAGTGTCGTTCTTCTACTTAGGAGGTGCTCAACAAAATGCCTCTCAGCTATCTGAAGATCCAGAAGCAGAGGTAATGTTGTATCATTTCTATTATGTATTGGTGAAGTCGGTTAAAAATAATTACTTTGTATATGTCAATTAGGGCGTGGATATTGATAGGCAGGAGGTAAAGACGAAGAGTTGGAGAAATTGGGAGTGATTTCTGCATGGGCCAATGTAAAGTTGCTCCCTGCCATTTCCATTTTCTCTTCACTCACTATATTTTCTTGGTTTGTCCTTCGCCATGTTATGGTGACATGAAAATTTGTACATGATTGTTACAGGGGTTTGAAGGAGGTTCTATTCTTTAGCAGGTGATTCTTTTCTTGCTTGCCATGTATCCTACTACTTTCTGCAAAGTTCCAGTTCGTACAAGTTGATGACACAGCGTTGATGCAGTTTTTTGGGATGGAATTCAATGAGGGAGCAACAATAAACTGCTTTGTTGCTAACAGAGTATGCTTAATTGAGGGGCTCTTTGTGTGATCTTTATCATTCTGACGGAGCCAAATTAAACATAATGGTAAGCATCTTTGTTCACATGTCAATGTTGTTGTACTTTGTACTTGGCCGTTTAAGTATATCTTATCAAGTGAACCGCGTTATGTTGGTAAATGCTCTTTCCTTATTTTTCACTCATTGTTGTTGATGGTTGCTTAACATATGTATTATGCTTTGATAGGTTCTTAGTTAAATCAAAGCACGATGTACTATAGACTATAAAGTTATTCAGATACATCAAATGATTTCTATGTCCAGATATGACTAGGCTTGCCACTGTGATATTAAGATGTATTGAGCAGCAGCTTTGGAAGCGTTTTCAAACTGTGGGCTAATTTTGGCTAGGCGTCCTATATAGGACAAATATAGCAGTTAAACAGTTCAATGGTTGCTTAGTGCTTCAGACCTTACTGGTGTCCTTCCTGGAAGTGGAAATTACAAATTATTGTAGCTTGGTCCGTGCCTTATCACTTAGGCTATGGTTATCACCTCGGCAAGGTTTACTCCTTTGACAACGTCGAGGAGTTCTGGTGGTATGGAACCTCTAACCAGCCCCTCCTCATAATGCCCTTACCATGTCTGCTATAATATGCTATTATCGGTTTCGATTCCATTGTTGTTACATTGCAGTGTTGGTTTTGTGTGGCGTGGTAGCTAGATTGTGATCTCAGATGGTATAATCTGCTATTATTGGTTCTTGTCTTGTTTATTCCACCCTCCTCTCTTTCCTCTCGCATCCGTCCGTGATGAGTTCTGACTGCTGGGTGGCCGAAAAATTTCTTCCTCTTCTGAATTTTTACTCCAGTCTTGAGACGGTTCAGTGCATTTCAATCATCTCCGTTTATCTAATTTGACACTGGCACATTAATCCCCCTACTCTGTCATTTATCTATTCATGCATGTGTAGCCAAGATTGGCCTCATAGTTTTACTCTGGTCTTCTCTGTTGTGTTTTTGACTCTCGGTGTCAAACATGGCAGGTAGGATTAGTTGTATATGACTCCACTATTTCTTCAGGCACCCCAGTTGAACATATGGCTGGACATTACATGGTATCTTCTTTCTCTCCCCTATCATTTTGTTAAGAACATAAGATTTTTCCCATTTACTCTCTTTCCATTAACATTGGCTGGACATTACATGGTATCTTCTTTCTCTCCCCTATCATTTTGTTAAGAACATAAGATTTTTCCCATTTACTCTCTTTCCGTTAACATTGGCATTAATTTAAAAAAATGTGATTCCACAAACAGGGTGCAAGTTCTTTCTTACCAGTGATAGCTCTTGCTCCTCAGGAGAAGGCGCGAATTGTTTATATGGCGTAAGATGTTTTCCCTTTTCTCTCATATTCTTTTTTCTAATATTTCATTTATCTTATGACCTCAAAATTAAGATAACTGTGTTTTCTTATATCTAAGCCTTCTCATGTTATCCTAATATATCACGTGTTTGCTTCTAGATTTGATGCTAATCTTTAATTCAATTGTTCATGTGAAACTTGTGGTAGATGTTATATCCTCATTTCCTAAATTGGAAAGTGTTTTTCTTTTAAAAATTCTAGGGTTGCCCCAGGTGGCAAGACCACATACATTGGAGCTCTTATGAAGAATACTGGTCAGTGCATTATGCTTGTTTTGACTACCATGTGCTCTTTCCTTTAGAGTAATTTGGCTATCTGTTATTGCTATCCAGTTGCCTGTCAAATGAAATACAATTTCCCCGTTTTCTTCATCTATTACAATTTCCCTGTTTTCTTCATCTGTCGTACACAGGAATAATCTATGCAAATGAGTTCAATGAGAGAAGGTTGCATGGACTGTTGGGGGACATACATCGTTTGGGTGTCACAAATACCATAGTTTGTAGCTACGACAGTAAAGAGGTGAGCAGATAGTACACCTACTATTACGTAGTGCTTACAGCCTTCTATAAAGCATCTAATATGCCAAAGGGTTGTCAACTAATTTTATGCAACAAGTTACTATCATAATTTACTCGTCTTTGTCAAGAATAATGTAATGCAACCAAAATAATATAAAGGTTTATAGAAAATATTAATTGAAAGTGCAAAAACGTTTAAACATAAAATCCTGTATATATAGGCACCGTAGCTAATACTTTTCGGTTCATTCGAGTCATGGATCCAATTTACGATCCGTAGCTAATACTCTGGTAATTATTTAGTCGCTTCAATTAGGTGTCTTGTGTGCTACTCGATAACAATACAGTTTCATGATGACATCCAATTTAATTCAGCTCCCCAAAGTTCTTGGAATGCATTCTGTTGACAGAGTGATGTTGGATGCGCCCTGCACAGGCACTGGGGTTAGTATAATCTTATTCATATAAGCTTCTAGATCCAATATATTTATGTTGGTTATTTCACTCTGACAGTTGATTCCTTTTTCTGCAGACCATTTGGAAGGATCCACAAATAAAAACATCAAAGGCCATTGAAGACATCAGGAACTGCACTTTCGTGCAAAAGGTGCATTTCTTATACTCAGTAGGTTTGTTTAAATCGAACCTGCTTATGGTTTGACACGTTCCTACCCATCCATTCCAATTGCAATCTTTTTTCTTTAGAAAAAACAGACTACAACGATGAATTGATGTTGGATATGTATGGCTTCAACAATGATGTATGTCTATGCCACTCCCTGCAAGGGCAATAATACAACCTGACTGCTTTTGTAGGTTCAGTTCTTTGCGAATACTAGCTATTTCCCATGTCATTTTTAGTTATCTATTTCTCATTAGCTATATAAATAGACGTATTAGATGCAGAGATACTAACCTCAACTGCATTGTTTCTTATATGGAGAATCTTTGAATTAGTTTGTGCTATAGATGGTTGTTGGTCCAGGGCTGAAGCTATTAAAAGAGCCAACAGTATCCATTTCTCTGAGGAGGTGCAGTTTGTAGCCTTGCTTTCATTTTAACAGATTTAGCTTGTTCTGCTGCATCCAAAAAAATGCACATTCAACTGTATTTTCGTTTTGCAGATGCTTTGCAAGTGGTTTGTGCAACTTCTCATGGCTCTTGATTATTTGCACGCAAATCACATGTCGCTTAATGAGATATAGCCTTCTTTCTCATTGTAAAATGCTTGGTTTACTACGCTCTATGTCTTTTTGGCAGTGTTTTATGGATGGTTCCTTTTAAGGAATATTGTTATAAGAAAAAGGGGCACTTTCAAGTTTCAGTCTACTCTAATGTCATACTTAAAGGGAAGTCATGAAAGTTCTACTGGATTCCAGTTCAGCACTTATAGCTCTCCGTTCTTATTTGTTTGCTCGAATTGTTAATTTTTTTAAGCACTTGAAGAGGGAGAAGAATACAACACTTATAGCTCTCCGTTCTTATTTGTTTGCTCGAATTGTTGATTTTTTTTAAGCACTTGAAGAGGGAGAAGAATACAGTCTAGGTTCTTCTTGATTTTTGATTGCTTGTTGTAAAGGTCGCTTAGGATATTCCCGTTACTACTACATGGTACCAGTGTGGATCTCGAGATGAACTTTGCTTACCACTTTTATAGGCAAGCCATGTTCTTTAATATTTGTTCATGCATCAGCTTGCACTTTGAGAAATTGTTAATTCTGCAACCTTTTGCTTGTTCCTGATTTGGGGCATACCAGCTGGAAGAACCTCTGACTTTAGCAGCACCCCCTCCGATTCCACTTGATACCTCTGAGGATTACTTCACTTCATAGTATGAAACTTTCACTTATATAATATGTTGTATATTCTCTTTGCATTGTGGACAGACAAAAGTGAGTTGGATAATATCTGTTTGCCTTTTTTTTAAAAAAATTGTGTAAGTGAGTTGGATAATATCTGTTTGCCTTTTTAAAAAAAAATTGTGTATCCATAAGATCCAGGCTTGGAAACCAAGTAATCGCTATGATTCGTTTGGATCTAGATACATGACAAACCTTTTTTGGTCGTACTCTTACCGAAAACCAGAACTTTGTTTTTTTTTTTTTTTGCTAATCTGGTTCTAACATGACACAGAAATAGACACCGAAAAGAATTTGCATATGGCATATTTGTAGAACTAGATAGATTTGTTTATTTTTTATAAGAGTTAAGAAAACTGCTATAACCACTACCCGTTGACATACAAAACTCATTACTCATAGATTAAAGATTGAACGTACAACCAATGTTGCCATCGTCAAATTGTAGGCTTTTGATCATCGTCAAAACATGCACGCCCAAAGGCACGCCCGGGCTACTAGTGTGTTTCTAATGGTAGAGCAGAAATTCAACAAATTACGGTGCCTAAGGTTATAGCTTATAGGTTCGAAACCTCACATTCTACCAGACCCGTTTGGAACGAAGGAATTTTACAGAGAAATAGTTCAATTCTAGCTCTTGTGGGAGAATTACCATGTTCCAAATAGGGTACGAAGAGCTTCTTCGCATTCTCCTAAGCATCTAAGTTGTTGACCCTACTGTGGTCACAAGACGGCAATGGAAACTGAAATTCCAGTCAAGGGCATCAGAAGCCGATCAATCGCATGCAACCCAGACAACTGAAGAGAGAAAAAAAAAAGCATCGCAACATATGAAGAAAATCTAGCAACTGAAAGTGGCATTACCCTAAGCCCATGCCAATCATTCTCCACCACTGAAACATGCAACAGGATGAGTTGGAAGACCATTAGGGTAAAAGAATAATTCAGATTTTGCCCCAGTGAATCGATGGATTTCAGAATTTGCCCTCTATGTGTCTATAACATGTAGATCTTGAACCCACATGTCATAGACATGAAGGACAAAATTTCTAAAATCCATCTATCCTACAAGGGCAAATTCTGCTAGGTAAATACCTCAATCAAGGAATTAAGAGGCAATTCGCTATATGCCACTAAATAATTTCAGATTTTCACAATATACCACTGATATCTCACTCACACTCAATGTGTATAGACCCACATTTCAACCTCATAATGAGTAGTGCAATGGGGTGCCGAAGCAATGTCCTACAATAGCGGTATCATATCGTTCATGGCATCACGCTTCAAAACGGATTCAGCCCTACGAAGACATCATGGCTGGAAAGGAAGGAGCGTAGAGAAAAAACAATAACAAATGGATGGGAACAGCCGCTACACGCAAGGGACTACATCCCCTGCACGGCTGGGCTGTCTTGAATCTATCTCCGCATCATCCCAGTGATGGATGAGCCTAACCTGCAGCTGGGATTCATTTTAAATTCCAGGAAATGGAGGCCAACTGAGATCTTCGGAGTTCCGAGAAGCCATCGGATTGGCCAAGCACAGTTCAATTACATGGTACCAACATTTGCAAGTACACTACGAGAAAAGAAAGAGTGGCAGTTCAACAACGGATCTAAAAACACTAAATACAGCTAATGCTAAGTTGCTAACTAGAGCGGCAGCAGCTCCAGGAAAATTAATCGGTTTCTCTGACTAGTTTAGGCCTTCGTTATGTGTATTGGAAACAGCCAAAAACCTAGTCCACCATAACGTTAGTGCTACAAATGAAGAAATCCAGGCAGCTCCCGTCACTCAAAGCAAAATGTTGGAAGTGTGGACTGCCCAACTTTCATGGGACCTCAGTTCTCGCAATTTCATCACAAGAAGGCTCCTTAAACATTCATCGGAAATAAGGCTATCTCACATTGAATCGGTGAAGAGAAACTCCTCTGGCACTGACAAAGGATCGAGCTCCAAAAAGCCTCGAAGCTTGCCTCCTCTTTCATTTGTCAGATGGAAGCAAGGAATCTGGTGAGAGAACATTGGGTACTCATACTTCCTTATTGTCTTCAAAGCACCCTCCCTTCTGTCTGGCATAAATACTGCCCTGTAACCATCCACCTTTCTTAAAAGCTGAACTTGTATGGAAGAATCAGTATGGCCAAATATCTCCACCAATTCATAGTCACAATTTTTAAAATCTTGTGCAGTCCACCCGGTCCTCCAGTTCTTGTAAATGGCCCAAATCTCACCAAGACGAGGAATTATTTCATATTCGTTTCTTCTACCAGTAGATCTGGCCTGTACAGGATGAGAAAAGGATTCTGTACCAGTGTAAGTCATCATACCATGAGTGCTGGAAACCCTAAATGTTCCACACCCAACAGTCTGATCTTCTTCTACCAATCTTTTCTCCTCCTCTCCCTGAGGACAAGCATCAAGCCATCTTACTTGTACTTTATTATTCTTGAGATCAACTTTCTTTATGAAGGCATAGTAATTGGGGAACTTATCTATATCACTATAGAGAGCCCAGATCTGCCCAGGTTCAAACTTCTGAAGCAATCTTATTTCCGAAAATTCATAGAATTCTGATTCAGGACAAACAAATTCTGTTTGGCAAATATCATCAGATTCCTCATCAACATCTGTACCTTCTACAGCAGATCGAGTGTTATGCTCGCTGTTCTCTTCTTTTGGTGTCTTTTTAGTGATCCCTGCATTCATGCATGTAGCACGATGCCTCTCCCCAACGCCCATGGATCCCTTGCGAGGATTATTTCCACCTGATGAACCTGCATATTTGGCATCAAATTCCTGACCTTTTACTGAGCTGCTTTCAAGAACAACAGAAGTAAAAGCCTCTTCCAAGTTAAGGGGAAGCGCTGCGGGATCAAGTTCAAGAACTCCTTCTGGAATGCCTTCTCTTTCACTTCCACTCATCAAATGATGAGGGACACAATGTGAAAACCTTAGTGTGTCATCCTGAGGTATCACGTACGGAGTTGCCTCTTTAGAATGCATAAACAAGCTAACAAAGCCTTTTATCTTTACAAGTGGCATGACAATGATGCTAGTGCTTGTGGTGAGATCAGAGAGGACTTGAACAACTTCATACTCATAGTTTTTGTGGTTGTCAGCATCTGAACTCCAACCAATATCCCATTCCTTGAAAAGAGCCCAAACTTCACCTTTCCTAGGATATATTTCATAAGAGTTTCTTGTCTTGCTTTTCTCACTGGAAATAGTTTGGGAGAACATATGAGTTTCTTTAGCTGTATCTGACTTTCCATGCTTAAAATGTCCACAAGCAACAGGCAGTTCCCCACAAGACCATGCCACCTCCGTTTTATTTGTGGGATCAAATTCTAGCCAAACGAAATGTACCATAAACTTCGGGGCTGTTTTTACCTTTGTAATTCGAGCATAAAATCTTGGCATACAGCCTTGATTATCGTAGATAGCCCAAATCTGGTTGGCTCTAAACTGATTTACATCTCGAAGTTGGTCAAAGTCAAAAAATTCAGGATCCACACAAGTAAATTTATCCTCATCTGAAGCATCATCAGAGTTTGGGCCTAGACCATTGTTGCTGACAGATTGGAATACCTTTTCTTTCCCGTCAATGTATTCTCCAGCATGCATTGTTTCTCTCTTCATATGGTCAGTTCCATTGTATGTCATATCTCCATGTGGAGTGGTACCTTTCTTCTTGTCTGCTGTATTACTGCAGTAGTTAACACCATTCATTGGAGCATTATGCCCAGTTGCATCTTCATTCAACTTTGTTTCATTGCTTTGATCATCACTACGGAACAGACCACCTTTCCTTAACCTTTTCAAACTGGGAGAATTCACAAATTCATCATCATCATTGCCATCTTCGTCAATGTCCTCATCATCACTCACTTCATTATACTTAACATCTTGCTTCTGCCTGCTTGATCTGCGGGGATGTTGACCTGGCCCTGCACTATTCGCAGCAGGATCATCTTCAATAATCTCCTCTTCACTATCAGTGGTGGTCTCTGAATCACTAGATTCACTAGATTCAACCACTGTTCTCCTGCTCCTTTTCAATCCTGCAGTTGATGAAGCTTTCGAAGAATTTCCTGTTGCCCGGGCAAATTTCATTTTGTCTTTTGGCCCACCTGCAGCACTAGCTCTATTCCCATCAGCTTCCCTCTTTGTATTTACATCTGCATTATGAGAGCCAAAATTAGCATGAACCCCTGGAGTGGCAGAATTCCAAGCTTGCTGACCTGTGACATTTGTTTGCGGACCTGGAAAGTTCTGCTGTGCTCCTGAATTTTTCCACACCCCAGCAGACTGTTGATTTGCCCCAGAAGGAACAGCTTGCTCATTTAAATCATGTGCAATAAAGGGCTTCAAGCAATTCTGACAGCGGAGAGCTTTCTTTAAGATTGAAAGGTAGTACTGATATCTCATGCCACAAGTTGGACAGATGGTCCAAAATGTTTGCGATCCTGCAGAATTTGAGGCCTGATGCTGTTGTGGCTGATGCATATTATGGAGATTCACAGGAGTAGTATTAGGTCTAGCAGGGGCGGTTCTCTTTGACTGATAAGGGGGTCTTGCCGAACCAACTCTGGCTGAGGTATTTCTTTTCATGTCATAGACAGAACGTTTTGAGCGGTCTGTAAGCGTCATATTAGCTTCTCCCACTAATTTAAACGCTGCCTCTGCACCTGCAAACTTGTTCTTGTCAGGATGTAGCAAAAGGGCAAGCTTACGGTATTGTCTCTTTATAAGTGTGTCATCAGCTGTGACAGGTACTTGAAGTATTCCATACCAATCAATCTCTCCATCAACCTTCGTTCCAGCAGCACAATGAACATCACAAACAGTTAACATTTGCGAAATGTTGTCAACCTCTTTGGAGAGTTGCTGTGCCTTGATAATCATCTTTCTTGCACCAACAAAATCCTTCTCCAGCATTTTTGTTTCAGCCAGAGCTTTCGCTCTAACAGCTTCATCTTTGTTGCATTCCATGATAGCAAGTACAACAAATAGAGATCACAACTCCTGTTCGCTTTCATGTAAGGCATCCCAATGACAAGAAAGTGTGTTTTTTTCTCTCCATTATTTCTCTCATTCACAATATATGTTGAAGATGATTCACCTTATTGTAATACCCTCCTCACTGAAGTGTATATGCAGTGACCAACCTCAAGATATAAAACTCATTCAGGAGCTGAGATATAGTATAACTTCAAAAGAACAAACAGTAGAAAAATAAATTAACTTGTCAACCTGCACGAAATAAACAAGGAGCTATGATTAAGAAATTTGACAAGTATATTCTAGAACAAAAGAACAAGCTCTTTTAGCTACATAACAAGCAACAAAAGAACAATACACACTTTCTTGCCTCGGTCAAGAAACGGAATCAACTCAAAAGGTGGCAATATTGCTTTATCGTTAGTACCAACATGAAAAGCCGTTAGTGCTCGAAACGTAATGCATATATTATAATCTATTTAGACATCAAAAGATAAACCAACAGGCTAAACATGTCACAGACCATTTCAAGAAATACATGCTCCACTGGTGAGAAAGCATTCTCCGGCAGGGTTCAGTTTTCCCGGATTCCAGGAAAATCCCACAACCCACCAGAGGCTAGTAACAACTCGGTTTTCCAGTTGATCCGGTTATTATATTCTTTTTTTCTTCGTATTTTCCTCTCTTTTTTAAATGCTCCCTTGAAATTGTTATGAATATTGTGTGTATATTCAAGAGGGCCTAATAGGCAATATATATAGGGATGTACAAAGGGGGTTTCTATATACAGATAAGGAATACAAAAGAGTCCTATTCTAACACACCCCCCCCCCTCAAACTCATGGTGGATCACACACACTGAGTTTGGAGAGAAAATACAAATGTTATGTCCTAGTCTGTGGCTTCGTGAAAAAGTCAAGAACTCAGTAACTCGATGGCACAAAGCGTAAAAGGTGTACTCCTCCCGCACTGTGAGCGAGTGTATGAAGCATCCACACCAATGTGTTTGGTGAGCTCATGCTTCACTGGGTCCCGGGCAATACTGATAGCACCTGTATTGTCAGACAAAAGAGTCGTAGGTCCCATCACATGCACAACAAAATCTACAAGTAGCCACCTCAACCAAGTAACCTCTGCTGTCATTGCTGCCATAGCTCTCAACTCAACCTCTGACTTAGCTGCGATCGCACCGCTTCTTAGTCTTCCGTGCAATCAGGAGGAGCCAAGAAAACACAAGAAGCGTAAAGAGAACGACGATCGAAGGATCACTAGCCAGTCGCACGGAGTACGCTGAAGTCAGAGTGAGGTGGAGCTAGGGAAAAACAAACGACGAGAGATGGTCCCACGCAAGTAGCGAAGAACACGAAGAAGGTGACTGTAGTGAAGATGAGTAGGACGAGCTATGAACTGACTCAAGATATGAACACCATAAGCAATATCAGGACGAGTGCTCACAAGGTACACCAAACCCCAACAAGATGACGATATCGAGTAGGATCCTCAAGAAGATCACCATCAGTAGCACGAAGCTGAAGGGATATAGCTCCGTGGGAGTCTCAGCGGTGCGAGTATCAGTCAGACTAGACCGGTCAAGAAGATCCTGGACATACTTCTGCTGGGAGAGATAGTAGCCCTCAGGCATGGAAGAGACCTCAATCCTAAGGAAGTATGTAAGAGAACCAAGATCAGTCATCAAAATCGCCATCGGGTGCTTCTTCACATATGTGATGAAGGAGGAATCATCACCGATGATGAGCATGTCATCAACATACTGAAGAAGCGATGTCCTACCCCGAGATGAGACATGGACAAAAAGAGAGGATCGTGGGAACCGATAGTGAAACCGATGCAAAGTAATCACTGAGGTAAAACATGCAAACCAGGCACGAGGAGCCTGTTTGAGGCCATAAAGAGCACGACGAAGACGACAGACGTGCCCATCAGAGCAGAATACCCGGTGGTGATCGCATGTAGACGCTCATGCAAAACACCATTAAGAAATGCATTCTTAACATCCGGTGAGAGATAGACCACCGTGACGAATAACCGCAACAAAAGCGCGAATAAGTGGTCACATGGGCAACAGGGCAAAAGTCTCATCGTAGTCACGGCCAGTACTTCGCTTTGAAAGCCACGAGCCACAAGACGAGCCTTGTAGCGCTCGATAGTACCATCAGACTGGGTCTTAATCTTGTACACCCACTTGCACGTGATCGGACGAGCATGCACAGATGTCGGTACAATATCCCAAGTCTCCGTACGTCGAAGAGCATCAGGCTCCTTTGCCATAGCGAGTTGCCACTCAGAATGAGGAGCGGCCTCACGATAAGAACTAGGCTTAGTGACAGAGAGAGCATGAGATATCGAAGCAAATCCAAGACGTTAAGGAGGTCGAAGGGATGTCCGGTCACGAAGAACATAACGAGGAGCATCAGCAGAAGGATCAGCTGTGGGTGTCGGCAAGACACCAGAAGAGGAAACTGATGAAGCACAAGGACGCCTGGAGAAGTGAATACTAGAGAAACGAGACGGTGGTCTTTGCGCAGAACAAGAGGCGGTCTTTGCAGGAGGCAAAGACCGGGGCGAGGTATAGAAGGAACCACTGGAGACAGACCAGGGGAAGACTGTGATAGTGGAGAAATTGGTGAAGAGTCAGAAAGAGACAACCATGAAATCGACTCAGCGGTGGAAACAGGAGGGGCCGACTCTCGATAGAAGAAGGTCGAGATTCGTCAAAGACAACGTCTCGTGAAATCCTGATCCGTCGAGCAGAAGGATCCCAGCAACGATAACCCTTATGCTCAGAACTATAACAAAAAAACACGCACTCAACTGACTGGGCCGATAGTTTAGTGCGTTCACGAGGTCTAGAGAGAACAAAACAAGTACAACCAAAAACACGAAGGTGAGTGTATCGTGGCTCGAGTAGAGACGCTCTATGGGATCGACACCCTTAAGAGCGGTGGAAGGTTGCATATTGATGAGATATGCAACAGAGAAAGCAGCTCGACCAGGCGTGGTGGAACATGAGAGGCAAGGAGAAGAGTGCGCGCGCCTCAATCGATGACGATGTTTGCGCTCAAGAACCCCATTTCGAGTATGGGCACCGGACAAGAAGATCGTAAAGAGTGCTCGCTTTAAAGAAACTGTCTAAAAGCGCCGAGTAAAGATTCGCCGCAGAATCACAGCGAAAAGTACGGATGGGAGAATCAAACTGAGTACGAACCATCGTTGCAAAGCTACGATAGATCGCAAGAAACTGACCACGATTAGATATAGGGAAAATCCATGTAAAACGGGAATAATCATCAATGAAGATCACATAAGATTTATGCCCGCCTTTAGAGATAATAGGCGCAGATCCCCATACATCTGAATGAACTAAATCAAAAGGGCAAGAAGACAAGGACTCACTAGAATGATAAGGAAGTTGGAGCTGCTTGCCCAGCTTACAACCCTGACAAAACATGGATGTGTCAACAGGAACACGTCCAAGAACACCCTGACAA
The DNA here is from genome assembly GCA_036346405.1 of Phyllostachys edulis. NCBI lineage: Eukaryota > Viridiplantae > Streptophyta > Magnoliopsida > Poales > Poaceae > Phyllostachys > Phyllostachys edulis. Next base: position 40,624,859 of record CM070558.1, on the reverse strand, counting down.
ACTAACGAAGAAAGACGAGACCCACACAAGTGACCTAAACAATGATGCCACTGCGCAAAAACTCCAAAGGTGGTGGCAAAGTGGCGATGGATGTAGAGGTGATAGAGCAACTGAAGCGATGAAGATGGAGGCGGTCAAGAATGTAGAGACCTCGACGATCCCTCACAAGACCGCCAGCCCAAAGTACCGCCCTCGTCATGGGTCTGAACAAAAACAGTGTGAGAGTCAAAACCAACCCTACTGGTAGAGATTAGTGAGCTAACCCACCGAGAGAAGTTGCATGGTAAGCCGAGGAACATGAGAAACAATTTGGAGCAGTAAAAGTTAGTCGACAAAAGAGTGCCCCGACTCATCGACAGATAGAGGAGTATCATACCGTCTCGAATCGAGATAGGAAAACAGAGGTCCTATGAAGTGAGAGATGTGGAGTCCGTGTCATGTGGAAAGAGGCACGTAATCAAGAACCCAAGAAGTACTGGAGGAGACGCTCGAGCTAGACCGACAGAACTCGGCTGAGCCGAGAGAGAGGCTTGAACTAGAGCCTAGCATAAGCGCCAACAGAGTCACCTCACTGAGAAGATCCTGACGTGTTGGTCTGTCCTCCTATCGAGGAAGGGTCTCCCTGGCCTCCCTTGGAGCGTCCAACTCCACGAGCCTTATTCTGCCTTTTTCGCACCGCACAACGTTGATAGTCGTGCCCGAAGTTCTTGCAATAATTACATCGAACCCCGTTGGTGCAAAAACAGAGCGTAAACAGACACTGGAGGGATCAGAGCGGAAGCGTAAACCGCTTGTAGTCGAAGAAGAGATAGCAAGCACAAATGAACAAATCGGTTGCTAACCCACGGCAAGCTCCTCAAAGACGAAGCGCCGAAGAGCCTCGGATCGTCAATATGGTGAGTGGCTCAGCAGTTGAGCCTAACGAGCTCAAACTCGGGCGAAGACGGCAGACGAAAGTCATAAAGGCGGCGATCACGATCCGCTTTCGCGATTTTATGACACTCTCGGCAGAAGCGGAGAAGCTACTCGTTTAGCCGACGCCAGAGATCGCCAGGCTCGGAAGAAGTCGCCGATGAGAGAGTCCTCTGGCGGCATCTCCAACTCATGCCTTTGAAGTTAAAAGAATCGAGCATCGCCGCTCTGCTGGTATCGCTCGCGCAAGTAGTCCCATATCTGACGAGTGGCACGTAGACCAACAATGTCTGGCTGGATGGAGTCGTCGACGCTGACCACCAGGATGGCTCGAACACGAGCCTCATCAGCACACCAGCGCTCAAAAGCGTCTATGGCGTACTGAAAGGCCTCATCAGCAGCAGCAATATCGGCATCTGCCTCCTTCTTGGCGGCCTCATCTTCTGCAGGAGGTGCAGAAGCAGGTTGTCGGGGAGAAGGCTAGACTGGCGACGGCGGACAAGTTTGGGCACCAGTGACATATCCCCAGAGGCGAAGACCATCGAGCGTGATCTCCATGAGTGAAGACCATAACCCGTAGTTCGTCCCATGAAGCTTAGTTCCCGAGAATGGGATCGTGGTCGATGGAATGGCCATCGGTGGCGCCGACGGGGCGGTAGCGACGACCAAGGCAACGAAGTCTAACAGGCGGCGTTGGACGACGCAGCGGTTAGAACAACGTTCTTTCTGTTTTTTTTAACTCTTTTTTTTCTTTTCTTTTCTTTTCTTTCTTTCTTTTTTTCTTTTTTTTTTTTTTTTTGGCCCGGCTAAATCAAATACCAGAATCGATCCGTAGGCCTACAACACACGAAGCTGGCCGAAGAACTAGGGTTCCTCGCCTCTACTGCGGCGGATGGCATGAGTCTCCTTAGCAACAAATGACCAGGGCGTCGAGATTGCGGCTCTGCGAGGCGGCGTGAGTCGTCCTCCTCACGGATCTGTGAAGACGCGAGCGCGCCGCTTCACTGACGTGCGGCGGCATGAGTCTTCCGGACTTCGGTGCGGCGACAAAGGCGTTGCGATCGCAGTATCAAGTGAGGCGGGCGGCGGCCATGGCAACACTTGCCGACCTCGGACGGCCGCTAGATTTGGGCGACAGCGATACATTCTGTCGACGCGGCTTTAGGCGGCCACGCTCGCAAGCTCATGCATGCGGCCGGAGTTGAAGAAGCGGCGGCTTCATGGCGGCGCCAGCGGCGGCAGCGTTAGGCGGTAATCGTTAATCCGACGGATGTGGCAATGAAAAGCTAGGGTTAGTGCCCTAGCTCTGATACCATGTTATGAATATTGTATGTATATTCAAGAGGGCCTAATGGGCAATATATATAAGGATGTATAAGGGGGTTTCCATATACAAATAAGGAATACAAAAGAGTCCTATTCTAACAGAAACAACCTCCTTTTTTAGGAAGGACATGGGGATAAAGCTTCCATTACTTTGGCAGTTTGGCTAAATTATTCATTCCAAAGCAATGTGCCAAACAAAAGGAAAAATGAAAACTGACAGCTTCGCGGGAGAATAAAAGCAGGAAACGATTTGAAATCTCAAGTCTCCATTCTGTCCTCTAAAAAAGGAAAAAAATGTGGCATTCATCAGTGATTTCATTGAGTGAGATCCCTTAATACCTCCTCTGATTCCCCTCTACCTTCTGGGCAAGTTCAGTTATACTTCAGATTGTTCACTTTTCAATCCTATACTTTCATTAATGGAGCAATATCCATGTCTCAATTCCCTTGATTAGAAAAATATACCAGCCAGTGTTATATCAAAGTGATTACATTTACTTAGACAAAAAGGAGTGCAATTGTGGATATAGAAAAGGATAATGCAAGCAAGGACACTAGATGTGGTAAATAAAATAAAGGAACAAGTCCACTTTACACCCTTGAACTATGGCCCGAGTGTTTTTTGGACTCGGATCATAGTTTAGGGGGGTAAAGTGGACTTATTCCTAAAATAAATAAAGGCGAAATTTTTTAAGAATTTGCATAGACAAATCTGTTATAACTATTTCCGCAACAAGTTTTACAAGCTTTTTCTTTACCAGTTACTAAAATTAAGCATTAAAAATTCACAATTTTTCCATCTCTCAATAAACTTTCCAATAACAACAAGAGTACATATAAGTTTTATATTTTTGCATTGCATACAACCATGAGCATTCAAGATCAAGGTTGTCCAAGGCACTAGGCGCTAGCCGGGTGGCAGGGGCCGACTAGCGCCTAGCCCTCCTAGGCACCGATTAGTCGGCGACTAAGTGCAGTGCAGGCAGCAGGAAGCAGAAGGCAAAGTGTAACCAGTAACTAATAATAGTAGCAGTACTCAAGGACAGAGATGGGCCTCGAGCCGGTGGGGCAACGGCCCGAGGCCTAGAGGTAACAGTAGTGGTACCCCAATAGTATATAACTATATATCCATAATTTTTTTAGCACACATTGATATGGCCCGAGGCTTGCGGCCTAGGCCCTAGGAGCAGTGGCGGAGCCAGGATTCCACGAAGCCTCGGGTCAAAAACTAAGTGACTATAACTAACGCTAAATACTATTCACACCGAGGCATAACAAAAGTACCAGACAAATGCACAATTGAAATGATATTTGAATTCCATGTTTAATGATACAAAAAAAATAGATAAAACATTGCAAACAAATATAGCGTAGTGGAACGATACAAAAGTTAATACCTAATTAACGAAGATTTGGTTCACCCCGAGCCTATCATATCTTCATAAACAATAGTACAAGAACCTGAACCTGCAAATACATCTCGCTCAATATAGCATATCAGATTTCTTCAAATTCTAATCGTACTAGAAATGAGAACAATGTATCTTTGTAGCGTACATTTGTTTTTCTGGTCTATTGAAATACAATACTTTTGGATTAACATGGCGGTTCAGACACTACTTGTTATTATTGCATTTTGTTATCTTGTCATGTGCCTTAATGGTTACAATGGTACCTAAACAACAAAAGGAAAACATCAACATTCATTCACTACATTGTAGAACATCAGAAGTAACATTTTCTTAGTAGTACTCCAAATTCTCACTAAGCCAGCAATTCAAAACAAAGGAGAGCAACAAGGATGCACAGAATAAATTTTTGAGTGCAAAATCGTTGATGCAAAAGGAATAGCAACTAGGTTGACACTAGTGAGATGTCCTTCCGCATTCATATAAATATTTAGACCTATAAATCCTAACGGAATAACCAAAATATAACAAGGTTGTATTAGTTGTCAGCACAATTAAATCATAATTGTACCTAGAGCAGCATAGTTCAGGATGAAATTTAATAGTGGGTGTATCTAGTACAAAACACAACATAATGTGTCCCATTTAGAACCCAATCCACAGAACAAAGCACAAAGCTTGTTATTTTAACACGTAAAACAATCAACAATTGCACATATTATTTTTAAGAGTGTGGAACGTGACGCTAGATCAGCAGCAAAGATTGTCAGATTGTTGCTAACATGAGAATCATACATGTTGCCTTAGCACGTCCATGTCTACATAGGTCATAGTCTGTTGCAAACTTGCAATCCTACAAAAGGTTTGTATTGGTGCACTACATTGGTAGGTCCATATCCGAGATTGGACCAGTTTACCAACACTGGCCAGAATGTCCTCTATAAACATATTGTTGCCTATTCTGGAACCTTTGCATAGCCAACTTGTGTACTGTTATGTGCACTTAGGCCGCAAGGCAATATCCAGTCGGTTTTGGTTAGTTAGGATAGTTTTCTTCCAATTAGTGCTTTGATTGTTAGGCAACAGATTATGTAGTGATTTGGTTAGGAGTCGGCCACAACTATATGTGGCATGCCACTGTCATTTGGAATTAAGCAAGAAGAACAAAGAAACAATAGACTATCCCGGTCTATGTCTATCTTCCTCCTCTAAAGTCCCTCCCCATTCAAGCCGTCGCCGCCCGGCCGTCCTCCTGACGGTGTTTACCCCGTAATGATCTAAGATCATTACATGTACTAACTTATAAGCTAACTTAGGGAATTAATAATACAAATAAAAATGGATATCATCTAATAAAGAGCATTCGGTGGGCAAGTTTCTGGTTAAGTACTGGAAGGAAAGTGCACGCATCATTTCCGGTGGGCTTTGCGATGGACTCATCCTGATCCGGCGGATTCCCAGTCGTATGTTTAGTTTTATTATCTTCACCTGGCCTTCGACCGGTGGCAATTTCATTGATACCATTACCAGGTGTCGATTGGCCCCCAAAATACGTAGAAGCCGTCGACGAATATCGGTCGCCCATGACTATATCGAGAGAACATTGACCCTCTGATTGCAGCATTGGGCTTTTGTCGCCGTTTTTTCCGGTTGGAAAAACCGAACTTGCAGAGGCGTTCGGCCATTCCAAACTGGTCGAAACGACCGAATCCTCGGTCGATCTCGCCGGTCTCGGCTGTGGAGAGCTTGCGACGGAAGAGGATGATGACGACATCGCGTCATGTTCCATGGCGCGGATGCATACGTCCATCTCGAGGTCGGAATAGTCTACCAAGTCGAACCAATTCTCCTCATCCCATGTAGGGTCATGATCGCATAGGTGACAACGGAACAAAATGGAAATGAGGATTGCTGAGCAAAAGAAAAAAAATTAAGAACTCAGCGCCTTCTTCCCCATGGACGGTGCCAGCTGTCGATGATTAAGTCGCCGATCTTACGAAATAAAATGAGGAAAATGGCTGAGAATTCTTGGAGGAGAATAGGGTTGCTCTTTATTGCAAATTTGCAATGGACTGGCTTTTACAGGGATGCCTTTGACAATGCGACAAACTAGCCCTAATTACACTGAGTATAATACTTGTTATGCTTCAGTTTGTTTCAATTGTCTTCAGATCAAATCCAATTGCCATGTTCTTTGTTGTTTGCCATCCACCTTTAAATACCAACAAAGAGGTAGCGGTTACTCCTGAAGCAGACACCTTTTGAAAGTGACGCGATTGGTCGGAGAGGCAGTTGTTGTCAGCAAAATACCAACTGATCGTCGGTTAGTGTCAACGGGAGATGGAATTGTGTAGTGGTTATTGTCAGTGACTTCGGGCTGAAAAGCATCGTGTGGTTTGGAGCAAATAAGGCACGTGTTCCATTCATCACACGGAAGGGATATACTTAGAATTGGGCCCAAGTACCAGTTCAAATATTCTTCAAGCAGTCATCTGGTCGGGCAATAGGTATAGTGCCTCTCCGACCAGGTTACTTGTAAAGCAACCTCTGGGATTCTTATAACCACAGGGGTCATTCACCTTAGGGTTTATGATCATAATGGTTATGTAGTCTTTAATTAAATGTTAAAACAATGTTTAGGAATTTAATCCTCGTCAATGCTCTTCTTTTGTTGCATATGTTAAACTTGTGCACACATGCTGCTATATTGGAGATTTATATCCTTTGAATCAATGTGTGATGAGAGGAGCCAAGGTGGCGCTAGAGTGTCCATGGCGGCGTCCGCGTGAGCACGTGAGTTGAAGCGGCGAGGGCGGTGTTGCGGTTGCGACTTATGCACGGGTCGCAGCTAGGGTGGAGCACGACAACGCAGCAGGTTAGGGCATACCTTCGACGGAGCATCCCATTGCCATGGCCGACTGTGCTTGCACATGTGTGCTCTGGCAGCCATGGCCGCCTATCCCTACATCGTCATTGTTTCTCCTGTCATGAGTCAGGAACTCCACAGGTTCCGTGTCCGTCGTCGTCTGGCCGACAACCGTGCTGGTGGCACTATTGTTGCTCTAGCGATGGTGTCGTCCTCGCCGCAGGTAAGCTTACTGCTTTAATTCTCACTCTATATCTGCCTAAGTGATTAATTCTAAGATCTTGTAATGGTCTGTGCAGACTATTTTGTGAGGATTGCATAGTTGGGATGATGCCATGATGGATGTGCTTGGCAAAAGTTCTGTGTAATCCAGCATGCAACATTTAGGTGCTCTAAAATCTGATTGCAACCATGATAGAAGCAAAAGAATAAGAAATTACAGTACGCCGCATGCTTAAGCCATTGAAACGCTACCAATGCATGAACTGCAAGCATCAACACACCGCGTCCATGAGCTGGGACGGTAGCCGCACACTGGGCAAGTGAGCGGAGGCGAGGACGCGACTAAGCCGATGTGCCTGCTCAGATGTGCGGGCGGGAGGGAGGGCAGCATGAGCAAAGGGGCACTGATCGAGAGAGATCACAGAAGTGATGCCCTCGTCGGCGTTGGCGTATACACTGAGGCACTGACGCAACCATTTCATCTTCCACATAAGTATGTGTGTGTGATTTAGTGTGAAATGGATTCCTAGAGCATGCAACAGATTTGTTGTCAGAACTTGTATCCTTGATTCTTCAATCTATTGTCTCCTTCAGTTGGCCAATCGCTTGCATTATACTTATATGTACACTTCTGACTTCTTTACTAACCTGATAGAATGTTTTCTTTTGTACATATCGCATTGTACTCGACTTATTTTGGTTCAATCGTCGTGTTCCGAACATATGTGATTTATATCATCTTAGGAACATGAGCCGCACCTTATTCACATGAATTTAATAACAAATCAATTCAACTTTTAGAGCATGTAATGTAATATGATATTTTTTCTTCGTGACAACGCACGGGCATTCAGCTAGTGTCCACAATTCAAACATGCAGACTATATAACAAACACATTTCCTAGTTTAAAGGCCTACATGCATTATCTTGCCATCCAGCACGCAGTGGGAAAAAAAACCATGCGGCCATATCAAATAAGCTGATGCGTGAAAATAAAATTCTTCCGAACTTAGCCAGCATGTAAATTAGCAGAGGAACCCCCCACCCCAACACACACACACACAAAAAAAAGATGTACATGTCTACCTGTACAGTTGTACAAATTTAAAGGTTGTAAACTTAAAAACCTTACTGCTTACCACAGATGATCATCACGACAGGCACGGCAGCACAAGCTTGCTACTGGCTGCAGGACAAAAAAATGTCTCGTCAATGTTTGTTTTCAAATTTCAACTTTTCACTATGCTGAGAATCATACAAAAATTTAAAAAAAAAACACGCTGCATACAAATTTCAGATACCAAGGCCTCCCTCTCCCTCTCGCCATAATCAATCACCCCAAAACAATACTTATGGTAGATACCAACACATTCATTTTTTGTTCCATCTGAATGTAGGGAGGGAAGGGAACCCAAAAGGAGAGAAAAAAAGAAGGAAGGATGTGGAAAGGGGAAAAATATAATAGTTTTCACTCCTCATTTGATCGATCAAGACAGACAAGATACTCTCCTCTTTGTCCGCATCAACAGAGAAACAAAAACTCCAATTTAACAACAGGATTTAAAAAATGTTTTCAACCTTCAAGCAAAAAGGTATTTATACCCCTTAGCATTTCCCCCTCTTTTCCCACAAGGGAAAGGCTCTGCGACTGCGTACACAGGCACACTTCGACAAGTCTATGACCACAAAAGCACACTTTCACATCCGTTAGAGAACATATGAATGTTTCCAAAAGGCGAACAGATGTCTCGCATCTTGGTCGCATGGGAGTCCTATACAAGCCTCAACAAAACCAGGAACTGAGCTCATGGCAAGGAGCGAGGGGCGGACCTAACATGGGCATGTGGGTTCAGTTGAACCTCCAAAAATTTAGGAAAGCAAAATGCTATCAGTAGTTACCCAGTACTCCACAACGCCACCAACAAATCGGCAACAAAATAGTACGGATTGGATCGGAGAGAAAGAAAGATTTGTATTAGATTCATTACTCGCAACAAAGAAATGATCCCACTAAACAAAACGATAGAACAACCATCCAAGCAAGCTAGGACTTCCTTACCAACGAAAGAATAAATCAATCCAAGCAAAGTCCAGATGGGATGGATCTCCACTCCACGCCAGTCCAGTCCAGTAGCGCGGGGGAGGAGGAGGAGGAGGAGGACGCCTCCTACGAGAGAAGAATTCCTTCGCTTCGAGGTGGCAGGAGCGCTTCTCTCTCTCTCTCTCTCTCGGTGGAAGGAGGCCAGGCGGCGCAGGTGTTCGGCGGAGAGAGGGAGGGCTCGATAGTGTTGGCGTGAGTCACCACGGGAAAAGGTAAGAGGGGAGATGTAGGGGCGAGGCCCCAGTGGTATTTTTTATATTTTCTAAGGGTTTTTCTAATAATTGATTATTTACCGCCGTAAAAAAATAAATTTTATAATTTGTCACTGATGTGAGTATGACATGTGGTCCTAAATTTAATGATTTACCACTGTATTTGAGTATAACATATGAGTCTTAGGACCACATGTCATACTCACATCAATATCAAATAATAAATTACGTATGTTTGGTAGTGGCAAATTGTCATATACACCTCTATGAAGAGCCTTGGGCTTGGTCGACATGGGCTATGGGCTGTGGAAGGAACTGGACCGGCCTAATCATCTGATACAAAAGGGTAGCAAAGAAGAAGACGTAAAGGCATCAAGGAAAAAAACCAGAGAACATCTCTTCCCATCGCCGCTTCTTCTTCCCCAAATACCTTTCTCTAGATTTCCCAGTCTCCATCGCTTCTTCCCGCCTATTGCTTCTTCCTAATCCTTGCTTCCAATTCTCCAATTATATCCCCAAACACTTGTATTGTTGGTTGATTTGGCTATATAGCATTCTGATTTGGTATTCATGATGATGGGTTATGACAATATGGTATCAGAGCCTCCCACCCCGCTCTCTACTTGTGCTCAGGAGGCCATGGCGACCACAGAGACGCACGACACGAGGGCGCAAGAGATGCTACTGACTCCTCGCCAGATGGAAGCCGATCCCCATCTACGCTGGCCGATGGCGAACACCACCATGGACACCAACCTTGTCAAGGCGCGCGGGTGTTCGAGGAAATGCCGAGCCATCAAGAGGCGAACAGGAAGGGTCTTGGTCACGTGAGCGTGTGTTTTACCCGGATCGAGGAGGTGCTTTACCAAGTCTTTGATGCATATGGTCCGAGAAGGTATGCGATCTCGAGTGGCAGATCGCACTAAGGCGCTTTGTCTTGTTAGGTCCATCATGATGCGGTCTTGAGCTCGAGATACTGTCATGGCCACGATCTATGACAAGCGCCGTTGGTTGGACCTCCAAGATGCGTCTGTTGCTCCCCACCAACAAAGACCCGGTGATGCACGGCAAGTGTTCGATGCCATGTCTCAAACCACGATGCCGAGAAGCGGCGGCATCGACCCTATTCTTTGCCGACCATGCCCTTGACCACCTCTGTGGCCATGGACACCACTTCATTCGCGCAAATCAAGGCAGAGCAACTTTGGTGCATGTAAGGTGTTAAATCGAAATGCCTAGGAAGACGGAGAGTGAGGCAAAGTACCATCGGTTACGTCAAGTGGCTGTGTCAGTGCGCATCACTCACTCGCTTTCGGTGCATTGGGCCATGAGGAGCAAGCATGGCGACTCTGGTTGTGAAGTCAAGGTCTCGGATGTCAAGGAGGATAATCTTTGCCGAGGAGATGTCCTTGACATCGAGCTCAAGCTCACCGTCAAGCTCAACATCAAGCAACCCACCAAGGTGTTTGATGAAATGACTTCCAAATTTGGAGTGATTGTGGGCAAGACCAATGAGTTGTCCCTATGGGAGGAAACTTCGGTGCCTTTGTGGTGTGGGGAAGTTCGACAAGGCATTTCGGATCATTAAGGAGATGACGAGGAAAGGTTTTGTACCGATACAAGCACATACTCTAAGGTGATCACTTTTACGTGTCGGGCTAAGAAGGTAGAAAAATCTTTCCTTTTGTTTCAAGAGATGAAGAAGGCGGTGTTAATCTGATGTGTACACGTACACAATTTTGATTGATAGCTTTTGTAAGGTGGTTTAATTGAACAAGCCCAGAGTTTGGTTTGATGAGATGAGGAGTGTGAGTTGTTCCCAAAATGTAGTAACATATCTTGTGATTGCTTCATGCTTACCGAAAGCTAAGCGACTACTTACGGCTAATGACATTTTCCACGTAATGGTTGATGCCGGTCGTCGTCCAAATGGCATTACCTCTGATTGCACTAATTGATGGCCTCTGCAAGTCGGACACCATTGCTCCTAATGTTGTCACCTATGGTGCACTCATAGATGGTTTGTGCAAAGCTCACAAGGTGGCTAATGCTCATGAATTGCTAGATGCTATGTTATCGGTGGTGTGAGCCCAATCACATTGTATATGATGCTCGATAGATGGCTTTTGCAAAGTTAGAAAAATTGATAATGCTCATGAGGTATTTCTGCAGATGACTCAGGAGGTATTTCTGATAGATGGCTTTTGCAAAGTTGGAAGAAATCCGTGGCCACCACCTTCTCAAGTGAGAATCGCAGGAAGCCGAGCCAGGCCATGGCCAGTGGCACAGATGTTGTTCTGGTACAGGCAAGGCAATGCACAACTGAAGCCCCCATGGTTGTTGCCTGCGAAAGTGCCTTCATTATTGTTCACTTACAAGCAAGCCGGGGTGCAGTGGATATCTCCTTGGCCACCACCTCCTCAAGGGTGTATAGTTGACTTCATGCTGCTGGACAAAGAGCAGGTGTTGGGGCATCCTTGTAATTGCAATGGTCAAGCTGATCATTATGGCATGAAGAATACTTGTCCTGTTTATCATCAATGCATTGACCTCAATGGTGACAAGAGCAGTGCTTTCTTGGTCGAGTTCTCTCATTATACTTTTGCGTGGTTAGAGTCTGCCTTAAATTCTTCAAAGGGAATTATTCAGGCAACCTTCGCCATTAATCGACCGATAAGGCTATGAGACTCGCACAAGAAATCAAGCGCAACAACAACCTGATCGACTCTTGTGCCACAATGCCAACCACATTTTGGTTAGTACTCAATTCTGCGCAGTATCAATGTGATGTTTATCTGAAGGAAGATCAAGAATAGAGAACTGATAAAGATGAAAGATTGAGTAACAAGTTAGTTGTGATCTTGTTCTTGGTTGCTAATGACTACTGTTGCCGAGCTAATCCACATACACCTGGACAAGTGCATTCTTGTATGACTGGGTGTGGGAGAACACCAATCAGTCTAGTTCTAAGGCTAGCTCGTATGGGGTGCGCTACAAACAAGGAAAGATTAGCACCAAAGTTATTCAGGCAAGAGTAAGGTTTTCAATATCATGTCGGTATCATTTGGAGAAGAACCTAATTGGTATGTGGAATTTTCATGAGGATGGCCGACTCTTGCCTGGCAATTTCACATTGCAAGTTCCATGGGATCCTGGTGGTTTGCCCTGCAGCGGCTTGGGGTCAAGCCGCATTTCAACGAGAGGGAAATGTCATATACACCTCTATGAAGAGCCTTGGGCTTGGTCAACATGGGCTATGGGCGTGGAAGGAATCTGGATCGCCTAATCATGCAAGACAAAAGGGTAGCAATGAAGAAGACGAAAGGCATCGAGGAAAAAAAACCAGAGAACATCTCTTCCCCACTGCTGCTCTCTTCTTCCCCAAATACCTTTCTCTAGATTTCCCAGTCTCCATCGCTTCTTCCCAGTCTATTGCTTCTTCCTAATCCTTGCTTCCAATTCTCCAATTGTATCCCCAAACACTTGTATTGTTGGTTGATTTGGCTATATAGCATTCGGATTTGGTATTCATGATGATGGGTTATGACACAAATAAATGAATCTCTTTTTTTTTCACAAACGGCTGTGTATAAACGGAAAAACTTGCTAGGTTATTTTATACAACTTTGTCATTAAGGATTCAGCTTGCACGCTAATTGTCATCTTTAAATTGGAGTTTGATGGCATACCTAAACAAGAGTGGTTTGATCTGTAACGTTACCAAGGCGCCCACCTAAACGGCGGCTACCATCGTGATTTTGATGAAGTCGATCGTCTGGGTGGAGGAGCGCCAAGGCGAGTAAAAGTCGGTCCAATGCAGGAATTAATTGGTGGGCAGTGTTGGGCGTGGTGGGAAAATCGGACCGCAGAGGTGGGCAAGCCGAGCACAAAGGTGAAGGTAAGTGGCGGCGGTGGATGGGCAAGATGAGGGGGAAGAGGGAGAGGGCAGGGAGATGCGGATGGTGGAGTTGTTAGAGACATGGCGACAGTAGTAGTGAAGCAGTGGCGCGGCAGCGACTGCTATGAAGTAAAGGAGAAGCAGAGAAGGAAGAGGTAATAAGGGAACCGGTCTATGAAGCTCATCAGGCCGGCTAATTGCTCAACACACAGTCAAGCAATCGTCCTACGTGCCCACCGCCTCCTCATTCTCGTGCCCGCCGCCGCCTCAATCTCGCTCCCATCGCCACCTCCATAGCTCCCCTTACTGGACCCAGTCGAAGGTGTCGCCGCGGCGGGCATGGAAGAGCTTGGACATGCGAAGGAAAATATTGCCTATTCGCATCTACCCATTCACCAAATCCATTAGAAGTTAGAAGGGAAAAAAATAAACATGAGATGAGTCCCCAAAATCCAAATTGTGGTTTGTGCGGACCATGCAACAACATCGAAGAAAAGCAATGATGACACAATAATGGAGCCAGGTGTTGGTGATTCCGCACGACTCATAGGGGTGGCACCATGGATCTCTATGGCGATGAGATGGTATTGGGAGGGGTCTCCAACAATGGCGATGCGATAATGCAAGGGCTCACAAACAACTTACTTGGTGGTGTGCGATAATGATTGTTGCAGTGTAGCAACAACAACCATGACCTAGATGGTTATGATTAACTTTGTTTAATCATTAGCACATGGAGTTCACTCTCTACTTCTAATTTGTCTAAATCGGATGACCAATTTAGCCTAACAATATCTGGGAGGGTTCTAGGCTAGACACAAATTTTTTTAAAAAAAATAGCATGAGGATTACTTTGTGTAACATCTCAAAGTTCTGTTACCAAAAATAAAATTAATAAAAATATTAGTTTATTGAATAATCTGAATTTTAAAAGAGTTTTCTTGGTTTTCTTGAATTTCCTGTATTTTTAAGTCAAAAAATTATTGAGTTTTCTGGGATTTCTCTTGGATTTAGAGTAAAAAAAGAAAGTTTTAATTAATTTCTTAAATTTTCTGGAATTTAAAAAGATTTTTCCTATTTTTCCCAGAAATTAAGAATAATTTATGTGCAAAAAATAAAAGCCAACTTTAAGTAGGAATTAATTTTTTAAAGTTCAAAATAATTCAGGGAATTTCTTTGAATTTTTCCAGAATTTTTAAACTCTATTTGGTATTTTCTAAAAGCTCTTTTAATTTCTTGCAATTTTTGTAATTCAAAAACCTCAAAAATCCAGAAATTGCAATCGGGTCGAATTCATTTTTCCGACCTGTTTTCCCTCCCGCCAGCCCACTCCCGCGCCTGGCCAAGCCGCGCCTCTCGCTCTCCCTCTCTCACTTTCACGCGGGCCCCGCTTGTCAGGCCATCTTCTACCTCTGGCCTTCTTCTTCCTCCCGTGTTGTCTGCCATTGTCACGCACCCGCGAGCTCATAAACTCAACTGTTACTCCCATTTTTCTCGCGCATTCAAGCAAAATGAAGCCCCGCCTTCCTCCTGCACTGTAACGTCCCGTTTCTTTTAAGTTTCTTGCCTGGTTTTCAAAATAAAAGTAACCATTTGGCTTTATTGAGAATCCAAAGCTTAACCTGACGTTTTGAAATTTGGAGAGTTCAACTGGAATTAATCAAACCTTAACTAAGCTCTTTGTTGGTATTCCTTGCTGGTTGTGGCTCTCTGTGGTGTCTTTGCTGCCCTTGGGGCTGTTGGTTCTCCGAAGCCTCTCTGTGTGCCCCTGGTTTGTCTCTTCTCTCTTAACTTCCTTTGTTGGTTTGAATCTCTTTGAGATCCAGACCTCTCTCTTATCTCTCCTCTGTTTGAACCTCTCCCTTGCTTGGGGTTTTCCTGTCAATGACCCAGCTCGGGTTTTGTGTTTCAAAACCTCTTTGGTCCCTCCAAGCCACGCTTGGTTTTGTTTCTTTTGGACCTCCCGTGGACCTCTCCACGCTCTCTTGGAACCCCTGGGTTCTCTTGGGCGCTCCAGAGTTTCTCTGGACCTCCCAGTGCTCTTTTGGGACCTTCTTAGACCTCCTCATGGCTATTTGGACCTCCCTTGTGTTCAAATAGACCTCCCTCTGTCCCTGCAGACTTTTCTGTGTCCTTCGGACCTCCTCCGCGTCCTTTAGGACCTCCCCTTGTTGAGATCTAGCCGCTCAGACCTCCCCTTGTTGAGATCTAGCCGCTCAGACCTCCCCTTGTTAGGATCTGGCCATTAGGACCTCCTCTCTGGAGATCTTAGCCGTCCAGGTCCTTCCTTAGTTGGATCCAAAGGTTCCGATCTCCTTAGGTCCAAGACCTCCATAGCGCTTGGACCCATCTTTGACTCGTGTGGCTGTATCGCTTAAGGCTTTGCCCTCATTACCTTAGGACCGTCCGATGCTGTTCGGATGGCCCGATCCTAAGGGCACGTTAGCTTGGTCCGAACGTCCCTTTCTCTCCCTAGCCGTCCGATTCAAATCGACGGCCTAGTCCCGTTGGTTCGTTCGCTCGGTCCAACGGCCCCTCTTTTGCACCCTTCGATCTTGATCGATGGCTCAATTGCGAGGTAATGTTTGGATGGTCGAACGTTCCTTTCCTTTTGGGCCGCCGATTCCAATCGAGCGGTTTTGCTTTTCTTAGCGTTTTCCTTTGTTTCCGTGACCTCTTCCGGTTGTTTTGCAAAGACCACCTCCTTGATCCTTCTTTGGTCTTTTGTAAAGACCACCTCCTAACCTTGAATATTCTGTTGGTGGGACCTCCCCGCACCCTTTGATCTCGGACCGTTGAGGTCCTCCCTTGAGATCTTGACCTCGACCTCCTTGTGCGATCTCGAGTGCAGGGACCTCCTCTTGAGTCCTTGGACCTCCTGCTCAGACCTCCCTCTCGAGTGTCTTGGGCTTCTCGCCAGACCTCACAATGGTCTTTAGCGGGGATGACCCTTGCGGTGGGGCCATCTCTTTGACTAGTGGTGCACCCTTTGGTGGCCCCACTTACCGGCCTCTCTCCACCTTGCAATTATTGCTCTTGCCTCGAGAACTCAGGCGCATTTAATAGGTGTCGGGTCACATTAAATGCAATCACATCCGAGGTACTTCATTTCAATTCTTTTAGGGCAAGCCCTGCCCTAGTTGTCCCGATTGCCTACACGCCATCGAAGTTTTCCTTGTGGTGCACACTACCAACTCCGGTCAGATATAGCACGGGAGGCGAGCCTTTGTAACCTTTTGCTCATTCCTTCCTTCTTTGCCTCCTCGCTTTCGGTTCTTCCTTGCGCAAAAACCTTCCTCAGAGCTCTTTGAGGTCGTGTTAAGCCTTTGGTTTCCTTTTGGTGAGTTGGTTTGAGTCCTTTCGGTTCTTTTGAAGTTCTTTGGCTTAGTGTGGTTTTGCTTATTTGGTTTTCTTGCGAACGTGTAGATCACGAGATTGAGGAGATCTTGGACCCGGCTCTCTCTCTTGAAGGCTCTCCGCTACTTGACCAAGGCAAGCCACGACCTCCTTTTGATCATCTTAAACCTAGTTTTGCAAATGTATTTCGGTTTTACTTTATCATGCATGGCTATGTTTATAAGAAAATGGTTTGAAATTTGTAGTTACTTGCCTACTTGCCGTTATGCCTCCTTCATACCTTGTCTCCATCATGTTGTCATGTTCACCTTGTGAGCCTTAGGGTGGATATTTAGTTGGTGTTCTTGGTTATTTGCCAACATGGGGGACCGTAGGTCTTTATAGCCTTGCTTAGAATACGTGGTTCGGTCATATCATGCTCCATCTCTAATAATCTTGACTAATGATTTATGAAATGTGTGGTTGGTGCCACTGTTGAGCAGCTATGGCAGGACGCCTAAGCTGTGTTGGACTGTGGTGTGAGATTACTTGGTTAAAAATCACAGCCAAGACTGGGTGGTCTTTTGGCATGGGTTAATAAATGGTTTTCTTTGAGGCAAGAAGGTAGGGAGTGAGTAGTGGGTGCTATGCACACTGGTTTGTGGAAGTCTTGCCTTAGCACAATTAAGGACTTCACTTTGTGTCTGCTGAATGGGCCAAACAAAGGCAACCACAAGATCATTTTATGGGAATGGTCTGGTGAATAATTAGCAATGAGATGGCTTGAAATTTGTTGTGGTTGAGCGTGTGATTAGTTGGCGCAAGAGGGGCACCCCATAACCCCGTGGATTTCTAGACCACTAGAGGGGATTACTGAAACCTTAGCGGCACTCGAGTCAGTTCAAAGCTTGGTAAAGGCCTTGCTGCGCTCTCTAGACTGCTCACCTTAGGAAGTGAGCAAGGGTGACCAAACCCGCCCCGCTAGAGAGATCGTGGATTGTGGGTAAAGTTGTACACCTCTGCAGAGTGTAAAAATCTATTGAATAGCCAAGTCCTTGGTCATGGACATGCTCGGTGAAATGGTGCAAGGGTAGATGTTTCAAAAGCTTGTGCCATCGACACTTCCGCGAGATGCCTTGGCTTTGCCTCAAGAGACCTTGGCGGCTCCAGAGGGGTCAAGGTTGGCTCGGAGTAGTGGTCCAGGGGTTGGTTTGGACCTCTGGAGTGGGTGCTCTGGAGTGGGTTTGGGTAAGGACACAGTCACGAGTGTGACCAGGAACTCCTTCATTTTGGTTGTGGCTGTGAGTTGGTGCTCACTCCACCTTTTAAACATCAAAAGTATTATGTATTATGGTTTTACCTTGCTGCCTTACAATCTATTATTGCTATTATTGTCAAACTTGGCTTTATGCAAACTAACCATACAACTCTCTATTGGTAAGTCCTTGCATGAATATTATTGCATCTTTGCTCCCTGTGACTTGCTGAGTACATTCCAAGTACTCATGGCTTAAGCCCTGTGTCAAACCAGATTATGAGGATGATCAAGTGCAGGGCAGTGCAGACCTCTTCGAGGAGGAGTTCTTCGACGACTAAGCTACCTAGGACGTCCTCCACCCGACAACCTGTGGTGCTTGTTGGATGGCTTTTGCGTGTTTTGGTGTTTGAGCCCTAGAGCTCCTTGTTGCCAGTTGTAAGTCCTCGTTGGTTTTGTAAGCCCCTGTGGCAGACCTCTTGTGTAACAAGCTTGACCTTAAGGTCCTGTTATATATTAAGTTTATTTTGCTTGCTTCATCTTTGTTGACCTCGTGGTTGCGGTATTGGCTTGTGTTCTTGTGTGAGCTAGCTCTGTTGTCCTAGGACTAGCTCAGTTGCACAGGGACAGGACCACCAAAAGGTCCTACGGGACTTAGCCTCGGACCTCTCTAGTGATGTACCTGGAGGCGCAGCCGAGTGGGTGGCGGCCAAGACCTCCAGGAGGTCTGTTTGACCTCCTGGGAGGTCAGTGGCGGGCCAAGACCTCCTCGGTATTGCACCATGCGGTGCTATCGCTCCTCCTTGTGGTGGCTTGATAGTAAAAAAGGGGTCCTCCGGACCTCCCTCTGATGCATCACAGGGTGGGTTGTCACATGCACTCACTCCGGCCATTACCCCCCATCCTTTACTCGCCTTAACGCTGTGTTTGTGCAACTGCCGTCGTCGGTGAGTAATGCCGCCCATCGATCTCCCTTTCCCGTGCTTCCCTAGCCGTATATAAGGGAGCACCGGGTGCACATTTCCTTCCTTGCCATTTCCCCTCGGGCTCATTCCCCTCTCCCCCTCTACTCGCCGCAATCGCCATTTTCTCGTCGCCGTCGCAAGCCCTCCGTCGCCGATTGTGCCGCCTCCCGTGGAGCTCCTCCACCATCAACCTCACCTCCGGCTTCGCCACACCGTGTTCTGCCACATGAAGTTATCCGACACTTGATCAAGAAAGATTTGAATAGTCCATGGATGACATAACATCTCACCTAGAGTTCAACCAGATATCGTGAGGCAAAGGGAGAATACACGAGCAAATCGTTAAGTTCAATCAGATACGGACTAGTCGTATGGAGATACGAGATGATCATAGGCTGGTCGAACATAATCACTTACTGGTCAAAACCTGGTTGTAAGGAGTTACGAACTGGTCGAGATAACTATGAGCTGGTCGTATAGAGATACGAGCTAGTCGTAAGTGATAGAGACCTACTCGTAGATCATATTGTATAAATGTTCATCCGATATAATTTATGTGTATTCGGGAATCGTTATGTCCTGCTAGGAATCGCTAACGACTCGTGATCGGAAAGGGTTTCTCAGTCACAACCGATTACACATGAACCTACATGGTCACACACTTAACAGGTTGGAACAAACGTGTTTGAATAGGATCCGTCATGGGCTCTATATAAAGGGATGCATGAGGCTGTTGGGATACATAAGAGAGAGAACACGCGTGAGACGACATGAGTTGCTCCACCGAAACCCTAGCTGCCATCTTCTCGAGAGCCTTACCGTGCGAGTTGGTGTTAGCACACCGGCGTACAGTTTTCCTTCCTTGGACGTGTGGATACCATAGAGGCGCTATTGTGGTTGTTGTTGCGCTTAAGGACGATCCGCGACTTCTCAAGGAACGCGATTGGTTGCTAGAGTAAATGATCGACTACGAGAATGCTGAACGATCGACTACGACTAAGGGTGGCAATTGTGCCCGATTACCCGTGTGCCCGCGGGCGAATACCCTAATGGAGGCGGGTATGGACGTCTTTCTTTGCCCACGGGCATGAAAACAGGAACAATTCCTTGCCCATCGAGTAAACGGGCGCGGGCATAGGTAATCTCCACCCGTGCCCACTTCACCCGATTACCCGCAACCTACAATGACAGGTGGGACACCCCAATATCTAAAACCCTAGTTAGTAGTCACTCGCTCGGTCACTCCAATAAACCAATACCCAGCTCCCAGCCTCCCACTTCCTAGCCTCCAGTCACTCTTCCTCACGCACGCGCCCCCCGCCCCCGATTCCTGATCCAGATCTTCCTTCGCAGTCCCCCGTCCTCCTCCCATCCCGGCCGGCCGTTGCCCTCGACCTCCTCCCGGCCAGCCGCTGCCCCTGTCAGTCTGTCCTCCTCTCGGCCCAACCTCCTCCTACTGGACTCCCTCCTCAACGTCGGCTCGACTCCCTCGGTCTTCGTCACCCCCAAGCGCCACCTCCGTCGGTCGGCATCCCCATCTCCTCCCCAAGCGCTGCCCCCTCCTACTAGACTCCCTCCTGCTGTCGGGTGCTCTGTGCGACCTCACTCCGATGAGGTAAGTGTCCTTCTCCCCTTAAGAATTTTCAGATCTGAATTTTTTTTTGCATCCTTGCTGTTGAATGAAGGAATGAGTGTAGTAGACTAGTAGTATTTGTTTTCCCTGTGTTGATTTGGATTTTGGCAGGGAGGGAAGTTATTTTGTGAGGATGTGATTCTTGTGTGTAGTACATGAAGCAAGCACTTATATGTGTTGATGTGAGGATGTGATTCCCTGTGTAGTACATGAAGCAAGCACTTTTGTGAGGATGTGAGGATGAAGCAAGCACTTTATGAGCATGTGATTCTTGTGTGTAGTACATGAAGCAAGCACATATTTTGTGAGGATGTGATTCCCTGTGTCGAATGTATTGCTATGTTGTAGCAATTGCATTGCTGCAGTTATTAGTTGGCTGCTAATGCGAAATTTAATTGACATGTGATTTGGGTTTCAAACAAATTGACATGATAGTATCAGTTCAGTTTTGGAAAGCTTTGGTGACAACATTTTATGATCTTGAACATTTCATCTAAGTAAGTGGTAAAAAAATTGGCATCATACTATGCACATGAATCTCAGAGCAAACACCAAACAACAATTTGTATGTAATACTAGTCTAATAAAATGTGCTTCAAGATCACACTACAAAACAGATAGGTGCAAACAATTTAGGGTAACCACTAATTATAACTGACAAAATCTGGGTGCATATTAATAGAAGTACATCAGACATAATTGTGAAACCAAAAAGGTTTTATGGCGTTCTCCAGGTAAACATAGAAAATCTACAGTTTCTAGTTGACTCCAAACTCATAAAGCATTACATCCATTGAATTTTGTCAACCATATCATACGTGTTACAATAGCATAATAATTGTTGGTACTTGGTCCAGAGCTGTACATTATTTGATTTGTGTTCAAGTCTCATATTTGTGTTTAACTCTTAGATGGCGACTCCGAGAAGTAGTAGCCAACATGGGCAATCTTCTCAAGGCTCAATACTCCGTGATCAGCAAGTAGGATCTGAAGCTGAAGCTCAAGTTGAAGAACAACATGCAATGTGATTGGAAGCTAGTGATGTAATGTAATGCAATGTTTACTTTTCAGGTGAAGGAGGAGTTGAGGGTTTATAGACATGCCTTGAAGACATTGAAGAGGAGCTTAAAGATTGTTGTTCAATCTCGATCGTCGACTCTGATTAGCAAACCGGTTTATGGACATGTTTTTCATCTATTTGTTGAACTGTTGAAATTAAACCATTTTCATATGTTCTACTCTTGTTGCAAACTTAATTTGTTTATGTGTGATGAACTATATTAGTTTGTATTTTCATTTTATTTGTTGAACTTGATTAGTTGTCTTGTTGAACTTGATGTGTGAATTGTTTTGAACTTTATTAGTTGTTGAATGTATGATGCACTATTGACGTATGAATTGTGATGAATAGGGGTGTTCATTTACATACCGTACTGAAAAAATCGTACCGAAAATACCGAACCGTACTGGTCAACTCGGTTTGACCGGTATTCGGTACGGTTTTTAGAAATCAGGTTTTTTGGGAGTTTGGTTTTTTCGGTAAAAACCGACTGAAAACCGAAGAAACCAAAATCACCGTATCGTCTCTACGCCTTCGCGCGTAGGCATAGCTCTGGGCCTTGGCTCGCAGGCTCGGCCCATCCGCTAGACAGCCCAGCGCCAGTTTCTCTCATTCGGTCATCCCGCAGGAGGTAGGAAGCGAGGAAGTGTAGCTGCAGACCTGGAGGAGGCGTAGGAGTATCTTGCTCTGGGCCTCGATCGCTTGGCGATGCTAGAGATCAGTAGTCACAAGAGGTACTAGCTACTTAGCTAGTAATGCACCAAGTGACTAAGCCACTAATGCTTATGAGTAATGCCCGGGCGTGAACTTTGTGAAGACTGAAATGTCAAATTTTGTGACTGTATGTATTTTTGACTTGCCGTATCAAATCGTTCTCATTTCTTAATTCGTGTCAACTTTGGTAAATATGGTATTTACCGATATCGTACCGAAATAAAGCGGTATTTACCGATACCGAACCGTATTTTAAATAATACCGTGTTTATCGGATTAACAATACCGTATTTACCGTATACACCGTATTTACCGAACCGTATATACCGAAAAAACCGAATGAACACCCCTAGTGATGAACTTGATGTGTGCATTGTTTATGTGTGACGAGCATGCCCGCGGGCGATGGGTACACACGGGCGGCGGTGCATTGTTTCGCGGGTAAACGGGCATGGGTGTGGGCGAGCACTACCTGTGTCTGCCATGCCCGATTGTCATCCCTAACTATGACCACTTCATCGACATGCTCTACGTTGGATCAGGCTACTCCAACTCTTCTTCCGTTGCACTACGCGTCTAGTGGTAACGATCTATGATCTTCTACCTGCATGGCTTTCTTGTTTACATGGTAGAATTTTTTTAATTGTTAGCTAGCGTAGCTGTCGGGACCCAAAAATACAATTCTGGACCCTCTATGTATAATGCACTAATCTAAGATCATGCTAGTGCACACAATGTCAACATAGATGAATATCGATCCACACAAGGCTATTAATAACATAAACGAGTAATTTGATTAACAAATAAGGATTTTGACCTTATGGTCGAGTTTACACTTATTAAGCTACGCAGGGTTGACAGAGAAATAAGTAGCAGTGGAACAAAAACTTCAACGGAATCCCATCAATTCACCACAAGCAACCGACTAGGATCAAGACCCTACGATCAAGCACCTTCGTTGAACTCCTCCTCAAAAGCAGGTGATGACTCCTCCATTTCTGTTGATTTGATTTAGCAAGCATGAGTACACAACCGTACTCGCAAGTCACATCACAGAATGCAATGTATAGATGCAGGCTTATTCCAAAGGAATGGCTTCTGTGGTTCTTTTGCAGAAATGCAACTTTTGCAATTTAAATACGAATAATAGATTGAAAGCATAAAGTAAAACAAATAACAATAAAAATTTGACAGTTTAATTTCACAAAGACACATAGCCTAAACAAGTTATTCACATAGTCATATGACATAGATCACATAGCTCTCTTCCCAATTATTTTATGAAAAACTACCCCTCGTGTGAAATCCCCGAGCATGTCCATGACCGCGAACGCGGCTATTCGAATAGATTATTTTAACACTCTGCAGAGGTTGTACACTTTTCCCATAAGATACAACTAGTGTTGCAAGCACTAATCATAAT
The DNA here is from genome assembly GCA_036346405.1 of Phyllostachys edulis. Taxonomy (NCBI): domain Eukaryota; kingdom Viridiplantae; phylum Streptophyta; class Magnoliopsida; order Poales; family Poaceae; genus Phyllostachys; species Phyllostachys edulis. The sequence goes on along the minus strand of CM070558.1, from coordinate 40,601,526 downwards.
AAAACGTTTCAGAGATTTCATCTCAAGCATTGACACTCCCAGTGTGCTTACAAACCGTCATACCAAATTATACACAGTGATTGGTACGACACACAACGTTGGACAGGGAAGCGGCGAACCGTCCCGTGATGCACTACTTGGTAGCACACCTCCACCCATTCAACACAGTCTAACCTACTACCTGAGTAGCAATGTCAAGAATCCATAACTTATTAAGTTAGGCCCGTCCCATACTAGGCATGTGGTCGTACAGTAAGGCTCAGTTCAATGGCACATAGAGTTAAGTCCTTAATTGACCAAGGCAAGACTTCCAATTCACTACAAATCCATATGCACACAGTTTATTAATCCTATGCACATAGATCCACCAAAAGTAGCACACAGTACCACTTGCCTCCGTCTAAATCCTTTCTCACCCTGTTGGTTAAGTGCAACACATATCATCAACGAGTAATAGCACATAGTACACACAATTTTATCGCTTAGTTCCATAATCACTTAGTCAAGTTTGTAATAGCAACTTTCATGAAAACGATGACTCGTGGCATGACTAAGCAAACTAATCGTATCCAACCAACCCACGTTGGTGCTACGATAATACCAACTAAATAAACCAATCTAGGGTGACAAAAGATTATAACATATCAAATAGACAACGTGGATATAACAAATTGGATTAATAACTAAACCCAAAAGCATTTAAATAAATACTTAAAGTAGATGCAATAATTTGAATTAATATAACTTTTGAAAAATAGGATTCAATATGATCAAATGTATGACTTGCCTTGGAATAGGTCTAGGTACTGATCTTGCTCTTGAGGTGCTTCTTCTTCTTCAAATCTTCCCAAAGTATTGACGTCTACTCGCAAACAAAGCAAACAAACAAAGCAAATAAATAACAGAGGCAAAACAAACTCCAAAATTTAAATAAAAATCTCAGGTAAAAATATCTTGAATTTAAATGAATTTAGAAATTTGAATAAGCTCAATCGGAGTTCGGATGCAAAAGATATGGGCTTTGGAAGTTTGAATCTAAAAGAAAACCCAAAAAGGATTATTGGAATATCCCGAATTATTTCTTAATAGAAAAAAATCGGATTATTGCGCAATGATGATATCAGCGAAGGATTTCCGGAATAAGATAAATAAAAGGAAATTTGACGTGTGGGGCCCACACGTCAGTGGCTTGGCTCACAGTAGACCAGGTCTACCGAGCCGATTAGATCTGGGTTTGGCTCGGGTGGCACACCCATGCTGAGGTGGCGCCACGGGGCAGCCACGCACGTGACACGGAGGCACGGCGCTGAGGTGGACACTGACACGGCAACGGTGAGGGCAGTGGCGCACAGGTTCCAACGGCCCCAGTGAACGACGGTGATTCGCCGGGGATGAATGGTATCAACGTGAAGCTGAGGTTATTGCGAACCTCTTGGTACAACTCCGGGTGGTTGAGGACGACGGTGGCGGTGGCGAAGCTTCAGCGGAGAGGACTTGGTTATTGTCGACGACTACGCCGGTGAGTCTCCGGGGCAATGAAGGGTTCTGAGAAGCTCTGGCGATGAGGAAGTCGGCGGTGTGCTCATGAGGCGGCGTCATCGATGGCGGTGGAATTGAAGCTTTAGGGTTTGGTGACCAAACCTAAATCTCAATCATGGCGCTAAGGCTCTCGGGGTGAAATTGAGCTAGGGTTTGGGATGAGGGCGTACTGGCGAACCTCGGGCACCTATTTATAGGACCGGGGCAGCACGGGATAAGGAATCCCCAAATCGAGTTCGTTTCGGACTCTTTTGATTTTAGAGATAGAGATTGAATCGGGAATGATTGAATGCAGATCCGGGTGCGGAAAGCTAGGAGATAGAGTTTGGTAACGGAATCAAAGAGGCTTTAGTTGGGAAGATTGCATTATCGGACGAGGCTTGGAGCTTATCCATGGTGGACGGACGCAGACGCGCGTGAGGAAGAAACCGAGTCGGAGACGACGCACAAGGGCCCACCGGTCAGAGAACCAAAGGCGCATACATGTTCGGATCACACGCACCATCCATCAGATCTGGCCGTCCAACTTTGATCGGACGGTCCAAACCGAGGGTGACGTTCGGACCGTCCGAACAGCACAACTTAATCGGACCGTTCAACCACGATCGGACGGTGGCGAACTGAGCTGAGCGCGCGAAGAGAGAGGAAGAGAGACACTGACAAGTGGGAACCATCTGTCAGCGGAGGCGAGGCATGCGCGCACTGGCGAGCTGGGCCACACAGCGCTGGGCCGAGGCGGAATAGGATTGGGTTTCGGCCCAATCTAAAATCTGAGATTTTAAATAGGTTTTCCTTTTTAGAAAATACTGAGAATTCAAATAAGCAATAGAATTTAGCAAATGAACTTGGAAAAATTCTAGAAAAATCTAGGAAATATATCCAAGCACATAGAATCTAATTAAAATAGTTTTGACCATTGTTGATGTTGACTTTAATCATATTAAATTATTTTGATGCATAAGGTCCATAATTAAACTTTTGAATTAAATTCAAATAAATCCAAATGGTAAATTTTCTCCTTACTAACTATTTAAAAGATTTTTAAAGCTCAGAAAATTGGGATGTTACAGTAGCCTACTCATATCCATTCAACAGGGTCGTAGCAACGATAACCCTTATGCTCAAGACTATAGCCAAGAAAACACACTTAACTAACTGAACAATCAACTTGGTGCGCTCACGAGGTGGAAGAAGGACGAAGCAGACACAACTAAAACTGCAAAGGTGACTATACTTTGGAGCTCAATGGTAGAGATGCTCAACAGGAGTAGAACCTTGAAGAGCAATGGAAGGTTGCATGTTGATGAGAAAAGCAGCAGTGGAGACAGCCTCAACCCAAAAGTGAGGTGGAACAGAAGAGGCAAGCATGAGAGCGCGAGCAGCCTCAAGCAAGTGACGATGCTGATGTTTAGAACCACCGTTCTGAGTGTGAGCACTAGGACAAGAGTACTAGGGAAGAGTACCCTGCTCAGTGAGAAGACGACGCAAAGCAGCAGATAGGTACTCGCCAGTAGAGTCAACACGAACACATGAATGACCGAATCAAACTGAGTGTGAACCATGGCGGCGAACATTTGATAAATAGAGAGAACCTGACTACAAGAGGACATGAAGTAAATCCAAGCATGACGAGAATAATCATCAATAAAAATCACATAGTATCGATGACCCACTTTCGAAACAAAGGGAATCGGACCCCAAACATCAGAGTGAACAAGATCAAAAGGACGAGTAGAAACATAATCACTAGAGGGATAGAAGAGCTGCAACAACTTGCCAAGCTTGCAACCCATACAATGTAAAGAGATGTCCCCATAAATAGATTCAAGAACACCACGACCTACTAGTGACGATAGACGTGATCCACAAAGATGACCCAAACGATGGTGCCACTGAGCGAAGGAAGTAGTGGAGGACGCGGCAAGACCAGAGGTAGTGGTAGTGGCTAACTGGCTGGTGGAGACAGCGGAAGGAAGATACAGCCAGTCGAGCTCACAAAGACGTTACGAATCATGGCGCCGAGGGCCAGTACCACGTAGAGCCCCCGTGCGGTGGTCCTAAACATAAGAGTCGGACTCAAAAACAACACGACAGTCGTGATCAGTGATCTGACCAGCCGACATAAGCTGCATAGTAAACTGAGGAACATGAGAGACTGCAGGAACATGAAAAGAAGAAGCGAAAAGGGTGCCTTGGCCTGTAATAGGAAGAGAGGTACCATCTACAGTCTGAACAGTGGAAGGAAAAACTGTGGGACGCACAGAAGTGAGGTGGGTAGAATTGTGTGTCATATGAAAGGAAGCACCAGAGTCCAAGATCCACGGAGACAAGATACCTGATGAGGAAGGAGGCAGAGGTGAGGAAGGCTACTGAGAAGAAAGAGCCAGATAAGCAAAACCCGAGGAGTCTGAGGACAAGCTGACACCGAGGCGCTGGAGCAGTGAGAGGAGCTGCTAAGTGGCGTCACCGGAGGAGCCCTGGAGAGAGGCACCAGCTACTAAGTAGGAGGAACCTCTAGAGCCCTTCAGGGCACATCCACCCTAGCGACCTTGGTCCTTCCTCCGCTTGTAGCAGTCTTGATACCTGTGGCCGTCATGTTGACAGTAAGTGCAGTGGAGACCCACCGTAGAGGCAACAACCACTAGTGCGTTGGGAGCTGGAGGAGGGATCACGGTTGGTGCTGAAGAAACAGGAGAAGGAGCAGGCGTTGAAGCAGACAAGATAGCTTGTATCTGAGCCTCCTCGGCACGGACACTCGTGAGAACCTCCACCAAGGTCGGGCAAGGGGGCCAGTTAGGAGCCGAGCACGCACAGTCTCGAACTCAGGGTGGAGCCGTGCCAGAAAGTCGTAGAGATGGTGAGTCTCCTGGTGAGTACGGAGCCACACACAGCAGGGACAAGCCCGGCAGACATCCGGCCTGAGAGAGTCGAGTTGATGCCACACCTCAGACATCTACTGGTAGAAGTCATCCACGGTGGCATCAAACTGCTGAAGAGAATGCGCCTAGTGCACGACTGAGAGGTACATAACATCACTCATCGGCTGATAGTGACCTCGGAGACGCTCCAACGTCAACTGCGTCGTTGGTAGCTCAGCCACATCCATGGACACAGTCATGGTCATGCTACCTACTAGAATGGTGGTAGCACGTACTTCAGCATCCTGCCATCTCTCGTAGGCATGCAGCTCAGACTGGTATAGCTCCAGGGCCTCCTCTAGTGCAGCATTGGCGGCCTCCTGGATAGTTTGATCTGCACCAGCAGGAAGAGCTGGCAGAACTGATGGCGTAGGACGAGGCGGATAGGGCCGCTCACCGGTGAGATGACCCAGAGATGCTGGCTATTGAGATGAATCCTCAGGTGAATAGCACACTCCCAGAAGTTCGTCCCGTCGAACCGAGCTGGGGGGAGAGAGATAGCGAAGGAGCCTCCGGTAGAAGCCATCAGTGAAGCGGAAGCCACAGGCAGTGGCTCCAGCTGGATCGGGAGCCGGAGAGAAGCCAAAAGCCAGAGAGAGTGCAGAGAAGTCGGAGCCGAGGTGAAGCCTTATCTGAAACCGCTGGCTCCATGTAGATCGGGGAGTCGAAGTGAAGCCGAATCCATCGGCTCCACGTAGATTAGGGAGCCAGAGTGAAGCTGAAGCCGTCAGCTCTACGAAGATCGCTGGAGCCGGAGTGAAGCTGAAGGCACTGGCTCCACATAGATCAGTGGAGCCGGTGTGAAGCTGAAGCCGATGGCTCCACCGAACCAAAGAAAAAACAAACTAGGGGCTCTACTTGGCTCGACGGTGTCACAGGCGGCGACGACGGCGGCGTCGAGGATGGAGTTCCTGGGCGTCGTCGGTAGCGTCGAGGAGAGGATCCGAGCGGCGGTAGTTGGGTCGGCGCGAAAAGGAAATGACGACGTCGGGGGAGGAGCTGCGGCGACGGTGACGGCCAGAGCGGGGCGGTGGTGGCCGAAGCACCGTCGGATCGAGGTGGCGGCAGCTCAGGCGGGAGCAGGAGCAGCGGCGGTGGGAGAAGGAGAGCACGGGAGGCGGCGGCAATGGCGGCGGTGGCGATGGCAAAGGCAGCAAAACTCTAATCCTAACTTTGCTCTGATACTATGTTTGAATTGGACATTCCTCTATTCCAATGGACCAAAAGGCCAAATATACAGGTAGGTAAATATACAACAAGCACCCTATATAAACTAACATCTAACAGTTCCAAGCCGTCACTGCGGGGAGGCTCAACCCTAGGACACCCCAGATCAGCGTCGAAATCATCCTCCCCCTTGTGCTTGTGGTACTGTCAAACTTAACGCTGAAAATTAGTACGATCAAATAGCAGACATCAGACGTGCAAAACTTGTTATGTCGCTAGCTTAATTACTGGGGTTCATCACATGTATGAACAAGGCGGGCTGGTGAGCTCAGTGTGCATCATGTTCCAGACGTGGGCGCTGGAGAAGAAAGGGCCAGTGGTCGTCTCCCTGTTTAGCCCGACGCAGACCCTTGGGGCGGGTCGTGCAGCCAGCGAGGTAAATTCATGCTTGGATTGGACCTCACTTCTTGAAGGAAACAAAAACATTGCAGGGATAGCATTCTGAACATACCCTGAAAGTTCATGCATGAGCATTAGAACTCTTGAACTGACATGAATTATAAGGTCTTGTTAGATTCCAACAAAATAGATCATGTTAGATTCAGAACTGTGTGTTGTAAGTTTCTATCCAAATGCAAATGTCAAAGACTAAATTGGTTTGATTTCTTGGTCAATGTGTCTCACTGATGGTTTTCCTTTTCTCCGGCCTTTATTTAGTCCTTTGGGCAAAGAAGAAGGCCAAGCTCTTCCTGCAGACAGGACGGTGACAAATCGAACAGCAGGCGATATGGAGAAGCCGCTCCTGTTTAGAGATTATCTTGCTTCTCTTCTAGTATGCTTTTACAATCTCACCAAGGGTACAGCAATTTCCCAAGAACCTATAGCTCTCTTCCTTTGATTTTTGTAAACATGTAGTTGTTTGTTTGTACTGACAAAATACTGTGACATGATTGAATAGTTCAGTAAAAATCGATCAGATTGTAGAGAACTAACAGAGCCCTTGAGTCGTGCTTACTGATTACTGGTAAAAGGGAAGCATTAGCAAGCAAGAAAATACCAGATACCACATCGTCTATAATTACTTGCCAAGTGGCCATGCTCCTTTCCATGGGTAAACATGCATTGAAAATTGAACTGTGTTGGGTTACCAGACAGATCAGAAGCAAAAAAATAGCTTGCTGAAAAGCCAGAGTCTAATAACATATTTCGTTGAATTTGAATCCTTTGAGTGCTATGGATAAAAAAAATCCATTAATAAAATATTCATCAGCAGAACTTGCAGACCACAGCATTAGAGTGACCATCGTAACAAGTCCAATATCAATTCCCAAGGCAAAATTGCCATGTTCTTTAAATAAAAATGTACATTCAAAGTTCATCAACTGAAATTACAGTATGACAAATTTGCTAGAGCGTTGCTCCAAACAATGATATTTGCCACAACAATGCTTTGCTCCAGATTAGATATGAGTCAGCTAAACCATGTACAATGAACAATACACCGTATGATTTTCTTCAAATCCCAGGCAAGAATGCTTCTAAAGATTATACGTGACCACTCTCGGATTGCTAAAACTCTGCGGAACCAGGAACCCGGGGAAATGGAATGGCATCTCGGATGTTGTCTATTCCAGTTGCAAACTGTACAAGTCGTTCAAATCCAAGACCAAAACCAGCATGAGGAACTGTAACAGAAAAGGTAGATGTTTGTTACGGCTCATGACAGGAACAAAAATCATGCTATATAAGAACTTTTGAAGAGAAAATTGCATTATCCAGCTTTTTTTCTTCAGATTTTGAGTATTAAACCTGATCCATATCGCCGTAGATCTAAATACCACCAGTAGCTATCTTTGTTAAGATTTAACTCATCCAACCGAGCTTCAAGGTAATCAAGACGTTCTTCCCTTTGGCTTCCTCCAATAAGTTCACCAACCTGAAATTGATCAGAAACATAATTATATTGACAAAGCTATTAGTTCAAACAGACAAAAGTTTCTCTTCCACTTTATTCGTTCATATACTAAGATTTTTACATATGATGTGATCAAGGATTCAAAAACCAATTGCGGGAAAAATATCGGACCCTGGCCGGTACCAGTTACCGTCGGTAACTGGTTTTCTACCGAACGGTTTCAATTATCCAATTAAACTGCAAATTTGAATTAGGACGATACTGCCCAGAATTAGTGTTTATCAATTTAAATTCAAAATATAAATTTAGGACTTTTTCGGACCGACATTTTTTTTACGGGTCCAGGCTGGTACGGCCGGTAACCGCCTTTTTTTATCCTTGGATGTGATGTTTGAGATTTCGTCTATGTGCTTACCCGAGGAACCAATAAATCCATTGCAGCTACGGTTTTCCCATCATCATTTTGTCGCATATAGAAAGCTTTGATTTCCTAAAGAAAACGAAAGTTAGTTTAAGATACGATTACTTTGTTGCTGATCCAGTTAAACAACGAAAAGTGTTCAATTACAAACCTTTGGATAGTCTCTAATTATTACAGGGCGCCCACCAAAAACAACTTCTGTGATATATCTTTCATGCTCACTTTGCAGATCCAACCCCCACTTTACCTGTGGAATGTATTTTTAAAAGAAAGAGTCAGAAAGGACCTTCATTTTTATATAATAAATTAATAATCACTCACGTTTCTGCCTTTCACCTTTGCTTGCTCAGGGAAAGGAGATCTAGAGCCTAGACAATACTACTATTAGACTTTGCAGTATGTGGAACTGAAGTACACAGAAGTAGAAGGTACATAGATAATTTTATACATACTAATCCAAACCGAACAAATCATATCCTCAGTAACAACGAAAGCAATAAACATTTGTTCTGTCAACATGAACATCGTGATGTCATCCAACACTGAAACCAAATATTGACACTAGTACTAAAAAATAGCCAGGAGCGCCACAACAGCATAAGGTTAGTACCACATGGTTTAGCAATAGACATGCTATGTAGCAAATTTTCATTTTGCAAAAGTATTTACTTGAAATTTCATTACGAATATATAAAATCAAATTACAAAATTGTACTGCAGGTAAAAAATAAGAACATTATTCATAAAAGTTGTGCATTACCGGGAACTCGAATTTCTTCTTGGACCCAACAAGTAGCTCGATAGCATCAGAATATGACAAGTGAACAAAGTTTTTCTCAGCTACATCCTGGAAGCAAGAAGAAAGATTTCAATATTTTAGCACTCCTCGTAACCAAAGCGGTTGAGTCAATAAAGCAATACACCACTGGCTTAGATGCAACAACAGAAGATAGCTATTAATAAGAGGTATACATTTAATCTATCTATGATCCCTTTCTCAATCCACGTATTAAAAAAATCCATATCTTCTTTGCAGTTCTCTAGAATATACTTTACCTGCATGAAACAGAGCAGTAATTAGGTTAATGGTGTAAGTTTAGACATCTGTTTGAAAATTCCTGGGCTTAATAAATGTGAAGCATCCATAAAACCATATTGCATAAAAGAAATAACTACCAATAGACTTGAGCATCAAGCAAAATTTAATAGACGAGGGGCACCTACTACATACTGGAGATATGCACTTGCACAAGCCATGTCATCGTTTAGATCCGCAAAGGCAAGTTCAGGTTCAATCATCTTACCCCAGAAAACAAAACAACAAAAGAAACTGTAAATTCAGTGTTATCAAATGTAAGATTCTCAAAAAAAAAATGTAAAAGAATGTTAGAATACCCAAAATTCAGTCAAATGTCTTGAAGTGTTTGAATTTTCAGCCCTAAATGTGGGTCCAAATGTGTAAATCTGGAGAAAAGAAATGAATGTAAGGAAACAAGAATATTGGTTACAGCTGTCAAACACGGCATGGCTAACGTTTTCGAACAAATCTGGCAAATGAAAACTTACATCAGATAGAGCTGAAGCGTATGTTTCGCCATTAAGTTGTCCAGACACCGTCAGAAATGCTGGTTTGCAGAAGAAATCCTAGAATAAGCACATGAACTAACCATTATTAAACACGACAAAACATTGGAAAGATTAAGATTATTTGAACAACAGCTTTGAGAAATCAAACAGCATGCAAAATAGCAGAGCATATCACCAGAATGATACAGGTAAAATTGGTTACAACTTACAAGGGGAAGGAGCATTTGGCATTTGAAAAATTATTAAAGGCTCATGCATTGAAGCATCACTACTGAAGTTTACCTGTGACCAATCAACCCTTCCATCCTTAGTAGAAGGAATATTGTTGACTAGGCATCCGCCTTCAGCATTATTTGAAAGCTGTAATACAATAGAAAAAAAATAAAACACCTTTAAACACGAATATATTGAGGAAAAGCCAGCAATAAGACGACAAAATGGAGAGCATCTCATCATTCTAATGAAAATATTATAAAGATAATAGATGAAACTAGTAAACATGCATCTCTTTAAATATGGACATAAAAAATACACGTGGACTAATACTAGTACAATTTTACTTGACAGCCTCAATATAACTCTTATGGTAGAACTTCAATGATTACATTTTTAAATGACCAAATGACAAATGCAAACGGATCTAGCAGTGCACCTATTGAGTGATTATATTTGACTTCCATACACTAATTATTCAATAGGCTCAGACATAGTGAAGTTCTTCTAACCATCCACAAAGGTGCAAAACTAACAGAAAATTACAAACAGGTGCATTCTGAACATGAGGACAAGGCAGCTGACCAATCTAAATAGTTTCTGATGTGCAGCACAAAGCCCAGTCATGATTTGGGGTTAACATAGAAAAGGCAGATCCAGTTTGGCGTAGATAATATTGCAATATAAACACAACAAATAAGCACAGGAAAAGACATGATGATCAGATCATTTCCACACAGCAAGTAAGTTTCAAACTGTACCAGGTAGTCTGTCTATAGCAGCTAATTGAAGAAATACTAACCAAAGTAGTCACATAGAATTGCTCCCCTGCTCCTTCACAATCTGAGGCAGTAATAATAGGGCTCGATACCCAAACAAATCCATTGTCTTGAAAAAATTTATGAGTTGCATATGCCAGAGCATTTCTCACTCTTGCCACCTAAATGAGCACCACAGTACCAGCAAGCAATCCACAAAATAAACTTACATAATTAGAGAAACAATAATTAAAGAACATTAGCCAGCTTCATATATCTGTAACTTCATGGTAAGAAAAGGCACATTCCAGACCAAAATTCATTTTATTTTAACATGTAAAACAATCAACATTTGCACATATTATTTTTAAGAGTGGAACGTGACGCTAGATCAGCAGCAAAGATTGTCAGATTGTTGCTAACATGAGAATCATACATGTTGCCTTAGCACGTCCATGTCTACATAGGTCATAGTCTGTTGCAAACTTGCAATCCTACAAAAGGTTTGTATTGCCGCACTACATTGGTAGGTCCATATCCAAGATTGGACTGTTAGAATAGGTGTTAGAATAGGAACTCTTTTATATTTCCTTATCTATCTTTTGTATAGCCTTATCTGTATATGGCATGCACCCTTATACACCCCATATATATTGCTCATTGGGCCTCTTCAATATACACACGGTATTTATAACATGGACCAGTTTACCAACACTGGCCAGAATGTCCTCTATTATAAACATATTGTTGACTTGTTACCTATTCTGGAACCTTTGCATAGCCAACCGTGTTACAACTTGTGTACTGTTATGTGCACGTATGTGCACTTAGGCCAGTCAGTTTTGGTTAGTTAGGATAGTTTCCTTCCAATTAGTGCTTTGATTGTTAGGCAAGAGAGTATCTAGTGATTTGGTTACGAGTCGGCCACATCTATATAAGTTGCATGCCACTGTCATTTGGAATTAAAAAAGAAGAACAAAGAAACAACAGTTCATCCCGGTCTATGTCTATCTTCCTCCTCTAAAGTCCCTCCCCATTCAAGCCGTCCCCCCGACGGTGTTTACCCCGTAATGATCTAAGATTATTACATGTACTAACTTATAAGCTAACTTAGGGAATTAATAATACAAATGAAAATGGATATCATCTAATAAAGAGCATCTGGTGGGCAAGTTTCTGGTTAAGTACTGGAAGGAAAGTGCACGCATCATTTCCAGGACTCATGGCCTATGCAATTATGCATCTCTAAACTTAAACCGGAGCTCAAAATGTAATCAAATTGGTAATTTCTGAAGAGAAGAACACCAGAAAAAAGAAAGAACTAGCAACGAGTAAGACCATACCGCACCAAAAGTGTTTGTCCGAGGACGAAGATGGGCCACAGTTCTCAGAAATTCTCTTGATGCCCATTTCTTCTGTATAGGAAAAGTTGTGGGATCACTTTCCCCAATCTGCAAGAAGAAAAAGTGAAAAACTACATCAGAACACACGAAAAATAAATAATGCACTAGAAGTATGTTTACGTGAGATTTTTGTCTACAACCTGACAAAACAAACAGGAACTGCAGATGCTCAATAAACATTACCAGTCTATAGGAGTCTCCTTTTGTCTAAAGATAGCATAGGGAATTTCTCTATAAAAAGATAAGCATAGGGAAGAAAGATTTACACCCTGTCTGTTACAACTTAGGATCAATTAAACACAACCACTAATCATAGGAGGATGCAGCTGGCCTTACCATCTTTCTTTAAAAACATAGCATTCAAAAAGAGGCACTTAAGTCTTAACTCACTACTCATCGAGTATTTCCCTCAGTATCTAATATGCAAGATAGAAAGGAAAATTTCTGATATCTTGACATATATAGCTAGTTAATTCCAGACTTTTCTCATTTCATTAGAATTTAGGAGGCATCCATTGCAAAAACAAAACAAAAAAGTAAAAAAAAAAGAGAGGAGAACATAGGCGGAATGAAACCATTACCACAATGATCTTTGAAACCTTTAGCTCCACTTTCTGCTTACCGCCTTGGCTGCTTGCTACAACTCCCTCCACTAACACAGATGCCCCAGTAGTGATAGAGTCTATCTGATATCCATCGTTGAAAAGATTGACCAGTAAAATGTATTATAAATCCATATGACCATTAAATACAACTAATGCAATGTAAAAGTAACAGATAGCAACATCCACTAGTATGGGTAAAAATCAGTACTATACCCACTCAAATACAAGTATACTGTATACAACAAACCAGAGCTGAAGTGCAGCATGTTGGAGGGCACATCAGTATCTCTTTATTCTTTTATTTACTAGTCCATAAATATTTCACATGTGCATGTGTTCTTGTCCAAATGACTATTTAAAAGAAGTAACATAAATCTGATTAGATTTTTAATTTTTTGGTGGCATGAAACAATTATCAGAATTTGCTTTGCTGTTGTCACAACATAACCATTAGATTGATCAATATATTTTCCTGACCATAATAATAACGAAAGACAATTAATATAAACTGTCTCGACTCTAACGTATTCTGAATGATTGTAATTAATTAATACATCACTTTTGTCACTTCTAGATCTAGCAAGTACATAAGAGCATACCTGATCATAGCCTTCTGTATCAGGAGTCAATACACATTGCATATTGGACAAGCAAGAGCCATCATTAACCTAAAGATTGGAGTTTTAGGATGTATTAGACCCTTAAAGGAAAACTAATACTCACTCAGTCCACAAATGCAAGTCATTTTTAACTTTTTACAGCCTCCAATGCAAGACTTTGACTATGATTTTTTTTTTAATCATAATCAAGGATAGAAAACCCATTACCAGGCAAAATCCCGCTCGGAGGCCGGTAACGGTTACCGGAGATCCCGGGAAAAACTCGGTCGAATTTCGTCTGAATAAATTTGAATTTGGGATGTAACTGCCGGAATTTTGAATTTGAATTTAGAGTTTTCCGGTCGGTATTTGGAATCCCGGTTCCCACCGGTAAGTTCGGTAACCGACCGGGTTTTTTCCCCTGGTCATAATACACTAGAAAACTAATAAAATTATATATTATGAAAGTATTTTGCAATTCAAATCCAATGACATTATTTTCATGTAGTTAGTCTATATAACTTTACATATATCAATGGTCAAAGTTTCAAAAGGTTGACTACACGAATCCCACAGCGACCTATATTTAGATGAGGGAGTAAAACTCTTTATCAAACCTCCATATTAATAATCCTGTGTGACAGAGTATGAGATACTCGAGTTCATTGTATCATGTGTTCAATGACCAGCATAATCGTTCCGCTGGCCCATGTGTGTTTCTCTCATGACTAACACAAAAGCTGGCTTTATAGAAACTACCCTAAGTCCTAAATTAGCCAAGAAGTCCTAATAAATGGCAATCAAGCTCGTCATCCGATATGTTGTGGGCTTGTGGCATAGCGTATATGCGGTGAAAAGAGACTTTGTTACACATGCCCAGATAACTTCGTGGAATAATGCTCCTGAAATTCCAAAATATTGATGCTTTATGCAGATCATTAGCTTGTTTTTAGGCCTATAACAGAAATATTTTAACGGAACTGGTCAAGATTCCCTTTACTAACTAGATTCCACAGCACGGCAGGCCCGCAATATCAAATAGGCTCCAATTTCCATACAAAGAAAGATGTCTTGCCAAGCCATCGCAACAAAATCTCTGTATCTCTATCCGTCTGTTCCTAAGCTCACAATCCTAATTCCACGGGAAACATAGGCCTACCATAGTCAGTTTAACGTATCATATAATGGACCACGGCAAATACATAAGTCACCCAAATACTGCATACTGTCCAAAAACACACACAATTAGATGCATGCACTGTCGAAGCAATGCGAAGAATGCTTTAAAGACAGCACTTTTCTCCAACTCCCGAATTCTTAAATCATCAGGTTAACTAAAACAAAGTTGGTAAGCATATGCATCAAAATTTCAGCAGAAGCAAATCCCTCACATATGCGTCACCACCCCACTTCATCAAACTACAACAACAAGAGTGCAAGTTTGTCCTCACCTCGACGAAGGTGACGGTCCTCTGGGCGCGGCAGGTGCGCACCCACCCGCGCACGGCGAGCTGCTTCCCCACCCACGCGGCGCCCTCGTCCTCCCCTCCCTTCACGTCCGCCACACGAAGCCGCCGACGGAACTCCCCCACGGCCTCCCCCGTGGCCGCTGGGGCGGCGGGGGGAGGGGCAGAGGCCTGCGCGGCGGCGCAGTACCGGCGCCACGCCGAGGTGGCGGCGAGCGGCGTCGGAAGGAGGGAGAGAGAAGCAAGCGGCGAATACCTGAGGCTCGGGAGCCGGAGAGGGGCCAGCCGGAGGAGGCGGGAGGCGGCGGCGGCCGCCATCGGGAAGGAAGGAGGCGGTGGGGTGGGGGGTAGGGGTTACGCTATCGCGGCCTATCTGCTTCTTTTACCTTTTGAGCCGCCCGTTTTATCATTATGGTCGTTTGAAAATCCGCCTTGTCAAGCCGTCTACGACCCATTGGCTTTGCGCCTCCCTGTTCTATTTGCGTACTCTAGCGAAAACTTCCCTCTGCTGTTTAAGTGCTAATCATTCATGGGTCAGAGATGATCACGTCACATGCAATTAACTGGGGAGAGAATTGACTATTTGCCATACTTTAGTTTGTCACTTAATAAAATACTAGAAATTTACGGTAATAGATAATATGTCACATCTTTCCTTACTCCCTTAATATTTTTTAGTCTTTTCCGGTTTTAAAATCGATTGTCTTTTCTTTTGACAAAAACCGCACGTGAAATGACTTATTTGCCAAGTGTGGCTGGCTATGTGGTTAGGTCGAGCCAGCCCCGACCCCCAACCATTCCACTCTCTCACTCTCCGCTCTCTCCCTACCAAAGCAGTGGTGGCGACGACCAAGGTGACGGCGACCGGGCGTTCTGATCGACGGCGCATGTCGTCTCACCATCCGTCGTCCGGATCCGCGTTGTGAGGTTGCCTCACCATCGCGCGTGTCCTTATCGACGACGAGGGAGGTGAGCGGAGCTGGGGGTGGGCACGGGAGGCAGCCTATGCTGCGGGGGACGACCGATGATCGGGCGGAGACAAGGGCGGTGGGATCGGCGGGAGGGCAGGCAAGTGCAAGAGCGGCGATAGCGCTGGCTGGCAGAATGCCAATAAAAACCAACTTCTCTTCAAACCAATTCACTGATGCATCTCTCCATTCTCTCGTGCGCTCTCTCTCATCAGCGAACAGTAGTCGCCGCTGCCTCCGATTCCTTCGGCTCCAACGGTTCCCTTTGCAACCGACGATTCCTACCCACTCCTCTCCATCCCCTCTACTGATTCCCATCTCTCGTGCATGCCGCCACCCACTCCTGCGACCGCGAGGTCGCTACTATAACGGTTGCTCGCTTCTTTGTCATGGAGCCCGCGATTGCGACCTCGATCCGACGACGGCGACCTCGATCCGGTGACCCCGACCACAATCCAGCGCGGTGGCTCCCGCAGCCCACCGTCGTTGGGATCAGGTGCGGACACCAGCAACCTCCTGGCGCTCGACTGCGGCTCCGTCGAGGTTGGCGTATGCCCGCAGCCCGGTTTCATCTCTCCTCCTATGCCCTATCCTCGCACCCCCATTCATCGATTCCCCTCACCATCTCCGTCCGCCCACCTCCTCTCCGGCGCCATCTACTCGCCCCCTTCTCCGGCGCCTCTTCCACCCTCCGGACTTGGAGGAGGAGGCCGCCGTCGCCTTGGTCGGGAGAGAGCAGAGAGAGAGAGAGTG
This sequence comes from Phyllostachys edulis, assembly GCA_036346405.1. NCBI lineage: Eukaryota > Viridiplantae > Streptophyta > Magnoliopsida > Poales > Poaceae > Phyllostachys > Phyllostachys edulis. The sequence goes on along the minus strand of CM070558.1, from coordinate 40,585,214 downwards.
GAATGGTTGGTGTCAGGGGCAAATAATTCATTTCGCATGTGGGTTTTAGCCAAAACAAAAGAAAATCGATTTAAAAACCCAAAAAGGGCAAAAATAAATAAAAGGTCAATAAATATGCGACATATTGTCTTGTAACATCCCAAATTTTGCCTATTGTAAAAAGATAATTTTAAATTAATTAATTCAAAGATTTGATTTTTAATTAGAGTTCTTGCGTAATTAAATGCTAAATCAAAATTCAAATAGCGAATCTCAATTCAACTTTAAATAAAATTCCAAATCGGATCAATTCTGAATTCAACTTGAAATCAAATTTCCATCGTCTCAATTCAAATCTCGTCTCCAAATCCAAATCCAAATTTCATAATTTGAATTTTTCACGAATTCTCTCCTGTGCCGAAGCCCATTTCTCTGGCCCACTTTCTTTTTTCCTTTTTCTTCTTCCTTTCTTTTCTTTCTTTTTCCCTTGTGTAACATCCTTTTTTTTTGTCTTTTTGAAAATTTTAAAATAAAAATAACCATTTGAAATTTCTTAATTTGTTAAAAGCTTAATTTGAAATATCAAAAGAGATAAAACAATTTAATGTGTGTAAATCAAACTTCATTTAATTTGAAAATTGTTTTTTTGATTTTCTGATGTTCTCAGTTATTCTCTTGATTTTCTCTTAGATTTTTCCAAGATCTTCTTGTTATTTATTTTGAGTTATGTCTAACTTATTTCTTTACTGTTTTCCCAAACTTTCTTTTTCTTTTTGTAAAATTTAATTTAAAATAGTTATTTCAAAGATTTGGATTTTATTTGGAGTTCTTGATAATATCAATTCAAATATCAAATCAAACTCCAAAATCAAACCAATTCTTGGCCAATTTTGAATTTAAATTCTCAATTTGAATTCACCTCTCCTCAATTTAAAACCTCAGTCGAAATTAAAATTAAAATTTAATTTTGAATTATCTTTGAAATGCAAATCTCATAATTTCATTTCAATTTGTTATTTTCTTCTTGGGCCAAAACTCTTTTTCTTTTTTTCCTTTTTCCTCTTTCTTTCTTTTCTTTTCTTTTCTTTTTTCCTTTGCCTTGCTCTACTCCTACTCATTGCTTCTCCGTTGCTGCGCCATGTCATGTCTTCTGCCTAAGACCGTGGTCGGTCCGCCTTTGTCTCGCCTTATCTCGCCGCCTTCTGGCCAAGGTCTGCGTTGGTCGTCAGCCGCGGCCGCGTCTTGTTGCTTCGTTCTTCCGCTTCCATGCCGAACCGCACCAGCCCGGCCAAGCCCATGTCGCGCCATGAATGCCGCAATCCCCGTGTCGTCTGCGTCATTACATCTCCACCATCATCGCACCATTAATTCACAGTTGCCGCACCATTCAATTGTGTCGTTCGAGCATTTTCGAAATCGAGCCATTTACAACGTCGTCGATCACGCTCATGTTCCCGTCGTTTGAATCCTTGACTGGGCCTTTATATGGAAGCACCATCGCTAACTTTACCCCTTCCCACTCCCGTCGAACTCCCTTTGCCTCCGGAGCTCAGTCGCTGCCACAAACGTCGTCTTCCGAGCGCCAGCTGCGAGCCTTGCTTCGTGTTCCCGTCGTTCAGGTGAGAATCTCGATGTCATAACCGCGTCACATTGTGTCCCCATGCTCAGTGAACATTTCCCCTCAATCAATTTCGCTTTTGGTTGCAGTTCATCGCCGAATTTCGACGTTTTCTTCTTCTAGGTCAAAATATCCTCCGTCGCTCGATCTCTTTCTCCGATGAGTTTCTCGCCCATTGGACCGCGTGGTCACATGTTCCCGAAGATCCTCTACCTATCCCTCAACTCCATTCGGCCGCACCGTGTCCGGGGAGCTCTACCACCACCGCCACCGTCTTCCGTATCATCGCCCCGCCGCCTCGGCCACCCTCCGGCCTCCCCGAGTGGCCTTGCCACTTCCCCATGCTGCCACCCAGCCCATGCACGCGCCGCCTTCCCGTAGTGCCACTGCCGCCGCCACTATCATTCTTTGGCGTCGTGCCCTCTAGCCGTCGCCACCACTCTAGTAGGAACCCTCCGGGTTCCATTTTTTTCATGCCGCCGCCGCCATGCCCGCCACCGCCGCCACCGCATGCCTTTGCCACCACTTGCCTTGCTCTGTTTTCCTTTCTCCTGTAGTTTCTTCTTCCTCTTTATGACACATTGGTCCCACTTGCCATCCTCTATAATGCTTGCTCTCTTACCATCTCTTTCTCACTAGCATGCAGACTCCAATTGCCAGCTCTGATGTTTATTCATTCAAAAATATAAATAGAATATTCTCTCCTTTCCACTTTTTAGGATTTTTCTTTTCGGCAAATCTTTCGGATGCTCGTTTTCCTTCATACGACCTCTGATTTTGTCGATTCTTGTTCCTAAATTAATCTAAATTCAATATCTCTCTATTTGTACTACTTTGATAATTTTTGTATTTTATTTGTTTTTCTGTTATTTATTTGTCTCGTTTTGCGCATATAGTTTCCGATGTTGTCGAGGCCAGCTTGGATCAATCTGCAGGTGTATCTCCATCCTTTGATGAAGGCAAGTCGTAGACCTTTTATCATGTTGTACCCATTATTGCAATATTATATTGTTTTATATCAACATGCATGCTAATTTTATATCAATTTGTTTTGGGAGTAGCTAATTATCTAATTGACTTTATGCCACCTTGAAAATTTGTGAATGTCATATATCCTTTGACACCATAGGAAGGGTTGATTTTAGTTGGACATAATTTTAATACCAACGGGGGTAATATAGTTACGCTTATCCATACTTAGTTGTACGTCGGGCTCTTTTTCACAAGATCAAATATTAAGAACTTGACTAAATGAAATATGGAATTGTGGTGCGAGGCCATTGTTGTAAAAATTATCGTGCCATGATAGGGGATGCCATTGGGGCTAGTTGAATAAAAATGTTTTCCTACTCGGGCGAATGATTGTGCAGTAAAGAGGTGCGAGTAGCACATTTTTGGAAGAGGTTGTCTCGCCTGAGTAATCACTAAAGACTTAATCTGGTGTGCCATGATCTTGGCATTATCATACAACCACATGTCTAGTATGAGATAGACATGACTAATTAATTAGTAATGTCTTGATTTTGGTTCTGCTATGTGAGGTGTGGGTTTCGGGAAGTACGGGGAGATTCACATGGTGTAAGAGGGGGCCCCGACTGTGGTGGATGTAACCCTTCGGTGGTGAAACCTTACCGGGCGGAACTGGGTTAAGTCAGAGCTTTGTAAAAGTCTTGTGATAATCACTTAGTTGCACACCTTTGGAGGTGTCAAACAGACATTATAAGTTGATTTATCTCATGTGGGTAAAGCTATACAACCTTTGCAAAGTGTTAAAAATTGTTCGAACAACCGTGTACCCGGTTATGGACAATGCCTGGGGATTTCACACGAGGTATAGAGTTTTTATAAAATGTTGGATCGTGGAGTGTTTGAAAAGTGAACGGGTAGTTTATTGGTGGTTTGGTTGGGAAGTGAACGGATAGTTCATTGGTTGTTTTAAAGAAATTGTTACATTATTTATTATATCTTTCCAATGTGCTTTACAATCTATTTATCATATTCACTGTCAATATTGCATTGACAACAATTTATGTACATCATTGATAACAACTTCGAATCACGATTCAACATAAAAAGTAATAACAAAGCACCGACCTTAATGCCACATATTACAACAAAGGTCACTTGACCTCAAGTCTCACAACACTGGAAATAGCAAATGGTAAACTCCGAGTAGTGACTCATCAAATTGCCCACCGGCATTCGACTGAAGAGCGTAGTCTATTACTCCGGGTGTCCTTTATCAAAGCTACATACGAAGTAGTCGTAATTCTCCTCTGTGTCGTTGAAGGTTTATGAGATTTAATTTGAATGTAGCACATGATTATATAAAGTACTCCGCAAGTCTTAGGAAAAATACATATGCATAGTTTTAACAAATAGGGCTTATATGGTTCTTTTGCACAAAACAATATTTTATGTTTCAACAATTTTTATAAAGCACATTTGACGAACGTAGTTTCAATAAATAAATTAACCGTTTCACTGGTGAAGGTTCTAGCTACCAATAATTAGTATCGATGCTCTAGTCGCCAAGGTTTAAAGAGTAATGCTCTAATTGTTCAACTGGCTCTAGCTACCAGCACAACAATCAAAGAGTTTCAACTGCTCCTAGATTTCTAAAATAATTCTTTGAAAACAAAACTAAAATCTACCACTTGAAAACACATCTTGTCCGCCCTTAACCGTGGGTATGGCTCCGCATTGTTATTACTTTTATGTTGAATTGTGATTCGAATTTTTTATAAACGTTGGATCAACTGTGTAACTAACTACTGATTAGAGACATAAAAAAATACACATGAGGTTCGGTCCCGACATATCTATTACCATAGCAAACTAAAGCGTGACAAATAGTCAATTCGCTCTTATCTGATCGAGCAAGAAGGCAATCAAATCACATGCGATGCGAGAGGGATTATATAAGACGAGGAGGAATCAAGCACTCGTTGATTGCGATTTCTCCTGGTTAGAGAGTCCTATTCGCCTCTCTCTCCTCTCTCTCCCCCAAGTCCAATCCCCAAGAAAGGATGGAGAACGCCAACGGCAAGCCGCCGCAGGGAGAGGTGGATGGGAAGGAGGCGGCGGCGGAGGGGTCGATCGGAGGGTACGAGTCCCTGCACAGGCTTCTCGAGTCCAACCTCTCCCCACAGCTCTTTAAGGTACTCTCGCTGCTCAGATTCACTCGTCTCAGGTTCTTGCCTTGCCCGTATGCCCTGTTCTTCGTTCTTGGATGGCAAATTGGCGACTGGCACAATCTGTTCTGCGAGCGGCGCAATTAATTGGGTTTGCACGTGACCAAACACATTTACCTGGTGAAGAAATCTTGTTTGGTCTCGAACTTACAACGCTGGTTGGATGAATTTGGAAATATTTCTGAAAGGAAAGATCTTTAGATAACTATCCGTGCATGTTAGTTGGTCAATATCAAGGAATCAGATGAACTTTGTGAACAATTCAGGTGGTTGTTTTCCAAGACACAACGCTTGTCTGTCATGTGGTCACTATCTCCTAGTGAAATAATTAATTCAGTGGAAAGAATCATCCTTTAGCACTCATGCTGATACTGATGGATTACAGTTTACATGTCTGTCCCAGCCGTGTTCGCAACCTGCTTCCATCCATTTGTCAATGGGAATTTGTCTATTTCCCTTGAGAGTTCCTAGTCAAAGGTACTGTTAGTTAGTCGGCAATATCAGAGCCTAACCCTGTGAGCTCACTGCACACTTGAGGCACTCCATTTGACCATTAGGATATTATCTCCAAATTTGTCCTAATTAGGCATATCTGAAGTTGCGTGTCATGGTGTTAGTATTCACTATTCAGCACTCATGTTTTTTCACCCTAAGCTTTTGTATCAGGATATATTAATGGTATTTAGGTTCAATTTGTTGATATTGGGCTTTTGTTAACTCATTTTTTCTACTTGTTGACAGGAAGCAAGCCGGTTGCTGTTGGGGCTGAATTGTGCACGCCCTCTTGAGGCTCTCTCACTGCCTGAAGCCACAACTGCTCTTGCAGAAGCACATAATTTTGATGTTCAGGTTATTTCCAAATAAATTGGTATTTCTTTTAAGTAACAGGGGCAGCTTGTGAAATGCGAACTGATTATGTAATTTACAAACATCCTATCCTTTTCAATCCATCAGCAGCTAACAAACTGAAACTGATTTTTCGTCTTCTCTTTTGGTGAAAAAAATTAAACAATGATCTACTTGTGTTGCAGGCATTCCGTTTTAATGCAGACAAAGAGTTTCTGAGGTCACCACGAGTTGTTCGAGTTGGTCTAGTACAGAACTCAATTGCTGTTCCGACTACTTGTCATTTTACTGATCAAAAGAAGGCTATCATGGAGAAAGTAAAACCCATCATAGATGCAGCTGGTGCTTCTGGTGTCAATATCTTGTGCTTACAGGTACCTTATACAGTGATTTGTTTTTTTGGGGGGCACAATTGTGAGTTAGTTGTGGTGTTCTCTTGTAACTCGTATCTACATCTTCATTTTCAAACCTGATGTGCTTCTTAGAATTCTTATTCTCATTAGTCTAAGGGCCTGTTTGCCCTAGCTTCATCTTCAACTTCTTCTAGCTAGCCCATTTTCTCGAGAAGTTGAGGCCCACCTATTCAAATAAGCCAGAAGCTGTTGGGGAGTGGCTTTTGTGGCTTCTCATCCTCTCCCCATTCCACCTCCCTTAAAAGCTGATATTTCTTATCTTACCAAACAGCTTCTCCACCTTTTCTATGAGAAGCAGCCTTTTTTGGGCACCACAAGAACCTAAAGTTAGCTTCTTGGAAAAGCATAACCTTGTTATGTTCTAGAGATGTTTGCTCATAGTCCCAAAGAAGCAGATCATTTCTAATGATTCATACCCCTAAATTTCAGGAAGCCTGGACAATGCCTTTTGCCTTCTGCACACGTGAAAAAAAATGGTGTGAGTTTGCCGAGCCCGTTGATGGAGAATCTACTCAGTTCCTTCAAAAACTTGCACAGAAATATAACATGGTAATTGTGAGCCCAATCCTCGAAAGGGATGTAAACCATGGAGAGATTTTGTGGAATACCGCTGTTGTAATTGGAAATAATGGCAACATAATTGGCATTCATCGAAAGGTATGTACATCAGCACATTTTTCTTTACCTTTGGCTGTATTTTCTTCTTCCCCCTTCTGTATGAAAGAATTTTTCAGTCTCTAACTAAACACTACTCTAGAATCACATCCCAAGAGTTGGCGATTTCAATGAGAGCACATACTATATGGAGGGTAACACTGGGCATCCGGTATTTGAAACAGCTTATGGCAAAATTGCAGTAAACATCTGCTATGGAAGGCATCATCCTCTTAATTGGCTTGCATTTGGCCTCAATGGAGCTGAAATAGTATTCAATCCATCTGCGACTGTCGGTGAACTCAGTGAACCAATGTGGCCTATCGAGGTCAGATAAATACTTGCACTATTTTGTGAATGATAGCACATGTTTGCAGTAAATGCATTTGGAAATTTTGGGATGCATACTCAATATTATTCGTTAACTTTTCTGTTTTTGTTCATGCTGGACCAACATTGTTACATTGATGCTTAAGTTGGTGCCGTTTCAGGCAAGGAATGCTGCAATTGCAAATACCTACTTTGTCGGATCAATTAACCGGGTTGGCACTGAGGTATTCCCGAATCCATTTACTTCTGGTGATGGGAAACCTCAGCATGCCGACTTTGGTCATTTCTATGGATCCAGCCATTTCTCAGCACCTGATGCTTCTTGCACCCCATCACTATCTCGCTACCAAGATGGCTTGATGATATCTGACATGGACCTCAACTTATGCCGGCAGATCAAAGACAAGTGGGCCTTCCGCATGACTGCTCGTTATGACATGTATGCTTCCTTGCTTTCAGAGTACTTGAAACCAGATTTCAAGCCTCAAGTCATCGCTGATCCTTTGATCAATAAGAGGGCATGATGCCGGCATGACGCTGGATCTAAAAAAAGGGCACTTTGTGCTGGGACTTCTACAGTTATAATTTGCAGTTTGGAGGAATAATCTTTTAGAAGGTGCAGTTTGGAGGAAGTCGATGCCCTTTTCCTTTTCACATATTGGAAAAAAAAGTCGGTGTACATTTTACTTAAGTTTCCTCAAGCTGACTGTTACTCAATGTCGGAAACATTCATATGTATTTTGTTTTCTATAGTAAATTTGCAAGTGAATGTACTGCCAACAAAATTCACTAAACAATGTTTATTGATAAGAACTAAGAAACTGCCGAAAAGAATGGTTTTGCATCTTTCCCAAAAGAATGTCACAATTGGATTTACATGTTACAAATGTGGACAACTGAGGATCATTGTTCCAAGAACCGAAACAAATGGCGCAGAATGTTTTGCATTCTTTTACACTATACTTTGCACTATACATCTACTGAACTTTGCACTATACATCTACCGAGCTATAAAAAGCTTTTCCCCACCTTCTTGTTGGTGGAGTTGATGCAGCTTCTATGGTTAGTAACATTATCAGATTTCCCTGATGGACCCATGGTGTCCATTCCATGCCTACCAGCATAGTACAGTTCTGTTAGTTTAACAAAATCAAACACCTAAAATCGATACAAAAGAGTACAGTTAATAATACAAGGGAAAATTTTGTTGGTGCCATTGAAAATATGTGAAAATTCGGTTCCGCCACCGGAATTTTGACCATTTCATTTATGCCACCGATTTTTTTTTGGCTCCATGTTGCTTTTGCAACTACCATCAGTCAAAGCCCCTTGACTGTTAGCTTCCGCTTGTTTGACCAGCTAGACGACAAGAGGATAGCAAAGAAAGACCGAAATACCCCTGTTGGCAGTGGGGTCCCAAGTCGATGAGACAAGCGACCTGAGAGAGGTTCTCTGTTTCTCTTCCCTCTTCATCTTCCTTTGCTTTCTCTCTCTCTGTGCTCTCTCGCTGAAACCTAATCCCTATATCCACCCACAAATCAAATTGTTTTACCCCCAATAGGACCTGATTTGACCCCAATCAAACTCAATCGGGCTCCATCGTGCTTGAAACCATGGATTGAGGAGGTGTAGGGCACATCTGAGAGGTGGGTGAGGCGAGATTGGAGGTCGCCCCGGAACGATAAGTGATTGTTGTTGGTTCAATTGTTTTTTTTTTTTTGGATTTTTGCTGAATCTTCGATGGTTTTTGCGATTGGTTCTTGGTTAGTATGGATGCTACTTCGAGGTATAGGCGGGAGGTGAGGCATGCGGCACATTGCATAACCTATGTAGATGGTAGAACTCATGATGTGCCCACGTGGACATTCAATTGGGATGTAGAGAATAGCCTTAGCTTAAGCGCTTTTGTTTCCGATCTGAATGAAAAATATCCTTGGGGTGCAGTGGCAGAGCCACATAAGGCGCATGGGGCTACAGCTGTACCCCCAAATTTTTTGCATGCAAACCCACTATACAGTATATATACCTAGTATAATACACATGCTATACAATGAATTACACTATGTGTTATTCTCAGCAATAAATAGTTAGCAGCCCACCAACACAAGCTATATTTTGTGATGTCGACTGTGCTAGAAACATGTAATTTATTCCATTTGAACCTTTACTATGTCATTTAAACTTTTATGTTGGAATGCGTCATTTAAGTTCACACCTTTATGCACACGTGAATGCGCTTTCAGTAGAATTTTGTAAGGTCGTGGATTTATTCTCGGCCTCCATCTTTCTAGACGTGTACTAAGGAGGCGCACTCGCGTGTGTGGTGGTAGTGTGTGTACATGTGTGTCTTGTAATCGCCAAAAAAATGTTTGCACCCCCATCGTTTTGGGTGTAGATGAATATGTTGTTATCACATATTACAGCAGTCGTACAAACTCTTTGCAAGATTTGATTACTGATAATGATTTGGTTGCCATGTTTGCAGAGTATGAGAAACAAAGGATAGCGCGTGTGCTAGTGAATGTGCATAGAAATGTAGATGTACAAGCAAGAAGCTCACAACCAATCCCACCTGCATCTTCGCAACCAATCCTATGCGTGCCACCATCAGCTGAGGATCTATCCCAACTTGACAATGTAGCTCCACTTGATCTGGACAAACAATGTAGTCAACCATCAAGCAGTAAGCATGGCAGCCAACCATCTAGCAGTAATGAAGGCATAGAGGGTAGAAACAAATCTGCCCTTAAAAGGAGTATGAACAAGAGGATCATGTGAGTGTGGATGAGGAGGACATGTACTCTGTGCCGATAGAACAAGAGGATCCCCAAGTGGATTCTACTCAAGATGACCCTGACTATGGGCCTGCAATGGATGATGAGGTTGGTACGGATGAGGAACTTAGGGATGAAGTAGGGCTGGATGATGACGTGCCCGTTATTGTTTATGACAAGGATGATCCTTCCATGGCCAAAGGATCATTGTTTCTTTCTATTGATGAATTTAGACTTGCTGTTGCCATGTATGCTATTAAGCATGAATTTTCTTATAAGATTGATAAGAGTGATCTTGAAAGACTGAGAGTTTCTTGTGCTGCTAAAGGTTGTAACCGGAGGATCCATGCTTCTGTGTTGGTAGATAGGAAAACTGCCCAGGTGTGTTTTGTAGTTTTTTTGTGTGTATTATCATTGACTATTTTCCTATGTGCGAATGTAACATATCACTACTATTTGACATGCAGGTGAAGAAAAATCCATTTGCTCATAGTTGCGCTAGCACAACCAGAGATGAGAAGGTGATGCCTGCAAAAAGAAAGAGGGTAGCTGACAAGGTCATAGAATGGCTCAGTAATGATGCTAGCCTTTGTGCTAAGGCATTACCGACGATGATAATGGATGTATCATGTAAAAGTGCCTTACAAGAGAGTCCATGCAGGGAAGGAAATAGCTCTTGAGAAAATTCATGGCAAGTGGGAAGACAGTTTTATCGATCACCGGGAGATAGATGGATTCATTAGATGCTTTGTTGCATTGAGAGGACGCATTGATGATTTCCTGATGGGTTGCAGGCCATACTTAGGTGTAGATTCTACTGCACTTACTGGAAAGTGGAAAGAGCAGCTTGCTATGGCATGTGGCATTGATGGCCATAATTGGATGTATCCTGTAGCTTATGGCATTTTTTTTATTTGGAGACAATAGAAAATTGGCAATGGTTTTTGCAGAAGCTTCAATTAGCTATTGGGACACCAAGTGACCATGTGATTTGTACATATGCATGTAAAGGCTTAGAGACAGCTATGCATAGTGTGTTCTCTAGTGCAGAACACATGAAATGTTTCAGACATTTAATGGCCAACTTTAGGAAGAAGTTCCATGGAAAGGTTTTTGAGGAAAATATGTGGCAAACAACTTATTCCTATATTCCTGAGCAATCTTAGTCAGACATGCTGGCTATCGAGGCATGTAAATCTGAGGCCATACAGCACCTTTGAGATTACCATCCACATCTCTAGTGGAGAAGTAAAATTTCTACACAATGCAAATATGATTATGTGACCAATAATATTGCTGAGTCATTTAATAATTGGATAAACAAGCACAAGTTGAAAAGTTATCCTATATGAGACATCATCGACAATATTAAGCGTCTCATAATGATTAAATTTGATCAAAGATCTAGAATTGCAAGAACATTTGTTGGGAACATAATTCTACCTAGTGTAATCAATTTGCAGAATAACAAGTCAAGAGAATTACAAGGTTGTGTAGTTTGTCGAGCTGATGACAATAGAGCAGAAGTCAAGATTAGCACTAATGGTTGGAGGCATACTGATGAAGACATCCCATTGATTCACACTCACATAACAACACCTAAACATCAATTGAGCAATGGTAAGGCGATTCCTTTACTTGAGAGTTCTTTATTGCATGAAAGAACAATCATGCTACCTAATTGCTTAATTGATGATTGTAGGAATGCTAGATGTATCCATGGTGTCCAGTGAGAGGTGAGGGAGGAAGGCACCACAAGGGAATGCATGCTTGCAAGAAGCTTCGGCCAAAGGAGAAGGAAAGAAGATTTAAGCCTTTTCGGCCAAAGGAGAAGGAAAGAAACTATTGGACCAAAAGAGGAAGAAGGGAGAGCCAATGGGGCGCACAGGCCCAAGGAGGAAGGCACATAGCCCAAGGTGGGCTTTGGCCATGCCTAGGTGTGTAGGAGGGCTATTGGGCTCCAATACAAACTCAAAGTCTGAATTGGAGACCTCTCCCAATTTCAACCCAAAGTCAATTCCGAATTGGGCCCAATGAGTTAGGGAATTGTGTGGGTTTGCATGCCACGTATTTAGGCCTAATTATACTCATAATTTCGGCCATGTATCCTTTGTTTTCATTCAGAACACTAGAGGTTGAATCGTTTGCGTTTAGGAGTTGAATTCAGCCTCTAGAGCCCGAATTGGTGTGTGGGGCGTGTTGGTCCATGTGTGTCCGAACCAAGGGGGTGGGAACACCCTATTTAATGTTGGTGGCTGGCCCTAGAAACCACAACCATGAAATTTGATGTTTTTGTTCAGAATGAACTAGTAGATTGAAACCGTTCTAGAAAAGAATTGTGTGTTCTTGCTTCCTTTGTTCTTGGAGTTTTCTTGGGCTGATCTGTCATGGTCAACCTCTCTGTTCATTACCTAAGTGCTAGTTGTGTGGATTGGATCACCGTGAGAGTTGTGGTGTGATTATCATTGAGGAGGTTTTGTGCTTGACGCAAGTTTGCCCTAATTTCAGATTGCATTACTATTCTTGAGTTATCATCGTGCTACATGTATCCACGAAGATCGGCACCCCGTATCACATATAGTAGATTTGGGTGAGAGATCCTGCACATGTAGGAAGTGGCAAGTGATTGGCGTACCATGCCCACATGCCATAGCCTTCATCACATCTATGAGAGGCATAGAGTTACAAACCTATGTCCATGATTACTACTTAGTTGAAAGGTTTGGACTTGCTTATGGGGGTGTTATTCCAACGATGCCTCACAAGGGTCAATGGCCAAAGGTCTAGCTAGCCTTCAGATTGTACCCCTATACTCAAAAGACTAGCAGGCTGATGTCGGGACCCAAAAATGCAATTTAGGAACCCTCTGTGTATTCTGAACTAGTTCCAGATCAGTAGCTAGCTCACATAGGAAACAATGATGAAATACCATCCATTTATTCGATTTAACTAAAATGATCTCAAGATAATAAATAGTAATAATAACTGGACCTTATGGTCAATGTTTACTTAACTTGCTACGCAGAGTTGAAGAAACAAATAAGCTCTTGCAGCAGAACGGAAAAACTTGGAAATACCAATCAACATGCCCATAGGCAATCGAGTAGAGAACGTATCCTAATCCGCGAAGCCTTCATGGTTCTCCTTCTCAAAGAACTTGTCGGTGTTTTAGAACCGATCTTACGTACAGATTGTTTGATTCGGGGGGTCTCCTAGAATAGAATCACACAGAGAGATTGACACGGGTATTTTTATACAGGTTCAGGCCTTCTCCGGAGAGAATAACAACCATACTCCTGTGTGTATATGGTATTGAGTGTATTCTGAACAATCAGGAGAAAAACTAAGACTATTACAGATGATAGTTCTTGTCTTCCTGATAGCCTTCGATAGCGTGTGTATATGCCTCGATTACCCTTCTCCCTTTTCCTCTCTGACCGTTGCCTTTATATAGTCGTGAAGGAATAGCCGTTTTCCTCTGTTGAAGAGACGCCTCATCAAATCCAGTAACGGGCGCATGTTTGCAGTAATCATCGAGCTGGTAACTCCTTTACGCCGCCTGGCAGTTACTTGTCAGAGATAATGGGGTATTACGTGTTATTATTTCGCATAATAACGGCAGTATATTATTTATTTGGATTCCTTAATCAATTGGACCCACTTGCTGTAGGTTTTATTGATCATAAGGTGGTCGATGGTGACGGTCGTAGAAGAACTTACGACCATAAGATAGTCGTAGCAAGACTTACGACTATGAGGTAATCATAGAATATCTTCTGTTGGGTAGTGATCGTAGAAGAACTTACGACCATAAGGTAGTCGTAGCAAGACTTACGACTATGGGGGTGGTCGTAGAAGAACTTCGACCACCTAGTAGGCTTCTCCTTATAAAATTAAGGGGTATACCGGGGACCACATGGCGTCATATTTACTTATAATAAGAATTATAGATAAAAGATAAAATGAGGATTATTAGATCCCGTCATCTAGCCCCCGACTTCAAGTGAAAGTAACTAACTTGGTGAAGGTGTTATAGATGGTCTTACGGCCACGAGAGGGTCGTAGAAAGATGGTTGAAGGAAAAACTCTTCGACATTTATGTACTACTTTGACCAGAAATATGCTTGGTCAAGAAGGTTACTTACGACTATCAAATAGCCGTAGAAAACTCCTACGATCACGAGGTGGTCGTAGTTAGGTGATCGGAAGAAAAACCTTTCCGATTAATATTTCATTTGGTAAAAAAGATCTGACCAAGGAAGTAATTTCGCTTGAGGTGTAAAAACGAACCTGATTTTCTTGAATGTACAAGTTAGAGAATCGCAAGCGACTCCCACAAGTCCGTCTGTTGGAGCGGTTCGAAGCGGTGGCAACCTTTGGAATGCCGCCTTCATTCAAGGCACACGGTTATAAATACTTACGAGGTAAAACCTAGATTTATACTTTCCCCAAATTGCTCCCGCTATTCATCGAGTTCTTGTCTTCTCCGCCACCAACTCAATCGAAAATCTCCCCTTTCTGAGAGAAATGGTTGGGAGAGTTTCTGAGTGGGCTGAGTCAGAGATGGATGCGGTGAAGATTTAAGCCCTAGTCGACGCTGGGAAGATTCCAGAGAAAATTCTCGTGAAGTGGTTTACGGCGTCTGGACAACATTGGCCGTCGGGGGAAACTGAGCAAATCCCCGTCTTCCAGGCATATTGTGAGTGTGGCCTTCGATTGCCTGCTCACCCCTTTCTCACACTTGTACTCGAGCATTTTGGGGTGGAATTGGTGAACCTCGGTCCTAATTCCATCACAATGCTAAGTGTATTTGTATATCTATGTGAGGCATACCTGGGAATTCCAGCGGACCTTGAGCTCTTTCAATATTTCTATGGAATGGCTCGACAAACTGGGATAGCTGGAAGTTGTGGTCTGAAGCTCCATGACGGGAAGTCGAAGGAGTATATTCAGATGTTTACTAGATCTTTGTGGCCGGGATGGAGGAAGAGGTGGTTTTACTGGAAAATCACCCCAGAAGACAGCTTTACTTTTGAGGGGAAGGCTGCTGAAAAGAAATCTTCATGGGATTCAACTCCCAAGGATATCAGCCGAATTGCCCCCTATATTCAAGCCATAAAGGACTTGAGAGAGGAGGGGTTAATCGGATGGCATGTGGTGAAGGATTTTATCACACGTCGAATTAGCCATTTGAAGAAACGAGTACCTCCTATGTGGAGGTACACGGGGCCAAAAGACCCGACCAGGGACTACGAAGAGGTAAGTAGTTTTTCGACTTAACTCTCGGTTTGGTCTTCTTCAAAATTGTCTAATGAATATCTTTATCTGTTTTACACAGATCTTTCACAGGCAGAAATTGACGTTCGAGTCAGACTCGTTTGTGAGAAATCTCCGCCACTCAGAGTGGTAGTTCCTCAAATCCTTGCGGTTTTATCCGCAGAGGAAAAGACGGAGCGCCTAAAGGTAATCAAAAGTTGATTCTATCCTTAGGACTTCATAGTCGTAAAAAGAACTTACGACTAGGTAAAGGTCATAGAAAATCTTACGATCAAGGAAATATCGTAGAAAAGCTTATGACTGGATATTGGTCGTAGAAAATCTTACAACTGGTCAGTGATTCTTCTTTTTCTGTTTTTCTTTACAGAAAGTAGGTATGAAAAATAGTCGGAGACTGACGAAGAGGCGGATGATAACCATCGGCCTTGAGGATGATAATGGACAAGGGCTCGGCTCCTCCGGCTAAAAGCGTCGACTCACGAAAGTCGCCGACAAGGGAGGAGCAAGCTCAAGTTCCTTTATTTCGACCAGGTCCTCGGCAAAGTCTACGACACACACGGTTGCAACAGAAGCCGAGGTTGAAACAGCTGAAGCTGAGGAGGCTGAAGAACCTCTTAGGCGTAAAGCCCGCATAAGGCCAAGGATCTGGTACATGTAATGAAGCCGAGAGATTGAAGCTGAAGCTGAGGAGGCCGAAGAACCTCTTATGCGTAAAGCCCGCAAGGCCAAGGTACCTTTTTATTATGACAAGAAAACTTTCACAGTTTCTGCCACTCCTAGTATTATCAAGCAACTAGAAAAGGAGGCTGGAAGGACTTTATGTTTTTGTGAAGGATAATCTTGATCCGTGAGCTATAACCGAGGGTAGTATTTGCTCTTGGAGTGGTCGAGACCGATCTCGACCATCTGGAAAGTCAGGAGACCAGAGAGATGGTTCATGTTCAAGATCCGCGACCAGACGTGGTCGTAGCTGAGCCTATTCTTCAACTTGAACTCCGACCAGACGTGGTTGTAGAAAAGAAGTCGAAGAAATCTTCTGTCGGGAAGATAACTCCTAAGTTCCTGGTCAGGTCTAGGATGTAGAGGTATGTGAAATGAACTAAAGTGTAAGAACAACATTTACCTTTTTGCTTTTCACAACCTAACTTGCTCTCCTTTTGTTGATTTTAGCCTGACTCCTTGACCCAGGGCGCTTCTATCGAGAAGCCGTTCTTTGCCTCTCCAGCAGTTGGAGAGATGACAGAGGAAGTAGTCGAAGGATCATCCATAGCCGGGTAGTGGAGGAAGTTGTGGCTCTGAAGTGGTTACCCTGACCACCGAGGTAGTAGCTCGACCACCGAGGTGGTTGTGGAAGCAGAGGCGTCAGAGAAGCCTCTGGCCAAGGTGGTGATGTACTTGACCACCGTCTTTGGAAGGAAGTCATTGAAGACGTTCCTCCGGTACCCAAAAAGCTGCGATTCTGAGTAATCGAGAAGACAAGGAATATTTCAACTTCATCTTGATTTCTTTGGGCTGCTTCCATCGTAGGGTCTTGACTTTTAGATCTCGCGATCGAGTCCCTCATCCCAAAGATATTCCCAACGGAGGGGAAACTTTTAACAATGAGTGTCTTGAGAAGATTTGGTGGGATCAAGTCGCGAAGATTGACAAGTGAAGAGTCCGTCATTTGGTTTACTCGATGTTTGCTCGATTCGACCATGAGCGTAAGTATTTAGGATACTTATATATATATATATATATATATATATATATATATATATATATATATATATATATATATATATATATATATATATGGTCTTCCTTGCTTCTACTTGTCTTTCCTTTTGCAGAAAGCTCTAGAACAAATTGCCACTGTTGGTGAATATCATCGACAACTCATAGGGCTACGATAGGAAAAAGCGAAACTCTGCGAACAGGCAGAGAGGTGGTAAGTCACTGTTATTCGTAGTCGTTTCAGGGTTTGACTACTTATACAGTGCTTATGAGGCTTGTTGTGGAAAAACTCACGACTAGGTGCTAGTCGTAGAAAGACTTACGACTAGTTAAATAGTGTTCATATCTATTTTTAACCTTTATAGGCTAAATAGCGACGAAAAGACCCTGGCCGACTCGCTCGATTATGAAAAAGAGGAGTCGAGAAAACTAGGGGAAAAGGTTGGAGACCTCTTGAAGAAGCTTTAAGAGGCTAACTCTGCAACTGTAAAAATGTAGGAAGAGCTAAACAGTAAGTGCTGAACTTAAGACTGTTTGTGTTGTTGATCTTTACCTAACTCTTGCTTCTTTTCAGAAAAAGAAGATGACATGAGAAAGCTTCAAAATGAAGTCAAAGATAAAACCGTGGTTATTCACGAGATTTCTCGTATAGCCAAAGATAAAGATTAAGAAATTGAGAGGCTGAGATCTCGTCGAGCAGGTATGCAATTCTTTACCTGTAGTCCTTTACGAGTTCTTTTCCTTTTCTAACTCCCACTTCTTTTTCAGAAATTGAGCTCGAATTGGGAAGGCTCGAAACTAGGGATCAGGAAAAATCCATGATCCTTGAAAAGATTGTCCACATTGCTAGGGAAAATGCAAAGGACATCAAATTATGGGAGAAGCGACATGCTGAGACCATTGCTTCCCATAATGAAGAAATCAAGAAGTTAGATTCTCAATTAGTAGGTAAGGAATTCTTTTACCTGTGATTATTTTTTGTTTTCTCCTTTAGAAGTTTATTTTTGCTTGACCAGTCTTATTCTTTCTAGAGCAAGTGGTCGGAAATAAACAACTCCGCGAGGTTTCAACTCGTAACCAACAGGAGATGAAGTCGATGAAGATTAATCTTCAAGAGAACATCATGCTCCTGAACAATATACTTGGTGAGCTATGTAGTGAGGGAAAAACTCCTCAAGATGATACAATAGCTGCTCACATAAGTACTATTGGGGAACAAGTCGGGACTTTGCAAGATTTGGTGACCACTCTGAAGGTCAACCAAGCTGAGTCAATCAAGGAGGCAGTCGAAGGTGCAGTAAGCTATGCATTGGCAAAACTTAAAGCTCGTGACCCCAACCTTAATGTACAGCCAATTGAAGTTGACTTCGACTGCCCTGAGACAGAAGCAAATCGTCTTATAGAAGAAATGCAAGCTGTTGGCAAGAAGGTTTTGGAGGAGATGCAACTAGGCTCTCCCTCTTCAGAGTAGCTTGTAAAAAACCTGTGAAAAACAAACTTTTGTTGATGTATTATGTTATCCATCTTGTTTTCCTGCAAACCATCTTGTCGAGTAATTAGTAACTCAAAAGATAATTAACGAAAGAAAGACTAAGAGTTGAAGTCAGGTTAATAACTTTATCTAAACAAACTAAGCAAATAGTGTTAAAAAGGGTTTCTGAAAACAGAGATGTTTGGTTAACTTGTAGTTTTTGGTCACGATTGTCATGCTCTAGTCGAAAAAGTTGGAATGAATCGACACTAGGAAGTTCCTTCTAGTGGGCAGGACCACGTGCAGAGAGGAAAGTCTTCGACTAGGTGATGTTACTATCTCCGACTAGATTAATTAAATTGGGAACAGCAACTTGAGTTAAGCAAACATCCAGAGTACTTAAAAAAAAATTCATTCGCCCTTCTTTGGTGGACTCGATAAGTCTGTCATAGTAGCAAAAGTAGGAAACTGAACAATGTTAGGAAGTTCCTTCTAGTGGGCAGGACCACGTGCAGAGAGGAGAGACTTCGACTAGATGTGTTTCTTCCTCTGACTTAGTTGAGACGGATCGAATACACCAAAGGCAGTTGAATAAATCTAAGAAAGTGCACTCTACTTAGAATACTTTTCAAAAGAATTGAAGAAATAATCTAAAGTGAAAAAAGTTGGCTTTAAAAATATTTTGACCAAAAAGAACCCGAGCTCCTCGTTTTGACGGCAAAAGTGAGTAACGAGTCGACACTATGAAGTTCCTTCTAGTGGGCAGGACCACGTGTAGAGAGGAGAGACTTCGACTAGGTGATGTTACATTCCTTTCGACCAGTGTAAAGAAAACTGGGTGTTTGGAATGTAGTCGAAAGATTATGAAAACACTACTCAAAAGTAAGAAAATAGAGGTAGAAAGAACCTGAGTCTTTATTGTCCGAATGGTTAGTTACACATAAAACTTGCGTAACTGGTTGATGTTTCAAGAATTCGAGAGAACCTGGACGTCTTCCATGGCCAATCGTACTGACCTTGGCCGAGTAACTTCGACCACTGTGTAAGGACCTTCCCACTTGGGAGAAAGTTTGTTCCGATTAGACTTGGATTGGCAGAGCCTTAATACCAAGTCACCTCAAAGAAGGTCTGCGAGGTTGGACCTACGATCATAGTATCTCTTGAGGCTTGTTGGTAGATTGCTAAGCGGATTAAGGCTGATTTCTCCTTTCTTGAGTAGATTAATGTTATCCGCTCGAAGTTGTTCTGGTTGAGTCGTTGAAAGTTTCGACTCGCGTTGTGATATCTTTAGTTAGGAGGAAGCATGGCCGACTTGAAAACCGTAAAAATGTTGTTTCACCAGAGCCCAACTAGTAGTCATCTGAAGCGCCCATATCTGAGGGTAATTCTTGTACCCAAGCCCCCGAGTGCTTGATGAGCTGGTCGAAGACTCGGGTCTTAATTCCTCTCATTATTTGGCCGTTTGCACGTTCGACTGCTCCATTGCTTTGGGGATGGGTCACAGAAGCATAACATAACTTGGTACCCAACTCGTCGCAAAATTCCTGAAATTTTGCGCTCGAAAATTGCTGAAATTTTGTGCTCGAAAATTGCTTACCATTATCTGTAATTATTCGACTCGGTACTCCAAATCGAGTAATTACGCATCTCATCATGAACCGTTTTGCCGCTTCCGTTGTTATCCCAGTCACAGGTTCGGCTTCAATCCATTTTGTGAACGTGTCAATAGCCACAAAAAGGAACTCGAAACCTCCTGGAGCTTTGGGGAACGGTCCTAGGATATCGAGACCCTGTGTCGCAAAAGGCCAAGATAGAGGTATCGTTTGTAATGCGAGTGGTTGGTGTATTTGCCTACTATGAAATTGGCATTGGACACACTTTTTAACCAACTCTTTAGTATCGTATAGGGTTGTTGGCAAGAAAACCTTGTCGAAAAGCCTTCTGAGCCGGTGTTCTATAGGAAGCATGATTTCCCAGATGCCACGTGTATGTCGTGAAGGAGTGTTAATCCTTCGCTCTGCGGAATGCATCGCATGAGCACCCTTAAGTACCTCGTTTATAAAGGACTCCTTCAACCAAAGTATACATTTTGGCTTTTTGGGATAAGCGATCGCCTCGGGATCGTCTTGGTCTGGAACCCTTCGAAGATACTCATAGATGGGAGCCATCCGGTATCCTCGTATTCTAGAGAGGCCGTCTCAATAGGAGGTGTTTCGGTTCTTCGACCGAGACGGCCTCGAGTTGTTCAAGAAGACTCCTTTTGGTACTACAGATCGGGAAGAAGCTATTCGAGCAAGCGGGTCTGCGAGGAAATTATCCTTCGAGGATGAATTGTGCCTCGAAACCTAAAAATGCTTTTCTAGCTTACGACTCCGATAAATACCAAGACATTGTCGGGTTAGAAACCGGTACTCTTTCCCAACTTGATTCACGACTAGTTGAGAGTCCCTCTCACCGGTAGTCGGCGAATCGAGCGCTTCATGACTCGTATGCCGACTAGCAAACATTAGATGATACGCCACGTTGTTAGTGGCCCGAAAGTTTAATTGTATGGCATACTTTAAGGTCTCTCGGTAGGAGATACCAGACCACCCCAACCCCGAGCCATTTAAAGTAAGTGACCCGTCAAAGTACATAAATCAATCGGTCGTGGGAATAGATCTTTGGGATCTGGACGAGTTCAGATTTGTCTATTCGGTGACAAAATGCGCCAAGATTTGGGATTTAATGGCGTTTGGGACACGAAATGGATGTCGAACTCCCCAAGTTCGACTAACCATTTTGCCATGCGCCCCATTGTTTCCCTATACGGAGGATCGCTCCCAAGGAAACTCAAACAAAACCATGACTATTTTGTGCGCTGAAAATAATGCCGCAGATTTCTCGAAGACATGAGGAGGGCATCTGAAGCTTTTGGACTCGAGGGTAACGCTCCTTAGGCGTGTAAAACTTCACTTATGTAGTAAAGCGGTGGTTATGCGTTTTCACGTTCTCGACCCGATCTTCGCTTCATCGCTGTGGCGTGGCAGCTAGGTAAATTAAGAGCGTTTCTTCTGGTCTTGGAGAGACCAGAATAGGAGCACTCGTAAGGTACCTTTTAACATCCTCAAAGGCAGCGTTTGCCTCTTTCAACCACTCAAAACCTTCGTGTTTCCTTAGAAGCTTAAAGAAAGGTAGTCCCTTTTCTCCTAGTCGTGCAATGAAACGACTTAAAGCCGCCATGCACCCTATGAGTTTCTGGACTTCTTTCCTTGTGGTTGGAGGGTGCATTTGGAGAATGGCCTTTATCTTTTCGGGATTTGCTTCGATTCCTCGTATAGATACTAGGAATCCAAGCAATTTCCCTGAAGAGATTCCGAACACACACTTCTCTGGATTGAGTTTTAAGCGATGTTTTTTGAGGTTGTCGAATGTTTCTTGTAGGTCAGTGATATGATTAAGTCTCTTCATGCTTTTAACGACTAGATCATCAACATAGACCTCTAATTTTTGGCCTAGTTGAGATGAAAAAGTCGATTGCATCAAGCGTTGAAAAGAAGCGCCGGCATTTTTTAGACCAAATGGCATTTTGACATAGCAAAAGATACCAAATAGTGTAATAAATGCGGCCTTTTCTTCATCGTCTAGACACATATTGATCTGGTGGTATCTAGAATATGCATCTAAAAAACTTAACATTTCACAACCTGCAGTAGAATCAACCAACTGATTGATGCGAGGTAAAGGAAAATCATCTTTTGGACAAGCTTTATTAAGATCGAAGAAAGTCTCGCGACATCGCCATTTGCCGTTTGACTTTTCGACCATTACGAGATTAGCCAACCATTACGGGTGGTTGACCTCTCTTATAAAGCCCGCTTTAAGTAGCTTATCAATTCGATTTGATAGCATCTCGTCGATCGAGGGCAAATCTCCTTAACTTTTGTTTTACGGTACTTTGTCGGTAGTAAAGCTAGCTGTCTGTCTCGATCACCTCCTGGGGACTCGGGCATGTCGGATGCTTGCCACACGAAGACATCTGCATTAGCTCGGAGGAAGGTGATGAGGGCGTCTTCCTACTTGGGGTCGGAAGTATCCCGTGCGAACGATCTTCGAGGGCTCCTGCATCCAGAGGAACCTCTTTGATCTTGTCGTTCGGCTTTGGTGCGACTTTTAGGCTTCGACTTGTCTGGTCGAAGGTGACTTTCTTCTCGAGTTGGTAGTTGTCCAACCATCTCGAGGATCGGCGATCGCGGTGTCGCCATCTTCTTGTCACAATGAATTGTGATTACTCCTTTGGGACTGGCATCTTAATACATTGATACGTAATGAGTAGCCATTAAGAATTTTGCCAAAGTTGGTCGCCCGATATGGCGTTATATCTTGTGTCGAAATCGACCACATCAAAGGAGATTTTCTCGTCTGAAATTACTTGGTGAACCAAATGTTAAAGGAAGAGAAACTTGGCCAATGGTTTGGTGAAGATCGATGCGATCCCATGGAAAGAGTATCGTCGGTCTTACCTTGGTCTGGTACTTGTATCTCGTCCGGGGCACTCGTAAACAAGATGTTTAACGAGTTGTCACCATCGACCAAAACTTCGATTGACCCGACAATTGTTGATGGTGGGTTCGACCACGATCGGATGCCGACCTTGTCGAGTCGAAGGAATCGGGCAATCACTCTTCTCAAAGGAGATGGTGATTTCCGACCACTTCGGTAATTTATTGACGAGAGGAGGATCTATGGAGTTTACCTCACGTTCAGCAGCTTTAAGCCGTCGCTTTGATTCGTATGCCGATGATCCCCCGTAGATGTGCTCGATGGTATGTTGCGGATCCTGGAACGGCATCTCCTCCTCGTCGTCTGACGACTTATGACCACTCGTTTGTCCTACCTGCTCGAGAGTGGGAAGTGGTCCTTTGCTGTTGTAGTAGTCTTCAAGCTTTCGTTGAAAGACTGGCGATTCTATGAAGGTCATGTCCTTCCTTTTTATGGAAAGGACACCACCTAGACTTATCATTTTTTCGATCGGGGCGCTTACCTTTGCCTCGGTCGGAGTGCGGCTTGGAGGTGCGTGGCTCTTTATCATTTACAGCCAAAACCTCCTTGGAACCGCTGGCTTGGAGTTTTTGACCCTTCTCCTTGTTCTTGGACTTTTTTTGCTTTCTTATCTTTCTTTTTACCAATGTCGCCTGGCTCTCGAGAGGTATTGTCTTCTTGATCGATTGTGTTGTTCCACTCGACCGTCTCAGAGGCCGTCGCATACCGATCAGCCATATCAAAGAGTTCGGTGATAGTGGTAGGAGGATTTAAAGCAATATCTTTTGTTATTCTTCTACTACGGACTCCTTGCTTGAAAGCCCTGATGACAGATGAGTCAGAAACTTCCGGAATTGAATTACAAACCTGACTAAAGCGCTTGATGAATTGGCGCAAGGTCTCGTTGTCGTTCCGTCTCATCCGGTGCAAGTAGTCCTCCTTCCCAGGGCGATTGTAGGTGCCTTAGAAGTTCGCTAGTAGAAGGTCGCAGAGGTGGTCCCGCCAATACAAGACATGTGGCTGTACGGTTAAGGCCCAGTTCAATGACGCACAAGATTAAATCCTTAAAAAGTTACTCAGGTGAGTCTACCATATCCCACAACGTGCTAATTACACCCCTTATCCACAACCGCTCGCCCGAGCGAAAATCATTTTTTTTGTTTAACCAAGACCAATGACATACCCTGTCATGGTACATAAATTTTAACAACATTGGCTAACAACCACGATTCCATATATCATTAATTCAAATCCAACAGTATTTGTACATGTGATAATGAACCGGACGAGGATCTAATAATCCTCATTTTATCTTTTATCTATAATTCTTATTATAAGTAAATATGACGTCATGTGGTCCCTGGGTATACCCCTTAAATTTACAAGGGAGAAGCCTACTAGGTGGTCGTAAGTTCTTCTACGACCACCCCCATAGTCGTAAGTTATTCTACGACTACCTCATAGTCTTGCTACGACTACCTTATGGTCGTAAGTTCTTCTACGATCACTACCCAGTCGTAAGTTATTCTACGACTACCTCATAGTTGTAAGTCTTGCTACGATTACCTTATGGTCGTAAGTTCTTCTACGACTAGGTCACCTCGACCACCTTATGATCAATAAAACCTCAAAGTGAGTGGGTCCAATTGATTAAGGAATCCAAGCGATCAACATCTGTTTGTTATTATGCGAAATAATACCCCATCATCTCTGACAAGTAACTACCAGGCGGCATAAAAGAGTTACCATCCCGATAATTTATAGCGTCGTCAGATTCTTTGGATTGAATGAGGCGTCTCTTCAGCAGGGGAAAACGGCTATTCCTTCACGACTATATAAAGGCAACGGTCAGAGAGGAAAGGAGGGCAATCGAGGCGTACACACACGCTATCGAGGGCTATCAGGAAGACAAGTGTTATCATCTGTAATAGTCTTAGTTTTTCTCCTGATTGTTCAGAATACACTCAATACCATACACACATAGGAGTAGGGTTGTTATTCTCTCCGGAGAAGGCCTGAACCTGTATAAAAATACCCGTGTCAATCTCTTTTCGTGATCCTATTCTAGGAGACCCCCCGAATCAAACAATCTTTACGTAAGATCGGTTCTAAAACACCGACAGAACCCATCGCAACTAAGCTTGACTAAACATCTGTACGATACCCATGTTGGTGATACAAATATGTCCAACTAAAATTATCCATGCCAAATGATTCATAGCATTTAAATATTCAATAGAGGCATAATGACAACAGGGGCACTACTACAAAAATACTAATACTGGACGCCCAATCACAGACGGTTCATCGAAACCATCTGTGTTAAAAACAATCTCAGACGGTTTTTGTTTACCGACCGTTTGTGTTATCTTCCGCGCTAAAAATAAATGCAGTGAAGAGGTCATATCACGAGCGGTTCATGTTTAAAACATACGTGAAGTATCACGACGCAGTCTTGACAAAAACCGCTCGTGATATTACTACATATCACGGCGATTTTTCGTAACCATCTGTGATACTTCATAGATGGTTTTAAGCATGAACTGTCTGTGATATTACTACATATCATAGACGGTTTTTTGTCATAACCGTCTGTGATATTTCACAGACGGTTTTAAACATGAACCGTTTGTGATATTACTACATATCACAGACGGTTTTTGTTGAAAACTGTCCGTGATAATTAACTCATCATGATGATACATAGCTCCCCAACAGAGTCTTCTTAATCTCCATCTCTGGCGCTACGGTAACTGCGGCAGATCTCCAAGCCCGGTGAGTCCATCGCCACTCCGTGCCCGGTTTGAGTATCGCCTCACCTCACTGAGCCCGCTCGTGTGTGGTCCATTTCAGCTATTGTCGCCGAGGAGCTTGCCGCTGTTGCCTCTGTTCACCGATCGATGACCAGCCGCCTTGGACCTTCCCCGACTTCATTGACACCTTCCTCGTGATCGAGGTGAGCTACTGGAGCATAAGCATCCTTTAATTTGAGTAGTTTCAAGCGTTTACGCCGAAATCGCTAGTGAAGCCCATGGTGCCGCCACGGGACATCACTGTAGGTTTGCCTCAGGCGACCTTAGGGCCCCGAGCCATGACTATTAGCAATGCGATGTCACCCTAAGCCCAATTTGAGCTTCAAATCCTACTGTTTTTAATCATTTAGTTAATAAACTAACGAGTCTATGACATGTGAGACTGCCATAGATTTTATAAATAAAATCATGAAATAAAAAATGAGTCACTGACAAGTAGGGCCCACATGTAAGTTAATAAAATCCGAAAAAATCTAAAAATAAAAAAATCGTAATTAAGCCTCAGAAAATACGCTTTCGAAGTCACCATTTTATCTATTTCCAGGGTTTTCAATACGAACCGTGTGATAGACCGAAGCTAGATGTACGTTGAGAACCATGTGAGTGAAGAGTACATTAATGGCGTGTCTGCTTTTACAAGAGCTGCCGAGGAGGATATGTTCAATAAGGGGGTGGAATATATGTACTGTCCATGCATTGACTGCGAGAATCTGAAGATGTTTAACAACCGAGCGCAGATCGAAGCACACTTGATTCGAAGGGGTTTCAAAAAGGGTTATACATGTTGGACCAGTCACGGTGAAGAGCATATTACGAAGTCAACGATATGCATATTATCTGAAGTCAACGATATGCCACGGATGATGTTGATTGTGGTTCCGGTCGGATAAAGGCCGCACGATGACAATCTAGATCGAGATGCTTAGCGATGCGAAGGAAGCGTGATGAGAGAGTATGTTCAATTCTGGGGCTTGATGGAGCACTCGGAGAAACCTTTGTTCCCGGGCTGCAAGCCGGAATACACAAGGTTGTCATCCATGCTTAAATAGCTGAAATTGAAGGCAAGCAACGGTTGGTTCGATAAGAGTTTCACGGGGCTGTTAGTTCTCTTAGCGGACATGCTTCCGGAGGAAAACAAGTTGCCCAAAACCACGTACAAAGCCAAGAAGGTTCTTTGTCCATTGGGAATGGAAGTAGAAAGAATACATGCATGTCCGAACATTGTATCCTCTACCGTGAACGAGTATACAAACATGCATGTATGTCAGTGCAACGCATCCCGATACAAGCGTAGAATCAATCGGATGACGACGAGGGATCGAGGTGAAGAAAGGACCTTCGCTAAGGTGGCGTGGTATCTTCTGTAATTCCCCGTTTGAAGCGGTTTTTACGTACCCAAAGAATGCAAAACTGCTATATTGGCACTCAAAGGGCGTAAGAATGACGGAAAGCTAAGCCACCTGCTGATTCCGCCGGTGGAGAAACATCGATAGGAGGTTTGCGAGACTTGGTCGTAAGCGAGGAATATAAGGTTTGGATTGAGTACAGATGGAATGAATCCTTTCGGTAATATGAGCGTGACATAGCACTTGGCCGTGGCGCTCTGTATCTACAACCTTCCTCCTTGGTTGTGTATGAAGCGAAAGTATATTTTGTTGTCGATACTTATCCAAGGGCGAAGCAACTCGTGAATGATATTGATGTGTACCTAGCACCATTGATGGAAGATCTAAAAATCCGTGGATTGAAGAGTGCAACAGTATGGGATGCGTACAAGCGAGAGAACTTCACTTTCGTTCCTTGTTGTTACGCACCATAAATGATTATCCTGCCCTTGCTAATCTGTCGGGCCAGATTACAAAAGGGGCCAAAGCCTGTACTCATTGCTTAAATGATACCGAGAGTGTGTAGCTGAATCACTCGCGCAAAACCGTGTACATGCGTCATCGTAGGTTCCCTCGGAGGGCTCACCCATACCGTAGGATGAAGAAACAATTTGACAGAGAGAAGGAGGACAGTTTAGCTCCAAGGTATTTAAGCGGAAAAGAGGTCTATGATATGGTTAATGATTTAGATGTTGTGCTCGGAAAGGGATGTAAATCGAGGACCCGTAAGAAGAACATGTGGAAGAAGAGACCAATATTTTAGGACTTACCTTATTGGAAGCACCTAGAAGCTCGCCACTGCATCGACGTCATGCACGTAGAGAAGAATGTATGTGACAGCTTGATTGGTCTCTTACTGAACATTCGTGACAAAACAAAGGATGTTGTCAGCATGCGGCTTGACTTGGTTGATATGGACATCGGACTGAGTTAGCACCAACAAAGACCGATAAAGGACGAATGTACCTTCCCCGCTTGTTACACTCTGTCCAAGGCGAGAGAACCGAAGCTGTGCGGTGCTTGCATGGTGTGAAAGTTACGTCGGTTACTCGCCAACATGAAGAAACTTGTTTCGATGGAAGATTTGAAGTTAATTGGCATGAAGTCTCATGATTGTCATGTGTTGATGACACAAATGCTCCTGTTGCAATTAGAAGTATTTTACCAATCAAGGTCAGAGACAATCATGAGGCGTGTTATTTATTTAACACAATTGCTCGAGAAGGTCATCGATCGAAGGACTAGATGCTCTGCGGAGGCGGTGGTGGCGACTCTATGTGATCTTGAGATGTATTTCCCTCTGTTGTTTTTGATATTATGGTCCATCTCATTATTCATATTGTGAGGAGATAAAGATGTGCGGGCCGTGTTCCTCGTAGCATGTACCCATTCGAGAGGTTCATGGGAATTCTCAAGTCCTATGTACGGAATTGATCTCGGCGAGGGCAACATCGTCGAAGGTTATGCAACCGAAGAGGTCATTGAGTTCTGCGTCGATTACATGACTTCGAGTTGAATCGATAGGTGTGCCTCGATCTCGCCATGAGGAGGCTCGAGGTATCGAGACCATCGGAAGAAAGCAATCACTCGGATATGGATCGTATGCTTAAGCCCATTTCACGGTCTTACAACACATGATTGAAGTGTCCCGTATATCGACCGGCTGGGGCGTGCTTGACAATGAATCCGGTGCGGCGGATGTTTGGATCACGAGACAACATAATGAGCGGTTCAACCAATGGTTGAAGGAGCAACTTGCTAGGAGCTCGTCAAGTGATATCTTGATATGGTTGGCAAAAGGGCCAACATTTCTGGTTGTGACATGGCGAGGATACAACATAAATGGGTACACATTCTATCTGCAGCTCGGGATATAAAAAGCACTAACGAGCATTGGTGTCGCATAGATGCATTGAGACCGATGGGTGAGGAGCTCCTACTATGGGAAAATAGAGGAGATATGGGAGCTCGACTCGTGCTTTTCAAGATCCCCTATTTGGTGCCGTTGGGTCCATCTCCCACGGTGAAGGTCGACAAGTGCAGGCGTCACTACCGTGGACCTCGAACATGTCGGATACAAAGACGAACCATTCGTACTGGCTAACCAAGTTGTTCAAGTCTTCTATGTTACCGACCCGGTAAATAAGAAGCACCATGTAGTTCTTCATGGAAAAATGAGGATTGTCGGAGTTGAGAATGTAGTGGACGAGGAAGAATACAATCAATTTGACGAGTTGCCTCCTTTCGGAAACGGCATAAGGGTCGAGGGAGAAGAACGTGATGAAACTAGCTACATACGCGTTGATCATCATGAAGGGCTAATTTTTAAAGATTAATTGAACAATGTGTGTGTGTGTATATATATATATGTACGTTTTGATGAATGGTTAATTTTAGTTCATTTGAGTTAATTAATTGATTTGTACTGTGAAATGGATGTGATTGTTTCTCAAATGAATGTGAATTGGATGTATATACATGTACTTGTTGTCTTTTCTGCTTGTTTCAGAGGGCATGGCTAGCATTTCCTAAGGCTAGCCCATAAACAGATCTAGATTAACCAATACAAAATAATATCACAGACGGTTCCTTGGTAAAAACCGTCTGTGATACAGTATATCATAGATGGTTGTTAATTAGAACCGTCTGTGATACATCACATATCACATACGGTTCTACTTTAGAATTGTTTGTGATATTTTGTATCACAGATGGTTCTAATTTAGAACCGTCTGTGATGTCCATCCCTATTTACATTCGGACTCTAGGGTTTGACGCGCCCGCCACTCAAACGATTAAGTTTCTCAACTCCTCGCTCCCTCCTCCCCCGAGCCCGTCGCCGCCGTCCTCGACGTCGCCTCCTCGAGCCCGACGCGACTCCTCCCCTGATCCCGTCGACCCCGCCTCCTCCTCCAGCCCGGCACGCCTCCCCCCGAGCCCACCGCGCCTCCTCCTACAGCCCGCCGCCTCCTCCCCTCACCCAAGGCCAGCGCACCTCCCCTTCGATGCCGCCTCTTTGCTCGTCTTGCTCTCTGCTCGTCCTTCTCCTCGACGCCCAAAGGTAACCAATCTGGGAGTTGCCGAGCCAAGCCCCTTTCCTAACTATTTCTATCAATAATCTGTCATGGTCCCTCATGATAATTGTACTTGTTTTAGGAATTTTTATTTGTTCTAGTCAGTTATTCATATGGTATTTGTTTTGATACTGCTATTGGAATATATTGCAATGTGGTATGGTGGGCTTGAGATAAATGCTCTGTGATGATAATAGTCTTGTACTGAAATTGTTTTGATAATCGGGTTTGAACTTGAGCTCTAATTGGAATGCTTACTCTACATCTGATAGCAATATGAAAATGTTAAATCTTAGCTTTATACTGATTTCATTTGTTCACATGATGTTCTATTTCTTGTGAAGATGTCTTTTGCTCATTCTTCGTCATCGCCGCCTCATGTGTCTGATGATGCACCATCCTCCGAAATAATATCCAACCGCGGTAGAAGAAGAGGAATATCGAAAAGGCCTGGAGGCCGATTTACCATCACGGAGGTCGATCAGTGTGGGACCCCTATCAATCCTCGCCGAGCAGCGTCCGCATTCCAGAGAACGGTCGAAATAGTTGCAAGGGAACGGGTCAGCGTCACCTACGATTCGTGGAAGGAGGTGCCCGAACAACTGAAAATTGCTCTGCTGACGGATGTTCTCAAATCGTTCGAGATCCCGGCAGAACACCTGGACTCCGTTAAACGACACGCGTTGCTACAGGTGTGCAAAGCATGGAAGAACTTCAAGAGCATGCTTGTCAAGAACTACGTGGAGAAGGATCTGAGGCTCTTCCACAAGTATCCATTCTTGGAAGAGTCCTGGGCCGAGTTTGTGGCGAAGAAGATGACAGATGAATTTAGGAGTGAAAGTCACGGTGCACACGGCCCTCGGGCAAAAACAAGCACCCTTACAGACTCGGCACCACTAGGTATGCGGGTAAAATCCCGATATGGAGAGATCGGGACCGGCGGGCAAAATTTGTTGAATGTCTCCCGCCATTTTCGAGATCATTGATGTGCTTGCGCCGACAAAGTGGTTATTTGGGAGGTTACGTCTTTGGGCCTCTGAAGTCTCCTTTCCAAACCCACAGACCGGGAAGTGTCAGCGCTACCGTAAGAGATCGAACTACCTTGTTTGTAATTACTCCATAACTTCGTAGGAAGTGAAATGACATGTCGGGCTATTGCAGGTAACGCTGAGTGCACAATCTTCCCAAGGCTCATTTCAGGCAGACAGGGAGAAAGATATACTCTTCCTGGCCCTAGGAAACAATGAGCTTTCGGGTCGCATGAGAGGCACTGGTGTTTATGTTACATGGCAAAAATGGTTCCAAGCGGACTCCTGATCGTACCGTAGTAGGAAGAGAGCCAAAGCCGAGCGCGATGCAAAGCTACGAGAGGAGATTCGTCAATCCCTCGAGATGAGCTCCTTGAATCCATCGAGATGAGATCCTTGAATCCATCGGAGGTGAGATCGAGCTGCTTGACAACGGCAGATGGAGACCTTTGAGGAAAGGATTAGGAATTGCAACTCCCAAATCAGTTGTAAGCCCCTGCCCCTACTGTGCTAGCCAGCCCCCCCAAACTTCCGAGTAGCTGCGCATCCAACCCTAACCCTACCCCAATAGGTGGCAGATTTCCGTCGATGACATCCGGTAATAATTATTATCTACGGAATGCTCGATCCATTGATAGGCTGTTGGAGTAGCTAATTTTGTATCGTTATGTAGGTGGCTATGAAGTGCAAGCTCCAAGTGAGATATGCCTCTGTTGCCCTAGATCTTTGCTTGGGGCAGTGTATCCATCCGATCTTTGAGGCTTTGGTGCAGTGCAACAATTACTCTGGTTTCGCAAAAGTGAATGTGGACGGTGTTTGTGCCAATTTTGGGGCCGCCCCGCTGCATATTCCCCCAAACGACGAGGTCATGACTCTAGGGCAAGCCGTTGGAACATTCATCCAGTGGCCCAAGGTGGACATCTGCATGTAGCTACCTGCTCCGGTGTCAACTTCACGGGAATGTCCTGGAACGGTATCAAGTCCACGGGAACTGGCTGCACCAAAGCTACCTGCACTGACACGGCAAGGGCCCGGTGCATCACATGCATCTATACCTCGTGCTCAGTCGACTCTTGTGAATTTGACCTATACAAAGCAAGGCAACAAGGGCAAATCGAAGACGGTCGACTCCTGTCCTGATATCCCCTTCTTGCGTTGGCCCGGAAATTCGTGCTAGACGAGCCATTGGTCGAGAGGTTAGACAGCCCTACCCTAGGATCGGCTTACACGGCATTGCATACATGGTACATGGAACAGTCCAACAAGCCGGCTGATCAGCGACACTCGGGTGTCACTGTCAAGTTCAAGAAGGATCATTTTAACCACGAGCATCAAGACTGTGTCTTCACGGTGACCTTCGATGACTTGTTCTGTCTCTTCAACCTCGACGAGCTCGATGTCTCACTCATACGATCTTTGGACCTTTGTAAGTGTGTACAATCACGGTCAATGTTAGTGTAATACTAATAAATGTTATATATAACTCCTTGCTTTTGTATATAGATACATGATGTATGAAGCGAAGAAGGAAATCACCGGTAGGTTTCCTCGACCCACACGTGGTCTTGAGCAAAGCATCAAGCGAATGCAAGATTAAATCGAGGATTACGTTATAGAGTTTTTAAGGCTCGCCGCAACTTCGGTATACATACTTTTGCCGTACATCCGAGGAGTAAGTGTTGCACTCTGGCTATACTTGTTGATTTGTACTTTATAAGCAACACGAACTTAGGTTTAATGACCATCTTGACATACATGTAGCTTCCTTTGGATTCTAATTGTAATTATACCAAAGCGAAATGGGTAATATACCTAGATTCCCTAAAGAGGTCCAATCACAACTTCACAGTTATCCGGAATTTAATCAATAGGTAAACATATTTCCTCCATAGAAACTCTATTGTAGTCTTTCCTTCCTTTGCAATGGCTAAGGCTAACTTCTTGGAGTCACGTAGGGTGTTCGACGTGTTAAATGCTACAAGAGGGTATTGCAGGGGAAGGTTGCTGCATCACGATCTAACTTTCGGTACTCATAGCTAGTACACATTAATCTGTATAACACTTCGTAGTAATGCCTCTCGAACTAACCAATTCTATTTTTGCGGTGCCACCGGGTGAAGTCGGGCATAGCGTCTGTGGATACTATGTTTGCCACAACATGGAACTACTCATCGGTTCGCGATCACCAATGATCCTCGGGTTTGTCAATCTTGCAACAATTATTTCATATATACTTACCAATTTATATAAGCACGAATTTAATCTTCCTATCGACGAGTTGCGACCATCGACAAAGCTGCGTTGGAGCAGAGCGAGCTCATGAGAGTTCGATCACGCCTTGCGTCATTCTGAAACAGATCGGTCATAGATCGGATGGGAGTCTCCTTGTGTAGATTGAACTTGATTGGGATAAATTGAACTTAATGGTACATGTGTGTAAAATGTACATTAATGGTTAATTTTAGTTAATTGATTTGTGAATTGGATGTGCTTGTTTACGAAATGAATGCTGAATTTGATGTGCTTATACGAAATGAATCACGAATTGGATGTGCTTGTTTGAGAGGGCATGGCTAGCATTTCTTGAGGCTAGCCAATAAGCGTAAATAGATTTAGCAATGCAAAAGAATATCATAGATGGTTTGTAGATGAAGCGAAATCAGTGATACTTGACTACCACAAATGGTTTATAGATGAAAGCAAATGCGTGATAGTAGAAAATCCGAGCGATGCAGTAGATGAAACGTCTGTGAGATCCTGAGCAGTTTTGAGTTAATAACCGTCTGTGATATTATGTATTACAGACGGTTCGAAAACCGTCTGTGATGACCTCATGCATTACTGACCCATAAACTTAGACGGCTCATAAAACCGTATGTGATGGCGTTTTTGAACCGTCTGTGAAGGCCTTTTCTGTAGTAGTGGGGATAGCTAATCCCAAAACAATTTATATAAAGATAGCACGCAATTGATATAAAACGATATACTTTTGAAATCATAGGTTCAATATGATCGAAGGAATACAACTTGCCTTGGCTTTGACTCTGCTCAGTAACCACACTTGGATCTTTGAAGTTGACTTCTGCTCCTGCTCCGTGAAATAGATCATTTAACGAAAAAGAAAACAAGAGGCGAAGCACAAATAAATTCAAAAGAAATTCAAAAAATTCCAAAAATAGCAAAACTAACTCTAAATGAAATAGCTCAATTTTAGATGAATTTAGGAATTTGAATGGACTGAATCAGAGTTCGTATGAAAGGGAACGAACTCTCGGAAGATTGGAATTCACATGAAATGATGAAATCAGGATTTATGGATTTACTGGAATTATTTTTCCGAAGGAAAAACAATTAATTGCATCAGCTGATGTCAGCAAAGGAATTTTGGCTGGAAAGAAAAAGAAATAGAAAATTAAACTGACAGGTGGGACCAAGGTGTAAGTGACAGAGAGAGATAGAGAAATTTACATGTGGGTCCCACATTGCATAGACTAGGATCATGGTGGACTGGGTCTTTGAATTTGGCTCTAGGTCTGCCACATGGGATGGACACACGGGCGCTGACAGGATGCCACATGGACAAGAACAGAGGAGGTGGATGATGACATGGAGGGTGAGGTGGCAAGGAGAGAGTAACTAAGAAAGAGCGAAGAACAGAGAGATGGCCGGCGGCTTGAGCTTGTCATCGACGGCGATGGTCAACAAAGGAACTCCGACAAAGTGGAAAAATGAGACCGCGAGAACAACACCAGGACTCCATGCGACGACACACATTGCTACATGCGTGCAAAGCGTGGAAGAACTTCAAGAGCATGCTTGTCAAGAACTACGCGGAGAAAGATCTAAGGCCCTTTCACAAGTATCCATTCTTGGAAGAGTACTGGGAAGACTTTGTGGCGAAGAAGATGACAGATGATTTTAGGAGTGAAAGTCTGATTGCACAGGGCCCTCGAGTAAAAAACACGCACCCACGGACTCGGCCTTTGTTGGGTATCGGGTAAATCTGCAATAGAGGGATTAGGACCAGCAGACAAACCGTTCGAATGCCTTCCCACCATTTGTCGGATCCCTGATGAGTGCACCCGAAACTGGCTAAGAGTGAGGTTATCTACCTTGTCTTTGGGGGCCATCTCCTTTTCAAACCCCGCAGACGAGGAAGTGTCCCAACGCCTGGTAAGGTATCGAACTACCTATAGTTTGTAATTACTTCATAACTTCATAGGAAGTGAAACGACATGTTAGGCTATTACAGGAAACACTGAGTGCACAATCTTCCCAAGGCTCATTCCAGGCAGTCAGGGAGAGAGATATACTCTCCGTGGCCCTGGGAAACAATGAGCACCCGGGTCGCACGAGAGGTCTTGGTCTTTATGTTCCATGGAAACATGGATTCCCAGATGACTCCGAAGCGTATCGAAGTAGGAAGAGAGCCAAAGCCGAGCGCGATGCAAAGCTACGAGAGGAGATTCGTGAATCTCTCAGAGATGAGATCACTGAATCCATCCGGTGTCGGGGCTTTGGTGCACGGTGTAAATCCAACGCCAGGTTTCGCAAAAGTGAATGTGGATGGTGTTTATGCCAATTTTGTGGTTGTCCCACTGCAGATTCCCCCAGACGACGAGGTCATGACTCTAGGGCAAGCCATTAGAACATTCATCCAGTGGCCCAAGAGGGACATCTATCTGGAGCTACCTGTTCCGGTGTCAACTTCACGGGAATATCCTACAACGGTGTCAAGTCCACGTGAGCTACCTGCACCGGAGCAGCAAGGGCTCGGTGCATCAGATGCATCTACACCTCGTGTCAGTCGACTCTCGTGAAGTCGACCTCTAAAAAGCGAGGCAGCAAGAGCAAATCGAAGATGGTTTACTGCTGTTCTGATATCCCCTTCTTGCCATTGGCCCAGAAATTCGTTCTAGGCCAGCCGTTGGTCGAGACGGTAGAGCCCGACTGTACCCTAGGATTCTCTTGCACGAGATTGCATACATGGTACATGGAACACGCCAAGAAGACGGATGGACAACGACGCTCGGGTGTCAACGTCAAGTTCAAGAAGGATCATCTTAACCACGTGGTTCAAGACTGTGTCTTCACAGTGACCTTCGAGGACTTGTTCTTTCTCTTCAACCTCGACGCCCTCGACGCCTCTCTCATGCGATGTCGGACATTGTAAGTGTGTACAATCACGATCAATGTTCGTGTACTACCGATAAATGTGTTATATATAACTCCTTGATTTTGTGTGTGTGTGTGTACACACACACATGATTTCTAAAGCCGAATTAAGGAATTCACCAGTAGGTTTCCTCGACCCACACTTGGTCTCCTTGCGAACCATCAAGGAGAATGCAAAATTCATCGAGGATTACATGATAGAGTCATTGCTGGCTCACTACGACAAGGTATTCATACATTTGCCCTACAACCAGGAGTAAGTGCTGCACTAGTGGCTATACTTGTTGATTTGTACTTTATAAGCAACACGAACTTAGGTTTAATGACCATGGTAACATACCTGTATAGGTTCCACTAGATTCTAATTGTAATTATACCAAAATGGAACAGAGTAATATACCTAGATTCCCTAAAGAGGGCCGCACACGACTTCATAATTGTCCAATAACTGATCGATGGGTAAACACATTTCCTCCATAGATAACTCTATTGTAGTCTTTTCTTCCTTTGTAATGGCTAATGCTAACTTCTTGGAGTCACGTAGGTCGTTCGCCGTGTACTTTGCTAAAGGAGGGAACTGCAAGGGAATGATTCTGCGATACGATCTAAATTTCCTAGTATTCACTACTACACATTAATCCTATATAACACTTCGTAGTAACACCTCTCGAACTAACAAATTCTATTTTTGCAGTGTCACTAGCATCCGTCAGCCTGCAACATCTGTAGATACTTTGTTTGCAACAACATGGAACTACTCGTTGGTTCCACGATGACCAATGATCCTTAGGTTTGTCAATCTTGCAATAATTATTTCGTACTTATCAATTTATATATGCACGAATTTAATCTTCCTAGCGACATGTTGCGAGCATCGATACAACTGCGTTGGAACAGGGCATGCTCATAAACATTTGAGGACAATTTGCAGCATTCTTGAACCGTGAGGTCATAAATCTAGATGGGAAGTTCCACAATGTAGATTGAACTTAATTGTATATGTGTGTAAATGTACATGAATGGTTAATTTTAGTTAATTGATTTGTGAATTGGATGTGCTTGTTTCTGAAATGAATGTGAATTGGATCATGTGCTTGTTTCTGAAATGAATGTGAATTGGATGTATACATGTACTTGTTGTGTTTCAGCTTGTTTCAGAGGGCATGGCTAGCATTTCCTGAGGCTAGCCAATAAACAGAAATAGATTTAGCAATACAAAAGAATATCACAGATAGTTCCTTAGAATATACCGTCTGTGATACATCAGCTATCACAGACGGTTTAATCTACAAACAGTATGTGATAGTGAACTATCACAAACGATTTCATCTACAAACCGTCTGTGATAGTCTGCATCACAGACGGTTCAAAAACCGTCTGTGATAACCTCATGTCATTACTGACCCATAAACTCAGACGGCTCATGAAACCGTCTGTGATGACGTTTTTGAACCGTTTGTGAAGACCTTTTCTGTAGTAGTGCTTGCTTCTGCGGACACTTGTTAGCATAATGACTTGTCTCATGGTAGTTGAAGTATGTAATTCCTGTGGCATGAGTGGTGTTCTTCTATGATGGCTCTGCTGCTGGTATTATTGTCTTGATTAGAATAGCTTCTGGAATGCGGTCCGGGGTGACTACCAGGCGTCATTGTGGGCATTTAGTGGCAAAATGTCCCATATCATGACAACTGAAGCATTATATTCCTACCTTTAATATCTTATTCTTTCAAGGTTGGCCACCATTTGTGTCGTTGAATAACTGCACCAGTGGACGTAGTGCTTATCCTGGAGTCATGAGTGTGATTAATGTTGGTGCTTGGTTGATCCAGTTCATCATGTTGACTAGGGCTTCAGCAGTCTGATTATGTCGATTCATCACTTGATTCATATTCTGCATCATCATGTTCATGAGTTGAGTTGAGCTGCTAGAAATTGTCCCATGTTTGGATCTGCAACTCCAGGTATTGGTGACTGTCCACTAGCATTGACATTGATATTGGCATCATCTGACTGGGTACGACTTGATGTGTTGCGAGTGTCAACCATCTGCGATGATTCTCCACAGGTTTAATAGGTAAGATAGAAAAGCAATGTAGACGAAAGGGAATAGCACAATAGATGAGATAGAATAAGATGGAGAAGATAGAAACAACTTAATTAGGGGAAACTAGATTATACTCAAGGACAAAGGACAAAGAAGACATAGTTGGAACACTATAAAAGAACGAATAAACTCTTCAAATTAAAGCCTTAGTGTGACTGCAATATAATGCTTGATACCAAAACTACAGCTCTCACTTACACACAACCCAAATAAAACCTATGCAACAATGATCTAACAACACTACTAAAGACTCTAATCTGGCGGCACCTACTATGGACTAGAGAACAAAGACTCTTCAAAAACAACTAGAACAAAGCGACGGAGATACTCTTGATGATTCCCGGTGATTTGACTTCTTTCTTCTAGACTAGAGAAATTAATGAGACAAGAAAGTCAATTTAAAATCCTAAAACAAAATTCAGCAAAGACAAGGAACAAGATTCCTAAAACAAGATGGGAATAGAATAGACTAGGATAAGAATAGAACAGACTGAGATGAGAATGAATAGAATAGATGAGAAAAGAACAACTACTCAAGTTAAATTAAGTTGATTTGATTTAGAAAATAAATTTTGAAGCTTTTGACTAAAACGACCATGCTAACAAAGGTTGCGTTTTACAGACGATATGGCTATGATACCACTTGTGTATTCTGAACTAGTCCCGGATTAGTAGCTAGCTCACACAGGAAACAGTGATGAAATACCATCCACTTATTTGATTTAACTAAAAATATCTCAAGATAACAAATAGTAATAATAACTGGATCTTATGGTCAATGTTTACTTAATTTGCCACACAAGGCTAAAGAAAAAAAATAAATTCTTGCAGCGGAACGGGAAAACTTGGAAAGACCAATCAACATGCCCACAGGCAATCGAGTAGAGAACACATCCTAATCTGTGAAGCCTTCATGGTACTCCTTCTCAAAGAACTCTTGAGCAGCTTGATATTCTTCAACTGAGTAGTAGAATTTGAAGTCGTGAGCACATAAAGTACTCAGCAAGTCATAGAAAAATAGTATGTAATTAATATTCATGCAAGGCTTGAACAAAGGTTAGCTGTATGGTTCTTTTACAAAAAGCAGTATTGACCAGTGTTGTAAAAAATGGAATACAGTTATCGAACGGATAGGGTACCGCCAAGCGAATAATCAGAATACGGATGATTAATTGGAATTATGCGGATAATTTGGCGTTCTCACACATTTGATGATAATACTAGTTTCAGAGATATTTGAACACATTATATTATCAAAACTATCAAAGAAACTTGTACCACCCTTTAATTGTATATGATAACTTCATTACTAACTCAAAAGATAACAAGATTGATTGACGGACTATTATAGTTCTGCACCAAAGTATGAATTGCAACAAGTTTAGGTAATAGCATTGTTGTAAAAATCGGTCGTGACGGTCGATTAGTCGGCCGTTTAATTGGATTATCTTGAGGCGATTATCTGAAGCGGTGACTAATAGGATATCTGGACGATTTGGCATTATAGCGTTAAGCGTGCTCGATTCATGTATACGTGGCGGTTTTCCCGCCGACTCCGATTAAACGGCCGACTAATCGGCCGTCACGACCGATTTTTACAACACTGGTATTGACGATAAATACAGTAAATAGATTGAAATGCGTAGTTGAATGGAATAATAAATAAATAAACAATTGCTTTGAAATAACCAATGAACTTCCCATTCACTTTCCAAGACAAACAACCAAGTGAATTACCCATTCACCGACGAACATTATATTCATCAAGTGAACTTCCCATTCACACTGACATATTTTATGAAGAAACTCTACCTCTTGTGTGAAATCCTCGGACACGTCCATAACCGCAGACACGGCTATTCGAATAGTTTTAACACTCTACAGAGGTTGTATAGCTTTACACACAAGAGATAAATCAACTTATAATGTCCATCTGACACACTTCTGTAGGTGTGCGACTAAGTGATTATCACAAGGCCTTTACGATACCATGCTCTAACACTAGCCCGCTCGATGAGCTTAACCCCAAGTCATGGACGTAATTTACCATCGACCTGAAGCTCATCGTTGTGGGGGAACAACTTGCTCGAACATGGAATTGATACCATAGACCGAAGCAAGCCCCCAACAGACATGGACTTGATACCATAGTCTGCACAACCCTAAAACGGCCTGTGGGCATAATGCATAGAACATGATAAATTAGTTGGCCAGGTTCCGCCCATACAAGACATATGGTTGTACGGTTAACGCCCAGTTCAATGACGTATAAGATTAAGTCCTTGACAAGTTACCCAGGCAAGTCTACCACATCCCACAATGTGCTAATTGCACCCCTTATCCACAACCGCTCGCTCGAGCGAAAATTATTATTATTGTTTAACCAAGACCAATGACATGCCCTATTATGGTACACAAATTTTAACAATAGTGGCTAACCACCACGATTCCATATATCATTAAGTCAAATCCAACAGTATTTGTACATGTGATAATGAACCCATCACAACTAAGCTTGACTAAGCATCTGTACGATACCCATGTTGGTGATACAAATATGTCCAACTAAAATTATCCATGCTAGGGTGACAAATGATTCATGGCATTCAAATATTCAATGGAGGCATAATGATAACAGACGATAGCTAATCCTAAAACAATTTGTATAAAGATAGCATGCAATTGATATAAAATAATATACTTTTGAAATCATAGGTTCAATATGATCAAAGGACTACGACTTGCCTTGGCTTTGACTCTACTCAGTTACCACACTTGGATCTTCGAAGTTGACTTCTGCTCCTACTCTGCGAAACAGGTCGTCTAACGAAAGAGAAAACAACATGCGAAGCATAAATAAATTCAAATAAAATCCAAAAATAGTAAAACCAACTATAAAAGAAATAGATCAATTTTAGATGAATTTAGGAATTTAAATGGACTGAATCAGAGTTCGTAGGAAAGAGAACGGACTCTCGAAAGATTGGAATTCACATGAAATGATGAAAATCAGGATTTATGGATTTACTGGAATTATGTTTCTGAAGGAAAAACAATTAATTGCATCAGCTGATGTCAGCAAAGGAATTTCGGTTGGAAAGAAAAAGAAAAGAAAATTGAACTAACAGGTGGGACCAAGGTGTAAGTGATAGAGAGAGATAGAGAACTTTACACACTACAACAAAAAGGCTAATACTGGACGCCTCATCACAAACGGTTGCCTAAAACCATCTGTATTACATGCAATCACAGACGGTTTTGGTTTTGCTACCGTCTATTTTACTGGCTGCGCTAAAAATCGTCTGTGAAGATGTAATATCACAGACGGTTCATGTTGAAAACCGCCTGTGAAGTATCACGGACGGTTCTGAACAAGAACCGTCTGTGATATTACTAAGTATCACAGACGGTTTCAACAAACAACCGTCTGTGATGCTTCACAGACAATTTTAATAATGAACCATCTGTGATATGAGACCATATCATGGACGGTTTCATTGTGGAACCGTCTATGATAAGTATCACTGACAGTTCCATAATTGAACCGGCTATGATAAGTCTCTTTATTAGTAGGAGCCCGCTAGGGTTTGCGCTCTAACTTCGTCCTCCCTCCCCACCGAAAGTGACCCGTCGACGCCGCCATGCATTCTTCCGTCGTAAGCCAGTTGTGACCTACGGTTCACTAAACAAGACACTCGTACAATAAGAGTGTCTTTTTGATGTCACCGTCGTGCCACGACCACTGGTGACTTCTTGCGCCTTCCCTCTTCCTCCTTCGGCTACCTCTCCACCGTGATGTCGAGGTAAGACAGATATATCACCAA
The DNA here is from genome assembly GCA_036346405.1 of Phyllostachys edulis. Classification (NCBI taxonomy): domain Eukaryota; kingdom Viridiplantae; phylum Streptophyta; class Magnoliopsida; order Poales; family Poaceae; genus Phyllostachys; species Phyllostachys edulis. Next base: position 40,543,018 of record CM070558.1, on the reverse strand, counting down.
TTGGTTTGTCTTTGTTGGTATTCATGTGAACTGAGCTCCTCCTCCTCTCTGCTTGACTCCGCACCTCCGGATCAAGTTCCCTCCTCCCTGCGCCGCTGTATCAAGCTCCCAGTCCTCCCTCGCTGCGTCACCGGCCCTAGCTCCTCCTCCCTACACCGCAGCTCCAGCTCCTCCTCCCTCTCGCCGTCGGCTCGCTGCGCCACCTCGGACCTCCCTCGCGCCTCCAACCTCTTCGGCTCTAGCTCCCACTAATGCGTAAGTCCCCTTCATGTCTTCTTGATGTTGTTTGGTTGTTGGTTGATGTTGATGGCAGAGAAGTACTGTAAATGTGTAATACATAGATGTAGAGAGAAGTAGAGAAATCATAAATATAAATGAATGCAATGATCATGCAAATGCTTGTTGGCTAGTGGCACCTTGCTAGTTGTTGAACTGCTCAATGATGTTAATAGTCTTATGCTGAAATTGAATTGATAATTAGTTCATATTAATAGTCCCCTTGCTCTGTGATGTAAACTGAGGGCTATTGGTGTATGTGCATTCTATTGATCTTTCTTAGTTCATGCTGTGGGTTCAGATTGACAAAAATGAATGGGGATGGTGGATTTGGTTAATGCTCTCTGATGGATACCGAGGGTTATTGATGCTGGTTCTAGCTTTGTGCTTGGTTGGCTTACATTGGATGTGGTTCGGATGGGGCTTGGCTGCAATTAACTTTTCAGATCTGTAAAGGTTAGGCTAATTTGTAAAGCTACAATTAACATACAAATTATTTATTAATTGGTGTGTATTGTGTTCGAAAACAAGACCAAATGAGTCAAAAACTACTACAACACCTCTTCACCTGTCTCTCGCCATTCATTTCACCTTTGTCTATGTAACTGTTTTTATGCCGGTCAAGTTCTCCTACCTTGCGTCCCAGGTACGTCCTACCATTCCATTCATAATCTCTCTTCTCTATAAAGTCTCCAAGCAGTGGCTATATATTATATTGTTCATAGTCCCTCAGCCACTTTAGGAATAGATCCTGTGACATGAGAAGGATGAGACAGTAGCCACGGGCAATTTCATCGAGCCTATGTAGGTTTAAGAAGTATGGATGCAAGGAGAGCGTCAAGACATCCAATTACCTGGATGTTGTCGATAGGTAATTGGACGTCGCTTTGTTCAGAAAGTGATGTGGGCCTTGGTACTCTCCGAACAAAGGAAGTGGCATCATGTATCGACAACCAACCATTCTTGAGCATGTAATCATCTTTAAAAGAGCATGTAATCGTCTTTAAACCCTTAAAGATGATTACATGCTCAAAATAATTCATAAAGTGGCCGAGAACTACGAACAATATATATATATAATATATATATGATGCCGATTTTAATGGCACAAGCAGCCACTGCTTGGAGGCTTTATAGAGAAAAGTTATCACAGACGGTTTCAACCACAAACCATCTGTGATAGTTGCCTATCACAGACAGTTCTCAGTTAATAACCGTGTGTGATAGTATGCATCACAGATGGTTTGAAAATCGTCTGTGATGACCTCATGTCATCACTGACCCATAAACTCAGACGGCACATGAAACCATCTGTGATGACATTTTTGAACTGTCTATGAAGACCTTTTTTGTACTAGTGACATGTGGGTCCCACATTGCATAGACTAGGATCATGGTGGACTTGGTCTTTGGATTTGGATCTAGATCTGCCACATGGGATTGACACACGGGCACTGACAGGATGCCACATGGACAAGAACAGAGGAGGTGGATGATGACATGGAGGGTGAGGTGGCAAGGAGAGAGGAACTGAGAGAGAGCAAAGAACAGAGAGAAGGGCAGAGAGGGCGGCTTGGCTTAATTTGATGCGACTGGTGGGTCGAAAAAAAAGAAGCGAAGTGGGCCAGAAGGAAAAGGGAATGGAAGTGGGCCAAAAGAAAAAGGAAACATCCCAAGAAAATGAAATGAGCCCGAGAGAAAAAGAGATTGAGCCTGAAACATTTTTCGGAATTTAAATTGATTTCTAGATTAAGGAAATTGGATTAAATAAAGGTGAGCTCACACAAATAGCAAATAAATTCCAAAAATTCCTAAAAAATTCCAGAAAATTCTCTAGAACACCAGGAACTCAAATAAAATAGCTTTAAATTTAATTGTAGTCTAGATTAATCACATTAAATTTTTTGGTTTCTAAAAATTCAGCTTAAGCTTTGACTTTAACAGGAAAATTCAAATAGTTAATTTTATTTTTAAAGCTTCAAAAATAGATCAAAATTTTGGGATGTTACAGTAGACCAAGGAATAGGAGGATTAGACCAGCCCATGAAGGAGGATCTAGATGAAGGCAGAATAAGTGCAAATTCTACAGTGGCTATGGACACATTGAGAAGACATGCTCTCTAAAGTTTCCATAGGGCAGATCCAAGTCTAGGTAATAAAATTCTACAGTGCCACTTAATATCAACTGGCAATACTGAATAACAATAGTCTATATTGTTTTATTATGTGGGCAGAAAGAGGTCAAGGGCTCAATCCTAGTCCACAGATGCACAAACCACCCAACCAGACATCTCATCTGTAGCTAGTGTTCCAAGTACTAAAAGGTAACATTGTCGCATAATCTTATCTATAACCATCAGAGGCTAGTGTTCAGAGTAACATTGGTACATGTTCTTTTAAATGATAGCTCAAAAAGCAATGCTAGAACCCAAATGACACTAGGATCTTCAAAATCAAGGTGAACCTCTACAAGAAACAATAGTCAAGGTCCACTTTAGGATCAATCCAACTTGAGATACCATCAGCAACAGTAGCATCTACACCTACCTCTCCACCACCACCTGCTAGGGCTCATGCAGCCACACTTGAGAGCCCAGCCTTCGGGACAAGGAGCAAAAGAAGGTTTGCCTGAAGCCTTTGGAATAAGGATCAATAACTTCAATTTGTTTTTTTTAAGTGTTGTTGGACCTGTTATGTATTCAGACTTTATGCATTCGGACTTGTTATGTTTTCGGATATGTTATGTATTCGGACATGTTATGTAAAGCATGCCTCTATGGTGCTTTGTTACATGTCATATGCATCTACCAAACTTGCATATTGTAGTAGAGTTTCTTCTCATTCACGAATGACTGGGATACATTACAAACTCAATACAACTAAAGTTCTACTTTGCTAGAATAACATATAATAGAAGAACTATCGCAAAAGTACATATTTCAACTAATTTTTGAAGCACGATCTCGACTCTTTCCATCCTTTTATCTAGTCTTCAAGTCTCTTCTCCTTCATGTTGCATTGGTTGATCAGATGGTTGAGCCACTGTAGTCAGATGGGTAGCGGTTCAGGTTTCAACTGGACGAAATGCAGCAACACCACGGGAGACTTCTTGTAAGGCAGAAATTTGCATTGCAATATCTCGAACAACTGGTCTAGCTTCATCAACCCACTACCAAAATCGACATGCTGTGCCTTGAATTAGAATTGCACCATAAAGTGAAAAATAAAAAAAATTGCTATTTCGAATGGGATTGATTTGGGTTGAATTTTTATAACTTATCGTTAGATTAGAACACCTCATGAACACTTGAGATAGATTCATTGGTGTCTGAGAGGTGAACACATTCACCGGATCCCTGCAACAAGGGCACACCAACCGCCGCCGCAATGCTTCTAGTTGTCTGTTCACTCGAAAATTTGATGAAGCCGAAGACATCTCTCAGATGGGAAGAAATGAAAAGAGGAAGCGTCGAGTGAGGTGAAGTGCAACAAGAACCTCCTATTATATAGCCACCGGCGGCAAAAAAATTTGGTGCCAAAAACGACCGGTTTCTCTCCAGAGTGCTACCGACGTGCAGAGGAATCTGATGCAGCAAGTAACTTACGTGTTTGGAAGTCAAAGAAAGCTTACGCTAGCTATCAGAGATTAATGGAACAGATGGCTTCAATTCAAGAACAACAAATGAGTAGGGGTGGAAAAAAAGCTCGAAACTCGCGAGCCAGCTCGGCTCGTTAAGGGCTTGGCTCGAGTCGGCTCGAACTCGGTCCCTTAACGAGCCGAGCCGAGCTTGCAAAAAAGCTTGTTTTGTTAACGAGCTGAGCCGAGCTGGCTCACGAGTAACTCGTTAACTCATTAGGCTCGTCAAAGTCGCAGGCCCAGCCCGCCCGATGCCGCAGTGCGCTCAACCCTAAACCTTCCTTCTCCTTCCCTGTGCAGCTGTGCTGTCCCTCATTCTTGACCTACTCCCCGCCGCCTCCTCCCGGTTCGGCCCAGCGGGCGCCCCCCCCTCTGCCACCTCCGCTTGGCGCGGTGTGCCCACCTCTGCTACCGCCACCTCCGCTTGGTAGTGGCGCCCCCACCTCCGCCACCTCCCGCTTGGCCCGGCGCGCGCCTCACCTCGCCTCCTCTTCCGCCACCGCCTTTTTGCCGCAAGACGAGCACGGCCGCACCCCACCTCCGCCACCCCCCGCTTCCGCCGCGGTGCCGCCTCTTCTTCCGCCACCCTCCTCTTCCGTCACCTCCCGCTTCGGCCACGGCGCCGTCTCCTCTTCTGCCACCCCCTCTTCCGCCGCGGCGCCGCCTCCTCTTCCACCGCCCCCTCTTCCGCTACCCTCCTCTCTTTCGCCACCTCCTGCTTCCGCCACCCTCCTCTTCCACCACCTCCCTACTCCGGTCCGGTCCCAGCCTCGGGCCTCCCTCTTCCGCCGTATACGGCTCTGCCCTGCCCCGCCTTGCCCTCGTGATCGCTGGCTCTTGCCTCTGGCCATGCTCCGATGCAAGTGGCGGTCGATAGATCAACAACTGAGCCTGGAGTCCAAGAACTGCGGAGGGAGGAAGTCATCCGCCTTTGACTCTGTTTCAGCCCCTGTATCAACAGCGACGGCCGCTAGAAAGCCGCCTCATCCTGGTCAACCAGCAGGTCTGGCACCAGCACTGACCCCTACTACGGATGTCCCCTCGGTGAGTGTCATGAAATGTCCACTCTGATCTGGATTGATCTCTGATTTGGATTATCAATTGAATGAAATGTTGACCAGTATGTTAGTGGCTTAAAGAATGAATGAATGACAACTTTGCATGCAATCCTCTGTTAGTGGGCAATGGCTGAATCCTTTGTTAGTGGGCAGTGGCTGAATTCTGTGTCAGTGAATGAATGATCTCAAGGATTAGTGTTAGTCTTATCATTTGAATGGAATGTTGAGTAGCATTTTGCATGCATGGTTTGGTGACGTTGGTCCATCTGGTGGTTGTTAAGTCCTTAAAATTTCATGTTGTAGAAATGTCATATGTTATAGATATGTTAGCATCAATGGGCACAGTATGAATCTATAAGATAAGCTATAGTGCTAATATGAATCCATTTGTGCTGTGCAGGACTTCGAGTGTAGTGATTTCAATATTTCTGATGGTTCATCTGAGGGTGAACCTTCACATGTGTCCATTGATGAGAAAGAAGATGATGGTGGTGTGTCTGGATCTCCCAAGGTAAAGAGAAGAGCCAAAAGTCAGAAGGGTATTGCAGTGTCTCCTTCCAAAAGGAGCCGAGGAAAGCGTTCTAATTGTTGGGAGCTTTTTAAGGTGGTTAACGTTCCATCCAAGAAGGAGAAAGGGATGACTGAGACAAAGGCGAAGTGCAGGTTTTGCTATGGGCTCTTTGCTTAGTTAGATGGTTGAGTGTAAAATGTGATTTTTTTTTGAGAAAACTTGTTAGTTATGGTCTAACGGATCACAGATAATGATTTCCCCTTTGACACTGTTAAAATGAGCCCAGCTGGAAAGATAATTTACACTGATTCCTGAGTATTGTTATACACTTTATTTCCATTAGCATCTCAGTACAATTAATTTGTCAGTTCATAATTTTGCTGATGTTTTGTCAAGCTTCATGTACACTAAGTTCTTGTGTGCATCTGATTTAGAAGGGGGCCATATGTGTTGCCCATCAATGAAATTTTAATTGCAGCTTCACATTTACATGATGGAGATCAGATCATCATATGATGCTTTCAGTGATGTCAGCCATGTAAAGTGTAAACATTTCGTCTGATTACCCATGGGGTTTGGGAAATATGTATGAAAGCATTCAAAAACTTATACATTTTTGGTTGATAAGTTTTGATTTGATTACTGAAAACAGGTTCCCTTTCTCACAAAGGTTTACCATCCAAACATTGATAAGGTTCACCATGTTTATTGATAACGAGCCTAACGAGCTTAACGAGCCGAGTTCGAGTTTTTAACGAGCCGAGTCGAGCCTGGGTTTTTGCTCGTTATCTTAACGAGCCGAGCCAAGCCGAGCTCATTTTCTTAACGAGCCTTAATGAGCCGAGCCGAGCCAGCTCGTTATCCACCCCTACTACGAAGCATGCTGTTGTTCTTCACATGACTGTCTCATTTCAAATGAGACAGTCCTGTGAAGAACGACAGCATGCTCAGACAGTCCTGTGAAGAACAACAGCATGCTCCGTAGTCCGTACACACACAGCAAGAAAGACAGGAATTTATGCAACTCAAGTTAATATGATTAGGATTCAGACACAGTAGGGGTGTCTGTGTACGAATATTCTGCGCGTAGCCATGAAGACTATATTGATCCTCTATATGAAGTGAAAGAATCGAGCTAGCAACAACGTTGAGTAAAGAAGTTTACACACTCCAAGGCAGATCAATGGTAATATTTATAAGGGAAATGGGATTGTATGACCATGAATGTCCAAGAAGACTACAGAGTATGACACAACTATGAAAATATTTGTCGGGTGCATTCTAAGCGTGTTATCTAACCAGCTTTGTGATGTGTATATACACATGAAAAACGTTGCGGATCTGTGGCATGCATTCGAACACAAGTTCGCTGTCTCAGATGTTGGACATGAATTGTATGTCATGGAGCAATATCATGATTACGAAATGGTTGATAATCGTTCTGCAGTCAAGCAGGTTCATGAACTACAATTCGTTGTAAGGGAACTTACCCACTTTGGTTGTCAATTGTCGGACAAATTTGTGGTTAGGGCATTATTGCCAAATTGCCTCCAACTTGAACGAATTTTGCTACATCTCTGAAACACAAGAGGCAAAATATTTTCGTCGAGGATCTGGTTGCTAGTCTTGTTATTGAAGAGAAAGCTTGAGCAAAAGATGTGACACCAATAGTGTAAGAGGGACAATCTAGAGCAAACTTTATGCAGCATATTGGAAAAGGGAAAGACAAGGTTGTTCCAACCATCAACTTCGAAAGGACCAATAACCATAAGAAGAAAGTGAACATGAAGGATATTACTTGCTTTATTTGTGGAGAGTGTGGCTATTGGGCCAAGAAATGCCGTAAACGGACGAGCAAGAAAATCATCCAGTGCAGAAGAAGTCTGCTAATGTGATTATTAGCGAGGCCGAGGCTTCTGGGTATGGTAATTTACCGTCTTTTCGGCATGTCAATCCACTGATTAGCGGATTGACACCGGGGCTAATATTCATGTATGTACTTATGTATCTATATTTTGTTCTTACCAGGTCGCACAGAGTTCTTCTGTCCTAATGGGGAATGAGTCACATGCTTTTGTTTCTGGTGTTGGCACAATAAATCTAAAGTTCACTTCGGAAAAGATCGTGCACTTGAAGAACGTGCAGCATGCCCCTACAATAAGTAAGAACCTCATCAGCGGTTCCCTTCTATGTCGAGATGGGTTCAAATTGGTCTTCCAGTTGAATAAAGTAGTCGTGTCAAAATTTGGACTATTTATTAGAAAAGGCTATAAGTGCGGAGGCTTGTTCCGCTTTTCCCTTTCAGATTTTTGTAATAAGGTTGTGAGCAATATTTATGACTCTACGAATGATGGTGAGACCAATGTGTGGCACTCACATTTATGTTATATAAAGTTTGGTTGTATGTCTCGGCTTTTCAGTTTAAGTTTAATTCCAAACTTTTCTATAGCCAGAAGTTCCAAATGCTAAATTTGTGTGCAAGCAAAGCAACCTAAAAGCCTCACATGGTTGTGGAGGAAAAAAATTCGGCAAAATTGAAACTCATACATCCAGACTTGTGTGAGATGAATGATATATTAACAAAAGGAGGAAAAATATATTTCATGACTTTAATTAATGATGTCACTAGCTACTGCTATGTGTATTTTGTTGAAAACAAAAGATGAGGTATTAGATTACTTTAAAACTTATAAAGTTGAGGTTGAGAATCAACTAGACAGAAAGATTAAAAGAATTAGGTCTGATCGTGGTGGAGGGTATTTTTCCAATGAGTTCAATCAGTTTTGTGCAGAATATGGTATAACTTTAAATTGAGAACAATTTTTTGTGCGATAAAGAGAACATGAACAATATCTAGTTAACTTTAGATCTTCGAAACACTACGGCTATGCAGCAGGGATGTATGAGCATACTAAAATTGCAGAAATTGTTGTTGTTGTGCTATAGTACCAACTACTGGTGAAGTTCTTCATGTGTTTAGATAATCAGAGACAAATACAGAAGTTAACAACCATGAGGACTTTGGATTTGTGTTTACACCTCAACATACTTATTAGCTTTGGATCCGTGTTTACATCTAGAACAACCTGAGAAAGAATACCTCGCCCGTACTCATTCCCACAAGAATGAAAGAACATACTTTTTCTCGCTCCTGAGTTCTTGGAACCAGATCATTGTTTCAGTGGATTATCTCCTTCAAGCCGCTCCTTTGATCCAAACACTAGAGCTTGAGGTATCCTATTCGTCCAACTTGCATACATGCAGGCTTCTGGTGACCAGCAGCCTGCAGCGCCGACGACGGGGCTAAAGATCACATGGCCCAAGGGCTGCTCGCTGAAGAGGCTGCGTACTCTGTTCATCGGTGGTTTCAGCCGGGAGGCGGGGCTGACGGATCTCGCCGCGTTTCTTCTCCGTGGTTCGCCAAGGCTGAAAAGGTTTGCCGTCAACACGCGTCACAGGCAAAAGAAGGGGACGATGGAGGACCTCGGAAGGCGCGAGCATGCAAGAGATGTGGCGTACGGAGAGCTAGCTAGCCCCAAAAGTGCCTTCAAAGGTGAAATTCGCTGTCCATTAATCGAGTTCGAGTCCTACAAATTCCACAATTGTCTGGTGGAAATAAATCTAGTCTTACGATATATTTATCTGTTTAATTTGGAGCAAGTTCTCACCTCAAATAATTCACAGATATGCTACTAGTGATACCACTGTTTTGTCTCGCTGAATCGGAGAATGTCATATGAACCTGACCTCGCAGCCTGAACCGACAGTACAGAGTCTGAACCAACACTTGATGAACCTGAAACAAAAGATAAAGGAAAGCACCTTCACTAAACATAACTGCAACTGCAATCACACTTTCAGTACAACAGGATGATAACCTGATAATTCGAATTGATGTATCCACAATCATGCTGGAAATAATGAAATTAAACATTCCAGATTTCGACCTACTTCTTCCATGAACAATCCAGAATCAAGTCCAGAACAAACAATACTAACAGAGTTGAATTTTAAGCGACACTTCCAAATACATCAACCTGAATCTGGTTGCAAACAGATACACTATGCCTAACAGCATGACAAACAGACAGAATTCAAAATTTCAGTACCACCTTAGCTAGCACACATGGCAAACGTCTTCTCAAACAGCACTGCAAAAAGATTCTTCACTTTGCAGCCATGGCAACCAACATCCATACTAACAGAACTTAGATGTTTGATCATGGCCTTCATGATGATCAGTTCCTTCTAACCAGCAAGCAGATTTATCATGCCTTCCTTCGTCTGGCAGATTCCTTCGTTCAATTGAGCAAGGACTTCAACTCGAAACACTTTATTCTGCCAAATTGGTGCAAAATGCGTGCCTTCTACGTACTCTTAGCATTGTAGTCTCTGGTGCCACCCTCAAAAACACCAAAAAAACAGTAGCTATGCTTCGTACTCCTCAAACATGTAAAAGTTACAGGTGGATAGCACTTCTGAGCATAGCAAAGAACAAAATTGGTGAACCAATTCAGGGCAAATTTACACAAAAAATTATGACTTCACATCACAAATGGAGCAACTGAAAGCAACAACCACTTAATTCCTATTTGCCAGGGATGCCTCTCATCTCTCCTAAATCCTACTTGGACTTGTGTAGACTGTTGTCTATAATTCATACTAGATACCCGGGCGCAAATGCGCGCTCGTGATGTTTAAGAGTAAAAAAAGCTACGGAAAAAAATGAAATCGGAAGAAGGAGAATGAGCATTTTGATAAACAAGTTTTGTGCGACTAAAGGATGTGACATTTGTGTGTCTAACGAGTGGGCTACTGTACTGGGAAAGAGCAAGGATAACATGTGTGAAATAGTGTTTCATGCATCCATTTCTAAATTTGGATTTTGTATCATTTCTATTATGTAAATAAAAAATTTTGATTTCAAAATCGTAACATAATGCGTGAACTTTGAAGTAGTGTTTTTTTTTTAAATATTGCTATTTGCATTTATTATTTTTATGTTTGAGTGTTCCAATTTAAGAAATTATAAATTTATTATCAGTTTCATCGAAAAAAGGGAAATGTCATTTTAAGTAGTATCCATAGGGAGGGAAAGAGTTACTTGATTAAATTCATTTGCATTAAGCAAGCTCATCTAAGATGGTGATACGAGATCACACAATCTTATATTTTCAAAAAGAAGTATTTGCAGGAGTTATTAGAAGGCTGCCTACTGACATAGAACAGAAGTTTTAAATTCATGGAAAAATTGAACAAAGCAACGAATTTGATGGCTAAGCTTATAGTCTGCTTTCGCATGAACATAGTGGAATTTATTTTCATTCCTAACAGAGATATTTTTACCGACAGGTCTTATTCCATGGATAATTTTTTTACCACCAAACCATTCAGTCAGAGTAAAATCTAAGCATAGGTCCTCAACGCCACCCTCATAGTGTTGTTTGATGGAAAGGCATCCTTGTCGTTGTCGTCAAAAAAGGAAACATCAAAATGGTATGTCTAGAAGATTTAATAAAAAAGATACACAAACTAAATAATAGATATCATATGTAGTCTCCATAGAGGGCAACCCATCTTTATCTTAGGAGTTAGTACAGAATAACTGTACAGAATAATTGATCCCCAAACAACAGTAAATTTTTATGAGGCTTAAATAAATGAGCAGATCTTGCCAAAGATATGTAACAAACTGCATTAAATACATAGTATTGTCGAGGTTTCAGGAAATCAGTTGGTTCAAGATTGGGAAAAAAAATGCTAAGCAACAAAATGTTATAGCTCATAAGTTATAACTCAACTCATATTCTTTAATGTACCAAGAGAGATATTGTAGCATACATGAATAGTAAAGTGAGCATATACACATTTTAGGATCATTGCCACTTTCAATAGCCGCCCACTTTCAATAGCGAAAGCAATAGTCCATAGAGCTATAACATTGTGTTATATATACCAAAGGTTCAACAAAGTTAATGCACAGACGTAAACCTCGCTACAGTCACTCAAAAGCTGCTGGGTATTTCTTCCGCTATCCATGTAAATAATGATAAGCAATCACATAAGAAAAAAAATAGTTGGAGTCACTAATGACTGTCACCCATCCAAGCACATAAAAATCCGCCAAGAATCAAGGAAAATAGCAACCTCATTAACTGCAACAACACTATCCACTACTCGATAACCCAGCAATCACAATACGAGCAACAGGATACTACCGCTTACCAATCCTCATGTGTTACCCATTTGGTCTTCACAAGAATATTGCAACTTGCTTCACTCATTTGATGGTTCATATATTAACCACCACATTGCAAATGTGACAAGATAGACCTGAATTTTGAGCACCTATCACACAATTCTCACAAGCAGGATTAAAAACCAACCAACTGTCACATGATCACTGAGATAGTGTGATGATTGAATAATATAAATTAGAAGTCGTTACTTGTTAATAACGAGCCCAAACCTCATGAAAATGTTGTTGAAGGTTGTGGAAATACATTTCTTCTACAATATACTTCCCAGTGGTTGCCTTGGGAACTTATAGTTTAAACTTTTCAGTCAATACGACAATTGGAGGTGGAGGCTATGTTCAACATGCCAATTTTCAATCAAAGCAAGGCACTACCCCCATTACATTTGTATGATAAACCAATAGGCAATAGTTCTGGCCTAATTGTTTTATTTTATCAATACCACCAAGCGCTATACTTCTAACTAATAGAAATCATAATTGAACAATCTATAGGTTATTCGGAGTAAGATAGAACATTATGAAACATAGAAGGGTTTATTCTATGTAGAACCTATTTACCAATGATCAAATTGCTATAGTTTGACATAGGACATGTTATGATGATTAAATAATCAGAGTATCAGACAAGTGAGTGCATACCAAAAGCAGATGGAAGCTGGATGTCGAGATTAGACATGAAACTTGGCTGTTGAGTTTGATTGGTCCCAAACAGATCAAGGCTTGATTTGTTGGTCTCGATGCGTGAGCTGCAAAACATTCCAATCAATCTCCCACCATCTAGAGTCATACAGGGATACTTAAACTTTAAAAGCTACTATGAAAAGATAAGTCAAATAGTAACCAGCACTGATATACGCTATTTCCATGTATATTGTCTAGATAGCAGAAAACTTCTAACAAGAGTTGCATATTCCCAAAAAAAAGAAGATCTATTAGTTATCATCATAGGGGTTGATGGAATCTATCCCCAAATTTGTAGTTTAAGAAACCAACCACCAATAGATAGAGCCACTGTATATTAAAAACCACTCGTTAGTGGTGAATTCTAACTATCTATCATGTTGTTTGTCTGGTGGGTAGATTTTTTTGGTGCCCTTCACAATATTGATTGCTTCTTTGTAACTGGCGGGTAGATGAACTATTGATCTGAAACAAACCAGGAAATCATTAAAGGCTATTGCGGCCTGCTAGATTACATAAGCAATGCCAAGTTCCTTCTGTTTGAGTTTGCTCTGTCAGACACTAGGATTAGTTTAAACACTCAAGCATTGTCCAGATAGAAAAGAGCAAGGTAATTGGTATTCTGTAATGCAGCTAATAAGTATAGCAAATCACCCAAACATAGTTTTCATAAAGATCATTGATTGGCCTCATGACAATTAAACAATCAGCATAGAAATGGATGTACAACAATAATATAAAGTCAACTAACCTGTAAAGTTCTTGCCAAAACCTCATCTTTCATAATCTGTCGATTCCTTTTGGCAGCTACGCTATCTTCCTCATTGTGCCTCTTCCCCTTCTTTAAGTCACTTGAAGGAACAATCTCACCAGGCCGCAACTTCCTTGGGTCATCATTAGGCTCATAATTCTCATCCTTCGCACAGGAAGCATACAAGACATTTAGAGCACGAGTTCATTTCAATCACATGACAGAAAAATGTCAACAGCATAACATCATGGGAATAAATAATATTCATCAGCATAATGAGTATGATAACACAAAGATGTATTGTGGTTTATATTATGTTGGCTCGCAAATAGCGGAAACTACACCGGATACAAGTACGATAACACAAAGATGTATTGTGGTTTATATTATGTTTTCTCGCAAATAGCGAAAACTAAACTGAACAAAAAAAATTACTTAGCTCTGTAACTCTGTTAGGTGAATTTTACCACAGTAACTTATGAGGCACATCGTCAGCCGTTCACAAGTAGTGTAGGCTTGCAACCTGATATGGCATGATGAGAGAAGAATGGGATATGGCATGATGAGAGAAGAATGTAACCACAATGTATATAGTGCATATAGCAGCACAAATAGGATAAAATAAATATATGCGGTGCCACCAAGAGAAGAAACAGAGCAGAGCTGGGTGGCTCTGCCTTGGCGGTGGCACTGACGAGGGGCTACGCGATGGTCGGCGGCAACCCGAAAAATGGAACGGCCGTGGGGTGGGGAAGAGATAGGTGGTGGCGGCGGCGACGTAGGTGGCCGGAGGCGCGGCTTGGAGCAGTGGCGGCGCATGGGCTCACAACAGAATCGGCGACACGATAGCGCTCTGGAGAAAGTAGGGCGAGCATGGGTTGCCCCTCGGGCTGCGGGGTGGGGAAGAGGTAGGTGGTGGCGGCGGCGACGCAGGTGGCCAGAGGCGGCGGCGGCGCGGCTTGGAGTAGTGGCGGCGCACGGGCTCATGGTGGAATCGGCGGCGCGGCGACGCTTTGGAGAAAGTAGAGGCGAGCATGGGTTGCGTCTCAGCGAGAGGATCGTCATGGTGTGGTCGGGGAGGCACAGGGGTGGCTGGAATTGCGGGGCGACGACGGCCGAAGACGGAGAAGAGGAGGCGGCGGCGATGGAGCTTCACGGCGACGGAGAAGATGAGAGGAGGTGGGGGATGGGTGGAGAACCCGAGGAGCAGCCGTGACATGGCTAGCTCAATGAAAGGTGGACCGGAGAGGGAGATCAATAGGAGGTGGCGGCAGCCTGACTTGAGAAAGAAAGAGGAAATGGGCAACATAGGGGCGTGGGGTCCAGGCGTGCGGCGTCGGTTGGGGGAGGAGAAGCTTAGGGACAAAGGGGAGGGGGCGGCAGTCGGGCGTGGGGGAGAGGATTTGGCCGGGCGTTGGGGCACTGGGGCAGCGACGCGGCGAGGAAAGGGGCGGAGGGGCACGGGGGGAGGATTTGGCCGGTGGAGTGGGGGCCTGGGGAGGGGAAGGGGAGGAACGTCAACGGAGAAAGCCAGGAGGCAAGAACGCACGGGAGGGGGGAAACCACAGCCGGGCTGGAGTGGGGGCCGGGGGAGGGGAAGGGGAGGAACGTCGACGGAGAAAGCCAGGAGGCAAGAACGCACGGGAGGGAGGAAACCGCAGAGATCATGTGGCCCAGAGGAGGACGCGCGTGGTGGGACCGTGGGAGCGTTAAAACGAAGGGCGGAGAAGAAAAGAGGCAGAGCATCAGACCACGAAGGAAACGCAGGCAAGCAAAACCGAGCAAGGATCGGACGGCCGGGAAGAAGGGATGCGCGGGATCAGACGGAGGAGAGGAAATCAGGCGATGTGGCCACCACGAGGGGCGCGGAAACCTGCACCCAATTACCCGGTAGGATTCATTGTCTTATTAGGTCTAGGAGTCCCTGTTTATGACATATATCTCCTTGATATATGGAGGCCTACCAAACCAACAACTTGATAGCTTCTCCAAATGAAGTTGACGGCGATCCTTGTGTGGCATGTATGGTGCCGACGTACGTGGGACATCCAAATTTGCCCAGATCTAGATTACATGAAAATGTTAGGTCGGGACTCTTCGGAGATGTAATGGGGTTGATTTCATATTAATACTGTATTTCTATAGTGTAACATATTGTTGAGGGCCTTTATTTGGCGGACATCCGCTCGCCGCCCCATCTCCTCATGGTGACTCACCGGCATTTCTGGCGGCGATCTCAGAGCCTCTCTGAGCCCACCACTGTGGATACCGACAAAAAAAGCTTTCAATTCTAGGTTGTAAAAACTTTCAATTTGAAACATCAAACTATCAACCTAAACGAATAAAAACTTTCTACGGACGAAATCGGAACTTTCAAAGCGAGGGGACCAACTTTCACCTTAAAATTTGATAGTTTTTGGCTTATTTAGCCTTTTTTTAAATCTAAAGATAAAAAATAGTCCCAAAAAAAGGGAACGGCAAAAATAACACCCCTGTCGTATGAAAACACTGTAGGGGGTAATCTGCTGTGGTCTAGATGCGCAGCAGGCGGAGATGTCATTTTTGCCATTTCGTTTTTGGTAGGCTGTTTTTACTATTTTGCTTCATAAACACACTAAATAAGCCAAAAACTCCAAATTTGATACCTTTTCATCGAAGTCAGCAACTTTCAAGTCCAGTTTTGGGTCTTTCTCCGAAGACAGTGGCCCTATGGAGAGGGGAAGCTGACAGTGAGGCTCAACGGGCGATGGAAGCATCAACCTGGATTGATAAAGGGTAACGAAAAGATAAGGGAGAAGATTGGACAATTGTGCATCGCATGGGGATATGGGGTGGCATCGGACGGCCTATGTGCCATCCCAAGGATATGTTTCCCGCTGGCATACGCAAAACCGGATATTATTTGCAACATCGCGCCTTCTACCGAGAGTTGCTGGAAGGAACAATCAATTGAGAATTATTTCTTTTTATTAGATTGAATCTTCTTTCTCTTTTTAGTAACAAGCTAACAAACAAACTATTGTAGATGTTCTAAACTACGGAAGCCATAGTAGTGCAGGTACATAGTAGTAGGTTTATTCAGTGTTGAATTCAATGAAGGCATCGAGTGATCAAACGCAACTTTTAGCGCTAACACTGGTTGGTCGGTATTGATGTTTTTTAATTCCTCTTACTCCTAGGTTTATTTAGAATTTTTGATAGAGACAGCACGTTTAGAAACCGTATGTGCATAAATGACAACGGATCATGTGTATTTGTAGAAATTGCATCATTGGTGTACGATCACCGTGCGCCAACAGCTTCCGTGCCGTCACGTGCCTCTGGCCTCCCTGCCAGCCCACCTCATGGGCCGTTGGCGCACAGTGAGCATGCGCCAACCATTGGTGCATGGTGACCATACGCCAACAACTCTCGGCGTGCCACATGTCCTAGGTTAATTAGGGTTAGGGTTAGACCAAAATCGGTAAGAATTTTAAAATATAGCAAATGAGTTCAAAAAATTATGGATTTTTTTGAGGAGCCTCCCGACATCGTGTACTTTCTTGTGTAAATTTGCAATTATTTTATTCGTTCAGAATTTGTATCGCTATTTCGTATAAGTGTCATGTTTGTATGAATTTGTAAATATAGAAAATGAGTTAAAAAAATTATGAATTTTATTTTGAAGGCTCCTCATGCAGTGGACTTGATTGTGTAATGTTTTGGCAATTTTATATGTGTTCTGGTATTGTCTGAAAAAAATTAGGATTTAGGTAGCGAAAATTTCGATTTTAGGTTTCGAAAAATTTAGGACTGGCGCCCGGTCCAGGTGGAGTGGACTACGGCATGGACGGACAGAATGCACATGGATATCTGGAATGAGCTGCGTTCATACGACCTTGAAACGTACGGTGCGTACTTGGAGTGGTACGTGCCACAGACGCGCGCAAGACTCACCATTCCTCCACCGGAGTGTCCGAACCGGGTGACATCGCGGACGCACCACGAGAACCTTCACCGCATGTACGACCGTCACAATGCTTCGCGGCGTGATGACACTTACAACCTCTGGTCGTTTTATTGACGACATTCGTACTTTTTGTAAATGAACCTGTTACGTATGTCACTACAATTGGAGTGGGCGCAACGCGTCCAGAGCGCATCGGAGGCCGCCCTCCACAGCCTAGATAGAACCCCGACGGGATATAAAAAAGTTTTGAAGCACATCTCGGCAAAGATGAAGAAGATAATACAGAACTTGAGCCGCGGTCGTTCGGCAGACGAAGTCCTGCGCATCGGGTACCAAGTGGGGGGAGGGGGGGCGTGCTCACCCGCTAGGTCAACACGACCTAGTGAGTTCGGCAGGCATCGTAGCGTTCCCTGTTGGTCATCCGCGGGCTAGGTCGGCGCGGAGGTAAGTCGCTATGTACAAATTTATGTTCAGTTTTTTTGGTTTTGCCTTACGTTCTACTAATATCATGTCGTTCTCCCGCCGTAGGTCCGTCGGGATGAATCACTTCTGCCATCCGGACCCGGTACACAGACTGGCGCTCCCCCTCAGTCATTTGCACTGCATATCCGGGAGGTACGAGATTCTCAGTTTACGTCCAGAGTGTTTATTTGTGCTAACATCGTTCTGTTTTGCCAGTTCACGTTGACTGATGACGACGATATAGGTCTCCTAGCTCCTGCCAGGGAGCAGTACATGGCGCTAGGGTACGGACAATGGCAGCCATGGTTTCTAGCGTACGCAGGGAAAAGCTCCTCCAGGTTCGTTGTCCCACCGTATGTTCAAGGGTAGAGCTCCTTCGGGTTCACTGTCCCACCGTACGTTCAAGGCCAAAGCTCCTCCGGGTACACGGGAACCCCGTACGTCCAAGGCCAGAGCTCATCCGCACAACCAGAGTTGCAGGCATCATACCCTCAGAGTGATTTTATAGCCTCCGTCGTGGATGAATTCTTCGAAGGTGTCCCCCAGGTCGGCATAGCTCATCACGACGACATGTATGCCTACCAGACTCTGCTTTAGAGTCAGCCTACTAGTCCACCTCCGCCTCAACGGTCTCCGTACCCCTTCGATCCGACACACGTTCTCCGGACCGGTGGACGTATTCCACAGGTCATGCTCAGCGCAAAACAAGGCCGCGCATGCGGACGTAGCCACAACAGGTAGAGAGTAGTGGCTCAGACGAGTGAGCCATATAGTATCGCATGTTATGCGATTTTGTTTTGCTATATTTGTACGCGTATTTTGGTTGTTATGTGTGTTGCCATACTGTATATCGACATCTCCAGTGGAGTTGCAATGCAGTGTTTTTTCTATACATTCCAAGTCGCATGAAATCATGAAACCCTAATTTGCGAAACCTAAAATCAAAATTTTCGCGACCAAAATCCTAAATTTTCAAGACAATACCAGATCACATATAAAATTTCCAAAACATTACACAATCAAGTCCACTGTGTGACGAGCCTTCAAAATAAAATTCATAATTTTTGGAGATCATTTTCTATATTTACAAATTCGTACAAATAGGACACTTATACGAAATAGCGATACAAATTCTGAACGAATAAAATAATGAAAAATTTACACAAGAAAGTGCACAATGTCGGGAGGCTCCACAAAAAATTTCATAATTTTTTGAGTTCATTTGCTATATTTAAAAATTCTTACCGATTTCAGCCTAACTCTAACCCTAATTAACCCTAACCCTAATTAACCTAGGACACGGGGCAGGCCGAGGGCTGTTGGCACACGGTCACCATGCACCAACGGTTGGCGCATGCTCACCGTGCGCCAACGACCCACGTGGCGGGCTGGCGAGGAGGCCAGAGGCACGTGGTGGCGCGGGAGCCGTTGGCGCATGGTGACCATACGCCAATGGTCAATCCGCGGTCATTTATGCAAATACGGTTTCTAAACATGCTGTATCCGCCAAAAATTCATTTATTTAAGCGTTGAATTTAATGAATATATGACCTTTGCATTACCCCTTTTATGTAGAGAGGCCTAGCTAGCTATATTCCTTTTGTGTGAAAAGTTGACCCATTGCTAGCACTGCCACTGTACATAGCCAAATAAGTGTTGGCACATCCATGATCGATCTCCCCTAGTAAAAACCACTGTCAGGGCATTAATGCACTTGAATATTCGTTGAGATCTAGAATATTTGGATGGGGAAGTTATTGGCTCATTTGCCTTTTTTTTGGGAGTAGCAAATCTTGCTATCTCGCCTCTCAAGTCTTAAATGATAAAAATGATGTCTCTACTGTATTATCCATGCATAGCACCCTTATGAAGAATCTAGACCAGCTATTATGAGTTAATGGTATATTTTGGTAATTAATGTCAATCGTCTTTTGAAACTAACATTTTCCTTGAGTTAGATAAATATGTTATATTCCATGATGATAGAGACTTTGGATGACATCATGAGTTGATCGTCATCAAGTCAAGACTCGGGATGAAGGAAATCATCATATGTTGATGATGTTCAAGACAAGATTCCGAAATAAAGAAGATCATTATGTGTTGATGATATTGAAGTCAAGAGCTTAGAGTAAAGAATGCATCATGTGTTGATGCGTGTCAAGATCTCTAAGGAGATATGATCATGAGTTGATCATCAAGTCAAGAGAAGATCCTTCATATGTTGATGGAGTCTTGAAGTGAAGATGTTGAAAGCATCTAGGCCAATAAAATTTGTTTTGGTAATTAATGACAATATATGAATATGGGACTAACACGTTTATTGAGTATTCATAAGGTGAAGTCCCAATCATAAGAATGTCAAGATGGAGATGCATGCTAAAGGACAACATGGAGATCTACAGGTTTCCAAGACAAGGTACAAGTAGTCTAGGATCCTTTTTCGGTTTATCGGTCTTTGGAGAAAAGGTTGGAAGGCCGAATTATAGGTTAAATGTCGTACTATTAAGAGGGATCATGACTAGTAGCTTGACAGCATGTTCTTGTGCCTTATGGATCAATTTAGGATCATGCATGCATTTGGAGTTTATTTGAAAAACCAACTATTCGTTTCTGAGGACAATCGGTAGTACCAACTCTTTGTTGGCGGTTTGTTTTTTCCAGAACCATTGCATTTGGGATTTTTTATCTCGGTTGAGGTGCGGTAGTACCGGCACGCTAAGTGCGGTAGTACCGCACAACGGTTGAACCGAACATTCGTTGCCGGTATGAAAATACCAGAACATGTGCAAATTGGTGTTCTTCTTTGATTGAGATGCTGGTAGTACCAGCATTCAACATGCGGAACTACCGCACAAACGGATGAACCGATTTTCTTGAGCGGTATGGTTTTTCCAGAACCAATGCATTTCGGGCTTTATTTGCTCAGAGGTGGCGCGACAGTACCGCCGTGCTTTGCGCGGAACTACCGCTCACTGGAACGACCAAATTTGTTGAGGTGGTACGTATTTTTCAGAAGCTATGCATTCTTGAGCCTCTTGCAGTTTGGTCATACCGCTCTTGTATTTTGAAACGACCAGACCCCGGTTATCCTTGATCCTACAGATGTGCATCATCAAGCTTCAAGAGGATGCTCAAGGCAAATGTATAACTAGTTAGGGCTAAGGATGTGTTCCTAATTTTTTTACCGGTCTTGGTGTTTGGTTGGAAGACCGGATTGCTAGTATAGGTTGCCGTACTATTAATATGGGTCTTTGACTAGTAGCTTGACTGTGTCATGTGTTGATAGCTCGTTGTGCTTGCTCCAGCTCTCTTTAGCATGTGGCTATTATTAGCGAATGTGTTTTGCAAATAGATGAAGCTCATGCATAATCTTTGTAGCATGAGACTATACTTTGCAAATGTGTTTTGCAAATGGTTGAAGTCGATGCACCTTCTCCTTGTAGCATGATGCTATTGTTTGCAAATGTGTTTTGCAAATAGTTGAGGCTCATGCATGTTCCTTGTAGCATGTGACTTTGGTTTGCGAATGTGTTTTGCAAATGGTTTAAGTCCATGTATCTTATTCCTTGTGGTGTTGATTCTAAAAGTTGGCAAATGTGTTTTATAACTTGTTGAGA
Organism: Phyllostachys edulis; assembly: GCA_036346405.1. Taxonomy (NCBI): domain Eukaryota; kingdom Viridiplantae; phylum Streptophyta; class Magnoliopsida; order Poales; family Poaceae; genus Phyllostachys; species Phyllostachys edulis. Next base: position 40,521,814 of record CM070558.1, on the reverse strand, counting down.
ATCTTGCCTTTAACCCTTGTTTGCATCTTGCATCAATTGACAAATGTGTTTTGCAAATTGAGTTGAAGCAAGTTGCAAAAATCAGCTTTTGGTTCCTAGACCGGACAAACCGTAGAAGGAACCCCTGTCAGACCCCGATTTTGGAACTTGGGGTCTCCTGTGTATACTGTGTTATTCCCTGGATCAGTAGCTGACATACACGGAATACCACGTTTGCTCAAACGTTTACCTACAGAAGCTCCACGCGGACGCATGTGTTGGTTCGTAGACACAACCATATTTGGTCAAAATAGCAATTTAGAAGAGTCTTAAAGAGGTCCTAGTACGGTCTTAGGGTGATCCCAGGGAGGTCTTGAGTGACCCTGAGAAGGGCCTGGGGAGGTCCTGCGAGGAGGTCGAGGGTGGTCCGGGGGGGGGTGTGGGGGTCTTAAGGTGATCGAGGGAGGTCCTAGATAGTTCTGCATTTCACAAGGAGGTCTTGGCAGGTCTTAAAGAGATCCTGGAGGCTATGGGAGGTCATGAGGAATACTGTAGAGTTGTCTTGAGGAGGTCCTGAGGTGTACTGTAGAGATGTCCTAGGGAGGTCTTGGGGATGCGACAAAAGGAACAGGAGGTCTTGAGGAGGTCCTAAGGAAGTCCTGAGGAGGAGGTCCGGGGGTGCAACCAAAAGAGGACAGGATGTCCTGAGACATCTGGAGGTAATCTTTAGACCATATAGGGGTGGTCGTGGGTCTCCTAGTAGTGGTCCTAAACCATCTAGGGGTGGTCGTGAGACATCTGGTGGAGGTCTTAGAGCATTTAGAAGTGGTCGTGAGGCATCAGGTAGTGGTCTTAGACTATCTAGGGGTGGTCGTGAGACATCTAGTTGTGGTCTTGGATCACCTAGGAGTGGTCGTGAGACACCGAGTGGAGGTCTTAGAGCATCTAGGAGTGGTCGTAAGACATTTGGTTGTGGCCTTGGATCACCTAGGGGTGGTCGTGAGACATCTGTCTAGCGATTAGGCACAAACTAACCGTGAACCTTACTCAATACGAGCAATACTTGATATGAACAGTGTAAGCCAATAATATATTACATAATTATCTGGCCATGTGGCCAATTGTTTACAAAAGCGCCACTTAGGCGTGAGTTTTACAAAAGCCAGAATGCGGAAGCCAAATAGGTACAGAAGCAAAATACATCATAGTGGATCCATTCACTTTACCCACAGGCAAGCGACTGGGGGTCCCGACCTAAGCTTCATTATCTTCACCACCATCTGGTTCATCCTCCGTGAAGTACTGGTAGGGGTCCTGATCATTCGGATCTAAAAAGAATATATTGGCGGAGCCTGAGTACACAACCGTACTCGCGAGCCAACCCACAATGTAGTTCTTATAGATGCAAGGCTATTCAAGGGAAGCTTTAGCATTCTTTTATTTGCACAAAGCCAGATTTGAAATAGATGAGTAGTAGTAAATCCTAAGACTTAGCATTTTAACAAATCTGTTTTCATAAATGAGTTTTCTTTTGAAAAGTACTAGTGGAGGTCCCACCTCCTATACTCGGGTTATCCCGTATTTACCACTGGTCCCTGACCAGGCCTTTCTCCAATCCCTGGGGTCCCACCCTAGTTTTCCCTTCTCATCACAAATGGTTTTGTAAAAATGAAGACTATATCCAGCAAGTTCTCAGCACCGCTCTTGACCGTGAGCACGGCTATCATGATAGTTTTCTTACTCTGCAGAGTTCGCACACTTTACCCACAAGAGGTAATCGCCTTGATATATACACACGTTTCCTTGGACACACGAATCAAGGGGAGATTACCACAAGGCCTTTACAATGCTCAACCTCAACGCACTCCATCCATTCACTAAGGTTTCCACCGCCCTGAGCCCACTCCCGAGGCTCTCCGGGAGGCCCCCCTCTTGTGCCAATGCAGTTCTTATGGCTTCATTCTCCCCCGGCTATCCACCCGCAATCATCCCAACGGCAGATCTACGTCGAGGCGAGCAAATTAGTCGGCCAGGTCATACCCATAATAGACTTGTGGTTGCACTGTTTTTGCATGAGCGGTCATCACAAGATTCGGTCCTTACTTGACCAGGGCGGCACATCCACATACCAACCTCTTTTCGTGCCCCAAGCACCAGCCGCTCTTTCCAGCTGCCCCAGTCGAAATTAGTTTTTCAGGTTTTATGGTTTTGAAAATATCATTTACCACCACATACCGGTCGGGCTCGGCCTTCTTCGCCCAAATCATTTTTCAAAGCTTTTAAGGGTTGTGGTTGGGCAACTTAATGCCCACATAACATTGTATCTAAGCAAAGCTAAGCATGACACTTAGATACAGACTTATTAACTAGTAGGTAATCCGTTAAGTCTAGGGTGACAAAGGATAATGTCCAAGTTCAAGGGTTGGAAATTTATACTCAAGTATTGGTTAAGGCATTAACTATGATCTAGACTAATTTAATTTGATAAAACATAGCAATGCAGTTTCATAATTTAAAGCAACATAATTTACAAAAAGTGGGTGCAACGTGGTCAAAGGATTGACTCGCCTTGTTCAGATCTTCATTTTGTTCGGGATCACAGTCGACGAAGCGGTTCTTGATCGCCTCGGCTTCTATAATCGCAAAACAACCAAAAAGGCAAATAAGCATATATTCCAACTTAAATCGTTTTCAAATATGCAAAAAACTCCAAATAATGCAAAATCGTGGATTAGAAATGTGAGACCAGCACAGTTGAAAACTCAGTGGTCATCGGGTCTGTGGTGGTCGTGGAAACCATTTTGTTTCAAGAGGGATACGACTGGGAGGTCGTGAAAGCACTGTGACTTGGGGTGGTCCTGGAGGTGCCGTGACTTGGGGAGGTCCTGGAATTACTGTAGCCAGGGTGGTATTTGCAAAATGACCAGAAGGGTGGTCTTTGCAAAAGAACTGGAGGGAGATCTAATGAGGGAGAGGTCTGGACTGTTAGATCCAAACGGAAGGAGGTCTGGACCATTCGATCTCAACGAAGGAAGGTCTGGACTATTAGATCCAAACGAAAGGAGGTCTAGAACGTTAGATCTAAACTAAGGGAGGTCTGGATCGTTAGATCCACTCGAGGGAAGGTCTGAATCGTTAGATCTAATCGAGGGAAATTTCGGATCGTTAGATCCATTCGAGGATCAATCGGGGCAAGGTGCGGATCGTTAGATCGAATCGAAGTGCGGATCGTTAGATCTACTCGAGGGAAGGTCAGGATCGTTAGATCCATTCGAGGGAAGGTCTGGATCGTTAGATGCAATCCGGGGGGGGGGGGGAGGTCTGGATCGTTAGATCGAATCGAGGGGAGGTCTGGATCGCTAGATCCAAACGAAGGGAGTTCTGGACCATTAGATCCAAACAGAAGGAGGTCTGGTCTGTTAGATCCAATGAAAGGAGGTCTGGACTATTCGACCTAATCGAAGGGAGGTCTGAGTCCTTAGATCTAAGCGAGGGGAGGTCTGGGCCCTTAGATCTAAGCGAGGGGAGGTCCCGATGGTCAAGATGGAACCAAAGGAGATGCTGACGGTTACGATCAACGCAAGGGAAGTTTCGACGGTCAAAATGAACGCCAAGGGAGGTCCCGACGGTCACAATGGAACCAAGGGAGGTCCATACGGTCACGATGGTACCAAAGGAGATCCTGATGGTTACGATGAAAGCAAAGGAGGTTCCGACGGTCAAGATGGAACCAAAGGAGGTCCTGATGGTCAAGATGAACGCCCGGGAGGTCCCGACGGTCAAGATGAGCGCCAAGGGAGGTCCCGACGGTCAAGATGGAACCAAGGGAGGTTTCATATAGAATTTTCAAATAAGCTTTGAACTCTCATCAAAACCAAATGTTTCTATTTATTTGAGAATTCAGGGAAATAGAGATGCTACTGGGAGGTCGCAGGAGATGCTACGACCAAGGGAGGTCGTGAAAGTGTTACGACCCAAGGGGGTCATGCGAGTGTCACGACCAGGGGTGGTCATGGAGGTGGACGACCATGAGGGTGGTCTTTGCGGGAGGGGAGGTCACAAGCTAGAGGGTGGTCTTTGTAAAGTAGGAGGTCGTGCAAGTGTTACGACCAGCGGGGAGGTCGCGGAAAGAGCTTTTAACCATGCGTAGTCGAATGAGAGAGGTCTTCGACTACACAATGGTGATTGAAGAAAGCCAGGCTCGACTTCTTCTCGTGATCGATCAACCAGTGAAACAGCCAAAGGAAGAACCAGAGAAACCACAAAGAAGAAGAAACAAGGCAGGCTCGAACTAGGATGAGTTTCTGTCCACTAGGAACTTACCGGTATGGAATCTGGGGGATGGTTAACCGAAGCTGAGCTGGTGATGATGGACCACAGCAATGGAAGAAGCTCCGTGCTGCAAGTAGCTTGAGAGAAGTGAGGGTGGTCTTCGGTCTTCAAGGTTGCTTTCTGGAAGCTGGTGCTTGGCTTACTCGGATGTCTTGGAATGTCCTGGTCGGAGGTGAAACGGGAGTGGTCTCCAAGGCGATGGTTGCCTGTGGCAAGACGGCGGTGTGGGGGTGTTTGACAGAGACGAGGGCTCGAGCTGGACTGGAGCTTGAGCTCTCCTGGAGAAAGAAGCGAAGGGGGCTTGCACTGGACTTGGTGAAGAGAAGCAACAAGGAGGTCCCAAGGTCTTGTGCCCCATATATGTATACGAACAACCTGACTAGGGCGAGTGGTCAGAGGGGTTGTTGATGGTATGAACAACATAGTGTAGCAGTTGTGTCGGCTTTTGTGTGACGGGCATTAAATGCCGAAAGACCATCCAAGAATAAGAAATGAGATAATGCAGTCCAAATAAGAAATCACCATAAAGTCCAATATGAATTGAAAAGGTAATCAAGACATGCAACAATAATTGTTATACAAAAAGTTTTTAAAAATCCCATATTTTTGCCTTTAAGAAATTTTGGGCTATTACAAACCCGGACTGTCCGGACCCCGGACTGACCGCCATGTGTTGGCCGGTCTAACCGGACCCCCGGTCAGGGTCGCGCGGTCAGCATTTTCGAGAAGATGCATTTTTCTGGAAAATTGGTTCCTCTGTGGAGTGGTCTGACCGCAGGGTTAAGTCCGGACTGACTGGACCTCCAGGTCGGTGATCCGGTTAGCTTTCTCCAGAGAATATGTTTTTCTGATTTTAGCAAGTGCGGTCTGACCGGCATGTGTTGGCCGGACTGACCGGGGTGGTCCGGTCTGACCGGCCTTCGGTTTGTGGTTAGACCGGATGTGTCCAACGGCTAGTTTTATAGTCGTTGGAGGAAGTGCGGTCTGACCGGCCATTGGCCTGCGGTCTGACCAGGCCTGGCTGATTTTCGACAGAATCTTTCCCAAACGGATAGTTTTGTATGTGAGTTATAAATACTCACCTTGGCCGGTTGTGGGAGAGTTGCTAGTGTCATTACCCATTCCCTTGAGCTAAGAGCAAGCCCTCTCATCTCTAATGTGCATGTGTTGCACTTAGTGAGCTTAGAGAGCAAACCCTAAGTGCATGTGTTGCCTTAGGTAGTGGATTGTGTATCCATTGAGCTTAAACACTTGATTCGTTCAAGTGAGCATTTCCGAATTGTTACTCTTGGTGTTTGCCGACACCTAGACGGCTTAGAGGAGTTGCGCCGGTGATCTTCTACAAGAAGGTTGTGAGAAGACCCGTGCGGTTTGTGAGTGGTTTGGTGTTCGCCATCTCCGGAGTGGAGGAAGAGCAACCCCGAGTGGATCGAGGTGTTGGTTCAAGTTGTGGAGCCGGTCCAATGTGGATTAGGGGAGGCCGGCAAGTCTCCGATCACCACGGTAAAACATTATCGTGTCATTGTGGTTTGCCTTCTTGTGCTTTTCATTGTGCAATTTACATTCCTTGTATTAAATCGTTTACTTGTCTTTGTATGATTGCTATCATTATCAATAGTCTTATTGTTAGTGCACCTAGTCAAGATTAGTTGATTTAGGTTTTATTTGTGTAAAACTGAATTGTCTTTAGCTTCCGCATTAGAAATCGGTTTTAGCCTTAGAGATTTTTAGAAATGACTATTCACCCTCCTCTAGTCAGCCTCCTCGATCTTACAAGTGGTATCAGAGCTTGGTCTGTCATTTATTAGGCTTCACCGCCTAGAGAGTAAAGGATGGCTAGTGAGGGTTTCTCCATTGATAGAGCACCACACTTTGATGGGTCAAATTATACTTATTGGAAAATTAGAATGACCATCTATATTAAGGCCATTGGCCCAAACCTATGAAGAATTATTGATACGGGTTTTGCTACTCCAATTGATCTACAAAACCCCACTCAAAGGGAAGAGTAAAACTTGCAACTCGATGCTCAAGCTTTAAATGCTCTATATAGCGCTTTGAGTGTGGAGGAGTTCAATAGAGTGAGCAATCTTGAAAATGCTCATGATGTTTGGACAACTCTCATGGAAATTCATGAGGGAACCTCCACGGTTAAGGAAGCTAAATTGCATAGGTTAAAGCTCAAATATGAGTCATTTACCATGTTGCCTTATGAGAGCATCAATGAGATGTATTCTAGAATGAACAACATAGTAAATGGGCTTAAAGGCCTATCTTGTAATTTAACCGATCTTGATATTGTGCACAAGATGCTTAGGGCTTAACCGGAGAAATACGAGGCCATGGTGACATTATTCCTCAATTCATCTGAACTGCCAAGGATGACTCCTACCGCTCTTTTGGGCAATCTCATCACAAATGAGATGTACAGGAAGGACAAGGATGAGCTCAAAAAGATGGCCTCAACTTCAAGCAAAAGAATTCATGCTTCAAAGCTAAATATAATTCAAGTGAAGATGAGGATCAAAATGAGGAAGATGATGGCACCGAAGAAGATATGGTCACTCTCATGAATAAAATGGAAGAACTCATGAAGAGACGTGACTCACACAAGAATTCAAGCTCATTTTCAAAAGTAAAGCACCATAAGACTCCAAGGTGCTACAATTGTCAAAAAAGGGGCATTTTGCTTCAAAGTGTCCTTATGGTAGGGAAGATGAAGAAGAACCCAAATCATCATCAAGAAAGAAGAAGGATGACAAAGGAAGACATTTTGTTGGGCTAGCTATAAAGGATGATCCATCAAACCCCTCAAATGCAAATGAGGCTCCATCACTATTTGACATGTCTACATGCATCATGGCAAAAGGTAATAATGAGGTAAATGATGATGATGAGCCTTCTTATGATGAGTTGATGGGCATGCTTGAAGAGCTTAATGAGTATCTAGGGAAGGAGAAATCAAAATTCAAAGTTTTGAAGAAAGAGTATGTCTCACTTCAAAATAATTATGCGGAGCTAAAGGATGCTCATGAAAATCTCATTATCAATGATCTCATCAAGTCCAAAGTGGATATAGGCATTGCATGTAATTTATTAGATGATATGCCGTGTGTAGCTTCTAATTATTGCATTTCATCTAAGGTTAGTATATCCACTTCTTGTAATGATTTGCTTGATATGTCTTGTTGCTCAAAATTAGATGATTCTATTTCCTCTATGTCTTGTGATACTAACATTGTAGAGGAAAACAAAGAGCTCAAGGCCCAAGTCAAGAAATTGACTAATGACTTAGAAAGAAGCTTCAAAGGGAAGATCACTCTCGATGAGATATTGAGCAAGCAAAGATACTTGCAAGATAAGAGTGGAATTGGCTTCACTCCAAAGAAGAAGGAGAATAGCAAGACAAGACACAATGCAAGACACACGAAGAAATATGTCCAGTGCTTTGATTGCCATGAGAAGGGCCACTATGCCTCGGTGTGCCAAAATCAAAAGAATATCAAGTCAAGATATTCAAAGAAGAGGCAAGCCAGCAATGAGCAAGATAAGAAAACAAGAAGGGGAAATAAAAGCCCAACTTGCTACAATTGCCAAGAAATAGGACACATTGGTAAACAATGTCCCAAGGGTATCTCTCCTAAGTCTATTATATATAATGATCATTATTTGCTTAGGAAGGATAAATATAGCAATGTGTTTGCTAAAATTGTTAGTTCACCAAAGCTTATTGTTAGGGCTATTTGGGTGCCCAAATCTCTTGTGGCTAATATTCAAGGACCCAACAGAGTTTGGGTACCAAACGGTGCATAAATGATAAATAGGTACTTGGAGATGCATTGGAGGCTTGGCTTATTCATGAAGAGGTGGATTCCACTATGTGCAAAATTGAAGCCAAGCTTAAGGATGATCATTTCATATCAAGAACCAATGCAATCTTGGTAACAAGTAGTTACATTGAAGTATCTAGCCCGTTTACCTTGTGTAGATTGCATTCCATGAAAATCTTTTAAAAAGGAGTGTTTTCGCTCTTGTGCTAAATCTTCTTTATTAAAATCTTACGCAAGATGGAAGTGGAACATTAAGGGGGAGTGCTAAGTCATATACATGTATATCACATCCCTAAGTGTGCCCAAATAAATTAAGTGCTAGTAATGTTTTTCAAAATCGAACCTTTCAGCCAAAAGTCAAAAATTTCATAATTATTAGTAATCCTTTGAAAAACTAGTTGCAAAATGTATACAAATACTTTTCAAAGGTTTTCCAAAGGTTTTGGCTCAAGAAAAACCTATTTCAAGTGTAAATAAGTTTCTAGCCAAAATCCTAGATCATAATATCTTGTTTTTGACATAAACTAGATTTTTTCTGTAAAATCTATCCTAAAAGGAATTTGGAAATCGCCCCAAAAGGATAATCCTAGAATTGACTATTCTAAACCTTCAAAAGATTTCCAAGAGGCCAACCTAGCAAAAGTTATTTGATTTTGAAACACGTCCAAAATCCTATTTTGACCTAAGTGGTCACTTTCTAGCACTTAAGTGAGTTTTGCCATCTGAGCCAAAATTATTCACATGAATAGGTCCATAATGGTATTAATGATTCATACATAAAATTGGATACTCAAAATTTCATCATATGCTCAATTTGGCATCTTTTGGAAAAGTTTCATGAAAATAAGATTTCATTTGCGAAAACAAAAGCTTAATTCATAAAAACTATTTAAGATTTGGATTTTTAAGGGCTATATAAGTTGAAAACGCTCCAAATATGTTTATTTGGTTGATATTATGAAAGTTTGGAGCAAAATACAACAATTCTCTCTTTTTCCCAAAATCCAGAACTGAATCTGCTGACAAATTCAGTCTCAGCCGGTTTGACCGCACTCTTGTCGCCAGTCTGACCACATGCTTGCCGCCGGTCTAACCGCATCATTGCCGTCGGTCTGATCGGACCTTTAGAGACTTGGCTGTTTTATCCAAAATTGTTGTTTTTCTATTTCCTTAGGCATTCTCTTTGCTCCCCAAAGTCAAGTTGATCTTTGTTATCTTTGCACGCTACCCTCAAGTGCTTTTCTTGATTAAAAATGCTTTCTTTTTCCTCAAGTGATATTCTTTCAAGTGGTAGATCATTTTGATCATCTTGACCTCGACATGAGATTCATCTTTTCAAGTGATATCAACTTATCCCTTTAAGTTGTATCTAATTTCATTCCTTACCGATCTTACCTCAGTTGACCAAGCTCATGTACTCTCTGTGTACAGTGGATTCTCTTTCCCTCGTCTCTCTAGATGCTTTCTTTGAAGATCTTTGTGAGAGAAATTCAAGCATTTTGCAAACTCAAGTCTTGTCGACACATGGTATCCAAGTGATGTTTAGTGACTATCTTTCAAGTGTGATCCACATGAAGACATAGAGGCATTTTTGGTGCTTAATATCAAAGGGGGAGAATTTGGTTGCAAATAATGGTCAAATAAGAGAGGTTAAAGTCATCATGAGTTTTGGATGGACATATTTCAAAGAGATGACAAAGAGGGAGATATTGATTGGATAAAGAAAGCCTTTGTGTGTCAGAGGAGAAAAAAAGAATGTCAACAAGAGTCTTTGTGTAAGAGGGAGTTTTTATTTGTGAAAAATATATTAAATATTTTGGGCTTACTTAAAAAGGATTAAACTATTATATGGGAAAACCTAATTTGCTATTCGCCTAAAATGGTTTATGGATCTTTATGAATGCATGTTTTCTCATGAGCATTAGTTAAATTGTCATATCGTTCATTTGTTGCATTCTTTGGATCCAAAATATAGAATGAACTCCACCAAGAGTCAAACATGAATATGTGCATTTTGTCTCATTCCATATATTTTAATGCATACATTTAGGGGGATTTGACTCTATGTTTTGTCATTTCACTAGTATTGATCCCATTTTTCCATCCACTTATATTAAGGATCTCTACTTTGAAATGTATCATTGAGTATATAAAGCTTGTGTAGTTGATATATACTCATATTAATTCTATTTCAATTATTTGCTAGAGGATTGTCATCAATCACCAAAAAGGGGGAGATTGAAGAATCTAGACCCGCCATTATGAGTTAATGGTATATTTTGGTAATTAATGACAATCGTCTTTTGGAACTAACATTTTCTTTGAGTTGGATAAATATGTTATATTCCATGATGATGGAGACTTTGGATGACATTGTGAGTTGATCGTCATCAAGTCAAGACTCGGGATGAAGAAAATCATCATGTGTTGAGGATGTTTAAGACAAGATTCTGAAGTAAAGAAGATCATCATGTGTTGATGATATTGAAGTCAAGAGTTTGGAGTAAAGGATACATCATGTGTTGATGCGTGTCAAGATCTCTAAGAAGATATGATCATGAGTTGATCATCAAGTCAAGAGAAGATTCTTCATGTGTTGATGGAGTCTTGACGTGAAGATGTGCGTCATCAAGCTTCAAGAGGATGCTCAAGGCAAAGGTATAACTAGCTAGGGCTAAGGATGTGTTCTTAGTCTTTTACCGGTCTTGGTCTTTGGTTGGAAGACCGGATTGCTAGTATAGGTTACCGTACTATTAAGAGGGGTCTTTGACTAGTAGCTTGAGTGTGTCATGTGTTGATAGCTCGTTGTGCTTGCTCTAGCTCTCTTTAGCATGTGGCTATTATAAGCGAATATGTTTTGCAAATAGATGAAGCTCATGCATAATCTTTGTAGCATGAGACTATACTTTGCAAATGTGTTTTGCAAATGGTTGAAGTCGATGCACCTTCTCTTTGTGGCATGATACTATTGTTTGCAAATGTGTTTTGCAAATAGTTGAGGCTCATGCATGTTCCTTGTAGCATGGACTTTGGTTTGTGAATGTGTTTTGCAAATGGATTAAGTCCATGTACCTTATTCCTTGTGGTGTTGATTCTAAAAGTTGGCAAATGTGTTTTGCAACTTGTTGAGAATCTTGCCTTTAACCCTTGTTTGCATCTTGCATCAATTGGCAAATGTGTTTTGCAAATTGAGTTGAAGCAAGTTGCAAAAATCAGCTTTTGGTTCCTAGACCGGACTAACCGCAGAAGGAACCCTGTACTGTCCGGACCCCGGAATGACCGCCATGTGTTGGCTAGTCTGACCAGACCCCCGGTCAGGGTCGCGCGGTCAGCATTTTCCAGAAGATGTGTTTTTCTGGAAAAGTGGTTCCTCTGTGGAGCGGTCTGACCGCAGAGTTAAGTCCGGATCGACGGACCGGTCGGTCGATGGCCGGTTTTTTCCAGAGAATGTGTTTTTCTGATTTTAGCATGTGCGGTCTGACCGACATGTGTTGGCCGGACTGACCGGGGTGATTCGGTCTGACCGGCCTTTGGTTGGCGGTCAGACCGGATGTGTCCAACGGCTAGTTTTATTGCCATTGGAGGGAGTGCAGTCTGACCGGCCATTGGCCTGCGGTCTGACCGGGCCTGGCTGATTTTCGACAGAATCTTTCCCAAACGGCTAGTTTTTGTGTGTGGGCTATAAATACTCACCTTGGCCGGTTGTGAGAGAGTTGCTGGTGCCATTACCCATTCCCTTGAGCTAAGAGCAAGCCCTCTCATCTCTTATGTGCATGTGTTGCACTTAGTGAACTTAGAGAGCAAACCCTAAGTGCATGTGTTGCCTTAGGTAGTGGATTGTGTATCCATTGAGCTTAAACACTTGATTCGTTCAAGTGAGCATTTTCGAATTGTTACTCTTGGTATTTGCCGACACCTAGACGGCTTAGAGGAGTTGCGCCGGTGATCTTCTACAAGAAGGTTGTGAGAAGACCCAGGCGGTTTGTGAGTAGTTTGGTGCTCGCCATCTCCGGAGTGGAGGAAGAGCAACCTCGAGTGGATCGAGGTGTTGGTTCAAGTTGTGGAGCCGGTCCAACGTGGTTGGGCTTACCTCAACGTGGATTAGGGGAGACTGGCAAGTCTCTGATCACCACGGTAAAACATCATCGTGTCATTTTGGTTTGCCTTCTTGTGCTTTTCATTGTGCAATTTACATTCCTTGTATTAAATTGCTTACTTGTCTTTGTATGATTGCTATCATTATCAATAGTCTTATTGTTGGTGCACCTAGTCAAGATTAGTTGATTTAGGTTTTATTTGTGCAAAACCGAATTGTCTTTAGCTTTTGTATTAGAAATCGGTTTTAGCCTTAGAGATTTTTAGAAACGACTATTCACCCCCCTCTAGTCGGCCTCCTCAATCTTACACCGTCCTACCGCGCTCTATGTCTGCAGCACACCTACCGTGATCCCAGTGCGCGACAGGCCACCTGTCGCACTCCCAGTGCTCGGTAGGAACGCGTCTGCCCATGGATCGCGAAAGGTGGCTTCAGCGAATTAGGAGCATGATAGAGGACACGTGTCGTTTTCCTAACCTGTCACGGTGCTAAATGTTTTTGGCTCTCTACATGGGTGCACTTGGATATTTATTAATGCACTTAAATATTCGTTAATTAAACTTTATGCCACATAAACGTTAATTTTTTGTGTCGGGAGGGAGTAACGTTAATCACTCCTACGTTAGTAGTCCTGGCCCATGAAGCCAGGCCGATATATATCCGGTCACCTTTTTTATTTTTTAATTCTTTTTTAAAAATTATTTTAAAGATAGGTTCTTCTTAACTTTATTTCTAATTCTAACTTCTTTGATCAAATTATAACCCGTGACGTGACCAAACTGTGCTGTCACGTCACCAACTGCGGTGTGACTAAATTGCGCTATTACGCCACTAATCCCTTTGGACGCGTCCGTTTATGGGCTAAATCCTGTTACGCCAAGAAGAGTGGTGTGACAGCACAGTTTGGTTACATCACGGGTTATGGCGTGACCAAAGTGGTCAGAATTGAAAATAAAATTAAGAAGAGTCTATCTTTCAAATAACTTTAAAAAAGGATTAAATAATAAAAAGAAGCTCGGTCAACACTCGTCGAAGACTTGTCCAAAAAAACTTCCCACAGAAAGCCCATCATTCCGGCACGCGTGCATGGACGACAGTCGCATGCGACGTAATTAAGACAGGGGATTAGGCGTTTCGAGCTGCGGATAGTAATCTATGAATTGCATTAACGTTGGGGAAATGTCTATTCGACCCTTCACGCTCCAAACACTTAATCTCTCATCTAAAAAAACGTACCTTTGACACCCTCACATTGCAAAACTAGACAACTTAACCTGCTAAGACTGTTTGGCTTGGTGGTATTGCGCACGTGACATCAGTTCGGCCCGGTTTCCTCTGATGTGTCGGCGAGGTGAGCTGGCAGAAGTTTTTTAGGAGTTGGCGGTGAGCCCGTGACCCTTCGCGTTCCTTCCAACCGACCACTTCCCCTCTCTTGCCGCTCCCTCCTCGCAGACTCCGTTAGGACAAGATGGCGCCATTATGATGATCGCCAACGATTGAAGGTCATCCTCTTCCAAACAAACGTCGAGGTGAGTTCAACACCCTCTATTGTGTTATTCGCGATGAGAATGTATGAATTTTGGCAGTTGTAGGGTTGTGTTCAGGTTGGAGATGAGGTGGGATTTTAATTTCATTTCATTTGGTTTGAAAGTAGTGAAATTTTTGTTTTTAGTGTGAATCCGCGGTCAATGAGTGGTTTTGCTCTCGTTTTAGTTGATGGATTTCTCCCTCTTGCAAGAGATGAATCTTTCATGCTCAGGAGTTGTGCGGGTAGTTAGGTTTGTAGCTCTAAATCTCGGGTCGTGTTTGTAGTTGTCTAACATTGCAATCACTTGATGCAGGATTCTTTTGTGACAATGGATAATCTCGACTTTCTTGGGGTGAGGTTCCATTACAATGGGGAATTTGTGAATTTTAGGATAGTTTCCGGGTACACAGGTGGGGATATGGGGATGTCTTTCGTAGAGTGCGACAAGGTTTCATTGCCAGAGATCAAAGGTCATCTCAGATACCATGTTACAGTCACTGATGATATGGTTTTGCATTAGTTGTTCCCTAGTTTAGGATTGAGTAATAGCCTAAGACTTTTGGTAGATGACAAGTCTTGCACTACTATGTCTGATTGCATCACTGAAGGTGAGGTGGTGGACATATATGTTGAAGTTACCCGGCTTGATGGATATGATAAGAGCCACGATGGAAGTGACTGGGAGCATGAAAACCTGGTTGAGATTGAATAACACAAGGATTCAAAGGAGGTAGATGTGGTGGTGCCTAATGTGGAGCCCCAAACTTGTGTTACACCAAGCAAAAAAAAAAAACAATGACATGGACCTGCAGAGGTTTGGGGAATTTTACAGGTCTCTAATTCTTAGCAAGACTATAAAGTAGATAGTTTGTGATGTAACTATTAAGTAGGTGAACCTCATATGTAGCTCTTTGTCATGAAGCTTATGGACTTGTGGATGGTTTGGACATATAGCTATTAAGTATGTGAATGTTTTGGACATGTGACCAAGTAGACTGATGTCAATGTTTTGGATCTATGAATGATGTGCAAGTGTTTTGGTTAATTACAATGCCAAACTTCTCAATGTCAAATGTTCCAGAATTACTGCATTCCATAAAGTTTAACATTCAAGCATTACAACCGCATATGACGATTACAAGAGAGTCATAGTGTTGATTAACATTTCAATTACTGCCTACCCATATAGAAAACACAATTATACTAACAACTACTGCATAAAACAAGAACTTGAACATGTTCTGCTTGTCCTCCAGCTTGTTCTTCAGGACAACAACCTCTGCGGCGTGCCTTCCTTTGATCTCTGCCACATTTCTCCGGGCATCAACAATGTTGTTCTCCATTTGCATCTTCTCCCTCTTCAGCTCTGCATTCTCCTTCTTTAATCTCCACATATTATCACAGAGATCCAACAACAATGGATTAAAAAATGGAGGGGTTTCCGGATCATGCCAGTGCCAAAAACCGCACCCACCAGCCTAAATCCAACAAAAAAAAAGATCCAAAATCAAAGTGAACTCCAACAAAATCATGTTCAATACACAAAAATAGATCCAAGCTAGTTGCTTGCCCTTGCTCCCTTGCATGTGTAGTACCTCCTCCTGGGATTCTCATTGCTCCATGAAATCCATCTCGGTGCTTTCTCCTTACAATAGTAGAACCACACAGGGAGGTACTCTAGCGGTTTCTCACGGTACACCACCGGCGAGTGTGACCCTCCCGCCCTGTGCCCTTTGCTTCCCAACAACGCTGCTCGGGGAGATCACGAGCTCGCGGAGCTTCCTTCCTCCTCCTTGCTTGAACCCTATCCTCACTCGCGCCGCCGTTTATAAGTTTCCCCATTCGCGTGTCAGCTCACCTCGCCGACACAGTAGCCGATCTGGCGAAACCGGGCCGAATCGATGCCATGTACGCAATACCACCGAGCCAAACAGTCTTAGGGGGGGTTAAGTTATCTAGTTTTGCAACTTGCGGGTGTTAAAGGTCCGTTTTTTTAGGTGATGTGTGAGGTGTCTGGAGCGCAATACCTCAGAGGATCAAATGAACATTTGCCTTAACGTTGAGACACTATGTATCAATGCAATGCAAGTAGCTGTCCTAATTTAAGGCAACCGAAAGAGCTATCATGCCGTTCTTTGAGCTACTAGTACTCCACATGGAAGAGTTAAAGTTAAATGTGCAGTAATGGTACAGAATTCTCTCGATGAGTACGAGTGGACTCTTAACATCCATGGATCAATTCAGGAGAACTACTCGCCAACCATAGCTTGAAGGATCTAGCTTCTACGCGCTTCAAATAAAAGTTGTTCTATACCTCGCGATCATGACAACTTTGATCACAAGTGCAACTCTACCGCACAAACAAACCCGTTTCGAGGGAATTATATCAACACTAGCAGTACCTTTCTATCTTCCACAACAAACGTAATAAAAAGAGTGGTGCAGGAGTGGCCGCCTATTTGCCCCCAGTCTTCAATCCATTAAAAAAGAAGAAGAGCTTTTCCCCCTCTTCTGGTCTCTCCCACATTATTCACCGGTGGATAGCCCAAATCTTCAAACCACAGGGGACCCCACAGAAAATGGATGCTTCCATCTTGCAAGCAATGATGCATATATGCACGCACGGCTTTGTTTCCTTGTTTTAATTGTCTTCATGTGACATGCGCATATACTGCTACCTGTTATGGTGGATATTATTCATGTTCTGATGATCTGATCTCAAATTCACAGCTCGTGGGACCTATATATATCTAATCAAAAGGACAGATGGGGTGGAGATGGAGTAGATTGGCATCATTTTTATGGCTGGAGAAGTAGATATTGTATCTTAGCAATAGTACTCCTTTTGTTCTTTTTTACTTGCCATTTTGTTCCAATTTCATCAATCTAACACAATTTGATGTTTCAATTCACAAACAACATTTACACAATTCACTTATAACAAATCCTCAAACACTTACTACCAAATTCCTCAAACCATGTATTACAAGAATTGAAAAAAAAAATGCAATCCTCAATCTGGCACTCAACGGTGGCTTGGTGGCATCGCTTGTGGGAGGGAAGGAGGCGGCTTGCTTGTGTGGGCGAGGTCTGCACGTCGCCGACACAGGTGAGGCTGGCCACGAGGGCCCGAGAGCCTTGGCGGGGTGGCAGTGGCGCCTTGATGTGAGGGGCAGCAGGTCGGGATGGCTTGGTGGCGCCAGAGCCGGGACCAGGAGGCGGCGACCAGAGCCGGGGGAGGGAGGAGGCGGCGCCACGCCAGAGTGGGAGGAGGCGGCACCATAGCCGGGTGGGTGCTATAGGGCGGCGCGACGCCGAGGACGAGGAGGGCAGGCCAGTGATCGGGAGGGGGAGAGGGTGGCGCATGCGGGTGAGTCTTGTAGGGTGGTGCGGCGCCAGGGAGGCGATAGAGGGCAGCGCAGAAGCCAGGGAGGCGATGGGGCAGGGACATGAAGAGGAAGGGTTTAGGTGGATTGGCCGGTTGAAAGAAGGGGGTTTAGTGCAAAAAATTTAAGTGGATTGGAGGTGGGAACGAGCACTAATTTGAGCCGTTCAATCCAGATCCGACGGCCCACGGCAACGTTAGCATGTTAGCACCTAAATACCCATTAGCACTAGATACGTTCCCATATATATATATATATATTAAAAATTATAGAAAAATATAATCATATGATATGGTATTACTTTTAATGTTAAATCTACTAATACCATTATCGTGTAGGGCCGTGTATGGCTATAGAGGGAGGGGTGGTTTAAATGATAGCCAATTGTACATCGTAAGCATATGGACCTTCTCACATAGTCCTTTATTAGTAGCCAAAGTTTTAAAGAATTGACAACACGCGTTACAAAATGACATCTCTTTTAGGGCTTGTTTGATTGGTGCTTTGGATTTTATGTCTGAAAAAAAGTGATACCCGAAGGTTGCCTGAAAAGTAGATATTTTTTGTCTGGCCAGGTAAACCTAAAGATGAGTTGTTTGGTTAGAAACATGTGTCTAGAATTGATGAATAAAAAATAAAATATTGGATCAAATAATCAACGATGAATCAAACTGCCTGGGAGGCCTAGCTCCTAGGCGCTCGTTTCTCACGCTTGATCTCGACGCGACCGCTGGCGACCAATCAAACAGGCAGGACATGAACCAGGACTTGTCTTGGCCAACAAGTTTGGCCAGGATCGCAAGCAAACAGACCCTTGGGGCTTGTTTGGATTGAGACCTGGGATCCATGCCTGGAAATAGAGGTGTTCACGGGCGGCCCGGCGCAGCCCTACCGAGTCCCGACCAGTCCGGTTCGGGCTCGGTATCATGTTTCGGCCCGATCAAAGCCCGGCCCGCCCGAATTTTCGGCAAAATCAATTAAAACAGCAAAAAACCATTTATTTACTGCTGAAAATGAATTAAAATATTAGTTTTTATTCCAAAAATGATTAAAATAAGATTTTAAGTGGAAAATGCGTTTTGCGGTAAGGCCAGCTCGGCATCTAGATTTTTGGCGGGCTTTTCAAGCCCGACTGAACTCCGCCCGCCCGACATTTGAACACCTCTACCGAAAAACTGGTGCCTAGAGGTAGCACGGAAAATAGATAATTTTTGCTCGACTAGGCAAACTCAAGATGAGTTGTTTGATTGGAAGCTTTGTGCTCGAAAATAGTGAATGAAAAATAGACCGACGGATCAAAGATTCAATGGTGTGGATGGAGGCATGAGCCGGCGCAGCATGGAGCTCGAGCATTCATTTTAACGATCGCGCTCGTTACGGCTCGGCAGCAAAGCAGAGAAGAGGAAGCGGCGCATAAGGTATGTGTGAACTCGTGTCGCTCTGGCGCCGGACAAATTGGTTTAGGTAATGAAACAAACACGCTCTTAGTACGTGATAGGATAGGTACCATGCTGGATACAGCCAACTAGGGGTGGAAACGGATCGAATACGAATCGAATAGTCCCGAATATGAATATGAATTCCTATTTTCAAAACGAATACGAATACAAATTCGAACATTCTCGAATACGAATTGAATGTTGTAACAAATACGAATTCGAATCGAATATGTACTCAATTCGGTCGAATGCGAATATCCTACAACTTTTGTGACAAATCTCGGTAGAACAAATAGTATTCGTATTCGTATTCGTATCCGGGACAAAAACAGATAGTATTCGTATTCGTTTTTCTCGGATAGTATTTGTTTTTTCTGATACTATCCGGTTTTTTTTCCCGGATACGAATACTATCTATTTTTCCCGGATACGAATAACACCGAATACGGATATAAATACTATTCGAATGCGAATTTTACTTACCACATTTGTGTTTTCTCGGATACGAATATCGAATAAAACAGATTATCCTTTACCAATTTTCACCCCTACAGCCAACTACGGATGGCTATATCGACCTATCGTATGGCCGGGCTCGTGGCCCTCCTACAAAGCCTACCTCGCTCCGCCTTGTCTACAGGACTAGAGTCCAGCTCGGATGCAGTACATGCCGACATATTTATTCCTTGCTACGTTCATTTTTTCTCCCTAACAATGGAGCCCAACAAAGCAAACCCAGTGGGGTTTCTTTAGGGGAAACCGAAGCCATGGTTAGGCAAACGTCTAGCTCATTAGCCTCCAAATCCTTTGGATCCATGATTGCTAATGATAGAACCCCGAGGGTGGAGAGGAAGGCATGGTTCTCCAATAAGCCGAAGAGGAGATCTTCTTAAGTTTTCCCACGGTCCGACTGCTGCTTACATGCTGATCTGGCCAGTGTTCGTTGAATTTTCAGATATTTTGCTAGTATCAAGATGAATCCAATTTGTATTTGTGTACTCAAGCTATCCAGCACTAACTGTCGCCATTTGTATTGTAGCATATTGATACTGTAGCAACAGACAGAATAGCTTGCATGAGGAGGGGTATCTCCCATGTAATAGAGAAGATGGTTATGTATTGATATTATGAATGGAGGTTTTAGGGTTGTTTCTCTTGATATCTTTGTGAGGATTTTGAGAGACTTTTCTTTGTTTTTGCAAGTTTTTTGAGTTTGCTTAGAGTGATCTGTCGTGATCAACCAGTTCGTGCTCCTGCCGATAGGAAGTTGTGTGGATTGGAGCCTTGTGGAGTTGGTGGTGTGACTGTGGTGTTGATGTTCTTGTGCTTGACACAAGGTTACCAACTTTATCAAATCATATTGTTTCTTCGAGTTATTTTCGTTGTTGTCTTCGTTACTGGTAGATCTACGTTCGCACCGGTATGATCCACGGCATGGATCGATGGTATAATTGCTGGTGCGTTCTTAACTTCTTTTCCCATTAACAAAGGCCACAACTAGGAGTAAATAATTAAGCTGCTTAATTATCAGTGAAGTACCTGCGATGTACGTAGAATCTTTAGTTTTATAAAAGAATGACTTGTGGCGGTGGTAACTCTTGTTAGGAAACTATGGGCTTGGTCCAACAGCCGGTCCATAAGTGGCCGCTCCATCTAAAATTTTAACATGGTCTCATGCCTATAAATAGAAGTGTCAATCATTGTAAAAGGCTGATCAGGAGAAGATAAATAAAGAGAAGAAAGAAGTCTCTATACATCTATGTGTTCAATCTACTATTTGTTCTTGTATTGTTCTGTGTGATTCTTCGCTTGTCTACGAGGTGATCGATCGGACTGGACTCGTCAGCGACGGTTCCTCAACACGTTATCAGCACGATCGACTCTGGCCCACCTCTAAGCCTACTCTACTCGGATCGAAAGGTAACCGTCGTAGTACGACGCTTGTAGATCGAATCATATTTTCTATATCACTTTGAATTCCGCAAATTTGGCTTTATAGATTATATCCTACGACGCAAATCCGTTCTAATCTACCGCGAGCTGACTTAGATGTTGCATGATGCTTGTTTTGGCTAACATGGGTCAAGTTGTGAAGAACTTATGCCCGAAAATGGTTGCTTGTCTATTGTTGTGCAGGTGGCTTGGAGTCAACTATGGTCAACGACGAGGAGGACCGGGACTTGGTTAGAAGAACCAAGGTCCAGAACGGTCGTGGATGTCGGGTGAGATAGTTGGACTCAAGCAAGGCGCAAGATAGACTAGAACGATAGAAGGCGAAGTTTGAGCAAAGACCTTTGTGAAGGTATGTGCTCATGCCTCATCAATTATGTGGATTGATGATTGTGCGTATCGTGTGGTGCTACGTAATGGTTTGCTTGTTTATGATGGTTGTAGGACATCAGAGCTAGGTTATGGTGAGACGGACTAGATCGGGACTAGGTTAGGAGAACTGAGGCCCAGAACGATCAAGGTGGTGCTGGAAGATGATGGAGGCTAGCAGGGTGCTTACAAGCCGAGAAGCCAAGGAACCGGAGCAGAAACTACTGGCGATGAACATGACGAGCAGCAGCAAGGTGGACCGGGACTAGACTCTGGGAGGAGTTGAGGTCCGGACTAGGCTCAGGGAGGAGTTGAGATCCTGAATGGTCAAGGAAGCCGGGTGCAGTCTTGGTGACACATGTGGTGCGCCAAGTGACTTGGTCCCAGTTGCAAGCGAGAACGGTTCGGTGGGATTCTGACACATGAGAGGCTTGGCGGGAAGTCATTGGGGCCACATGAAAGATGATGGAGCATAGGAGATGCTTCGAGGCGAAGAAAACACCATAGGTCGGTAGAGGGGCATTTTGGGAAATTGCCCTATACTGGAAAAGTGGTAAGTGTGGTGTGCGAAACCACCTTCTTGGCTTTGGGGAAACCGCAGCACAAGATGGCGCGAGGAGAGGCGATCTAGGTCAAAAGAAAATAAAGACGGCTTTGAGAAGCGTTCGTGAGTGAAACCCGTTTATGTGTGGGCTTAACGGGTGCCCGTTTGAGATGTCTCTCTTGGGCTAGCCTCTACTATAAAAGAGGAGGGTGCTGGTTGTGCACCCTCAACCCTTGTATTCTAGAAACCCTAATTTGTGATTTAGGGATAGGAGAGAAAAGTGGAGAGTCTAGGGTTCATGAGAGATGGACTGATTGAGTGTTCAAGTGTTGAGCTTTTGTCCTCCATGGTGGAGTAGCTGTAAACATACAATCTTTCTAATCAATCCATGCAAGATTTGTCCCCAAGTTGAGTTCTATCTTATTCTTACTCTCTCTTTAATGCCTTTGGGATTTTTTGTGTTTCTTAGGTTTTTATTTGAGATATTACTGTGATCTTACTTACTGGGATGTGTGGGGTATGATTTAAGGCCCTATTGATCATCATCCACCCACGAGCAAGCTTTTGGATCTAAGTTTGATTTTGTCCTGGTTTTGGTGAAAGAAAGAGTGATTTTAGGGGTTTTACTCTTGAGGGCTTTTGGCTTGATTCTTTCTGTGATTGAGGGTGCTAGGACATATGGAAAACCATCCTTAGCCATCTTGGATTGATATCTCCCACGAAATCCCCGCAATCACCGTTTTCGTATTTGGCCCGGTTTTTGAGCAATCTTCACTCAAACGGAAAAAGGTCAGAACTTTGGCAATGATCTTCATGATCTTTGATTGGAATAGGTTCCTGACATGCTAGAGAAGGTATTTTTCAAGTTTCATGAAGTTTGGAGTTGTGGATCAAAAGTTGGATCAATTTGCGATTTCGAAATCCTGCTGAAATTTAGTTTCTGTGCTGATTTTACTGTTCACCGGTATGACCGCACTATTCCCGGTTTGACCGCTGTTGTTCACCGGTCTGACTGCCACTATTCATCAGTCTAACCAGCCAGTGGGGATTTCAGCGAGTTTTGATCCTTTTGTTGCCTGGTTCTTATTTGAATAATTATCTCTGATCTTCATAGCTCCACATAGCTATTTCAATGGGAGAACCTTGAACGTCTTAAGGCAAAAGATTTTGAAAAGTGGTCATTTTTGTGTGCCTATTCAACCCCCCTTCTAATCGCCTCTTCGGTTCAACAAGTGGTATCAGAGCAAGGTTTGCTCTTTTGTGATCTTTACCGATCTTTGAGCATGGTGACTAGTATGTGGACTTGTGAGCGCTTCTTTGCATCTTTTCGTGGTTCTTTTGCCGATGATGTCCATCGTGACAAAAGGCTTGAACGTACGATGTTTATGTTGTCGGTTGAGAAGAAATTCTACTGTATTATTTATGGCGATCTCTTTTGTTTTGATTGTCCTAGTTTCAGGGATGAAACACGCTTGGAGCTCAAGGAGGTGAAGGAGCCCATTGGCATGCATTGAGTGGCAATCGAGTATGATCATGATGTAGAGCTTTTCGAGGATGATCATGATGAGTCATCCGAGAACGATCCCCTACTCAAGCTAAGCAAGGTAAGCAAAGAAAAACTCATTGATGGCTTGTTGTCATATGATCTTAAATTGCATGCTCTTAGGAAGGAAATGAAATTGCTAAAATGAGAAAAGGGTGATTTGTCTCATGAGCTCGCCAAATTGAAAACCTCCATGTATGCTTTTGATTCCTTGCTTGTAGACATAGATAACTTGAATAATTCTCTTGCATGCCTAAAATCTGAAAATGAATTATTGAAATCAAATGCTTCTATGCCATGTGATTCTTGTGTTGCCTTACATCATGAGCTTGATAATGCTAGATTAGAAATATGCAATTTTAGATCCATGGCTAGAAATAATTGTGATTTTTGTGTAGGCATGCTTGCTAAATTTGAGAAGTTAAAATTGACTAATTCCATTCACCTTGAGCAATTAGAGAATGCTAGGGCTGAAATTATTGAAATCGAAGCTAGCCCTTGTAGCATGTGCTTAGAGTATGAAAAATTGCTTAAGAATGGTTTAGTCTCTTGCAAGAATTGTGTTAGTTTAGAAAATGAAATTGATGTTTTGAATTGCATGCTTAATACGAAAGCATCATTAATTTCTTACACATCTTGCATTGCCTTGAAAAGCGAGGTTGAGTCTTTGAAGAAATTGCGCGATGATATGAGCGTCAAGTCATGTGACTCTTGTATTTGCCTCCACTCCGAGATTGAAGTTTTCAAGATTTCTTTTGCTTCTTTGCATTTGGAGTTGGAGTCTTCTCGTGCTAAACGTGAATCATTTGATGTTGGCATTTGTGTTATTGCCTTGAGTAGCTCTTCCTTGGCAAGTGCAACTCATTGTGACTCTTCTTGTATTGTCCAAGAGATTTCTAAAGACAAGAGTGCTTCTTCCTCAAATGGTACTATATCTTCCAAAGAGAAGCATCATTGCACCTTTTGTAAGAAAGATGGACACATTGTTGAGTTTTTCTTCCTCCGTGTCAAACACTGGCGTCGAATGTGCCGTCGAGCTTTTAGGGACACACATTTACCATCTCATGGCATGTGTGAGCCTAGTGCTAACACGAGGGCGAGTTATGATGTTGGTTCTTCTTACTTGTCTCAAATGACTTCTTCTTTGAGCGACAATGGTGCTTCGTCCTCTCGGACCGTGTCTCCACGTAGACCTTTACACCATTGTTCATTTTGTGAGAAGGATGGACATCTTGTGGAGTTTTGTTTTTGTTGTACAAAAACATGCGTC
Source organism: Phyllostachys edulis (assembly GCA_036346405.1). NCBI lineage: Eukaryota > Viridiplantae > Streptophyta > Magnoliopsida > Poales > Poaceae > Phyllostachys > Phyllostachys edulis. The sequence continues at coordinate 40,497,548 of CM070558.1, read as the reverse complement.
AAGCTCATACTTCTAAGTCTCCTAGTGGGCATAGTCTTTCTCATGACTTGCACACTAAAGAGCCTAGCATGAGGACTCGCTCTATTGATGGCTTCTTTGACACCTTTTCTAGTGGTGTTGGATAGCATCGTGGACTCGGTTTTCATGGTTTTGGTTTTGGTCCACGAGCTGCCCCGAGGCAGGATTTTCGTCGTTTTCCAAAAGGTGGACCTCATTTTACTCATCGAGGTGCACACCCACGGCGAAGATGTGTGAGTTTCTTTGGTGCTTTTGTTGGTTCTCATCATGGTGCTTTCAAGCAAGGTCATTGCCGCTTTTCTAGAGATGGACCTCGTTTTCCTTATTGAGTTGTCCACTCGCGGCGTGCCTCTAAGGATGGTATTAGATCTTCTTGCATGGACCATCATTTGTATCATGCTAACTCACATAATGGTTCAATTGCTTCTAGTGGCTGTGTGTCCAAGGTTTGGCTTCTCAAGTATTTGCTCTCTAACCCTTCAGGATCCAAGATTTGGATATCTTGCTTTTCTCATGTGTAGGTACCGGGGACGTGGGATGGAGAATATGGACTTGAAGGGTTCTGGATTTCTACCTCATCATGTGATCGGAATACTAGATGGTTCTCCATTCCATTTGATGGCCTCCAAGAGGCATGTGCGTTCATGATTGTCGTCTTCACCTATTTTGTGAGCTATCTTACACTTTCATGCTTTTACCTTCGTGATTATTCATTCTTGGCGTGTTGTGCTTGTCTTTGTGCTCACTTGTATCATATTGGCATGTGTTACTCTTATAATATCTTTCATCATGCCTTTGCTAATACCTTGCCTATGTATTCATAGGCTAGATTGTTATTCATTATTTTCATGGGTGTATAAGCTTGGTTTTGTCATCATGAGCTTGTGCTGTTTTGTACATTTATTATCTTGCTCTTGTTAATTTTTGCTTTATGTATTCACATGCTTACTTGATATCCATGTTAGTATACATTATCCATGATTTGTTCTATAACATATTTTATGCTTACATGGTATTGTGCCTTATTGTTAATTGTGGATACATGAGCTTTGCCATAGCTTCACTAGCATGCTTTACCCTTGACTTGATGAATGTTGTATGACATGATATGTGCTTGTTTGCTCCTATGCCTTATTATGGATTAAGGATATTTTGAGTTTTATCATGTCTTGGATAACATGTGTTGCGATTGATATATCTATCTTCATGCTCATGCCTTGAATTGTTGCTTATATAAGCTTTGGATCATCTACTGCTATTCTTGTTAGTCGTGTGTCTCGATACTGTTTCCCTAGATAATGTCTCACTAACCCAGTACCAAGGCATAGACTTCTTTTGTTTCTTTAGTTTAGTCTTTTTAGTTGAGAAGGAGAACATGTGGTTCATGACTCCAGCTATTGGTTGCACTTCCTTATATGTGCATTCGATGTTGGCTATCACTTCTTGAAGACGCAGTATGGTCCAGCTTCTACTCATTCGACTACATCTCACTGCCAAGCGGTGCAACTCAGATTCGAGCCCCTATACCTTACATTTGTGTATGGTACCCCTATTCTACTTTGCATAATATCTGGTTCTTGTCAGGGGTTGGGCTTGTTGAGTTCAAGGTAGATAGAAGGTTTTGTTCTAGTACATGTCCTTTCTAGACACTCTTCTTATCCCATGGTTTGCTAGGATGCACTCTTCTCACAGCCTAGGTCGAGCTTGTCTCCCAGTTACTAGTCCTTAGCAAGTTTTGAGCAGCCTATAAGCTTTTTAGTGTTGGTGTTTCGCTCCCTAGCTAATCAAGTCTTTTTCCCTAGAGATCATGTGGAGTAGGAAATCTTTGTACTATAGTTTGTGGAGTCCAAGGCACAATTGGTAGGCATCCTCACCAAACCCTTAGATCCTACTAGGTTTGCCACCTTCAGGAGTGAGTTGGGGGTAGTTTACCCTTATAGATTGGATTGAGGGGGGAGTGGATCTTTTCTGATACCTTCTTCAAGTGGTATTTTCTTCTGATCTTCTTGATCTTTTTAACTCATGTTGATCTTTTCTTCAAGTGGATTCTCCAACTTTCACCTAGTGGTATCAACAAATGCCTTCTTTGGTTGTTGATGCTTTCTCTTGCATCTCATTATATCATATTGCATTCATATAAAATTAAAAAAAATAATGCATTGTAATATAAGCTCTACCGCTTCTGTCTTTTAAATTGATGAAGCTTTGCTTATTGCCCTCTTGTACTGTAGCATTTTTATTCATGCTCATTGTCATGTCTTGTTCATTGACTAGCTAGAATTGTCATGTCTTATCATGTGTAGCTTAGTCTTTGATTAGATGAGCATTAATTCTAAGATAACTTGAACTCAAAACTACAATTTGTGGATCTTTTGGTTGGTTGCACCTTTACTGATCATTTTATGACACTAGCCATGTCAAAATTGTTTTGTTAGCTCTTGAATCTCGGATTGAACTTTAGTTGAGCGTCTAGTTCTTTTGTGAATCTTAAAATTGCTCTTAATCTCATGCAAAATGCAAAATAAAGTAAAACAAGCTTTGTGACCCTCTTGTGCTTAAAATTGTGCCAAACTACTCTCATGTGACATGAACTTGGAGGTAGTTTGATGATCTAGATGATCTTATTGGGACTGCTTGTCATTCTTGACATGATCCTCAAGATTTGTCACCTTGATTGAAGCTTAGAGAGTGTTTGTGGATGGCTCTTAGTCCAGGATCTACTCTACTAAGATAGACTATTTACACAACTTCAACATGTGCTATCAAATTGCAAAATGGTCAACTGTTGTAGATGTGTAGGTGCTTGAGGTATTTTGAGCAAAATAATTCACTTTGGAACTTATAGCCTCTAGAATGATCAATTATAGCTTCTTGATCTCACATTGATATTTTGACATGGCTATTATCATTCTAGGATACCTTTTGATGAACTAGCTATTTATGAAGCTTTGCATAACTTATAATCACACTTATTGCTTCATCTTGTGCTATCTTGCTTAGCTTGGCTATATATTCCTTGATGTGACCTTGGTAGTTTATTTATGCTTGATTTGCCTTGTGCATTTTAGAAATGCTAGCTTATTCATGATTGGGTAATCTTCAAAGCTTCTTGCTCTAAAAAATTGAAAATCCAAAAATGAAGCCACTCTATTGCATTTCATGCATACTCCTTCTTATGCTTCTTCCATGCATCTTGACATGTTATCCTTGGATGAGAGGAAGACATGTTTCCTTGATGACTCCATTGTCAAAGGGGGAGAAGAAATGACAAAAATGATAAAAGGAAGAGTTATTGTCAAAGGGGGCGAAAAATGGGAGAAAATGGAAAATTAAAAAAATTGCTTGATTTGAGTGAGGGGGAGCATCTCATATGTATTCTTGTGATCTTAATGTTCAATTCTTGGTTTGAATTGCATAACTTGAAACCTCACAATGATCAAAGGTCAAAATGAATAATTGTTCTTTCATATGGACCTTGAGTGAATTTTTGTGTTCTCTATAGATTTGAAGCTTTCATGATCTGTATTGTCATATCTATTGTGCTTCTGCATTTCTCAAGCCATCTTGGTCATTTTTATAGATTTTTCTTGCTTGTGGACCAAGATGTGTCTTTGCACGAAAACATGAGTATTTCTATTTTTCAATCCTCAAACATACATTTTTGGGAAATTGCCAATGTGTTCATCAAAGAGGAGATTGTGGATATTATGGGGATATGTTCATGATCTTGGGATGATGTTACAATTGGCAATGGTATTGAGGGTTTGTCGAAACACGTGTTTTCGGTAAAGTTCAGTTTCTGTCAAGCAGTAGGCGGTCAGACCGGCCAGGGCGGCGGTCAGATCAGCCTTTGTGGCGGTCTGACCGGCCATCTTTGGTGGTCAGACTGGCATGGGCTTTGGCCAAGAGGCTGGCGGTCAGACCAGCCAGGAGGCGGCGGTCTGACCGACCAGGAGGCGGCGGTCTGACCGGCCATCAAGGTTTTGTTGAATTTTGGCTCAGGCCAAAAATAGAGGGTGTAGGCAAGAGAGGGGATTCTTCTACACTTGGTCTCATAATTTGTGGAGCTTTGAGTCAAAAATTCTATTTGTTTGAAATTTCCAGAGAGGTTTCGGATTTCTAGGGAGGAAATTTGGCTAAGTCCCTTTCTTGGGCGGTCAGACCGGCCATGGCTGGCAGTCTGACCGGGTTTTGACTTGTTCGCTGGCCAACTTGGCGGCGATGTATTGTTGGTTAGGTCATATTCATGAGTTTCATTGCATAGATGTTGCATGATGTATGTTTTGGCTAACATGGGTCAAGTTGTGAAGAACTTGTGCCCGAAAATGGTTACTTGTCTGTTGTTGTGCAGGTGGCTTGGAGTCAACTATGGTCAATGACGAGGAGGGCCGGGACTTGGTTAGGAGAACCAAGGTCCAGAACGGTCGTGGATGTCAGGTGAGATGGTTGGACTCAAGCAAGGCACAAGATGGACTAAAACCATAGAAGGCGAAGTTTGAGCAAAGACCTTTGTGAAGGTATGTGCTCATGCCTCATCAATTATGTGCATTGATGATTGTGTGTATCGTGCGGTGCTACGTAACAGTCTGCTTGTTTGTGATGGCTGTAGGACACTGGAGCTAGGTTATGGTGAGACGGACTAGATTGGGACTAGGTTAGGAGAACAAAGGTCCAGAACGATCAAGGTGGTGCTGGAAGATGACTGATGCTAGTGGTGTGCTTACAAGCCGAGAAGACAAGGAACCAGAGCAGAAATTATCGGTGATGAACATGACAGGCAGCAGCAAGGTGGATCGGGACTAGACTCTAGGAGGAGTTGAGGTCCGGACTAGGCTCAGGGAGGAGTTGAGGTCCTGAATGATCAAGGAAGCCGGGTGTAGTCTTGGTGAGACATGTGGTGCGCCAAGTGACTTGGTCCCAGTTGCAAGAGAGAATGGTTCGGTGGGATCCGGACACATGAGAGGCTTGGCGGAAAGTCATTGAGGCCACATGAATGATGATGTAACATGGGAGATGCTTCGAGGCGAAGGAAACGCCAAAGATCGGTAGAGGGGCATTTTGGGAAATTTCCCTATACTAGAAAAGTGGTAAGTGGTGGTGTACGAAACCACCTTCTTGGCCTTGGAGAAACCGCGGCGCAAGACGGCGCAAGGAGAGGTGATCGTGGTCAAGAGAAGATGAAGACGACGCTTTGAGAAGCGTGCATGAGTGAAACCCGTTTCTGTGTGGGCTTAGCGGGTGCCCGTTTGGGATGTCTCTTTAGGGCTAGCCTCCACTATAAAAGAGGAGGGTGCTGGTTGTGCACCTTAACTCTTGTATTCTACAAACCCAAATTTGTGATTTAGGGATAGAGAGGAAAGTGGAGAGTCTAGGGTTCATGAGAGATGGATTGATTGAGTGCGCAAGTGTTGAGCTTTTGTCCTCCATGGTGGAGTGGCTGTAAACATACAATCTATCTAATCAATCCATACAAGGTTTGCCCCAAGTTGAGTTCAATCTTATTCTTGCTCTCTCTTTAATGCCTTTGGGATTTTTGGTGTTTCTTAGGTTTTTATTTAGGATCTTACTGTGATCTTGCTTGATGGGATGTGTGAGGTATGATCTAAGGCCATCTTGATCATCATCCACCCACGACCAAGCTTTTGGATCTAAGTTTGATTTTGCCCCGGTTTTGGTGAAAGAAAAGGTGATTTTAGGGGTTTTGCTCTTGAGGGCTTTTGGCTTGATTCTTTCTGTGATTGAGGGTTCTAGGACGTATGGGAGACCATCCTTAGCCATCTTGGATTGATTCCTCCCACGAAATCCTACCAATCACCGTTTTCGTATTCGGCCTGGTTTTTGAGCAACCTTCACTCAAACGAAAAAAGGTTGAAACTTTGGCAATGATCTTCACGATCTTTAATTGGAATAGGTTCCTGACATCCTAGAGAAGGTATGTTTCAAGTTTCGTGAAGTATGGAGTTGTGGATCAAAAGTTGGATCAATTTGCGATTTCGAAATCCTGCTGAAATTCAGTTTCTGTGCTGATTTTACTGTTCACCGCCACTGTTCACCGGTCTGACCACCACTATTTGCCGGTCTAACCGGGGTAGTGGGGATTTCAGCGAGTTTTGATCCTTTTGTTGCATAGTTCTTATTTGAATGATTATCTCTGATCTTTATAGCTCCACATAGCTATTGGAATGAAAGAACTTTGAACGTCTTGAGGCAAAAGATTTTGAAAAGAGGTCGTTTTTGTGTGGCGCCTATTCAACCCCCCTTCTAGTCGCCTCTTCGGTCCAACAGTGAGGAATACCTGCTCATTGCATAGCGTGAAGAAAGTGCAAAAGGGTATTAGAACGACTTTCTTCATATGAAACTGGGCTATACTACACTAGTATTAAAGCACTTACAGCCTATACTATCCTGAAAACAATATTTAGAAGCTCTGAACTTTTCTGTCTCTAGCATGTTAGATTAATCCACTCAGATCTTTGGATGATGAGAAATATAATTAACAATTCATAGGGACATAATATCGATGTAAAGAATTTTCTGAATCAGAAAGATTTTGTGTGTCCCGCATGTGCCACCGAGAAATTAATTACTAAACCTTCTACTTTGAAAGCGAAGGATGAAGTCACTGCATTCCTGAACCGTATCTAGGGAGACATTTGTGGTTATATACAGCCTCTGTCAGGGCCATTTAGGTATTTTATGGTGCTCATCGATGATTCCTCGAAATGGTCGCACGTATATTTGTTATCTACGAGAAACCATGCTTTTGTAAAGCTAATCTCACAGATATATAAAATTAAAATTAATTTCCCTGATCATCATATGAAGTCCATTAGAATGGATAACGCCGGAGAATTTACTTCGAAGGCATTTGACGATTATTGCATGACAATGGGAATTAACGTTGAGTATTCCATACCACACGTCCACACCCAGAATGGACTAGCACACGCAGTCCTGCATGCAGCAACTCTCATCAACTTTAGACCATCGGCATATGACATCCATTCACTTATGCAACTAGCGCAAGGGTCAGCACCGAAAATTTATCATCTTCGTAGATTTGGTTGTAAGGTTTATGTACCTATACCACCATCACAGCGAACTGCAATGGGTCCTCTCTGAAAGTCTGGGATATACATTGGTTATGAGACAAAATCCATAATTAGGTATTTGGACCCCCATGACTAGAGATTTGCATACAGCCCGCTTCGCTGATAGCATATTTGATGATGATTGTTTCCCGTCATTAGGGGGAGGAAATCAACCATTTGATGAAAAATGTCGGGAAATAATGTGGCAAGCCACGGGAATCCATGTACATGACACTAGTGAAGAAAATAGAGAAGTCCAGAAGATAATTGAAATTTAGAAGACAATTGAAGTCTAGAAGACAAGAGAAGTCTAGAAGATAATTGAAGTCCAGAAGATAATTGATTTGTAAGCTTTAGCGAATCAACCGCCTGACCACTTTAGTGATTTGAAGAGCGTGACCAAGTTGCATACACCTGCACGCAATGCACCGAAGAGGGTTGAAATACTTAAGAAACAAAAAGGTATCCCTAATATCATCCTAAGGTCTCAGAAAAGGACGAGAACTTTGGCCTCTCAAATCTGAAGTAACCGGGGACTCTTGGTGAAAAAGGATTCCCCAAAACTAAAAGGGGAGCCATTTGAGATCTAGCACTAGTATGTAACCTTCAGGAAGAGGCATATCAGATTTGAATATTCCCATGAAGGGAGATATCAGTATGGATGTGTGCGCACACATTAGAGCTGAAAAACTAAAGGGACTTGCCCCTGTAATTGGAAGCAGTGGTGAGCAAGTAGAAGCATTAGAAGAATCGCCCCATGAAGAAATAGCTATAATCTATGTGACTACGTGAGAATCTTTGAATATGATAACAGCCAATGTCGACATTTATTTTGCAAAGAAAATTACCACAATCATCGATCTTGATCTAAAGCCTGCATCGCTTGCTGAATGTAAGAAAATATCAGATTGGGAAGATTGAAAGAAGGCAATAGAAACTGAATTATTATCTCTGAATAAAAGAGAAGTGTTTGGACCTGTAAGCCACACGCCTCCCTATGTGCACCCCGTAGGGCATAAGTGGGTATTTGTTCGAAAGAGAAATGAAAATAATGAAGTTGTAAGCAAGGCTCGTTGCACAATGTTTCACTCAATGTATAGGAGTTGATTATGAAGAAACATATTCCCCAGTCATGGGCATAACTACCTTTAGATATTTAATCTCAATGGTAGTAAACTTAAATTTAGAAATGAAATTGATGGATATGGTAACTGCATACCATTATGGAGTTTTAGATTCGGACATTTATATGAAGTTACTTGAATGTATCCTTGTCCCGAACCAAGACAAAGCAAATAGAAATCTGTGCAGTGTGAAACTCAGAAAATCACTGTACGGACTTAAGCAATCAGACATAATATCGTATAATCGCTTAAGCGACTTTCTATGCAAGAAAGGCTACACGAACAATGATAATTATCCCTGTGTATTTATACAATGATCCCAGGATGGATTTTGTATAATCTCAGTATATGTAGATGATTTGAACATCATTGGAACCCTGGAAAGTATTAAGAAAGCAAACTCTTATCTGGAGTCGGAGTTCGAAATGAAAGATTTGGGTAAAACCAAATATTGCCTAAGCTTGCAGCTTGAGCATACCCCCGAAGGGATATTAGTACATCAGTCAACCTACACTCAAAAGGTGTTAGAAATGTTCGGCTTTGAAAAGGCATACCCTTTGAAAGTGTCAATGGTTAGGAGATCTTTGCAGTAAGACAAGGATCCGTACAGAGCTAGAGAAGAGGGAGAGGAAGTCTTGGGACCGGAATTCCCATACTTAAGTGCAATAGGAGCACTCATGTATTTAGCAAATTGTATTAGACCGGACATTACATTTGTCGTGAACCTATTAGCAAGGTATAGTGCAGAAACTATCAAAAGACATTGGTAGGAAATAAAGGACATCTTCCGATACCTCCAAGGAAGCAAAGACATTGGTCTATTTTATAGAAAGAACCAAGACCTGTCTATGAATGGCTATGCAGATGCCGAGTACCTGTCGGACCCGCATACAGCCAAGTCGCAAATATGCTATGTATTCCTATATGGTGGAACTGCAATTTCATGGAAATCGTCTAAGCAAAGTCTTGTATCAACTTCGACGAACCACTCAGAGATTATAGCACTATACGAGGCCTCACGAGAATGTGCTTGGCTTCGGCGAATGATTCACCACATCCAGCAGTCGTGTGGATTGAATACCACGCAAACCCCCACTATTATCTGTGAAGATAATGCAGCTTGTGTTGCACAAGTGCAGATGGGTTATGTGAAGAGTCATCTCACAAAGCATATCAACTCCAGGTTCTTCTATGCTCATGAATTGCAAAAGATGGACGAAATTAAAGTACTGTATACTAAGTCATGCGAAAAACTTGCATATTTATTCACTAAGTCACTTCCAGCATCTAGCTTTGAAAGATGCATACATGGAATTGGAATAATGAGACTTAGAGAAGTGCAGAATTCAGGTGGAGAATCTTCATGAACTCATTATTGAAATTTAATCATGAAGATCGAGTACTCAAAGAGTAAATCCTAGAGATTAAATAAAATTGAGTGGATTGTACTCTTTTTCCCATGACGAGTTTTCTGAAGTTTCTCGGCTAAGGTTTTTAATGAGGCAATTTGTGCAACGCAGTAGAACGTGTATCATGTACTCTTTTTCCAAAAATTTTCCACTGGGTTTTTTATGGAGTTTTAACGAGGCATGAACTTATATGGATGGGTGCCCAATGGGGAGTGTTAGGAAACCATAGGCTTGGTCCAGCAACCGGCCCATGGGTGGGCGCCCCATCCAAAACCCTAGCACGGTCTCTAGCCTATAAATAGGGGTGCCAATCATTGTAAAAGGCTGATCTTGAGAAGAGAAATAAAGAGAAAAATAAAGTCTCCCTATATCTCTGTGTTCAATCTACTATTTGTTCTTGTATTGTTCTGTGCGATTCTTCGTTTATCTATAAGGTGATCGATCGGAGTGGACTCGTCACCAATAGTTCCTCGACAAGTCTGTCATCTACCACCTTCTCTCCCTACCTTTTGAGTTGGTAGGATCTTTTGTGGATAAATATGTATACATGTATAAGTTACTTGAAAGATATTTCGTGGGTAATTTAATTATCTGTGTTTGTAGCTTGTGATAAGATTATATGTGGCTTGTTGATTATATGCAAATTTTATGCAAAACTTTCATTTGTAGGATAATTAGCTTATGGATATTGGTTTTCTAAGTTAACAACTTATATTATGTTTATTTGAAAACCATTGCAACACATAGACACTCGGCTAGTATGCTGTATGTATGGGTGTGTATGAACGTACGTGTGCAGGGAAGAAAAAAGAAACAGGCGGAATATGTTTTTATATACATAGCACCGAAAACCAATACACTGCCGGTTAACTGCAACTAGCGTGCATAATACTTGCTCCGTTCATTTTTAGATGGCGTTTTAGAATATGTGTAATTAACGTTTTAAAACTTTGATCGTTAATATACATAAAAAAGTATTTGCATAATATTTGGATTTGTCACTAGATTCGTCATAAAAAATACTCTCGTATCATTGTATTTGTATAATTTTTAATAACATATAATTAGAAAAAGTAATGATCAAATGTGTGTATATAGACGACCGTATCAATATCCAAAATGACCCGAGTAAAAATGAATGGGTGTAGTATTTCGCAATCCTCTTCGAGATTCTATTTTCCAGACACGTCTACCTTTATATTTCGTTTTCTTCCTTTCAGAACGAAATAGCTTTTCATTTATTTATTTTTGGAGGGAAATATGTAGTTTTTTTTATTTCATTACCTTCGCACAGAATTAAAACTAACGAGCCGTAACTTTTCGCCTTGCAAGTTTGGCTAGGTAAGTTCCAACTTTGCCGACTAAAGTCTCATGACTACCCAGTTTTTTCTAAAGGAGATAACGAGCGCTAGGCAGCTATGCTTTTTAAGTTACTTCGTAATAGATGCTGTCTTTGACCCAGCAACCAAGTTAGGTGCCCTAATCATTGCCATTGTTACTGGTCAAACCAAAACATAAATAATTCTACACCCCACTACACAAATTCTAGACAGATGGAGTAAATGTATCTCTACATCACAACGTGCTGCTGTCATTGTTATGATAGCTATAATTTGCTTCACGAATGCCCTATTGTAAGGAACATGACATGTTTTAACGACGTGGACATTGGCGGCACCACAGTAATACCACCCAGCCGATTTTCGAAAAGAGGTGCTTCATGCTCCACCCAAAAGTGAAAAGGACGTCGAGGGCCGGATTCATAACACCCACTGACTGCTCGTAGAGGCGATTTTTTTTACAGTAGAGGTGTCTTTTTTTCGCACCTAGATAGTTGTAGAGGCGTTTTCGAAAACGATTCATAATACCCTCTACCGATATGAAAAATATGTGGACTCTTGCAAATGTTGGTACTCGAACACTAGACCTCATGGAAAATACTTCTCTTAGAATTGTCACGCTAGCCACCTCAGCCTCACATGTTTAGTTGTATGTTGCAATATTTATATACAGTTCTTTTAACATATATTAACCGCCGAAAAACATCTATAGAGAATTGGAAAGTGTCTCAAAATAATATCCTTACCCAACATAGCATTTATGTTCTATTCTAAGGAACATTGTTTTGATAGCTATAAAAATTAGTGAAAAGCTAAAAAACGCTATAGCGTTTCTTTCGGAACCAACGGGATAGCAATCCGTCGTCCAGTGTTCTTTTCTCGGTCGCTTTGCACCTTTAGATCTTTATCCACTTGAGCGATGTCCTTCCACTCATTTTTCTCTTAGGCTCCCTCACTCTCCATCTGCATGCTCTCTTCCATCCCAATCCCCTCACCACGAAGTTCATCTCGTGTGAATCTCCTCATGAGCCCACCTTGAGGGCATGGTGGGGCGCAAGGATGGCTACCATGGGCATGTGAGGTGCGCTCCGCGCACGCGAAACCGAGGACGAGGGCAATCGCGTGGAGGAGCGACTACACGTCAGAGGACTACAGTCGCGGCGGGTACCATGCTGTCCGCGTCGGTGACTCCTTCAAGCAGGGCGCCTACGTCGGCTGGGGGCATTTCTCCACCGTCTGGCTCGCCTAGGACACCGCCCACTCCGTATGTGCTAACCCCTTTGTCTCAAAATTGCTTGTTGAATTACAGTCTTACTTTTTAGATTCGCGAAAATATGTAAGGAAGATCGATTTGGATGCGTTTTATCTAGTGTCTTGCGGCACTTTGTGTGTGCCCACCACCTGTTCGCCCTTTTGCCTTGGAGCATAGCAGAATGGCCAAATTCATTGTTAATAAGTAGTACTGGTCTATTCGTCAATCCCATCATCCTACACGAAATAGTAAAAAAAAAATCTCTGTTGTCTAGAGATTCAGGCTGGCCCCATCTACTGCTTCTTAATTTATTGGTTCTACGTGCAGATATATTGGTTCTCATGGAGTATTCTTGTTTCATATGAAACTATATGAAACTTGATAAAACACGATGATACTCTATGAGACTTGGGATGGAACTTTATGAAACACTTCAAAAATTAGCATGAATCTGAGTGAAACTTGATGAAACACGATGATACTCCATAAGCCTTGATGAAACACGATGAAACTCCATATCTGCAAATATATCAATGGCTACCATTCAAAAGTTTTACCAACACTACATGAGAGAACAACTTTTTTTTGATTGGTATTGCTGTTAGTGGTATGCCCTAAGAGGCAATCATGGAGATGATTGTGTCACATATATATTTATGAATTGCAAAATAAATGTTATTATGTTCCTTGGAAGAATTATTATTTATAAAGATTAGTAAGCATGTGACTTGTTGGTGAAACTCTTTATTTGTTGTATGATATCGTTCGGAAAGATCACTAGTCATATACCACTAGTCAGAACACTAGTGACCTATAGACTAGCACATGTATCGATTGATGACCATGTTTCACCAGTCATAGATATGGGAGATATCGAATCAATAGTGTGAGCACATGTTAGAGAACATGGTGTTGGATTGACCCATTTTAACACACTATTGAGATTGTTATGTTTCTATGTGTCATCGATTGGTCTCTAGCAACGATGATATATAATCCTTAGACCTAAGATTAACATGTTTTCTACATGTGTAACAGTACACTTAGGGGTTACCAAACACTACTATGTAACTAGGTAGTTACAAAAGTAGCTTTCGGGTATGTTATGAAACATACGGAGGGATATGACTGATCGGATATGGGATTTATCCCTCCTAGCATAACAAGATAGATATCTTTGGGCCCTCGATGTGCTCGGATAAAGGAAGTGTATGGCCGTGCCACAAGTAGTTGAAGAGTCGTGCACACAAAATTATCCATCACTAGATCAAGAAAACACTGAATAGTCCAAGGATGACATATATCTTAGTTCGATCATATATCGTGAGGCAAAAGGAGCATACACAGGCAAGTCGTTTAGTCTGACTAGATACAAATTGGCCATATGGGGATACGAACTAGCCGTGATATGATCATACATCATCATAAACTGGTTAGCGAACTGGTCGTAAGGTGTTACGAACTGTTCGTGACCATATGCGAGCTGGTCGTATGGAGTTACGAAATGGTCTTGAGTGACAAGGACTTGGTCGCAGATCATAATGCATAAGATTAGCCTGATATAATCTTTATTTGTATTCGGGAGTCGCTATGTCTTGCTAGGAACCACTATCGGCTTATGGATCAGAAAAGAGTTTCCGGATCATGGTCGATTATGCATGAACCTAAAGGGTCACACACTTAATGGGTTGGAACAAACTAGTTCAAATTAGATCCATTAGGGGCTCTTTATAAGAGGAGGTGTGTGGCTTTTGGGATGAGTTGCACCACCCACCGAAACCTTAGTCACCACCTCCCCAACGGCCTTGCCGTACGCGTTAGTGCTAGCACACCGGCGCACGACGTTCCACCCCTAGACATGGCGATATCATAGAGGCATTGTTGCGCTTATCGAAGACTATCCGTGACGTACATAGAAAACACGAGAAGTTGCTGGAGGAGACGATCTGCGGCCAAGGACGTTGGACGATCGATTACTTTCTATAGATTTTTGGGAATAGTTATGTGTGTCTCCCGTAGGATCCCCACACCCTTTATTTGTAGTCTAAACATTGAATCTGACTATAACACGACTCCTTACTAGATCCCAATATTAACTCACCAACACTCCCCTCAAGATGGGCCGAAGATATCAACCATGCCCATCTTGTTATATATTGTAGCACCCTTGCTAGGACATAACCCTTTAGTGAAACAGTCAGCCAACTATTCACCAGACTTGACAAACTCCAACTTCAGCATCCTACCATCGAGCTTTTCTTTGATGAAGAACCTATCAATCTCAACGTGTTTGGTACGATCATGTTGTACTGGATTGTTAGCAATGTTGATTGCAGATTTATTATTGTAATGCAACACCAAAGGATTATTCTTCCATACCCGAAGCTCAAACAATAAACCATTCATCCATATCATTTCACTCACACTCAACGCCATTGCTCTGTACTCTACCTCTGTAGTATATTGTCGAACCTGGGAGCGAAGGATTCTAGATTCTCTGTGCCTCATATACTAGTCCAAGAACAGCTAGTGTACATAGTCAAACAAAAGATGATAGCATAACCATAATACGCGATATATTCACAATAATTCAAGTTTGTTACAAAAGGGGCATAAAACCAATAAGCAAAATACAGTGGAAGCAAAAGTAGTAAGGTAAACCACATGATTCGCCACAAGCAATCATTGGGGGTGTAACCTAGTCGTCCAAGTTATCATTCTCCTCGTAGTAGTCCTCCTCTGAACAACAATGTATTAAGCAAGGGTGAGTACAAATAAATATACTCCATAAGTTACACCCAATAACAAAATTATAATGCATGCAGTGATATATCAAAGGAAGGCTTATAGGGTTAAATGTCTTCACTAAGTTCCAAAGTAGTTATTCTATAACTAAAATTCATTTTCTAAATTCTCAAGTTTTATAGTAAGATAACCTTCCTACAAAATGGTGAAGGATAACTTCCTATCACATGGCAATCCGCCCAATTTTCCAATTGGATAAATTATCTAAAATCATTTGATAAAGTCTTTTGAAATCAAAACCAAAGTCTAACTTTGAGTGGGCTTTGCTTAGCATGTCCATGACTGTGGAGACGACTATTCAAATAGTTTTACACTCTGCAAAGGTTGTACAGTGTGACCCACAAGAGATAATCGACTTATAATGTCTGCTTCGCGCACTTTTGTAGGTATGTGACTAAGTTATTATCACAAGGTCTTTACAATACCACGCTCTAATACCAGCCCACCCGATGAGCTTAATGAAGGGATACGGGTAGGCTATACTAGTTGGCAATTCAAAAATTCTACCACGTAAATTAGGATGCCATGCAAGTAAGAGATCATAGATCGTTACCATCAGACGCGCAGTGCAGCAGAAGAAGAGTTGGAGCAGCCTGGTCCAACGAAGAGCACATCAATGTAGTGGTCATAGTCGATCGTCCAACGTTGAGTACGTCGATGCAGTAGTCATAGTCGATTGTCTAGCGTCCTCACAAGTCGATCGTTTCCTCCAGCAACCTCTGTAGTTCCTTGTGAAGATCGCGGATTATCCTCAAGCGCAACAGCAACCACAGTAGCGCCTCTACAGTATCCACACGTCCAGGGAAGGAACTCCATACGCCGGTGTGCTAGCACCAACTCGCACGGCAGGGCTCTCTCAAGAAGATGGCATCTAAAATTTTAGTAGAACAACTCACGTGTATCGCATCGTCTCACTTACCCATAGCCTCAAGCATCTCCTTATATAGTGCCCATGGCGGATCCTATCCGAACACATTTGTTCCAACTCGTTAAGTGTGTGACCCATTTGGTTCATGCGTAATCAGTTATGACTCGAAAAATCCTTTCCGATCATGAGTCGTTAGCAGCTCCTAGCAGGACATAACGATTCCTGAATACACACAAATTATATCGGACGAACCTTAATGCAATATGATCGACAAGTAGGTCCTTATCAATTACGACCAACTTGTATCCCTATGCAACCAATTCATATATTGTCATGACTGTTCAATACTTTCTCGATCAAGTGTCGGATAACTTTACGTGGTCTAACACTTCGACCACTGGTGGCATAGCCATGCACTTTCTTTATCCGACCACATCGAGGGGCTCAGAGATATCTCTCCTGTTATGTTAGGAGGGGCAAATCTCATATCCAGCCAGTCACATTCCTCTGCATGTTTCATAGCATACCCGAAAGCTATCTTTATAACTACCTAGTTACAGAGTAGCGTTTGGCAGCCCCTAAGAGTGCTATTATATATGTAGAAAACCATGCTGATCTCAGGTCTAAGGATTATGCATCATCATTACTTGAGACCAACTGACGACACAAGAAATCATAACAATCTCAGCAGTGTCTCAAGGTGGGTCAATCCAACCCCATGTTCTCTAACATGTGTTCATATTATTGATTCAATATCCCTATATCCATGACCGGTGAAACATGGTCATCAATCAATACATGTGTTGGTCGATAAGTCATTAGGGTTCCGACCATGACATCCAACCAGGGATACTTTTAGAATGACATCATATAAGTTAAAAGAACTTCACCAACAAGTCACATACTTGTCAATCTTATAACCAATGATTCATCCAAGGAACAAAATAACATTTATTCAATAACTCATAAACGTAGACGTGATATAATCATATCCATGATTGCCTCTAGGGCATATCACCAACACTTAACCCCTTGTGGAGGTTATTTACCACGACCCGGAGCTCACCATTGTGGGGGAAGGTTGCCCGGACATGGCTGTTTGTTACCATCACCCGAAGCAAGCCCCTACAGACATGGACATTTTTTACCATCGTCTGCACAAACTGAAAAAATAGCCTGCGGGCGTAATGCTAGAGTATGGTAAATTAGTTGGCCAAGTCGTCCCCATTTCTGGACATATAGTTGTACGATGGGGCTTAGCAAGATGCGGCTCGAAGACCTGTCCTTAACTGACTTGGGCAACATTCCAAAAACCTGGACTCCATCATTGAAATGAATCGATCTTGCGCATTGACTTGCACCATACCAACATCCTTTTTGCTCAAGTCTAAACCAGTTTATTTTCTTTTTCATGTCAAAACATTTTTTAAAATTTCTATGGTAAAAGCGATACCATAGTCTCAATTTTAAATCATGACTGAATAATTTGGCTAAATTCGCCAAATCAATATTTTTGGTCTAAGCTTTGACTAAGCATAATTTTTCAACATGTTATAGTCATACTAATGTACCAACCAGATTTTTCCTCTAAGGTGACAAGGGAATGGCAAATTCAAATTCAATATTGGCCGTACAAAGTTAAAGGAATTAACTAGTAATCTAAAACAAGAATTTAAATTACTAGAAAATAAATAAGCATGCAATAATAGTTTAAAACAGAATTTAAATAATTTTAAATACTAGGCTCAAATATGATAAAAGGATGTAACTTGCCTTGCTCAAATGTTTGAGGATCTAATTCTTCAAATAATTCAGTTTCCCTGGAGTCGTCGAAACCTATACGCGAAAATGAGCCAATATTCAAATAAAATCCAAAAAATATGAAATTAGAACCAAAAGAAAGGTACTAAATTTAGATAAATTTAGAAACAAGAATCGACGGAATCGGAGTTCGTGTGGCGCCCCGTGTCATTACCCTAGGGGGTAATCACACTTAAGCACACGGATTACTATTCGTCTGCTCGATATCCAATGAATAGTAAGCCTTACCAGAGTTAACGCAGTAGAACAATAAGATAGAAACTGTTCTTTATTACCACAGTTAACCATGCAAAGCTATGGTCTTACAAGTAGTAATTTAAAACTGTAAAATGGGACTAAGTCCCCTCACTTGCCTGCCCTACTCCATAGGTCATCTACTCGTCTCATTCGCCGAATAGAGTGTCCTCCTCACCCTGGTCCTCGTGGTATGCGCCCTCGCCTCCTACGGTCTCTACAGTACCTGCATGTCCTTCATCCCACTCGGGATAGTTCTCGACTGGACTATGATCTAACAAAGGAGAATAATAGTAAGGTTGAGTACTAGTGTACTTAGCAAGCATTAATAGCAAACATGCACTGGATGACTCATCTCTGTTCGTTATCATATTTTCTAGTTCATCTCTTTTTCTGAAAATAAACAGCTCGTCAAAACTTTAGGTGTAAAATTTTAGTACTGAAAAGACTACTTGTCACTCGGAGAGAAGATAGACCCCTAGCGATTCCCGTAGACTCCAATTCAGGAGACATGCATGAATTCATGATTTTATATAGTACTGAGCAGGTTTGTACCACTTTACCCATAGCTATTCTGAGCTAGGTCCCCTACATTTCCTTTGATGCGGGTTTGAGTTCAGAATACAAAACGTTTTCTAGGTTACGTAATTAAGTCTCCACCCATTACTTTTCGTCGGTGCTGACCCCGTCATCCACCGAGTTCCTGTAATGTTGGTTGGGGCGGCTCTCCCTCCTGCGCCCAACACTCCACTATGAGGTACTATAGCGCACTGGATTCCCCTGGCTTCCGAACTTTCCCTACCAGCCCCTGAGTTCATCGTCCATATATTACTTACCCATTGTGGAGAATATAGCCACGTAACAAGATAGCATTTTCTGCCCGCCAAAATGGGAAAATGGTTAGCACTTAAATACGGCTTCTTATCCGAGTAAGAGCTTTGTTGATCCTTATATATTATCCATATGTAAAGGGTCCCACTTCTTCCCTCATCTCTTTCCTACCACGGTGTCGGGACCCAAAATATGATTCAGGAACCCTCTGTGTATTCTGAACTAGTCCCAAATCAATAGCTAGCTCACACATGAAATAGTGATGAAATAACATCCATTTATTCAATTTAACTAAAAAGATCTCAAAATAACAAATAGTAATAATAACCGAGCCTTATGGTCAATATTTACTTAACTTGTCACGCAGGGCTAAGAAACAAATGAACTCTTGTAGCGGAACGGTAAAACTTAGAAAGGCCAATCAACATGTCCACACGCAATCGAGTGGAAAACGCATCCTAATCTGCAAATCCTTCATGGTACTCCTAGGCGAAGAACTTTTGAGCAGTTTGGTATTCTTCAACTGAACCACAGAAATTGAAGCCGTGAGCACATAAAGTACTCAGCAAGTCGTAGGGAAATAATATACAAATAGTGTTTATGTAAGGCTTGAACAAAGGTTAGCTGTATGGTTCTTTTGCATAAAGCAGCATTGATAATAAATATGATAAATAGATTGAAATGCGTAATTGAAAATAATAATAAATAAGTAAACAATTCATTTGAAACAACCAGTGAATTCCCCATTCACTTCCCAAGAGAAACCACCAAGTGAATTACCCATTCACTAAACGAATATTATATTCATCAAGTGAACTTCCCATTCACACTCCGACACACTTTATGAAGAAACTCTATCTCTTGTGTGAAATTCCCGGACATGTCCATAACCGAGGACGCGACTATTCAAATAGATCAATTAACACTCTGCAGAGATTGTACACTTTACCCACAAGATATAGCCAGTGTAGCGATCACCAATCATAACAAAACCTTTCAGAAATTTTATCTCAACAATTGACTCTCCCGTTGTGCATACTGTCACCCCAACCTCACCGTTGGTTTGACGCACACCGTTGGACCTAGAGACGATAACCTCGCCCATAGATGTGACCTTAACAGGGTACACACCTCCACCCATATACTACCTGAGTAGTCAAATATCAAAACTCCATAACTTACTAAGTTAGGCCCGTCCCATCAGGCATGTGGTTGTACGATAAGGCCCAGTTCAATGGCGCACAAGATTAAGTCAATGACAAGTTACTCAGGCAAGTCTACGACAAACCGATAATGTGTTAAATCCACACCCTCACTGCACAACCGCTCGTCTGAGCAAAAATCATTATGTTCAACCTAGACTAATGACATACCCTATCATGGTACATAAATTTTATCAACAATGGCTAACCTCCATAATTTTATATTTCATTAAGTCAAATTAATCATTATGACACAAGTGATAATGAACCCATCATAACTAAGCTTGACTAAGCATCGGTACAATACCCATGTTGGTGATACAAATATGTCCAACTAATGTTATCCATGCTTGGGTGACAATGGATTCATGGTATTCAAGTACTCAATGGAGGCATAATGACAACAGGTGATAACTAATCCCAAAATAATTGATATAAAGATAGCATGCACTTGATATAAAACAATATACTTTTGAAATCATAAGTTCATCATGATTAAAGAACTACGACTTGCCTTGGAACAGATCACGAGGCTGGTCTTGGTCTTGGTGCACTTCTCCTTGTTCAAAATTTCCCAAAGTATCAACATCTACTTGCAAACAAAGCAAATAAACCAAATAAATATAAAACAAATAGAAAAAAAAAATCCAAAAATCAAATAAAAATCTCAAGAAAACAGGGCTCGAATTTAGATGAATTTAGAAATTTGAATGGGCTCAAACGGAGTTTGGATGAAGGAGAACGAGCTTCTGGAAGATTGAAATAACAAGAAATAATGAAAATCAGAATTTCAGGATTTACTGGAATTGTTTTTTAAAGGAAAAACCAATTATTGCGTCAGCTAATGTTAGTGGAGGAATTTCAGTCGAAAAGAAAAATAAAACAGAAATTGAAATTCCTCCTAACATGTGGGACCCACAAGTAAGAAACTCAGTTCACATGGACTAAGTCCACTTGGGTTTTGGATCTGTGCTAAGGTTGAGGTGGCACATCCACGCACACATGGCGTTGACTGGGTTGACACAAGGCAAACATGCACGCATGGGCATTGAGGTGGCGGGTGAGCTGGCACTGACGCGGATGTCGGTGAGACAACAGCGCTCGGGTTCCGAGGGATCCGGTGAATGGTGGCTTCTCACTGGCGGTGAGTGGTACCAATGTGAAGAGGATGCTCTGGCGAATTCATGGATGTGCTTACTGGTGTACGAGAATGGCTGAGGTGGCCGGCGGTGAGCTTTGAGCAGCGGAGGAGACACGGGCTCATCGAAAAAGACGCTCTGGTGACGCTCTCACAAGGTGGTGGCGTCCTGGACGAAGCTTAGGCCGCCGCGGTGATGCGGAAGGTAGCGTCGATGAGGCTTGAGAGGTGATGACGGCAGTGGAATCACTTATCGGAGCTGAAGGCGGAATCACCGGTGGCTAGGGTTCGGCTACGACGCTGAGGCAGCTAGGGTTTGGTGCGGAGGGGGGGGGGGTCAAGGGCTCATGTTCCTTTTACACACGGACGACTCGGAGAGTCTGTGGCGCACACGTTGAGAATGGCCCCATGCGGCGGCTGAGACAAAATCCCAACAGATTTAGGAACGATGAATAGGATTTGGTGGGGCCCACTTGTCGTGGATCGAGGCTCTGGACGTTCAAGATCGACTGCAGCGGGCATCAGCGGTAGGTGGGACCGGATCTTGACATGGACAAGGAAGAAAGAGGAATGGGTCATACATGAATTGAAATGGAAAGCGGAGAAATGGGCCGAAGGCTTAGGGTTTCGGCCCAAAGACCTTTCTGAGAGTTTAAATACATTTTCTATTTTAGAAAATACTGAAAATGCAAATGGCAAATATAAAGTAGCAAATGAACTCGGAAAAATTCTAGAAAATATATCCAAGCATAGAGAACTCAAATAAAATAGTTTTGACCATATTTGATGTTGACATTGATCATATTAAATTATTTTGCTTTTGAAAGTCCCGATTAAGCTTTATTTTAATTCAAATATACTTTGGTGAATTTTTCCATAGAGCTAAGCTACTCAAAAAGATTTTTAAGCTTATGAAAATTGGGATGTTACACACGGGCCCCCTTTACCAGCCATAGTATTAACTCTTGCAGTATAGTAGCTCTCCTGCAGCTGTACTGCCCTTTTCCTCATTTCTCATCTCATCTCATCTCTTTTCTCTTCTTTCTTTTTCTCTTTTATCCGATTTTGAATTTTAGACATAGTTTTCATGCATGTATATATATGATACAACAATACACAGTTTACATTTAATATAACTATATTGATGTTCAAAAGATAAGCTTGCCTTCGTAGTCGTAGAAAAGATCAGCGTTGACAAAATCGATATCAACTACTCCTGCCTGTGTTGGTTCGTCCTTTGCAATTATACGATAGACGCGAATAATAAATAAATATGTAATTATTTTTGGTGCTAATATGCATACATTTAGTCAGTTGGTTCTTTTTGTTAGCATATTTTAATTTAATAACATTTTTTGGGTCCCCGTTAGGTTAGCACTCCCCAACTGCAGTTGTTCTATGGTCTACTGGCTCTAGGATCGAGAAAAATGGTAAAGAGTTCGTGAGAGAGAATGAGATTGCTCTTTATTGCAGTGAACTGGATATTTACATGGGGTGCCCTCAACAAGGTAGTGAACTAGCCCTAATTATACTTGGTGTACTAATTGCTATGCTAATGCTTCAGATGAAATCCAATCGTCTGATGATCTTTCGAATTGGATTGCCTTCTGTCGTTTGTGTTCTCCTTTAAGTAGTTGATGAAGTAGTGGTAGTTACTCCTAGAAGAAGCACCTATTGGAAGCATCGTGACTGGTCAGAGGGAGGCAGTAGTTGGTCAAGTATCAATCGTTCGTCGGTTGATATCAGAAGGAGACAATAACCATATGGTGGTTACTGTTAGTGTCATTAGGGCTATAAACGTTGCGTGGCTTAGAGTAAATAAGACATATGTTCTATTCATCACACGGGAAGAATGTGCTTAGAATCGGATCTAAGCACCAGTTCATTGCTTCTACGAGCAGTCATCTGGTCAGGGATTCATCTGACTAGGGTTCCCATTATGTAATCTTTGGAATCCATACGACCACAAAGATCGTTAGTCTTAGGGGTTACGACCATGAAGACATATGGTTTTTAATTATGTATTAAAGTAATAAATAGATATTTTAATTCTCGAGCAGCTAGCCCCTGAACTTTAAATGAATTTGTAGTGTGAACTTTTCTCTGATGAAAAATCATATTGGGAAGACCCTCATTTAATGTCGTGAGAAACGAGGTGGTCTGTATTCACTTTAAAGTTGAGAAACTACCTAGGTAACCGAAGAGTTTTTATGTTCGTTGGACATTGAAAAGGTTTGTGTCCGTTGGACTTTGGGTAACTCCCGATTGCAGTTAAGGAGTTGCAGCTATAAAAACCCCAGTGCGCATAGCTTTAGGGTTTTTACGCCCTTAGTTTTTTTCTTGAATCTCATTCATCTTCTCATGAAGAACTTCCTCCGACCTCCTTTCATCCTCTCGCCCAAAACCTTCTTCGACCTCTTATTCATTCACCAAAAATCCCACAATGTCGGATTCGATCACCAAGTGGTTGGTTTCTAATTTGAGTGGGTAGAAGCTCAAAGCTCTGGAGGAGATCGGGATGTTCCCGAACAGGGATCTAATTTCTTGGAGGTCTACGGCCGGATAGCATTTCCTGAGCCGCGAGGATGGAGAGATCCTTGTCTTTTTGGCATACATTGAGTGCGGGTTTAGGTTGACGTTGCACAAATTCCTCTCCCGAGTTCTCGAGTACTATGGAGTCGAATTGGTGAACCTGGCTCCCAACTCCACCGCCAACATTGGCATCTTTGTCTACCTCTGTGAGGCGTACCTAGGGATCCGACCAAAGTTGAAGGTCTTTAGGTACTTCTATAAGATGGCGAGGTCAGGAGAGCCAACGGCCGGACTTGGGGAATGCTCGTTGCGCCTCCCCGATGGGAAGGTTGACGAGTACATCCGAATGTACTCGAAGTCTTCGTGGTCATCATGGAAGAAGAGCTGGTCCTATATGACGGTCACAAAGGATGACGGCCTCTACTTCGATGGCAAGGTGGCGAGCGAAAATCTGAACTGGCGGTTGATCGCGAAGAAGGAGGGAAAGGTCGGAAGATGGATTGACGCCATCCAAGACCTAAGAGCCAAGGGCTTGACCTCTTGACACGTGGCGAGGGACTTCTCCATGCAACGTGTAAGCCCTTTAAGGCTCTGATCGCTTTCCCTGCTACGACAGATTGGTCGTGACGAAGGGACCAAAGATTTCAAGGAAGGCCAGTTCTGAAAAATCCCGACCAGTATGGTTTATTTAGTTGATTATTTTGTAACCTTGGCATCTCTTTATTCTTTTGAAGCTCTTTCCCCCGATGAAATTATAGAGTTGATTAGACTGATCTATGCCAGGGAGCCTCATGTCAAAGCTGCATTCCCTAGTATTTTGGCTGTTGTCTCTGAAAAACAGAGACTAGAGAGACTCAAGGTAAATAACCATTTTTGCTTCATCGTGTTTATATTCTCCGCTCAGTTTTTGACTCTGCCCTAATATGCAGAATGCCGGGCTAAGTATGAAAGAGTCTGCTAGGGACTCTTCTCCAGTTATTGCTCTGACCGATTCCTGCTCAACGACTACATAGGATGATGGTCTCTTGGAGGTAAGAAGAGCATTGACAAAAGCAGTGTATATTCGAGATGGTAAATTTCATCACCTAATTGAATTCAACTCATAATTCAGGTGGAAAAAGAGAACCAGTGGCCTGAAGCTACGAAGGTCACAGGCCCTAGAGTGGTCATTCACAACTTGACTGTTGCTATTGAAGCAACAGCTCCGGAGGTCGACAAAACCACAAACTCCGACCAGACGGTGAAAGATCTTGTTCCCGACCAGATGGTCAAATTTCTTGTTCTCAACCAGCTGGTCGAGGATATTTCCTCCAACCTCTTGTTGAAGGATGTAAGGGGTCTAACCTGACCTACCAGTTCAGAATCGGTGAAAGTGGCTGAAAAGAAGAGCAAAGCAAGTGCTACGGATTTTGCTTCAGCGTGTTTCAAGATCAAAATCAAGAAGACAACAAACTATGTATACATGAAAGAGACTTATGAAAACACATACCTTTAACGCTACTGGTATTCTAGAATCTTGATTTACCTTTCTTCTATTTTTGTAGATCCTCTGGTGTCCCGGTCACCTCCGACAAAAGCACCCCTCAGAAAAAAAATTCCTGAGGAAAAGGAGGTCGAGCCAGCCCCCAAGCAGGTGGCAGCACCAGCGCCTACTTAGAAAACTGTGGCGGCTCCAACGCCGCCTATGGAGGCGAAGGTTCCTGAGGGGTCCCAGTAGGTTCCAACTACTACTAGGAAGTCTCCTTAGCCTAGCTACTTCCTTTATTGCCCTCGGTTTATCGATGATAAAGAACTCGATGTGGCTTGGGGGAGGATATGGGACCATCAAGCAGAGACAAGTCCTGATACTATTTTCGCTAAATACAATGACGTGGCGATCCAAGTAAGCATCCATGACCACTTTTATAGCCTTTCCCTTCAAGTTTATTAAAAACTTAAAGGAGTTTGCTATTTTTATAGCATATGGTAGAGAATTTCGTTGCGATCGGAGGACTGACCTAGCGAGTAAAGCTCTTGAAGAAAAAAAACTCCAAATTAGAAAGTAAGTACTTTCTTCTTGACTTCCCCTCCCCTTCTTTTCCTATCTTGCTCCTTTTCTATTAATTAACTTCTCCTCTTATCATATTTGATTGATTAGGAGAAAATTAAAGAAGAGGTTATGGCCAAAGAAGCCATAATGAACAAGCTTGAAGGTGAATGTAAGGACCAGTCAATCGAATACCTGACGACCAGGCACAAGGAAGTCATTAAGACTTTCGAGAAGAAGAATTAAGGTAACCGGTCGTAAACTTGACAAGTGTACTATCTTTTTCTAATTATATGTATTTATCCTTTGGTCTACTCGTGCAAAGCAAACTCAAGCATTGAAGAGAGCAAAAAAAGCTCTTGAGTTTGAACGTGGCAAGGAGGTAGCCTTTAGGCAGAATCTTGAAGAGAAGGTCAAGTCCCTCAACAAGATGCTTTTTGACATGGGGTCGAGAGCTCAACTACCTTTCCTAGGAGATCCGATGGGGAAGATAAACTTCCATAGCCTACAATTAGAAGACCTCAAAAGTCTTCTTGAGACTAATCGAAAGAATCACGCGCAGACGATGAAGGACGTTGTGGTCAATGGAGTTAGCCTTGCTTTGGTAAAGCTCAAAGCCTCCAACCCCTCCATCCACATTCAAGCTATTGAAGCAGACTTCAACTGCTCAAAGGATGAAACAACCAAAATATTCGAGGAAATGACGCCTCTCGGAAACAAGGTTGCTGAAGAAATGGAGGTCGGATCGTCGGTTCATACCGACCAGTCTGGTGATCCCAAAGAGTAGTTTGATGTAGAATATTGAAATTGTAAAGACTTACCTTTTGTCATCAATAGAGTTTGTGTTTTATCTTTTTGACTTATGAAGTACTCATATATTTCCTAGCCCCCGACTGCTTGTATAGTAGAAGAACTTTACTAAAGAAGCAGTAAGCCAAGAAAAAAGAGTAAAAGTCATGACCACTGTATAAAGTACGTGTTGATTACGTGAAAAAACTGATCGTTTTAATACTAGGAAATCAATTTTGGTCAGAACCAGTGTATGATTTCGACTAGTTGTAGATCTATTTTTCATAATCGAAATACCAAATAATATAGTGTATGGTCAGAAGATAAGACTTGCCTTGATGAGAAAAATTATGCAAGGGTGTATGTAAAAATGATAAGTGGTCTTCTTTATACACATTTTCTAAACCTGATCTTAATGTCTGCTAAGTATCAAAGACATGATGGACACTTTGCGAAACGTGTTCATACTCAAGTCCGACTGGTAGCGATGATCGTAAGAAATGGACCGCCGCTAGGAAACTCCTTCCAGTGGGCAAGACCACATGCAGAGATGAGAGATTTCGACTAGGAGACTTTTCGTGTCTCGACCAGTAGCCAAACGAGAGTAGAACAAAATGTTGAAATGAAGAAAGTTAGTTTTCGATGTCTTAAGCATGTAAGTAACCATATGTAGTTGTTTGTGTTATGCTTCTTTACTTGTTTGCCTCTTTAGGAAAAGAGTATATGGTCGTGCGTAGGAACCATAGCTGTGATGGTCATGACTAGGACCCTAATGGCTTGTGACGATTAAGTCAAGGCCAAAAAAGTAAAAGAGATCCTTTTGGAAGGATATCAAAGAGAATTGGATCTTCTCTGACCAGTTAAACAATAATAGTACGTGACCATATAATGGATAACAAATATATAAACAACATCACTCATCAAAGAAAAAAGAATGAATGAATCTTCATTGAAATTGATAGAATGTAAATTACAGTTATACAAAGAACTTACGCAATTGATCAATGGTCCAAGAATTTGATAAAATATGCCTGTCTGACATGGCTAGTTGTACCAAACCAGGTCTAGCGACTTCGACCACAGTGTATGAACCTTCCCATCTGGGATAAAGTTTGTTGTGATTTGTTTGGCTCTGAATTTTTCTGAGAACCAAATCACCTACAGCTAGGATGCGAGGTTGCACCTTACGATTGTGGTACCTTTGCATGGCTTGTTGGTAAACCGCTGATCGTATAAGGGCTTGGTTTCATCGTTCTTCAAGGAAATTGATGTTGTCGAGTCTTCGTTCTACCTGATTGTTCTCATTGAAACAATCAGTTCGAAACGAAACCAATTTTAGTTACGGAGGAAGCATGGCTTCAAAGATTTGTAAACCGAGAAAAATGGCGTTTCACCAATTGCACGGTGGTGCGTGGTTTGAATATTAAAATCTGAAGGAAGTTATTGAACCCAAGCTCCTGATCGTTTTGTTAACTGGTCGAACACTCGGTGTTTCACTCCTTGCATTATGATACCATTAGCTCGCTCGACTACTCCGTTGCTCTGTGGATGAGCGTCAAAAGCAAAATGTATCTTGATACCTAGATCCTCGTAGAATTCCTAAAAGTTTCTGCTAGAGAACTGGGTACTGTTATCTGTGATTATACGACTAGCAATGCCAAATCATGTGATCACATTTTTGGCGAGGAACCTCTTAGCAGCTTTAGTTGTTGTTTTAACAACTAGCTCGGATTCTATCTATCTTATAAACGTGTCAATCATGATGAAAAGGAACTCGAAGCCCCCGGGTGCTCTTGGGAAAGGTCCTAGAATGTCTAGTCCCCAGGTTGCAAAAGGCCAAGAAAGAGGTATTATTTGCAAAGTTTGTGCCAGTTGATGTACTTGTCAACTATAAAATTGACATCGTACGCACTTTGTCATAAGCTCTTTTGCATCATAAAGGGCGGTTGCCCAGTAGTATCCTTGCCTGAAGGTTTTACCGACCAGTGTTCTGTAGGAATGATGTGCTCCACAGACTCCTCCATGAATGTCGGATAGCAAGTTAATGCCATCCATTTGAGATATGCATCTCATCAACACTTCATGAGATTCTCGTTTATAAAGGGTACTTCCGATCATACTGTATGATTTGGCTTTTCGAGCTATATGATCAACCTCTACATCATCTTTAGGAATAATGCCATTCTGCAGATAATTGTAGATCGGTGTCATCTAATTGCTACTGGGATCGAGCTTTGCAACCTCCAAAGGAGCATCTAAGTCCTCAGAATGCTCAACCACCGAGGGTTGATGAACCCCGAAGGTCCTGTTCTGTCCCGATCTTTCGATGAGAAGGTAGATTCGGTAGTAGTCGCTCAACTCTCACGATCTTGGCAACAAACTCGCAAGGCTCGAAACCATGCAATCACTGAACTGCTTGACAAGTCGTTATCAACCGTGCGCATATACCTGGTTGACCTGATCACAAAGATCAATTCCTGCATACACCGAAGAAGCACACAAGAACAAGATAAATAGGCAATCTGCTATTGCGAATAAGAATTGAATGTATTGATAAGTGGGGTTCTGAAGAACAATGTCGCTGTTGATCTCGCTAAACAAGAGGACAAAGTATAAAGTAGCAAAGCTAAACTTCAATCAACAAAACCCGAATTTTGCTAAACGGCGACGACTCCTATATAAGGATGGCGACCAAGAGGTGGGAACCCTAGGGCGGTGGTATTGTTCACGAGTACTGTTCACATGAATAGTACGGACCCTCTAGGGTGGCCGACCAGCATATGGGCCTTATGGGCCAAGTCGGCCAAGTCGGTTCATACATTACATAGCCAGTGGGCCAATAATTGGTGACGCAACACCATGGCATGTAAATGCAGCACCATGACATGTAGACGCAGCGCCATGGCATGTAGACGTAGCTCAGCTCGTAGGAGTAGAAGTAGCGCGGTCCAATTGGGTAATATGGCATTACAGTGGCTGAAAGTCCAATTGGGGAAGATGTAGTTGAAGTAGAGGATGCAGTGCAGCAGGTCGAAATAGTGGTTGCATCCAATCTTGTGCATGAAGGCACCCTCACTAGCAATCACTTGTCCAGACCTCAAAACTCATTAAAAAAAGACAAAGTTTAACTTATAAAACAGATACGATGATCTGGAATAAAAAGAATATAAGAAAGTGTGTTCCTCCCATAATTGTTGGGTTAATCCCGACAATCAAACTACCGTTCTAGACTTGCATGGCTAAGCAAAACCGTACAATAGTTCACACAACCTATCTTAAGCATGTGGTACTAGAATAATTCAAGATTAACCTCAATGAATAGGATATAACTAATTACACATCACAAAAATAGCGACATTGCAAAATAAGCATGCAAGCAATTATCATTGCACTAACTTATCAAAAACTGGGATCAAATATGATGCAAAAGAAAGTTCAAGTGATGCTTGCCTTGCTGGTAGATCAATTGCTCACTCTCAGTAGCGTAGGAGTCAATATTAATCGCTTCGGTATCTAAAGAAATAATGATATCGATAAACACCGAGAAATACCTCAAAAATACATGATTTTTCTATAGTGGATAGTGTATGATTTTATATGAATTTAGGTGAAAGAATTATTCTTTTTGGATTTATTATGTGAAAGTTATAACAATTTGAATTTCAGGTCTCAATATATCAAAGTTCATGCAATTTAATTATTTGGCCAAAATTTGTAGAGCAGTGGGGGATACAAGGATTATATAGATAAATATAGAATATTAATAAAAGCTTAAAACATCTGGGTTCATCTCATTTGGAGTTTCTAAGAATTAGTTATATACTTTTAAAGTTTTCAGCCTTTTTCTATTGTAAAACTAATAGGTTTATGGATCACTTTCCAAAATAATACTCTCCGCTACAGAGACAAGTTTGAAACCAAATTTTAATATAAAGTTCATTAAAAATTAAAATTATCAGCACTGGTTTCATCCATTTTGGAGTTGAGGTGAATTTGTTATATATTTTCGAAGTTATTCATATTTTTCAGAGTGAAAAATAATGGATTTCGAATTTCCTAAAGTTTTTTTTACTTTTCTCACCGGGCGCGGTGCTAGCCACTTACGCTGACCAGCGGGCCTAGTGAATAGTGTGTTTTTCTTTTAACTTCCAATTTAAAACCCGATCTGACGTGTGGGGTCCGCTTGTCATAGACTTAGACTGGTGAACCGTGTTCACGGTTACTGCTTTCACAGCCTTGTGCGTTTAAAACATAGCCCTTTGTCATTGACTCGGAGCCTTTACTTCCCGTTAACACATGATTTTTTGACAAAGATCTTTCATTAAATGCTAATGATTGTAGTTAACGCTAATGACGATGCTACAGTCACTGTCGGGCGTTCCGACAACAGCACTCTTCCTTGCCCGTTGTCTCGCCGGCAATTTAGACCATGGCGGTGCCAGGCAAGGGTATGGATAGGTGCGCAATAGTATTGCGCACCCAATGGTGGTGCTCTTGATGGATGAGCTGGCCGGTACCGGCGGCGAGCTGGAGGGAAGCGACGATGTGCATACGACAAACATGCAGAAGGTGGAGCTCCGCAATGACATACAAGCGGGTGCCCAAGCTACCTAAGGGTCGAGTGAAGCTACCTGGAGCTAGGGGAGGGGCCGAGGTGGTCGAAGGAGCTTGGAGCAACGTCAGTGCCGGAGAAGATGACAGCGGCGATGCGGCTCAACGAGGGAAGAAACTCTTGAGCAATCCTAAGGATAGTGAATGGTCGGACATGTTAAGGAACCTATAAGGATGCTATGAGAGCAAGGAATCGATGAGAGCTTTACTGGACCAAGTGGGAGATGAGGAGTTTGTTCCTTGGCCGAAATGGGGAAAACTTCAATTCACTGCAACCCTGTCGTGCATTATCAAAATTGGTTGAGGGGAAATGCTCAGTAGACCTAAGCATGCATGGTGACGCACAAGAAAGAACAAGAAACTCACGAGAGGCAAGGATGGATCGGTGGTGTCCTCAGGGACGTGCTCTGAGCAACCCTAATGGCACCGAATTGGATTGAACACTACAAACAATCGTAGGAGCTGAGCTTAGCAAAAATGGAGAAGGCATTGAACAAGAAAGGGAATGGCATCACCCAATTGAAGCTTACCTGAGCGATGATCTCGGACGAGCTTCTCTTTCCTCAGACCCGAGAGGAAAGATGAGGAGAAATGGAGACGAAGGGGTGGTATTATGCTCGGGTGATAATAGAGATGGGAGCGGCGTTAGATGGCGAAGCTCTAGGAATGGTTGGAAAGGGAGGTGCGGTCATGGCGTGACGGAGCGCACACATGAGCTCGCGGCCGCGTGGCATCGAAGCTCTACACGAGTGCTAGTGCGAGGAGGGAGAGAGATCTGACAAGCGGGCCCGTCTTGTCAGTGATTCACATGCGCGCGCGAGAGTCCGAGTAAGTGAGTCCACGTGGGCCATTGGATCAAGATCGAACGGTTGACAACGCGCGTGAACGTTCGGACTGGACCAAAAGGTTATGAGATCTGGGCTGCTGAATTCCAATCGGACGGTCTATAACATGAGTTCGAACGTTCGGACGGGTTCAAAAGGCTACGAGATCTGGCCGCTCAATTCAGATCGGACGGTTGACAACGCGTGGGAACGTTTGGACTGGGCTGAAGGATTAGAAGATCTGGGCCGTCGAATTCTAATCAAACGGCTCGTGTGAGGTGCATTTAGGTGGTTGGACTGAGTGAGGTGGCCAGGTCAGACTCGAGCCCGAGTAACAGTAGCAGCTGGTTAGGTTTAGAGTTTGACTGGTTTAAATTCAAACCATTCAAATTTGACCAGGCCACTAAAATAGAAATAAAAATCCTAAAAATCTAACATAAATCAGAGGGGTTCCTGGGAAGGTCTAGTATCAATAAAAATTATTACACCTTACTGTTCATGCTATATTTCGTTCAGTTTAATTCCAAACCCAAGATAGGTTATTGGATTGTGTTTGAATTTTGTGAGGGTTAACACTATTCCCAAAAATTTGGGAAAAATTATATTAATTCATGATAATTAAAATAGTATTTGAATAAATTATTTCCAGATGATGATCATAAGGTTTTGTTCCCACTTTTGTTTGGAGTTATATTTTGAAGTGTAGGTTTAACACTTGTTTGAGATTTTCGAAGTGCAATAGATTGTGCAAATGCTTCAAAACGTGATGCATGCTGATGAGATGCATTCTAATTATCTTTTATTAACTTGGGGATGTGACAGTCAGGATAAACCATTGTCAAAACTATTTTATTTGGGTTCTATGTGCTTGGATATATTTTCTAGAATTTTTCCGAGATTATTTGCTATTTGGATTTACTGCATTTTCTAAATTGGAAAATGTAATTAAAATATCAGAAAGCCTCTTGGGCCGAATTCCTTTCCTTCTGCCCATTTCCTATTTCTTCTCAGCCCGCGCCGCTTCTCTCTCCGTCTCACTGACCA
Organism: Phyllostachys edulis; assembly: GCA_036346405.1. Taxonomy (NCBI): domain Eukaryota; kingdom Viridiplantae; phylum Streptophyta; class Magnoliopsida; order Poales; family Poaceae; genus Phyllostachys; species Phyllostachys edulis. The sequence continues at coordinate 40,464,589 of CM070558.1, read as the reverse complement.
GTAGGGCCCGCCTATTCGGCCGCCTTCATCCTCGCGTCCTCGTCCTCCTCGCACTGAGGGTTTCGCTCGCCATTAGCACCCCTTTGAGCTTCATCCGACAACGGCGTTTCCAAAGGAAGAATCTCTCGGTGATACGTTTTCCAAAACCGTTTATCTCCCCGCAACCGATTTGGATGCTTATCTTCTCCGAATCGTACCTAAATCCCATTCAAATCCCTTATCCCCATTTTGGTTCTGAGTTGAACTCCGCCACCTTTACGCCTCGTGGAACTCGCCCGGCCCCTATAAAAGGTACCCTCGGGTTCGCCTTGTCGCCCTCATCCCGAAACCCCATGTCTCCTAGCCCCGAAAACCCTAGCACCACCTCAATTCGAGATTTAGGGTTTGGTCACCAGAGCTCTTCAATCTTGAATTCTGCCACCGTCTCTGTCGTCTCGTCGATGTTAACTGCACGATTGTCATCCTCTTCGCAAGAGCTACCTCAAACACTCGTAAGCACTGCCAGAGCATCGTTGGAGTGGTTTCTCGACAAAACCCGAACTTCTCCTCTGCTCAAAGCTTGCCGCCGGCCACCACCGTCATCTTCAACCACCAGTGAGCACCCCATCGAGTGCGCAATAGGATCCTTGACCTGTTGGTACCACTCACCGCTGGCGAAGCACCGCCGTTCGCTGGTTGCCGTCGGGCCTAGAGTCGTTGTCGTCGTCGAGCCTACGTGGCCGTCCACCTCAGCACCCATGTCAGCCCAGCGCTTGCATGTCATCGACGTGGTGGTCCAGTCAACACCACGTCAGCGCATGAGTGGCGCAGTCCAACCCTAACACATATCCAAAAGCCCATAAATCTATTCCACGGTGCACCGAACCACTGCTTTGTGGGACCCCATTGTCAAATGCACTGTTCCATAGACTGGTACACCCGTAGACCAGTGAACCAATCCCGTGGACTCGGTCTATAGACAGAGGGCCCACATGTCAGTGTCTAGCCTTTTCCTCCCGATTTTCTTTTATTTTCGAAAATCAGCGTTGACATCAGTTGACATCATAATCTGATTTTTTCAATACAAAAATAATTCGAAATATTTCAGAAATTCCTTTTTGAGTAATTCTTTAGGTTTAGAACTTCCAGAAGCCACATCTTCTTCATCCAAACTCCGATTGAGCCCATTCAAATTTCTAAATTTTAGCTCTATTTTTCTGAGATTTTTCTTCAATTTTTGGAGTTTGTTTTCTCTATGTTATTTATTTATTTTGTTTATTTACTTCGTTTGCGAGTAGATGTTGATTCTTCGGAGAATTTTGAAGAAGAAGGAGTTCACCAAGACCAAGACCAGTACTAGTATCTATTTCAAGGCAAGTTGTACCTTTGATCAAGTTGAGCCCAGTTTTCAAAATAATTTGATTTAAATATTGCATTTATCTTAAGTAATTCTTTAAATGTTTTGGGATTAGTTAGTCATCCTAATTGTTTATATCCACCTTGTCTATTGTTATGTCATAATCCTTGTCACCCTAGCTTGGTTAATTATTAGTTGGTATTATCGTAACCCCAACGTGGGTTGGTTAGATACGAGTAGATTGGTTAGCTATGCAACGAGTCATCATTTCATGTGAGTTGCAAATATGAATCTGACTAAGTGATTATAGAACATTGTGATAAAACTGTGTGTTATGTGTGATTACTCGTTGGTGGCATGTGTTGCACTTAATCAATAGGGTGGGAAAGGATTTAGACTGAGGCAAGTGGTGGAAACTGTGTGATATGGTGGAGCTTTCTGAATAGGAATGATAATCTTCGTGGTATAGTTAGAAATTTGAGAGACCATGTGGAGGTCGTCCCGTGTGAGTGATGGGTAATTGACAAAGGTTTTAGGTCAGTCGAGTTTGGTTTGTGAGGTCGGATCATGTCGTTGCGCGGTTCACGCGTTTTCGTGAAGTCAATCGAAATTTGTCGGGCTAATCGAACGACCGGCGTGTTATGGGCGATGACGGCCATGAGGCGGTTATACCGATTGGTAAATGGCGGTTGAAGAATTCGAGAGAAGTTGTTTTTCGAGTTCGGTCTTCATTGGAAATCGAACGACCGCGAGTATTGGGCGAGACGACCGGAGTCGCGGTTGATCCGCTGGTATCATAAGCGGTTGTCTGGATTGTATTGTGAGTTCGGCCATTTTGGTGATTTGAGTTTTGGGATAGGTCATATCGGTGTGTTCATGCATATGTGTTGCATATTGCATGTTTGAGCTAACGTTAGGTCAAGTTGTGAAGAACTTGTTCGGTTTCGTGTTTCTTATGCGTGTGTGGCTGCGGGGCGTCGAGTGGAGTCGTGGCGAGACACGGTGGGTGGACTAAGCGCAGTGGTGGCGAGGTCGAACAGTCGGGATGTGTCGAAGGCAGCGTGGACTCGAGGTGGTTGCGGCGTCTTGAGACAAGGGCTTGAAGCTTCGGAAGGTCTGAAGAAGGGCGAATCGGAAGTCGCAAAGCTGCACAAGCGGAGGCGGCTCCGTTGGACTTAGCGGGCGTAGCGGGAGGAGACCCGTTAGCCAAGGCTATATAAAGGATTGGAGGGCTGCATGCCCTCTTGAGCACTTAGGTGGAATTAGGGTTTTAGAGTCAAAAGAGGCTTTGTGGTTGTTTCTCTTTTGCTCTTTAGTTGTTGAGAATGGAGGTGTAGGCGGAGGTGTGCTCCTGCTTGTGCCCTTCTTGGTTTTGTGTTCATCTCCCTCAAGAATGGATGAGTGTTTGTTCTTGAGTTGTGAGAGTGAGGAGATGGATTGAGCTTACATGTAATCATCCCTCTGGTTCTAATGTCCATGCGTATGGGGATGTATCTCTTTGTATTTCGCTCTTGATTCAATGAATGGAAATCTGAAGTTTTCTTCTATTAGTGCTCTCTGTTCTTCGTTCTCCTTTTTGTGATTTTTGGGGCTTCCTTCAATCAGGGAGTTTTTGCTTGGTTCTTCCTCTTGATCTTGCTTTTGGGGCATGTGGGAACCTATCTAAGGTCATCTAGATCATCATCCACCCACGAGCAAGTCGTTAGATCAAGTTTTGATTTTTGCGGTTTTGAACCCACCTTCGTTCAAATGCAAAGGATAGGAACCTTGGCATGGATCTCTGAAATCGTTGCTTGGAATAGGTTCCTAATATCTTGAGGAAGGTGTGGTTCAATTTTGGTCAAGTTTGGCGCGTAGATCAAAAGTTTGATCGATTTTCGTTTTGAAACCGAGCTGATTTTACTGCTCGGGACAATCGGAACGACCGCCGTAACACTACGGTTGTACCAAGATCGCGAACGACCCGCCGTTTACTGTGGTTGTTCCGATTTCCTGAGTTTCTTCGAACTTCTGATTTTGTTCTTTGATTTGTGGGGTGTGAGTGGATTCAACATAAGACTTCCTCGTGCTTAATCTTTGATCTTCATAGCTCTCATAGCTATTGGAGTGATTTACAAGTTGAATCCATTCTTTGCGAAAAAAGTTTATGTGCTCTATTCACCCCCCTCTAGTCGCCTTTCCGGTCCTTCAATTGGTATCGAGCGGTTAGCTCTTTTCAATAGATCTTAACGGTCTCAAGAGCGTGGCGATGGACAAGTACTCGACCAAGCGCTTTGTTTTTGATGGCATCGATTACCCCTACGGAAGAGCGAATGGAGACATACATCGAGCCGGTATGCCATCTGGCGAAAGGTCAAGGTTCGATTCATTGTTCTGCCGATGAGAACATCAATGCCGGAACATGGTTGATGTTGAGGCGAATGCAAAAGGCAAGAACATCATCATCCGGGGTTTGAGTCGTAGTGAGTTTGACCGCATATCTCACTGTCGTCGCCTCGATATCTGGGTGACCCTCGGCGATACCATGAGGCACCACCGGATCAAGGCGGTTCGGCAGGACCGTTCAAACGAGAATACAACAAATTTGAGATGCTTCTTTGGTGAGTCCCTAGATGAGTGCTTCATGCGTTTTCACAAGATCTTGAGCAACCTCCGGCGGTCGGTCTCACATACCCGACTTCGGACAATGCTCGTCGGATGCTCACGCACACTCGTCTGCGTGTTTGGGAGATGAAAGTGACCACCATCAAAGACACGACAGACCTCTCGACCTTGACTCTTGATGCGGCGTACTCACGCCTCAAGACTCACGAGATTAGCGTTGTCTCGTCGAGGTCGAAGTCACGGATCGATGGCCTTAGTCACCGATCGATTTAAACCGAGTCCTCTTGCAATTTCTCCTTGCGCTCTCTGTGACATAGCGATGATCGGTTAAGCGACTTCGCGGATGAGCGGCTTGCCCTCCTTGCTCGTAGATTCTCCCACGCTTACAAAGGAGGAGGGGCGAAAGAGAGGAGGACCCGTGATTTGCTTGAGTGTGGTGGCCCCAACCACATTGAACAACCGCCCTAAAGTGGAGAAGGGCAAAAACGACTCTGGCGGTTCGGGCAAACGACTACACCAAACAAGAACCGCAACAAGAAGCCTCCAGCTCGGGCGCTTGACAAGAAGAAGTTCCATAACCGGCAAAGCCAAGAAGCTCTTCCACGCGTCCTCGCGCCTTGGCGACCTCGACCTCGGCGAGGTGGAGGGATGGAAGCGGCGATGTGGGACGGGTGACCAAGAGCCCAAGCATAGCGGCGGCGACTTCTCGGCATGTGCTTCATGGCCCTCGGCGAACTTCGCTGACAATGAAGCTGTTCTCCGACTTCGGACGAGGTAGATCCCACCTCTGAACAGCTCAATCATGCTTTTCTTAAGCTAGGAGGTTTTCATGCTAAAGCTAAGGCTAGGTGTCTTTGAGTTAGAGAAGGAAATAGATAGTTGTCACTCGAGATTATTGCTCTTACATCTGCTCCTTCTAGTGATGATTGTGATACATGCTCTGCTTTCTTTGGTTGATATGGAGAAGTTAAGGACCTCACATGATAGTATGTCCTCCAAACTTGATAGTGTTAAGGTGGAGAATGTTAGTGCGCTTCTTTGAGTTAGAGTTGAGTAGGATGGTCATTACCCTACTTATTCTTGATGAGACTACTTCTCCACCTCATGTGAGGGTAAGGACATTGTTGCTAGAGGATCTTATGCCATGCTCCTTGATCTGCCCGAGTCTTGTGAAAATTGCAATAACTTGAAGATGAACTTAAAGCAGGCGGATCATAAAATTCTTGAACTACAAGCTTCTTTACTTGAGCCGATTGTTTCATGCTTGAACTGTCCTAAGTTAAGCTACTTGAACTTGAAATTTGTCTCCAAACAGTTTCAAGATATGATTGATCATGAAAGGAAGTTGGCTCGGTTTGCTTCTAAGGACCTGTTAGCTCACCATGCATTAAGTGTAACAAACTAAAATCGACTTGATTGCTTTGGATGAGAAATGTGTGAAGCTAACTAAGGACCTTCTAGAGAAGCCACATTGTGCTTGCAATATGATTGTGGAGAAGGGGAGAAGCCTCGGGGTAAGGATAAGGCGCTTAGCGTGAACCAAGCGGCTAGCGATGGGGTGTCCCTTGAGTCGGTGTGCTTGCACAAGCCATTCTTCCCTCTCTTTGGTTCTTCTTTTGCTCCCTTACCTTCTTGTCTCTTCTTCCCCTGCTCTTCTTGCACCTCTCTCTTTCGGGAGTGTCGATTACCTTATGAACACTCTCGAGAGATTTGTAGGAGGCAAGAAGAAGCTCAATCTTATTCTAGACCAATCTAAGATTTGCAGATTTAATCGGGGTCTAGGATATGACCTCTTTGAGGACATGAGGAAGCATCCACTGCCGTGCTCGGACCCATAGCACCGGTGTGATCGAGGCGAGCCAGGACCGAGAAAGTCCATTTCAAGTCGGCGGGCTATGTCGAGGATTCGACAAGAAGGTAATTTCACATCTTGCTTCTACCTCTCGAAGGTGAAGTATCCTTGCACCTTCTGTCGGAAGGATGGACACTGATCGTCGATGCTTGGTAGCGCCAAGATCGCGTAGAGACCATGTTGAGTCTCTTAGGCGCATTGAAGTCGGCCCCGGACCTTGAGTGCACCTAAGACCAACACGAGTCTAGGCTTGGTTCTTCGATGGGTTTGTGCGACATCGAGGACTTGGTTTTCGAGTTTTCGGTTTTCGTCCTCATCTTTGCTTTCGATCGTGACTTCCGCCGTCTGAGGTAGATCTCGTTTTCCCCATCGAGATAGCTACCATGGCGTGTTCGACATGTTGCGAGTGCTCAGGCTCGCTCCTTCGTAGCGATCGAACCCGACCAACGACGGGTCTACTCTTAGACCTTACGCTTTGAGTTCTGAGAGGCGTAGGGTAGATAGAGGTCGATCGTGCTTGACTACTTCATCGCTTTCGGCGTGTTACTCGATATTGGGTGCCAAAATCATTGTTGATTTATCGATCTTGAGACTTTACTCTGTTTGACTTCGGAGTTAGCGGGTAGGGAAGGAGAAGGTTTGGCTTGTAGACTCGGTTGTTCTCGTCATATATGAGGAGACTCCGTTGGTTCTCCTCCTAGCCAGCGCTCGGTGATGAGTCGATCACCTTCGGAGACGCTTCGTGCAGGCAGCGTCATCGCCAAAGGTCTTGTCGTATTAATGCTTCTTTTATTCTTAAGGATGTTGCCTTGGTTAGTAAGGCTGCGGTACAATTTGCTTTCGGTTTCTCGACTTCTTGATGGCGGTTTGAGTGAGCTTTAAGAAAAACAATTGCAAAATTCTTGATTCTTGGTGTAATGCGGTTTGCGGGATTTCTCGTTATGGGAGGATCTTTCGTGCTGATTTTTCCGATTCTTGGTGATCCTCTCGGTGTTTGGTTATACGAGTCCGCGATCTCTCTTTACGGCATAGGAGACTTGGTCATATTGGATTTGACCATTTGACCCGAGTTAGCGACCATGATCTCATTAAGTAGTCCGCGAAACTCAAGATGGTCAAAGATCTTGTTTGCACTCCATCTTAAGACGCGGCAAGATGGTTGCCGCTTCTCATCCTCGGTCCACAAGATTACTATGACCGATGCAGGACATTGCTCCACATGGACCACAGTTGGACCGGCTCGAGTCTTGATCGGCGAGGAGGAAGTGGTATGTTCTTGTTGTGGTCGATGACTTCTCGAGGTATTCTTGGGTGTTTTCTTAGCCTCAAAGGATGAGACGTTTTCACTTTTCGAGGTCTTTTAGTAGGTTGTCTGTTGAGCTCCGGGTGCCTTCTGAGCGATCCATGATGACAATGTACGGAGTTCAAAATTCCTACTTTGAGAGTTTACGTGGTGAGGCAGTGTAGAGCACCAGTTCTCTTCTTCATCGTCCCTCGGCAAAATGGCGTTGTGGAGAGGAAGAACCGTACCTTAGTCGAGATGGCGGGCGATGCTTGATGAGTACTCTACAGGAAGTTTTGAAATTTGAGGCCATTGCGACCGCGTGCCATGTTTGAATCGAGTTTTTCTTGGGCACTCTTGCACGCACTTCTTATGAGTGAGATACTGAGAAAAGCCAGCGTCTCTCATTTTCGTGTGTTTGGTTGCAAGTGCTTTATCTTGAAGTGCGGGAACCTAGACAAGTTCGAGTCACGTTCTGTGGCGGTATCTTTCTAGGCTACTCGACTTCTTGGCGGGCTTATAAGTGCAGGCTGCGAGTCTAGCAAAATGGTAGAGACTGCGAGGTGACCTTGGCGAGGCGGTCAGGGACTAGGCAGATATCTCGAGTTCTTTAGAGCGGTCCGAGACCATCTTTGTGGATGATGAGGGCGATGGAGATGACGGTTGTCTACGATCTGTCCTCATCCACTCCTTGAGGTGCCGTCTTCCACCGCACCTCGAGGTGATCGACCTGCCTTCGCTTCCTCTGGAGCTAGTGGCTCTGTTCCTACCTCGTCGGCTCATGAGGTAGAGGCCACTTCTTCATCTCTCCGGGACCTCCTAGACACATCCGAAAGTTCATCCTTGAGCGAGATCATTGGAGATCTTTTTGGCGTGTTACCGCTCAAAATCGCTTATCTCAATTCTGTCTCCATTACGCCTTCATTGCCTCCTTTGAGCCCAAAGATGTTTCTCATGCTTTATCGATGAGTCTTGGGTCAATGCCATGCATGAGGAATTAGAGAACTTTGAGAGAAACAAGGTGCAGTGGCTTGTTGAGCCCCCACGAGGCCACAATATCATTGGAACCAAGTGGGTGTTCAAGAACAAGCAGTGAGGATGGGGTAGTCATCAAAACAAAGGCGAGATTAGTAGCTCGGGGGTTTTCGAGGTTGAGGTCTAGACTTTGAGGAGACCTTTGCCCTCAGAGCTCGACTTGAAGCCATTAGAATCACGCTTGCCTTTGCGACTTCTAAGGGTTTCAAGCTTTACAGATGGGCGTGAAGAGTGCCTTCCTCAATGGCCTTATTGAGGAGAAGTCTCGTCCAACTGACCTCGAGTTTGAGAACCCCAAATACCTAACCATGTCTTCAAGCTTTCAAAAGCTGTATGGACTTAGCGAGGCTCCCGAGCTTGGTATGAGAGGCTTAAGTCCTACTTGATAAGTCATGGTTTTGAGATGGGTAAAGTTGACAAGACCTTGTTCATCCATGGCATAGCCTTGACCTTCCGCTCGTCGGATCTATGTCGATGACATTATCTTTGGCGGCTCTTCCCATACTCTGGTTTCCCGGTTCTCGGATGTCATGAGCACCGAGTTTGAGATGAGTATGATGGGTGAGTTGACATTCTTTCTTGGCTTCCAAATCAAGCGGACTCGGGAGGTACTTTTCTTCATCGAGGGCAAGTACACTCGTGATCTCTGAGGCAACCGACATGAGTGATGGTAAGCTCGTGTCGACTCCCATGGCTTCTCTGACCTATCTTGACCCAGATGAGGATGGCGAGCGAGTTGATCAAAAGGAGTTTCGCGGCATGATTGGCTCCCTCTTGTACCTCAACGCCTCGAGACCGGACATACATTTTTACGTGTGTTTGTGCGCTCGTTTCGAGCTTCTCCTCGCGTTTCTCACCGCCCGGCGGTGAAGCGCATCTTCGGTACTGCGAGCTACCATTGACTATGGTATCTGGTACTCTTCCTCATCTGTCTTTCCTTGAGAGCCTTCTCGGATCTGAACTTATTTGGTTGTAGGATAGATAGGAAGAGCACTTCAAACTTTGCCAATTTCTTGGCACTTCTCTTGTTTCTGGTCTTGAGGAAGCGATCCGGTGTTACCTGATCCACCGCAGAGGCCGAATGCGTTCTTTGCGGCCGATTCTTTGTAGCCAAGTGCTCTGGATGGCCGACCTGCGGGACTTTGGGTTAGTTATCGGCGGTGTTCCACTCTTTTGTGATAACACTGCGATTAACATTGCCAAGAACCCAGTCACGGCATTCCGGACCAAGCACATCGATATTCGTTTCCACTTCCTTAGAGACCATGTAGAGAAGGGCGATATAGTGCTCGGTTTGTGGAAGTGACCACCGGTTGGTGACATTTTCACCAAGCCATTGGATAGTTCGAGGTTTTGACTCTGCTGGGAGAGCTTGGGGTGGTTTGTCCTTATGGATTTGTAGTGAGGGGAGCTTTGGGTTTTACTACTCTACTATATTATTTATGCTCTTGCTCCTTCTTTGTTGCATTGCATTTTGGGTGCATTTGGGATTAGTCCTCCTAGCATAGATTAGAGTGCTTCTTTTGTCTAGTTGTTTAGATTTGCTCTTATCTTGTGATTCTAGGATCTTGCTTATTAGGTATTACTTATCCCACTAGGTTGAGCTCACTCACTTCTTGTAGGTTCTAGCGAGGTTGGGCCACCCTCGGGTAGGCAGTGCGTGTTTGCTCCTAGGTGTGTTAAGTGGGCGGTTGATAGTCCTAGAGTCATATGGGGTAGATAAGAGTCGATCTGAGCCATAGTATTCTCTATATCTTATCTATGCTTTAAGGAATTTTGTTTTATGTTTTCTTTTGACTTCTCGATTTATTGTTTTGGTTCAAGGGAGTTCATTTGGGAGCTTACGGGCTTAATATTGAGTTAACTCAACTTGAACTAAAAGTTGCATCTAATGTTGAGGGGGCTGGATCTTACGCATTCTAGCATTACGCATTGTAATATAACTACATTGAGCCTTGATTATTATCCTGCTATGACATGTTTACAATGCTTTACACCTTGCCATGACTTGTGCTTATTTGCTAGATTTATCATGACTTCATATGTGTAGCCTAGCTTTTGCCATGATAAGTTAATTAAAATTGCTCAACAAACTAAAACTTGTCATGTTAGCACTCGAGATTAGTCTTTCTTGAGCTATCCTTTTATGATTCATGCCATGTCAAATAAATTTGGGTAGAGTGATGAATCTATATTGAGCCTTAAATTGAGTGTTTTAGTCTCTTGATGATGCATGAGTTAGTACAACTTGTTAAAAGGCAAAAAGATCTCTTTTGTGCGAAAAAATGATCTCACCAATTCTCTCCTATGAGGCGGCTTGCCATTGCACTTGGCATGAACTTAGGGGAGTTTTGGGTGACCTAGACTATCTTCTTAAGCTTCTCGCTTGGAGTAGTCGCATAAGGCTTGAGACCTAGCACATGATAAAACAAAAATCTGGTTGGAAACCACCATGAATTTCAAAAGAAAATATGTTTCATGTGCTTAAAGCCACAAAAAGTATCAAGTACTTTAACCAATGTTTCAATCTTGAGCATAGCACTCTATTTGGTCTCAATTTAAGCTTCTTAGTTCGCTTAGCTTATTGACATGGCTGCATCATCCTTGGATATCTCTAGCGAGACTTTGCTCATTGATGACTTGACTTGCTCACATAATGTACCTCATTTTCAGATTGTCATCTATGTGTTCTAGCTAGCTTATACATATCTTGTCATGATCTAGATAGCCTTTTTATTGAGTTATGACTTGGTGTATTACATGTTGGTCATTATGGATAATTCTCATGGCTCAAAATGCTTAAATAAACAAACTTGACCAATTTTCATCCATTAACATGTCATATTCTCTCTATTGCATCTTGATCGTTTATTGCCAAAAGGGGAGAATAGAGAAAAAAAGTCATTGGGAGCAGTTTAGAGCTTTGGAGATCAATTTGCTCTTTCGGTTGTTGCTCTAGTGTTCATACATCGACATGGTCATTAGTTTCTCTCTTCTTCTTTGGACCATGTTGGATTCTTCAAACTCAAACTCAACTTTGCTCTTTTTGGAGTTTGTCAATATACTCATCAAGGGGAGATTGAGAGACCATGTGGAGGTCGTCCGTGTGAGTGATGGGTAATTGACAAAGGTTTTAGGTCGATCGAGTTTGGTTTGTGAGGTCGGATCATGTCGTTCTTGCAGTTCCGCAGCGTTTTCGTGAAATCAATCGAAATTTGTCGGGATAATCGAACGACCGGCGTGTTATGGGCGATACGACCATGAGGCGGTTATCTGGATTGGTAAATGGCGGTTGAAGAATTCGAGAGAAGTTGTTTTTTGAGTTCGGTCTTCATTGGAAATCGGAACGACCGCAGTATTGGAGCGAGACGGCCGAGTCGCGGTTGATCCGTGGTATCATAAGCGGTTGTCTGGATTGTATTGTGAGTTCGGCCATTTTGGTGATTTGAGTTTTGGGATAGGTCATATCGGTGTGTTCATGCATATGTGTTGCATATTGCATGTTTGAGCTAACGTTAGGTCAAGTTGTGAAGAACTTGTTCGGTTTCGTGTTCTTATGCGTGTGTGGTGCGGGGCGTCGAGTGGAGTCATGGCGAGACACGGTGGACTGGACTAAGCGCAGTGGCGGCGAGGTCGAAGCAGTCGGGATGTGTCGAAGCAGCGTGGACTCGAGGTGGTTGCGGCGTCTTGAGACAAGGCCTTGAAGCTTCGGAAGGTGCGAAGAGGCGAATCGAAAGTCGCAAAGGCACTGGCGGGGGCGAGCTCCGTTGGACTTAGCGGGCGTAGCAGGAGGAGACCCGTTAGCCAAGGCTATATAAAGGATTGGAGGGCTGCATGCCCTCTTGAGCACTTAGGTGGAATTAGGGTTTTAGAGTCAAAAGAGGCTTTGTGGTTGTTTCTCTTTTGCTCTTTAGTTGTTGAGAATGGAGGTGTAGGCAGAGGTGTGCTCCCTGCTTGTGCCCTTCTTGGTTTTGTGTTCATCTCCCCTCAAGAATGGATGAGTGTTTGTTCTTGAGTTGTGAGAGTGAGGAGATGGATTGAGCTTACATGTAATCATCCCTCTGGTTCTAATGTCCATGCGTATGGGGATGTATCTCTTTGTATTTCGCTCTTGATTCAATGAATGGAAATCTGAAGTTTTCTTCTATTCGTGCTCTCTGTTCTTCGTTCTCCTTTTTGTGATTTTTGGGGCTTCCTTCAATCCGGGAGTTTTTGCTTGGTTCTTCCTCTTGATCTTGCTTGCTGGGGCATGTGGGAACCTATCTAAGGTCATCTAGATCATCATCCACCCACGAGCAAGTCGTTAGATCAAGTTTTGATTTTTGCCCGGTTTTGAACCCACCTTCGTTCAAATGCAAAAGGATAGGAACCTTGGCATGGATCTCTGAAATCGTTGCTTGGAATAGGTTCCTAATATCTTGAGGAAGGTGTGGTTCAATTTTGGTCAAGTTTGGCGCGTAGATCAAAAGTTTGATCGATTTTCGTTTTGAAACCGAGCTGATTTTACTGCTCGGGACAATCGGAACGGCCGGCCGTAACACTACGGTTGTGCCAAGATCTTGGAACGACGGCCGTTTACTGCGGTTGTTCGATTTCACGAGTTTCTTGAGAACTTCACGATTTTGTTTCTTTGTTTGTGGGGGTGAGAGTGGATTCAACATAAGACTTCCTCTGCTTAATCTTTGATCTTCATAGCTCTCATAGCTATTGGAGTGATTTACAAGTTGAATCCATTCTTTGCGAAAAAGTTTATGTGCTCCTATTCACCCCCCCCCCTCTAGTCGCCTTTCGGTCCTTCAAAATTGAAAGTCTTGCCTTGGTCAATTAAGGACTTAACTTTGTGTACCATTGAACTGAGAATTATTGTACGAACACATGCTTGATGGGATAGGCCTAACTTAGTAAGTTGTGGATTCTTGGCATTGATTACTCAAGTGGTAGGTTAGTATTGGGTGGAGGTATGGTCTGTGTGAGGACCCCCGATTATTGGATCTGTTCCAAGTTAAAGAATTATACTAGAAGCATAACCTTCGACAAGGAACAAAACCAATATCAGGTTCTCGAATATATGACTTACAATAGTTCCCAAGATCAAAGACTATTGTACGTATATCCTAAACAACATTGTACCATGTCATACAAGGCATACAGATAATATATACATATCAGAACTTTACAAGACTGGTTCAGTTTCAACAGAAACAACCGAACAGCAGCAAAATAACAGAGTTATAGCAGCGGAAACAAAACTATAAACAGCAAAAGCCACCAAGTGTGCCCTCATAACCCTCAGGCAATTGAGTGGAGGATAGAAATAGCTTCACTCATTAGCGTGCATACGATCGGCTAACGGGCATTCGTACAAATGTTAGTCCTCACTTGCAACAAGTGGTTAAAGCACCTGAGTACAAGAGTTACTCGCAAGACTTACACAAAACTACTAAAAGAAAGTGTTTAGCAGCACCTAAACAAAGGATTAGAACTTTACATGCATAAGGCTGACAACAGGAAGGTTGTAATGGCAATAGTTTTGCATGAAGCCAGGTTTCAGTCCTACACTTGCTAAGTTTTGCTAAAGTAGTTTTATAAATAAGTTTGGACTAAAACGGTAAGTAAAAGAAAATTTAATCACAAACATAACAATATCAAAGTGGTTGTCCACTTTGACCAAAACATGTACGAATACCCTTCATGCCACAACCAGTAGACCCATAACATAAAAATTATTTCGAAGTCTATACTGAGTTGTCCATCAAAACAAGTGTTACGGACGTAACCGTGGACACGGCTATTCGAATAGTTTTAACTCTGTAGAGGTGTACATCTTTACCCATACGACCTGGTCAGCCCGTAAGCCTCCGGATAAAAGCACACTACCTTAGGTATGCCGGCCAGGTAAACCAAGACTCGGTATTTTTCAGCAAGTTGACATTATTGAGTTGAATCACCCATGTGCGACTAATCCCGCTTAGTATAAACGATATATAGCATCTGCTAACCGGGGCACACATGTTATGTCGGGAATGCCGATTCAATGAACAAAAATAAAATTGTGCTCCCCTGCACATATAGAATTGAACTTGGCACCCTACGAACACGTAAACTTTACAAATGTCCTCACTCCACCAGTTCCTCAACTCAATAACACAATCTCCTTACTTAACCAAGCAGCGCCCATAAACCGCATGTGGAAGTACGTAAGGTACTTGAATTGACAGGTCAAAGTTCGGTCCTTAATGATCAGGATAAGACTACCACATTCCCAAGTCTCGTGCACGAAGGCACCATCACTAGCATCCACTTGTCCAAATCTAAACCAAGTTTTATCAGACAAAAAAAGACAAACTCAAATTCAGTTTTACCCAAACTGAACAAAAGAACCGAAAATAAAAGTTTAACTGGTGTTTCCCATGACTGACAATCAAAACTTGTCAATCACTAACGTTCTACAGACTTGCATTGCTAAGCAAAGATCTAAAGAACAATGTACCACTACAAGAATTCTAACTTAAGCATAAGTGTATGAGTTTAATCCAGGTAAGCCACAATCATTGGGATCTAACTAACTACTCACAGATAAATACTTCAAAAAATAGCATGCAAACAGTATCATTGTATTTTTAAAAACCTAAAGTATCAAATCTGGGATCAACATGGTGTAAGAGGATGCTTGCCTTGGTAATAAGCCACTTGTTCAGGTTCTGGAGATTCAGAAACTATTTCACTCACGTCAGTTAAGTCAGATCCTAATAAGAAAAATAGCAAATGAACATCCAGAACAATAACAGATTCAAAAATGCTGAAATGATGCATGATCAAAGTATTAATGTGCAACTAGCAAAATGCTTAAGCTAAGAACTATTTTTAGTAAGATAACAACCTAGATTAACATTTTAATACTAGCAGGCAAGTTTAACTATCAACTAACTAGCTCTTTGTCACGGGTCGGAAAATCCGACAATGACAACTAGCTCCTACAAACTTGCACGGCAAAAGGTGACACAACCAGGTTAGGATCTAAGCAAAAGGTATCTGTTTGAACATCTAAAGATCTGTGAAGCTACGAGCTAAGAAAAAGGGTCAGAGAGCCAATATTAGCTCTAATGAAAGTGACCGACAACAAGGATGATGGTAGCTTCACAAGAATAAGATGATCTAGATCAAAACAAAAGGAGTTAGTGATCATATTAGCTTAAGCAGAGATCCTAGATGCTCTAAACAAAAGGTATTGAACAATGGCTCACCAGGTTAGGTTTGAGGATGAAGAAACCGACAATAACAAAAAGGGGAAATTTTAAATTTCCAGCAATCCTGTGAATCAAAAGATAAATAGATTGAGGGGTTTTGCTCCTTAGATCACATGACACAATGTGACGCAAAGAGATATGGAAAAACTCACCGGAGTAAAGAAAACCACCACGGCGGCGCTCTAGCGTGCTCTGGACAGCCTGTGGACAAGCTCACGCTTTAAATCTACAAACAATGCCAAAGACTCCCATTAACAGGGTGAATAAAGCATTGAAAAGATAAACAAAGGGTGAGAACGAGAAGGCTACGCTGGAGACGAAGAAGAATCACTGCGGCAACAAAATGGCCGAAAGTGAGCTCTAGGGTTTATATAGCCAACTCGCTGGAGAAGAAGAGGCGAGCTCGTGCGTGTCCTCACGGCAGCAAAATGGCGCCAAGTGGCAATTGCGTGCTGCAAAATGCATGGTGCAACGCCACCTCAACGGTGACAAGCTCGGTGCTGGCACACAGGCGTGAAGGAGACGAAGATGTGTCACTGACACACGGGCCCCACTGTTAGTCTCAGCAAAGACACAAAACAGCGAACTCAACAAATGTTGATCGTCCGATCAAAAATGAACGGCTCAGATTGATTTAGATGTTCGGACGGTCTGAACATCACATTCAACCATGATGGTCCGATCTCATTTGAATGGCCCAGCTTGAGTGGGGCATTCGGATGGTCCGAACGGCCCAACTCATATGAACCGTACGATCGAAATCCAACGGCCAAGTGAAACTGCGTGCTTTGAGTTTCAAATGCATTAAAAGTGGCACCATTGGAGCGGATTTAAACTGTTGAGATCAATGGGTAGTTTGGACGGTCCGAATGGGCTAATTGATCCTAGCGCTTGATTTTGAATCCAACGACTCACAATCAATGGCGCGTTTGGATGGTCAGAACGACCCAATTGATCCTGGCCGTGAAATTTAAATCTAACGGCTCGCGCGCGCGTTGGACTTTTCCATTTGAAAATGGTTTGGCCCGATAAAATGCGCATCGTCCAATTTAGATCTAACGGCCCAGATTGTATGGCACGTTCAGATGGTCCGCACGGCACACATGATCTGGTTCCTTGAATTTAAATCAGACGATTCAAGGATCACGCGCGTCATGTTTTCCAAACCAAAATAGGGCGCGGTTGGATTGAAAACTAACGGTGGATATTGTGTGAGTGGTTCAGATGGTCCGAACAACCCAACGCATCAGGATGGTCCGTTTTAAATCGATCAGCTCACGTGTAACCACGAGATTGAGCTTAGCCCTAACGTGACGAATTTTTTTTAAAATAATCTATTTTTTATTCAGAAATATAGAAATAATACCGCTTAATTTTTTTTACAGAAATAATCCTGTGTCGCCGTACGGTTGGGCGATTCGTGCAAGTCGCCCAACCGTAGTGCGACCAATCTTCAAGTCGCCCAATAGAACGACGATTTAAAGGTTCGAGGCGTCGTCACTTTATGGCATGGCGACTTAGAGAGAGTCGCCATACGGTCAAGCGAATAGGTCGCAGCTCAACCCAAGTCGCCCAACCGTATGGTGACTTAGGATGGCTATAGAACCCACGCACGGCCGAACCGTCGCCATTCGACCGAGCGAATCGACGAAATCGAGAGGAAAGAAAAAGAGGAGAAGGAGAGGGAAGAAGAAGAGGAGGAAAAAGAGGTTCATCGTTTCACATCGACGAGTAGGACGGTGAGTTTGTAGTATTATTTTGTACAAGTTTATTTTGGAAACCATGGTAGGTTAGCAAGCAACTTCATGTGTAGTGACATATTGTTAGCAAATATTTAGAGATGGCATGATTAATTAGTAACCATGGTATGTTAGCGAGCAACATCGTGTGTAGTGACATATTGTTAGCAAATGTTTAGAGATATCATGATTAATACAATTAGTTTACAAGTTTGTACGAAGGAAAAATGAGTTAGTGAAAATAAATTTAGTTGTACTATTCCGCGTGCTATGCTAATTGCGTACGGGCTAGATGAATGATAACATGTTACTTTTCTATTATATAAACATGTCGATAACCCGTGCATTCACAAATGCTAGTTTATAGAATGTTAAATACATGTATTTTTTGTACAATAAAGAATTGAAAACATTTACTTCATAGTTTTGGTTGGATTAAGGAATCACAGATACATGGTTCCAAACACGTAGGATTATCAAACATGTGAAATTTTTTTTCCTAAAAGCTTCACCCATTATAAATATGCATAGTAACGATGATGTATCAAATATTTCGCAATCTATAGCAGCCGGTACAGGCGTTAACGTAATATAGCCTTTCGTAGGAAAAATTATGTCTTTACCACGTGGGTTTCATGAAATTGTATATGTATTACCATTGTGTTGGAGCAAAGTGTTTAGGTGCCACTAAGAACATATTAAATATGATTTATTTACCATCGGAATATAATTTAAATGCTTAAGTAATATGACTGCTTTTAATTTCTTAATTTACAGGTATGGCTCAAGACCGTAGTAGTTCGGATTGGCATTTCGGTCTACTAGACCGGTTGGTCGACGTGCAGCACCGCGCGAGCCATCGTGTGCCGCATTCGGTTGGCGGGGACGACGCGGCTGAGTTGGGGGTGGTTAAATGCGAACACCCGAGCGGCTTGGAGGCTGGACCTGTTGGGTAGAGAGGTTTGTCCACAAGGTATGCCACTTTTTGTATCGTATCGCACTATGTACTTACTTCTTCATGCTTTGTAGGTTGAGCCGTTCGACCTTCTACCTCTCGCGGATGGTAGAGGCCACGAAGAGGACGGCGATGCAGTCGGCGGCGATGGGAGGTCGAGCCGGTCAGGCGGTCACGATGATTCCCGTTCGACCGGTCGCTCCTGACTGCCCTGTTGGACCGTTGGCGGCCCAAGACGCACACCTTCCACCTCCCTTTCGGGGAGATGGCCCGTACTCTGCAGGATGTCGCGATGCTGCTCGGCTTGCCTATTGCGGGAGCCCCTGCATTCCCACCGGATGCGGCTGTTGACTGGCACGATGCCCTGTTGGGCAGGTTTTAGGGGGTTCTTGGGGCAGAGGCCACGCCTCCGTACTTCTACTTCTCGGAGCGACAGCGGCATGGCCCGCCCCTGCGGTGGCTTTCACAGTTTCGGGTACGTATACTACCTATTTTCCATGTTTAGCGATTCATTGAGGCCTAGCCATATGACGGGCTTACTAATTATTCGTTTCTGCGTAGGTCAAGCGAATGGTCCCATAGCCCACCATCGACCAGGTGACGCGGCACCTCGAGACGTACGTGTTGTGGCTCTTCGGCTGGGTACTATTTACCAGTAGCCACGGTGACTCCGTCGACGCCCGCCTCGTGGGGTACGAGAGGGCCATCGCCGACAGCGAGGGGCTACAGATCAGTTGGGGATCAGCTGTACTTACCGCGACATACCGCGGCATGTGTGATGCGTGCTGTAGGATGAAGCCTGCATCTATCCTCGGTGCGCCCCCTCTTTATTGCGGTGTGGTCGATTCGCGCTTCTCTCTCGGACGGCCCATCTTTGTAGACTCGACCGTCTGGCGTGAGACATGTACCATGGGGACGCGGTGGACCGGCGGCCGTAGGGTCCCTTTGGTGTCGTGAGCGGTACATACTTCCCTATATCTTTTCTTGATCGTATTACGGGTAATCCTTTGTAACCACTATTACGGCTCGCGAGTACGGTATACACGTCGCAGGAGTCACGTCTTGTCTGAGCACTTTAATGGAAGCAGTGGGACCGTCTCACCGGCCGACGGCGTGCCTTTGGGAGCCGTACTCGATTTGGAGCGGAGGCCGTGCTCCTTGGCTGTCTTATTTGTCTTGTACGGCCGCACGAACATCTTGGCGGGCCTTGAAGCTTCGTCTTCAACGTGTTAAATCGAGACTACGCGATGCCGAGGTGATCGCCGATTTGTCCTCCGCCGAGTTGTTCTAGTTCTTATGCGGGCGAGGGTGCGACTCGACCCGCGTGAGTTACATACAACACATGTGCACATATGTTTTGATATTTACATGTGATGGCTTCTAATTGCGATGATGCGTTTACGCAAGCATAGTAGGAGGGTGGCACGGGGCGTAGTGGCGGGCAAGATGGAGCCGTGGGTAGCACGATGGGTGAACACCCACGAGGACTGTGGTGCGGAAGGGCGGCCGTCTGACCCAGTCGTCTGACGAGTACCTTATTTGTACACCCGCGAGAGACACACCAGGTGGTGCATGTCGTCGACCCTCCTCCCTTCGCGTGCCGGCCAACCGACTCCTACCCTCTGCACTTAGCGCGGAGCGTGCACCTCATGATCACGTAAAATCATGTTTGAAAATGTCGAGTCTTTGTTACAATTATAGGTTTGGCCTTTGACATACTCCTTGCGATGCAGACATCAGCGTCGGGGTTGCGGTGACAGACGGTCGAACTGGGCGGGATCGGCATTGGTGCGGAGGTCTGCGTTCTGAGCTAGTGCGGTTTGTTCATCAGACTGCGGTCGCGAGGCGATCTGTGGCCCTTACGTCGTGCAGGATGGTACAGGAGGTGGCCTCGTCGTTGCAGGAGGTGGGTTCGTCGGTCCGAGAGGGGGCCTCGTCGGTGCATAGGTCGAGGCGCCCGTCCTCTGACCAGTCGATGAGGCTCGGGAGGGCACGTCCATGTGTGTAATATTCTAAAAAAAACCTCTTGAGGACTAATGCGTAAATAGACAAAAGGGGATATGTGGAAACGGGGTTATTTTAGACTTTTTAGGGGGAGTTGACTCGTGCTGGTATAAAAGGATCGTGGGGATTAGAGGATCTAGAAACCCTAGTCACTCATTTGATTTTTCATGCGCCGCCACCAGAAAAGCCGATCTCGCCCGACGCGTGGAGGTCTCGCTTTGGGTCTTTGTTACCGCATGTCTCTCTCGCCAGCGTGAAGCTCTGCGGCGTCGCATGTCAACCACTCTGGTTGTTGCTGCGTGATCGTCCATTTGTTCATTGGCGGCAGCGTCTTGCGATGTGACAACTCTAGCGCGTCGATTCTTTGTCGCTGGGTGCAAAAGTACAATTAATCGGCTTGTCCTCTGGCGATCATTGCCTTGCATGCACACGTTGCTAGTGTTAGGGATTATCTAGTAGCAAGATATTTTGTATGCTTGCCTCGGTTGAGTTGGGTTGGGATTAGTTTTATCCTTTTTGCTGTTGTGCTTAACTAGTTCTTGATGAAACTTTTGCATGCAACGTGGCATTGCAAGTGCATGGCTATAGTCTTTGGTTAGTACATGTAGATAATTCGTTGTGGGCAGCATTGAATTGAATGCATCTATTTGTTTTGTTGTGGGACTAGTCAATGGTGTACTACCAAGATTATTTAATTAGAGATGTATGTACTGATTCCATTAAATAATTGGAGATGCATCCACTACTTGATTAATTAATTGGATGGTTAGGGATGGATAGTTATGAATATTTAATTATTTAATGGCTATGAATTTTTAATTGCTATGTCCAGTACGCATGCATCCATATTTTTTTAGTAGTTAATTAGTGTTGGCTGCTAGTGCTAGAAACTTAGTAGTACAGATTGCTTTGTTTGCATGCGGTTCAATAATTAGGATTAGTAGGAGAGAGAGGTTAAATAAATAATGCTAATTAGTAGTTAACTAGTTTGACCGTAGTATTGTATACATGCATGTTTAAATATTAAAGATGAGTCAATGACTAGTTAGTGCTACATGCTTCGTATTTATGTGTTTCTCTAGAATATTAAAGAAGAGAGAGGAACTAGCATGTTTTGTTGGAACAGCAAGGGGTGACGGTTCGGTATTGGGGAAGCGTTGCGGATTTGGGGGACGTGTAGGGGCGATGTCAAATTAATTGTTGTTCTTGTGATGATGTAGCTTGTATTGAGATTTAAGTGTTTATTGTAGGAGGCGTCGTACTTGTTGCCATCTTCTAGCGGATGCGTGCGTCGCAACTAGTAAAGGCAAGTGCATAAATGAGCAGCGATCAATGATTGATCATTGTATTTATTTATCGTTCATTACCATTATTGTTGTGCTTTTACTTTTATTTAATTGCAAGCAATGGAATGGTATGACTATATCTTGTTGATGAACATGAGGAAAAATCGGATACGATAAATATGATGAAATTATGCATTATTGCATTCCTAAGCATCTTTGCATATGAGCAGGTGATCATGATTGATCACAACTCCACGGGAGTGGAGGAGGTCCCCGATCCTTGAGGAGGAGCGGGCTTGAGAGTGAGCGTTGTCATGGCGTTCACTCATGTTATCTTGGTATGTGAAAGAAGTGCATGTGGACATGTAGAGTAGAGTTGCATTGAGATATAAGATGAATGTGTATGAAATCAAAGAGAAGAGAATGGCATGGGAATATTAGTAGAAGGATATGTGATGATAATGAAGTTATTGAATACTGTTGATTTATCATTGTTTGTTGTTTATTGATGTATTTGCTGAGTCGTGGACTCACCCTTGCTCTTTTGTTGTTTTTAGGTGATCATTGAGGGCGTCACGATTGAGAGGGACTAGAGCACATGGAATAGTTTCATACTACAGACACATGATTATTTGCCATGAGAGCCATTTGAGTCATTTATCACTGGACTACTTTTTAGAACATGTTAGAACTTTGAATAAACTTAGATGAATGTTTGGACTAGTTTATTTTGTTCTAATGTTTTGGATTTACTGGTTGGTGTTGTTTTAGACATATTATCTTGCTATATTCCCCTCGCTTATTTATTCATGCTTGATCAGTTTTATTCATGTTCTACTGTGACCCATGGATGTGTTTTATTATTGCTTTGTTTGCTGAAATTTTATAGTGTGTTGATGAATATTAGTTGTTAAGTGTAGTTTAGTAGCATTCTAGACTCGGTGCTGGGCTGGGGTGTTACAGTTGGTATCAGAGCCAGGTTTTAGGTCCGTGGTGAATAGATTAACAACTTAGGTAACCTAAAATTGCTAAAATTTGTTTTATGATTAGTAAAACAACTAAAATTTGCTAATGGTAAACTAATTTAAAATTTTGACACACTAGTGCACAATAGGTTAGAGAGTGGGACGAGTATCGCTCTATGCTTATGTTATGTTGTATACTGATGCATGATTGGATATTGACCTTTGAGCTTATTGTGTGTTATTGATTGTGGTTGATAGCTATGCTGAGAGGTAGAGGACGTGGTCGTGGAGGCCGTGGTGGAGGTCGGTGCCGCGGGTGTGGTCCCGTGGAGCCACCACCTGTGGCAGTTGAGTCAATAGTTGAGGGGAGCGGAACTGCGATGGAGGGGGTTGCTGTTGACCCACCTCCAGTTGGGGGCCAAGATGAGACCCCCGCCTTGCTGAGAGAGTTGGTGGGAGAGATTCGTGCTCTCCGTCATCAGAAGCAATGACCCTAACGCTGCGACATCTGTTGCTTCTCTGTTGCTCACCCGCACTTTGAGGCGAGATGGCCGAGAGTGGATGGGGTTGAGGTTGGATCCGTTTGTGGTCGGGCACACGGTCGAGCGTGGACTGGTTGCGCTACATGGAGAGGCGGTTTGGAGCCTTGGAGATGTCCTCACTTGAGGGTCCGTTTTGTAGCCTTTCATTTGAAAGAACAGCGGACATTTGGTGGGGCGGCGTGGTGTCTTCGAGGACCGCCGCTCGAGGACCCGTCACTTGGGAGGACTTTGTTGATCGAGTTCAAGGCAAAGTTCTACCCTACTCCTTCATTGAGAAGATGGGCGTTGCCTTGGCGACTTTTGTTCGAGGGAAGAGGTCCATTCTTTGAGTATGAGGTGAGTTCAACGGCTTGGTTCGTTTTGTCCCTTGATGGCAAGCGATGATCTTGAAGGCCAAGAAGTTCGTCGGGGTCTCAGCGCCGAGTACCGTCATGTGTTGGGAGCCACTCCACTCCGTGACTTCATTTCTGTTGTGGAGCAAGCTAGGGGCATGGAGTTGGAGATCTGACTCACTAAGGGCAGCAAGCCTCTGTTGGGTAGTTGCTTCTAGTAGTGACGGAAGAGGAGCTCGTGAGAGGAGTGGGTGCTGCTGACACCTTTCAAGAAATTTAAGGGAGGACCATGATCCTCCAAGTTTAAGCAGTCGAGGACGTTTTCTTCTTCGACGTCTTGTCCTTTTGTAGGTACTCTAGCTCTTCGTCCTGTCCCAGGGCAGGGCATGCTTTGTTTCAAGTGCGGTGAGAGACACCGTGCTGCTGAGTGCTCTTGGGCGGGAGATTGTCGTTAGTGTGGCCGACCTGGTCACAAGGAGCGAGTGTGTCGCCAGAACCCCACTAGTGTGATCAAGTGGGAGCCTGTCCCAGCTTCTTCTTCAGTGGGTCCTGCTCGAGGATCTGTCCAGATGATGGCTGCTTCTTCTGCGCCGCCACTTCCTTCAGCTTGGGCGCCTCCAGCTGGGTACTACTGGTAGCCGCCGCCTCCTGCACCACTTCAGGTTGCGCGACCAGCTTTACTACCGCACCGCCACAAAGAGATGGTGGGGCTCTCGCCGCCCCGATGCCATCTTCTTTCGCCATGGCGCCACAGGTGTCGCCATGCCTACCACAGAGTCCATGGTCGTCTTGGCGTGGTAGCAGGTACTTTGCTTGTGGATTCATTTGATGCTTTAGTCCTTTTTGATTCAGGGGCTACCTATTCGTTTGTCTCGATAGTGTTTGCTAGAAAAGCAAACTTGAGTATGCAGTTGATTTCTCAATCAGTGTTGGTCAGTTCTCCTGAGGGTATTATTGCGAGCTCCACGATTTGTCCTGGGTGCTCTATTGTTATCGATGGGGAGAAGTTCACGGCGAATCTGATGGTCATTCAGTTGGAACCTTTTGATGTTATCTTGGGCATGGATTGGTTGCACTCTTATTGAGCCGTGATATCCTGTTTTACGTAGAAACGATCTCTGGCGAACTACGTGCGGAGAGACTTTGACCTTTCAGGGGAGTGCACCTCCGCGCTCTCTTTCGGTGTTGGCCGGACTGTTTCGGGTCAGCGTGCGGTTAAAACTAGGCTTCTCCTAGCTCTTGCTGAGAAGCCGAGCGTGGCTTCACGGATTGAGGAGATTCCGGTGGTTAGTGATTATCCAGATGTGTTCCCAACCGAGCTTCCGGGCATGCCACCTGCGTGAGACGTGGAGTTTCGCATTGATCTTGTTCCGGGCACTTGGCCCATCTCGTTGTCTCCATATCGACTGGCACGTCCGTTTCAGGATGAGTTGAAGAAGCAGTTGGACGATTTGTTGGCTAAGGGTTTGATCAGGCGTAGTGTATCGCCATGGGGAGCTCAAGTTCTGTTCATAGAGAAGAAGGATGGGAGTTGGCGCATGTGTGTTGATTATCGTGCGCTTAATGCACTCTCGATCAAGAATAAATATCCATTGCCACGCATTGAGGACTTGTTTGATCAGTTGAATGGAGCTCAGGTGTTCTCCAAGATTGATCTCCAGTCAGGGTATAATCAAATCCGTGTGCGTGAGCGAGATGTAGAGAAGACCGCTTTCTCCACCAGGTATGGGCATTATGAATACAAAGTTATGTCTTTTGGACTGACTAATGCACCTGCCATTTTTATGGAGACCATGAATAGCATGTTGCACGAGTATCTGGATGACTTCGTGGTGGTGTTCATTGATGGTATTCTTATCTATTCCAAGACCAATGAGGATCATGAGTGTCACTTGAGGCTAGTGTTAGAGACTTTGAGAGAGCACAAGTTGTATACTAAGTTGAAGAAATGTGAGTTCTGGATTTCAGAAGTGGGTTTTCTGGGTCATGTGATAAATCCTCAGGGCATTGCTGTTGACCCTAGCAAGGTCTCTACAGTGGTGGACTGGAGGAGGCCGACTAATGTGAAGGAGGTGAGAAGTTTCTTGGGTTTGGCTGGTTACTATCGGCGTTTTGTGCAGGATTTCTCTATCATCGCCAAGCCGATGTCTCAGCTTACTCAGAAAGGTGTGAGATTCGATGGGTGATGAGTGTGGCTAGTTTACGCACTTTGAAGGAGAGGTTGGTGACCTCTCCTATTCTCCTCTTCCCGAGCAGGAGGCGTTTCACGATCTTTTGAGATCGTCTCGAGTGGGTCTTGGTTGTGTTCTTATGCAAGACGGTAAGGTGATTGCTTATGCGTCGAGGCAATTGAAGAAGCATGAGCAGAATTATTCCACTCATGACTTGGAGTTGGCTGCGGTTGTCTTTGCTCTAAAGATTTGGAGGCATTATCTGTATGGTGAGTCTTGTGATATTTTCACAGATCACAAGAGTCTCAAGTATATCTTCACTTAGAAGGATATGAATTTGAGGCAAAGGAGGTGGCTGGAATTGATCAAGGATTATGACCTTACTATTTAGTATCATCTAGGCAAGGCCAATGTTGTTGCTGATGCTCTTAGTCGCAAGGCGACTCCCGCTACTCTAGATTGCCTTATTGTTGATTTTGATCGCATGAGGATATCCTATTGCTATGCGGGCACAACACATGTTGAGACACAGTTGATCATTCAGTCAGCTATTCCAGACCGTGTGCGGGAAGCACAGCAGAGTGACCGGTTATTGCAAGAGGTCAAGAAGCGTCTGGATGAGGGCAAGGAGGGAGATTTCAGCATAGATGAATCTGATGCTTTGCGGTTTAAAGGCCGCCTTTGTGTGCCACAAAAGGCGGAGGTCAAGGATGACATCTTGAGGGAGGCTCATCGCACCCCGTACACTATCCATCCTGGTGAGACTAAGATGTATCGAGATCTGAAACAAAATTTTTGGTGGAAAAGGATGAAGGCGGACATTGCTAATTATGTGGCTTCCTGTGGTATTTGTCAGCAAGTGAAAGCCGAGCATAAGCGTCCTGTAGGGTTGTTGCAGCCTTTGGAGGTTCCCCAGTGGCCATAAGATGATATCTCTATAGACTTTGTGGCGGCTTTACCTCGTTCACCACGAGGGAAGGATGCAATTTGGGTAGTGGTGGATCGTTTCAGCAAGTCTGCGCACTTTATTCCTATTCGCACGACAAGTTCAGCGAGTGATCTAGCTCCTATTTATGTGCGTGAAATAGTGAGACTGCATGGTGTGCCAAAGACCATTATTTCAGCGAGGATCTAAGTTTGTCTCCAAGTTCGGGAGAGTCTGCGAGTCGTTGGGCACACAGCTTTGTCTTAGTCTGCGTTTCACCCTCAAAGCGATGGGCGATCGAGGCGCACTATTCAGACTTTGGAGGATATGTTGCGGTCTTGCGTTCTATCTTGGAAGGGTAGTTGGGAGGATCGATTGCCTCTTGTAGAGTTTGCTTATAATAATAGCTACCATTCGATAGATAGAGCGCGCTATTGGAGGTTCTCTGTATCTTGCTGAAGTGCAAATCGCCACTTTGTTGGGATGCGATGGGTGAGAAGGCGATTTTGGGTCGGATTTGGACCGAGAGAAGACCGTTGAGCTGCGTGGCCATGGTGAGACAGAATCGCTAGCGCCCAGAAAGGCATGAAAAGCTATGCAGATGTGAGGAGGCATGACTTGGAGTTTGTGGTGGGTGATCAGGTGCTCTTGAGAGTGTCTCCCACCAAAGGCATTATCTGATTTGGTACCAAAGGGAAGCTTAGCCCGAGGTACGTTGGACTGTTCCCGATTATTGCAAGAATTGGAAAGTTGGCTTACCACTTGGACCTTCCTGAGTCCATGCACGGGGTTCACAATGTGTTTCACGTCTCCATGCTGAGAAAATGTTTGAGAGACCCAGAGCATGAGATTTTGTTGGAGCCGCTGACTATCGAGGAAGACCTCACAATTGAGTCGTGCTCGGTGCGTATTCTAGAGAGGTCGGTGCGAGTGCTAAGGCACAAGACGTTGGTATAGGTCAAGGTGCTATGGACGCATCAGATCGAGAGAGAGGCGACTTGGGAGTTGGAGTCTCACATATGCAAGCAGTATCCGGAGTTGTTCACGTCGGGTATGTGTGATTCATTATTTAATTTCAGTTGTGGTGGTTCTTTCGTGTAGAACGACGAGTAGAATTCAGGGTCGAATTCGGTTTAAGGGGGGTAGAATGTAATATTCTAAAAAAACCTCTTGAGGACCAATGCGTAAATAGACAAAAGGGGATATGTGAAAACGGGGTTATTTTAGAGTTTTTAGGGGGAGTTGACTCGTGCTGGTATAAAAAGGATCGTGGGGATTAGAGGATCTAGAAACCCTAGTCACTCATTTGTTTTTTCGTGTGCCGCCACCAGAAAAGCCGATCTCGCCGGTGCGTGGAGGTCTCGCCTGGGTGTTGTTCGGCCGCATGTCTCTCTCGCCGCGTGAAGCTCCTGCAGCATGCGCGTGTCCCAACCACTCTGGTTGTTGCCGCGTGATCGTCCGTTGTTCACTGGCCACGTGCGCGTGTGACAACTCCTAGCCGCGTCGGTTGCTGTCGCCTGGGTGCAAAGGTACAGCTAACTGGCTTGTCCTGTGGCAGTCATTGCCTTGCATGCACACATTGCTAGTGTTAGGGATTATCTAGTAGCAAGATATTTTGTATGCTTGCCTCGGTTGAGTTGGGTTGGGATTAGTTTTATCCTTTTTGCTGTTGTGCTTGACTAGTTCTTGATGAAACTTTTGCATGCAACGTGGCATTGCAAGTGCATGGCTATAGTGCTTGTTAGTACATGTAGATAATTAGTTGTGGGCAGCATTGAATTGAATGCATCGGCTGTTTTGTTGTGGGACTAGTCAATGGTGTACTACCAAGATTATTTAATTAGAGATGTATGTACTGATTCCATTAAATAATTGGAGATGCATCCACTACTTGATTAATTAATTGGATGGTTAGGGATGGATAGTTATGAATATTTAATTATTTAATGGCTATGGATTTTTAATTGCTATGTCCAGTACGCATGCATCCATATTTTTTTAGTAGTTAATTAGTGTTGCCTGCTAGTGCTAGAAACTAAGTAGTATAGATTGCTTTGTTTGCATGCGGTTCAATAATGTGGATTAGTAGGAGAGAGAGGTTAAATAAATAATGCTAATTAGTAGTTAACTAGTTTGACCGTAGTATTGTATACATGCATGTTTAAATATTAAAGATGAGTCAATGGCTAGTTAGTGCTACATGCTTCGTATTTATGTGTTTCTCTAGAATATTAAAGAAGAGAGAGGAACTAGCATGTTTTGTTCGAACAGCAAGGGGTGACGGTTCGGTATTGAGGAAGCATTGCGGATTTGGGGGACGTGTAGGGGCGATGTCAAATTAATTGTTGTTCTTGTGATGCTGTAGCTTGTATTGATATTTAAGTGTTTATTGTAGGAGAGACGTCGTACTTGTTGCCATGTTCTAGCCAGACCGTGCGTCACAACTAGTAAAAGCAAGTGCATGGTAGACAGCGATCAATGATTGATCACTATATTTATTTATCATTCATTACCATTATTGTTGTGCTTTTACTTTTATTTAATTGCAAGCAATGGACTACTTTTTAGAACATGTTAGAACTTTGAATAAACTTAGATGAATGTTTGGACTAGTCTATTTTGTTCTAAT
The DNA here is from genome assembly GCA_036346405.1 of Phyllostachys edulis. Taxonomy (NCBI): domain Eukaryota; kingdom Viridiplantae; phylum Streptophyta; class Magnoliopsida; order Poales; family Poaceae; genus Phyllostachys; species Phyllostachys edulis. The sequence goes on along the minus strand of CM070558.1, from coordinate 40,435,685 downwards.
GTTTTGGATTTACTGGTTGGTGTTGTTTTAGACTTATTATCTTGCTATGTTCCCCTCGCTTATTTATTCATGCTTGATCAGTTTTTATTGATGTTCTACTGTGACCATGGATGTATTTTATTATTGCTTTGTTTGCTGAAATTTTATAGTGTGTTGATGAATATTAGTTGTTAAGGATAGTTTAGTAGCATTCTAGGCTCGGTGCTGGGCTGGGGTGTTACGATGAGCCCCGCCTACGCCTGCGCCTCCTCCTCCTCCTGCGCTTGCGCCTGGGCAGGCTGGAGGGTCCGGGTGGGCACGTGGGTACGCACCCCCACCGCCACAGCCACCACCACTGGCGTCGTTGCAGGACACCTACCAGAGAGCATCAGGGCAGTCTGTTTTCATCCCCGACCAGTCCGAACAGTATGGTGGGTTTGACATCCCGCGCATCGCCTTCGAGTCAGGTATGTTTCCTCTCTTCAGGTTTGTGATGGTCGATATATTGTAGAGATTAACATTATTTGCCGTGCAGGTGCTTTTTTCCAGTCGGCACTTGAGTTCTCCCCGCACGAGGACGTGGATCGATGCCAGCGGAAGCACCTGTGGAGGTCGAGGCGGTGAGCTGCACTGTCGAGGTTATTTCCGGTGAGCAGCTTAGCGGGCCCCCAGTGATCACGCAGCAACAGGTGGAGTCGACCCCCTGGGACCACGGATCGGCAGGGCTCCTGAGCGCCTTTCCCTGTTTGGGCCCCAGCCTAGGCACCCCGCGCTTCGGAAGCCCAAGCGGGGGCGTATTGCTGGGCGCGGACCGGGTGTGGGACGTGGCGATGACGGAGGAGGTGCTGCGGGTGGCGCAGCGGGTGGCCAGTAGGGGGTTTACGTATTCTGTGTTTACGTATTGTATTTCGTAGGTACTATGACATGGTTGTCTATGCATTCCCTCTACCATTGTTGTATAACTTGTATTATGTGTTGACGTATTCTCCTTCGTAATTACTATGATATGGTTGTCTATGCATTCTCTCTAGCATTGTTCGTGACCTAGTCGGGCCAGTACTTACTGCCAAGTCGTCCAGCGGTTCAGCGACTAGTCCACGTGTCGCTCAACCCTTGGGCTAGCACTTACTGCCAAGTCGTCCAATGGTTGAGTGACTATCAACCCTAAGTTGTCCAACGGTTCAGCGACTAGTCCACGTGTCGCTCAACCCTTGGGCCAGCACTTCCTGCTAAGTCATCCAACGGTTGAGCGACTAGTCCACGTGTCGCTCAACCCTTGGGCCAGCACTTCCTGCCAAGTCGTCCTATGGTTGAGCGACTACACGGTCATATAGAAAGTCAGCCCAGGTCCCGTCATGGTTTCTTTCACCATTTCTCTCGGCGGACAAGCATAGAAGATCGGGAGAGGAGAAAAAGGGGAGAAGGTAGGGAGAGGGAGAAGCAGAGGAGCTCGAGAGAGAGAGGGAGACAAGAGGAGGAGAGGAGCATGGGAGAGGTACACAGGGAGGAGCAGAGCTTGGGAGAGGGCGGTTTGGGAGGAAAGGAGCTCGAGACGTGAAAGAGAAAGACGAACGAAGCTTGTTGATACGAAGAGAAGGTCTCCGCGTGAAGGTAATACTCTTGTTTGTTCTTGTTCTCGGCCAAATATAGGCGATGTGTAGCTACTTGTTTGTTTACCACGTATATGGGGAATGTATGTCGAGAAATCACTGGTTGCAACGTTTGTAATATTTGCAGTCATGTCGGAACCCACAAGATTGAAAGTGCATTACGGTGTTGGTACGGTTCGTGAAGGTCCATACGGTGTTGACTTAAGTGATTTCCAGCAAGTTGATTTGGTACACCCGAACCTGGAGAATGCCCGAATCAAAGATGTCCTACACTGGCTCACCAGAAGCTTCTTCTTGGACCCCGAGGTGTGGAGTGTCGTCATACAAGGGGTTTGGAGTAGGTCTCCCACACACATTCGGTGGGAGTTGAGCAGAGTGATGCGCACAGTTGCATGGAAGGGATATCTGGAAGGCTGTAGGCGCCGTGGCTACGAGTGTGTGCTACTCATGCAGCCATGTCCGAAGGTACTCCTCGGAGGCCCTTCCGACGGCTCCCGTTGGGTTGGTGGGAGCAGCTCGGACGCAGAGCGTGTGGTTCATGAAGAAGACACGGTGGCCGATGTTGTGGATGTACAAGAGGACGAGGTGGCCGACGTTCAGGAGGCAGAAGAGGACGAGGTGGCCAATGTTGCAGAGGCATAAGAGGAGGCTGGGGTAGAAGAGGAGGCTGAGGCAGAAGAGGAGGCGGAGGCAGAATATCATGCACCGCACGCTCAGGCCAGTGCCCAGGCAGATGCAGGGGAGCATGTCAACAGCATAGTACATCAGATGGAGATTGATGACTTGATAGCTCGAGCGGAGGAGGAAGCTTTAGAAGAGGATGGTGATAACTCTTCCGAGGAGGACGAAAGTCCCATCCCGCAGGGATGGAATAGGTGGACGTTGAGGGTCTTGCTGTGCACGACGAGCACGAATCACCGTGGGAGTTCAATGGGACGGAGGTCCGACTTCGTGCAATGTTTGCTGACAAGGGATCACTGCAGGATACCATTAAGCTGTGGGCCTTGTCCATGCAACGGCCATTTCGTGTACTCAAATCCAGCCAGGAGCAGTACACTATGGTATGCGAGCAGGTTGGGTGTCCTTGGCGTGTGCACGCAAGGAGACCCAAGTACGAGATTCACTGGATTGTTTCGAAGGTAGAGCCGCACTCCTGCTTGCTCAGTAGTGTTTTGCCGAGGCATCGCAACCTGATGTCCACCTTCATAGCCAATGTCATGTACGGAGAGATAGTAAAGAAGACGGACCTGGAGGCCAAGCACATCATGGTGGCTATCAAGCAGAAATTCAAGTACAAGATTAGCTACGCGAAGGCATGGCGTGCTAAGCAGAAGGCTTTGGAAAAGAGGTTCGGTTCTTTTGAGGCGTCTTACGACAACCTTCCTCGTATGCACAGTCTTTGCGGGCAGACAGAACCGAGCACATACATTGATGTGAAGGACCGGCCGACCAAAAGACCGCGCTAGGTTTTATGGTATTGCAGAGGACCTTCTTAGCATTCGGTCCCTGCATCAATGCATTCAGACACATGTTGCCCGTGATCTCAGTGGACGGGACATTTCTCACTAGGAAATACAAGGGCATGATCCTGACAGCAATTGGCATTGATGGCAACAATCAGACTCTGCACTTAGCCATCGCTTTCGTGGAAAGTGAGAATTACGACAGCTGGTTGTGGTTCCTTCGACATCTGAAGGTGGTAGTAGTTGGGGCACATCCTAATGTTTGCATTATCCATGATCGCCACTCCGGGATGATCAAGGCCATTCGACAACTTCAGCAAGACCCCGATGAGCCGTTCCCTTGGCCAGACCTGAGGAACAGATGGTGCATTCGCAATCTGGGGACCAACTTCTTCAAACAGTTCAGGCAGCAACCGTTGATGAAGCTGTTCAAGAGGCTTGCTATGCAGAACCAGCAGCGTAAATTTGATGCGTTGTGGCAGATGTTGGACGAGCACACCAGGAAGCATGTCGTCGAGAGGAACAAGCGTCCCCTCATTCCTGGGGCGGCACAACCCGAGCGCCTCACACCACTACGGGAGCTCAACCCTCCCCATTTGACGCGGAGGACCTCTAGGGACATCGGGTGTTTCTCTCATTGGATTGAGGCTGAGCCATTGGAGAAGTGGTCCTTACTGCACAACACGGACGGTACAAGGTATGGCATAATGATCACTAACCTTGCAGAGGTGTACAACTGGGTTATTAGGGGCCTCTGTTCTCAGCCTCTTGTCGCCATCGTCGAAGGCGTTCTGCATGGTACAATCGGATATTTCAAGGAAAGACATGCAAATGTGGCACTTCATGCAGCCAACCCACAGACACCCTACTGCTCGAAGATTACAACATACATGCAGGCCAAGACCGAGAAGGCTCAATCGCACACGGTCTTCGTAATGGGCAATATGGAGCATCGATTCAACGTGATCCTCCGAGACAGAGCCGAATTCGGGACAGCTCGGTCTCTTGTTACCCATGAGGTATGCCTTGGAGACCATGTGAATGAACCTAGCTGCACATGCAACAAGCTAAAGCTCCTTCACAAGCCATGCTCTCATATCCTCGCCGCGTGTGGGACCATCCGCATGGACCCATCGAACTTCGTATCGGAATACTTCATGAAGGAAAGGGTGCAGCAGGTGTGGCGCGGCGAGCTAAGAGGCTTCAGGTTTGTGGGTAACTTTGCCACGTTGGATACTACAAATAGGACATGGATTCCGGATCTAGACCTTTTGAAAGGGGGGAAGGGCCGTCGGCAGAGTCGTCGCATTCGGAACGATATGGACGAAGGGGAAGCTGCAGCGGCGGGTAGACGTTGCAGCCACTACCGCCAGGAAGGGCACACTGTGAGAACTTGCAAGGTGCCTGCCGACACATAGGAACTTCTATTACAACGGCTAGTATGTTATAACTTGTACTTCAGTCAGTACTTTGGTTCTTGTAAGCAACTGTGGAACTAATTGTATCGTAATTGCAAATTTCAACTTTATTTGAAGTGTCAATATCTCGTCTTAATTCTAGCGGATAATACCTGGTATGGAATAACTTGGTTTTCAGTACTCGTTCATACAATGCATATTTGTTCAATGCATATAGCTTAAAGCACACGACACATCGATGCAACTTGTCAACTTGATAAAAGGCAACCGCAATGACGCGTCCACCATTTAGTTACATGCTTTAGGAGATTGAACATAACTGCGTACAGAAGGGGAGACTACCGAGGTTCGCCCGTGCCTAATGGTAGAAGGTGCCTCTTGCTACCCACATGGAGTGTTCTCCAGTTGGGCGCCTCAGATGTGGCTGGCCATCGTTGTAGTGGCACACACATATGCAGCTAGGGTTGGCGCAGTAGCATGTGGGATCATAGGAACTTCCTATGTTCACGACCTCCTCGTTGCCCCTCTTGCGCTGCATCTGTTGGCGGAGGTCATCATTTTGCTCCTTGAGATCGTCAATTTGCGCCTCCAAATCAAAGATTCGGTTCCACAATGTATCCGTGCATCGAAACATATGTCGTTCATGGGGAGGATCGATCCGGCGGGTAAAGTTGCATTTAGCCATCTGCGCAAGGAGCAGTTAGTATGGAGGATGTATTAGCGATAACATGAACAAAATTATTTACCCCAGTATGGGCATCGGAAGAAAGCGCCGTCGCCATCGAAAAGGCGATCTATGACCTGCGATAGCGTCCTCCCGATGTCGCATTTCGGCCATCTTGGTTGAGCACGCTTGTTCGGCATCAACGATGAGTTAGGGCGAAGTCCTCCCTCCTTTCGTGAGAAGGTTTGGCCGGCGACCTGGTTGGACTAGTCCTGGCGTCTACCATCGTATATTCTTGTCTGACGGAGAATGTTCTTCTTCCTCACGGTTTCAAGGGTCGAGTGGTCCTACCTTTGAGTGTGGGCGTGCATTTTATAGCCAGGGAGGCTAACAAAGCGGGTAATGTATTAGCTTGCGAGATGACAAGACCGAGGCGAAATTGGGTCGCTGCGTGAGAGACAAGATCAAATAAAGCAGCTTTTTTGCGATGACAAGACCACACGGAGCGACTTTGCGCAATGATAAGACCAAAAGAGACAACCTTGCGATGACAAGACCGAGACGAGGCGACTTTGCGCGATGACAAGACCACCTGCAGACCCTTTTTTGCAGATGATAAGGCCAAAGGAGACAGCTTTGTGCAGTGACAAGACCACATGATGCAGCTTTGCACAGTGATAAGACCAAAGGAGACAGCTTTGCGCAATGACAGGACCACACGAGGCAGCTTTGCGCAGTGACAAGACCACATGGGCCAGCTTTGCGCAGTGATAAGACCAAAGGGGACAGCTTTGCGCAGTTTAGGGTTTAGGTTTAGGGTTACGCTTTTCAGATCGACTTGCCAACCCTGACCGTCTCGCCAGCTTTTCAGACCGAAAAGACAAGACTCTGCAAAGAAAGACGTGACAACACTCTGCCTCGCCAGCATTTCAGACCGATAAGACAACACTCTGCAAAGCAAGACATGACTTCTCTCTGCAAAGTAAGACGTGACAACACTATGCCTCCTCATCTTTTTAGATGGACATGACAACACTCCACCTCCTCAGCTTTTCAGAACTAAAAGATAGGACTCTGCATAAAATTAACCACACCATGCCAACCATGGGGCTTATAAAAGGGGGTTGAACCAAACCCAACACTACACAATAGATACCTAGCTATGGACTCTTCGGCAAACTTCTACGTGAGGATGTTGCAGAAGCAAAAGTGGCTTAAGTAGAAGAGGAAACAACTACAATACCCAGATAAATCAATGAAAGATGCTCCAGTACCACCACGTTTTCCGATCCCGTAGTGTGTGTGTGTGGTGAACCGGCAGAGACCGTTCAGTCCACACACCCAGACACCGCCGCCCAGGCGTACTACACGTGTGGGCACCACCTTGTAAGCGTTTCTTTCACGCGCATAGATTTTCCTCTCCCAACGTTGAATTCTTAAATTTTTAACTTCATCCCCATGTAATGGCGGCCGAGATCTTGTTGCCACTTCTTCGATGGATCGGCGGCCGGAGATGTACGACGGGCATTCATCGGCGAAGTACATCTTTGAACTACCGGTGCGGGCGAGAACTTCGTCGCGGTGGAAACCTTACGTACCGGACCCTGTTGAGGAGGCACCGAAGGAGCCCAATACTTGCCCAGGCGTAATCCATATCGATGACGTGAGTTATGAAGAACTTGCATCCTTATTACGTTTTTCACTGTATGGTGTACTTACATCATAGAATCGCGGGACATGGGCGACTTGACATACCGGCCCGGCGTGGGCGATCCGCGACAAGGGCAAGGAAAGGCTCATGCGGCTCGGCCCGCGCCCACAGCGTATCCGATCGCCGGGCGTAATCCGTGTCGGCAGCGTGAGTTATGAAGAATTTACATCATTCTTACGATTTTCACTATACGATGCACTTACATCATGGAATCGCAGGATATGGACGACTTCGACATACCAGCCCGACGTGGACAGTCCCACCATGGAATCGCAGGACATGGACGACTTCGACATACTAGCCCGACGTGGACAGTCCCACGACAAGAGCAAGGGAAAGGCTCATGCGGCTGAGCCCGGCCGCCACAGCGTATCCGGTCACCCGGGCGTAATCCGTATCCACGACGTGAGTTATGAAGAATTTACATCCTTGTTACAATTCTCACTATACGGTGCACTTACATCATGGATTCGCAGGACATGGACGACTTCAACATACCAGCCCGACGTGGACAGTCCCGCGACAAGGGGAAGGGGAAGACCGGCGAGGAGTTTAACGCCGAGCTAGCAAGGAATGGAAAATGGCCCCAGTCCACGTAGTAGGTCAAGTCATTACGTAGTAGTCCCCCGTCCTACCCCCTATGCTTTTTACTATCCCCCAAAGGCATGTATACTTATATGGTCCGGATGCTTGTGTCACAGTGTACCGTAGTAGTAGCGAGGATGACTAAAGCAATTAGCCAAACCATCATGCCATGTGACTACGTGTAATGTGCTTCTGTCCGCGGACTTTAATGTACTTCTCGTTCTGTGTCTCCGCTAAACCATCAAAGCAAGCCTATATTGCAAGTATGCCTCTTCTAGTGGAATCCCATAAAGAACCATTCGCACCGCTATCGAATCCTCCATGTTTTATGGCATCTTCATAACCACAACAAGCGTTCTCAGCCTCTTCAATCATATTCTGTATAAGCTTCATAAAGTACTTCATCGACTACCTGCCTATATACGCGTATACATTCAGATGACTTCATCGAGGAAAGACTCCCTGACGCATTGTAATATCACTTACCTTTCTACTTACCACTCATTACTATCTCAATCGTCCTCACAAAATTCTACATAAATTTACCGCACTACAACAATACACGATGATCACAAAATGTTATTGCGAGTCTGACAAATTTCGTACCCTTCATATTCGACGAAAATAACAAACAGACCAACCAACATTGTCACCACACTTTTATCTTTTAAAAAAATAACATCATATAATACGATTTGCTAAATACAATACATAAAAAATGTAATATATATTTTAACACAATTGTTCCAATTGGATTTGCATAATTCCAAGTTTATTAGCTAAAATCGCCCACTGGTTGGGCGACGTGAACTAAGTCATCCAACCACTACGTGACTTACTAAACTCGCTCTACAAATGGGCGATTCCAACACATGTCGCACATCCGTTTGGTGACTAGGTCCAGTCACGCTCTAGTCGCCGTTCCATTGGGCGACTTGAAGATTGGTTGCACTGCGGTTGGGCAACTTGCACGACTCGCCCAACCGTACGGCGACACGGGATTATTTCTGTAAAAAAAAATTAAGCGGTATTATTTCTGTATTTCCGAATAAAAAATAGATTATTTATAAAAAAAAAATTCTACCGTGTCTGGGTTGGGTTCAAAGACACACGACTAGGTCAAATGAGTTCACTAGGGTTTGGCTAGGTCGCTACAGTGCCAAAGAGTCTAGGGCTAGGTTTAAAGTTGACTTGATCCCAACATCAACTTCAAAAGTTTGACCGGAGGTTTCAAAAAAATATCAAATAAATATATAAAAATACGAAAATTTTTAGAGAGGCTACTGGGATGGTATAGATCCCGAATAAATTTTGAAAACCACTGTTTCTCATTTTTAAAATACTTAAATAAAAACTTTAACCAAATAGGTTTGATCAAAGAACAAGGATTTTTCTTAAGATCAAAATAACCTTTAAAAAATTGACAAAAATCATTTTTATTCAAGATAATTTATCTAGTATTTGAAAAAAAAATACTTCCCTGGTCTCACTACAAGCATTGGCTTGCATTTTGTTTTGAAGCTTCAAAACAAGTTTAGGATTTGGTTTGAAAAATGGAGGTTTTAAATTGTAACAAAATGCCCAAGTTTCAAGAATGACCAGAAATGCTATGAAAAGCATTTTATTACTGTTCATTAAAACTGGGGCTATTACAGTCTGTTCTGAAAGTCACATCGTGGGACGGTTCGTCGCTTCCCTATCTAACAGTGTGTGTCGTGCCAAAGTACTATGTTTGGGTTGAACGACGGGAAAGCACATCGGGAGTGTCAATTGTTGAGATGAAACTTCTGAAATATTTTGTTATGATTAGTACTTGCTACACTGGTTATATCGTGTGGGTAAAGAGTACAACCTATGCAGAGTGTTAAACAAATCTATTCGAATAGCCGCGTCCACGATCATGGACATGCTCGGGGATTTCACACGAGGGTTAGATTTTTATAAAACGTGATCTAAGTCATATGGTTGTGTGAATAATTTGATAAGGCTTTGTGTCCATTGTGAAAACAACTGTTAAGTTAATATTGTTTATTTGTTTGAAATATTGCTTTAATCTATTATTTGTATTCAATTGCAAATGTTGCTTTTATGCAAAAAGAACCACAGAAGCCATTCCTTTGGAATAAGCCATCATGTATCCATTGCATTCTGTGGTATGACTTGCGAATACGGTTGTGTACTCATGCTTGCTATAATCAATCAACAGAAGTGGAGGAGTCTTCGTTCGCTTTTGAGGAGGAGTTCTACGAAGGTGCTGATCACTAGGTCTTGATCTCGGTCGGTTGCTTGTGGTGAATTGATGGGTTTTCGCTAAAATTTATTTTTTTTCAACTGCTATTTAATTATTGTCTGCCCTGCGAGGCTTAATAAGTGTAAACTCGACCATATAGTCACAACAGTTATTTGTTATTCAAATTATTCGTTTATTCTATTATTTCGTGTTGTGTGGATTGATATTCATCTATGTTGACACTGTGTGTACTAGTGTGATCCTGGACTAGTAAGATATACACAGAGGGTCCAGAATTACATTTTTGGGTCCCGACAGTTATGCCTTCTTAAGTTATTGAAAGCCACGTGTAGGTCGAAAATGTGGTCGCTAGCGTTGATGATCTTCACAACCAAGTCATCAACGTAGATTTCTAGATTTCGACCTATTTGAGGATTAAAGGTTTTTTTGCATTAACCTTTGAAAAGTTGCACCAGCGTTTTTGAGACCAAATAACATCTTATCGTAATAGTAAGTGTCATATGGTGTGATGAAGGAAGTTTTATCTTCATGATATTTACTGATATTAATCTGGTCGTACCCTGAATACGCATCTAAAAAACTTAACAACTCACACCCGGAAGTAGAGTCTACAAGTTGATCAATGCATGGAAGGGGAAAGTCATCCTTCAGACAAGCTTTATTAAGATCTATAAAGTCAATACACATTCGCCACTTCCCATTGCTTTTTCTAACCATTACTCTGGGTGGTCGACTTCACGAATAAACCCAGCCTTAAGAAGCTTGTCAATCTCTGACTGGATTGCCTCCTTTCGATCAGGTGCAAAGCACCTTAGCTTCTGCTTAACCAATTTTTTATCAGGCTACAGGGCTAGCCTATGCTCGATCACCTCCTTGGGGACTCTAGGCATGTCGGACACCTATCAGGCGAATACATCCAGATTTCCTCGAATGAAGGAGATGAGCGACTCTTCCTATTTGGGGTCGAGTCCTGCCCCGACTAGTACCTTTTGGGTAGATGCGTCAATGTTTCCTGACCCAGGCGGTATTTTGACACTTTCTGGAGAACCGCCTTTGCCGAGTGGAACATCCTTGGTCTGGTCGAAAGGCTTTGGGGCCATGTTTGGTCTCGAGTGCTTGACCTGCATGGAAGACATATTAGTTTCTCTGGTCAAAAGTTCGTCGACCAGTTCTAGGGATTTCCAATCGCATGCATATGCTATTTTTCTGTCTCCTCGAACCGTGATGACTCCTTTTGGTCTTGGCATCTTTAGACTCTGATAGCCGTAATGCGTAGCTATTAGGAACTTAGCTAATGCCGGACAACCAAGGATTCCATTGTATGTGGTTTCCAAAACCACCAGATCAAATGGAGTTGTTTCCATTCGGAAGTTGTCAGGTCTTCCAAATGTAACCGGTAGGGATAGTTGCACTATTGGTTTAGCGGCAGAACCAGGAACTATGCCATGGAAGGTATATTTCACAAGTTTTACATTTGATCTGGAAATTTAAATTTCTTCCAATGCTCCCATAAATAAAATGTTTAAAGAGCTACCTCCATCTATGAAGACTCGATTAACTTTTCAATTAACACTTGTAGGTTCAACAACAATAGGGAACCTACCTGGTCGAGTCGACGAGATGGGGGAAGTCTTCTTTGTTGAAGGAGATAACCTTGTCCGACCACCTGGATGGCTTGACGGTGATCGAAGACTCGACAAGGTTCACCTCCCGCTCCACAGCCTTTAGATGATGTTTTGATTCGTACGAGGAGGATCCGCCGAAAATCATATCCATAGTGTGTTGAGGCTCCTGGTACTCTGTCTCTTTGTCACCATTTTTATCCTTTTTGGAGCTTGGTTCTCCAAGTTCTGTTGCAGAGAGGAAGAGACCTTTACCTAAGTAGTAATCCTCCAACTTCTTTTGCCAGGCTCGGCAGGTGCACAGATCATAACCTACTGCTTGGTGAAGTGTGCACCACATCTTGTTCTTCTTGTAGGCGTCAGTCGGAGCCTTAGCCTTGTTCCAACCGGAAAAGTCTTTTTTACTCTTGGTAAATTTTTCTAGAATCGTAAGGACTTCCTTCTAGTCGGGCTTGTGATTCTTCTTACCCTTGAGAGACTTCTTGCTTCTCTTCTCTCGTTTCTCCAGGCCAGGTTGAGAAATTTTGTCTTTTCAATCAATAGCTTCGCACCATTCAACCACTTCGCTAGCGGCTGCATATTTGTCAGCCATGTCGAAAAGTTTGACTGTCGTTCATGGAGAATTCATTGCAATATCCTCTATAAACCACCGATTCCTCAGCCCAACTTTAAAAGCCTGGATAACAGAATATTCCGTGACTTCTGGAATAGAGTTTTGAACCTGGCTAAACATCTTGATATATTGTCGAAGAGTTTCATTGGTCTTTTGCCTAATCTGATGAAGATCGCCTTCTTTTCCAGGGTGGTCGTACGTACTCTGGAAGTTTTCGATCAGTAAATCGCAAAGTTGTTCCCAAGTGTAGATAGATCCGACCGGCAGGTTGAGCAACCACGACTGGACAGATCCTTCAAGGATCGTGGGCAAGTAATTTGCCATCACATTGTTATTACCACCAGTAGCTTTGATGGCGGTAGTATAGATTTGAAGAAATTCTAATAGGTTCTGAGTCCTATTGAACTTCTCTATGTTAGCTGGTCGGAACCTGTCCAGCCAACGAACAGCTTGGAGCCCTGTTGAGAATGCTCGGCAACCCGTAATGAAGTCGTGGCACCTTCTTTGAAAAGGAGCCGGATTATAGTCAGTTGGGGACCGGTTCCTTATATTTGCATATCTAGTATCCGGCGTCCCAATTCAGTCGTGGACGTTAGTATAACGTCTCTAACCACCTGCCTGGTTTAGATGATGTCGAAGATCATCGGAACCAAGCGGTCATTTCTCTTGATGAGGAGGAGGAGTGGCTGCTGGGAGGAGTCGTCTTGCCTGCAAATCTACGAGGGATCTTGGTATCGATCGGTCCTCCGTATGACCATGTAGTCCCCTACTAAGCGAGGAGTGTTGGGTTGAAGCGATGGTGTTACTTTGCGAGTTCCTTTGCTCTCGGTACATTGTTGTACGTTGCATGGTTTGTTGGAGGATCTCCGACACTTGCCCTGCAAGTTGAACATAACTTGGAGTTCCTGCTAGAGCAGGATCTGGGTTATTCAGAATGTCGCAGACTCGTTGCAGGTTTTGCAGTGTTACCAAAGGTCTCGGATGATTCTGACTAGCGGTGGGTGTTCGATGAGTCAAATGTCCTTCCAACCTTTTGTCTTGCCCTATCCGACCTGTTACGCGTTGCGAGGTAGGAACAGGTAAATTAACTGATCGACGTCCATCAGTTCATTCGCCTCCGGCAGGTGGTGCTTGAGCGCCCGTACCATTTCCATCATTATGTGGTGGTGGGTTAAGCCGTGGAGGATTGTGCATGGCATCTTGACCGGTATCACCGATTGCGTTAACCTCGTGGAGATAACAGCAATCCTCCGACGAGCTCCCGTTGTAACTAAGGGAGTGCCTTCCATTGCATCTGCAAGGAGCCTCCACGATGTAGAGTGATCGGAGATTACCACCTTCGGTGGGCTTTGTGGTAGACTCAGCCTGATCTAGCAGATTGCCGATCGTATGCAGAATTTGACCATGCCCACTTGGCCAACGATCGGTGACAACTTCATGGATACCATCACAAGATGTCAGTTGGCCTCAGAATACGTAGGAGCCGTTGGTGAATACTGGTCGCCCATGACAATATCGAGAGTACATAGACTCTCTGATTGTATTGTTGGGCTTCTATCGCCAATATTGCCGGTCAGATGGACCGGGCATGTAGAGGCATTTGGACATTCCGAACTGGTCAGAACAACTAGTTCCTTTAGAAGCGCCATGGATGGTGGCGGTGAATCCTCATCCATCCGGTCGATTTAGCTAATCTCAGCAAATGGCGAGTAGGCGGAAGAGGGTGGAGATGACATCTCGTTTTCTTCCATAGCGTGGATGCATGCGTCTATGTCGAGGTTGGAGTAGTCTGCCAGGTCAAACCAATTTTCCTCATCCCAAGTCCTTGTCATGTTCGCATGAGTGACATTGAAGCGAAGGGAGTGGATCAGGAATGCTTGAATGAAGTAATCTTCAGCTGGATTGCGGAGGCCACCTTGTTGTCCTGCAGGTGCACGTGGTTGAAACACGGCCTGTGGAGGGCGAGGTACAAAGGTCTGCGGCCTCGGTGGCGGTGGAGTCTGAGCACGGGGCACCGGGGCTTGCTTGAAGCGAGGACGGGGAACGTTGCCCCCCCACTGGTCTCTAAGCCTCCCACTTGCACTTGTGGGACTCGCCAAGCGCTCTCCCCTTGTGCTCAGTGATATTGGCTTTGCTGACCAAAGACTGAAAGTCGGGAAAATCAACAATCGACAACTTGTCCTGCAGCTCCTCGGACAAGCCATCCAAGAATTTCTCCTGCTTGGCGTCATCAGTCGGTACATCTTCAGGAGTATACCAAGCCAAATGGTTGAACTCATGTAAATACTCCAGCACCGACTTGCATCCTTGCTTGAGCGTAAGAAACTCCTTCTTCTTTAGCTTCATTAAGCCGGCGGGGACATGAGCCCGTCGGAATGCAGTATGAAACTCTTCCCAAGTGACAGCTCGGCCCACGGGCTGCATGGCAAGAAATTTCTCCCACCCTGGAAGCGCTGCCCCTCCAGTTGATGAGAGGCAAAGAGCGCCTTCTTATCATCTTGACTCTGCACAATGTTCAGCTTCCTCTCGACGAGACGAAGCCAATCATTTGCGTCGAGGGGATCTTCCGACTGGGAGAAGGTCGGTGGCTGCGTGCGAAGGAACTCTGAGAGTCCTCCCTGCGGCTGATGTCCACCTCCTCCTCCTGATCCATAGGCGACCGATGGAACAGAGGTGTTCCGAGCAATGATCACTAGGATTCTCGTCTGATACATTCAGTTTTGCTCGATCTGAGCGAGAACCTCGGCCATAGTCGAAGGAGGCAGGAGCTCCTCATCATGACTAGCAGGCTGACCTTGACCACTTCGGGTTCTTCCGGCCATCCTGTTCCGAGAAATGGGTTAGAAACAACACCCGAAGACTGGATGCAAAAGATAGCAATAGAGAAGCAATCGACTAGGGGAATGAGATATTACCCTAACATAAGCATAAAAATATTAGCAATAAATGAACTCCCAATATTTGTAAGAAGGAATAAGAATCAGCACAAAACCATAAATCAAATGGTTATTTTCCCAGCACGACTAACTCGTATTGAATGAACGAGCAATCAGTTGGGACAAAAAAAATTTAGAACACAACTCAAGTTCTATCGCATCTAATGAGCATGGTAAAAACCATCTAGGGGTATATTAGGCACTAGACATCTAACATCACATCTTACATTTTTAATTCCCATGAATTTTAGTTGAATTATCCTCTTATTTTCAGCCCTAACGAAGAACTAAGTGCTTGCTGTCCAAAACTTGTGCTTGCTGTCTAGATTTTGTATCCGAGATGAAACTTCCAACTCCAAGTGCATCTAATGTTCACCAAATGACAGCCAACACTTTATATTTTCAACTCTCATTGAATCCATAAACTGAATTTAAACGATAATAAACTAATCTTTGAAAGGAGATGAGAGAGAAACATCTTTTCAAAAACTCAACATGAACAAGGTAAGATGAGAAATCTAAGATATGTAAAGAGTAAAATCAGAACTTACTTATATTTTCATCATATATTTGATATTTTGAAACTAATACTTCTCAAATATCCTAAGGACGTCCAAACTAGGGGTTTCTACGGTCAGTATGGCTATGATACCAACTTTGTGAGAACCCAGGGTATTTAACTTGTAATACTTAACCATCTAATTGGTTCTACCATTACAAATAAAATATCCCGCTCTCGGTGTATTTTATACCTCCCAGGAGTGGTACAAATACACCTTTACAAAATTTAAACCATCAATTCCATACACAAGTTATTACAATACCGAGTCTTCATAAATTACAACACAACAGACATTCGAAGTTCATATTACACACATAGGGCCGACCGTCCAAATAAACTAACAAAGTACCGAATGCAGCGGAAATAACAAGCCATAAGATGGCGATAAACAAACACCAACCAGCTGCCCTTACCCACAAGGCAACCGACCAGAAACCCACTAAGCTAGTCGTCCTGCACGAAGTCGGTCTCATAATAGTTGATCCCTTGGGATCAACCTCCTCTGAAATTGCGACAGAAAGGGTTGAGTACAAAGTTGTACTCAAGTCTTTAAGTCTTATAAGCATAATATATATATATATATATATATATATATATATATATATATATATATATATATATATGCATTCATGTATCAAAGGAAAGGCTACTACACTAAGCAATTTTCAACATAAAACAGTTTTCTTTGCAATAGAGTAATAGATTGTAAAGCAATTTGTCAAATCTATTTTTAAATGTTTAAATAACAGAGAGACAACATTTATAAACATAATTAACATCCTAGAGGTGACATCCCAATAGCCACCACAACATAGCACGAATTACCCATTCGTACCACCCAATTTCAAATTTTAATAAAAAAAATGTTATAGTCTAATTCTTGCATGACCTAACCAAGCATTGTCATAACTAAGAACGTGGCTACTCGAGTAGATTAAATCCTGCAAGGGTGTACAAATTTACCCACATATCAGACCGCTATTTTTGCCAAGCTATTTAGCCCACTTTCTTAGGTATGCCGGCAAAGCTAAGTCCTATGAGACGTTTTCCAAAGGAACAGATTAATCAAGAGTCACACGTATAGGGGCTAATCCTTCATGAACCGCCCATCCCGGGCTCCCATGGGAAACCCATGCGTTGTGTCGGATACATCGGCCCAACCTCAGCAACTGCTGATACTCCTTGGACGAGGGAACCTAAATCCGGAACCCACCCTGCACATGCCCAACAACAACAGAACAATAGAACATTTTTCTCCTACATCTACCACTGGTGACTAATTAATTAACACCTCCCAAAGTACTGAGTCAAGAGGGTTCCCATATGCCCTCATGTGGATGCACGCACAAGTGCTTGGATCAGTGACACAAGTAATTCGGTCCTTGTTGACTCAGGCATGAACCACACACCCAATAACCACACCAACAACCATTTGCCCGAGTCCAAATTATTTTATTTTTGGTTTTAGTTTTCCAAATACATTATACACATGAGTACCCTGACCCAAGTATTTATAACGATGATACAATGGCCATCGCTGAAGTGACAATCTCTATTCTACCGTTCTAAGCATTGCTAAGCAAACCGACCCATATACTACATACATATAAATGACCAGAGTCCATTCATCGGACTCTAACTCATTATCAAAAATCTAACTTAGGCTTAGTAGAAATGAGAACATTTACCTACAACTCATGCATCTATTCGGATTAACTACTCCTAACGAAAATAAACATGAAAATAGTACATTCATACATACATTTGCAGTCACGACAATTTTATCAAAAGTAATAGGAGCAATATGATCAAAGGAGGGTTGCTTTCCTTACTGGATATACTCAACTTGCTGTAGAGGATCACTCTCGTATACAAAAGAATCATCAAAACCTAGCGAAAGAATCGAAATAACCAATAAGAACGGATAACGCCGAATAAACTCAAAAATTCAAAATCATCCAAAAATCATTAAATTTACACAGACGGTATAACATGATTTTAAATGAATTTAGAATAAAAAATTATTTCATTTGGGGTTCGCATGCAAAAGTTATAGCCTAAACCATTTCTACCGGAAGAGAAAATCCAGAAAATAGCCTCTGGTTACTGTTCATCAATTCGACTACACATGGTCAGAATGAGGTTTTGACTTCCTAGTTGGAAAGAGGTTCAACTACATCCTGGTCAGAAGGAGGTTCGACTACATGTGGTCGTAGGTGGTCGCAAGTGTTCAAAGGTGGTCGTAGATGGTCGCGAGAAGCTTGGCGTTGTTAAAGGGCGACGGCGGCGATGACCACTTGGAGCGGAGGTGGAGCTACAGTGACAACGGCAATGGCGATATGGTCACATAATGTGCCATCTAACGCGCGTACTAGCACTGGAGGTGACTAGGGCCATACCGGAGTGGAGAGTGGTCAAGGAGCTCGTCGGAGATGGTCCAGCGATGAAGAACTGAGGCGGCGGCGCAGCTTCACCGAGGAGAGGTCGGCTCAAGCTACAAGGAGCGAAACAAATGGTATGGGAAGCTTAGGCATGGCTCTAAGATGGTACAATAGCACGCAATTGAAGAGTGGAGCATCTTACCGGAGTTGGGGACGAAAGGGGCTGTTTTCGGCCGAAGATGAGAAATTCCAAATTGCGTCAGTTCCTGTGAATCAAAACCCAATTAAGTTATAGGATAGGGTCCTTGTGCTTATGAACACAAGATGACGTGAAGAGGAATGAACAGGAACCCCTGCGGCGGCTGGAACGGCGTTGGGGGTGATGGCGATGTCTCGGCCGTGAGCTTGAGCTCACTCTCTAGCCCTCGACCCTGAGGAAGAAAAAGGGAAGGTGGAGCTGGGTGTCTTGGGGTGACAAAAAGGAAGTAGTGGAGAAGCTCTAGGGCTTTTATAAACAATGGAGGATGGAGAATGCGAGGAGGGAGCTGCCGAGGGTGAGCTCGGTTCATGGCTCACTGCCATGGACGAGTTGAGTGAC
Source organism: Phyllostachys edulis (assembly GCA_036346405.1). Classification (NCBI taxonomy): domain Eukaryota; kingdom Viridiplantae; phylum Streptophyta; class Magnoliopsida; order Poales; family Poaceae; genus Phyllostachys; species Phyllostachys edulis. The sequence continues at coordinate 40,417,292 of CM070558.1, read as the reverse complement.
AGGGAGGGGATGCTGAGGCGATGGGGCATGGGCAAGTGCGGAGGACACGAGGAAACCACAAGAGTGTGGTCTCAAACCGGGGGCGAGCAAGTGGCCAAACCGGCGAGCTCGCGCAGGCGAAGCGCCACAACACTCTCGCACGGGCGAGCTGGCGCGAGTGCAAGGGCCACATGGAGACGAAGAGCTACAACAGGGCCCACCAGTTAGTGGTTCAAGGTAAGAGGCTCGGGTCGGTGTGGTTAGGTGGCTGGGTCGGATCTGATCAGAGGGTCTGGTCGAAACCAAGTTGGTGGTCGAAATCAAGTGGCTGGTCGAAACCGAGTGGGTGGTCGAAATCGAATTGATGGTCGAAATCGAGTGCTGGTCGAAATCGAGTTGGTGGTTGAAATCGAGTGCTGATCAAAATCGAGTGCTGGTCGAAATCGAGTTGGAGTCAACTCGATTGGTTTGACCGAGTTGATTTCAAAAGGCTGAGAGGGTTGCGAATTTTAAGACATAGTTTTAAAGCCCCAAAAATTCTAAATTTTTTAAGGGAGGCTTCTGATAAAGTGTAGCCACTTTTTTTAATTTTTCTAGAGTTTTAAGAGAAATAAATTTTTCTGTAGAAATGTTTTAATTCTCTGGTTTAAGTGTTAGACCAAGCACTAACTGGTTTGACTGGCCATTTTAAAATAGAAAAATAATTCTAGAAATTATGAAAAATTTTACGTGAGTCAAATGGATGTTCTAGAACCTACGAAAATTATTTCCATGGACTGTTCACAAGATTTGTTTTAAAAGTCTTAAAGGATTATGTTTCTAGTAATTAATGTATTAGGTTTTCAAAATGCGCAAAATCTTTGAAAGAATTTCCAGAAAAATCAAATGACAACAAGATGCATCAAAAGTTTTAAATTCTTCTTATTTTTATACATTTGAAATAAAAACCCATATTTAGGATGTTACAGTTTTTGGGAGAGAATGGGATTGATCTTTATTGCAGTGAACTGGATCTTTACAGGGTTGCCCTCAACAAGGCAATGGACTAGCCCTAATTACACTTGGTGTACTAATTGCCATGATAATGCTTTAGATGAAATCCAATCATCCGATGATCTTCTGAATTGGATTGCCTTCTGCCGTTTGTGTTCTCCTTTAAGTAGTTGCCAAAGTGGTGGTAGTTACTCCTAGAAGAAGCGCCTGTTGGAAGTGTCGCAACTGGTCAGAGGGAGGTTTTAGTTGGTGAAGTATTAACCATTCGGCGGTTGATATCAAAAGGAGAAAATAACCATATGATGGTTTCTGTTAGTGTATTTAGGGCAGTAAACGTTGTGTGGTTTAGAGCAAATAAGACATATGCTCTATTCATCACACGGGAGGAATTTTCTTAGAATCGGATCTAAGCATCAATTCATTGCTTCTACAATCAGTCATCTGGTTGGGAATTGGGTACAAGACCTCATCCGACCATGGTACCCATTATGTAACCTCTGGAATCCTTACGACCATAGGGGTCGTTAGCCTTAGGGGTTACGACCACAAAGACATATGGTTTTTAATTATGTATTACAGGAATACATGGAGATTTTAATCCTCGCCACCTACACTTGCATTTTATCGCACGAATATAAAATTACTACATGTACTCCCATGCAACTAGGTCTATTTAATTTTTACGCATGCAAATAAATGTCTAATCGATTTTACTTAGGTTTTGTTTAATTTAATCTATCATGATTAAATTATCTTCTAATGCATCAGATTAATTATTTAATCTAGTAAGTTCTAATAGTAATTAATTTCGTTAATTAGCCTCAGATTAATTTTACAGCTTTTTCCTGCCTTTATTTTCTACCTGTCTGGTCTACTGCTATTTATTCGTATGCGGTTTAAACATTTATTTGATCTAATATTTACACAGTGCCGTCACTCAATATTTATAAATGCTTATTTTTATTGCTAAAACTACTACTATAAATCCTTACTATACTTTACCTCTTTCCCCTTTCCCTAATTCTTTTTCTCTAATCCTTTTTTCCTAATCCCTAATCTCTTTACCTAACCTCCCTCTTTTCTTAATTTATTTCTCTCTCCTATCCATCCCTTTGGTCAAAACCAACCCTGGCCACTCATTTTCTTCCCCCATCCCTCTTCTTTCTTTCCCCATTCCTTTTCTCTATTCCTTCTTTCCTCCATTTCTTTTTCTTGCTTGGTGTTTGGCTCCTGGCTGAAGCTTCTTGGCACCACCGGTTCTTGGTGCCGCCGACCTCCGGCTCGGCCCTTCACCTTTGGCGTGCCACCGCTTGGCCCCGTGCCCTGGACTCTCAGCCTGGCCCCATCCCCCTCAGCGCGGCCCCTAGCTCGTGCCCTCGCTTGGCCCGGCTTCGGCTGCCAGCTACGTCGCTCCCTACGCGCCTCCCCTAGCCACACGCCTCCCCTAGCCTATGTCGTGCCTGGTTCCTGGCTCGGCCTCGCCTTCGCTGCTGCCGTGCGACCCGGCCCCTGGCTGCGCTCCTGGCCCGGGTGCTTGGTCCATCGAACCTGGGGGTGGTGGCCCAGGTCCAGCCTCCTCTCTACATGGATTCAGTCCCCTCCCCCTTTTTCCATGTTCTTTTATTTCAGTTTTCATGTGTGTGTTTTGATTATTTTCTGATGCTGGTGCTTGATGTTCATGCAAGGTGAGGGGAATGGGATGGAGCTACTACCGTGTCACCCCGAGGTAAATTACTCCCCCTATTTTCTATCCCGTTCCCTCCCCTTGCTCTGTGATGTGGCAATGGATGATGATATTGTGGGCTATTGTGGCACAAGCCCTCTCTGTGAATAGTTGAATCATTAGTGGGGTTCGGTTTAGGTAAAATGGAAGTGGGGGCATGAATGGGGTTACATGGCTTGGTCGATTTTTGGGAATCGATGGGCAGTGGTGGTGGTCGTCGTGCTCTCCGGTCCTTGTTGTCTACTTGGCGTCGGTTCTGGTGATCTTTGTCGGTTTGAAGCCGTTGCTGGCGCCGTCCCCACTCCCTTTATCTTCCCTGACTCCTTTTCTTCTTCTCCTTCTTCACCACTCCTTCTTTGTGGGCTTGTTTGGTTGAGGTGATGGCAGTGGGATGGTGATATTGGTGGATTGTAGCTTGGCTTGGTTTGCCTACCTTGGCCAAGGTGCACTGGCCTTTGCTTTGCCTTGGTTGGCTTTGGTTGAGTGTGGTTGCTAGCTGGTGCTTGCTTGAGGTGGTAGTGGAAGGGTGGCGGTGTTGGCTTTTGCTTTGTTGTTGGGTTGGCTCTCGACTGAGTGAAGGAAATGGGGTTCGCTTTGTGGTTTTGTTTGCACTTGGTTGTGAATGAATGGGAGAGCTTGTGTTGGTTTTGACCGGGAAAGAGGCTTATGGGGGAGGCATTTCGGTTGACCTCCGTCCATTGGTCTGTGCATGACCATTTTGACCTCCCCTTATCCCACTCACTCTCTTAATGTATTGTGGGCTTAAGGACCATTGGCCCAAAGGATGTTTTGGATACTATTTTTTTGGATTTTCTGCGGTTTGAGGTAAGTATGTATAACATGGGTGTCGAATTTCTAAAATTGCCAGGTGACGAAACATACGAAAGTGAGATGGTGCTGACTAATTTAGGTTGGTCTGGAAACTCGATGATCTTCATAAAATCTGATGGCAATCCCTTTTCTATTCCTAACTTTCTTTTATAGCTTTTGTTTGCTACTACTCTATTGGTCTTTGTGGGAAATAGGAGTATGTGTAGGGTTTCGGATTGGTCGAGAAAAGGGTTCATGGCTGGCGATATGTGAACGAAGATTCAAGGAGGGCTTCGGCGATATGTGTGCAGGATTTTATTTTATTCTTTTTGTAATTTATTCAAAGTTGTAATTTATATTGTGATTTAATGTCGTGCATTCTTGTAATTAATTCAGGGATTGTATTATTGTTTTATTTTGGCTTGCAACAAAGTCATGTAATTAATCCTGAGTTTGTATTAATATTTCACTTATGTTTGTAATGGATTCTAGTAAATGCCTCTGAGATTATATCGATGGTTTATTCTTGTTGTAATAATTCATGATGTCATTTGGGTTGATTAATTCTTGAGGATATAACTTGTATGAAATCCTCTGGCGATGCGATCGATATTATTCTAAGCTTATACTTTGTTCTTGCTTAAAAGAATTGTATTTTACTGCTAATTACCACTTAGCGCTATTTAGATTAGTTTAATTTCTCGGTTTCTCATAGTTCGTATGAAGGAGAACAAATGTCCGGAAGATTGAAGTCACATGAAATGATAGAATTTCAGAAAAAGGAATTACTATTCTAGATTTTTACATGCAATGCCATTATGAGTATGATTTCAAGGGCCCACTTGCAAGTGAGAAAAAGATTAGTGGAGAAGAATATGTGTATGACTTGTGGGGGTTCCAAGGTCAAAGAGTCAAAGGTTCTTCTTCAGAGAGCAACTACAGAGAACAGGAGGGGGAGTTCCATGGTGCTTCGGGCAAGGGTGTGGCACCGGTAAAGGGAGGCATGGGGGAGGTTGGTCAACACAAAAAATGGATCCCCTCGAGGGTGGTGATGCCAGAGAAGACCCGAGGCGGCGGCGGTGGGCTACATGCGACATTGATGACTGGGTAGCGCGGTGAGGAAGATGGAGGGAGGACGACGTAGAACGTCGCAAGGTGAACTCTACGGTGGTGGTGGTTCGAACAAAGGACCTTCGACAGTGGCACAGTCAGGCGGAGAAGCAGCTTCGGCGGCGTATGGTTGTCGACGAAATCTGGTGAGTCCAAGGCGATTCTGGCGGTGAAACGCCAAGGCTTCAGACGAGTAACTCAAGGTGCACCTTTTGACGTGCTTGGCTCGGCAATTGGGTGGCCGGAGAAGGAGATAGAGGGAGGGGGTGTCGCAGCCGGCGTCGAGAAAGAAGGAGAAGTGGGGCGACGGTGAGTTCTCTGGGTGCGAGGAGGAGAGGAGAGGAGAGCGATAGGTGGAGGAGGAAGCAAGGGGGGAGAAGGATGGCTTAGGCTGGCTTAGAGCGGAGCCAGGCGATACAGGCGAGAGGTGCGGTGTGACACGTGGCAGAGAAAGGGCGCCGCATGGCCCACGGGCAGGCCGACGTTGACGCGCGGGCGGCATGGGCAAGGCGATGCTCTCGGCAGCGGCATAGCTTGACTGGTAGCATGGGGAGGGCACCGGGATTCACCGGCGTGCGTGTGTGGCATGGGCAACAGCAAGAGGTAGAAGAAAACAAAGAAAAGAAAAGGAGAAAAGAAAAAAAAGAAAAAGGGGGGAAAGAAAATAAAAGGAGGGGAAAATATTCAAAAAATTCAAGAAAATTTCATAAAAATCCTTAGATCCTGTATAGATCGAATAAAATAATTTTGAATTTAATTGAAGTTTTCTTTCATCATTTAAAATTATTTCCAACTTAAAGTTGGCTTTTATTTATGCCCATAAATTATTTTTAGTTTCTCGAAAAATAGGGAAAACCTTTTTAAATACCAGAAGATTCAAGAAATTAATTAAGTTTTATTTTTAGCTTTAAATCCAATATAAACCCAAAAAACTCAATAAATTTCCTTTTTTGACTTTTAAAATATAGGAAATGCAAGAAAAGCAAGAAAACTCTTTTAAAACTCGTAAAATCCAATAAAATAATAAATTTATTAATTTTATTTTGGTAATAGAACTTTGGGATGTTGCATAGACCGAGCCACAACATCCTGCTTCTTGCTCCTCTATGACCCAAGGTTACCTCCCACAAAGATGCAATATCCAGAGGTAGACTTCCTGTCATCGACACTGCTCGCCCAATCAGCATCGCAATACCCTTCCACATTTAGGTGTTGATTTTTCTTGAACCAAATGCATTTCTTAGTGCTACTCCTCAAATACCGTGAAATTCGATAGACAACATCAATGTGTCCTGTTCTGGGATCATGCATATATCGACTATCCACACTTACTACATATGAAATATCTGGTTTTGTATGGCACAAATAGATGTGACGTCCAACAAGCTTTTGATAAGCTTCCTTGTCAACTAGATCTGTCGACTCAGCACATAGCTTGTGATTCCTATCAATAGGTGAAGCAATAGGGCGGCACCCAAGAATACCTGTTTCTGCCAGCAGATTAATTACATACTTCCTCTGGGAGAGAACTATACCATTCGAAGAACAAGCAATCTCAATCCCAGGAAAGTATCAAAGAGTTCCAAGATCTTTCACCTCAAATACCTCTCCTAGTATTTTCTTCAAGGACTTGATTTCCTCGGCATCATCTCCAGTGATCACAATATCATCAACATAGACTGGCAATATGGTGATATATAATCCTCTATGCCTATAAAATATGGTATGATCTCCATTGCACTGAGAATAGCCCATACTACAGACTGCACGCCTGAATCTATCAAAGTACGCCCTTGGAGACTATTTCAGACTATATAAAGACTTTTTGAGTTTACACATCTTCCCATCAGTTTGCCTATTCTCAAAGTCTGGAGAAATCCCCATGTATACCTTCTCTTATAAATCACCATGTAGAAAAGCATTATTCACATCCAATTGATGTAGGGGTCATCCGAAGTTAGTTGCACAAGAGATCAATGTTCTTATTGTGCTCATCTTCGCCACTGGTGCAAAGGTCTCATCATATTCTATCCCATATGTTTGACTATAACTTTTTGCAACAAACCATGCATTATATCTCTCTATCTTACCTTCAGGAGTTTTCTTAATCGTAAACACCCATTTGCATCCTACTGCCATTTTTCCTGCTGGAAGTGGAACAAGATTCCATGTCTTATTCTTTTGAAGGGCACTAAGTTCCTCCTTCATAGCATCCTTCCACTTAGTATCCTGCTTAGCAGCTCGCCAATCCTTTAGAATATGCATTGTCTAAAGAGATGCAATGAATGTTTTGTATACAGTTGAGATATGGGAATATGAGATGGAATTTGCAATGTCATGCTCAAAGCTATACCGGACTGGAGGCTTTCTGGCATTAGCTCTAGTTTTCCTACGTTGCGCAACTAGTAAATCTAGATGAGATTGATTTGAAGGAACATTACCACTCTCCCCAATGGGAGGAAAGGAACTTGATGGAGAGAGACCCGAGGAGGGATTTGGGACTGGATCAATTGGCAAGGTCGGTTGTTTAGGCTGTGGTCGTTTAGGCTGTGGCTGTTCTAGTTGCGCCTCTGCCAGCTCTGCTGGTGGCTCAAGTGCTGACTGCCTACCCCTCTGCTTCTCCCCCTATTTCCCAAAGCGCCTTCGCTGATAAACCTTCAATTCTTTTGGGGCAATCACATCTCTCGCATATTCTGTTAGCTTGGGCATGGAATTGTCCCCACAATGACTTCTTCTTGACTCTCCTTGTTCTCCCTCTCTCGACTGTCACTCTTAGTGATAGGAGAGAACTCCTTCAAAAATTGACCAAGAGTACCTCCACTCGTGTAGTACGGCTCAAACTCCTGTAATGTCACATCCATACTCACAAACAAGCTTCGCTCAACTGGGTTCCGGCATCTATACCCCTTCTAACTTGATGAATAGCCTATAAACATACACTTCAATGCCTGCAGATCTGGCTTGCCAACCGCTGGTTAGTGATCCCGTACAAAGCACACACAACCAAACACCTTGGGAGGCACCTTGAACTCTCACTGGCCCAAAAGAAGTTCAGCTGGAGACTGCGTACCAAGTATTCGAGACGGCATACGATTGATGAGATACACTACCGTCACCAGTGCCTCGCTTCACAATCCCTTTGGCATATTCATCTGAAACATGAGTGAACGTGTGCTACCTCCAACAAATGTCGATTCTTACTTTCAGCCACTCCATTCTGAGGTGGGGTTCCTGGACAAGTAGTCTGATGAAGTATCCCCTCCTCTGAGAGATACACTGCAAACTCCTTGTTAACATACTCAATTCCATCGTCTGTTCGGAGAATCCAAACCTTTGCATCAAACTGAGTAGCAACCATCCTATGAAAATCTTGAAAACACCGATGGACCAAGCTCTCGTGCTTCATCATATAAATCCAAGTCATACGAGTATAACAATCAATAAATGTAACAAACCACTTAAACCCACTCACACAAGTGACTGAACACAGACCCCAAACATCAGAATGTATTAATATAAAAGGTTCATAACTCCGAAGAGACCAATGCTACTATATGTACACTGTGTATGCTTTCCAAACTCACAAGCATCACACACAAATTTACTCTTGTCTACTTTATTGAACAAATCAAGGTATAACTGACTTAAACTCTCAAATGACGGATGTCCCAAGTGACGATGATGTAACAAAACTTCTCCCTCAACTCCTCTCACAGCCACAACCAATGCCGCATCAACCTGATCAATGTACCATAAGTCATTACGCCTTATTCCTGTCCCAATCCTCTTCCTAATTCTCTTCTCCTGGAACAAACACAAGTCCTTATCAAATGTGACAGTGTATTTTAATTGGTCAATGATAGAACTAACTGAAAGAAGATTAACTACAAAGGAGGGAACATGCAAAATGGAAGATAAAGCAATGGATGGTGTGCACTCTACAGATCCTACAACCTAAATAAGATGGGAGCTTCCTTTAGTTGTTTGTATAGTTTCAGAATGAGTATATGAGGTGCAAGATGCAAATGCTCTAAGGGAACCAGTGACATGCTTGGATGCCTCTGAATCAATGATCCAATCAATATGAGAGGGCTTATATGTGTATGCGAGTGCATATTCTTGAGTACCTTCGCCCACGTGGGCATAGTTGGCAAAGTTACCAAAGGAGGCGGAATCATGAGGAGTCCCCAATGTCTTTCCCAGTTGCCACTTCTCCCACTGCATAGCTTGCTCATCTGTTAGAGTAACAGATGTGCTTTCCTCTGTCAGGGTCATATTAGCGTTGGGGCCAACTCGTCCCTTTCCTCGACCTCCATAATTTCCACCTCCACCTCCACGACCACCACGATCTCCACCTCAGCCTCCATAATCTCCAGTTCAGCATCCCCAACCACCATGACTTCCACCTTGGCCTCCATACCATGAAGAAGGACAAGCACGGCTCAGATGTTCTCTTACCCCATAATTGTAGCACTCCCTATCATCAGGTATAGCATATGTAGACCTAACAAAGTTATGGTCCCCCATTACTCGTAGTTGAATCTCCTCCTGCACCATAGCCGAAATAGCCTCCTCCATAGTAGGCAAGTTCACCAAGTGAAACATGGCAGCCCTCCCGCTCTCAAACTTTGGGTTTAGTCCCTTCATAAAATGCGTAACCCGTCTGCATTGCAGCCACACCCTGACAGCCTCGATATCACCAGCACAAGTTAACTGCGGTGGATCATAGTGATCTAAGTCTGCCCAAAGCTGTTGCACCTCACTAACATACTCCTGGACGATCTTCTCGTCCTGTTGTAGGGCCCCCACCTTGCCCTGGACCTCCACCATCATCATCGTATTTCCTGTCCTAGAGTACATGTTGCTTAGCTTCTTCCACATTGCTGGTGCACTCTGCATCATCTCTAGCATTCGAGCAATGGATGAAGATATAAAAGTTAGCAACCAAGCCACCACCACAAAGTTAGTAGTGTTCCACACCCTCCAATCCATGCTCTCCTTGTCCGCAGGCTCAACACAAGTCTCCCACAGGTAGTGCTCCACCCCCTTCATTCTCAGAATTAGTTGAGCCCTTCTGGACTAACTCAGGTAATTCTTGCTTCCGTCCAACTTTACATCATTTGGCATCAGCTCCAGCTTTAAGTCAGATGACCCTGCACCAGCCCTTGGACCTATCATACCCATCGTGGAGAGGTCCTGTAACATGTTTCTCATGTCACTTTGCATGACCAACAGAGAAGTAGTCTCAACAATTGTCTTCCTCTTTTCTTCTACCACCCTTATTGCAGCTTCTTCCTCCTCCTTCCTTGCAACCTCAATCTCCTCAAGAATCATCTTCTCATACTACTGGAGTAATGCTAATCACTGCCAAGATATGCCACGCGTATCTCCCACGATCACAATAGTCCTTCACGCATTAACGTTTTGCCGAACTTCGATGTCTGCCTTCACGGTTACCCAAATCATGCAATTTTTTTCGAAACAGAGAAACTTTTTTCTCTATTCTTCTCTCACCTCCTTTTTACTACCGCACATGCTTCTTGCCTTACTTCCTCCTTTCTTCTTCAGCCGATCCAGATCCAGATCGAAACCAAACTTCCTCCCTCGGCAACCAGCTTCCTCCCTCGACAGGCGCGGATCGAAGACCCCCGACAACGATGCTAAGGCGGTGACCTCTTCCTCCCTCGGCAAGCACGGATCGAGGACCCCAGCAATGGCACCAAGGCGGTGACCCGAGGCGGTAGCAACAACAATGCCCCCCTCAAGCGGCGATAGCCGTCTGCGCGTCCAAGCATCGAATCGCTTCATAGTTTATAGTGCGAGCTCACCTTCAAGGCAAAGCGACACTGTGTGACACTGGCTCACCAGCGGTGATGCGGCGGCGGCTTCGGTCATAGAAGGTGGAGACAACGACGAACATGACGACGATGGCTAAGGTAAGTGACGACGGGTTTGGGTTAGGGTTCGGTGATGGCTCTAAGACCATGTAGATTTTTGGGAATAATTGTGTGTCTCTCGTAGGATCCCCACACCCTTTATTTATAATCTAAACATTGAATCTAACTCTAACACAAGAACAAATCCGACTCTAACATGACTCCTTACTAGATCCCAATATTAAATCACCAACACTTCCACTACATCGACGCACACGACGTTGGACCGGTCTACTCCAACTCTCCTTCTAGTGGAAATGATCTATGATTTCTTACTCACATAGCTTCCTAGTTTACGGCTTTATGCGGTAGAATTTTGAATTGTGCTTTAGTGTAGCCTATCTGCATCCCAACAAGTACTTCTATATTATATGCTAAAATGGCTAGAAATAGTATCGTGCAACTAGAATAGACTTGCATGCATGGCTACATTAGTACGTCAGCACTGAGAACTGCCCATTTTCATAATGGTTGTATGTACGTATGCTGCAATTTCTCTCATAGGCAAGTTAGACCATACTCTTTCAGGTGTAGATTTGCATACGTATATACGTGTGTGATACGGGGTGCCCTATCTTCTCAATGTAGGATCAAGATAACTCGAGTAGCCTGACGAATCACATAAAGCCAATACGCTGCCAATGTAACAACCTCCAACACATAAACTCGCCCAACCACACGCTTAGATGTTGAATATCCATGAGACCACCAAGTGGATGCAATGCTCCCCTAATCTGCAAGGACCAGCAAGAACAACGGTGAAGAACACCCAATTCCCCTCTCTAGATTTGGTTGCAATAGCTAACCCTAGGAGAAGAACAAGTGCTGAAAAGCAATCTGTTATTTCTTGAATAAAACATGGTCTAAGGATACATGGGGGTGTGGCACACAAGATATAGGGGTCACCCTCCCCTTGGTTCGGCCGAAACACAAAGGCCCACTCGGATTCGGTTGTAGAGGCCGAATCGAACTCCTACACGCTTTAAACCCTAATTCAAAAATAGTAAAGATACATGGCCAAAAATACTAGATGTTTGGCCCAAGATATAAGGCGTGGAAGCCTATTTTTTGGACATAAATCCAGAATTAAAGTCGGAATTAATTCCTCCTCAATTTTGGATTCCACTTTTGGGCTAAAATTGGGCTGATTTCGGATTTGAGCTTGTATTTTGGATTGGACTTTGACTCCAACTCTCCTTTGGCCGAAATTGGTGTGGGCTCTACTTCTTTGGGCCCATTTTATCCCTTGATGGTGCTTCTCCATGCGTGAGCTTCTACTCCCTTGCGGCCCAAGTCTATGTGTTCCATTGCATTCACTTCCGCTTTCTTCTTCCCCTTGGTCTCCCATGTAGCTTCCTTGTCAAACCTGAGAACACATAAGATAGATGCATTAGGTAGTAACTAATTCTCATGTAAATCAAATCTAAACTCATTAAGGAGCAAATTCACCTGTTGTGCAAGTAACTTAGCCCTAGCTCGAGTAATAGGACCAATTGGTGCATTCTTGCTAAGAGTAGGAGTAGATTCAGTAGTGTTGGTAGGGATGTCCTCATCAGTGTGTGTAATGTAAGAAGGACAATACCTATGTAATGCATGGATATTGAGTATTTAGCCTATTTGGCATAGTTGCGCACGTTTTTAGTAAAATGGCACCGTTTGCGGCGTATTGCCAAATTTGGCACAACGGACACGTTGGTGGTGGACGTGTGTTCAAGTCTGTGCCCCTGTGGCACAGAGGCAATCTCCATCATGCATCCCTGGCCTAGACTTCGCTCCTTGTGCCACGTCACCCTGTCCATCGCTCCATGGCCCGGACAAGTGGTCTTTGTGGATCCTTGGCCCGGACATCCCTCTGTCGGGCCTCCCTCGCCTGGACACGCCACGTAGCCCCTTGTCCGCCTCTGTCATTGCACCCTCACCTGGACAAGGCCTCTGCCGTTGCTCCCTCGCCCGGACGCGCCTGGTGTGGCGCCTTGTCGGTTGCTCCCTCAACCAAACACGCTTGCACACGCCGCGTGGCGCCTTGTCCATTGCTCCCTACCATGGACATGCTGAAAGCCTGCATTTCTGCGCCTTGCATCCCTTTAGTCTCGTCACTGTCCATCGTCGCGCTTTATTCCCATTATCCGTCCATTGTTGTCTTGGGTGTGCATGCATGCAAACCGCACGCGGTAGGGAATCCAATTCCCCTATCGCTTCACGGCTACAAATTCAAAAGCACTGGCCAGACGCTTCGCAAAATATATTCCTCCCTCATTCGGTCGATCTCGCTCGCTTGCTCTATCGATTTCCTTTTCACAGACGATTAAGGATTGTTTAGAGCCGTCTTTAACGACAATTTCAGTAGGTAATTTTTTGTTCATGTGTATTTTCTTTACTAAATGTGTAGTTAGTTAATTAGTCATAGTTAATCAGTTGCACTTATTTAGGCCTAATGAATTTAGTCGTGTTCCTTTTTGTAATTAATTTTGTGTTAAATAATTGCAATTAATTAGGTAAATGAGTTAAATTAATTCTACATAATTATTAAGTGGCATAGTTAATTAGGTACTAATTAATTAGTTAGTGTTAGTTAGTTAGTAAGTAACTAATTAGTTAGAATTAATTAGTCGTAGTTAATCAATCGTAATTAATTTAGTGGCCATTTTATGTAGTGTTTAATTTAGTGGCCTTACTAACTCGCAATTATTTATTTGTAATAAATATGTCATAATTAATTAGTTATAATTAATTTAGTGGTTTATAATTCATCGTAATGAATTTAGTCTGATTAATCTTGTGGTCATTATTAAATCATAATTATTTATTTGTAATTCATTTGTGGTAGTTAAATAGTCCTAATTAATGTAGTGGTATTGAACTACTCAGATTAATTTAGTCACAACTAAATTAGTCGCACTTAATTAGTCATAATTATTTTGTCGCAATTAATTAGGTATTAATTAATTGGTCGTACTTAATTAGTCGCAACCAATTTGGTCGTAGTTAAATAGTGTATTTAATTTGTTGTCTGTATTTAGTCGTAATTTTTAATTTCTAGTAATTCATCATCATTATTAATTTGTTCACTTATAATCTGTGTATTTGATCTTTAGCATGTCATGCCTCTACCGGAGCTACTGGAACCCTTCTACAACGAGCATCACCGATGCAAGTTGTGGATTGCCGGGGACACGGATGGCCCTCCACCCCTCGTTCTTCGGTCCGACAAACATTACTGGGAGCTCTTTGCTCACTATGCCCTAAACGTCTAGGACACGGGCTTGTTGCCCTTTACGAGGCTGCTCTCGGTTGGACGCTACTTCACCCTGGACGGTAGAGTGATGTCAGCACTTGTCGACAGGTAAAGACCCGAGACTCACACCTGCCACCTGTCACTCTCCAGGATGTCTTATTCTTGACCAATCTACCAATCAGAGGTGAGACACTTGTTCCTGGCCGTCCGTTGGCGAACTGGAAGGCCTGGTTGGGGCACGGTTTGGCATACCTGTGCCGTACAATGCCTGTGGTGTCCCTCGGACTTGGTTGAGGAATTTCAGTCACTGCCCGCCGGAAGCACCTGACAAGGTTGTTATGACGCACCACATCGCCTACCTTCTCCATCTCTTCGGTTGGGCCCTATTTCCCACCACACAAGGCGATTGGGTGTACCCTAGCTTCGTCCGCATCACCGAGTCTTTAGTTGACGCGGAGGCTGGGACGATGCCTCAATACAATTGGGGATCAGTTGTCCTCTACGCCACATAAAGAGGGTTGTGTGACGCTTCGCGGCGTGACACCGGTGTCAAACCGGTCCATGCCATCTGCTACATGCTCCTGCAGCTATGGAGTTGAGAGCACTTCTATGTTGGGGGCCCCTCCTTTGGGAGAACAGTGCACACGTACCCTAAGTTGCACGACCCAATCGACGGGCCCACTATGGGCTACCGGTGGACTGTCGCCCAGTTACGATGGGCCAAGGACAGACCGGCGAGGTGCTACTCATTGTTCCACAACGAGTTCGAGTCATTTCATGACAACGGCATCATATGGGCTCCATGGAGCCTAGATTTTGTCAACACAATCGCACCGCACGGACTGTCCGTGCAATGCATGCAGGATGCTGGATTATGGGCAACGACCTGCCACTTGGTGTTTTCCCATATGGTGGAGCCTTACGCATCACAACACGTAATGCGATAGTTTGATTTGTACCATCTTGTGCCCCCTCCCAATGGTAGGATCTTGCAGCGAGCCGTTTACTTGTGAGTCTAACTCCATCCGAGTAATGTTTGCATTTCATGTCCACATTTCCTGTTCTGATACGAATCTTTCTCGAATGCAAACAATCGAGGATGGGCCGACATACTGAGGACTGGCAAGCAGTCCAGCATGAGTGGGTTACATCTTGGACGGAGATGGCGCATGTCGAGGTCGTACAGGAGCAGAGACCGTATGACATATGGACATACCACCAGTACATGGAGTGGTACATCTCATAGTCGCACATGATACTGACCCGTCCTCCACCAGAGCATCCGGAGCAGGTGACGCACCTGGAGAGGCTCCGTCACTCCTTCGATCAGCACAACACCTCGCGGCGTGATGACACGGTCACTCTACAGAAAAGGCTTTCACAGACGGTTCAAAAATGTCATCACAGATGGTTTCGTGAGCCGTCTGAGTTTATGGGTCAATGATGACATGAGGTCATCACGAGCGGTTTTGAACCGTCGTGATGTATCTTTCCTGAGCGGTTTGTGGTTCAAACCGTGTGATGATCTTTCACTGAGCGGTTTGACCACAAACCATCGTGATAAGTACATATCACCAGACGGTTTGTGGCATTTGAAAATCTGTGATATTTCTCTATAAAGCCCCAGCGTTGGTGCTTGTACCATTAAATCGGCATCATATATATATTATATATATATTGTTACGTGATCTCTCGGCCACTTTGGGAGGATCGTCCACATGACATGAGAAGGATGAGGCGGTAGCCACGGGCAACCTTATTGAGCCCTGCGGGTTTAAGAAGTATGGATGCAAAGAGGCGTTAGGACATCCAATTACGGATTGGGCGTCGCTATGTTCGAAAGTGTCGTTGATCTTGCGTACTCCATTGGGAAGTGGCATCATGTATTAGCAACCAACCATTCTTGAGCATGTAATCGTCTTTGAACCCAACAAGAACACCAAGAAACCATTCTCATATTTCAAAAGAATTCTCAACTTGTTGCTTGGTGTTCTTGTTGGCTTTAAAGACAATTACATGCTCAAGAATTGTTGGTTGTCGATAGATGATGCCACTTCACGGAGAAGTTAAGATCAACGCCATGAACATAGCGACGCCCAATCCTGTAATTGGATGTCCTAACGCCTCCTTGCATCCATACTTTTTAAACTTACAAGGGCTCAATGAGGTTGCCCATGGATACTTTATCATGTCAGAAGAGATTATGAATGGAATGGTAGGGCGTGCACAGTGCATAGAGAAGAGGTAGGAGAACTAGGACGACGGCATGAACAAGGGGACTATTAATATGAACTAATTATCAATTCAATTTCAGCATAAGACTATTGACACCATTACATCACGAGCAAGGGACTATTAATATGAACTAATTATCAATTCAATTTCAGCATAAGACTATTGACACCATTACATCACAGAGCAAGGGACTATTAATATGAACTAATTATCAATTCAATTTCAGCATAAGACTATTGACATCATTACATCACACAAAGAAGAGGACTATTAATATGAACTAATTATCAATTCAATTTCAGCATAAGACTATTGACATCATTACATCACGAGCAAGGGGACTATTAATATGAACTAATTATCAATTCAATTTCAGCATAAGACTATTAACATCATTGAAGCGGTTCATCGACAGAAGAGAACAAGACCAAGGGTGTCCAAACCCACCACACCATTAGTAGCCCTCGGCATCCATCATGAGCACTAGCTAGCCATTTTCATCCACGAGCAAGGGGGTAGAGGCAGAGAGGGACCTTAATGCAGGCGCAACCACGGTGGCGACCCACCACCGCACAACCCTCATCCATTTCCTTTACCTTGCATAAATCACACAAACATCGGGACACAACTTAAGGCTCATGCATAAAAATCAAACTCAACAAAGACATTAAGCTAACAGATCTAGAGGAGAATAGAGGAGGATGGGGAAAGCAAAGCCGGCCGGGGCCCTAGCAGGCGATAGCGGGTCGAGGCGGCGGCGGCGACAGGTCGGCGGCGTCGAGGTGGGGAGGAGCGGAGTTAAGGCGGGCGCAAACCTAGCGGAGTGAGGAGTGGCGAGATTTTAGGCGTCACGTTGTTGTAGCTGTGGTGGCCGCAAAAGACACTCTTATCGTCTGAGTGTCTTTTGCGGTGTCACCGATGCCACCTGGCCGTCGGCGATAGGAAGAATGGCGGCGTCGGCGGCGAGAGGAGAACGGATGAGAGTAAGGCGGCTGAGGAGTGGCGAGTTAGGCGCAAACCCTAGCGGCCATTTGGGCTAGCTCCTACTTATAAAGAGACTTATCACAGAGCGGTTCTATTATGGAACCGTCGGTGATAATTATCCTGAGCGGTTCCATAATAGAACCATCCGTGATATGTCCCATATCACAGACGGTTCCATAATGGAACTGTCTATGAAATAGTTTTTTCTCAAGTATATTTATCTTGTATATACACTTACATGACATGAAGAAATTACATGTTTATATTAAAAAAAGTAGAAACCTATAATTAAACAAGGTTTTTCTAGTGGCGGAGGTAGGCTGCTATCTCCATCTGTAGTACTTTATAGGCGACGGTGTCGGCATCGGACGATTCTCGATCATCGTGACGAAGCTCGAAATCGTCCACCGTTGGCGCTTTCGTTTGAGTGTCTCGAAGACCCTCGGTGTTGAACCAAGAAGAATGAAGCCCATAGGCTCTCTTCCCTTGCTTGAGGGTCTCGGCACAGTCGACTCGGTCACTGCCGCCTCGATTACTGATCAAGTGACGGCAAGCCTCACGAGGCGTGCAGCGTCGTTTGGAGGACTATGTCGATGACACGATAAACTTCGCCGAAAGTGGGAGATCACCGGAAGACACGGCAAGGAGGATGTCAAGGCGGCGGAAGGTGGCCGTCACCTACTCGGCAAATTCTCCGCCCGGCAGAGGAGTGAAGACAACATTGATCAAACCGTGTTCTTAGTAGAGCGCAGTTCAACTTACACCGAGAGAGGTGCTCGTGCAGTCTTGACTAGAAAGGCCATCAATGCCGGCAACAAGGAAGAAGCGACCATTTACGTTTTTTATAAGTATGTGGGGATGATCATCTTGGATGGCGGATGATCCTTTTATAAAACAAGGAATAAATTCGAGTGTGAGGCGAAGAGGCGCATCGAGGCGAAGCGGATCGATGCGATGAAGAGACGATCGGGGCCGAAGCGGATGGCGGCGAACAAAGCGCATCGGCGATGAAGAAACTCACCGTGGAGTATGGCGATATTATCACGAGCGGTTCTTGTTGAACCGTCGTGCTATTCCTGACGGTTGTGTTTTAAAACCGTCGTGATACTAATTAATATCATAGGCGGTTCTTGTTGAGCCGTGCGTGATACTTGAGCGGTTTTCAACATGAACGAAATGCGTGATATTACCTCTTCCTGAGCGGTTTTAAGCGCGACCCGATGCCTGAGCGGTCTCTAAACCAAAACCGTCTGTGATTGAATGTAATACCGATGGTTTTGGTCAACCATCTGTGATGAGGCGTTTAGTATTAGCCTTTTTGTAGTAGTGGGTAAAACACTAACAATCTTTGTTCGCTCCATTGATGATATTTGTACTATTTGCTACTGAACATGTGTTGTTTGTCATTTTAGTTCGAGCGGCTGCAACGGATCGCAAGCGCATCTGAGGTCGCCATCCGCAGCCCAGAGCACATCGTAATGAGGCTTCTGAGCACTTTGAAGTACATCTTCGTGGAGTCGAAGAAAGTAATCAAGAGCATGAGCTGCGGTCATTCGAGAGATGGTGTCCTACACACCACGCACTGAGTGGGCGAACCGTGCTCACCTGCTAGGTCGTCACGGCCCAGTTGGACCGACGGGCATCCTAGCACTCCCAGTCGGTCATCCGCGTTGCAGATAGGTGAGGAGGTAAGTTATGTACAAATTTATGTCATGTTTTTTAATTACGCCTTAGGTTGTGCCAACATCATGTCATCCTACAGCCGTCCGCACCCTGTACTCAGACTGGCGCTCCCCCTCGGTCATCCGCACTGCACATCCGAATGGTACAAGATGTTTAGTTTATGTTTTGGATTTTTATTTGGCCTAATATCATTCCATCTAGCAGCCTTTAGCTGAGCGTGCAGGTGACGGCCATTCATCAACAGATAAGGAGGCGCCCATCCCAGCTATTGCCAAGGAGCAGTACACAGCGCTAGGGTTTGGACCGTGGCACCCAGGGCACCCACCCCTGTCATCGTTAGCGATCTGAGTATTGTACAAAGGCGAGCTCCTCCGGTCATTGCCGCTTCGCCGACTCTCGAGGCGAGCTCCTCGCATGGCCGGAATTGCGAGCGGTGTACCTTGGGGCGGGCGATGCAGGAGTGGATTTCTCGAGTCCTTCATTACTGACATGATTGCAGGTGATAACCAGTTCTGCATGACTCAACTGCATGACATTAATGTTGGACAGACTCAGCTAGGCCAGAGTTAGCTTACTAGTGCACCGCCACCCACTCAACGGTCTCCCTACCCCTCCGAATCGATACACAATCTCCCGATCGGTTAACGTATCCTGTGGGATATGCTCGACGCAAAACCAAGACACGTATGTAGACACAGACGTAGCGAGCAGAGAGTGGCTCAAACGAGTGAGCCATATTGTGTTCCGTGTGTATTTGCATTGCATAGATGTTATGTGCTTTTGTTGCTCTATATTAGAATGCATATTTTGTATGTTCTATTCGTATTGTCGGAGTTAATCTGTTGCGGAAAATTGTTGTAATATATTGTGCTTTTGTTGTGCTATATTTGTATGCTTGCTGCAAATTGTTGTAATGTATTGTTTAAACTCGGAGTGCGAACATTTCAAGTGGACTTGCAATGTAAAATTTGATAAATAAAATTGACGACATTTCTGAATGCACATTGTGATTTGTCAATTACATGCTGTGCGTGGTTTGCTTACACGCGACTTTTTGGGAATCAGGACAAAGGAGGACCAAAACTAGTCTTCACGTCGCCATAGCCCCTTCCGCTTGTCTCAGGCCTGCCCACGATGGCGGTGAGTTTCGTAGTCTTCCATATCCTGCAATTCCATGATGTAAGCAGACCGTAAGGCCAAATGCATAGGCAGCATGCGAAATGTACATAACTCACCTCTTCAGTGTGGAGTGTGCTCGAGCGATTGGAAACACTACGACGGATGCCAGTCTTAGTAACAGGAGCCTTCCCCTTGTCTCAGGACTGCCCACATCGGTGGCATGTGTCGAAGTCCTCCATGTTCTGCGGTACGGGCTGGACGATTGCATGATGTTAGAAGAATGAAAGGCAAATTACATAATCAGGATGCATATTGTGCATAACTCACCTCTTCGATACGGAGTGCGCCCAGGCGACGGGAGAAGCTACGACAGTTATCGGTCTTAGTAGCAATAGCCTTCCCCTTGTCCATCCTAGGCTCCTCTGCTGCCTTCTCAATAGGGTCCGGTACGTAAGATTTCTATCGCTGGAAGGTCTCAGCTCGCATCGTGTTGTTCAACATGTACTTCTACTCGATGAATGCCCTATTGTACATCTCCGGGCCGTCGATCTATTGGAATAAGTTGCAACACATCTCGGACTGTCATTACACACACATAAATTTAGGAACTTGTGGAATTCAATGTAGGGTGTGGAAAATCGATGTGTGCGTAAGATTCTCTTACGAGGAAGTGGCCGCACGTGTAGTACACTAGGGCGACGGTGGTCGGGTGTGTCGACTGAATGATCTTCACCAGCAGTTCACACACACATTGCGAGCATGGAAGTCTAGTGGTACCGGGGCATCCTTCATTGAAAAATCTGGGTAGATTTAGCCCTCTTCGGTAACCACTTGTGCTTCTGCAATATCTTCGCGTAAAAGTTCCCCAATGAATCCGAGATATTATAGGCCGACGTAATATTTCGCTATTGTGCACAAAACAAGGGTGAGTCAGTTCGTAACAAATATAATGTCGAGATACGTACACGTTAAGAAAGAATGGCGTAAAGATATGCACAAATATGAGCAAACTACCCATTTACATGACATGATGATCCCTGTATAGGCAAACAATACAACAAATTATGACACTCAGTGATGACTAGACGAGCTCGGTCTGTTAGGGCAATCCTTCATGGAGTGCCCAAGAGTCTTGCATATCCAACATTTCATTGTGTGACTCAGGCCCCCCACATTGGCTATCATCTATGTTGTTCTGGAAGCGCTGCGTCTGACATCATCCCTTCCCAGTTGACGTCAAGGCCTTGTTCGGCCCCCATTGCACCATGTCCGGCCATAGATCCCTAAGTTCATGTCCAAGCCATAGGAGAACTTTGCACTCCACGTACCGAAAATGTGCTGCATGTCGTAGTACTCGGAGATATACGGCATAGACATCTGCCTCATTATGCGCAACTCTTCTCTCGTGGACTTCCTCCAAAATAGCACATTCCGTGCTACCGTCTTCAAGCTCCGCCTGTGATTGCCCGCTTCTCGAGGCACCAGCATCATCCAGGTTTTTTCGGCGGCCTGCGTACAAAATCGACATACACCATCGGCCTCTCGTATATCGCCACCTCGGGGTGGCAAGCAATCGGCATGTACTAGCCCCATGCAACACTTTCGTTCACATTGACTAGCTCCCACACCCCGTGCATGCAGGTGATCACCTCGATAACAGGTTTCTTCGTCGTTGGCTCCGAGTCGAACTCCCTCCAGATTCAGCTCCTAAGCTCGTGAATATTCATCCCATCGAGCCCATCCACCCGGAGCACCTTGTACTAGCATCTCGACAGATTCAAGCCATTGGGACCAGCGCGTACGAGACCGTCGCCATAAAACACTACCAAGTCTTGCATGTTCGTAATTACCTAAGCAGGGTATGCAATATAAGAAACAAGGTATGTAATTAGCACTGATTGATTAATTATACACAACTATTTACATGGGATTATTTCTTCAATTACCACTAATTAAATAGGTCTAAACAAAAAGGTACTAATTAGTTGCATGTAATTTTTTTGCCACCAATTACCCAACACACAGATAATTACGATATATTACATACAAATAAGCAATTAAATGTGACTATGTGAATGCGAATAATTAATTAATTAGCATCAATTTGATTACTTCACAATAAATTACTCACGAGCAATTCATTACATCTATGTAATTCCCACTTAATTAATTACGATTAATTAGTTACCACCAATTACGTACAAGTCATTACTTACCAATAAATTAATTATGCTCACGCAAATACGACCACTTATTTTGCACTAATGTAATTAGCACTAATGAACTGCACAAAATTTAATTACGAAATAGAAATTATGATTAATTAATTAATTAATACTTCATGCCCACTAATTAATTACGACTAACTAACTACGAGTATTTAATTACAATTGCTTACTTACCACTAATTTAATTACCAATTACAAACTATGGGTCAATTACCACTAAGTAACTACGACTAATAAGTTATCGCTAATTAACTACGACTAAAATAATTATAAGTAAACCACACGAAGAAATTTAACCTTGCCTTGATGTTGAACAAAGTATTTACTTCCGACCATATTTCAAACAAAATATTAGTTCAGTTCTCTTTGTTCTCAGCGACGAGCGTGAGAACGAGAATGAGAACGAATTGCGGAGTGAGAGCGAGAGCGAGCGTGGCGCCGGTTTTTATAGGTGTGCGAACGCGTTTCACGCAGACGGGCAGTGTTATTAGCCATGCATGCGGGCGGAGGCAGCGACGTGACGGATGCGGGCGGAGGCAGCGACGTGACGAATGTAGGCGGAGGCGGCGACGTGACGGATGGGGCAGGAAAAGATGGGGGATGTTTTCGGCGCCGAAAGGGCTAGGGGGCACGGACCGACCACAACTCACCCGAAAATGTGACCACATGGACAAACGACAGGCGTCTGGGTCACCATGCAACGGGTTTGACGGCATTCGGGCCAGCAAGCCACGAACAATGCTCATCTGGGCCATAGAGCCACGGATAGCCATGTCTGGGCGAGGGAGACATGGACAACAGGCTCGTCCGGGCCACTGAGCCAAGGACACCGCTGTCTAGACCACGGACCAAAGTTGTCAATTCCATTCCGGTACCGGCTGGAATGGCCAGAATATGCCATCCCG
This sequence comes from Phyllostachys edulis, assembly GCA_036346405.1. Classification (NCBI taxonomy): domain Eukaryota; kingdom Viridiplantae; phylum Streptophyta; class Magnoliopsida; order Poales; family Poaceae; genus Phyllostachys; species Phyllostachys edulis. Next base: position 40,394,352 of record CM070558.1, on the reverse strand, counting down.
CCGTTCAAAATGGAATAGAGGAGGCTTCATCCCGCATGGCTAAGATTAGGTTAATCCGGCCATTAAAATTTGAATCGAGGCGTTAAAGGCGGAATCGGCGTTTTCGTAAATCTCGGTAGCGGACCAAGAACAAGTAACATCTCCTCCCAATCCATTTCAAAGGCAAGAAATTAAGGGGAAATACATAGATCTGAGAAGAAAGCAAGAAATCAAGAAGCATTGTATCCTCCCAATCCATCTCGACGTAGGCAGCACCTCCGATGCCAGGACCTCCCTCCTCGACCTGCCCACCTCCACTGCGGCCGCTGCTGTCGCCTCCTTCGTCGTCCTCCTCGTCCTCGCGGCGGCCGCCACCGCCTTGTTCTCTGTGTGTTTGGCGGGCGACAAGCCCTTGTCGCTGCGTCAAGCACGTGCCCTCCTCTGGCCCCCTCCTCCCGACGTCCATGCCGCTGGTGCACGATCCTCCGACGTGGCCAGCTCGTCCATGGCGGCGAGCTCCCTGGAGTCTCCAGCGAGGACGAAAGTGGAGAGCGGCGGGGGTGGAGAATGGAGATGGGTTGGGGAAAGTGGTGAGGATACGAGGAAAGTGGAGAGGATCATGTGTGCATGTGTATGCCTCGGTGGGACATGGCCACATGGATGTTGAGTTGAGCCTTCACCTGTTGGGCCAGCCCAACTGTCCAAATAAACCCTCTGATATTTTTTTTGGGTTTAAAAACTTACTAGGCAAACTTATTAGACAACTTGGTATCTATTACTCTTTACATATATTCATAATTATATATTATTATATTATATTCCGAACGGCACACTAGAATGGACCGGTACCGGCATATTCCATACCAACAAGCGAACCGGAATGGTCTCCGGAATGGAATTGACAACTATGCCACGGACACCCATTGTCTGGGCCACAGAGCCACGGACAGGGTGATGTGGCGTAAAGAGCGAAGACCGTGCCAGGGATGCACTGTGAAGATTGCCTTCGCGCCAAAGGGGCACGGACGTGGACAAACGTCCACCACCGGTGTGTCCGTTATGCCAAATTTAGCAATACGCCGCGAACGGTGCCATTTTCGTTAAAAACATGCGCAACAGTGACAAATAGACGAAAAACTAATGGATATTAGGATGTATTGGAGGAGATCAAAACATGTACAGATCGATCAGAACCAAATTAATTAGCAATTGCAAGTAGCATCAGGTCATCAACTCCCTCCATTTCTCTCTCCTCTATTTATACAGACCCCTGTGCTCACCTCTCACCACCTCCTCCACTTACTCCTCTCCCTCTCCCTTTCTCTCCCTCTCACTTAAACTGTAGATATATTGAGAGAGAGAGTGAGTTAGGAGGAGGACTCAAGAAGGTGAAGGCAGTCGAGCAATGGCAGTGTCTGAGGACAAGAAGAAGGAGATGCAGGACCCCAGGACACAGGGCATAGCATCCACCATTAGAGTTGTGCCCGACTTCCCTAAGCCAGGTTCTTCTCTCTTGCTACTTAATTCTTCTTGCATATATGTATATGATTATGTGTCTAGTTCTTGTGATTTTCTTTTGAGAAAGCATATATTTCCATTGCTTAGCCTGTTGACTCCTTCGAAGCCAAGTTCAGACTCTTGCTAGTTGCTACTCGCATGAAAAAGAGGTTCCTGTTCTTGCTACTCCTCTTGCAATAGTGATTGTCAGGAATATGCGAAGTATTTTATCTTGCTTCTTGATTTCCTTTATTTTTCTTTCTGGGCTCCTTGTTAATTTTTGAATCTCTGAGCATTCCGGTCGTTTGTTTGAATATTTTGGCGAATTTTGACATTATTTTCGATGTCGCTTTTTTTTCATTTGGTCCTAAATTTGCGTAGATATTTCAGAGAACAGAGCAAATAGTCTTTTTTCGAGGAAAAAACTGCTTTGTTGACGCTGATCATATTATTTTAGAGGATAGTAGTTGAGACTAACATTAGATTAGACATTAGACTAACTTTATTCAAGACCATTAAGATTAATCATTTCATTGCCGGGCAAATTCTCACTGTTTGGAAAAAGGCAAATTATGTGGACAGTTTGATGCATGCATGCATCGTGATGATGAAAGCGTGAACCAGATGACCCGTTCAGCATTATGATTTTCCCTTTACAAATTTTCCTATTCTATTTCTAACCCCCACCTTATGGGCATTTCTAAAGTTTAATTTGGAGCAAAAATTGTTCTAACCATTGTGTACGCTTACAAAGTCAATCCATGCATATGCAAGAACAAATACACACCGATTGTTGCACACATCTAGCCTAGTTAATTGCTCCTAAAATTTCAATCCACATGCATTCCAAAAACTTCCATACAAATAATTAATTTTGAATCCTCCTTTTTCATGTATATTCCTGGGAATATGTGCAGGAATAATGTTCCAAGACATCACCACTCTGCTTCTGAATCCGTCGGCGTTCAAGGACACCATCGACCTGTTCGTCGAGCGCTACGCCGGCAAAGGCATCTCTGTCGTCGCCGGTAACCACATACTATCGACTAATACTGCTCAACTTTGACAAATTAGTCCCGACGCAATCTGCATCAGTCACAAACAAATTCAAAAATAACCTTGCATGATTTGTACCTCTGTTTTTCTTTCTGTTAAAAGATTTAGCAAAATTGTTGTCGCCGGGGGTTTACGCCTATGTATTGTTGACCCTTCTATTGTTCTTAATTATCGGCAGAACTCATGCCTACTCTTTTCTGAAAAAAATATATATTTAGGAAAAAAAAGGGTGGGAGTATATGTAATATAGGATGGGTTTCGTGCATAAAAAATTGGGAGATCTGATTATTTATCACTATCAAAGATGTGTAATTCAGAATTTACTAAAAAGTTCTGTTACGTTAGGTATCAACCATCTAAGCGAGTCAAGGGCAAATATGCAAGTTGTTGAAGAAGGCACGGTACTCGAGCTTACATGAGTTTTTTTATGGGATTAATTCATTATTTGTCAATGAAGTTGGCCAGGTTCCTAAAATACTATCGCAAAACTACTCCTCCTTTCATTTCCATCGGAGCTCAATTTTTATCCCCCCTTTTGCCACTCCCATCGGTCAATCACGAGTTGACTATCAAATTGTGTGCGAAAAGACTTATTTAAACCTTCTTGCTCTTCGTCCCTCCTCTCTCCCCACCAACGAGTGGTAGAGGCGACGGTGGTGCACCGAGGTCAACGGAGGTGAGGAAGACGCTGGACTGTCATTGGCGACGAGGAGAAGGTCGAATCGGGCAGTGGCGGATCTGGTGAGGAGGAGGTCGGGCCGTGTGGCAGCAAGGAGGCGGCGGCGAGGTCGGCCGAGGCAGTGGCCAGTGGAGGTCGGGGCCCGGCGGCGGAAGGTGGCATGGGCGAGTGAGGTGGTGGGTTGGTCAAGGTGTGAGCGGGAGGAGGTTGAGGCGAGGCGGGGAGGCTGTGAGGTCATGAGGTCAGTCAGGCGTATGACCAGCCGGTGGAGAACCCTGGGGGAGGTGAAGGCACGAAGAGGAAGCGTGAGAAGGAAGAAGAAGGGTAATATGGGCATTTTGAAAAGTTTTCAGAGGTTAACAGCGGTTGGATCTAACAAGGCTAACGGGAGTGGTAAAAACGGGATAAAAGTTGAGATCCGGTGACAATAAAGGGAGGAGCAATTTCACGGTAGTATTTTAGAGGCACAGCCAACTTTCAGTGGCAAATAAAGAATTAATCATTTTCTATGTGTTCTCGTGTTAGCGAAAACTCATAACATAAGATTTGGCCTTAACCTCGCAAAAAAAAACAAGGAGTAGAACCGTAGAAGGACCACCAGGGTCGAACCTTGTAGTTCTTTACCTTAAAGGTTTGTAATAGCAAGAGTGGTTCTTGTTTGTACGCAATTACAAAAATAGCACTCTAGAATGTTGATCACGTTCGTCCAGTCTGTGGAGGAAAAGAAGTTGGTGATATATACAGTGCTAAATAGTGATCACTACAGTGATAAAAATAGTGCAAACACAGTGCTACCCCTGATTTGATGCGCTCCGAAGTGTGGTAGCTGTCTTGTTGCAGTCTAAGAGCGTGATAGGTTACTTATCTAGTCTTCTACAATGCTATTTTTACAATTATATATGAGCATAAGCTATTTTTGCTGTTACGAATAAAAACACCCATTTAGCCGAGGACTCTTTTTTTGGTTCGTGTCTATCTGTGTACGCGCGCGTGTATCTAAAACCTTTTCGGGCCCGCTGTTTTCTTCTGTACCGTGCCGCCCCCCACGACGCTGACGCGGAATCGCGTCCCGGGCACCGTGCATTCGGTCACCTCTGCATGTATGACTCGTGGGGCCGTGGCTTCAGCCGACCCCACGCTTCAGTGACGTGGGTTGTCTCAAGCCCGAGTCGGAGTGGAGTGTCTTGTCACCGTCGGTGCGATACGATGAGATTTTGTTTGAGAAAAAGGTTTGGGTTGGGAGCACTGTGTGTGTCTGCGGGTGGGCCCTCATCGTTATCTCCTCCACTGCATTCGGCCCTGCCATTGGCTGCTGCGCTCGTCTTTTCTTTTTATTTCCTCGGTGACCGGTGCGCTGGATTCGCGGCGGATGCGGCCGACGATTCGGTTGTCGCCCACGGCTAGCCGGCGCGCGGGCGCGCGGCCACTGACATGGCTTCTATCCGCTGCGTGCCCTAGCCTATCTGTCACAAAAATAAGTTATTTTATATATCGATACAGTTTTTATTGTGCAGCTTTAACCATAAAGTACTTTGAAAACGAATTATACATATGATTTTTATGTATTTAATCAAAATATTTAAAAAAATATCGATACCTAATGTTTCCGAAGCTTGACTGAAGGCATTTCAAAACAACTGATTCATTACAAGCTGGCGATAGCTTACCGCTGACCTATCTAGAATTTAAGGTTTGTGGTAGGCCACACAAGATTGGTGCAAGCAATAACTTGCTAGAATTTTAGTTGCCGTTGTTAATCAATGGACATTAAGTGTCTGGCACATGACACATCTCTGGGCGACCAGATCGGCCACCACAAGATCTATATAGCTAGCTAGCTGTCCACGCTTACTATCTCCCTTCAATGATGTAACGAAGTTATTGTGCGACAATATATGGGCGAGTGAGAGCTATCACAACGTCTAGCGCTATCGTACTATTGCCTATGAATATGGGGGGCGAGTGAGAGCTATCACAACGTCTAGCGCTATCGTACTATTGCCTATGGTACAGATTTTCGGTCGGCCGGCCGACTGCATGCTTGCTTTCCATCTGCTCCGATCCGATCCCCTTTTTTAGTTTTCGATCTTGTCCATCTAAAATTTGCATGCGCTACAAATGTGACCTGAAATTTCTGATTCCAGGGGCAAATACGGCGTAGCTCGTCAAAACATAAGTGCGTAATACGTACTACGTACCATGACGATTTCCTATTTAATTTACCGGAATCTAATTAATGTCATATAAAGTGCCCTCTGATCAGTTCCAATTGTAATTAGTTGCTTTGCATATGAAAATTTCCACCAATTGAATCGCACGTGAAATTTTCACTTGTTGAAGGTAGGGATAAAAAAACGGATATGAGTTATCCGTATTATTTGACTACTATATTTGATACGATACAGATATGGTATAGATTTTCACATCTTAACAATTTATGTTCAATTCATGTATGTTACGACATTCGATTTGTATTCGTCTTCGAGCATATTCAAATGCATATTCATGTTCCTTTAAAAAATTACGAATACGAATATGGTTCCACCACTTTTCGATTAAATCTGTTTTCACCTATATATATATATATATATATATATATATATATATATATATATATATATATATATATATATATATATATATATATATATATATATATATATATATCGACAGTAAAACCCTGCACACTCGTTCAACAAGAGCGATAAAATGCTAGGTATCATTCAAAATCGACGGTAAAAACCTCCCAACACGTACTAGCGGTAAAATTGTGATAAAATTGGTTGCGTGTCACTCGTGCCATTAAAAATGTTTTCTTGTTGTTTGCAGCGAGAAAGATGGGACAATAATATTCGGGATGATGGTTTTACTGCGAAAAGCACGTTGTGTTACCAATCCAGTAAATGGTATCGTAGATTCGGTGATCGTTTTACTGTAAATGACACGTACTATTTTAGCTTTACTGCTGTTTTGGAAGTTCTAATGTTGTCCTCTGCGCTTATTTTTTTTTTGGGGAGTTACTGTCGGTGTGGTAATGTTTTACTGCTGTTTGAACCGGATATTACTGGTATACACCGGAAATCGAATACGCAATTCGTTTCGGGAATCATAAGTTTTACTGTAAATACATGTGTCTTTACAGTCAATTACAAAAAGGTTTACGGGATCTCTATAAGTAAAAAAAAATACTTTAGCTGCACGGCCTATACTTCTCCAATACGTAGGGGAGGGGCTTGATGCTGTTGACCTTGTGGGACAATAGGTAGAACATCAGCTGGGCCCTGTACTCGTTCCCCTTCTCTTGCATATGATAAAACGTTGCTTGTCAGGCACTATATGTCTAATTACTGCAAGTTGTGAAGGTGATTACTTCTTACCACCCCTCAATCCACCACCCCACCCCTCTTCCACGACCCCTCTTTTACTTCAGCACTATAAGAGATTTATTACGACCTCATTATGGCTTTACTGCAACCTTCTTGTGCTTTTATTGCAGTACTACAAAAGATTTAGTACGACCTCATCGTGTCTTTTACTGCAACACACCAAGAGATTACTGCGACCTTATTATGCCTTTACTGCAACCTCCTTTTGATTTTACTGCAGCACTACAAAAGCAATTTATTGCGACCTCATTACGCCTTTTACTGCAACACTATAATAGATTTTGTTGATACCTCGTTGTGCCTTTTACTATAACACTACAAAGAGATTTACTGCCACACTGAACGCAGAGAGGCGAGTGGAGAGAGAAGTGGGGGTTTATTGCAAACTTTGAGCACTAGTATCTTCTAAACCATTTATTATATTTACAATCTGTTTGAAGCATTTTCCTGGAAAAAAATGTGCTTAACAAACAGAGATCCAAGATGAATGTGTTTTAATATTGTAAAGAACAATTACTGCACCGAAAGTTTGGATTTACTCTACCTAGGGCAGTCAATTACTACATCGTCTAAGGCACGAAAAAGGTGGGTAGAGAGCGACATAGGGGTTGACAGGAGGTGGGTGGAGAGAGACATTGTTGTTTAAAGTTTGCAACCAACCCATGCTTCTCTCTCTACTCGCCCCTCTGCGGTCAGCGTGACAGTAAATCTCTAATAAAGATGTAGTAAAGGCATAAGGAAGTGAAGTACTAAGTGTGATAGTGTTTGTCTTGTAAAGCTGCAGTAAACAAACAACATCATAGTAATTTCCTTAAAAAAAAGATCGCAGTGAATCTCTTGTAGTGCTGTAGTAAAAGCACAAGGAGATCGTAGTAAATCTCTTCTAGTGATGCAGTAAACATTAGGCGGTTGTAGTAAATATGTGATAGAGGTGCAAAAAGCACACAAGAGGCGGTAATCCTGTTGCAATGACACGGTAAACACACATAGGTTATACTGCATCTTCCTTCAATTTTTATTACAGCGCAGATGCATTTATTGTTTATTAGTGAGACTTATATCATTTTTGTTACTCTTATCATCACTAAGCTACCGGTGAAAACTATTTGTGATTCAGAGTTGTCAATCAAAAGTTATGGCTAAAACAATAAAAAGAAACATTCTAGTACTAGCAAGGAACCCATATTTGTTAGTTGGTTGTTTACATGTCACTAGTTGGCTTGGTTCCCATACAAAAGTGGGTGCATCTCTTGTAGTTCTGTCGTAAAAGGTGCATCTCTTGTAGTTCTGTCGTAAAAGCATAAGGAGGTTATAGTAAATCTTTTTTAGTGATGTAGTAAACATTAGGAGGTCTTGTAAAGTTGCAGTAAACGAATAAGACATCGCAGTAAATCTCTTTTAGTGATGCAATAAACATTAGGAGGTTATAGTAAATGTACGATAGAGGTGCAATAAGCACACAAAGAGGTCGTGGTAATCCCGTTGCAACTACACAGTAAACGCACATAGATATTTTACTGCATCATCCTTCAATTTTAATTACAGCGCAGATGCATTTATCGTTTATTGGCAAGACTTATATCATTCTGTTACTCTCGTCGTCACTTACCTACCGGTGAAAATCGTTCGTGAATCAGAGCTGCCAATCAAAAAATATTGGCGGGAGAGTGTCGCTTAGCGCCTTTTAGAGCACTGATATATCAAATGCAGTTGTTGGTTCTGTGTCTATTACAACTTTAGTCTTTTTTCCTGATGTTTGATCCTGTGTCTAATGCAATTTTTGGTATATATCTACTGCAGTCGTTGGTTCGTTGTCTATTGCAGATTTGGTATACGCGTATTGCAGTTTGGTCCTGTGGCTACTGCAATTTTTGTTATACTAGTTACGTGTCCGTGCATTACAACCAAAAAACAAACTTATGACTAGATAGTAGAGATATCTATTACCGTCATTGACCATATGTCTACTGTAGTTTTGGTTTGTGTGTACTGTAGTTTGGTTACATGTCTACACAATTTTAGTTATCTGCCCACTGCATTTTTTTCTGCAATGCGCAACAAATCTAACACCAAATCACATGAGAGAGAGAGAGAGAGAGAGAACTAGGTGAACTCAACGTTTGGCTGTAGTATTAGGTGAGTGACGCGTCGCCCGTGTGACTCAGATCGCCGTGCGCCACCCTCCGGCCGTCACGCCTCCCGCTGCACCCTGCCGCACAGTCACACCTCCTTCCCTCTACGCCTTATCTACGATAGAAGCACAAGTATGCAGTAGTCACAGGTTGGATAGTGCAGTGAATTGTTTTTTCCTGCACAGGTTCCCGAGTTTGCTACTCTGTTCATAAATACACGACGTTTGACCAAACGTGCAGTTAAACTTATATAACCTTGATCATTACTTTTTATATGATTTTGTTAGTAAAAAATTACAAAATTATTATATTATGAAAATATTTATCATGACAAATCTAATGATACTATTCACTCATGATCAATCTAAATAGTTTTTCATATATTATTAGTGAAAGTTAGATAAATTTAACTACGTTTGGTCAAACATTATGTATCCATTTTATTACATTTTCAGTGCAACAAGGATGTTGTCCTCTCGTGTAGAACTAGCGACAGGCACACATGGACATGGAGTAAGAACTAGTAGTTGGATTGGGTAGCATATATATATATATACTAGTACTAACAAGCAATAAATAGCCTGTTGGTTATGTTCTATAGCACAACATGCCACTAGTTGAAGAGGCCAGGGGTACTGCCCGCGTGCCACAAGCTACGTGTTCGAGCCTTGTTGGCCACAAAATAATAATGTTTTTTGGCAATTATTTCCACCCAATGGTACTGCATGGGCTGGCGTCGATCAAGCACGCACGCATGAGCGGTCCAATTACCGCGCCAGCATGGGAAGCGCCTGCTCGGCTACTCGCTTAGAGAGGGGCGCGAGCCAGCTGGAAGGTGCGCGCCGAGCGTTGCGCCGCGCGAGAGGGGTGGGCGCGGGTTGGAGAAAATAAATCTTACGGGTGGAGCGGTTTCCGCAAGGGCCCTCGATCTCGTCGTCCATCTATAAATAGTGCTAAGAAGATGGAGAAGATTAAACGGTACAAGAAGGGGTCTCACAGTGAGACTCTACTCTAGAAAATTTGCTTCCTAGGTTGGAGACGCACCGCGTGGGGGGAGGGGACGTGGGCCGGTAGTACACCTGTTCAAACACCGAATCGGTCCTGAAAAGTTTGGCCTCAGACGGGCAGACCCGGCATGAAAAATCATTTTTCCGGTTTAAAAATATTACTTTAATTTTTTTTGTAATAAAAAGTAATGTTTAATTCATTTCGAAATAAAAAAGTTTTTTTATTATTTTTATTATATTCAGTGGGCTTTCAGACCAGAAATTAAGTCTCGAGCCCGGCCCCCTTCCATGAACCGGTCTAGTCGGCAGGGAGGTATGAGTTTGAGTCGTATGGTTCCTAGGAGGGAGTGGTGTTATTTTTGCTATATACCTTTTTATATACAAAGGAAGTGTATACATAAGTTTTATTATAAAAATGGACTTTAATGAAAATTTTTATCGAACTACTTTGGGTTATCTTATAATTATTATCAGAGTATATTCAAATAGATAAAGATGTATCATTATACGATTTAAGAGGCATATAAAAAGCGGGAGTACGTACGTAGTCCCAGGAGTACCGTACTATTTTTCTATATATATGTGTGTGTTTCAGTTGTGCATTTGATATAGCATAGCTACAGTAAACTATTGAGTCAACAATCCCCTTTCTTTTACCAAATTTTCAACTAACTTTTGTTTGTGATTGGTGCAGGGGTTGAAGCTAGAGGATTTATTTTCGGTCCTCCCATCGCGCTCGCCATCGGTGCAAAATTCATTCCACTGAGGAAGCCCAACAAATTGCCAGGTGCAAGAAAACTTACTAATCTTTTCGAGCTCCCTTGTTTGCACATTCACCATTACCGCGCCCTAGCTAGCCCCAAAGGACATTATTTTCGAGAAGAAAAAAAACAGAGAAAGAAAAATAGAATGCACATTAATTATTGTTACAGGGGCTGTGACGACAACAACTCCGTAAGATTCATAGATTATTGCCAAGTGGAGTACTGCATTTTTGCAATTAATCAAGGCTAACTGTGATCATGCGCGCGGATATGATGCGCGCATGCGCGCAGGTGATGTGATCTCGGAGAAGTACGTGCTGGAGTACGGCGCGGACTGCCTCGAGATGCACGTCGACGCGGTGCAGCCCGGCGAGCGCGCGCTCGTCGTCGACGACCTCGTCGCCACCGGAGGGACACTCTGCGCCGCCATCACCTTGCTCGGTACGTGCCTACCTAGCCACGTACTCCACAAGAATTTCATGCATGCGTACGTACGCCTTCCCGAGATCATATATAGTGTAGATACGATAGTGTGCATGTATGCATTTGTACTATGTATGAATCATTCCTCAATGATCGAGGATTGAGACGGAAAAAAAAACGAAAGGAAAAGGCCAGAAGATCGAGATCCAACAATAATGGAGCCAGCTACTCCAGCTAGCAGCAAGGCTATCTTCGTGTCGACCAAATTTTGCTGCTGAAATCTTGCCAAGATATTTGTCGAGGGCCACCGTACGCTGGTGACGCCGGTCTTGTCTGCTAGCTAGCAGCAAACTTTTTTTTTTCTGAGAGAGGGTAGACGCACTCAACTTACATTCCAATCACACCTGCACATGTATATCTTTACACACGCTGAAAATTTTGTGGAGACACCGAGTCCTCATAGAGTACGGATATACACTTTTTCACTAAACGAGTACACGTATATACTGTATTCTAATTATTCTGACGAGGCATGCGAGTGCGATCCCAAATGATCGAACCTGGACAGGCTGGGCGTTCAACCATGCTCCAAGCCAATTTTGCTGACGCTCGGTCCTCAGCTGGTAGCAAACTATGGTATGTATGGTGAAGGGATGCGTGTAGGCTACACTAGCTAGTAATTTCAAAATTCTATCACGTAAACCAGGAAGCCGTGCAAGCAAGAGATTATAAATCGTTACCACTAGGCACGTAATGCAGCAGATGAAGAGTTGGAGCAGTTTGATCCAACGTCGAGCGTGTCGATGTTGTGATCGTAGTCGATCGTCCAACGTCCTCGGTACCGATCGTCTCATCCAGCAACCTATCATGTTCCTTGTGTAGGTTGTGGATCATCCTCTATCAGCGCGGCAACGCCTCTATGGTGTCCATACGTCCAGATGTGGAACGCTGTACGTCGGTGTGCTAGCGCCAACGCGAATAGTAGGGCCTTTGGGAAGATGGCGGCTAAGGTTTCGGTGGAACAACCCTACGTACCAGCAACCCTATGCATCCCCTTATAAAGAGCCCATAACGGATCTTATCCGAACTCGTTGTTCCAACCCGTTAAGTGTGTGACCCTATAGGTTCATGCGTAGTCGGTTGTGACTCAGAAACTCCTTTCCGACCATGAGTCGTTAGCGGTTTCTAGCAGGACATAACGATTCCTGAACACACATAAATATTATACCGGACGAACCTTATGCAATATGATTTGCGACTAGGTCCTTATCACTTACGATCAGCTCGTATCTCCATACGACCAGTTCATATTTAGTCACGACCAGTTCGCTGATCAATTAGTGATCATGTTCGACCAGTCTGTATCTCCATACGACCAGTCCGTATCTGGTCGGACTGAACGACCTGCTTGCATATTCTCTCCCTGCCTCACGATATCTAGTTGAACTCTAGGTGAGATTTTGTCATCCATGGACTGTTCAATACTTTCTCGATCAAGTGACAGGTGATTTGATGTGGTGGACTCTTTGATCACTAGTGACACGACCATTCACTTTCATTATCCGGCCACATCAAGGGGGTTGGAGATATCACTCATATTATGTTAGGAGAGGCAAATTCCATATCTGACCAGTCACATCCATCCGCATGTTTCATAGCATACCCGAAAGCTAACTTTATAACTACCCAATTACAAAATAGTGTTTGGCAACCCATAAATGTACTATTACACATATAGAAAACCATAATGATCTTAGATCTAAGAATTATACATCATCATTGCTTGAGACCAACTGATGATACATAAAATCATAACAATCTCAATAGTATCTCAAGGTGGGTCAATCCAACACCATGTTCTCTAACATGTGTTCACATTATTGATTCGATATCTACGTATCCATGACCGGTGAAATATGGTTATCAATCAATACATGTGCTTGTCGATAAGTCACTAGTGTTCCTACCAGTGACATCCGATCAGGGATACATTTAGAATGAATCATATAAGTTAAAAAGGTTACCAACAAGTCACATACTTGTTAATCTTTATAAATGATAATTCATCTAAGAAACATAATAATATTTATTCTATAACTCATAAATATAGACGCAATGCAATCATCTCTGTGATTATTACTAGAATTATCACTAGAACATATCACTAACATATAGAACTCTGGCTAGCAATTTTCTAGCCTAGCCTAGTCTAGCCCAGCCAGGTAATGCGTTTGGAACCGGTAAAAAATCCTAGCTTTTGAGGGCAAGGTAACCCCGGTCGGCCAGAAAAAACTTGCCCAGCGAGGAGAACCAAATCGTCTCTCTCTCTCTCTCTCTCTCTCTCCGGCAAGGCTCTCGCGCGGAAGAAGATGCCTCGCAACCTCCATCCGATATGAGCGGCCAGCCTTCAAAAGCAATGCATGTAACCAAGCATGGGGCATCGGCAAGCTGGCTTATTAATTAGCTGAATTGAGCTACCTTGCGTCGACGCTAGCTAGTCCATATATAACTTCGATCATCAGTAGAATAATGCCACTGCCTGCCATTATCATCTTATGCATGGTGGTAAACTAAAAGAAATAATCGTTTTGGAATATGTTGTAAAATCTATAATAAGCTGTAACATGCATTGTAAAAATATTTTTTCAAGACAAATCCCAGTCATATTATCATTTCCATGCAGAGCCAACAATCTAAAAGCTAAAAAAATATTGTTAGGCAAAGTTGTATAGTTCGATAGCAGACATTATAGGGCGCATTTTTGTCAAATTCTGGTCATCAACCAGAAAACCGAGGAGCCACACTGGCTGAGCTATGGAGCGATTAGGCTGCTCCCAATGCTCCACATTGGCTAGTATCTTAAGCATGTCATGTAAGCAAATTGATGATGTGGCATCATAGTTAATGAGGAGAGATAGTACTCTAGTATCTAATTTAGATACCAGTTTGGGCTCGAAATCCAACACGTAAAATTTATTGTATACTCATGCATGTAATTAAATGAAACAGCCTAAGATACTACACCATAAGAAACCATGCATTGGAAAGGTAGTATCCTAACACTCCTCATGCACTAAGAAACTACACTAAGATACTGCCCATTGAGAGCAGCCTTAGCATGTGGTACATATACAATACTGTAGCCAGGAGCAACTAACCTGCAGCTCAAATGCAAGTGAGAAAATCAATTAGGCTCGCACTTAGTTGAGGCGTGAGTTGAATTTGCATGTTTTGGTTTGAACTCTCTTTTTACTTGTCCTTGTTAGGTTATTGGTTAAGATTTATGTCTGCCTTTGCTTTATTTTGAGCTATTAACGCGACCTGTATTCCTCCTCTTCGATCTCGCGTCATTACTTCTCTACATGTTTCAAAGTCAAGTTACAATACATTTATAGTGATCCCGACATTTTTTTTTTACATTCTAGATCTGCCAAATCTAATGTCGACTCGCTGTAATTCTGGTGTCAGTGCATTTAACATGGTCCCGGATTGAACTAGCTAGGCCCATCAATAAAAGAGCCCTTTAAACTTCAAAGACCATAAGTGCACCCTCTGTTTAGAAAATGTACGACATTTTATAAAGTTTGCAGTTAAATTTCTCTAATTTTGATGAATAATATATGGAAAGCTATTTATATTGGTTATTAGAGAATATGATCATTAGATTTGTCACAATAAATATTTTCAAAATATAATAATTTTGTATTTTTTATTAACATAATCATATGAAAGGTAATAGTCAAACTTGGATATTGGAGACCGTGTCGATATCCAAAACGTCATACGTTTTTGAACAGAGAGAGTATTTTGTTTTGACTACAAGGTTTTTTTACTCTCTGATCATGCCATGTCTCTGTACGTGCAGAGCGTGCCGGAGCTGAAGTGGTGGAATGTGCTTGTGTGATTGAGCTCCCTGAACTCAAGGTAAGTCATTCCTTCACCCAACTAAGTAAAGTCCCTTCATTCAAACATGCTATATACACTCACAAAGCAAAGTTAACCAAAATGGTTTGTAATGTCAGAACTTTAAGTATTTAAGGGCTTGTTTGGATCGTATGAATTTTCTAGAGATTTTCGCAGTAACCAGAATATTTCCCGGCCGCAGCACTTCTACTAAATTGTCACGTTTCAAATGGAATTAAACCCACAGGATTGCATCAGCTTGCATGCCACTCCTATATATCCTCACTCATGTGGCTAATCGAAAGCCTGTTCAGGTTAGGGGTAACGAAAGGATTTTGGATGATTTTTCTTATTCTCTACAGAATATCTCTAAAATTAATCCCCAAGGATTCATCTTTCCAAGTAAATTCATGCTTTCCAAATAT
This sequence comes from Phyllostachys edulis, assembly GCA_036346405.1. Classification (NCBI taxonomy): domain Eukaryota; kingdom Viridiplantae; phylum Streptophyta; class Magnoliopsida; order Poales; family Poaceae; genus Phyllostachys; species Phyllostachys edulis. Next base: position 40,379,101 of record CM070558.1, on the reverse strand, counting down.
GGCCGTTAAATGTGTACACATGACTCCTAGCTAAGTAGGAGGGGACCCCTAGCTAGATGCTCTCACCTAGGAGTTAGGACTTCTCACACACGGACACGGATGATGCACCAGCTGCATGCGTACGTCTCCCTGACACTGTTCGTGTCGAACGATCTTCGCCGTCCTTCTCGCCGAATAATTCGGACGGCGACACGGCTGCAGGTAGTGTCCGGCTGGACAGAGACAGGTACCTACTGAGTATTGATGCCGGCCAGTGGCGGACGCAACGCCAAATCTTAGCTATGGCAACCAAGTGGCATCAATCGTTTGATTCGAAACAATTCCTGCCAAAGTAGCAAATCAACCGACTCCTAGATTTTGCCAAAGACTTGGAGGTAGACATTGCTGGCTTGCTCGTTGCTACGCGCTACCTGCCGCTTGCCCGCTGACGTGCCCCCAAGGCCCCAATCACCTCCGTTGCGCTCCGCGCACCAGCCCTCCGACGCTCACCGCCGCGTCCCCAACCAAATGCCACTTGCTTTGGAAGATTTCAATGGAGAGGATCTACAGTACAACGTATCAGAAGACTATCTCCCCTATCGAATACTGTTTACACACTCATAAATCACTGTTTATACAGTAACCCTCTGCGTTATAATAGAGGATCTGGATCCTGCTCATCCACTGCTTGCCGCCTCCCAAATCCCAATCAACGCAGCGCCCGTGTGGCCAAGTCCGGCGTCCCCGGCCGCCACGCTCCTGCTTGAGAGGAGCACGCCATCGAGTCGCGTAGGGTAAGCACCCTGCGCTCCTGCGTGTGGACTTTGGAAACGTGCCCTTTCACTGATGGAGTAGGAAGTCAGTAAGACCCATTTTCCCTCTCAGCGCTAAGGCATGCACTCGGCTCATAAGCCATTCATCTCGGCCCCCACACACACGCCAGTCGCCCTCATGCTTCGTCTTCACACCCGGTGAGAAGGGGCCATGCGCGGGGGCACTACCACACCGAGGGTGAGAGGGATGCCAGGAGAGAGGGGTATCGGCGGCGTAGCCTATCTCTGGCGGACGCCCGAGCTCGTCGTAATGGTGATTCCGCCTTGATGATGCCAGCTCTGAGCTGCACACAGTGAAAAATTTCTCGGTTGGTTTTTTTTAGCGAGGGGGCCGGTAGGGCCGGTTACCGCCGAAAATCGAAAATTTTGGCCAATTTTTGGTCAAAATTTTCAAAAAAAAAAAAATGAAATTTTGGGATTTTAAATTTAAAAAAATCAAATTTGAACAAAATTCAAGTAAATTCGAATTTTTTGGACAAAATTCATCAAAACTAATTTTTTTAGCTGGTTTTAATTTCTACCGGTTATCAACGGTAAATGACGAAATCTCGCGGAGAAGTTTTTCACTGGCTGCACAAGGACACATTACTAGCTATCAACTGATTAACACATCACACCTGCCACACAAACACCAAGTGACTGGCCGCTGAACCATATATAGTTTGTGTGTTGTAGGGGCGTGCGAGTGTGACTGCAGAGATGGAGCTATAAATTATTTTGAGATATATCAAAGACTCCGCCGCCTAGCAGTGACTAAACACAAATGCTACATTGCTCCCAAAAAAAGGCCCTAGCCCCTAGCTAGAAAGAGAAGAAAAAAGTATCCTGAGCTCACTCCATGAGAAGCACAAGGCACACCGTCCATGTGGTGTGATAGTGGGACTTGATTGGGTCCTATCCATTATAAGTTCAATATTCCGGCACATTAATCTTGGTCTAATATATGATTGCCGTACAAGATATACACACCACACTAGAACATGGGGTAGATATACTAACTGAGACACTGAGACACTGAGCCACTGAATCAAGTCTGCCATCTACTACTATCTACATCCATCTAATCGCCACTTCAATTCGTTTGCTGCATGCAGAAGCCGCCATTGTTTACCAGATCGATCAGTGTCAGTGCCCATCTTATCTTCTGCTCCTCACTAATTCACCAATGTTTTCATCTTGAAGTAGCACTCAAAGGACAATTCTGCATTGCATTTCCACTGCCATGTCACATCCCTGCCTGGTTCTCACTTGGTACTAATTGTAATTAGCTGGTGGCATGCTGGCTCCGTGTCCATGGTCATATTTTACGGCTAAAAAAGAGATCGACTTTGATGTCTTTTCATTTTCTTTGATGTTAGCTTCCAAGCGAAGTTAGTTACCAACGTGAGTGAAATCAAATTTTAGTAACGCCGATAAAAACTGATCATTATTTGGTTTACTATCAATATTTAGTAATACTGACGGAATCCAACACCACACACAGGTAATCCGAGGACGAGGAAATTACCAAAATTTTGGTAACGTCAAAATTTAGTTTAGTCACAATCTAAACATCGTTTATTTTGCCAAATTTTAGCTTTATCTAAGTTTTAGCTATACCAATTTTTGGCTTGATTCATTGGGGCCGTAAAGCAAACATCCCTTTAGTTTTTTCCAGACTTCTGCTCTTGGAAGCTACGAGAACTGTTCATTGTTTATAATCCAACGCCTCTTAGTTAAAGGCACGGATTTTTTTTTTCTGAAATAGTATTTTGTGACACTGCAGGGACGCGAAAGGCTCAAGGGGAAGCCGCTATACATACTGGTGGAGTCGCATTCCTAGTAGCAGTGCCACTCCGTTTCCCTCTCCCGGACATGACATTTGCGCCGCGGGACGGGACGGACCGGAATCGTCAGATTTGTACGCGAGAGATTGCGCCTGAGCTTCCCAGAGATTGTGACACAAGGCATCCCTTCCATCTGTCTCTTCTCCAAGTAGCAGCAAATTTTGATTCCTCTCTTCGTCTTCCTGACTCCATTAGGCTTGTCATGTGTCATGTCAGTCTCAGCATTGAATGGATGGTTGTCGATCGCAGCGTGGATATTTGTCTGATTTTGCGCATTCGGTTCTTCTTCGCTTTCGGTGCGTTTTGATTCAGTTTGGTATCTGGAAGTGACGGTTCAGACATTTTTCTTTCTTACGATGCTTAAGTGTTAAGATTTCGTTGAAATGAACGTTGCATCGATTTGTTAACACAGGGAAGCGAGGACGTGAAAACTGTTGCCAATATGGATAATATTAAAAGTTAAAGATCATATAAAAATAGATATACATAAAACAATACTAACAACAGTCAACTCATTGCACTTCTAAATATACACGATAAAAGAATTGTAACAGAATAGTTTGGTCGCACACTAACTTACAGTCAGACGTGATAAAGAATAGGAAGCAGCGTAGACTCAAAAAGCGGTCTGCAGAGCGTAGATGAAGCGGCCTGACTAAGCGGTCGCCTTGAGATCTGCTGTCCTAAAACCTTATTGTTGCTTAGTGCAGATAAACTATGCGATAATAGTTTGGAGATACTCGCTCACCCTCATTCCCGGTACACGTCAAGAAGAAGAGACGGCTTGGTTCGACAGCACAACTCTCCAGCACAGTAGAACAGAGAGGAAGAAAAATAAAATGGAAGTGAATCAATTCAATCTTTGGTCTAGATGTCTCCAGATCTTTTTAAGGTTGAGACAATAACTCTCTAGTAACTACATAATAAAGCACAAAATAAACCACTGGTAATTGCTAATTCAAAACCAATTAATGGTAATTATGCAGTGTTTATCAGTTCTTAATTATACCTTGGTCTACAGCTTCGACCATTGGTATACAGTTTCGACCAGTGTATTTCAACCACATTATTTCGACCACACTGGTATATGGATCCAACCACTATTTTTCGACCACCGTATTTCAACCACTTTATTTCGACCACACTGGTCTAACCAGTCTAAAAGGAGAGAGAAATGCACGGTTAGCAAAAAAAGGTGGACTAAGTTCACGTTACGTTCACAAGTCATGCGATTGCCACGCAAATATACGTGCATGCGTGCGTACGTGCGTGTGTATAACTTTAGCTATAGTCCTCCTCATATCATCCTATATCATCACTACCAGGATCCCGATTTTTCTCGAGTGCCTAAAACACTCGGGAAATTAGGAAAAACACTTGGGAGAGAACTTCCCGAAGGCCGACCGTCGAGAAAGAGCACTCGGAACAGATTAGTCGGGATTCAAACTGGTTTCCCGAGTGTTTTAAGATTTACACTAGGGAAACATAACTTTCCCGAGTGTTCGGGATTACACTCGGGAAAAATAAAACACTCGGGGAGAAATAACTTTCCCGAGTATTCAGAATTACACTCGGGAAAGTAGAAAATTGTCCCGAGTGTATTTTTCATATTTACACTCGGGAAATCCAGCCACGTGACGACCAAACACATATGCAGATTCGTGATTTTCCCGAGTGTTTGGCAACTAAAAACACTCGGGAAATGGCTAAACAGTATATACACCAATTTTGTACGTACAATGCATTTCATTTTAAGCCAGACTCAGACTGATAGGAAACTCGGCAATCAAACAGAGTATACATTCCACAGCAAGAAAAATACCACCAATTACGCACAAATCATTGCATATATAAATTCGACAACAATATTGACATAATGTTCGAGTTCACAATACAACATTCACATATATAGATTGGACATCCACAACATATTCGAGTTCAAATTCGAAAAGTTAGGCACAAGACTTGTCTGTTAGCACATCCACGCGATAACAAGACGTTCAAAGAGAGATTGTGCTAATACTGCACGACCTGCCTTTTTGCACATGATGACTAGACCCAGTTGGCAATGATCTCCAACAAGAACAATCTAAATAAAATGTAAAAGTATAAATAAAAATAATCAAATTATCCTAATACAAATTTGCTCATGTTATGTAGGAGAAGAAAAAGGAGAAAGCAACAAATCAATAGTCATAATAAATTATGAAAACCTCTTTTATCTTGAAAATCTTTGAACTGTGGGAGTAGCAATCATTCAGCAAATTCAATATAGGAGCGGGGAATAGGTTTCAGTGGTTCCCTCAGCAAATGTAAAAAATGCCGAATCAGCCACAGTAGAGCTTTGCTTTAGGAGGCCATCAGGACTCACTGTTAGATTATAGACAAAAAAAAATGCAAATTAGTTTCTCCTCAAAACTTGGTGCAATAGTAAGAAAACATGTGTGCTTAATTTTTTCAAGATATGCTACACACAGTGGATAACTCAAGAAGAATCATTCCAAGACAGAACCAAAGCTAACAGTCTATTCTGAAGAAGTGTGTACTTCCAGATAGAAACTACACTTTCTAAAATTTCAAGTCACCAGAAACTGTAGTTAGGTGTAATGCTCCCAAGCATAATGTACTTTGAATTTCAGTACAATTAGCTGAGTTATAAAAACTGGAGGTACTTCATCAAGAACATTATGAAGTACACAAAATCAGGGAGCCACTAACTGCTGAATACAATCTGGGTGGAAAAGATGCCAGACACAAACCTTTCAAAATCCCTCCTTCTGAATTTAACTTGAACCCATTGTCCTCCACAAATTCTATGATGGAAGACCTCAAATAATCGGAGTTCAGTATCACTACAAGACAGCTGAACCTGATAAAAGGAACAAAAGAAGAATAGAAAATCAAATTGTTATGCACCCACAAAACATGAAAGAAAATTAACAGTTCTTGAAGTAAATTCACCTTCGATTTTATGTCTTTAATCAACTCAAAAAGAGTGCTGCCTTTTGGCAATCGTATAAAGTGCAACGACACCTGATAAGTAAGCATTATCATAGGACATGATCAGAAAGATAGAAGCGGTTGCAAGCACAGAATGGGTGTAAACTAACCTCATTGTTTGTAGCATGATGAAAAGCGACTCTCAATGTTTTCAGACCTTGCAGTTCTGGCAAAGGAATGTCCAGTATCTCATAATACAGTATGTCAGCCAACTGCTAAATATGTTTTTTTAGAGGAACACAAAACAATTGCTTGACTTGTTACAATTCCCTCTGTATATTTGTTGGAACCTTAACCCAAGGTGTGAACCGAACAAAAACTCTGAAATAATTACAACTTTAACATAATGCTCATAAGATCATTTATTCCTTTTTCTTTAATAAAAAAGGGGTTTACAAGAGATCATATACAAAAGTCTAGCTACTGTTTGTTCAAAAAATAAGAACTTGTTACAACCAGAAATATCTTTCTCAGTAGCAGCTGAAGAGCATACAACTACTTGCATAAAACTGAAAGATTTAAATGCTTTATAGAACAGTGGATATTCCTTCAAACATGTTTTTAAAATGCTAGGAAAATAAATAGCAAGCGAAAATTGCCATTTTCTTTTCTGTCATCAGTGGTACTCGAAAAGCATGCCAAGCATTTAATCAGAAAAGTTCGAAGAAAGGTGTCATGAACGCTTTTCAGCAATAGCATGCATTAAAATTTAACATGCAACAAACAAGCCTTCTTGTGGGCACTAGGAGATCAGATGTAGTTGAGCTACTGAGTTCAGCAAACATCTGAACAGTGAAGCATATTCGAAAGGAAAAAAAAATCTAAGTGGTAATATATTTATTGTACTAACCTTCTTCTCTTCTTGTGCTCCAGCAATATTTAAGTCAACTTCATATGACTCTGCTGAAAAGCATTGCGGGGTATCTAGGTGCACAAACGGGCACCCTAACTGAGCATCCATGGTAAACCAGGCAGGGATGGTAGCCTAAACAAATGAAGTACTCACCTAGTAATTCAATAACAGATCTTAATGAAGCAAATATACTATGTTTTAAGAATAATACCATCTCAAATAGCTCATTTCTCTTATCCTCGAAAGAAACCTGAACATGTAAAATGTAATCAAACTTTTAACATAAGATCCTATTAGTCTTTAATTCAAGAAACCATAAGATCCCATTAGTCAAAAGGCTCCAATGTGAAGCATCTATGATTTAAATTATAATTTTTACTGATGCATAGTAACCAGTAAGTCATATGTAACAAAACCCAGCAACTGAGAAGAAACGATAACCTTGCCAAAGTCTTCAATAACAACTCCCCTTGTGATATCCCATGATTTGACTGAACCGGCAGTTTCCTATAGGGAAAAAAAATCATAATGCTACTCATTGCAATTTGCCAATGTCAAGTAACAGAGGATAATGCACAATCTTGTAATCACCTTAGTAAGTACATGTCTTCTATTATTCAGTATCTCATGCTGCACTATTGCTGGAACTCCTGGAATAGTGAAAGATGGCTCTTTATACACAGGGACCTAAAAATTTGAATGCAAGATATAAGTATTTATTATTCGTCACTGATTAATTTGCACAGCGAAAAACATGAGCAAACAGAATTGTTGTGAGTAGATTAATTAAACGTCATTATAAATGGGTATACAGAGACTCTGAATGAAGCCAATGATTACACAAAACACAACTGAATGGTAACAACTGTACTAAAGCAGAAACAAATACAGATTAGCAGACAGTGGACTAAACCCAAAAACTGAAATGAACACAGTAAATGACAAAAATAAATACTATGTCTAGACAGCATTATTTCTCAGCAGATATAAGTAATTGATGAATAACTCTCTCTTGTCAACAAATATGTCAAGTAAATCTGTTGTAACATAGCACGTGGATTAGAAATATGGCTCTAAATGAAGTGTTTAGTCCGTGGAAATTATTATACTCACAGCCTGGTCTCTTCCACCGCTATAAACATGAGAAAATGAAGGAGTGATTGCAAGGGCCCAAACTGAATCAGTATGAACAGCGTAGGAATGTATACAACGTTGTTGACCAATATCCCATAGTCTACAAAATAACAAAAATACACACAAATCAAATATCCACATATTAGATCCAAGTCGGATTACACAACCAAGCAAAGAAAATCTTTACCGTATCATTGAATCAGAAGAACCTGATAAACAATACCTGCAAGAGATTCAGCAAGGTTCCTTAGCATCATAGTATAACTAAACTAGGTACTGTGGAACAGGTGTAAACAAATGTTCAATGCTTTATATGGTATTTTCAAGCTGTATGAATCAACTAATAGCATAATTAGGCAACTAAAACAAGCCTAACAAAGAGAAAACCACTAAATCTACAAACTCTCAAGCTGTATGAATCAACTAATAGCATAATTAGGCAACTAAACCGGCAACTACTCAGATCTAAGAAAGGAAATTACCAATTCGGAACCAAAACCACTCTAGAACCTTGACAAACCACCGTCGTTCCCTGGGCCTCCTGGGCTGTCTTGCCCTCTTCGCTGCGACCTCTCCCATGGCCGTCGGCTTGGCCCAGTACTCGCCTCCTGGCTTCGACACTCACCCGTGCGCCCCTAGGCCTGCCCTCCGGTTCCTCTGGCCCGGCCGCTCCTTGCCGTGCCCTGCCCCGGTCCAACCCCACATGCCACCGCCACCCTCCTCACCGCCACCGCCCGCCCGGCGTCATCTTCCGCCTCCACCACAGGCGAGGGAGCGGCCGTCACCCGTAGGGGCAACGCGGAGGCGGAGATTGGGGCGAGCAGGTGGCGCTTGTCGTCGTCGTGGCGGGGGGAGGAGGAGGGGGCTAGGCCTAGGCGGCGAGGTGGGTGGGTGGCCTTCCATGGCGGCGAGGAGGAGGCAGAAGCCGGGCGAGGCAGGAGGCGGGCAAGACTCGGGAGCGAGGACGAGGCGGGCAGCGATAGGGAGGAGGAGGAGGAGGAGGAGAGCCTTGCAAGTGAGGAGGAGGAAGTCGGGGAGGAGGTGCCAGGCAAGTGAGGAGCGCTCGGGAGGAGGAGGAGGAGGAGGAGGGAGGAGGAGGTGTGTGTGGAGGAGGAGAGAGGGGCGTGGGCGTGAAAAGCCAGGGGCGGGGGTGGGGGACGGTGTTGAGGAAGACGGGGAGGCGGCTGCGGATTGGGAGCGGCGACTTAGGTTAAAAGCCAAAAAAAGCGCGCTTGAAAAAAAAAAAAAAAAAGCGCCTTGGGAAAAAAAAAAAAAAAGGGCGGCGAGAAAAAGCATTCCCAAGTGTTTTTGTTTTGATACACTCGGGGTTACATTTTGTTTCCCGAGTGTTATGGAAAACACTCGGGAAAGTAAATTTTACCGAGTGTTGCTTTCTTATCCCTAGTGTCCTATAAAACACTCAGACCTTTCCGAATGTTTTCGTCCAGACACTCGGGAAATATATAGGCACTCGGGAACTACAAGGTTTCTGGTAGTGCATGTGTCACAGGTTTCAAGAGGTGGCAATGACTCTACCTTATAAATTGCTCATACACCACTTGGCTAGGCAATATAGGACTAAACCATGCATGCTTTGGAATTTCGTAAATGAATGGGACATTACACTTATGGGTCCAATTCTATCAATCACCCACCAATTCCAAGGCAAGCAGCAAAAATGATGATAAGAACTATTGTGCTGAAGTGTTGTTAATATACTAGTCTTTTAGTGTAAGTCATATACGGGTTGAACTTGCACCTAGAATAACAAGATTCATCTTCTCACAGCTGATGAATAGACTATGCTTTGAATTCACAGCTTTTCGTGATTAGATTTCACTTGAAATCTCAACTGATACTAGGTTGTCGAAGAACCACGCCTAAATGAAGCATTATATGGTCACACCCCCTTATCTTCCCATGAACTTTCTAGAGAATGTCCTATTTTCGTGAACTGCGACCTCACAGTTAAGCTCAAGTAGGTGTATTCATTTTAGGTATCCTGTAGGCTAATACATTTTCCCCTCATTGGACACTAGAATATATTAAAACTTTAAGTCACCCTTCCATATAGCTGAGAGTACTTTGTCTATTAGGACACAGGTACAGATATTATTAATTGTACTCTCTTGTTACAACTTCAACTTGTTTTTCCTATTAACTAAGTCATAGGATCTCCGATCAAGAAGGTATGTGTTATTGTTGAGTTGTAACTCCAATAGGGCTCATTCCCATGTCCATAGACGCAACAAAAAACACCTTCCGTGCTAGGCCCTTTATGAAAGGGTCTGCCAAATTTTTCTCAGTGTGTAAATAATTCACAGTAATCACTCCGGAGTTCCTCAGTTTTCTGACAGATTTAATCCTACACTTCATATGTCTGAAGGACTTCATGTTATCCTTAGTACTTGTAACCTTAATCAACACTGCTTGGTTATCACAGTACGTTAGGATTGCCGGTATTAGTTTCTCAACCAGTGGCAAGTCCAATAGTAGCTCTCTGAGCCATTCAGCCTCAATAGTGGCTGTGTCTAGTGCTACAAATTCTGCTTCCATGGTTGACCTCGTTAATATGGTTTGTTTATACAACCTTCATGAAACTACAACACTTGCTAGGGTAAAGACATAATCACTTGTATCTTTGATTTCATCTGCATCAGAGATACAATTTGAATCACTATATCCTTCTAATACAGATGGATACCCAGTATAGTGAATTCCGTATGAGGCTGTGCCTCTCAAGTAGCGCAACACTCTCTCAAGTGCCTCCCAGTGACCATCTTCTGGGTTAGAAATAAATCGACTTAATTTGCTCACAGCAAATGATATGTTAGGTATTATAGCACCAGATAAATACATAAGGGACCCAATAATTTGTTAATATCTCAATTGATCTTTGCATAATCCCTAATTGGTTTGAAGCTTAACACTAGCATCATAGGGAGTTGGGGAAAACTTGCAGTTCTCAAGACCAAATCGACTCAATATTTTCTCCGCATAATGGGATTGGTTCAATGTAATCACATCCTTATTTTTGATCAAATTAATATTCAGAATAACATCTATCTCTTCTAAGTCTTTCATATCGAAGCATCTAGATAAGAAAGATTTGACCTCATTAATAACAACAGTGTTAGTCCCAAATATAAGTATGTCATCGACATACAAACACAAAATCACTCCTTGACCCCACCAGAACAATAATATACACACTTATCTGCCTCATTCACAATAAAACCCGCAGACGTTAAAGTTTTATCAAACTTCTTGTGTCATTGTTTAGCTGCTTGCTTTATGCCATACAGGAATTTGATTCATTTGCACACCTTATTTTCCTGTCCAAAAATTATAAAACCATCTGGTTTCTCCATATAGATTTCTTCCTCAAACTCTCCATTATGGAAGCTGTCTTTACATCCATTTGATGTATGTGTAGACTATGGGAAGCAGTTAATGTAATGAGCACTCGAATGGTGGTTAATCTAGCAACAGGAGAGTAAGTATCAAAATAATCCTCACCTACTTTCTAGGTATAACCATTGGCCACAAATCTTGCCTTGTACTTATCAATAGTACCGTCAAGCCTCATTTTCTTTTTAAAGATCCACTTGCATCCAACAAGTGTGCACCCGCTAGGACGATCAGTGATCTTCCAAGTCCCGTTAGCCATGATGGAATTCATCTCACTATGGACTGCATCTTTCCAATACTCAGCATCAGGTAATGTATAAGCATCTGAAAGAGTTTTTAGCACATCACCCACGATACAATAGTCTTCAACAAAGGTTTGCTCAACTCCTTGTCGCTTGCTCTTGCGAGGAGCCTCTTCGACTAAATTGTTATCTTACTCAGGAATATCACAGACTGGTGGTATATCACTCATTGGTTTAGAGATAGTGGTAGGTTCAAAATTACTATTATTCATAGTTTAATTATCCTCAGTTCGAGAAGTACTACATGCGGTTATCATAGGATAAATATCCTCAAAAAATTAAAGATCTCTGGACTCCATTATTGTGTTAGCAATAATCTCAGGAGTTTTCGATTTTACTACTAAAAATCTATAGGTCGTGCTTCTCGACGATCGAGTCGTCGATCTTACGAAATGAAAAGAGGAAAATGGCAAAGATTTCATGGGAGAGAATGGGACTGCTCTTTTATTGCTATGAACTGGCTATTATAGGGGATGTCTTCGACAAGGCAGAGGACTAATCCTAATTACATTGAGCGTAATGCTTGCTATGCTAATAAAATCCAATCGTCTCTTGATCTTCCGAATTGGATTGCCTTCTGCCACTTGCATTCTTCTTTAAGTAGTTGACGAAGTGGCGACAGTTACTCCTGGAAGTGGCACCTGTTAGGAAGTGACGCATTCGGTCGGAGGGAGGCAGCGGTCGATAGATTACCAACCGTTCGGCGGTTGTATGTCCGTGAGATACACAACCGTAGGCTTAGTTGTTGCTAGTGTCTAGATCATGTAATGTCGCGTGGTATGGACCAAATATGGCATGTGTTCCATTCATCACACGGTAAGGAATATACCCGGAGTCAGATCCGGATGCCAGTTCATTGCTTCTACGAGTGGTCATCTGGTTAGGGACTAGGTACAGGACCTCGTCCGACCAGGGTATCCTCGAAATGACCTCTGGAATTCTTACAACCACAGAGGTCGTGAGCCTTAGGGGTTACGACCGTGAGGACATCTGGTCTTTTAATATGTATTAAAGTAATATACAGAGATTTTAATCCTTGTTAGTTAGCCCTTGAACTTTAAGTGAATTGACTATGTGAACACATTCTTCTGATGAAGTCATATCAGGCATATCTTCATTTAATGCTGTCACACACGAGGTGGACTGTATTCACTTTAAAGTTGAGAAACTGTCTTGGGACCCGAAGTGTTTTTTCTGTCCGTTGGACTCTTGGGTAACTCTCGATTGCAATTAAAGAATTATGGCTATAAAATCCCTTAGTACAGGGCTTTGGGTTTTTACGTCTTCTGCTTTTCCTTCGACCCTTTTCATCTTCTTGCTTAGAGTCTCTTCCGACCCCCTTTGTTCTTTTTTCTCCAAATCCTTTTCCAACCACTGTTCTAAACCCAACCATGTCGGATCAAATTATTAAGTGGCTGGTTTTTTATCTAAGCGACAAGAAGGTCAGGGCTCTAGAGGAGTTCAGGATGCTTCCAGATAGGAATTTGATCAAATAGAGGTCAGCGGCCGAAGAACACTTTTCGAGCCGTGAGGAAGGGGAAATCCCTATTTTCCTCGCCTACATCGAGTGCGGATTCAGGTTGCCGGCTCACAAATTCCTTTCTAGGGTCCTGGAGTATTATGGAGTCGAGTTGATGAACTTGGCTCCAAACTCCATCGCCAACATCAGCATCTTCACCTACCTATGCGAGGCGTACCTGGGAATCCGACCAAATTTGAAGGTCTTCAGGTATTTCTACCGGATGGCGAAGTCGGGGAAGTCGGCGATCGGACCTGGGGAGTGCTCATTGCATCTCCATGATGGGAAGGCCGATGAGTATATCCAGATGTACTCAAAATCTTCATGGTCGTCATGGAAGAAAAATTGGTTCTATATGACGGTCACGAAGGATGACGACCTCTACTTCATCGGCAAGAGGGTGAAAGAGAATATAAAGTGGAGGTCAACTAAGAAGAAGGAAGGATGGGTCGGAAAGGTGGTCGATGTCATTCAAGACCTGAGCGCCAAGGGATTGACTGTCTGGCACGTGGTTAGGGACTTTTCCTTGCGCCGGATTAGTCCCTTGAAACTCCGAGAGCATTTATTGCTCTGGTATATTGGCCATGATGAAGCGATCAAAGACTCAAAAGATGGTAAGACTTCGAAAAGCTCCGACCAGTATATTTTATTTTGTTGATTATTATTTTGTAACCTTGAAATCTCCTTGTCTTCTTGAAGTCCTCTCTTATGATGAAGTCAGAGAGTGAATCAAGATGATTTGCACCGGGGAGCCTGATACCAAGGCTGCTTTTCTGGGTATTTTGGCTATTGTTTCTAATGACGAGGGACTAAGAAGTCTCAAGGTAAATAATCACTTTTTCTTCATCTCTTATATATCCCCTGATCTGCATATAATTTTGCTCTAATATGTAGGCGGTCGGATTGAAGTATACCAAATCCGACAAGGGTTTTTTTTTATACTGCTGTTCCAACCGATTCTTGCTCAGAGACCGTATAAGACAATGGTCTTCTAGAGGTAAGAAAGAGCATTCGCGGAAAGAAGGACATATAATTTAGATGGAAAATAACATCGCCTGATTAAAGCTTTGAATTGTATTTCAGATAGAAGAGAAAGAAGGTTTGCAGACTGAAGCTGCGGAGGTCGTTGGCTCTAGGACGATCATTCATGATCTGACAATTGCTACCGTGGCAACCGTTCTAGAGACCGACGAGACCACACCCTTCGACCCGATTGTTAGGGATCTTATTCTCGACCAGCTGGTCGAAAATATTACTTCCGACATTAAATTGGTGGAGGCGAGGGGTCTAACCAACCCTACCAATTCGGCATCGGTGAAACCGGTTAAAAAGATGAGGAAGGCAAGTGCGATGGTTTTTGCTCCAGTGCGCTTCAAAATTAGGACCAAGAAAACGACCAGGTACAAATACATGAAAAAGTCTTATGTAAGTAATTACCTCTGGTGATTTTTAGAGTCTTGAACTTTTTTCTTCTTGTCGTTGTAGATCCTCTGGTATCCCGGTTGATGACGACCCGAGCACTCTTCGGTAAAAAAAACTCCTGAGGAGGTCGAGCCAGCCCTTGAGCAGGTGGTAGCACTAGCTCAGGAACCTGTGGTGGCTCCGACCACACCTACGGAGGTGGTGGTTCCGACCACACCTGTGGAGGTGGTGGTCCTTGAAGAATCTCAGGAAGTTCTGACCCCTGCTGAGAGTTCTTCTCGCGGAGTCTCCTTTCCTCATCGCTTCTGAATGTTCAAAGACGAAGAGCTTAACGAAGCATGAGGAAGAATTTCAGACCGTCAAGCAAAGACGAGTGCCGACTCTATTTTTGCCGAATATAATGACATAGCAATTGAGGCAATCTTCCACGACCACTTTTAATAGCCTTTTCCCATTGGAAAATACTCAAAGGATTTTTTTGCTATTTTTTGTAGCATCTTGTGGAGAATTTCGCTGTGGTCGGAGGACTGACCCAGCGAATAAAGATCTTGGAGAAGAAAAACTTCGAATTAGAAAGTAAGCACCCTTTTAGTGTCTTCTTTTCTTCCTCCTTACTATTTGGCTCTTTTTCTTTTAACTAAGTCTCCACTTTATCATGTTTGATAGATTCAGAGAAACTTAAACAAGAAGTTATGGCTTAAAAAGCCATAATTACCAAGTTGAAAGAAGAATGTCAGAACAAGGGTCGGTTGATTGAATATCTAACGACCAGGCACAAGGAGGTTCTTGACACGGTTGAAAAGAAGAACCAAGGTAACCGGTCGTACACTCGACCAGTGTGCTTCCTTTTGCTAGTTGTATGTACTTATCTTTTGATTTACTCATATAGAGCAAACTCAAGCATTGAGGCGAGCAGAAAAAGCTCTTGAGTCAAGTTGCCTGTGTGATGCTCTTGTTACTCGTATATTTCTTTAAGAAAAGAGTGTTGGTCGTGTATGAGAACCATTGTCTGAATGGTCACGACTAGGACCCTTACAGCGTTGGACTTGTACGTCGTAGCCATAGAGTAATAGAGATCCTTATGAAGGATATCAGAGAGAATTTTGTCTTCTCCGACCAATTAGACAACAATAGTATGCAAACCAGATGATATGATAAACATATATACAACATTATTCATCAGAAAGTAACGGAAATGCATTTTTATTAATAAATTGAAATAATGGAAAATACAATTATACAAAGAACTTACACAATTGATCAATATTCCAAGAGTTGGACAAAACACGCCCGTCTGACATAGCTAGTCGTACTGATCCAGGTCGGGTGACTTCGACCACAGTGTATGGACCTTGCTATTTGGGAGAAAGTTTATTGTGATTAGACTGATTCTGAATTCGTCGTAGAACCAGATCACCTATAGTTAGGTTGCGAGGTTGCACCTTACGACTGTGGTACCTTCGCATGGCTTGTTGGTAAACCACTGATCGTATGAGGGCTTGGTTCCGTCGTTCTTCAAGGAAATTGATGTCGTCAAGTCTTCATTGAATCTGATCGTTCTTATTGAAACAATTAGTTCGAGCAGAGCCTATTTTCAGTTCTAGAGGAAGCATTGCTTCTGCACCGTAAACTAGAAAAAATGGCGTTTCACCGGTTGCATGATTGGTCGTGGTTCGAACGGCCCATAATACAGAAGAAAGTTCTTGAACCCAAGCTCCTGACCATTTGATTAACTGGTCGAATACTCGGCGTTTTATTCCCTGCATTATGATACCATTGGCCTACTCAACTGCTCCATTGCTCTACGGATGAGTGACAGAAGCGAAATGTATCTTGATACCGAGATCCTCGCAGAATTCTTGAAAATTTTTGCTAGAGAATTGGGTACTGTTGTCTATGATTATACGACTGGGTATACCAAATCGTGTGATTACACTTTTTTGTAAAGAACCTCTTAGCGGCTTTAGTTGTTGTTTTAACAACTGGCTCAGCTTCTATCTATTTTGTAAACGTGTGAATCATGACGAAAAGGAATTCGAAGCCCCCAGGTGCTCTTGGGAAAGGTCCCAGGATTTCTAGTCCCTAGCTTGTGCCGGCTGACGTACTTGTCTATTATGAAATTGACATTATGCGCCTTTGCGTCCTGACTCTTTTATATTTATGAAGGGTAGTTGGCCAATAGTATCCTTGCACGAAGGCTTTCTGAGCCAACATTCTCAGAGGAATGATGTGCTCCACAAACTCCTCCATGAATGTCGGATAGCAACTTAATGCCATCCGTTTGAGATATGCATCTCATCAACACTCCGTGAGATCCTCGTTTATACAAGGTACTTTCGATCAGAGTGTATGATTTGGCTTTTCGAGCTATACGATTAGCCTCTACATCATTGTTAGGAATAATGTCATGCTAAAGATAATTGTAGATCGACGTCATCCAATATCTACCGTGATCGTGATGGCGCCAACCGTCAACGATCTGTGGAGCATCCATGTTCTCAGGATCAACTTGTACGATCTCTAGTGGGACATCTATATCCTCGGAAAGCTCGACCACCAAGGGTGAATCGAGTTTCTCGAGAAAAACTCTGGGCGGGACAGGTGACCTGGTGGAGGCCATCTGTACCAACTGGTCTGCCAGAAAGTTTTTCTTTCTAGGAATGTGTTGGATCTGGAAACCGAAGAAGTGTTTTTTGAGTTTTCGTACTTCCGCCAGATAAGACGACATCTTGGTACTTGAGATTGATACTCTTTCCCTACTTGATTCGCTACTAGTTGGGAATCGTCTTTCACTAGTAATCTGCGAATCCTGAGCGAACGAGTTGCTCGGAGTCCTACCAGCAGACCTTCATATTCTGCCACATTGTTAGTTGCAAAAAAGTTTAACTGAATGGCGTACTTGATATGTTCGCCAGTAGGGGATATCAAGACAACTCCAGCCCCCGAGCCTTTAAGCATCAAGGAACCGTCAAAGTACATTGTCCACTCGTCATGGTGTTCGTACTCAAGCCCTTGGGTGGGTTCAGGATTTGTCCATTTGGCAATGAATTCTGCTATTGCCTGGGACTTAACTGCTGTTTGTGAGATGACATGGAGGTCGAACACCCCAAGCTCAACCGCCCATTTTACTATTTGTCCTGATGATTCCTTGTTTCCAAGGACTTGACCCAAGGGATATCCGATTGGTACGACCACTTTATAGGCCTGAAAGTAATGCCTTAATTTCCTTAAAGCCATAAGGAGACCATAGAGCAGCTTTTGTACTTGTAGATATCGTTCCTTTGGTCCATACAAGACTTCCCTTACGTAATATACTGGTCATTGGATGTTTTCACGTCCAACGACCAGCACACCATTGACTGTTTGTGGCATTGTAGCCACGTAAATCATCAATGTTTCTCCCGATCTCGGAGAGACTAAGATCGGGGTACTCGTAAGGTACTTCTTAAGTTCTTCAAAGGCATCGTCTGCCTCTTTAGTCCACTCGAAACTTTCATGTTTTCAAAGGAGTTTAAAGAAAGGGAGTCCCTTCTCACCTAACCGTGCTATGAAACGACTTAGTGTTGCCATACAGCCGGTTAGTTTTTGGACTTTTTTCTTTGTGGTTGGAGAGCGCATCTGGTCGATGGCCGAAATTTTTGCTGGATTTGCTTCAATTCCTCTAGCCGAAATTATGAAACCAGGAAGCTTTCCAGACGAAACTCCGAACACACACTTCTTTGGATTTAATTTAAGGTTATGCCTTCTTAAGTTATTGAAAGTCTCGTGTAGGTCGGAAATATGGTCGCCGGCATTGATGCTCTTTACGACCAAGTCATCAACATAGTCTTCCAGATTTCGACCCATCTGAGAATTCAAGATTTTCTGCATCAACCTTTGGAAAGTTACACCAGCATTTTTTAGACCAAACGGCATCTTAACATAGCAGTAAGTGTCATATGAAGTGATGAAGGAAATTTTCTCTTCATCTTCTTTACTCATATTAATCTGGTGGTACCCTGAGTATGCATCTAAAAAACTTAACAACTCACACCCGGAAGTGGAGTCTACAAGTTGATCAATGCGTGGAATGGGAAAGTCATCCTTCGGACAAACTTTATTAAGGTCTGTGAAGTCAATACACATTCTCCATTTCCCATTGCTTTTTCTAACCATTACAGGGTTGGCGAGCTACTCTGGGTGGTCGACTTCACGAATAATCCCAGCCTTGAGGAGCTTGTCAATCTCCGACTGGATTGCTTTCTTCTGATCAGGTGCGAAACGTCGGAGCTTCTGCTTGACCGGTTTTTTGTCAGGCTAGAGGGCTAGCTTGTGCTCGATCACCTCCCTGGGGATACTGGGCATGTCGGACGCCTGCTAGGCGAATACGTCTTGATTTGCTCGGAGGAAGGAGACGAGCGACTCTTCCTATTTGAGGTTGAGTCCTGCCCCAACCAGTACCTTTCAGGCAGACATGTCAGCGCTTCTTGACCCAGACGGCGTGTTGGTGCTTCCCAGAGGAGCACTTTTGCCAAGTGGTACCTCCTTGGTCTGGTCAGAAGGCTTTGGTACCATCTTTGACTGTGAGTGCTTGACCTGCATGGGTGACGGGTTAGTTTCCCTGGTCGGAAGCTCATCAACCAGTTCTAAGAACTTCCGATCACATGCATAAGCCATTTTTCGGTCTCCTCGAACCGTGATGACACATTTCAGTCCTAGCATCTTTAGACTTTGATAACTGTAGTGCGTGGCTATCAGGAATTTTGCTAGAGCCGGACGACCGAGGATTCATTGTATGCAGTTTTGAAATCGACCACATCAAACGGAATCTTCTCTGTTCAAAAGTTGTCGAGCCTTTCGAACGTAACCGGTAGGGACAGCTGTCCTATCAGTTTAGCGGTAGAACTAGGAACTATGTCGTGGAAGGTATATTTCATAGGTTTCACCTTGGACCTTGGGATGTACATCTCTTCCAATGCTCCTGCAAACAAAATATTTAAAGAACTACCTCCATCTATTAAGACTCAATTAACTTTACAATTGTTAATAGTAGATTTAACTACCATCAATGGGATGGGGCAGTCTTCTTCGTTGAAGGAGATTACAGTTTTCGGCCACCTGGATAGCTTGATGGTGATCGGAGACTTGGCAAGGTTGACCTCCCGCTCCACGGCCTTCAGATGACGTCTTTGAATCGTACGAGGAGGATCCTTTAAAGATCATATCCACCGTATGTTGCAGCTCCTGGTAGTCCATCTCTTCGTCGCCATCTTTGTCCTTCTTGGAGCTTGATTCTCCGAGTTCTATTATGGATGGAAGGGACCTTTACCTGAGTAGTAATCCTCCAGTTTACTTTGCCAGGCCCAGCAGGTGCGCAGATCATGCCCTACCGCTTTGTGAAGTGGACACCACTTCTTTGCTTTCTTGAAGTCACTGGTCGGAGCCTTACCTTTGTTCCGACCAGTGAAATCTTTCTTGCTCTTGGTATACTTCTCTGGAATCGCGAGGATTTCCTTGTTGTCGGGCTTGCGATTCTTCTTGTTCTTGAGAGACTTCTTGCTTTTCTTCTCCTGCTTCTCCAGACCTGACTGGGGGTTTTTGTCCTTCTGATCAATGGCTTCGTACCATTCGACCGCTTCACTAGCAGCCGCGTACTTGTCTGCCATGTCAAAAAGTTCGATGGTTGTTCGTGGATGATTTATTGCAATATCCTTCGTAAACCGATGATTCCTCAGCCCTGCTTTGAAGGCCTAGATAACAGAAGATTCTGCTATCTCTGGGATGGAGTTTCGAACCTGACTAAATCTCTTGTTATATTGTCGAAGAGTTTTATTGGTCTTCTGCTTCATGTGAACAGTAAACGCCCCCAAGGTGGGCCGCTGACATATAGGCCAAGTTGAGTATGATTACAAAGCCCAAGTTGGCCCAAACAGGTGATATGATATCTTCTTTTGATTATTGCGGTCAGTACAAAAGTAATTTGGAGGTGAGGCTGAATCCGTTGGAAGGAGGACGAAATAAACTTTCCATCAAGTACTCGTAGACCTCTAATGGACTCCGTATGTGAAAGTTATCTTGCGTTTAAAATCGGTCTTTGTCGGTGATTCGAATCGATCTAACCAAAACATATCCAGCTTGAACTCTTGCTTGGCACATGTAGTAGCACCATGGCATGTAGACATAGTACCATGGCATGTAGACGTAGCTCGATCTAATTGGGTAATATGGCATTGCATTAGCCGAAAGTCCTATTGGAGAAGATGTTGTTGAAGTAGAGAATGCAGTGCAGCAGGTCGAAGCAGTGGTTGCATCCTTAGGTTTGATGTCCTCATCAAGCCGGATTATAGTCAGTCGGGGATCGGTTCCTTAGATATGCATATCTAGGATCCAGTGTACCAACCCGGTAGTGGACGTTATGATGGCGTCTTTGACCACCTACCTAGTTCAGATGAGGGCTGAGGTCGCCTGAATCAAGTGGTCGTTCCTCTTGATGAGGAGGAGTGGCTGCTGTGAAGAGCCGTATTCCCTCGTGGTTCCCTGATCAGAACCTACGAGGGGGTCTTGGTGTTGATCGATCTTCCGCTCGACCATGTTGTCCTCTACTGAAAGAGGAGCGCTTGGATGAGGTCATCGTGTGACTTTGTGAATTCTTTTGCTCCTGGTACATTTCTGTACATTGCATGGCTTGTTGGAGGATCTTCGACACCTGACTTGCAAGCTGGACATAACCTGGAGTTCCTGCTAGAGCAGGGTCTGGATTATTCAAAATATCTCGAACTCGTTGCAGATTTTGTATCGTTACCGAAGGTCGTGGTAGACTTCCGCCTGCAGTGGGTGTCCGATGAGTCGAGTTATCCCTCGACCTTCTGGATGGTCCTACCTGATTCCTTAACCACGGCGGGGTAGGAACAAGTGAATTAACTGATGCATGTCCATCAATTCGGTTACCTCCGGTAGTTGGTGCTTGAGCGTCTGTACCATTTCCATCAATAGGTGATGGCAAGTTAACCCGTGGAGGATCGTACAAGGCATCCGGATTGGTATCTCTGATTGTGTTGACTTTGTGGCGCCAACAGTGATTTTCCGAGGAACTCCCATCGTAACTAAGGGAGAGCCTACCAACGCTTCTGCAAGGAGCTTCCACGATGGAGAGCGGCCGGAGATTACTGCCTCTGGTGGGCTTTGTGGTGGACTTATCTTGATCCGGTGGACCACCGATCGTATGCTGAGTTTCACCATGCCCACTTGGCCAACGATCGGTGATAACTTCATCGATACCCTTACCATGTGTCGGTTGGCCCCCAGAATACGTAGGAGCCGTTGGCGAATACTGGTCGCCCATGACAATATCGAGAGTACTTAGACTCTCTGGTCACCGTGCTGGGCTCCCATTGTCGCTTCTGCCGGTCGGATCGACCGGGCTTGTAGAGGTGTTCAGACGTTTCAAACTGGTCAGAACGAGTGGTTCCTCTGAGTGTGCCACTGTTGGTGGCGGTATATCCTCATCCATTCGGTCGATCTCGTTAATCTCTGCAACTGGCGAACTAGCAGATGAGGAGGATGACAACATCTCGTTTTTTTCCGTGGCGTGGATGCATGCGTCCATGTCGAGATTGGAGTAGTCCACCAGGTCGAACCAATTTTTCTCATCCTAAGTCCCTGCCATGTTCGCATGAGCGATGATGGAACAAAGGAAATGGAGGAGGAATGCTTGATCGAAGTGATCTTCAAGAACTCAACGCCTTCTTCCCCATGGACGGCACGAGCTGTCGACGATCGAGTCGTCGATCTTACGAAATGAAAAGAGGAAAATAGCAAAGAGCTCTTAGGAGATAATGGGACTGCTCTTTTATTGCTATGAACTGGCTATTACAGGGGATGCCTTCGACAAGGCAAAGGACTAATACTAATTATACTGAGCGTAATGCTTGCTATGCTAATAAAATCAAATCATCTCTTGATCTTCTGAATTGGATTGCCTTCTGCCGCTTGCGTTCTTCTTTAAGTAGTTGACGAAGTGGCGGCAGTTACTCCTGGAAGTGGCGCTTGTTAGGAAGTGACATGTCCGGTCGGAGGGAGGCAGCGGTTGACAGTGTACCAACCGTTCGGCGGTTGTATGTCCGTGAGATACACAATCGTAGGCTTAGTTGTTGCCAGTGTCTGGATCATTTAACATTTTGTGGTATGAACCAAATATGGCATGTGTTCCATTCATCACACGGTAAGGAATATACCCAGAGTCTGATCCGGATGCCAGTTCATTGCTTCTACGAGCAGTCATCTGGTCGAGGACTAGGTACAGGACCTCGTCTGACCAGGGTATCCTCGAAATAACCTCTGGAATCCTTACAACCATAGAGGTCATGAGCCTGAGGGGTTACGACCATGAGAACATATGGTCTTTTAATATGTATTAAAGTAATACACAGAGATTTTAATCCTCATCAGTGCTGTTATGAGCATATCCTAGTAAGACACAATCGACTGTTTTAGATCCAGCTTTCTCTTTTTCTACAATGGTATATTGACTTTTGCCAAATAACCCCAAGTTTGTAGAAAATTAACATTGGTTTTCTCCCATTCCATTCCTCATATGGAGTAATCTCACACCTTTTAGTGATTGCTCTGTTTATGAAGAAAGTTGTTGTCATATAGATTCCCCCCACCACATCTTAGTCATACTGGCACTATCCAACATGGCTTTCACCAAGTTTGTTAGTTTTCAATTTTTCTCCCCTTCTATTTCTCATACAGAGTAATCTCACACCTTTTAGTGATTACTCTGTTTAAGACGAAAATTGCTGTCAGTATAGATTCCCCCGCCACATCTTAGGCATACCGCCACTCCACCATGGTATTCACCAAGTCTGTTAGTGTCCGATTTTTCCTCTCAGCTACCTCGTTTGATTGGGGTGAGTATGGTGGTGTAACTTCATGGACTATTCCATGTTCAGAACATAATTAGGAGATTTCATAAGAGATATACTCTCCTCCACGATCAGACCTTACTATTTTAATTTTCTTTTCTAGTTGGTTCTCAACCTCGACCTTATAAATTTTAAAGTAATTTAAAGCTTCATCTTTTGTTTTCAGTAGATACACACAACAATATCGAGATGCATCATCAATAAGAGTTAGAAAAAATCTTTTGTCTCCTTTTGTCAACAATACATTCATCTCACACAAGTCAAAATGGATAAGATTTAATGGTGCCAAGTTCTTTTCCTCCTGTAACCCCTTTAAAGGGTTTTCGAGGTTGTTTTGCTTGCACACAAGTTTGGCACTTTGATCCTTTGACAATTTCACATTTTGGAATTAAATCTAATTTGCACATTCGAGCAATACTACCAAAACTAATATGATAGAAACGAGAATGCCATATATTATTCTCACATTTATTCAAACCAATTGCAACATTCATATTATAACAATACTTTAAAGTACTTATGCGGAACAAGCCTCCACTCGCATAACCTTTATCGAGAATGCCATATATTATTCTCACATTTATTCAAACCAGTTGCAACATTCAGATTATAATAATACTTTAAAGTACTTGTACGGAACAAGCCTCCGCTCGCATAACCTTTACCAACAAAGTTACCAAACTTAGACATTACAACTTTATTTGACTCAAATACTAGCTTATAATCATTCCTGCATAGGAGAGAACCGCTAACGAGATTCTTGTTTATTGTTGGCGCATGCTGCATGTTCTTCAAGTGGACAATCTTCCCTGAAGTAAGCCTCAGATCCACCATACCAACACCAAGAACAGAAGCATGCGACCTGTTCCCCATTAGGATGGAGGAAACCTCGACTGCCTGATAAAAAGAAAACAAGGAAATATCAGAACATACGTGAACATTAGCTCCAGTTTCAACCCACCAATCAGTGGATTGATATGCTAAAAAAAATAACAAGTGAATTACCCTACCCTCCTGTTGATCAAGTTAACAGCCTTTTTCTTTGGCTGTTCAGCATCCTTGCTCTTGCGGAAATGACAATCTTTTGTCATATGATCGTTTTTCCACACACAAAGCAGCTGATATTCCTCATATCATTCTTCTCAATTTTCTTCTTAAAGTTAGTTGTCTTGTTTGGTTTAAAGCCTTTGTTTTTCTTGTCATGTCTTTTCTTTATGACATTTACATTGATCTGATTGTTCTTGCCTTTTTCTTCCACATCAACGGCAGCAATGAGATCCTTAAT
Source organism: Phyllostachys edulis (assembly GCA_036346405.1). NCBI lineage: Eukaryota > Viridiplantae > Streptophyta > Magnoliopsida > Poales > Poaceae > Phyllostachys > Phyllostachys edulis. Next base: position 40,354,631 of record CM070558.1, on the reverse strand, counting down.
AGATATCTCTTCCCTCTTGTGCTTTAAGCTAATGACGAAATCCCGCCATGAAGCAGGAAGTTTGGCAACAATGTCTGCTGCCATAAACTTAGGAGGCAAAATGTAACCCAAATGCGCCATCTCGCCGACCAGTAGCTGAAGCTCATGAGCCTATGCAACTATCGACTTAGCATCATCCATGTTGTAGTCAAAGAATTGCTCACACATGTAAAGCCAACAACTAGCCTTAGCTTCCGCATATTTGTGCTCTAGTGCATCCCACAACTTTGTGGTGGACTTGAAGTCCATGTACACACATATAGTTGATCTGCTAGTATGGTCAATATGCATCCAAGGGTTGTGTTGTTATTTGTGTCGAACCGCATGGTATGTTCAATCGTAAATGGATATTGTGGATAGATCACCCACCACAGCCCCAAAGACATAAGCCAAACCTTGATCCTTGTTTGCCGTATACAAAAGTTCTGACCAGAAAACCTCTCATGTTTCATAGCTTCAGAAGCACCAGTCATTGCTAAATCACAAAAAAAAAATCCACAATAAGGTTTCTAGATTGTTGGAAATATGGACAGTATTTTAATTCAAGATTTTATTATGAGGCAATGATCACATAAAATTAAAAAATGTATAAAGCAATACTAACACCAGACAACTCATTACTTCTAAACATACACAATAAAAGGATTATAAAAGAATAGTTTGTCGCACAACCAACTTACAGTCGGGTGTGATGAAAAATAGGAAGCAGCGTAGACTCAAAGCAATGTAGAATGTAGATGAAGCAGCATAGTGAGTGGTTGCGCAAATGCGCTGCCTAGAAACATCATTGTCACCCCGTGCATGTGAACTCTGCGACAATGATTTGGGGATACCTGCTTGCCCTCCTTCCCGGTGCACGCTGAGGAGAATGGATGGATTAGTTCGACAGCACAACTTTTCAGCACAGTAGAACAAAGAGGAAGAAAAAAAATAGAAGTGAATCAATCCAATCTCTAATCTGGCTGTCTCCAGATCTTTTTAAGGTTAAGACAATTACTCTCTAGTAACGGCATAATAAAGCAGAAATTAAACCACGATAACTACTAATTCAAAACCAATTAATCATAATTAAGCAGTATTTATTAGTTCCTAATTATACACTGGTCTACAGCTTAGACCAGTGTATTTCAACTATATTATTTTGATCACACTCGATTGGCGGAACCAGAACAGCAAGCGGGCGGCCAGGTCCCCAGCCACCCCCCCGCCCGCCCATGCATGGCCGTGGCGCCAACCAAACTCCATTCTTGACGGCGGCGGCGGCTTGAGCAAGTCAAAGAGGAGGAAGAGCAACCAGCCAGTAGGCCGCCGTGGGGTGAAGGTGAAGCGGCGGCCCAAGGCCCAAGCGGCAACCCGGCTAAAGGAGGCAAGAGCTAAACCCTAATCCCCAAATCCACATTTCGCATTTTGATTTCTTCCCCAATCTCTTCTTGGTTCTTCCTCCTCCTCATCCTCATCCTCACGTCGGGTCGGGCGACAGGCGGTCAGGTGCAGCCTTGAAGCGTGTGTGTGTGGCCAGTCACAGGAGGCCGAGGCAGCAATGCCAGCAGCGCCAGCGGGCAGTGCTCAACTACTCGGGCCTCGGGAGCTCGAAAGTGTATGGCAGAGCCGCAGAACGCAGGGCAGCAGCTGGGCTGCCGGGCAGGCAGAAGTATGGGCTGGACACCGAGCCGGGCAGCCGGTGAGGCGGCGAGCCACTCAGGAGTCAGGCCCACCTGAGCCACACTGCCGCAGGCCACAGCCACGCTGAGGAGGTTGAGTCTCAGATGCTAATGCTTGATTGCTTCATTTGCTTGAATGCTTATGCAGTTATGCTTAGTAGTTAGTAGATGACAAATTGGCAATGCTTGATTGCTTGATTGTTGATTCTATAGTTGATAGTTCCATTTTCAGTTATGTGACTTCTGTCCATTTAATTGGGTTTGGATGTTTAGACGTTTTACGTTTAGTAGATTTATTGCTTCTGTACTGACTAAAAATTTATTGTAGGAATTCTATAACAAAATGAAATCAATATTGATTATTGAACCATATTATGTCTCGGTATTTTTTAAGTATAAGTCCGCCCCGGGTCTTTTGAAATCCTGGTTCCGCCACTGATCACACTGGTCTATGGATTCAACCACTTTATTTCGACCACAATGTTTCGATCACTTTATTTTAATCACACTAGTCTAACCAGTCTAAAAGGAGAGAGAGAAATGCACGGTTAGCAAAAGAAAGGTGGACTAGGTTCATGACACATTCATAGGTCACGCGATTGCCACGCAAATATACGCGCTCGCGTGCGTATGTGCGTGTGTGTGACTTTAGCTATAGTCCTCCTCATGTCATCACATGTCATGTGTCATATGTTTAAAGGAGTGGCAAGGACTCCATCTTATAAATTGCTCTCCCACCACTTGGCTAGATAATATGGGACTAAACCATGTATACTTTGGAATTTTAGGTATAAACGAGCATTTACACTTATAGGCCCAATTCTAACAAAAACTACATAAAAAATCAGAGAAAAGATGAAAAGAACGTAGGGGCCTCCTGTTGGAAAAGTGGACAATTGTTTAAATCCAGATTTGATCATGAGACAAAGATCACAAATAACTAGACAAAAAGATACTAACAGCAGGCAACTCATTGCACTTCTACACATACTCAACAAAAAGATTACAGCAGGAAAAATTGGTCGAACGAACAGAAAACTAATCGTACGACAAATAGAGTGGTCTTACGACCAACTTACAGTGGGGTTCGATGATGATCAGGAAGCAGCGCAAACTCGAAGCAATGGTCAAAGCAATGCAGATCATAGATGATGCATCGCAGAGAGCGGTCGCGCAAATGCACTGCCCAGAAACCTTATTGTCGTCCCGTGCAGGAAAACTCTGAGACAATAGTCCGGAGATATCCGCTCACCCTCCTTCCCGGTGCACGCCGAGGAGAAGGGACGGCTTGATTCGATAGCTCAATTCCTCAGCATAGTTGATCATAGAGGAAGATGGGAAATGGAATGAATCGATTCTCATATCTGAACGTCTCCGGATCTTATTTATAGTCGAGACAATTACTATCTAGTAACTGTCATAATAAACCACTGGTAACCGCTAATTTAAAGCCAATTAATGGTCATTAAGCAGTGTTTATTGATCCTGATTGTACCCTAGTCTAAAGCTTCGACAACTGGTCTACAATTTCGACCACACTGGTCTAGACCTTCGACCACATTGGTCTATGGTTTCGTCCACTACATTTCGACCACTGAGTAATGACCACACTGGTCTTATGGTTTCAACCACTGAGTTTCGACCACTCAGTTTTGAAAACTTCTTGTCTAAGAAATTGCATACTTTAGAATTTTAAAAATGAATGGACCTTTACACATATGTGCCCAATTCCAACTTCTCCAAAGTACTAGCAGGACTAGATATGGTCAGAAGTTTCCCTTCAAATCCAAACAACAGCTGAACAACGCTCAGGTACTTACAGGTGAAACTAGAACAGAAAAGCTTACAAACTGATGATGCATATGGCATGGGAATTTTGACCGAGTATGCGTAGTAAGCAAGCAGAAACCAATGAAAGCACGTCCCACGCTCTGCATCGATGAAAGTGCAGCAATCTCCGGATCATGCAGGATCTGGATGCGAGATGCATTTACCATATCCTGGAAAAGGAGGCTATTGAATATAGAAAAGCTGGGAAATATACACTAAATCAAATCAAACGAGGGACATTCAATGTTGCCTTTTCTTTTCGACGCAAAAGCTTTGCGTGTCTTTGCATTAAGGAGAAGAAAAAACAAGGTCTTACAAGAGGTACGACGCAGCAAATCAATCACAGTCGCGCCTCGAGAGTTACATTGGGACTACTCTAATTGCGAACTACTGGCAACCTTGACCTACAGGCAACAAGCTACGACCAAGATGCATAGCTCCTGCCTCACCACATCAACCCTTCATACCAGATGTTCTCCAGCACTTCCTGAATCAAACTTGGGAGCGGCCCTTCATTCAGTGTTGTTTTGAAAGTATGAAGACCCGATTATGCCCAATCCGGGTCTCTTGGATGCGACCAAGATGACGAAGGACCTGGAAAGCAGTAGTAGATGAATGTAACAGGAAAAAAAAACTGTCTACATCTCCAATAGAAAAGAGCATATAACACCTAGTAGGTTTTGTTTCCAACAAATATTTCTGTAATTGTTGCAACATATTCATATTTTCAAGATATTTCTGCAGTTGCTGTAACATATTCAGATTTTCAAGATATTTTTGCACCTGCTGTAACATATTCATATTCTCAAGCTAGCAAACTTTAAACAAGGATGTTGCTAATAAATGGTTTTACTAATAGTGCACCATAACGCCAGCTATTCTGTATGCTAGCTGACTGGAATGCAGGGTCCACATGGTTCGTAGCATGAGCTATGTAAAGTGCAACGAACTTCGTATGAAACCATAACAAAACTATATGCATGGAATTATTTATTTGTTTAACTTCAACACTTCAATTGATGTTTGATTCAAAGTAGGATTTTCTTTTTCTTATCTTGTTCAGTGACTATTCGAGATTTCGAGTTTGACAATGCACATGCAGATTATTTTTTCATATTTTATTTAAAATGGTGCAAACGAAATAATTAAATGAACATTTTGCAATAACAAAATATTCTATAATTAAAATCATCTTCAGTGATATAAAAGAATAAAAAATATATATCATTTGAACACAAGTGGTTAAAGTTGCATATACTCACGGTAAGGATAGCTTTGCCTGTGTTATCAAGTTTAAGCCCAGGACCCTTTATATCAGCTTCCAGGAAGAAATGCTTCCCCTTCACTGCCTCAGTCGCTGCAATGTCCCTTAGTTCCTGAACAGAAATTACAAATGGGTGATTTTTCAAAGTAGCTAAGGAAATAAGATCAACGGGATCTACCCAGAACTTACCAAAGCTTTCTCCCATGTGTCTTCTGATAACTGCAAGACCATTGAGAATGGTCAGCTACCAATCATACCATAGAAATAGTTGTTTAGCACTGAAAAGGTGGAGTAGAATTGTAGAAAAAGAGAAACCTTTTTCTTAGGACATGCAACAAGATGAGCATTGGCATCCGCATACGTAGCCACCTCATTTATTGCAATGTTAACCTTCTCCAGCGTTAGCCTTCCCCTCATGTAGCTACAAAACCAATGGACAGCAATTGAACAGCTCGACAAAGACTTGACAAAGAAAAACAAAAAGGAAAGACCACTACTCAGTAGCGCATGGATTGGATGACAATAATAAAGCTAATGATTGCCTCCACTGCCTATGAGAATGAGACCCATGCGCAGCAGAAAGATGATACAAAGGCAAACAAAGCAGATATGTCGACCCTATGTCCTGTCTCGGCTCAACTCTAGGTAAATCACAAAACATTCATCTAGCAACCCTCATCATTTGTACAGAAAGGAAAAGATGAGCATGCAGACATGCATAATGGTGTGGAAAGAAGTAGCACAGTCGTATAATATACATCACAAACTCTCACATGGGCAGATTTAAAAGCACAAAAGAGCCTCTCAACCATCGACCAGAAGCAGCTAAAAAAGGATCATGGTTGCCATACAAAGCCAAGAGAATGAAATGAAGCTTCAGTGCAACTGAGAACTCACGATGACAATGAATCAAGCTCCTCGGTGGATATGTACCAACGAGGTGCGGGCCCTTTTCCCTTCTTCTCAGCGATAAAAGAGGGCGTTAGTTCAAGTAACAATATAACATCCATCTGAAAGAAATGTAGCTAAAATCAGTGGATAGCACACAAGATCAAACATATTTACCTTGGGAGCTGCAACTGGCTCCTCCTTAATCTTTAAATCACAGTCAAGAACTTCTGGAACAGCTGAGCTGAAATTGAAGCACTCAGGCAACATCCTGCAACACAAACAGCATGATCCTTATCACCAAATGAAGGTAGAAACAACAGATACACATAACATCAACAAATACTTTGACGAGTTCTGTTCCATAGAAGTAGCAAAGACATCCTCACGCATCCCAGATGGCATGTTTGCAAGCATGTGCTGCAGCTTCTGCTGTTGCTTCAAGGACTGCTCCACTAGTTTCTGCGTCAGAATGTGAGGAAATCACTAGTGAGAACCAGCCATCTTTCACCAACAGATTGAACAAATTTTGTTTTAGGAGGTTAGGAACAAGCACAGAATAAGCCTCAAGAAATGAAATTTATTCATTTTTCCCCAATAGGCCAATACCTTCTCCAATTTCACCAAATATACAAATTAGTTCTATCTACAAAGCCCATTTCCCCACTCCAAAGCAACCACCTAAAAGTTAAACCCATCATCCATCCCAAGAACAGGCAATGAGGCACAATAACCCCATTTCAGAAACCAAACGCCACCATCAGTCCACAATTTGCACCTCTAATCCCCCCGATTCAGGGTAGGAACAAGAGATAGGTACAGAGTCCCTTTCAATCCTCAAACAAGTCCTACTCGCATTAACTATAACCCTAAATGTTGCACCACCTCGGCCCAAGAAAAATGGCGAGAATAGTCAATCATAAAAGTATTTTAACGGCTCCCTTTCACCGTTTGCTATTTACCCGAGCAATTCTGGCTTTTTGCTAAAAGAAATTAAGAAATTAGCATCGGGAGCCAAATTAGAAACCCAAAAGAGAACCGGATCTGGCAATTTGAGTGTGTATTTTTTTGAGCAGGTAACGATACCTTGGCCTTGGGGATGGCGTTGCACTCCTCCTGGAGGCGGCGGCGGATGGCCTGCACCTGCGCCTCCATGGCCGTCAGCGACGCGTCGACGGCGGCGAGGTCGGGCACCGCCGTCGCCGGGAACACTGCGAACGGGGAAGGGAACGGGTCAGGGGCTCACGACGCTAGAGGGCCTGCTAACCTAGGGTTTTGGGAGAAGCTCACTGTTGCGGGCGAGGACGAGGTCCTGGAGCTCATTGACGCGGGACCGGAAGGCGGCGACCACAGCGTCCAGCGACGAGCCCGCGCGGCTCGCGCCGGCGGCGTCCATGGGGCAGGGAGAGACGGAGAGGCCTCGGTGGCTCGGCCTCGGCGGCGGCGGCGGCGGGCGACGGGGAGAGGGTTGTGGTTTGGGCGGGAGGGGAAGAACGCTCGATTTTTTTAATTTTGGGGATTCCTTGTTTACTTCCTTATCCGTCTCTCTATCCGTCAGAGCTAATATCCTAGCTCTAGAGCTAGTATTTATTTTTTGTCTTACTTAAAAAGTATCGGTCCAAACTTGATTAGTTAAAGTCAAAATTGACAAGTGTGGATATCATGAGGATATACTCATGATATTAAGATGATGTTTCAATTGGCAATGTTGTTAACGGTTTGTCGAAACACGAGTTTTCGTCAAAGGTTGAAAGGCTGTCAGGTCAAGTGCGGTCATACTGGCGTTTAAGGCGTGGTCCGACTGGCCTGCGGTCAGACCGGCCATTGAATGGCGGTCTGACCGATTTCTTGCTGATAATCGGCCAAAAGTGGCGATGAGTGTTGAGTTAGGTCAAGTTCATAGGTTTCATGGTATATATGTTGTATGATGCATGTTTTGACTAACGTGGATCAAGTTGCGAAGAACTTGTTCCCGGAATCGATTTATTTGTCTATTGTTGTGCAGGTTGCTTGGAGGTCAATGATGATCAACGGCGAGAATCATCGGGACTAAGCTTGAAGAGCTGAGGTCTAGAACGATCGGGGATCTTTGGGTGAGGTCAATAGAGTTAAGCATGGCGCAAGAGGACAAAGATGATCGAGCAGGCGATTCGGTGCGACGGAGTTGGATCAAGCGGTAGCGAGTCGGTGCAAGTGCCATGGTGGTTTCGGTGGGGCCGGGATGGGAGAACTTCTTGAGCATGATGAGCAGTTGGATCAACCTACGTGTGAAACATGGAAGTACTTCACGAAGATGGGACTCGGTCTTTGCAAAAAGATCGACAAGGGGTATTTTGGTAATTTTACCAAATACCGCCTTGGTGACCTTTTGTTAACCCACGGCGCAAGACGGTGCGTGGAGAAACGGATTAGGTCAAGAAGAGATAAAGACGGCACTTTAAAATACATGCATATGTGACCCATTTGTATGTGGGCTTAACAGGGGTCCATTAGGGTTTACTCTTCTAGAAGGTCTAAGCCTCCACTATAAATAGAGGAGGGAGGTGGCTGCACCCCCTCAACCCTTTTATTGTTTTGAAACCCTAGTTTGCTTAGGGAGAGGATTAGTGGAGGTTAGGGTTCTAGAGAGTTGGATTTGATTTCGTGCTCATGTATTGAGTCTTTGTCCTCCATTGATGGAGTGGCTGTAAACCAATACTATATCAAATCAATCCAAGGAAAGTTTCTCCAAGATGTATCTCTTTGCTTTCCTTCTCTCTATTTGGTGATTTTGAGTCTCCCTTTGATCCGCGAGTTTTTGCTTGGTTTCTTGCCTTGATCTAACTTGCTGTGACATGTGGGAACCTATCTAGGATCATTTTGATCATCATTCACCCACGAGCAAGTCTCTAAATCATATTTCGTTTTTGACTCGGTTTTGGAGCCACATTCGTTCAATCTGAAAAAGATAGGAACTTTGACATGGATCTCTGCGATCTTTTATTGGAATAGGTTCTTAATATCTTTAAGAAGGTGTGGTTCAAGTTTCGTGGAGTTTGGCCGTGTAGATCGAAAGTTAGACCGATTTGAGTTTGATTTTTTAATTTTGTTTCCCAGATTCAGTGTCGGTCAGGTCAAACCGATCTTACAACGCCGGTCAGACCACCCAGTGGTCAGACCGCGATTTTGCCGCCGTTCTGACCGCCCTTAGGTTTTGAGTTTATATTTGGTCTTTTGTTTTGGGGATTTTGGATTGGATTCAATACTAGTCTTGCGCTGTACTGGTTTATTGATCTTTATAGCTTCCATACTTATTGGAGTGAAATTTGTGTTGAATCTGATCAAAGTGAAAAAGTGAGTGTGCTCCTATTCAACCCCCCTCTAGTCGTCTTTTTGGTCCAACAATAAGTAAATTCGAACGGAGGGAGTATAACTGCTCGTGTGCTAAAAACCCTAAAATATATTTTTGGACTGAAAATGAAAAACATAAATGTATATAGACAGGAGTGGCAATTTGCCCCACGGCACGGGACTGCGGAGATTATCTCCACATGAGTCGGGGGGACGGGTGGGGCTGGAAACGAGCCAAGCTAAGCCAGGCTCGGCTCGGCTCGGCTCGCTCAGGCTCGTTTCCAAAGCAGGCTCGGCTCAGCTCGTTTGGAAAACGAGCTAAAACCCAGGCTCGGCTCGGCTCGGCTCGAATTAAGGCTCGAGCCGGCTCGTTAGCTCGTTCGAGCCAATGCCAACCCAGCCCAGATCACAAAGGCATAACCGCATAAATCGAAGCCTTGAGCATTTAGGCATTCAACAATTAGCATAATCCATTTTTCTTAATGAATTTCAAGATAAAATCACAAGTTAACAACCATTTCATAATCCCACGAGCCCAGCGACGATGCTCCCTCCATCTCCACGCCCAATCCATGAAGACAAAGAACAGGAGCAAGAACAACAGGGAAGGTCTATTGTCGTGAACTTCTTCCCTAATTCTTCTCCTCCCCCAAATTATTGCCAAAATCTGGAAGAAAGTAAATAGATTGAGGCATCACCGCATCAAGATTGAACATCAATTTCAGCAAAAATTGGGGAAAATTGGACAAACTGGGACATATATTGCAGCATGTTGAAGCAAAAAATCTAACAAAAAATGGGAGAAAACAATGGAACGACGAGCTCTCCACCCTGTCTTGCCATGGAACGAGCTCCAGCCTCCAAGTATGGCAGTGTCATCGTCGCCAGAAGCGCTTTGCTCATGACAACAGACCGTGCACCCACGGGGACGAGGGATGGTGAATCGAGCTCCAGGATATGGCTGGCTTGCACTGTGGCCTCCTGCTCCTCGCGCCGCTCCTCCTCAGTCCTCAGGCCCGTGGACGTGGCCTCCTGGCTCCTGCTCCTCGCGCCGCACGCCGCTCCTCCTCAAGGCCAAGATTCAAGCTGGACAAGGGCCACCGTCGCGTCGTCGAGGCTGAGCAGCAGCCAGCAGCGTTTGGGTGGATGGAGAAGGTGGCGGCGGCAGATCGAGAGCATTGGGGAACTTCGGAGAAGGGGATCGGGTGAGGTAAGGGCAAGGCCGTGAGTTGGGATTTTAGTAGGGGGACTCACCGACTCAGGAGGACTTGGGGGCAGAGGGAGGCGAACGAGCTAAACGGGGGGTGGTGGGCTGGTGGCCGTGGAGGAGCGGCGGCGGGTGTAGTGCGGCCACCGTCGCCGGGGGGTGGTGGGCTGGTGGCCGTGGAGGTGCAGCCGCCGCAGCCGGGGGGGGGGAGAACCGAAGAAAGGGGATCGGGGGAGGCAAAGGGATCGAGGGAGGGGGCGGGGGAGGGATGGCCGCACACGGGATTTGAGTAGGCAGCGTCGTAGGCGCAGCGATTTGAGTAGGTCAGTAGGGGCTGAGCGGCTGGGCCGAGCCAAAAAAGCTTGCGAGCCGCTCGCGAGCTCGGCTCGAATTTTTACTGAGCCAAAAGGTGGGCTTGGCTCGGCTCAAAAATTCACGAGCCGAGCCGAGCCATGACGAGCTCGAGTCGAGCTACGAGCCTCGAGCTATTTTTCCAGCCCTAGGGACGAGCCCGTGAGCGTAGCGAAGTCCCATCAAACGAAACCAGCCAAAAAACAAAATAATTATTTTATTATATATTTTAATATGATATATGTATTATTTCTTATATATTTGACTAAATCTTGTAACTATACATTGTATTTTTGTCATTGAAACTATGTATTGCGGAGAATATACATAAATACTTATAAATTAATAGCTAAAATCGTATTAATAAGTACAATTTTACTACTGTTACTAGTTATTGGTTGTCCTAGCAAAAGCCTCTTTGTGAGAACCTAAGCTACAGTCTAGAGCCATGGAATCTAGGCATTAAGGAAACCTTTACTACTCTTATTACATTTCTATTTTCGTTTGAAATATAAATTGTTAATTGTCAACAAGTTAAAATAAATTTACTTTTAGAACCGCTGGAATACCAACAGAAAGCTTAGAGCCAAGATAGGAGGGCATCTGTATCTTGAAAATCTGGATCCATATGCTGCTTTGTGGTACAAGTACACACGTATGTATCTAGATGCAGTGGCGGATTCACCATGGTGGCACGAAAGGGCTGGAGCACCGGCTCCGTTTGTCGCACCTGTGGTACCATCCTAGTACCTCTGTCATTATTTGCATCATAAATCTAGTTAATTTTGTTCTTAAGATTGGTACTTGTGCCTATTTTTTGGGCTTTCAAAATGCATTATCCATTATTAAGATATTATATTTAATGTATTTTTCATTTTAACTTTGTTCCTCATAATTTATGTATCAATTCGAATTACACATAATATTTAAATATGTGTTTGCTAACTTACCTCGTGATAACTTTGTCCCATTAGCACCCCCTTTATTTTCGTCCTACATACGCCACTGTCCAGATGTGTTTCCTTATCCCTATATAAGAGGGCTTTTACTACAATAGAACTCGGAAGTCGATGAGATGTGAAATTCTTGATTTTATTTGAAGGACTGTTTAGGCATGTGACGAGGACGGTGTCGGAACCCAAAAATATGATCCAGAAACCCTCTGTGTATTCTGAACTAGTCCCAGATCAATAGCTAGCACACACAATAAATAATGATGAAATACCATCCATTTATTCGATTTAACTAAAAAGATTTCAAAATAACAAATAGTAATAATAACTAGACCTTATGGTCAACGTTTACTTAACTTGCCACGCGGGGCTAAAGACACAAATAAACTCTTGCAGCGGAACGGAAAAACTTGGAATGGACAATTAACATGCCCATAAGCAATCGAGTGAAGAACGCATTCTAATCCTCAAAACAATCATGGTACTTCTGGGCAAAGAACTCTTGAGTAGTTTGATATTCTTCAACTGAGCAACAATGGTGTAAAGCCGTGAGTACATAAAGCACTTCGCAAGTCGTGGGCAAATATATATACAAATAGTATTCATGTAGGGTTTGAACAAAGGTTAGTTGTATGGTTCTTTTGCATAAAGCAGTATTGACGACAAATACAATAAATAGATTCAAATGCGTAATTGAAAAGAATAGTAAATAAGTAAACAGTTTCTTTGAAACAATCAGTGAACTCCTCATTCACTTCCTAAGACAAACCACCAAGTGAATTACCAATTCACCAAACGAACATTATATTCATCAAGTGAACTTTCCATTCACATTCCGACACATTTTTATAAGAAACTCTTCCTCTCGCGTGAAATCCCCGAGCACGTCCATAACCACGGACATGGCTATTCGAATAATTTGACACTCTGTAGAGGTTGTACAACTTGACCTGCACGAGATTAATCAACTCAAAGAGTATGACCACACTTCCTTAGGTGTGTGACTTAAGTGATCATTACAAGGCTTTTACAAAGCTCCTTCTTAACCCAATTCTACCCGCTAAGGTTTCAACATATCTTTCCGACCAGACTGCCCCCCCCCTCTTGCACCATCGTGAGTATACGTCTATCTCGTAACTCACGCTTCCAAGACAGAACCGAAATTAAGACATTACTAATTAGTTAGTCAGGTCTGTCCCATACTGGACATGTGGTTGTACGGTTAAGGTCCAGTTCAATGGCGCACAAGATTAAGTCATTGATAAGTTACCCAAGCGAGTCTACCACAAACCCACAATGTGTTAACCACACCCTCAATCCACAACCGCTCGCCCAAGCGAAAATCATTTTGTTTAACCAAGACCAATGACATACTCTGTCATGGTACATAAATTTTAACAACAGTGGCTAACCACCACAATTCCATATTTCATTAAGTCAATATCAATCATTATGACACATGTGATAATGAACCCATCGTAACTAAGCTTGACTAAGCATCTGTACGATATTCATGTTAGTGATACTAATACGTCCAACTAAAATTATCCATGCTAGGGTGACAAGGATTCGTGGCATTCAAATAATCAATGAATGCATAATGGCAACAGGTGATAGCTAATCCCAAAACAATTGATATAAAAATAACATGCAGTTGTATAAAACAATATACTTTTGAAATCATAGGTTCAATATGATCAAAGTACCATGACTTGCCTTGGAATAAATCCTGGGATTGACATTGATCTTGGTGCACTCCTCCTTGCTCAAAATTCCCTGGAGAATCAATGTCTACTTGCAAGCAAAGCAAATAAACTAAATAAATACAAACTAGAGAGAAAACAAACTCCAAAAATTAAATATAAATCTCAGATAAGTAGAGCTTGAATTTAGAAATTTGAATGGACTCAATTGGAGTTCGGATGAAGAATAAAATCAGGATTTATGGATTTACTAGAATTATTTTTCTAAAGGAAAAAAAACAATAATTGCATCAGCTGACGTCGGCAGAGGATTATCATCTGAAAAGAAAAATAAAAATAAAATTGGAAATCCTTCTGACAAGTGGGACCCACTGTAACACCCTAGCTATTCGGAAGCCAAAATGTTACCTAAAGGATCTAGCATACATCCATAATGAGGAAGAATTTAAACAATATCTCATCTAATGACATAAAGATATTAACATTTAATAGAACAAAGGCAAGAATATAATCTGAATCCAAATAATTATATCAAAGGGGTGATCAAAGACCACAAGCAGAACCTAAGCAACCATAACATGGAGAGAGATATCAACCACATCTAACTTTATTTATTACGGTTAATCAATTAACGAATGAAAGACATAACCAAGTCCTATTATTGAAAGCTGGAGCACAGTGAAATGAATGAATAGTGTGTGTCTACTCCTCCCAAAAGAGTCATCATCAACGATCACCTAAAATAAACAAACAAAGCAAGAATGAGTCAGAGACTCAACAAGTGCAGTGAATAATTGGACATACAACAAATATGAACAAGACAACAACAATAAATAATATGAACATAACACGAATGTTTATATGAATGAATGGAATGAATGGATTTAATGAAATGAAAGGATTGCACTCCTGCTTATACGGTATAGCTAGTGACACACCGTCGGTGTTCACTTAAGCCGCATTACCAAAATGCGGGGATCCAAATCCGTATGAAGAAGCGTTTCATACGGGTGTCCATCTGCCCACATTGGAATGGTGGGTCTTACGTGCTTATCTTTGGAATTGATGGGTCTTTATAATCCCTCCGTGGATCCCACATTGGAATGGTGGGTCTTACGTGCCCTGCTTTGGAATTGATGGGTCTTTATAATCCACTCCGTGGATGGAACATGACAATGGATGCATGGAATGAACTATGAATAATGAAAGACATCATCTCTAATCATGGAAATAACACATATGCAAGGAACTTAAACATTGAATCTTCCCATGTATCATAGAAACACAATCTGAACATCGAGCATTGACATTCACTAATCTTAAGAATATTAAAGTACTTGCCTTCGCGTTGTGGCGTTAGTAGGCAACGAAGGTGCTCCTAAACCCGAAGCCTCCGCCTACACAAGTAAGTACTCGAAATAAGAACAACATGGTACAGGACACTGCCAGCAACGTTCTACAATACTTTCCCGATAACCCAAGAATTAACTAATAGACCTATTCTGAAAACAGACAACCCAATCACAGAAATGAATCTAGACAGCAACACGAAATAACTCATATCTATTGATCTGGGACTCGGAACGAGGTGAGCCCAGATCCTATGAAAACTTAATGAACATATCTACAAAATTCTAGTTGACAAGATCTCCCAATTCGGCTAAAATAAAATGCTAACCGGTGAATGAAAGTACAAGACAGATTCTGTCTAGACGAAAAGGACAGCAGTAAAGAACAGATCACAACTTTTGATCCACAACTCCAATTAGGGCGTTCTTTATCATTATGGAAAGGTTATAAAAATTTCTACAATAACCTAGTTGGGTGAAAACCCTGAATCTTTCATTATCATTATCATAATTTAAAAGGCAACTTGACAGATCATTCTCGTCAAAAATTCAGGACAGCAGGGAAGGTCATACCATAACTTTTGATCCGTAAGTCGGAATTTGGTGTTCTTAGTGGCTACGGAAAGCTAAGAACAATATCTATAAATATCTAGGAGATGAAAACCTCCAATTCGGCATCTAAGAATCCGAAATTGGCCACGCAACAATCTGGACAGATTTGAAATTCTAACAGCAGCAATTCAATCCAATCCAACTAATCGAATTCGCATCTAATCATCATCAAACAGCGGGGAAAGCACCTCGTTACCCTTGAAGACCCATGGAAAGACGATGATCTATCCTCGAAGAAGCTCCTCTTCTTCTCCTCTGTTCCTCTTCGTTTCTCCTTGGACGGCGGCACCCGAAGGGTTCTTCTCCCTCACTCCTTCTTCTTGGATAGTAGCATGGGAGGGGGGTGATTACTGTAGCGGCGGCGGCACTGTAGTAGGAGGTGTGCTACAGTAACCCTAGGGGTTTTGGCTGCCTCTAATGGGCCTTTGGCCCAAGATTTAATCCCCTTCAAGAGAAATTCTGAAATCCCTTTTTAATTCCTGGTAAAACAGTTCAAATTCAAATATAGTTCTAAAGATTGAATAGGGTATTACACCCACACGTCGGTGAGATGGCTCACGGTGGACTAAGTCTACCGAGCTAGGATCTGGTGGAAGGTTTGGATCTGCCACATATGCGCACACGTGGCTGATGACGAGGCGACATGCGAGCACTGAAGCTGACATGGTGAGGAGGTTGCTGATGACGCGGACTACCACGTTGGCTTCAACGCCAATGAGGCTCGGGACCCAAGGGTTGCCGTCGATTGCGGATCCTCGCCGGTGGTGAAGGGCACCAGCGTGAAGAGAAGGCTATTGCGATCCTATTGGTGCACTCATGAATGGTTGAGGACAACTATGGCGGTCGATGGCGAGCTCTAAGCGGCGGAGAAGGTTTGGCTGTTGTTGGAATTGAGCTCCGATGATGCTCTAGCGGTGTGAAGGGGTGCTGGAGGTAGCCTGAGCGACGGTGGACTCGATGGCACAGCTAACGTCGACTAGGCGTCAACGACGGTGACGACATTGGTGGAGAACAAAACCTCGGCGAAAAACCCTAATTCCCAAATTGCGGCAACGCAAGGGCTTTAGGGCTGAGTGGGTTGGGGTTTCGGGATGCGTGGACAAAGGTGAACCCAGGGGTACCTTTTATAGGGCAAGAGCATGCCGAATCGGCAAGATAGCAAATTGAGTCTGAAACAGCCACGATACGATTTCGGAGATTGAAGAGGATACAGGATATGATTTTGTTGGATTTGGATGCGGAGAGATAAGGGAATCACAACAACACAGATTGCACAAGATTTTCTTGTTGGGATTCTCGTTGTCGGACGAAGCTTTAAACGAACAACCATGGTGGCAGCGAGCTCAGCGTGAGGAGGCTGACAATGCGAGGAAGGTGACGACTAGACAAGCGGGCCCTTTGGCGGCGAGGGAGCGACGATGTAGCGTTAATTTCTTGAGTGGAAAAATGGTGAAATTGGGGGCCAAGAAGAAAAAATATTTAAGGTTTAAGTTTGGCGAAGCTATTTCTGAGATTTATAATAGATTTATCTTTTCAGAAAATACAGAAAATTCAAATAGCCAATAGAAAATAGCAAATGCACTCGGAAAAATTCTAGAAAAATCTAGAAAATATATCCAAGCACACAGAATCCAAATAAAATAATTTTGACAATAGTTGATGTTAGCATTTAATCATATTAAATTGTTTTTTATTTCAGAAAATCCAGATTAAGCTTTGACTTCAACAGAAAAAATTCAAATGGTTATTTTTGTTTTTAAAACTTCAAAACAAGCCAAATTTTTGGGATGTTACAGACTTCCCCAAAGCAATGACATACATACCTACACATCGAGATTCCAAACACTATCACAAGATTAAAACTAAACTTAATGTTCATAATTATACTTTGCTTCGGCTTTGCATGGGTGAGTGTAGGTATTATGAATGTCCTAAAAATAATGCGGGCCAGTAGGAGGAGAAGGAGGCCAGCCCAAGAGAGAAGAAGGAAGCAAGGAGAATGCAAGCCATGGGAGAAGGAAGCACAAGCCAAGTTGGCCAAGAAGACAAAAGTCCACCTTCGGCCCAAGGAGAAAATGGGAGAAGCCTACATGCATGGGCTTCAGCCAAAGCCCATGTAAGTAGTCGCATGGGCCAAAGGGGGTTTGCCTCATAGAATTAGGGGGCTGTTGCATGGGCCAGCCAAGGAGCATGGATTTTAGCCAAAGCAAGGAAAGTGTACTCCAATACAAACACCAAATCCGAATTGGGGTTCTTTCCAAAAATCAGCCCAAAGTCAATTACGAATTTGAAGAGGGTTTCAATCTGAATTGAGCTTTATGAGTTAGGAAATTGTGTGTGCTTGCATGCCAAGTATTTAGGCTGAATTATACTCATAATTTTGGCCATGTATCTTTTGTTTTCATTCAGAACACTAGAGTTTGTGTTGTTTGCGTTTAGAAATTGTAATCGGTCTCTAGAGCCCGAATTGGAGTTGGGCTTGACCCATAGCCTATTTTTCTGAACTAAGAGGGGGATAGCTCTCTAGTTAAGGTGTGTATCCATTCCTAGGAAGGGTACCACGAAATTTGATCAAAGAAAACATTGCATTGCATGTTCTAATATTTGTGCAAGCCGCCGGCTGCCCCCCTAGAATTGTGTGATTCCTTCGCTGATCTTCTTGCTTGTTCTTGGGGGAATTGTAGGGAGATCATCTCCACTTGTTCGTGGCCAGGTGGAATCACCAAAGCGTGTGGTTGGGCGAATTGATGTGCTGCAGGTTGTTGCATTGGCAACGTATTGGCTTCATGCGATTTGTCAGGCTACTCGATGTATCCAGATTCTAAGTCGTGAAGATCGGACACCCCCGTATCAACATGAATTGGTTAATCCTAATTCTAAGTTCTCGTGGATGAAGGAACCATCTTTCAATAGAGTGGTGGAGTTGTGGGTGTACGACTTCACCACCAAGCTTCAAATCCTGGTACCCACTTTTATGCACACGTGAGTGCGCTTCAGTAGTAACCTTGTGAGGTCATCGATTTATCCTCAGCCTCCTTATTTCTAGGCGTGTACTAAAAGACACACTCGCTTGGGTGTGTGTGTGTAACATCCTAATTTTTTGAGTTTTAAAAATCATTTAAATAGTTAGTAGGGAGAAAATTCACCATTTGGATTTATTTGATTTAATTTAAAAGCTTAATATTGGACTTTAGATATCAAAACAATTTAATATGAATAAAGCCAACATGAACAATGGTCAAAACTATTTTATTTGGATTCTATGTGCTTGATATATTTTCTAGATTTTTCTAGAATTTTTCCAAGTTCATTTGCTATTTTCTATTGCCATTTGGAATTTCTGCTGATTTCTAAAATAGAAAACCTATTAAAAATCTCAGCATAGTGTTTGGGCTGAATTCTTTAAACCTCGGCCCATTTCCCGCCTTTTATTGACTTAGCGTCTTGTAACTTCGCCCATGGCCATGTGTGCGCTGCCTTGTCTCCGCCAAGTGGGCCGCCATTGCGTCGTCTTCCTCGCCGTCTTCTTCATCATCGCGAACGGTCTGCGCGTCGCCATTGAAGGCTTCCAAGCTCCGTCTAGCAAATGGACTTTCCAACTGAAAACCCCTCGGATTTTATCGCCGAATCTTATCTCCTTCATTTTCGCATCTGTTCTGGTTAAGATCAAATCTCCAATCGGTTTCTATCTCCTAGATTTCCGAATTTGGTTTTGTGTTCTTCATGGACTCGATTTGGGGATTTCCTATCGTCGTCCTGCCTATAAAAGGCACCCGGGTTATAATCGCATCCTCAACCCAAAGCCGCCACCCTCTTCCACCCCGAAGCCCTAGCGCCACCGCAATCTAGTTTTTAGGGTTTTTGGCCGAGCTTCATCTTTTGCCAATTCCGCCACCGCCGGTGACACCCTGTCCCCGTGGAGTGCGCCATCGCCCTCCCCGTCACCTGAGCATCCTCTAGAGCCTCTTCGCGTTGTCGGAGCGCCATCGGAGCCCTTGTCTGACAACAACCATATCACCTCCTCCACTTGGAGCTCGTCGCCGGCCACCACAGTGCACCTCGACCACCCAGAGTTGGCTCAGAAGGTTCGCAATAACCTGGGCTCCCTCCTGGTACCACTCACCGTGACGAAAGCCCCGACAGCAAGCGACCCTCGGAACAAGCTCCGCCCTCGCCCGTTGTCCACGTCAGTGTCCACCTCAGTGCCACGTTGGCCTCAGTGCTCGCGTGTCGCATGCATGGCGCTAGATCAACAGCCATGTGTGCACGTGTGTGCCACCCAAGCTAAACACAAATCCAATGGTTCGGTGAACCGAGTTCACTGTGAACCATCTCGCTGACATGTGGGTCCCACATGTTAGTTTTCCTTTTTATTTATTTTATTCTAGAAATTCCTTTGCTAACGTGAGCGTTGCACAATAATCCAATTTTTCTATTAAGAAATAATTCAAAATAATCCAAAATTAGGGTTTTCTTTTAGATTCAAACTTCCAAAGCCCACATCTTTTGCATCCGAACTCCGATTGAGCAAATTCAAATTTCTAAATTCAAGGTCTATTTATATGAGATTTGTATTTAATTTTTGGAGTTTGTTTTGTCTCTGTTATTTATTTGTTTTGTTTGTTTGCTTCGTTTGCGAGTAGACGTCGATACTTCAGGAAGTTTTGAAGAAGAAGGAGCACCTCAAGAGCAAGATCAGTACCTAGACCTATTCCAAGGCAAGTTATACCTTTAATCATATTGAACCCAGTTTTCAAAATACATTGATTCAAATTATTGCATTTACTTTAAGTATTTATTTAAATGCTTTTGGGTTTAGTTATTAATCCAATTTGTTATATCCACCCTGTCTATTGTTATGTCATAATCTTTTGTCACCCTATATTGGTTTATTTAGTTGGTATTATCATAGCACCAACGTGGGTTGGTTAGATACGATTAGTCTGCTTAACCATGCCACGAGTCATCATTTCATGTGAGTTGCAATTATAAACTTGACTAAGTGATTATAGAACTAAGTGATAAGACTGTGTGTACTATGTGCTATTACTCGTTGATGGCATGTGTTGCACTTAACCAACAAGGTGGGAAAGGATTTAGAAGGAGGTAAGTGGTACTGTGTGCTACTTTGGGTGGAGCTGTGTGCACGGGATTAATAAACTATGTGCATAGGGTTTTGTAGTTAAACTGGAAGTCTTGACTTGGTCAATTAAGGACTTAACTTTATGCGCCATTGAACTGAGCCTTACTATACGACCACATGCCTGATGGGACGGGCCTAACTTAGTAAGTTATGGATTCTTGACATTGTTACTCAGGTAGTAGGTTAGGCTGTGTTGCATGGGTGGAGGTGTGCTACTAAGTAGTTACATCGCGGGACGGTTCGCCACTTCCTTGTCCAACAGTGTGTGTTGAACCAATCACTGTGTATAGTTTTGTATGATGGTTAAGCACACTGGGAGTATCAATGCTTGAGATGAAGTTCCTGAAACGTTTTGTTATGATTAGTGCTAGCTACACTAGTTGTGTCATGTGGGTAAAGTGTACAACCTCTGCAGAGTGTTTAATTAATCTATTCGAATAGCTGCGTATGCGGTCATGGACATGCTCGGGGATTTCACACGAGGGGTATATTTTCATAAAAACTCTAGGAAGGGAGCTATGTGATCTAATTCATATGGCTGCTAAGTGAATAACTTGTTTAGGCTATGTGTCTTTGTGAAATAAAACTGCTAAATTAATATTGTCTATTTGTTTTACTTTATGATTTCAATCTATTATTCGTATTCAAATTGCAATGTTACATTTCTGCAAAAGAACCACAGAAGCTATTCCTTTGGAATAAGCCATCATGTATAAATGCATTATGTGGTATGACTTGCGAGTACGGTTGTGTACTCATGCTTGCTAAATCAAATCAACAGAAGAGGAGGAGTCATCACCTGCTTTCGAGGAGGAGTTCAACGAAGGTGCTTGATCCCAGTCGGTTGCCTGTAGCGAATTGATGGGATTCCGCTGAAGTTATCTAGGCTGCTATTTAATTCTCTATTAGCCCTGTGTGGCTTAATAAGTGTAATCTCAACCATAAGGTCAAAACCATTATTTGTTTATCAAATTACTCATTTATGTTATCAATCGTCTTGTGTGGATCGATATTCATCTATGTTGACACTGTGTGCACTAGTGTGATTCTGGACTAGTGCATTATACACAGAGGGTCTAGAATTGTATTTTGGGTCCCGACAGTGTGTACCTTGCAATCGCAAAAAAGTCTAGTGAATGTGCTAAGAGGGTCCTACACACGTCTTAAAAGACAGAGACCATATGCACATCGCCAAAGAATACACTTGTTTTGGAATTTCACTCGGTTGTGACTGCAATCCTTCGACCATGAGTCAAAGGGCATTATTAAAACTAGGGAAAGTAGGATTGCCATGGTTGTCAAAGGTAAACCACGTGTAGAAGAATGGAATGGACATACATAAACCTCATAGGTCTTGAAGAAAAAGAAGGGTCCGTCTTACATCAATATAACTGAATCGAGCTGACATGTTTTGAAGGCATGTATAGTAGTAGAGACAATTGTTGTCTATATAGCCCTTCATGTTATACAAAGACAAACAATAAAAACAACTTCTATAATATGTTGTCTTGTTGTCTCTTAAGTTTGTTTTTGCGAGACCCTGCAATCCTTTAATTATTGCATGAAGAAAGTGTTTGTCATAGACAACTCATACAATGATGTTTTGTGTTGTCTGTATATTCGTCTCTTCACGAAGAGACAACTACACACACTCTCTCTCCCATTCATGTCAACAAAATTATACGTGACAAAGTTTATAGATAGCTGACATCACACCATTATACACGCTGTTATCGTTTCCATTCAGCGGTTGGTCAGTTCAGTCATCGAGTATAATGGATCGGGATCCTCTACAGTAAATACAGAGGACACTATGTGAACAGTGTTCACGTTACGCAAACAGTACTACGCGCGTAGTACTGCGGCAACACTGTAGCAACAGTTGAGAAAATTACCGTAGCGGTTTTACTGTAGCAAAAATCATTGTATCATTGATCTCGTCCTTCGCTTTTTGATCGGATGGTGGAGATCGCGCCTAATTCATGTGCACTATAGCATCTCTGCATTGAGAGCACCAATGCAGAGGATCCCTCTCTCGAGTATAAGACGCCTCCGAAGATCCTCTACGTGTGAATTCAATCAATAGGGACAAAATGAATCTACGTCTTAACATATGAACTACCGGTATATGGTTGAAAATGTTGAGAAATAGCCGTAGTTGTCACGTTGTTGACTAGTAAATTAATCTATAAGAACAATCATGTGAACACCAAGAGAGAGACACAATGTACACAAGTGTATAGAGGAGAACCCGCATCTGTTTTATTCATCTTTCCATGTACATAGGGCAGTCCTCATATTTATAGCCCATAGGGGTGGTTTAGTCTTTTGCCTATACAAAGGTTTCGTAACACTCCCCCTTGGGCAATGGACAACGATATGCAAATGTCTCATCAAAAACTCCTTCTAAAAACCCATTGGGAAAAAAGAATGGAGAAAAGAGTACATTACATTGATAAGTTGTATTACACTTGCTGTCTCACTAAAAACCTTTATGTGAGAAAACTTCAGAAAAACTCACCAAGCAAAAGTGTACAATACTTAATCTTCGGGATCCAATCCTCAAGATTTTAGATAAATCCTCAGGATTTGATAAGGGTTATGATCTAGGGATTTACTCCCCTTGAACTATGCAATTCTTTAAATTGTCTCATTCCAATGCCATGAATGCATATTTGGAAACTGGATGCAGGCATAGACTTAGTGTCGGGACCGGATTTCTGAATTCGAGCCCTTTGTGTATTCTGAACTAGTCCCATGATCAGTAATTAGTTCACACAGTGGTAACATTGATAAAATCATATCCAAATCACGAATATCTGAGAAGAAAGCAAATTATTATTACTTAGTAGCAATGGACCTTATGGTCAAAGTTTATAAAGCTGCCACGCAGGGCTTAAAGACAAAAGAATAAACTTACAGCGGAATAACACAAACTCACAGTAGCCATCTGACATACCCACATGCAGTCGAGTGAAGAATGCAGCCTAGTTCGCATGGTCTTTGAAGTACTCCTCCTCATAGAACTCTACGTTCCCTGGTTCTTTCTCGGTGACTGATCAATAATGGCGTAAAGCCGTGAGCACATAAACTACCCAGCAAGTCATAGGGAAATGTATGCAAATAGTATTCATGCAAGGCTTGAATAAGGATAGCTTTATGGCTATTTTGTAGAAAGCAGTATTGACAGTAAATAGATTGGAAAGAACAATTTAAAATATCAAATACATAAGTAAACAAGTACTTTGAAACAACTAGTGAACTACCTGTTCACTTCCCAACCAACAACCAATGAACTATCTGTTCACTTCCCAACTAAACAATCAACATTTTTATGAAAAATCTACCCCTCGTGTGAAATCACCTGTATTGTCCATAACCGGGGACATGGATATTCAAATGATTTTTAACACTCTGCAGAGGTTGTACAGCTTGACCCACATAAGATAATTAGCTTATAATGTTCGCTCATACACTTTCGAAGGTGTGCGACTAAGTGATTATCACACAACTTTTACAATACTTTTATCCTTACATTAGCCCGCCCGATGAGCTTAACCCCGAGTCATGGACGTCATTTACCATCGACCCAGAGCTCACCATTGTGGGGGATAACCTGTTCGAACGTGGAGTTCTTTTATCAACATACGGCGCAAGCCCCAACAACATGGAAGTTCCTTACCATGATGCACAACCCAAGGTATGAAAGTACATTTACCATAACCTACACATCTCAACATATGGAAGTATATTTACCATAATCAAGAGAACACCTATCAACTACAGCATGCGGGCTTAATGCTTGGACTCAGTAAATTATTCAGGTCCTTCCCGTTTAGAACATATGGTTGTACGGTATGACCCAGATCAATTGTGCACAAAGTTAAGTCCTCAGTAACTACTCAAGTGAGAAAACCATATCCAGAATCATCCCCTTTAGTGCTTGACCATTTGTCTGAGTATTAAATCATTTTTGTTCAACCTGACCAAACGACAACCCTTGTGACATGGTACAACAAATTTTAATAACTGTGGCCACGCCACAATTCCATATATTATTTAGTCAATATTTCCTTTTTTGAACATGTGAACATGAATCCCATCGCGACTAAGCATAACTAAGCATAATATAATACCCATGTTGGTAATAAAGTATGTCCAACTAAAATTAACCCAACCTATGGTGTTCAAGGAAACATGTCAATCACAATTATTCAAGGTGGCATAATGTCAGATAGGTCTTTAGCTATTTCCCAAAAATGCTTATTATAAAAATTAGCAATGCATGTTGATATAAAAAATATAATTTTATAAAAATGAGTACAACATGGTCAAAGGTCTAAAACTTGCCTTCATTGAAGGTTTGAGTTGCTTCGGCAGACGGTTCCAGGAAAACTTCGGAAACGCCGGAATCTATACGCGCAAAAAGAGCCAAATAAATATAAATAAAATCCAAAAATTATAAAATTAGTACTAATAGAGAGATTATGAATTGAAATTAGGAACAAGAATCGACAAAATCAGAGTTCGTATGAAGGAGAACGAACGTCCGAAAGTTTGCAATCACATGAAATGATAGAAAAATGTGAAAAGGGGATAATCCTAGAATATTCCATTTCAGCATTTAGGATTAAAAGAAATGCTGACTTATGGGCCTCATAAGGATGTGAGAGAGATATGGAAAGAGAGAGGAAGGAGTGAATGACAATGGGCCCCACTAGCAAGAGAGTGAGAGAGAGATGGACATGTGGGACTACTATGTCAATGATTCAAAGAATAAACACAGAGCACAACATGAAAGAGGGAAACAAAGGAGGATGGTGGCGCTCGGACGCACGGCTGTTAGTGGTGAGTGGCAGTGTGGGGCGGCCGACTGAGGGGAAAATGGGACCCCGACAAGGTGGCGGTCCCACGGGAGGAGGTGGCGCTGCCTGTAACAGCCCAAAATTTGGGCTTATTTTCAAAAAATATAAAATTGTGAACTTTCTAAACTTTTGATGGATTTTATTTGAAATTGCTTTTCTAGATTTTATTTGCAAGGCTTTTTGTCTGAATAAAGAATTTGAGGATCAAATTCAGGACTCATTAAGAAATTAAAATGAATTGAAATAAGAGATGGTAAATCCAAACCTAATTGATAATTAAAAACAACCTGAAACATAACATGATAATTAAAAATACAAACTTGGTAAAATGGCACTGTCAATAAAATAGTAAGTATTCAAAACATGTTTTGAAACTATTCTCAAATTTAACAATACAAATATATACCAACATGATATTAAAATATTTTTATATTAAAATATGTTACAAATAAAATTCTACAAAAATTACAGTATGAAGTAGATTATGAGAATAACCTCCCCTAAAATTTTCATAATTTTTAGACTTAAAATTCTTGATTAAATAAATTCATAAACCTCTCAGGTATTTCTAAAAAACTGAAAATCCAATTTTCTCCACCCCTCACTGACCAGTCGGGCCCACGGCTAGGCTTTCTTCTCCAACGCACCAGGACAGTGCTGACCGTGCTAGGCCACATGGCACGGTGCCTCACACCAGTGCGGCTCACCTGCCCGCCGCTGGTTTTGCCCGCTGCCTGCGGTTTCCGATCCTTGCCCATGCCGGTGCCAGGCCGCTCTCGCCACGACGCCACCAGCGTGCATGCCACGTGATTGCACCCGGTCGCCACATCCATGCCATGCTGCCACCGCACCCGAGCTTGCCGCCCCATTGCCCGCGGGCTCTCCTAGCGATTGCTCTGCCTCCCCCCTATTTAAGCCAAGCACCAAATGCCTCACATCCTCTTCTCTATTTCTCCACCACCCATCTCCATTCTCACCTCTTTCCCAAGCTACAATTGAGCGACGCACCGAAAGCCATTTTCGGCCTCGCCGCGCCGCCTCCCAGCCCTCCGGCCATTTCGGCGATTCCCGGCCACCGCCGACCCCGTCACGACGTGCCTTACATCACCAGGAACCTAAACCATCCATCAATTCGAGGTTTGCGCCATCGGACTGCCGCACACCTCCTTTCTTCTCCGGGTCAGGCCAAATCACCTCCACTGCCGCCGCGTCTTCTCCAGCGAGCCCGAGCTCGATTCCTGCCTCCGTGAGCATCCTTAGGCCTTCCTCTAACCTACCCCATCACTCACTTGCTCTCTTGTCCTCCCCAGGTCACCGTCACCGTGGGCCTCCCCGCGCTGCCACTAGCTCGTGTCGCCAGGCTGCCTCCGGTCCCCTCGGCTCCCTCCGGTCACACCGGTAAGCTCCCCTCACCTTACTCTAGCTCAAGCGCACCCTATTTCTCCCCCTACTCCTCTCTGGTGCACCCTCCCCTTTTCGCCTCCATGGCCGGCTGCCGCATGGCCTTGCCATGCCACCACAAGCATCTCCGGCTACGCCAAGGCCACCCTCATGGTCGCCTCCACTCCAGGGTTCCATTTTGCCTAACCCCGCCGCCTCACCACCGCTCCACTGCCGGCGATGACCACCACCCATTTCAGCCTGAGCCTTTCCCCCTGTTCACTGTCTCTGTGAAGTCCTTCTCTGTTTGTCATTTGAGCTCCTTGCTTATACATCAAACCTCTTTTACTGCTAACAAATTCTATAACTATTAATTAGACCACTCTAATGGATTAACAAAATTTAAGATTGAAATTGAGAAAGGTTTGAATAGCAGCACTGCATTTCAGAAAATATTGTGTGTTGTCTGTTGATTGAACAGAGAATGGTGAAAACTTGGATTGACAGGATAACCCACTTGCAAAGCTACTGTCTAATGCTAAAAAATATTATGGATGCCATTTAGGTCACCTAAATGATTTAGCAAGTTTAGAGTTTGAGGTTCATATGAAGATTTCCACTTCAGCTCAAAAGGACTTTGTGGTATGTTGATTGAACAGAGAAGAGTGTTTTGATGAAAACCTAAAAAGACAATAGGACATTAAACCTTGTAACTATCACTAGGCCACTCAATTGGATTGATAAAACTGGAGTTTGAAATTGAAAGGAAGTAGTCAGTAGCATTTATGTTCAAAAGGATTTTGTCTGTTATAACATGTTTGAATAGAAAAGAGTATGAGACACTAGTACACACAGGCTTATCACAGATGGTTTGGAACCATCATCACAAACGGTTTTTGAACCGTCTGAATTTGTATGTCTATGATACGGAATAACACAGACAATTTTTTTGTTGAAATCATCTGTGAAGGCATAGTATCACAGATGGTTCTATCTACAAACCGTCGGTGATACGCAGAATATCACAGACGGTTCTATCTACGAACCGTCTGTGATACGCAAAATATCACAGACGGCTTGTAAATAGAACCTTCTGTGATATTCTACTTATCACAGACGGTTTATAGATAGAACCGTCTGTGATATTCTACATATCACCGACGGTTTGTAGATAGAACTATATGTGATAGTTCATTACCCTAACTACTTTTTGATGATTTTTGGTTGGCCTCAGGAATTGCTAGCCATGCCCTCTGAAAACAAGCATGCAGAAAACAGATACATCACAGATAATCAATTGTTGACAACTCAAAGTGATCATTACTCAAAATAAATTACAAAAGATCGAATTTGTTTAAGTATTGTCGCTATAGTTACAATTGGATTACAATTGAGTCAATTGTTTGCAGGTGGTTAAGAGGTGTCGATGGGGTGAAACTTTGGGTCGTGACAGTGAAACTCTCCTTTGTAGTTAACGATATCGACATGATAAAGGCGTAGAGCTTCCTCGAGCGTCCATGATCTCTTGCAGATTGAGTCCATCTAAATCTATCATCAAGTCTCGTCGCTAGCAAGAGCAAAGTGGTAAGCATATATATGTAAATTTATAATTAGGAAATAATTATTTCGAGATTGACAAACCTCGGGATCCTTCTTCTTAGCACTAATGATTTGCTACATATGATAGCAAACGTAGATTGCACATAGCTCACCATTTTTTTGCTAGTGGCACTGCAAAAATAGAATTACATATATAGGTATAGTCAGTTCAAGACGTATTATTATGAAGTATGATATAGGATTATTGTATTGTAGCGCGTACCGGAAATTTCATCTTGTGTGTTAGTTGGGCGCTCGATCCATTGTATGCTCCTTCTTTGCCAACATAGGTGATGAACGAACTACATGATTCCAAAAAGTTATCCTCGGCCATTTCAAACGAAGGAAGACTACAATAGAGTTATGTATGGAGGAAATGAGCATACATCGAGTATTTCTTCTTTGAATCTTTGAAGTCGTGGTTGTTTCGACTAGGGAATCAAGGTATATCACCTGTTCCTCTTTGGTATAATGACTAAAAGGATCCAGTGGTACCTACTCATGTATGTCGCTATAGTCATTAAACCTAGGTTCGTGCTGCGTATAAAGTACAAATGAAATTTGTATAGCAAGTAGTGAAGCACTTACCCTTGGTTGTAGGGCACCACTATGTAGTCCTTGTTGTCCTGACAAAATAATGCCGCCGTTATGTATTTCTCAACGAAGGATGGGTCTATTTCGATGGTTTGCATAGATACCATGTGTGGGTCGAGGAAACCCACCGGTTCTCGCCATGCTTGGGCATTTTTCATCATGTATCTATACATAAGCAATGAGTTGTGATATTTATCAGTATTACGTGAATATAGAACTTGATTGTACACACTTACAGTGTCCAACATCGTAGAAGCGAGGTGTTGAGGCCAACGAGGTTGAATAGGTCATATAAGTCGTTGAAGCCCACGACGAAGTTGCCCGGCCCATTGAAGAAATGCTCATCCTTGTATCTGACGATGATTCCAATATCGCACCCCTTCTTTTCGGTCTTCCAAATGTACCAGGCATGCAAAGCCTAACAAGCAAATCCAGCGCGGGTTAATACTGTGTCGGAGCACAACGGTTTTCTGATGGAGTACTTCTCGGACTTCTTGGACTTCCTGGACTTGGGAGGCGCCTTAATGTTCATCGATTTTGATTTGCCCTTAACGACTGGCAACGTCTTCCTGCGAGACGACTCGGGAACCGATACGGCGGCATACTTTTCTTGTTCCTTCGGCGTCTTCTCCACAGGAACCGATGAGGTGGCCTTCTGAGGTGAAGGGTGAGGTGGAGTCATCGAGGGTCCCGTTGGAGAGGAATGGTCGTGTCGAGATCGCGACCTTCTTTGGAGTGTGAGGCGATGTCCTTCTTGGGCCATTGGATAAAAGTGTGCCTAGCATCCCCTAGTGTTTTGATGTCTTCGTTCGGGTGAATCTCCAGTGGGATGGCCATGAAATTATCATGTACCATGTCCACCTAGACCTCGTGTAGCCTGCCACCGTGGCAAATCTTCGCACTACCCTTCTGGTATGGATACACCATCCCCCGTCCAGCCTCAATAGAAATGGACCTAACCATCCTCACTTAGAGTTTGCAGGGCGTCGGCTCCTACAAAACGATACGCAATTAGCCAAGGCATCCTATAGGTCTATCTTTGATGCATTCCATAGATGTACATTACCTTGATGTCGTCTATCGGTAATTGGACGTCGTCATGTTCAGAATTATGCGTGGACGCGATGCTACTCCTATGTCAAGGAGGACTGGCTTCCAAATTAATGGGGGCGGCTTGTGACTGGCTCAGGAGTTGATTCATTTGATCCTGCAATGCTATTATCTGCCCTTAAAATTTTACAGTAATCATCTGTACCAACCTGTCCTCATGCTCGGCCTTGGATCTCTTCCTACTCCTATACGTGCAGTATTCATCTGCGAATCCATAAACTCCAAGGTACGTTAACCCCAAGGCCTCGCATGCGACCCAGGTGCTCCTTATTTTCCAGGTCCGTAGATAATATTTTATTCTCCCTGTCTGCTTGGAAGGAGCCTTGAGAAGTTTGGGCAGTCAATTCACGCTGCAAGAGGTCATCATGTTATTATAGACACTATGAAGTTATGGACTTATTAACAACTAGGTAGTTCGACATATTTACCACACATTGGGACACTTCCTGGTCTATCGGGTTTGTGAAAGAGATGCTGCCCGAAAACGAGACTTTTGCCCTCGCTTTTAACCAGCTTAGGGCATGCGGGTCTGTGATCTCAGGAAATGGCTCGGTTGCGTTCTCCTCCTCCGCCGCCCATTCTGTGGATTTAGCCGCGTACCCAGTGGTGCCGAGTCTGTGGGGGTGAATGTTTCGTGTCTGGACTATGTTAATTTAGTCATTTAAATGCTGTTGGATTATGTTAATTTAGTCATTTACAAGAACTCACGGTGCAAGGAGGAGGCCGGTGCAGGGGAGGGGGCCGTGGGGAGGAGGCCGGTGCAGGGGAGAAGTCCGACACGGGGAGGAGGACGGCGCAGGGAGGAGGCTGGTGCAGAGGGAGGACGCCGACACGGGGAGGAGGCCGGTGTAGAGGGAGGACGTCGACACAGGGAGGAGGTCGCACGTCGAGGCGGCGACAGCGTCGTCAATGTCGGCGGCGGTGGCGTCGAGGTCGGAGGCGGCGGTGTCGGGGCTTACGGGGAGATGAACGGGCGAGCCTTAGAGGAGGTGAAGGAGCGAGAGCTGAGCTAGCTAAGGGCACTGGGGAGATGAATGGGTGGCACTGGGGAGATGAATGGGCGAGTCCTAGGGTTATGAAGGCTTATCACAGATGGTTCTATTATGGAACCGTCTATGAAAAGAAATCACAGACAGTTCTATTCAAGAACCGTCTGTGATACGTTCCATATCACAGACGGTTCTATTAAAGAATAAATGCGTGATATATCCTGATGGTTCTATTCAACAACCGTCTGTGATATGGAACGTATCACAGACGGTTCTTTAATAGAACCGTCTATGATAAACTCATATCACAGACGGTTCTTGAATAGAACCGTCTGTGATTCCTTATCACAGACGGTTCTATAATAGAACCGTCTGTGATAACCTGACGAAAATTCCTATCCACATGAACCTGGTGACAAGTCTCTTCGTTTTCCTGCGTGTGTCTCTTCATCTCACGATCGCACGGCTCTTCGTCTCTTCATTTTCCAACGTCGCTACGGCTCCCAAATATCTCTTCGTCTCCCGCTCCAGCTTTAGTACTTGTTCTATAAATAGATATCCCCTTCTACAAGGGATTTCTCACGAACCTCCTTGATCCCCTTTCTCCACAAACTCTAATTGGCTTCCCCTCTCGTGCCAGCTGTATTGGCCTACATTGTGCTTGTTTACTCGCACCTCTCTGGTCGCAACCTGGCCTAAGCTGCGGACAAGCTTTCCGTTCGCAATGTCATTCATTGTAGGCCCTCCGATCTACCGGAGACCATAGCGGCCATCATCTGTCGACTGGAGCTCCTCCTCAAACGGACCAATGCGAGGGTCTGCGGCATCCAGCGAGTAAACCTCATCGTGGAGATCGTCCTATGGAAATACTTGGTCCGCACCGAGGATGCAGCCCAGAGAGTCAAGGACGACATCCGAACTGCAGGAGAGCGGGTCGACCTCGCCGAGACGGAGGAGACCAGGGTTGATGGCCTCTGGGCTATATGGAGCTTGGTTTCGGAGTCCGAACAAGTACAAGCGCTAATTGAGCGTGCAAGGTCGCAGGTGGAGGCGTTTGATCTGACAGTCGCTGATTCCGCCACCACTGAAGCTTATGAAGATTTGAAGGCTAAGATAGGATCGCTAATCCTTTTTTATCGTTTGTAATGTAAAAAGGATATGGTCTTTTTATCATCTGTTTATTACAAGCGCATAATATTATCATTCCACATTACAACGAAGTCCACATTGACATGTCTCATGTTATGGAATAAATTACAATGGAGTAAATTCTTAATTAAAATATAGCCCTTTATGATGATCGACGCGCATATAGCTAGCTTCCTCACTAGGTTCTTCCTCGAGCCTGATGCCGTCTTCGAAAGGAGGCAACTCGTCAAATTGATTGTGTAGTACCAGAAAGGCGACTAGATGGGGGGGGGGTGAATAGACGCTTTCTCTATTTTTCACCTCGATCGACCTCAACACTACTTTCACTCCAATAGCTATAAAAGCTATGAAGATCTGTATACAGGCACAGCGGATCCTGTGTTGAGTCTGATCAAACCCCGAAGCAAAAGACTACAACCATCTCAAGACCGTACGCACACGCACAGCACTAAGGCCATCAAACAGTTTCCTTCGACTGACACAACACAGATGCCACCGACCTCTGTTCTTGTGCACAAGACAATAGCACATACGCTCAAGCGAAGTTCGGATCGGCCAGCACCGGCACCACTGCCTCCAGTAGCAGCACGCACAAAAGAACAAACTAAACTAACACAGTGAAGCCCACTAGCAATTAACTCGATTACGCAACATGCGTGACCAATCAATAAACAATTCTTAAAGCAAAGTGAACAAACAGATTATCTCATCGCAACACAAATGAAATCGCATCTACTTTCTTTAACCAAAACCGAATCGGCCTCAACGATCCGACAACCGGTATAGAGAAACAACAGTCAAAGCTATAAAACAACTTAGACTCGGTACTGAGAATTATTTCGCATCAATAGGTGGCAGCCCACACACTAATTTAAAAAAAAACTAAGCGAGAAGGAAATGAGTGCACAAATTGATGGGACATCTTGATAAGCAATAAACTAATCCCACATTGAAGCCTTTCATATCATACTGTGTAAGAGATTTCTACACGCTTGAGGCAGAGGCCATGATCCACAAACCAAGGTAATAAACAAACCTCAAACACAAAATCGTTGGCAGCCAAAAAGAAAGATCATGCAACATCAAATCAAACAGTGAATTGCCAGGTCTTGTAGTTTTTCAGTGGCTACAAAACCGCCGGGACACTCGATTCTCACAGGTGCTCTCATTCTTTTCGAGGGCGCCATCGGCCTGATTTTCTTGGGCACCTCGGTAGCCGCCACAGGTGACCACTTTTCTATTCTCCAGCAGCAACCCTAAGATGTCTCATCTCAGCCCCTTTTATATGATAGCCACAAGCCCTAAAAAAAAACTTTCTAGAAGATTTAACCTAATGGGCTCTCTTAAGGCCCAACATCAACAGAACATACACGCACGCATTTCAAAAGCGTCGTCTTCAATTCTCTTGATTTAATCCACTTCCTGACGCACCGTCTTGCGCCGCGGGTTGGCATTAAGTCACCAAGGCGGTATTTGGTAAAATTACCAAAATACCCCTTCTCGATCTTTTCCGAAAACCGAGTCCAATCCTGTTGAAGCAATCGCCTGCTTCGCCACGTGTAGGTTGATCCAGTGGCTTTCATCGTGTCGGCAAGTCTCTCCCATCCGGTTCCCACGGACCACCATAACACTTGCACCAACCCCCGCACCGCTTGATCAACGATCGACCGAAGCGCCTGTTCGGTCATCCTTATCCATTCTGGCCACGCTTGAGTCACTTGACCTCACCCGCATCCATGATCGTTACGGACCTCGGCTCTCCAAGCTTTGTCCCGATCCTCCTCGCTGTTGACCGTCATTGACCTGCAAGCCACCTGCACAGCAATAGACAAGCAAACACGAATCCAGGAACAAGTTCTTCACAACTTGACCCACGTTAGCTCAAAACATGCAATATGCAACACATATGCACTATAGCCTATGAACTCAATCTATCCCAAAGCCAAATTCCCAAAATGGCTAAAGATCACCTTTTAACTTTGGCCGAAAACGCGTGAAACTTTAAACCAAAAGCAACATTGCCAATTGTTTCATCATCCTAAGATCATGGGCATATCCCCATGATATCCACAGATTGTACTCTTCCTCATCCACGACATTCTCAACTCCGAGAATCCTTCTTTTTCCATGAAGAACTACGCTACGCATGTAACAAATTAGTGTCAAATTAGCTTAATAAACCACAAGTACGTACTCTTCCTATTTACCAAACATACTTAAATTGATTAGCGATTACTTTATAGCAAATATAAAGGGTTATAGATCGTTACCCTCGGAGCTCACGACGAAAATACCAAATATCTCTCGAGAACATGTTGTTGGATTAAATTAAGCTATGCTTCAAAATTAGCAAGTTCAACAACAGGTATCCTAAAGTGATAATGGCCATGTCAGAATGTCATTGTGAGAACCAGAAGCTAGCAAAGGCCATCTTAGAGACAAAAAGTCCTGAATTGAATCATTTTACTCAACTTTTGTCAAAAGCCCAAATTTCAACTGTTTCTCATTTGCAATGAATATTCAAGTTGATAAAAGGTCTATCTTAGTAAAGAAGATCATGGACTAGGAGCCATCCACAATCTCTTCCTAAGCTTCAACCAATTTGACAATCTGTTTTTCTGAGCCATGTGCTAGATCTCAAGCCTCACTGTGACCATCCCAAGCAACAAAAGCTTAAGAGAGTGGTCTAGGTCATCCAAAGCTCCCCCTGAGTTCATGCCTAGTACAATGGCAAGCCGTCTCATAAGAAAGAATTGGTGAGATCAGTTTTTTTCGCACAAAAGAGATCATTTTTCATTTTGCACACGGGCTGTTTTAGATTCTTTAAAGAACTGAAAGCTCAAAGATGTTCAATACTAGATTCCAAAGCTAACAAAGCAATTTTGACAGGGCCAATGTCACAAAAGGATCACTAATTGTGCAACTAGCTAAAAGATCCACAAATTGCAGTTTTCAATTCAAGTTGTTTAAAATGCTAGCTCATTTAGCAAAGACATTGCTGCACATGTAAAAGCATGATAATTCTAGCAAGTCAAAGAACTAGACACAATCTTGAGCAAGAATTGAAATACTAAAGCTCAATAGGGTAATAAGCAAAGCTTCATCAATTTAAAAGACAGAAGCAGTAAAGCTTATATAACTATGCATTTTTTTATTTTCTATATGTATGAAATATGATACAATGAGATGCACAAAAAATGTAAAAGCCTAAAAAGATCACAAGGATAAAAAAGATCCAAAGAAGATACCACTTGAAGAAGGTATCAGAAAAGATCCACACAAAAGTTCACATGAACAAGGAAAGTTCAGAAAAGAACTAAAAAAGTTCCGAAAAGAACCAACTCCCCCTCAAACCAACCCATAGGGATAAATTATCCCTAACTTGCTTCTCAAGGTGGCAAATCTTGTTGGGTCTAAAAGCTTTGAGGGAGAGATCTGCCAAAGGTGCCTTGGACTACACAAAAACTAGCACAAAGACTTCAAACACCACACGATCTCTAGGGAAATCAACTCGAAAAGCCAGGGAGCGAAACACCAACACTAAAAAGCCCTACAGGCAGCTCAAAACCTGCTAAGACAAGTGATTGGGAGACAAGCTCAACCTAGGCTGTGAGAAGAATGCATCCTAGAAAATCATGGGATAAGAACAGTGCCTAGAAGGGACACGTGCTAGAACAGAGCCTCCTATCTACCCTGAACACAACAAACCCAACACCTGACACGAACCAGATGCAATGCAAGGTAGACTAGGGATACCATACACAAATGTAGGGTATAGAAGCTCGAACCTAAGTCCCACTGCTTGGCAGTGAGATGTAGTCATGATAGATGAAGATCCAATCCTTGAAGCTTCAGAAGGTAGTTGCGCTCACCCATCATCCTCATCTCAAATTCCTTCGTCTCCGAGAAGTGATAGTCATCATTGAAGGCACAAATGAAGAAGAACCAACAGCTTGAGGTGGTAACACTTGTTGGACCACATGTTCTTCTTCTCAGCTGAAAGACTATACCAAAGAGACAGAAAAGTCTATGCCTTGGTACTGGGTTAGTGAAACAATATCTAGGAAATTCAGTACCAAGACACATGACTAGCAAGGATAGCAGCAAATGATCCAAAACTCATGAAAACATATAATCAACAATTTAAGACATGAGCATGGAGATAGACAAGACAATTTCAGCACATGCTATCCAAGACATGACAAAGATCAAACTATCCTTAATCAACAATAAGGCATAGGAGCAAGCAAACAAGCACATAGCAAATCACCCATCATATATACAATCAAAAGTAAAGCATGCTAGTGAAAGCTATGGTAAGACTCATGCATCCACAATTAACAGTAAAGCACAATAACCATGTAAGCATAAAACATTTTAGAACAAATCATGAATAATGAATGCTAACATGGATATCAAGTGAACAAGTGGAAACATAAGACAAAAATCAACAAGAGCAATATGATAAATGTATGAAATCAGTACAAGCTCTTGAAGACAAAACAAGCTTATACATCCATAGGAATTAAGAACTACAAAATGATACATGGTTATATAAGCAAGAATCAATCATGAGCAAGATAATAAGGGTACAAGACAGCACAAGCTCATGATGACAAGACCAAACTCATATACCCATGCAAATAATGAACAACAATATAATACATGGATATATAAGCAAGGTAAAGGCATGATAAAGGATATCAAAGAGAAAAACATGCCAATATGGTACAGGTGAGCACAAAGACAAGCTCAACATGCCAAGTATGAATAATCATGAAGATAAAGGCATGAAGGTATAGAATAGCTCACCATACATGTGAAAGCAACAATTATGAATGCACATGCCTCTTGGAGGCCATCGTTGAGGTGGAGAACCATCAAGTGACCCGATTATGTGATGAAGCAAAAGATCGGAATCTTTAAGTCCATGTTCTCCAACCCGCGTTCTCGGTACCTACACATGAGAAAGGCAAGGTGCCCGAGTCTTGGGTCTCGAAGGGTTAGAGAGCGAATGCTTGGGAACCCAAACCTTGGACAAACCACCACCAGAGGCAGTCGAACCATTATGTGAGTTAGCATGATGCAAATGATGGTCCATGCAAGAAGATCCAATCTCATCCTTGGAGGCACGCCGCAAGTGGACAACTCGAAGAGGAAAACGAGGTCCATCTCCAGAAACGCGGCGATGTCCTTGCTTGAAAGCACCATGATGAGAACCAACAGAAGCATCAAAAGAACTCACACAACCTCACCGTAGGTGTGTACCTCGATGAACAAAACGGGGTCCACCTCTTGGAAAACGGCGGAAATCCTGCCTCGGGGCAGCTCGTGGACTAAAACCAAAACTATGCAAACCATGTCCACGGTGCTGTCCGACACCACTAGAAAAGGTGTCAAAGAAACCATCAACAAATCGAGTCTTAGGTGCTTGGCTCTTTAGTGTGCATGTCATGAGAAAGACTATGCCCACTAGGAGACTTAGAAGCATGAGCTCGACGATCTGCTTTTGCACGCCGAAATGTAAATCTACATGATGTCCATTCTTCCCACAAAATGAGCAATGGTGTAAAGGTCTACTAGTAGACACGGTCCGAGAGGACGAAGCACCATTATGGCTCAAAGAAGAAGTCCTGGAAGAACTAGCATCATGACTCGTCCTCGTATCGACACTAAACCCACACATGCCATGAGAAAGGCTATGTGTGTTCCTAGAGGTACGACGACGCACTCGACGCTCATGTTTCAAACGTGGAAAGCAAAACCCAAGAGTGTGTCCATTCTTCTTACAAAATGTGCAATGGTACTTCTCTTTTGAAGATTTAGTACCATTTGATAAAGAAGCACATTTGTCTTTTGAAATCCGTTGGACAACACAAGAAGAGTCCGAAAGAGTCGAACTCACCAAAGAAGAGCTATCCAAAGCGATGCCACAAAAACCAACATCAAGTGACTCACGTTTAGCACAAAAGACTCCAACTCGAATGCAAAGATGCAAGAGAGATCTTAAAACATCAACCTCGGAGTGAAGGCAAATACAAGAGTCACATGATTTGGCGCTCATATCATCGTGCAAAGACTCAATCTCGCTCTTCAAAGAAATGCAAGATGTGCAAGAAATTAATGATGCTTTCGAATTAAGCATGCAGTTCAAAGCATCAATTTCAGTTTCTAAACAAGCACAATTCTCGCAAGAGACTAAACCATCCTTAAGCAATTTTTCATGTTCTAAGCACATGCTACAAGGCCTAGCTTCAATTTCAATTATATCAGCCCTAGCATTTTCTAATTGCTCAAGATGCATGGAATTAGTCAATTTAAGCTTCTCAAAATCAGCAAGCATGCCTACACAAGTATCACAATCATTTCTACCCATAGATCTAAGATTGCCTATTTCTAACTTAGCATTGTCAAGCTCATGATGTAAGGCAATACAAGAATCACATGGCATAGAAGCATTTGATTTCAATAATTCATTTTCAAATTTTAGGCATACAAGAGAGTTATTCAGGTTCTCCATGTCTACAAGCAATGAATCATAAGCATTCATGGAGGTTTTCAATTCGGAGAGCTCATGAAACAAATCATTCTTTTCTCTTTTCAGCAATTTCATTTTCTTCCTAAGAGTATGCAATTTGTAATCATATGAAATCAAGCCATCAATGAGTTTTTCTTTGCTCACCTTGCTTAGCTTGAGTAGGGGATCGTCCTCAGAAGAGTCATCATGATCATCCTCGAAATGCTCTTCATCATTCTCATCCTCAAAATCTGATGTGCATATGCCACTGGGCTTCTTCTCCTCGGGCTCTAAAAGTGACTCATCCCTGAAACTAGGACAATCAAAACAAAATGATTTGCCACAGATATCACAGGAGACTTCCTCCTCCATCGCCATTAGACTTATCATACATTCAAATGTCTTGTTACGGCCAACACCATTGGTAAAAGAACCACGACAAGATGCAAGGAAGCGCTCACAAGTCCTCATATTTGTCGCCATGCTCAAAGATCAGTAAAAATCACAAAAGAGCAAACTTGGCTCTGATACCAATTGTAGGACCGGAAAGGTGACTAGAGGGGGGGGTGAATAGACGCTTTCTCTATTTTTCACCTCGATCGACCTCAACACTACTTTCGCTCCAATAGCTACAAAAGCTATAAAGATCTGTATACAGGCACAGCGGGAGGAGGCCGGTGTAGAGGGAGGACGTCGACACAGAGAGGAGGTCGCGCGTCGAGGCGACGACAACGTCGTCAATGTCGGCGGCGGTGGCGTCGAGGTCGGAGGCGGCGGTGTCGGGGCTTACGGGGAGATGAACGGGCGAGCCCTAAAGGAGGTGAAGGAGCGAGAGCTGAGCTAGCTAAGGGCACTAGGGAGATGAATGGGCGAGTCCTAGGGTTATGAAGGCTTATCACAGACGGTTCTATTATGGAACCGTCTATGAAAAGAAATCACAGACGGTTCTATTCAAGAACCGCTCGATATCGTTCCATATCACGCAGCGGTTCTATTAAAGAATCGTCATGATATATCCTGACGGTTCTATTCAACAACCGCAAATGCGTGATATGGAACGATCACGCAGCGATTCTTTAATAGAACCGTCTATGATAAATCATATCACGAGCGGTTCTTGAATAGAACCGCTCAGGATTCTTTATCGCTGCAGCGGTTCCATAATAGAACCGCTCGCGATAACTTCGACGAAAATTCCTATCCACATGAACTCGTGACAAGTCTCTTCGTTTTCCCGTGTGTGTCTCTTCATCTCACGATCGCACGGCTCTTCGTCTCTTCATTTTCCAACGTCGCTACGGCTCCCAAATATCTCTTCGTCTCCCGCTCCAGCTTTAGTACTTGTTCTATAAATAGATATCCCCTTCTACAAGGGATTTCTCACGAACCTCCTTGATCCCCTTTCTCCACAAACTCTAATTGGCTTCCCCTCTCGTGCCAGCTGTATTGGCCTACATTGTGCTTGTTTACTCGCACCTCTCTGGTCGCAACCTGGCCTAAGCTGCGGACAAGCTTTCCGTTCGCAATGTCATTCATTGTAGGCCCTCCGATCTCTAGGAGACCATAGCGCCATCATCGTCATTTGGAGCTCCTCCTCAAACGGACCAATGCGAGGGTCTGCGGCATCCAAATGAGTAAACCTCATCGTGGAGATCGCCCTATGGAAATACTTGGTCCGCACCGAGGATGCAGCCCAGAGAGTCAAGGACGACATCCGAATTGCAGGAGAGCGGGTCGACCTCGCCAAGACGGAGGAGACCAGGGTTGATGGCCTCTGGGCTATATGGAGCTTGGTTTTGAGTCGAACAAGTACAAGCGAATCGGCGTGCAAGGTCGCAGGGAGGCGTTTGATCGACGATCGATTCCGCCACCACTGAAGCTTATGAAGATTTGAAGGCTAAGATAGGATCGCTAATCCTTTTTTATCGTCTGTAATGTAAAAAGGATATGGTCTTTTTATCATCTGTTTATTACAAGCGCATAATATTATCATTCCACATTACAACGAAGTCCACATTGACATGTCTCATGTTATGGAATAAATTACAATGGAGTAAATTCTTAATTAAAATATAGCCCTTTATGATGATCGACGCGCATATAGCTAGCTTCCTCACTAGGTTCTTCCTCGAGCCTGATGCCGTCTTCGAAAGGAGGCAACTCGTCAAATTGATTGTGTAGGACCGGAAAGGCGACTAGACTGGCTAACCAAGTTGTTCAAGTCTTCTATGTTACCGACCCGGCAAATAAGAAGCGCCACGTAGTTCTTCATGGAAAAAAGAGGATTGTCGGAGTTGAGAATGTAGTGGACGAGGAAGCATACAATCAATTTGACAAGTTGCCTCCTTTCGGAAACGGCATAAGGGTCGAGGAAGAAGAACATGACGAAACTAGCTACATACGCGTAAATCATCATGAAGGGCTAATTTTTAAAGATTAATTGAATAATGTGTGTATATGTATGTACGTTCTGATGAATGGTTAATTTTAGTTCATTAATTTGAGTTAATTAATTGATTTGTACTGTGAAATGGATGTGATTTGTTTCTCAAATGAATGTGAATAGGATGTATATACATGTACTTGTTGTCTTTTCTACTTGTTTCAGAGGGCATGGCTAGCATTTCCTGAGGCTAGCCAATAAACTGATCTAGATATTAACCAATACAAAATAATATCACGAGACGGTTTGAACTACAAACCGTCTCACATATATATCATGCACGGTTGTTTATTAAAACCGCTCGTGATATATGTATATCATGCATTTGTTGTTTATTAACACCGCTCGTGATACATCACATATCATAGACGGTTCTAAGTGAGAACCGCTCATGATATCACATATCACGAGCGGTTGTTTATTAAAACCGTCTGTGATACATCACATATCACAGACGGTTCTAATTTAGAACCGTCTGTGATGTCCATCCCTATTTACATTCGGACTCTAGCTAGGGTTTGCCGCGCCCGCCACTCTCAAACGATTAAGTTTCTCAACTCCTCTCGCTCCCTCCTCCCCCGAGCCCGTCGCCGCCGTCCTCGACGCCGCCTCCTCGAGCCCGGCGCGACTCCTCCCGATCCGTCTGACGCTCCTCCTCCGGCCAGTGCGCCCCGAGCCCGCTGAGCCTCCCCGAGCCCACTCGCGCCTCCTACCCCGAGCCCGCCGCCTCCTCCTCCCAGGAGCCCGGCCTCCCCTCGACGCCTCGCTGTTGCTCTGGTCTTGCTCCCTCGTCCTTCTCCTCGACGCCCAAAGGTAACCAATGCCGAGTTGCCGATCGACCCCACGCCTTTCCCTAACTATTTCTATCAATAATCTGTCATGGTCCTTCATGATAATTGTACTTGTTTTAGGAATTTGTATTTGTTCTAGTTAGTTATTCATATGGTATTTGTTTTGATATCGCTCTTTCGAATATATTGCAATGTGGTGTGGTGGGCTTGAGATGAATGCTCTGTGATGACAATAGTCTTGTAATTGAAATTGTTTTGATAATCGGGTTTGTACTTGAGCTCTAATTGGAATGCTTACTCTACATCGATAGCAATATCAAAATGTTAAATCTTAGCTTTATCTTGATTTCATTTGTTCACATGATGTTCTATTTCTTGTGAAGATGTCTTCCGCTCATTCTCGAGTCAACGCCTCATGTGTCCCGATGATGCACCATCCTCTCGAACAATATCCAACCGCGAGAAGAAGAGGAATATCGAAAAGGCCCACGGCCGATTTACCATCACGGAGGTCGATCACCGGGACCCTATCAATCCTCGTGAAAGCGGCGTCGCATTAGGAGAATGGTCGGAATAGTTGCACGAGAACGGGTCAAGATCACCTACGATTCGTGGAAGGTGGTGCCCGAACCATCGAAAATCTATCTTTGGCGGAAATTCTCGCATCGTTCGAGATCCCGGTAGAACACCTGGACTCCGTGCGACAATACCCATTGCTACAAGCGTGCAAAGCGTGGAAGAACTTCAAGAGCACGCTTGTCAAGAACTACGTGGAGAAGGATCTGAAGCCGCCCTTCCACAAGTATCTATTCTTGGAAGAGTCCTGAGCCGAGTTTGTGGTGAAGAAGATGACAGATGAATTTAAGAGTGAAAGTGCGGCGCACACGGCCCTCCAGGCAAAAAACAAGCACCCCCACAGACTCGGCACCGCTGGGTATGCGGGTAAAGCCCCGATATGGAGGATCAGAAGCAGCAGTAGCGGTTTGAATCTCTCCTGCTATTTCGAGATCAGCGATGTGCGCCCGAGCGCTGGTTATTTGCGAGGTTATGTATTGGGCCTACGGGGGAAGTGTACTTTCCAAACCCGAAGACCAGGAAGTGTCCCAAATACCGTAAGATATCGAACTACCTAGTTTGTAATTACTCCATAACTTCATAGGAAGTGAAATGACATGTCGGGCTATATTGCAGATAACGCTGAGTGCACAATCTTCCCAAGGCTCATTCCAGGCAGATAGGGAGAAAGATATACTCTCTGCGGCCCTAGGAAACAGTGAGCATCCGGGTCGCACGAGAGGCGCTGGTGTTTTTGTTACATGGGAACAATGGTTCCAAGCGGACTCTGGATCGTACCGGAGTAGGAAGAGAGCCAAAGCCGAGCACGATGCAAAGCTACGAGAGGATCTTTGTGTATCCCTCAGAGATGAGCTCATTGAAAAAATCAGAGCGGAGGTCACTGAACAAATTAGACAGTAGGTCACTCAATCCTTCAGATTGGAGATTCGTGCATCCGAGCAAAAGCAGATGGAGACCTTTGAGGAAAGGATTAGGGGATTGCAACTCCCAAGTCAGTTGGAAGCCCCTCGCTCTCATCAGATCGCTAACCAAATTTCAAACATCCGAGTAGTCTGCGCATTCAACCCTAACCCTACCACAATAGGTGATGACAGATTTTCCGTCGATGACATCCGGTAATAATTATTATCTCGAATGCTCAATCCATTGATAGGCTGCTTGAGTAGCTAATTTTGTATCGTTATATACGAGGTGGCCACGGCGCAAGCTCCAAGTGAGATATGTCTCTGTTGCCCTAGATGTCGCTTGGGGCGGTGTATCCATCCTGTGTCGGAGCTTTGGTGCAGTGCAAATCTAGCGCCGGGTTTCATAAAAGTGAATGTGGGCGGTGTTTGTGCCAATTTCGAGGCCGCCCCGTGAAAATTCCTCCAAACGATGAGGTCATGACTCTAGGGCAAGCCGTTGGAACATTCATCCGATGGCCCAAGGAGGACATCCGCTCGAGCTACTGCTCGGTGTCAACTTCACGGAATGTCCTGCGGCATCAAGTCCACGGGACTGATCGCACCGGCTACCGTGACCGACAGGCAAGGGCCCGGCATCACATGCATCTACACCTCGGCTCGATCGACTCTTGTGAAGTCGACCTATACAAAGCGAGGCAAGAAGGGCAAGGGCAAGGGCAAATCGAAGACGATCGAGTCCTCTCGATATCCCTTCTTGCGTTGTCGGAAATTCAAGCTAGGCGAGCCGCTGCTCGAGAAGTTAGACAGTAGCACCCTAGGATTTGGATTGCATGTAATTGCATACATGGTACATGGAAGATCCAACAAGCGGTTGATCAACGACGCCGGGTTTCACCGTCAAGTTCAAGGAGGATCATTTTAACCACGTGTATCAAGACGCCGTCTTCACGGTGACCTTCGACGACTTATTACGTCTATTC
Source organism: Phyllostachys edulis (assembly GCA_036346405.1). Classification (NCBI taxonomy): domain Eukaryota; kingdom Viridiplantae; phylum Streptophyta; class Magnoliopsida; order Poales; family Poaceae; genus Phyllostachys; species Phyllostachys edulis. The sequence goes on along the minus strand of CM070558.1, from coordinate 40,310,403 downwards.
AACCTCGACGAGCTCGACGCCTCACTCATACGATCTTCGACAATCGTAAGTGTGTACAATCACGGTCAATGTTAGTGTAATATCGATAAATGTTATATATAACTCCTAGCTTTTGTATAATAGATACATGATCCGTGAAGCGAAAGAAGGAAATCACGGTAGGTTTCCTCGACCCACACATTGTCTCCGAAAGCAAAGCATCACGGCGAATGCAACATTCGCCGAGAATTACGTTATAGATTTTTTCATGGCTCACCGCAACAAGGAATTCATACTTTTGCCCTACAACCAAAAGTAAGTAGTGTTGCACTACTGGCTATACTTGTTGATTTGTACTTTATAAGCAACACAAACTTAGGTTTAATGACCATGCTGACATACCTGTGTAGGTACCATCGATTCTAATTGTAATTATACCAAAACGAAATACGTAATATACCTAGATTCTCTACTGAGGTCCACTCACAACTTCACAACTATCCGAATTTAATCATCGTAAACACATTTCCTCCATAGAAACTCTATTGTAGTCTTTCCTTCCTTTGCAATGGCTAAGGCTAACTTCTTGGAGTCACGAGGGTGTTCGACGTGTTACATGCTAGAGGATGGAATATCAAGGAAGGACGCCGACATGATCAAAAATTCCGGTGACTTGCTAGCTAGTACACATTAATCCTATATAACACTTCGTAGCAATGCCTCTCGAACTAACCAATTCTATTTTTGCGGTGCCACCAAAGAAATTACGCATAGCGTCTGTGGATACTATGTTTGCCACAACATGCAACTACTCATCGGTTCGCGATCACCAATGATCCTCGTGTTTGTCAATCTTTCAACAATTATTTCATATATACTTACCAATTTATATAAGCCCTAATTTAACCTTCCTATCGACAAAGTTGCGACCATCGCTCAAATGCGTTGGAACAGAGCGAGCTCATAAAAATTCGATCACTCCTTGCGTCATTCTGAGCAGATGTGTCATAAATCCAAATGGGAGTTTCCACAAAGTGTAGATTGAACTTGATTGGGATAGATTGAACATAATGGTACATGTGTGTAAATTAATGTACATTAATGGTTAATTTTAGTTAATTGATTTGTGAATTGGATGTGCTTGTTTCGAAATGAATGCAATTTTGATGTGCTACGAAATGAATGAGAATTGGATGTGCTTGTTTCAGAGGGCATGGCTAGCATTTCCTAAGGCTAGCCAATAAGCGTAAATAGATTTAGCAATGCAAAGACTACCACAGACGGTCTATCATGAGCGGTTTCATCTATGCATCTGTGGTAGTCGACATCCTGAGCAGTTTCATCTGAGCCGTTTGTGGTAGTTCCATATCAGCAGTTTCATCATCTACGCATTGCTTGTGATAATATATTACGACGGCTCAAAACCGCTCGTGATGACCTAATGCATTATCGACCCATAAACTCGGGCGGCTCACCACTAATGCTGTGATGGCGTTTGGAACCGTCTGTGAAGGCCTTTTCTGTAGTAATGATACTTAAATTGATTAGCAATTAATTTATAGCAAACATAAAGGGTTTTAGATTGTTACCCTCGGAGCTCACGACGAAAATACCAAATATATCTCGAGAATCCACTCCTTCTCCTCCTTCCTCCTCTCCTTCTCCTCCCTTCCCTCTCTGTCTTGGCACAAGAATGGGGAAGGACACAGTGGCGGCTCAAATGGGAATGGGCAGGGGTGGTTTGTCGGGACCAGGTATTTGTATTGCCAGCCTATCACAGACGGTTCTTTAATAGAACCGTCGGTGATAGTTCCTGAAACGGTCTTTGTTGACAATATGCGTAGTGTATCGAGATTATCACAGACGGTTTTTTAATAGAACCGTCTGTGATAGTTCACAGATGGTCTTTATTAAGAACCGTCTATGATATTGAAGATTATCACAGACGGTTCTTAAATAGAAATGTTTGTGATAGTGAGTATCATGCATCGCTTTGTATATCTGAACCGCCTATGATAATCGGTACAAGAAAGGCCTCGATCTCGATAAACCCACATGCAGACGGTTTCTTTTTAACCGTCTGTGATGTGGCATCTACTATTGCATGTTTTGTGGTAGTGAGAAGAATTGAAATATCAATGAAACCCTTCTTGTTAATCAATCCATCTAATGCAAAGCAAGTTTTGTGGCTGTCATTTAAGTTATTCAAATGAGCTACCCAATTCAAAAGTTGAGTCTGAAGGAAGTAACCAGTAGTACTTAGCACTTTTTAGAAAAAAATGTTCTTTTACAAGATGTTGAACAGGGAAGTTTTCATATGAGAATTTGAGATAGCAGCAGACTAGTAAACCTTTGAAATGACTGTTAAAATTACTCAAATATGTTTGACCAAAAGATAATTGAGTTAAGAGAAGTATAGTTAGCAAATACTCATTCTCATAATAACTCCTCATTTTGGAACATATATAAACAGAGAAGAAAAAGCTAAGAATACTCAAAGTTGTCAATAAGACTAATGACCTGGTAACACAAGTAGTTGGGAACCTGCTTTATTCAATTAACTATTGGAGATTTAACTAACAGCCACCAAAACAGGTTGAAATCAAATAGTGTTATGTAGGTCCAAAACAAATAGAGAATTGATGACTTTTAAATCTACAAGAAACTTTTGAGATTAAGGAATTCTGCTCAAACTAGTGCCTCTAGGTTAAAAGAGTAAGTTAGTCTAGGAACCCATACTGAAGGATGATAGGTTTTGAAGATGAAAAGTGAACCACTATAAGGATAAAAGATTGAAGTGGGCTAGGCAATCTAGAGAATACTTTAATTAGGCAATTACTAATGAGATGGTTGAACTAGGTTAGTAAGACATTGTCTTGACAATTGCTAAAATAATTGTCTAGAAATTATACAGATGACAACCAACTTGAAAGAGGAAAACTAATTAGAAAATCAAGGTTGGGCTTGTGGTTAGTTAAAACAATAGTAGGCTTCATACTCTAGCATTGATAATGTCCATAGTAACAATAGGATATGAGATGGTAAGGCAATTAGAGATTAAAAATCATTAGTATATATTTCAGTTGGACGATAACCTAGTAATAGTTGCACCTTAACATAAAGCTTAGTCATATAATGACTATAAAAAGGACACACTTAAATCATGGAATTTCCTTGATAAATAGGAAATAATAACAAAAATAATCTTTAACATGAGCTGAACCTTCTATGCAAGTCATGTTAAGAAACTCTCAATAAACCGGTATCAAGTCAGTTAATGATTAACTAAAATAATCATGAGAGCATATAAGAGGACTGATTTTGACTGTATGATCATCCTGGATGTATACATAGAATGCCTGGAGAGAGTGTTTGTGAGTACTAGGTGGCCTGTTAAGGAAAATAACATCACCTATACTCTAAGTGTCGTCCGTTGTCATCCGTCCCCAGTGATCGGACGATTAGTGATCCAAAAGCAGATATGAGAGTATTACCTAACCAGGTAATCTCTCCCACCTAGGTAGCCAGTTAGGAATGTTCCTGCGAACATTCTCTCTCCATGGGATTTATCTACTTTTGTCTATAGTATTTCCTTCATCAGTTTCTTTGGTTATACTTTGGTCTGAAGTATTTCCTTCATCAACCCCTCTGATATACTTTGTCTGTATATTTCCTTCATCCGCTCCAGATGAGTATGTATCGATCTCATCTGAATTACTCCCTTCTTTCAAGATGGCAATAGATATGTTTAATCTTATTTGAAGTGTTTCATTTGGTTTGAATATGTTTTTATTGGATTTCATTTGGTTATTTTCAGACGCTCTTGGATTTAATCGTAATCTGCGTAGTTAGACTCTGCCGCTGTAATGGGACAACACTCTCAACAGGATTGAGGTTATCAGAACATTAAACAGGATCAAGGTTATCTGAACAGTATAAGCAAGGCAAGCACCCCCTTTGATCATATTGATCCTAGTATTTTAATTATTGTACTTTGTTTTGCAAATCCTATTATGCATGCGTGTATTTCTTGTATGAAAATGCTATTATTGGGAAATTGGTAGTTGTAAATCCTACTTGCTGCATATGTCTCCTTGAAATATTGATCCCTTACTGTTGTAACCTTTAGAATATGGGGTAGACAATAGATAATGTCAAATGGGAATTTTTTAGTACGATTGTCGTACAAAATGCAACTAGAGCAATAGAATTTTTGAAAACTGATTAAAGGATAATATGTTAATTTGTGAGTTTGGGATTATTTTGAAAAATGTCCAGAGGAGTTACCTTTGATATTTTATATGAAAATGACATGAAAACTTTCGTCTTTAGACACGGGCGAGTTATAATGTATTCTGAAAAAGTGAGGATTTGTGACTCACTAATAGATACGGTGGAGTCTCACCCGTAGTCGATTAAGGACTGAAGCCAGCAACTCCGGGACTAAGACATAATCGTACAACCATATGTGCTAGTATGGGATGGCCGTAGCTAACTAAGTTATCGAAATCTTAGCCTTGCACGATAGTAGGTAGAAGTAGTGCGTGCATTGCCGAAGGATCGGTATGCCGACACAACTGCGGATGCCTGACTTCGACGGGTTTCCATCCAGACGAAGTGAGGGACTTGCTCAACGGGTTTCCATCCGGGTGAGTGAGGCTCCTCATTCGATGTGTACTTTTATTATTATCTTCATTATTATTACTATTATCCTGACGGATGAGGATAATGATTCGTAGGGCTAGTGCAAGGTTTGGACTAGATAATGTAAAGGCTGCGTCGTGAACTCTAGACTGCTTACCTTCGGTAGTGAGCAGTGGCATCGACGGATGCCGAACAAACTAGAGATATTCCAGGCAACTGGAATACTGCATACTATGGGTAAAGTTGTACCCCTCTGCAGAGTGATAAACTATTCGAATAGCCACGCTCGCGGTCATGAGCATGCTTAGTGCGGCTGGTTTGGCAGTAGCTTTGTTTTCCAAACTGTTTTGTCACAAAAAAAATTGGGGTAATGTCATGGGGTTTTTCATTTGTTGAGTTAACTGCCATTTCTATGGCTTTGTTGCTATGTCTATAGCGTAAGCTGCTATTTCTATGGTGATTTGCTATTTCTATAGCAGATCGCCATTTCTATGGTTGAACATGAATTTGTCAGTGTCATTTCTATGGCAAAACCTGATTATATTTTTGCTTAGAACCGAGTAGGGTTGTGAGTGTTTGTTGTTACTTGTTCAGTTACTTTACTTATTGTCCTGTACTTACTTTTTCTTAAACTGCTCTTTCAAATTCTGTTGCAAATTATTACTTATGATTATTGCAAATAAACTTGGATTTGAGTAAAAGAACTTGTAGAATAGAGCCATACATTTGACAGCCTTGCATCTAATATAACATTTGCGATACACTACAAGTCTTGCTGAGTATACAAGTACTCAATCTTGCTATTGTTGTTGGTTTAGAATTTGTAGATGAGTCGACGCCTGACGATGAGTTCCTTGCACCTAGCACCGAGGGGTTCGGTGACGGGTCTACTTAGGCCTTGTTTCCTTGTCGGTTGCCTGCGAGATCGGATGGACATGCCGCTGGACTTTTGCTACTAATATGTCTTTCGCTGTTATTTACTTTATCTAATGGCTGCTTTTAGTTGGCCGGTCGGGCATTGTTGTAATAACTATTGTAATAGTTTAAGTAGAATATCCCTTTTGCTTTACTTTAGAATATGATTGTATGGATATGATGCCAAACGATGTGAATGTGTGTGCTAGCCTTTAATCTTGGGACTAGCACGGTGTACACATAAGATCCACAGGTATTCCACGCCCGGGGGTCTGACACGGCCGGAGAGGCATGGTGGCGGCATCGGCGCGGGGAGAGGCACATGGGCTGTGTGGTGGCACGGTGGCGGTGGTGGTCCGGCGGTGGCCGACGTGAGCACCAGTTACGCGGCGATGAGGGGAAGCTTCTGGCAGCGTCAAGGTGGCGCGGGGACGAACGAGATGGTGGGGCGACGGCGATGACCAGTGATGAAGAAGAAGCAAGGCGGTGGGGTACCTCGGGGCGGAGAGAGAAGGAAAAGGGAGGGGAATGGAGAAGGAAGCCTCAGAACATGACGTGACACGCTCGGAGAGGCGAGAAGACTCACCATAGGCGAGATCAAGGATGGGCGACGGTGGCCGATTTTGGGGAAGAAGACCGAGACGGCGGTCCGACGATATTTGAGGAATGAGGAGGTGAGCACAGCGAAGAATGTCTCAAGGCAAACTTGGGGGTGAAGACAATGTGGCAGAGGAGTCTCGATGTTGACGAATTCTAGCGGGGAAGCTTGCGATGGCGCTCGGCTTCTTCAGCGAAATCCGGTGAAACGACGAGTCAATCGACGAGGGGGAGTTTTGGCTTCGGGAGAGGAGATTGATGCCAAGATTTTGACACGGGTGGCTCAGCTTAAATAGGCCCGGGGAAGGAGGGGTGCGGCATGGGCACGTGGGCGGCAGCGCGCACATGAGCCAGAGCATGGACGTGGGGTGTAGGCGCAGGCGCGCTTGTCTTGGGATAGGATGGTCTGGGCGCGATGGCGGGGCGCTTGTGACGTGGTGGGAATTTAGGCGGCGCACGCGGCGGGATTTTGATCGGGCTTGCTCGGGCGCTAGAGGCGACAAGCGGGCGTGTGGGCACAACGTGGGGTATGACATCTTGGTGGCCAAGCAGCAAGGACAGAGGCCAAGCACGCATGCAAGCGAGGCACGCCAGACGAAGAATAAGCGGAGGAGCCAGGAGGAAGAAGGAAAAGAAAGAAGGAAAGAAAAGAGAGAAGGAAAAAGAAAGGAAGGAAAAGAAGTAAAATGAAAAAGAAACGGGAGGAGCAAAATTCAAATTTCAAAAATTGAATTTGGAATTTCGGTGGCGAGCTTTGGGAAATGAAATTTGAATTTGAGTATCGGATTAAGAATTTAAATAAATGCAAAAACTCCAATTGAAATCCAAATATTTGAATTAATTAATTTAATTTTTTTTTGAAAAGGGCCAAATTTTGGGATGTTAAACTTAGTGAATAAATCAACTGGATTTTCATAAGGCTTTGTTTATAGGATCTTTACCTCACTATTCTTCTGGATTTCGTGAGGATAGAAAACATTTAGGAGCAATATGCTTCGTGATGTTGTTCTTGACATAACCTTTTTGCATTTGTGTAATACAAGCAGCATTATCTTCCTAGATAATTTAGGGGGCATTGACGGTATTAATGCAACAATACTTCTGGATGTGGTTAATCACATGTCTGAACCAAACATATTCAGGTGAGGCTTCATATAGTGTTATAATCTCTGAGTGGTTGGTAGAAGTAGCTACCAAGATCTACTTCTTCAGGACCCCCAAGAGATGGCTGCACCACCACAAAGTAATATAAATCCATTCTGGGATTTTGCACTATAGAGTTTTGACAGATATCTTCAGGATTTAGTAACGATCATTAGGATCTATGCATGATCATTGCATTGTCGACCAACTGGATCTAAATTGTTAAGTGGTAAAACCTTCAAGGTGAATTTAATTAGTAATAATCATATCAACACCTTCTAGGATCAACTAAGAATTTAGAAATCTCAAGTATGATGATCAGTGTTTAGCATATGCTCCCCATGAAGACAACTTCCGTTGAAGCTTTGTTGCTCCAATGCCTTTCATACATTTTTGGAAAATGAACATAGGCAAGAATACTATGATCAAATCTACTGGACTATCACGCTAGAGAGTCTTTCATACAAATACCCTATTACTTATCTAGAGGTTTAGGATAATCACTATTCGGGAGTAATATGTTTAACTCTTCAAATACCACTATTTACTTCTATTTAATTATGCAACACAAGTAGATTATCCTTGCAGAGGATATAGGTAATACTAGTTGCAAAGTCATATGCATTCCAAATATGATTAATTAAAACCTTTCAGGGTCTTAATATTCTGTAACTATCTTTAGGTGGTTAAAGTTACAGCAAATAGTCTGTTCCACAGAATTATAAGTACCACTCTACAGAAATATAACCAGTCGTAGTTTTGGCATTTAGAGGATTAATTGCCAATACCACCAATGTATGTCGTACATTCATGGTACTAGAGGAAACCACCATAACACTAACTTCTGTTGGAAGATGCACTTTATAAGTGCTTATGTGGCGCAATTCTAGTCTTTCGGTTCCTCATTTCATTCTTTCGGGTCTTGATGGGTTCTTGTCCACTTCTAGGGATCATATATTCATTGGTGTGATTAAGAGATCCACTGTTAAGATAATTTTTCTTCATGGAGATGCTTTTACTATAGGTAAGAGACTATTGGGTATGAGTTTTATATATATTGCGATATTGTTTCCTTTCTTACTAGAAATTTTGAGTCCTTTGAGGATCTCATCAGGGATTTTCAGAACCCATTGACTGTATGTTTTATTTATTTGTTCAAGCCATTTGCCAGAATTATTATGCAATGGAACATTATATCATTCATAATAGGAGAGTAACGATCTCTACGGGGACCTTTGAACCATAGCTTTCACCACTTCATTATATTCATAATGACCCATCAAGTCTGAATTACCTAGTTCCAAGATTTTTATTTAGCAATTATGGTTCAGCCTCACATGCTTTTATTATGTGACCCGATATGAACGTTTTAAGCACTCGGCCATGGACTTTGGTTCCGGATCCATATTCTCATAAGAGAAACTTTAGCAATTGTAGAGGCAAAATAATGGTCGATAACTTTTCTTCCATATCCTCCAAATTGAGGGTATCTCAGTGTTAACTAGATCTTTGTCATTTCCCAAACAAAAGATCATTGGTTGTTCCGTATCCCCAGCATTGTAATATGTGCACATCAAGTTACTGGGGCTTTCATCTTCATGATGAACCTCTTCATGAGGTATTTTACCTTCAAGGTGAGTTCTCTTCAAGAGAGTTAAAGGAGTGATTAATAATTGATTTGGCTACTGTCATTAGATCTTAGACCCGCAAGCGTCCCCATAGATTTTAAATCAAGGACCAATAAGTCAATTTCACATAGGTGGATATAATATTCAACCCGGGGTATTCCACTCCTAGCGACGTATTTACTGCAAGTAAACATTGTGATAACTCCTCCATAATTAGAAAGTATTTGGCAGGCTCCCCGCTTCTGGCGCACAAGAGTATAAACTAAATCTTAAGTTTAGCTTAACCAGTGCGTGTATCTTCATACTAAAGATCTTTTCTCTTCTGGAAAATATGATGACATTCGAACTTTTGGCATTTTTCTCCCCCTAATGCCGAGATTTTATCTTTATTAATAGCATACCACAAAATTCCCCTATCATGGGCACATGATCGATTGAATTTCAAATCCAACATGATATCCAATAACTGGCGGTGGCCCAAAGGTGTATGCTACATTGGTGATAACATGTGAGAAATGTTTGATTCCTCTAACACACACTTATTTCAATAAGGGTTTTGGTGATTATATGCAGTGAGCTAGACTTTTATCAATGCAGTGACAAGAAAACTGCATGATCCTAATATTTTATAGGATGTTCCAACTTCTGGTTGGTTATTAATCTGTGACGAAGGTGAATATGGGGGTCTGAGAGTTGGCAGACTTATTTTATAGACTGGTTTCTTTATTATTTGCCCAAGTTTTGATCCAATCACTCATACCATATTTTAAATAATCTGGATCATTAAACTTCAAGTTTATAATTGTGCAACATATTTTATTATGGTCATAAGCAGTATGTTCTAACAGCATAAAACTACAGGATGCTCTTCAGGAATATAATTATAATGATGGAACATAAATATTTGGCCATATTTAATTTGCATGAAAATACTAGATTTTCTTCTGAACTTCAAATCTTAGTTGAATCACCCAAATAATATAACTATTCGACGGGAATATTTATTGTTCAATAGGAACAACAAATTTAATTAAGGGTGATAAACTGTATGCCTTATTTTAATTTGTAATGCCATGATCATCATGGCCAAATTTAGATCATTCAGGATCAAAAAAAGTCTAATAGGTCATCTTTCTTTCAGGAGCTATATTTGCTTCAAGCAATTGATATGGCTTCTGGTGGTAATGTAGTTGCAAACTGCACTTACCAATTTTATGCATGTGTCATTTCCGATGAGTACGACATGCTTCGGTGCATAGCCGAACATGGCATATGTGTGACTACGTTAAGCGGCCGTCGATTTGCCGTGTGCATTCCCGTTTGTTGGCGGTTAATATATTGCTGAAGACACAAATCAATTGTCCTTCGTGGACAGCAATTATTGTGGTTGCCAACAGCATGGGTATCAGCAATGGTGTAAATGTCATTTTTCATATTGATTGGATAAAGATAATAATCATGCAATTTGCTTTAATTATCTCCTAAAATAAACTAGATTAATTTATTACTTCAGGCTAATTTGCTTCTGGCTTTGACCTAGGATATGCCACTGTGCCTACCATGACTCTTGTTTTGAATAATTTTCTATGCCTCTTAACTTCCAATATCCCACACGTGCTCAATTCTCCCCTTTCATGCCAACTTCAAAAAAACCCAATTGATAGCGTGTGCGTTAGACATTTACTTGAAATCAACTCAGAGTTAAAGATTTGCAATTGTACTTCAATAGAAATACAATTTTATTGGCGTGAAACCAATATATACTCTGCAACATTCTGCTTACAAAGTTCTTCAATTAAGAAAACAGTATGGTAGGGATAAAGTTATATAAACTCCAAGTCTTAGGGTTTAAGTTATTCTGTACTTATTTGAGGAATATGGTCTTTTCTAGCCAAAGTGGCCCATCAGAGATCAACATATGATTAAGCTTGTTCTAGTGCCACTTAGGGAAAAAAATATTTTTCAATTTTGCCATCCAGGCATTCGTGCACTACAAGGTAGTGAATTGAGGCTTATTAAATATCAAGAGAACACGTCCAATATTTTGTTAGCAAGGCACGACAAAATATTTTCAATTTCTAGGCATACGGTTTACAAATTTATTCCATGTAAAATCAGTTTACTACAGGTAGAGTATGCTATTGGCAATATATTCTATTAAGCAGATTTAATAAACTATTAAGCAGGAGATAAGACTTTAATAGAACAACTTAGACCATTATATTATTCATGGCATCTGGGAAATAACAATATAATGCATAAGGTTTTAGCCTAAAGCAAAAGATAAGAGATACTCTTCATGAGCATGGCCAGGCTGGACATGAGTTGAATCTATACTACTAATGCAAGTTGTGCAAGAAAACGACATCTTTACAAAGTTAATGAATAACTAGGAGATTTCTACAGGTCTCTATAGAGCATAATATGGGCTTATCATTGCTGTCATTTAGGGCAAACAAATATTCACTTAGCGATGTCAAACATGTCCCACACAATTTATGCAATTTTCTATATATTTACCGTTGGTAAAATATTTTAAATGTATGAAACAAGTGCAAAATAGTAAAGATTAATTTTTATCTATTCAGTAGATAATTCTATATATTTCCCAGAATTTTCCTTGTATTTTTAGGATTTTTCTGATAATTTTAAAGGCTTGGGAGCAATTTTCAAAATTACAAAACTTATTAATTATTTTCCCAACACACAATACCATGGAAAAAAATAAACCATAAAAATATGATGCTTCTAAGGTGTACTAGGTCTAAGGTTTCATATTTTTATAGAAGCTCATATATCTAAGAAATTCAGTTTCTAGGATTAATTTAAGGTTACTGCACAAAAAGGATGATATTAAAGCAAATAACCATAAGCCGAGAGTCTGGGTTATAAAATAACCATGAAACATACTAATCCGTCACAAAAATCGGATTCTCGAAGGGTTATTCTGCAAGAATGTATGAAAATCCGAATTCAGCCGTAATTGCCCAAACTCTAGGGGGTTTTTCGTAAAATTTCTTTATCCGCGAAAGTTTCATTGTAATTTTCAGAACTCCGATGTCCCTTTTGCAAAGTTTTTGGGATTTCTTTTTTTCTTTTCTTTTCTTTTCTGTGGGTCGGTGCCTATCAGAATGCCATCGACTTTCTTTGGCACTAAACGAGAAAAAGGCGCTTGAGAGGAATTAGGTTTTCCCTACCCTTGTCTTAGAGTGGCGGCAACTATGGTGTTAGTCTTGTGGTGGCGTGGGCGAGATGACACAGTGGTAATGCATGACCCATGAGGCGCGATGAGTCTGACAGTGTGAGTCTTGATGGTGTGTGAGCGCGACAAGCCATGCGGATGGCGGCCGGTCTTGACGGAGAGGCTTCATGTGGCGGGTGTGGCGAAGCGCAGTAGGGCAAAGTGCACAAGCGCAACTTCGGCATTCTTTGGCGCGATGCGTTCTTGACTAGTATATCAATCTACAAGAACAGTCATATGAACACCAAGAAAAAGACACAATGAACACAAAGCGTATAAAGAAGAACATGTATCTGTTTTATTTATCTGTCAATCGTATATACATAGGGGAGTCATCATATTTATATTTATAGCCACATGGGCAGTTTAGTTTTTGCTCATACAAATGTTTCGTACCAGAAAAAAAAATGCATTAGAACAAATCTCATGTGCAGCGGGCCACCGACCGGCCGAGGAGGAGTGTCCCGGCGGAGCACCGTACCGTGTCGGCGTGGCCGCCGAGCCGGCCGGGTTGCTACGGGACAGCGCCGCCCGAACCGCCCAGCGCGCCGTCACCGTTTGCTGCTCCCCCACGGGCTTCACATCACGTCATCACCTACCTTTCCGGTACTCACCGATGCCCCGGCTCCACCTGGCGTCAACTACCTGCACCGCTTGGCCCAGCACGCGGCCAAACTGATCGGGTAGCCTTCCAGAAACAGAAACTTCGCACAAACACACCTGCCTCCGCACCATATTATAATTCCAAGAAAAACAAAACCAAAATAAACGAGCTCGTAATGCACTGACCGTAATAATATCAACTTATAAGGACTAAAACGAAAATATCTCCCGGATTAAACGTTGTCAAATGCCTCCCCCTTAAACTAATCCAATCAAATTTATCCATCGCCACCTAATAATTTTGCCCCCATTTCCTCGTCTTCCCGTCACGGCCTCGCCTCCCTCTGCGTCTGGTCTCCTCCTCTGACCTCTCCTCTCCTCCCCACGCGAATAAAGCCGGCGCCCGCGAGACCCCGAGCAACGAGCAAAGCTCCGATTCGCACTCCTCCGCGCCCAATCGAGGGGAACGCCTAGGGTTAGGGTTCTGCCCGCGCCGACGCCGATGCACCACGCATGGCGGTGAACTGCCTCTACGTTGCCGCCGCCTCCACGGCGGCCAGCGCCGTCGCGCTGCAGTGGTGGGAGGCGTCGCTCCTCGACGCCTCGCGGGACGGGGATGGCGGGGACCGGCTCGAGACCGTGCTGCGGTCGCACGTGACCGTCGCGCTCCTCGTGAATCTGGCGGCGCACGTGTTCGTCGTCCTCGTCCTCGCGCTTAAGGTGACTCCGTGATTGCCTCTGCGTAGGATTGTTTTATCTTTTTCGTGGGGGGCTAGTTCCGTGCGATTGATGCTGTCATGGCTTCGAATGCGCGGATGTTGGGTTCTATCGCTGCGGTCCAGGGGATTGATCGAGCTCATCGATGTGGGTTGCGCGTTCTCGTGGCCAATTGCGTTAGCTACCTGCGTGCTATTCGTTGCTGTTGTTGTGGACCTTAAGCCGTGATTAATTTGGGGTGAATTTTGTTTAGAATAAACCGTTGTCGGTTGACCACTTGTCCTCTTGTGATTTATTTAACCTATGGAAGCGGATAGTGGGGAGTTGGCCCTTACTGGAGGTGTTGTTGCGGTCATTGTGTGTTGAGTTTGTTGCCCAGGATTTTCTGTTTGGATATAATGCTGAAATAAGCTAAATGTGTGATAGTAGAGTGGAAGTGCTGGTGTCTGCTTAGGTGATTAGCCAGAGGTCTTTGGTTTCTCAGTTGTGCAATCGTGAAAGGAAAATTAGTGTAGAATGTAAGATGATGGACTGGTTGAGTAGGAACGATTGTGTTTGTAGTGGGATGCGATTAACCACTTATTGATAAGTGATCCACTTAGCAGTCGAGTAGCTTCATGTTTTGACGGCTGGTATGATGACCATAGACAGCTACTCTAGGATGCACGGACACGGATACGCGTGTTGGACACGACACGTATCGGACACGGGATACGTCATTTTCTAAAAATGGCGATCTGACACATTTGTATATATAATAATAATAATAATAATAATAATAATAATAATAATAATAATAATATATGCATATGTATTATTGAATGCTTTTCTATGTGTTTATCAAACAGAAAGTGTAAAATGTTAGGAATATGTACCTCAAAGATGATCCTCGGCTTCTGGTCTTTTCAGTTCTTCATAAAGCATAACTTCATATTAATACAAGAAATTCGAATTCCTTTAACTTTGTGAATAGAAAAACTTGATTAGTAAATGTAAGTAAGCAATGTAACAAATACAATGCAACAAGCAAACACCTAAGTACCTAACATTATAACAACCAATCAACCATCAAATAATTGACACCTAGACTTCCTCTTGTTGATCCTTGTCTTTCTTTACTCCACCCTCTCTCCATTTTATCTCTTTGCTACGACCAAAACGGCTCCCGATTCACTTCATCCGCTTCTTCCCAATTCTTGCTCCTCTCTCTCTCCCCATTCCTTGCTTTTCTCTGATTGCTCTCGGTTCCAAGGGTGCCTCCTCTAGCCTTGGCTCACCATAGTCCGCCTCGATCACCGCCATGGCTGTCCTCAAGCCTCACGCGTCTGTCCTCGGCTCGAGTCGCCTCCAGCGCATCTTGACGCGGAGCCGGGTGGTGGAGGTGAGCGGCACCCGGCGATCGAGAGGCGCACGTGTGTGACAACCCGAAAAAACATGAACCTACCAAGTTGAGTTTCGGTTATTTGGAATAAAAGGAGCAAGAGTTGAAGTCGGCAGCAATTGTAACGCTTCGGCGATTTCACTTTGAACCAGATCAACGACGAGGAGGGGCGCCCACAGCTGGATGGAAGATCCTACGGTCATTTGATGACTCGATTGTTTCTTGTATCGTCATACTTCTTGTCAGAACTCGAACTCATTTACTTTCAAATGTCAGAATCAAGAACTTTTCCATTGGCTATATGTTCCAGTGGGGGTGGTAATGGAAAAGTAAGAACAGCATATTCGTATCTTGTTTAGTTAGCTTTAGCCATAACCTAGCTGCGACATTTCCTTGTTCTTCTCTCTACCTGCGTTTGCTGCTAAACCATCTCGGTCAGATCTCTGAAACTTTGGGATCTGACATTTTGGTATCAGAGCTACAGTCGATTCTTGGCGTTGAGATCTGTTGAACAAGGGTTGGGGCAGACCAGGAAGGTTACCGCCGTAAAATTCCTTCGTTCTACCAGATCTGGAAAATCGAAGGAAGTTGGGGGTTTCTTCGGATCTAGGCGAGCAAGTGCGGAAATCACACTCAGATCGGTGGTTTCAGAGGTTAGTAGCTGGTTGCTGGTAAAATCCCTCTAATTTACCTGATAGATCTGAGTAGATGGTAGTAAGAACTCGCTCTCAAGGATCTATTGAAGAAGAGGAGATCAAAATGGAAAACAGGGCAGAGATTGCCAAGATTCACGAGAAGCTTGCAAAACTGGAAACTTTGAAATAAGATGTGGCTGAGATTAAAGCATTATTGATTGCAAATCTCTCCCAATCATCAACAGCCGACCCGGGCAAGCTGACAGAAGGAACCCGAAATGAGTGGCCGACACTAGGGGAAGCAGGTATGATTCCAACTCCACAACGCAGGCACTTCGATGTTCCTCACAATATGACATCACAAACTGCTCCTAGTCATATTCCGATAGAAGTGAGCACAACTTGGAATCTGGAACAGAACCAGAGTGGAAGAAACACAACACCATTCTTTGTGGAGCCTAATACAGTGGTACAAAACTTTCCTCCAGTGTTTTCTCCAGCAATTCGAACCACTGCTCAAGTTGGCATTCCCTCAAGATTTGGAGTAAACCAGATGGGAAATCAGCAACATCCCACAGCAGTGACAACCATGGAGCCACAAGGGTTTAACCCAGGAGTGAGAATTCTTCCAGTACCTCCATGGACGAGTCAACCGACAAATCAAGCAACAGCAGCTATGATGTATTATCATCCAGTATGGAATACCAACCCGGGGCAGGAAACACTTAGGAATCATGGTGAACTAACGGGAAACAGGGGGTGGAATACCAATGGCCATGGACATCAGTATGTAGAAGCTATTATCCGAGGGCCGAAGCTAGAAATACCCCTATTTTCTGGTGATGAACCTATTGGGTGGTTAGAACAATGTGAGCGATTCTTTGAGATGGCCGGCACTCCTAGAGAGCAATGGGTTAATATAGCAATTGGGCACTTCTCAGGGAGAGCTAATACTTGGTTCAAGGGGCTGGGCATAGCTTGGCAGGTAATCAATTGGCAAGGGCTGTGTGCTATGTTGGCTGACCGGTTTTCTGAAGCTAATGCACATGAAGCGGTGGAAAGATTGCAAACAATGAAACACATGGGCACTGTTAGTAAGTACATTGATTACTTTGAAAAGAGTGTGGAATTGGTGAGAAGGGACCATCCGTATTTGCAAGAGGCCTTTCTAATGAGCTGTTTTATTGGGGGTTTAAAGGATGAGATTAAATATGGGGTGAGTAGTCACCAACCTAAAGGACTCCTAGAGGCATATTGGTTTGCTAAGCTAGAAGGGAAAGCAGCCATGGCGCGAAGAAGTAGTAACTCTGGTAGCCTGAATAGGAACAGAACCGGTTCTGGAGTTAATAGGCTGGTGAACCAGAAGGGTATGAACACCGGAGAAAATGAGAAGGCAAAAGTAACTACACAGGAACTTAACAAGAGGACATGTTGGCACTGTAGGGAGCCTTGGACCCCAGGCCATAATCTGAAATGTAAAGTAAGAAAAGCATTACATACTTTGCTGCTACAAGGAGAAGAAGAGATGGATGAAATTTCTGGTGATCTGGAAGTAACTGAAGAGCAAGAGTATGATACTGCTCCTGAGAGCCCTGCTAAAGGGGGAGAAGAACTTGAAAAAGATAAACTCATGATGATTTCTAGTCATGCCATGGAAGGGACAACCGGTCCTGTTACTTTTTCTTTAATCTCAACTATAGGTGGGAAAAGGGCTGTGATGCTTGTGGACAGTGGCAGCACAAACTCATTCATGGACTATGAATTTGCAGTCAAAAGTAATTGCAAACTGAACTATAGGGCAGCAAAGAAAGTGGTTGTAGTCGGGGGAGGAGAATTATGCACAGAGGCCATGACAGATAACATTTGCTATGTGGTACAAGGGTATACATTCACCAATTCATTTCAGTTATTGAACCTCAAAAGCTATGACATAATTCTTGGGACTGATTGGATATACCACCACAGTCCTATTGGTTTGGATTTGAAAACTAGGGAATTGTCCATATGCAAAGAAGGCAAAACAGTGATTTTCAAAGATTATACTTCCCCTGATAAACACTACATGGTGGATGCAATGAAATTGGAGAAGATAATGAGGAAAGAAGTACTGGGGTACCTGATACAAGTGAATTGGATTCAAGAGGAAGAGCTCAAGGAGTCTAGAAAGATACCTATGGAAATCCAAAGGGTAATACAACAATATGAAGAGGTATTCAAAGAGACTCAGGAACTCCCTCCTAAGAGAGGATGTGATCATTCTATTCCACTTAAAGCCAATGCCGATCCTCCTAACCTCAGGCCATACCGTATACCACACCATCAGAAGGATGCTATGGAGGACATCATCAGCCAATTGTTGAAATCCAAAGAGATAAGAGTGAGTGTGAGCCCTTACTCATCTCCAGCAGTGATGGTTAGAAAAAAAGATGGGTCTTGGAGGATGTGCGTGGACTATAGACAATTGAACTCAATGACAATCAAGAATAAATTTCCCATGCCAATTATAGAAGATTTGTTGGATGAACTTCAAGGGGCAACAATATTTTCAAAACTTGACCTCAGATCAGGGTATCATCAGATCAGAATGGCTGAAGAAGATATTCCAAAGACCGCATTCAGAACTCATCTGGGACATTATGAGTATACTGTGATGCCTTTTGGTCTGACTAATGCACCTGCTACTTTCCAATCACTTATGAACACCATTTTTGGGCAGCACTTGAGAAGGTTCATCCTAGTCTTCTTCGATGACATATTGATATATAGCAAGAGCTTGGCTGATCATATTGATCATTTGCACACAGTTTTACATCTATTGCAACTAAACCAACTTACTGCAAAAATGAGTAAGTGTTGTTTTGCTATGGCAGAAATTGGATACTTGGGACATATAATCAGTGGGGCAGGAGTCTCTACTGATCCAAGAAAGATAGCTGATGTTGTTAATTGGCCAACCCCTAATAATGTCACCAAATTGAGAGGGTTTTTGGGGTTGACGGGGTATTATAGGAGATTTGTGAAGGGTTATGGAAAGATATGCAAACCGCTGTTCGATAGTCTTAAGAAAGAAGCATTTGTATGGGATGAAGCTCAAACCATAGCATTTGAAAGATTAAAGCAAGCAATGACCACATGCCCAGTATTAGCATTACCAGATTTCTCAAAACCATTTATTCTGGAGACTGATGCTTGTGGGACCGGCCTGGGTGCAATCTTAATGCAGGAAGGTAGACCAATTGCATTTTATAGCAAGACGTTGGGAGTCAGAGCTGCTGCACAGTCCATATATGATAAGGAAGCTATGGCCATTCTGGAGGCACTTAAGAAATGGAGACACTATCTTTTGGGTAACAAATTGGTGATCAGGACGGATCAAAAAAGCTTGAAATACATTACAACTCAAAGATTGGTAGAAGGCATACAGCATAAATTACTCTCAAGTTATTGGAATTCGATTACACGGTGGAGTATAAGAAAGGGAAAGAGAATATTGCAGCGGATGCATTGTCCAGGAGGGATCAAAACTCCAAGGAGTGTGACGAGGGCTGTCATGCCATAGTCACTATCATGCCAGAGTGGGTGGAAGAGGTTAAGGCCAGCTATATAGCCGACCCATTGTATGGAAAATTGGTGAGTAACAATCAGATGTGTGCGGGAGTAGACAGTGGTTACACCCTGGAATCTGGGTTGGTGAGATACAAGGGAAGAATATATGTAGGAATAGGCAATGACATTAGAACAAGAATCATGGAATCATTTCACTCTTCTGCCATTGGAGGTCACTCAAGCATGAGAGTGACATACCACTGAACCAAGAAACTGTTCTATTGGCCAAGGCTCAAGAAGAATATTGAATTGCTGATTTCTGAATGCCCGGTATGTCAAATCACTAAATCTGAACATATACATATCCCTGGACTTCTTAACCCTTTGGAAATACCCGATATGGCATGGACTCATATCAGCATGGATTTCATAGAAGGATTACCAAAGTCTCAAGGTAAGGAGGTGATATTGGTAGTTGTTGACAGATTCACCAAATATGCACACTTCTTATCATTAGCTCACCCATATTCAGTACAACAAGTGGTGCAAGTTTTTATGGATAATATATTCAAATTACATGGATTGCCTATTGCTATTGTGACTGATAGAGATAGAATTTTTACTAGCCACCTCTTTCAAGAGATCTTCAAAACTTTAAAGGTGTCTTTGAGGCTAAGCAGTGCGTATCACCCTCAAACGGATGGGCAAACCGAGCGAGTAAATCAATGCTTGGAGTCATATTTGAGGAGCATGACCTTTCAAGAGCCTAGGGAGTGGATGGCTTGGTTAACTCTTGCAGAATGGTGGTATAACACTTCTTATCACACAGCATTGAAAATCTCCCCTTTTCAAGCTTTATATGGCTACCATCCTCCTCAAGTGGGTGAATTAACTATTCCATGTAACATATCTGAGGAAGCTCGAGTCACTGTGGAGAAACAGGAACATATGATGGAGCAATTGAAGGTGAACCTGCAGCAGGCACAAGAAAGAATGAAATATTTCGCCAACAAACTGAGATCCGAAAGGCAGCTCCAAGTTGGAGATATGGTATACCTCAAAATGCAACCCTATAGGCAAACAGCTTTTGGGATCAGGGGCTCTCTGAAACTGAGATCGAAGTATTATGGTCCATTCAGGGTTATGAAGAAGATCGGTCCCGTTGCATACCACTTACAGCTGCCCGAAGGTACGGCAATCCATCCTGTCTTCCATGTAAGTCAATTGAAGAGACATTTGGGTTCGCATGCCATACCAATTCCAGGATTACCACTAGTGGGGGAGAATGGAAAGATCAAAACTGAACCAGCAAAAATTCTGGACAGGAGAGTTATACCACACCGCAATGAACCAATAGCTCAATGGCTGATTCGGTGGTTGAACTTGGGACCGGAGGACGCAACCTGGGAAGACGCAACATTCATCCAAAGCACCTTTCCAAACTTCACACCTTGAGGACAAGGTTTGGCTCAAGAGGGAAGGAAATGACAGACCCAGAAAAACATGAACCGGTTGAAGTTCAGAGTTTCAGAAGTTAGCTGGAATAAAAGGAGCAAGAGTTGAAGTCGGCAGCAATTGTAACGCTTCGGCGATTTCACTTTGAACCAGATCAACGACGAGGAGGGGCGCCCACAGCTGGATGGAAGATCCTACGGTCATTTGATGACTCAGTTGTTTACTGTATGCGTCATACTTCTTGTCGCTGTAAACTGAACTCATTTACTTTCAAATGCTGTAAATCAGTAACTTTTCCATTGGCTATATGTTCTAGTGGGGGTGGTAATGGAAAAGTAAGAACAGCATATTCGTATCTTGTTTAGTTAGCTTTAGCCATAACCTAGCTGCGACATTTCCTTGTTCTTCTCTCTACTTGCGTTTGCTGCTAAACCATCTCGGTCAGATCTCTGAAACTTTGGGATCTGACACGGTGGCCGGGCGGTGCAAGGAAAGGAGTCGTGACGGACGCCTTGAGGAAAGGGCGTGGCGGCAAAGACTGGAGGTCAGAGGAAGGTAAAAGGGGAAGAAGCAAACCAGAGCTGGAAGAAGCCGAGCGCGAGCGGCGTCGGGATCCGCCGGTGGCCATCGGGATCTACTGGATCTAGCGATGGCGACGCGGCAGGGGCGGGCGGGCGTTGCAGGCGGCGTCGAAGCTCCCAGGTATGCGTCGGGTCGGGACTCGGGACCATCGGGTAGGTTAACCAGTGAGTGAATGGTGATGCTGATGAATGAGCTGTTCGATTTGGGCCGAATTGAATGGGCCCAAGTGTCCGATACGTGTCCGATTTTGTTTTTGTTTTTTTTTCGCGATTGCAATTTCCGACACGCCTCCGATATGTATCCGACCCGTGTCGGAGCCGTGTCCGTGTCCGACACGGACACGGCGACTCCCTGGCGTGTCCGTGCTTCCCAGCAGCTACTGAATTGGTGTTAGTTAGGAGGTGCTAGTTGTAACCCATGTGGAGTAGGAATGCGAATGACTAATTTAATGTCAAAGGGTGTACCATATTGGACTGGAATGCTGCTGCGGCTCGACAACTTGAATTTAAGATGCTACCCTTGTTTGTTATTTGAGAGGGTGTTTTGATACTAATCTGTATGGGTGGAATATGTTGCTTAGTGGCTCAGAGAGAGCAAGAGCTAGGTTGATGGTCTGCATATGGCTGGTTGTGCCTTTCCTTCAAGACTTGTTTGTGTACGTGTGTGTGTTGGTGGTTTAGTTTTCATGTAAGAACTTGTATGAAAGCCTCAAAATTTTGGTTTATGTAATAAGTTGGCGATACTTAATGCATATCCCTTCTGTAAAATAAAAGGGGCACCAGAGCTTGAGCCAGTCCTTGAAATCTATGACCTTAAATGCTAAGCCTATACATCTCTTTGCACACTAGCTGAGTGTGGATTATTCGTTACTGTTAGGTGTCTTGGTTAAAAAAAAGGGTACTGGTTGGGCTTATGATTGACTCGGTGAAATCCCAACAAAACTACCTAAACCACCTATTCTTAATGGTATTCCTCGCGATCTCTCTGGAGTGTTCCTGTTTGAATTTGTGACTGAGCACCACACCATGTAACTCAGTTCCTTCTAATTTGCATTGTGCAATTTGAAGACATCTTAAAGAGGGGTCATCATCTTGAATCCTAATTCCGTAGTTCAATTAAAACATTTTCTATGTTGGAAAGCTCTTCTGCCATGTATGTACGGTGTACAATGCAAACAGCTTAACTATTTTTTTAAAAGTTTTTATTTGATAAAGGAGGAAAAAGTTCTGTTCTGTCGCCTGCCATACTGGAGAGACCGACTTTAGACTCTTACAGTGATTACAAAGGCATAAGAAAAGGAAGATAAACATTATCTGTTGTGCGGGATAATTACGATACAAAAGAAGGCCAGACGGCATGGCTTGAAGGGGATTGGGGTATTGGAAGGGGGACTTAGAACATAGATTGGGATGAGAGAATTTCAGGGAGAGAATAGATTAATTCTTCTTTGCTTGCCGAACATGTTACATCTGATTCTAATATATAGGACTATAGAGTTTATACTAACGTAACTTGCCTTCTTAGACAAGGACTCTTACATGATTCGGACTGAACCATTCCTAAACTTTCCTAATCCTCTTCTTAGTCGGTTGGAACTCCAATCTGCTGTCCTGCTGAGACCTGTTTCTGCCCTTGCGCATCCTGGTGCTGCCCTTGCACAGTTGCACACCACATTTCCTCGTTTGACTCCTCCCTGGCTGACTTGGACACACGCCTATGGTCAACATCATCACAATGTCAGCCATCGTTGATCGTTCAAAAAGCAGGAAAGACACAGAAATATATCATTCGTTGAGAGCAGCATAAGTATTGCTATCTTCTCTTGGTGCCTTCCATAATTCAACCTGAAATCATATTATCTGAGCATTTGGACTTCTTTTATTAGTAATTTTCAGCAATGCAAAATCCTCTCTTTAGACTTTAATGCTGGTGCTGCAACTTAGCTATATATTCAGCATATGTCTGTCTTCTTATTGTTAATAATGCATCAGTGTTAATGTTAATTTTCTTCTATGCAGACTCTATTTTTTGTTCAGTTAACTTCTTCAGAGACTAGAAAAGTGTTGGAACACATTATTAACTATGTAATTTACAAGGTAGTCTCTCTCTAAATTTTATGTCTTTCTTCCATTGAACTCCCCGTATGTTTTTACTGCTCCCAACAATCTTCCATGTTCTACTTAAACTTGTAGTCCTCTGAACAAAAGTTTTTAACATGGTATTTTCCATTCTATATTTGGTAAGATGACACTTAAATTTAATGCCTTATTGAACTTCAACCAGCTGGGCAATGAACTTATTTTTTGTAGTGAAATAAATGCAACAGTAATCTTGTTTAGAATTTTGAGCTACTGCCAGTGCAAGGATCATGCTATAGAACATGACTAGTTTACACCTTGTATCGATACTGTTTGTATTGCAACTGTATGGTACATATTTCTGTTAGTCATCCTCTATCTATTTATGTGCTTGTGGTGGTCTGCCATGTGAATAAATGATGAGGACTTTTCTTGTGTTCCAGGGAACTTTTCTCCCATTGGTTGTTCCTCCTAATTCTCAACAAATAATCCTATGGTCAACTTGGTTGGTCCTTTGTTCGCTGAAGGTACTGTGTGCAATTTTTACTTGTTGAAATTCTACCCAGCACATTAACTGAGATTTATGTCACATCCAGATGTTTCAATCATTGGCCAGAGAACGCCTTGAGCAGCTCAATGCTTCACCCTCAGTAACTCCATTAAAATATTTTCGTGTATATTCTGCATTGTTGCTGGTTATATCGACTGATCTACTATGGTAATACTCCCTGGTTAGTCTGCATTTGACCATTTATTCTTTTGAAATTTAAACACAAATGATTGTTTTTGCTTTGCTTATTAGTGTTATAATAGGCCTTGGATGCACTTGAATTTATTTTGCTAGCATGAGTTGTCAGAGATACATGATGTGTTACGTAAACTATTAATTGTTATTTGTTAATATTTCTAGCAACTTGCAACTTTAGTTATTTAGTTTTGTTCTCATAGTAATTGCCATCTTAGATTCCAGTTCTCTAATATTGATGTTGCTTTGGAGTGTATAATTTATATCATGTAAAGCTTGTATGAACAAATATTTTTAGCAAGTAGCCTATGTTCTGTATAACCTGCAAATTGGACAATGGAGAGTGTTTGATATGTGGGAAGTAATCTTTGAAAATTGCAAATTGGACAATGGAGAGTGTTTGATATGTGGGAAGTAATCTTTGAAAATTGGATTTTAACACGCATGTGAAATCATGCATGATGTAGTTTCTCAATCACTGCTATTTTATGCGCCTTTCATAGTTCTTAACTAGCATAATCATGCATTAATACGGATTTTTTTACCTCCCATGCTTATGTTTTCATTTCTTCCATAATTCGGTTATCCGGTGGAACAATTTATTATGGCAAAATTGGCTACATGACAACAACTTTTGTGCTATTTGCTCTGGGACATTGGCCTTTTGTGTCTTTGCTGAAAGACGCTAAACTTTCGCGGCTCTTTGCCATAGGATACTCCGTCCATTAAAATATAATATCCGACCGAGAGAGGAGAGAGAAGGTGTGTGAAAAGTCTGTTTTGCCCCTGATCCCTTGAAATTTTTTGGGTCAGTAGCGGTGTGTGAGGAGCTTGAGGCCTGGCGGGAGAAGAGGAGAAGATGAGGAGGGAGAGAAGAGGAGGAAGAAGGGGTCAGGGGCAAAACCGCAAAACAGATTTTTCACCCACCTCCTCTCTCCTCTCTCAGCTGGATATTATATTTTAACGGGCGGAATGTCCTACGGCAAAGAGCCACCAAAGTTTAGTGTCTTTCAGCAAAGATACAAAAGCCAGTGTTCTGGAGCAAATGTCACAAAAGTTGAGTGTCCTGTAGCTAATTTTGCCATTTATTATGTTGAGGATTGAGTTTAGCATATTTCCTTTTATTACAGTGTCTTCAGATACAGCTATAATATTTAATATTTTTTACAAGCTTTAGTTATTTCTGTTCAATGAACTCACTAGTATTTTATTTATCTAACTTCTGCAGGATGAAGCTTTGTGTAGGGTTCTGCAGGTCATGTAATTCTAAGTTATTTTGGCTTCTGTTATTTGAGCCACTTAGTATTGCCTTTGAGACACTGCAGGTAATTCAACCAAGATTGTGGGAGATATCACTCCCTTGTCTTTTATTTTTATTTTATTAATCTTGCTGCTCAGTCGAGGAAACCATCAAGATTTTATCTGGAAGTGTTGTTTTTAATAATGTAACTAAAAACACAAAAGATGTTATGAAGGTTTATCTGCACGTACTTGATACTTATGGATCTATTCATGCCTTTTCTCAAATAGTTTTTTTTTGGCAGTCTATCATGGTGTATGGATTTCAGTTGTTTGACATTTGGCAGCAACATCTAATGGACAGTGGTGCGGACTATCTTGATTTCCAAAAATCTTATAAACAAGCAGCAGGTGATAATCTACTTTTCCTCACCTATGGTTAACTGATGACTCATTTTATACAGTTTCTTGAGTTGTGCATGCAGGATGTGCTGTACAATTGTTGTGGTTGTTTCCTGATGATAGTAACCTAGAGGTCCAAAAATGTGATGTCCTAGAATGCATGCAGTCAATCTGTTTAACTTTGACCAATAACATCTTTGTGAATATTAGATTGGCCATGAAAATGATATGCATACATTTGTGTCCAAAAATAGTTTCATAACATTATAATTTTATTAGATTTTACAAATATATGACAATGCAAATTGGTCATCAAAGTTGCTTTTCAGAGACCATGCCAATGGCCAGAACAACACTTTCTTTTTTTTACCAGAGGGAGTTAAAAAACAGCGGTTTCATCCACACATCTGACACTAGTTAAGTTGGTTTGATCTATCTGTAAACTGTGATTGTCTGTTGGAACAATGTTTCAGCAGGACTACAGCTCAGTCCTTGTGGATGCACTTCTTGAATTCTTTCCACTTTGCCACCAGGATCTAATCATGCTTTGTAACTGCAGGATCTTTTTCTGAGTGGAGAGGCAACCTTATCAGGAATATCGGTTTTGTCATTGACTTGATAAGCTTGTTGATGTCGCTTGGTCATTATTCGATGATCTTTTGGCTCCGTGGTATGGCGTTTCATCTGGTTGACGCAGTTCTCCTATTGAACTTGCGTGTAAGTGAGACATCCGCTTGTTGGAAACTGTTGATAAACCGTGAGCTTTTCATGGGAAAAATTAATATGATGTACTGATATGTATTCTTTTAAAACATTTACAGGCTCTTATAGTTTCATTTTTGAAGCGGATTAAGACTTACATCAAGTTACGAAAGGCACTTAGTTTACTCGATGGAGCACTTCCAGATGCTACATATGATGAAATTTGCGAATATGATGATGAGTGTGCCATATGCAGGGTAAATAATTTCCTAGATCTTCAGAAGCTCTAGGGTGCTTGACTGCTTGTGTATCTGATTTTTTTATTGCTCTTGCAACTCCTAGGGACCAATGGCTCGAGCTAAAAAGTTGCCCTGCAACCATTTATTTCATCTAGCTTGCTTACGATCTTGGTACGCCCTGAGCTCTTTTTACTATGTTACAATTGATACTTGACAGTCTGCAGTACATTTTATAACTCATATTTTCCTATGAAGAAAACCTTTTGAATCGTTCATTTGTGTGCTCTGGAAATGATGCTCCTACTGTCTGTGTGAGGAAGTACAGGCTGTAGTTGCGAATATGCTCCATATGCCCATATTAATTGGTTACTTGATCTTGTGAATTCCGAATTAACTTATGGGACCAATGTCCTGATTTTGCTGTCAACTTAAACTTTCTAGTTTCTATAATGGGATCTGTGAAGAAGGAAATTTTTTGACATTGCTGAGTAGCGCATACCGGAGAATAAGTTAGTTTGATCTTTATCAAAGTGAGTTTGGTGTTTCAACACAGAAAACACGGCAAAATGACCCTCCCAAGAAAAGAACATTGAGTGAAGGCTTGGTAGAGCGCCCTTCTGTTTTTCTTCTCTGTAAATTACATGAAGAACTTCGTGCCTTACCATCAAATGTATCTACAGAAAATTGCATTGTCTTGTTAATTTTTCGACATAAATTGCTATGTGTAGGTTGGATCAAGGACTAATGGATGGTTACTCTTGTCCAACTTGTCGAAGACCACTCTTTCTGTCATCTCAAGGGCATACAAGGTCTACAACAGCAGAGGTGGCAAATGTTCAGCTAATTGCGGAACAGCTTAATACGGGGTTGAATCAGCAAAGGGTTCCTGGTCATGAACATCCTGTTGAACAGCAGAATCCTTCAGATGCTATTTGGAGGTATATATAAAAAAACTCACAAGGTTCTTTTGTCCTTTGTTTGCGTTGTTCACTGTATTCACCATAATGATGTGAATGGATGCTATTTGCCTTTAGGCTGTAGCAGTTACTTCACCAGAGCATACCAAAAAATGCAACTTACTAAGTTACTATGATTTTAAAAGTCGTAGACAAATGTCTGACATGATCTCTTCATTTGAAATTAGCCCTGGAGAGACTGCTTCAGTAAATATACTTCGCTAGATGCATTCATATCGGTGGTGTAATTTGGGGGATTTTTATTTTCCTGCATTGTTCCTCTTCCAAGATATTACTCTATCAAAGTATCTGCTATTCTGATGGTTGCTCTTTATGCTAGATACTGTGATATTCTGTAATTGGCTGACCTTCCTATTTTGTTGTTTGGTGTGCCACTTTATGGTTGTCATAGTTCCGTGTCAAAAAAAGAGAAGAAAAAATGGTGGTCATAGTTTCGTATCGTGATCTTTTTTCATAACTAACGAACAAATGTCTTACAGTACATTTGTTGGCATCTTATCCATGATAGGTGAAAGTAGGTTCAGAATGTCAGATTCTGGGTGGTAACTGGTCCGGTTATGGAAAGTTTGGTCCAGTTTAGTTGCTAAAAGACAGCTGGTTTAACATATTTATAGTTGAATTTAAGCACTTAGAAAATTGGAACTTGGTAGTAACAAGAGGCATTGAAGGAATATGAGAACTTGGCAAAGAAAGAACTACAAAATTTTGTTCCAAATCTTGTAATACAACACTAGGCCTAAAACTCTCTAACTGCTGTTCACTCAAAAGTCCCCGAAGATATGGTTGATTTTGTACCAATAATGGCAGAAGCGCAGTCTTACATCATATAATCTGCCTATTTGTGGTGATGACAGCGATGCCAATCTTGATTAATTAATCTGTTTGTTTTGGGTGGTGCAGAGGTGCTGGTCTTGATTCTAGCTGGGCACCACCGTGGTCGAGCCCTGGGATGGATGATCCCGGTTCGTCTAGTGCAGTGAGATCAGTGGAGCTTAGTGGAGTTCAGATGATGATGAGGCAGTTGGCTTCTGTGACTGATAATTATGGGCATACAGATGCCACCTGGAATCTATGGCCCGAGCCAATTGCAGGGCCTTCAATTGTTCCATCCTCTTCCTCGAGGCCTGATGATGCTTCTGCTGCTGGCTTGTGGTTCCGAGGCACTGCAGGAACAATTAATGGAAGTATGTCACAGGTTATCTCCATGGTAGACAGAGTACGAGAGGTTTTACCCGATATCCCCGAGGAGCTAATTATGGAGGTACACTTCTGCTTTTGCTCATCTCTAGTTGTAGTTATTTGTTGAGACACTAGCATGCACTAATGTCTTTTCTTTTTGAATCTCATTGTAGGATTTGATGAGAACGAATAATGTGAATGCCACTGTGAATAATCTTCTGCTGATGCAATAATAGATAAAAATCAGCAATACAACATATAACTATGATGTTTACTGGCTATAAGTTTATATGGAAAGGCTGTATAGTTAAAAGACGAGCATGGGTGTCAAAACACTCTTGGTTCATGTAGTAAGTGTTTTGGTTTTGTTCCAAATGGATAAAAGTATGCCAGCTTTGTATAGCAATCATAGCTGTAAAATATTATGCTCAATATGATGTAGGTTAGTATATGTAGAGAGATGTATCATCCAAATAAAATTAGATTTTACTGTTGTCATTTATCGATGAAAACTACTGATAATCCTGAAATGTTGAGAGGCTCTTACGACGTGCTTCTATTTTCTGTGTTTCCTTGATTGGGTATGACCTATGAAGGGTAGAATGCAGATCTTTGTTGAACATTTGGTAAAATTTCTATACAACTGACATTTTCCATATAGCAGTACTTTTATTCTTTTTTGATTTAGTGTTGGTATATAAATTGCATATGTTCCTCAACATTAGTATGTATGAAGCAAATCTATATTGTCGCCTGTTGGTACGTTCATCCAGATTAAAACAAAAAGTGAACATATTGTCGGTGCAAATGTTTTAAGTGTCTTGTAGTCTAAACAATGTCATCATGTTAGTCAGATCTTGGGCAAGCAAGTACATACATAGCCATGCCACCTTGAAATCGACCACCCAAACACCGTTTGCCCTCCAGTTGTCCAAATGGGTTGCCCGACATAGCCTGGCTTGCCAAGCTAACTAAATGGGTTGGGTCGTGCTCGACTATGGGCTTGGTCGCCGACCTAGCACGACATGATGAGCTCACGGGCTGTGGTAGGCCCATGTAGCCTATCTAGATAAAGGTTGATGTCGCTGCACACCGCCCCCTCCGTTGCCGCCGAGCGTCTCCACCATCCCTGTCACGTTGTCATGCATTGGTTATGCTAGCCGAGCCATGTCGTGCCATGTACGGTACTGTGTGTCTTGCTTGGCCGTCCTGCTGGGTTGGGATTGCAACCCAAGCACGACACGTCGGGCTGGGCGTACAGTGTCATGCCTTGGGCTAGCCCAGCAGGCACGCCCTATTTGGCCACCTCTAGTTTGCACTTATTTCCCTAGGACCAGGATCCTACTACAGTACCAGTACTGCTTGCAAGTTACATCAACTCTGGATTTGAGTTCACCTCCTATTTTCGTTAATTATTTATATATATATATATATGAAAATGGTATGGTACTCCTGGGAGTACGTACTCCCACTCTTCATATACTACTTAAATCATATGATGATACCTCTTTATCTATTTGAGGATACTCCAATAATGATTATAATATACCCCAAAGTGAGTTTCATAAAATTTTTCATTAAAATCCACTTTTTATAGCAACATTTGTGTATATACTTCATTTATATATGAAAAAGGGTATATACAAAATAAAGTGCCCCAATGAAAATCTTTCAATCAAGTCGCATTGGAGTATCTTATAATTGCTATTTAAGTATCATGAAAATGATAAAGAAGTATAATATATTTGTTTAAGTGGTATATTTGAAGTGGAGTATGTACTCCTGAGTAATAAATAGTGTATATATATATATATATATATATATATATATATATATATATATATATATATATATATATATATATATATATATATATATATATATATATATATATATATATATCAATTGATAAAGATGTATTATCATACGATTTAAGTGGTATATGAGAAGTGGGAAATCGTATGATAATGCATCTTTATCAATTTGAGCATATTCCAATAATTATTATAAGAAACCCCAAAGTAGGTTTTATGAAAAATTTCATTAAACTCCACTTTTGTAGCAAAATCCGTGTATGTACTTCTTTTATATATGAAAAATGGTATATATAAAAAATAAAGGGCTATAATGAAAAATTTTCAATCAAGTCACATTAGAGTATCTTATAATTGGTATGTAAGTATTAATATATTCGTTTAAGTAGTACATTGAAAGTGAAAGTATGTACTCTTAGGAGTACGAAACGGGTTCACCGTCTATTTTCGTCTATCTTTTAATTTTTACCTTTTCAGAAAAGTGTATCTACATGTGCACAATTGGTCATGGGATCAAATTCCAATAAGTCCACAATCCTACATAACAATCCTACCAGGTAAAAGAGCGCAGCATGTCTTCGCAAGGAAATGGGCCACGTCGACGCGTTTTTGGTGTTCGTTCAATTTCGTTTCCGCGTGGCCGAGCCGTCTGATCGGCTCGTGTGGGATTCCAATGTCTGCTTGTCGCATGCGTCGTTGGATACGTCGTCTGCTTTTAGTTTCAGACATTTTGAGAATCTTTGGTAGTATTAACACTTTTTGGCATCGTATGTATAGAAATGGTGGTGGTCGATTTTTTTTGGCAAAAATAGTGCCGCGTCCGCACGGCCACCATGCGGAGACGCCCTGCACTCGCCACGTTGCCGCTGTTGTGCGGTGGCCTCGCCGCCCGCCACGTGCCCCCTTGGTGCCCCCTCTCCGATTCGGTTAGGGTTTCCGTGGATTTTGTAGCATTTTTAAAATATAACAAATTAGTTCAAAAAATTATGAAATTTTACGTGAATGCTCGTAACATTGTCTACTTTCTTGTGTAATTTGTTCCATAATTTTTTAATTTTCTCGTTATGATTTTATGTAAATGCTCCTAACACCGATTAGGGTTTCGGTTTCGACTGTGGTGGTGGGAATTTTTAAATATAGCAATTGAGTTCAAAAAATTATAAAATTTTAAGTGGAGCCTTCCGGCACAGTGTACTTGCTTGTGTAAATTGTCCATAATTTTATTATTTTAGATCTTTTCTCCCAATTTCATATAAGTGTACTGTTTACACGAATTTATAAATGTAGAAATGAGATCCAAAAATTATGATTTTTTTAGGCTCCTCACGCAGTGGATTTGATTGCGTACTGTTTCAACAATTTTATATGTCTCAAAAATGAAGGATTTAGGTCGCGAAGATTAGGAATTTAGGTTTCGGAAATTAGGGTTTCATGATTTCATCTGACTTGGACTGTATGGAAAAAAAAGTTGCATTGCAACTCCGTTTGAGACATCGATATATAATATGTTGCTTTCTGGAGACGTGCTTGTATGTAAACATCCTAGGTTACATTTTGGTGATATACATGTCTTGACAGCATGACATATTAGCGGTCTAGAGGAGGTTGTGTGATATTCCAAATATGCTATATTTTCTCTACTTCTGGAAAACGATCTTTGGCCGATGAGATAGCCAATAGTGATTTTGACAGCGGGTAGGACTGCAATGTATGAATGAGGTCCACGTGAATTAGGCTTTGTAGAGCGAGGGCATGTCTTAATTAGGGTTTCATGAATTAGGGTTTGCAATGAAGTTGCAATGTACATTTTTATACAGATAATTGTCGACATTTCAAGCGTTACAAGCATTACATGAAACACGCGCGGGTTTATTACAATCGGGATGAAGGAGGAGTGGTATTATCACATGTAACCCGATCAAATAGGACACTCTTTGTTTATTCATTAGTTTAATGTGGATGATATTCTTTAATACTGTATTGTACGATAGGAATACGACAGTCTAGATAAGGTTCTACATGAACCAACTGAGGGAAATACGTGGCATGCAGATCATATAATGATGTATCGTAACCTCCGACTCGTGTGCGTTTCGAAGGCTATGGTACATCGTTATATGATCTGCATGTTGGAAATATGCCCTAGAGGCAATCATAGAGATGATTATATTTCATTATGTTCATTATATTGGATAATGTGTCATCTTGTTCCAAGAATAATATTGTTAATATTTATTACCAAGTATGTGACTTGGTTGTGAAACTCTATATTTCTGCGATAATTATTCTTATACGATCCCTGGTCGGAAACATATGAGGACACATATGAATAGACTAGCATATGTATTGGTTGACGACTATGTTTCACGAGTCATAGATATGGAGATATCAAACCAATAATATGGACACATGTTAGAGAATATGATGTTGGATTAGACCCACCTTGAGACACTATTGAGATTGTTATGATTCTATGTGTCGTTAGTTGGTCTCAAGCAATGATGATGTATAATCCTTAGACCTGAGATCAGCATGGTTTCCTACATGTGTAATAGCACTCTTAGGGGTTGCCAAACGCTACACAATGAATCGGGTAGTTATAAAGGTAGCTTTCGGTATCTTTGTGAAACATGGAGAGGAATGTGACTAGTCGGACATGGGATTTGCCCCTCCTAACATAACAGGAGAGATGTCTCTGGGCCCCTCGCTGTGACCGGATAAAGAAAGTGCATGACCATGCCACTAGTAGTCGAAGTGTTCGACCACGTGAAGTTATCCGACACTCGATCGAGAAAGAATTGAGCGATCCATGGATGACACAACATCTCACCGAGTTCAACCGGACATCGTGAGGCAAAGGGAGTATAAACGAGGAGGTCACTCGGGCCGATCGATTATAGATCGGTCGATGGAGATACGAGCTGGTCGTGAAATCGGTCGAACGTAATCACAGAGTGGTCGTAACTCAGTCGTAAGGAGTTACGAATGGTCATGACCACATACTTAACTGGTCAGATAGAGATAGGACACAGGTCGTAAGTGATGAGGACTGAGTCGTAGATCATATTGCATTAAGGTTCGTCACATATAATTTGTGTGTATTCGGAATCGCTATGTTTCGCTAGGAGCCGCATTCGACTAGTGATCGGAAAGGGTTTCCGAAGTCTCAACCGACACGCATGAACCTCTGTGGTCACACACTTAACGGGTTGGAACAAACCAGTACGAATACGATTCGTAAATGTGTTCGGATAGGATCCGTCACGAGCACTATATAAGGATATGCATGAGGCTGTTGGGAGGTACGCGAGAAAACACCACCAAAACCCTAGCCGCCATCTTCCTGAGAGCTCTGTCGTGCGACTTGGTGCTAGCATACCTGCGTATGGTTGTTCCTACCCTGGACGTGTGGATACCGTAGAGGCGCTACTACGATTATTGCGCTTGAGGACGATCCGCGATCTTCAGGAGGAACTACAGAGGTTGTTGGAGGAGACGATCGACTCGCGAGGACGCTGGATGATCGACTACGACCACCGCATCGACTTGCTGGACGTTGGATGATCGACTATGACCACTACATCGACGCGCTCTACGTTGGACCAGGCTGCTCTAACCGTTCTTCCGCTGCTCTGCGTGTCTGGTAGTAACGATCTATGATCTTCTACTTGCTTGCCTTCCTGGTTTGCGTGGTAGAAATTTTGTTTGTAGCTATCGTAGCCTACCCGCGACCCAACAGTGGTATCAGAGCCATCCTGCGTAGTTTTTGATTTGGATCGATCGTATATACTTGATATGTGGTAGTAGTAGATTGGATCTATTGCCGGTTGGGTCTGATAACCTAGATCGGTTCATATAGATGGAACGATCTAGGCCCTAGTCGATTTGATCGATCGGTTTCTCGGTGGTAGTAGATGGGTTTACGAGGAGGTATGAGCTATAAGGACTAGATGATTAATTGCGCTTGTTCACGACCAGACTGCATATCACTTGTACCGGGCGGAATTCCGCTATCGGAGTTTGCCCCAGTGTGTGGTCGTATCAAAGGCAATGATTAGAGTGGTTCGGAATAGGGTTAATGTGATTAATCTGATGATTTCCAAGGCTCGGGTACGTGAGTAAGATTCATGTTTCGGAAAAAATTTCGAGCGCCCGCCTTCGACAATGAGGGCGCCGCCCTTCAAACCCCGCCGCTAACCGGCTAGCGGGCGGGACATTGGTTGGGTATTCGTATCGCGCTATAGGTAGTGTGTGCTCATGTCGTCCGATAGAATTGGATTCTGTGCATAACTTATTTTTGCAGGGATTGATGTGAATAGTATGACCCATAATGGTTCATGTATGAGATGCATGCATGTATGTAATGTTCATGACCTGCGTGTCAGGCTTATTGCAGCCCAAGGCTGTCTATATCTTTGTATAACGGCCTACGTGTCGACTTGTGATGCTTCTTTACTCCTTGTAATTCATTACTAGTGCTATTAGGAGTAATAGCTTAGTGGGAGTACTTGGAGGAGTCGACCACTTGGAGACACGGTGAACAGGATGCATGGCGATGGAGATCACCATGGAGAAGGGTCATACTATATCACAATGCAATTTGATTGTCTGTGAATGGCTTTATATTCCTGTTCATTTATTTCTATACATGTTTTTTGCTTTAAATGCTTTTAACATGGTAGAAGTAAAATCTCTCACATAATATTAGGTTAAATTGATGCCCTCCCAAATACTGCACCATCCAAAGTTATGTATTTTAACGGTAGGTCTTGCCATAGCAGAATGCCATTAACAATCCTTGACTAGATGGGTTTGTGTCAGACACTTACACGCTAAGCATTGGTTTAACTTAACAAGGTTATCATAACAATTGTGGACCTTGGGGCATAAGGGTTGGGTTAGAAGCATAAAGATCTGCCCAACAACAAGAGTCATATAGAGATATGATTAGCAAAGGGTTGCTTACCATTTTCACTAGTCTTCTAGCAGTAATGCCATAGCTCACTAGTAGATTAAATGATTATGGATCTTGAATCACTAAAATGTCATAAGAGGGATATGGAATTTAGTGGGAGTATCTTTGTTGAAATTGTTTAATAGAAGTTACTTTTCTTGAACATATGTCTTAGTTTTGCATAATTTATATTGTAGATCATGGCACCTACTGTTGTACCTACATCCAGTTTTGCTTTACATTCAATACTTGAAAAGGAAAAGCTGAATGGAATAAATTTTGCGGATTGGTCCCGCAATCTAAGAATTGTTCTTAGGCAAGATAAAAAGGAACATGTTCTAGAGGAACCAATTCCAGATGTGCCTACAGAGAATCTTCTTCTTTGCTCTTAAAACCGCCTATAAAAGGCATGTGATGAGTCCTTGATGTTAGTCTGTCTCATGCTTGTCGCTATGAACTCGAGACCTTGAAGCGGTTTGAGAACATAGAGGCCTCACGATATGATCATAGCGCTCAAAGGCATGTTTGAGACACAAGCAAGAACCGAGAGATTTGAGATCTCAAAGAACTTGTTTGGATGTAAGCTAGCTGAGGGTGGTCCAGTGAGCCCTCGTGTAATCAAAATGGTTGGTTACACACGAGCTTGGAAAAACTTGGTTTTCCACTTAGCCAAGAGTTGGCTATAGATTTGATTCTTGCTTCGCTTCGAAAGCTATGGGCGTTCATTTTGAACTTCCATATGAACGGCTTAGACAAGAATCTCACCGAATTGCATATGATGCCTAAGACAGCAGAGGGCAACATTAAGAAAAGCAACAATTATGTGATGATGGTGCAAAAGAGTACAAGCTTCAAGAAGAAGGCTAAGACTTGGGTCAAGAAAAAGGGTAAGGCTAAAGTTTCAGATGAGATCAAAACTAATAAGCCTAAACCCAAGACTAAGTCGGCCCGACTCAAGAGAACGAATGCTTTTATCTTGCAAAGAGCTAGGCCATTGGAAGAGGCGCAAGAAATACCGGTCGATCGAGAAAATGAATAGTGGGACTAAAACTTCCACTACTGGTATTAATGTTATAGATGTTTTTCTTGTCGACTCTTACGTTAACTCATGGGTATTTGATCTGGGATCGGTTGCTCATATCTCGCAATTCGATGCAGAGTCTAACAGGAGTAGGAGAATTACAAAGGCGAGATGGATCTTGGCGTCGGGAATAAAGCAAGAGTTCTTTGTATTAGCCGTCGGGACTTTGCCATTACTTTTGCCTTCAGGATTTATTATGGAATTGAATAATTGTTATTACGTTCCAGCCATTAGTAGAAACATTATCTCTACCTCATGTTTGATGGCAGAGGGTTATAAATTCATTATTGAGAACAATGGTTGTTCTATATTTTTGAATGAAGTGTTTTATGGCTATGCACCTGTTTTGAATGGGTTGTTTATCTTAAATCTTGATGATGCGTCCATCTATAATATTAATGAGAAAAGGCTTTGGCCTAATGAAACGAATTCCACTTTCATTTGGCATTGTCGTTTAGGTCACATAAGTGAGAAACACATGAAAAAGCTCCATGATGATGGAATTCTATACTTATTTGATTTGGAATCATTTGAAACATGCGAGTCTTGCCTGGTTGGAAAGTTGACCAAGATACCTTTCACTGGTCGGAGTGAAAGGGCGTTCGACCAGTTGGCACTCATACATACTGATGTGTATGGACCAATGAGTACGACAGCTAGAGGTGGTTTTCAGTACTTCATTACTTTCACCGATGACTATAGTAGATATGGATATATCTACTTGATGAGGCACAAGTCGGAATCCTTTGAAAAGTTCAAGGAGTTCCGAATGAGGTCTGAGAATCAACTTGGCAAGATAATCAAATCTTTACGATCGATCGTGGAGGTGAGTTTTGAGCCATGAGTTTGGTAATCATTTGAAACAATGTGGAATTGTTCCTGACTTACACCACCCGGCACTCCACAATGGAATGGGGTGTCCGAGCGGCGTAATAGGACCTTGTTGGACATGGTTCGATCAATGATGAGCCGATCAGATCTGCCATTATATTTTTGGGGTTATGCTCTAGAAACTGCCGCTTACATTTTGAATCAAGTACCATCGAAATCAGTAGATAAGACACCATATGAGATGTGGACTGGGAAGAGTCCTAGTTTGTCTTTTATGAGGATTTGGGGATGTGATGTCTATGTTAAATGTTTGACGTCTGACAAACTCGCACCCAAATCAGATAAATGCTTCTTTATAGGATATCCTAGGGAAACCAAAGGATATTATTTCTACAACCGGGAAGAAGACAAAGTTTTTGTTGCCCGAAATGATATCTTTTTGAAGAAAGAGTTTTTTTCAAAAGGAGTCAGTGGGAGAAAGGTGCAACTCGAAGAAATTCGGGAAACATCTGAAAGTGTTTCAACTCCTACTGAACCTCTACTAGATGAACAAAATGTTGTTGAACCTGTAGATGAGGCACCAGCCCCACGTAGATCTAAAAGGCCACGTCAATTGCCTACAAGGTATGGGCATGACGTATTATTATTGAATAATAATGAGCCTAAGACTTATAAGGAAGCGATGATGGACCCAGACTCTGAGAAATGGCTTGGAGCCATGAAATCCGAGATAGACTCTATGAGAGAAAAATCAGGTTTGGAATCTAGTCGATCCACTTGATGGCGTTAAAACCATTAAGTGCAAATGGATCTATAAGAAAAAGATTGATATGGATGGAAATGTTCACATTCATAAGGCTCGACTAGTCGCAAAAGGTTTTCGACAAGTTCAAGGAGTTGACTACGATGAGACTTTCTCACCAGTAGCGATGCTTAAATCTGTTCGGATCATTCTAGCAATTGCTGCATATTTCGACTATGAGATATGGCAAATGGATGTCAAAACGACTTTCCTTAATGGAAACCTAGATGAGGATGTGTACATGACACAGCCTGAAGGTTTTGTCGATCCAAAGAATGCTAGTAAAGTATGCAAACTTCAAAAGTCCATTTATGGGTTGAAGCAAGCATCTCGGAGTTGGAATATACGTTTTAATGAGGAGATCAAAAGGTTTGGTTTCGTCAAGAACAAAGAAGAACCTTGTGTTTACATGAAGGTTAGTGGGAGCGCACTTGTTATTCTGATCTTGTATGTAGATGACATACTACTGGTCGGAAATGACATTCCAATGCTTGAATCTGTTAAAACTTCATTAAGAAATAGTTTCTCAACGAAAGATTTAGGAGATGCAGCATATATCTTGGGAAAAAAGATCTATAGAGATAGATCAAGAAGGCTAATTGGATTAAGCCAAAGTATGTACATAGACAAAGTGTTGAATTGGTTCAACATGCAAGATTCCAAGAGAGGATCATTGCCCATGGCACATGGCATTAATCTTAGCAAGAATCAGTGTCCTACGACCACTGATGAGCAAGACAAAATGAGTAATATTCCATATGCTTCAGCCATTGGATCTATCAAGTACGCCATGATATGTACACGACCGGATGTATCATATGCTCTAAGTGTTACTGGCGAGATACCATCTCGATCCGGTGAAGGTCACTGGACAACTGTGAAAAACATTCTTAAGTACTTAAGAAGGACTAAGGATGTGTTCATAGTTTATGGCGGTGATGAAGAGCTCATTGTAAATGGTTACACCGATGCAAGCTTTCAAACCGATAAAGATGATTATCGTTCGCAATCTGGTTTTGTATTCATTTTGAATGGAGGAGCAGTGAGCTGGAAAAGTTCCAAGGAAGACACAGTTGCTGATTCCACGACAGAGGCCGAGTACATTGTGGCTTTTGAAGCTGCAAAAGAAGGTGTTTGGATAAGAAATTTCATTGCTGATTTGGGTGTGGTTCCGAGTGCCTCGAGCACAATGGATCTCTATTGTAACAACAATGGAGCCATTGTGCAGGCTAAGGAGCCCAGATCCCATCAGAAGAAGTCCAAGCATATACTCAGGCGTTATCATCTTATTCGCGAATTGGTGGATAGAGGAGATGTTAAGATATGCAAAATTCATACGGATTTGAATGTTGTTGATCCGTTGACAAAGTCTCTCACACAGCCGAAGCACGAGGCACACACAAGAGCTATCAGTATTAGATACCTTAATGATTGACTCTAGTGCAAGTGGGAGACTGTTGGAAATATGCCCTAGAGGCAATCATAGAGATGATTATATTTTATTATGTTCATTATATTGGATAATGTGTTATCTTGTTCCAAGAATAATATTGTTAATATTTATTACCAAGTATGTGACTTGGTTGTGAAACTCTATATTTCTGCGATAATTATTCTTATACGATCCCTAGTCGGAAACATATGAGGACACATATGAATAGACTAGCATATGTATTGGTTGATGACTATGTTTCACGAGTCATAGATATAGAGATATCAAACCAATAATATGGACACATGTTAGAGAACATGTTGTTGGATTAGACCCACCTTGAGACACTATTGAGATTGTTATGATTCTATGTGTCGTTAGTTGGTCTCAAGCAATGATGATGTATAATTCTTAGACCTGAGATCAGCATGGTTTCCTACATGTGTAATAGCACTCTCGGGGTTGCCAAATGCTACACCGTGAATCGGGTAGTTATAAAGGTAGCTTTCGGGTATGTTGTGAAACATGGAGAGGAATGTGACTGGTCGGATATGAGATTTGCCCCTCCTGACATAACAGGAGAGATGTCTCTGGGCCCCTCGTTGTGACCGGACAAAGAAAGTGCTTGGCCATGCCACTAGTAGTCGAAATGTTCGACCACGTGAAGTTATCCGACACTCGATCAAGAAAGAATTGAACAGTCCATGGATGACACAACATCTCACCAGGAGTTCAACCAAACATCGTGAGGCAAAGGGAGTATAAACGAGTAGGTCACTCAGTTCGATCAGTTATAGACTGGTCGTATGGAGATACGAGCTGGTCGTAGACTGGTCGAACGTAATCACAGAGTGGTCGTAACCTGGTCGTAAGGAGTTACGAACTGGTCGTATAGAGATAGGACTTGGTCGTAAGTGATGAGGACCTGGTCGTAGATCATATTGCATTAAGGTTCGTCACATATAATTTGTGTGTATTTAGGAATCACTATGTTTTGCTAGGAGCCGCTACGACTAGTGATCGGAAAGGGTTTCCGAGTCACATCCGATTACGCATGAACCTACAGGGTCACACACTTAACGGGTTGGAACAAACCAGTACGAATACGATTCGTAAATGTGTTCGGATAGGATCCGTCACGAGCACTATATAAGGAGATGCATGAGGCTGTTGGGAGGTACGCGAGAAAACACCACCAAAACCCTAGCCGCCATCTTCCTGAGAGCTCTGTCGTGCAACTTGGTGCTAGCACACCTGCGTATGGTTGTTCCTGCCCTGGACGTGTGGATACCGTAGAGGCGCTACTACGATTGTTGCGCTTGAGGACGATCTGCGATCTTTATGAGGAACTGCAGAGGTTGCTGGAGAAGACGATCGACTTGCGAGGACGCTGGACGATCGACTACGACCACCGCATCGACTTGCTGGACGTTGGACGATCGACTACGACCACTACATCGACGCGCTCTACGTTGGACCAGGCTGCTCCAACCGTTCTTCCGCTGCTCTGCGTGTCTGGTGGTAACGATCTATGATCATCTACTTGCTTGCCTTCCTGGTTTGCGTGGTAGAAATTTTGTTTGTAGCTATCGTAGCCTACCCGCAACCCAATAGTGGTATCAGAGCCATCCTGCGTAGTTTTTGATCTGGATCGATCGCATATTCTTGATATGTGGTAGTAGTAGATTGGATCTATTACTGGTTGGGTCTGATAACCTAGATCGGTTCATATAGATGGAACGATCTAGGCCCTGGCCGATTTGATCGATCGGTTTCTCGGTGGTAGTAGATGGGTTTACGAGGAGGTATGAGCTATAAGGACTAGATGATTAATTGCGCTTGTTCACGACCAGACTGCATATCACTCCTACCGGTCGGAATTCCGCCATCGGAGTTTGCCGCAGTGTGTGGTCGTATCAAAGGCAATGATTAGAGTGGTTCGGAATAGGGTTAATGTGATTAATATGATGATTTCCAAGGCTCGGGTACGTGAATAATATTCATGTTTCAGAAAATTTTTCTAAGCGCACTACCCTCGACCAATGAGGGCGTATTTCTTCAACCCCGCCCGCTAACCGGCTAGTGGGACATTGTCTTTGGGTATTCGCATGCGCTATAGGTAGTGTGTGCTCATGTCGTCCGATAGAATTGGATTCTATGCATAACTTGTTTTTGCTGGGATTGATGTGAATAGTATGACCCATAATGGTTTATGTATGAGATGCATGCATGTATGTAATGTTCATGACTGCGTGTCATGCTTATTGCAGCCCAAGGTCTGTCTATATCTTTGTATAACTGACCACGTGTGGAAGCTTGTGATGCTTCTTTACTCCTTGTAATTCATTACTAGTGCTATTAGGAGTAATGGCTTAGTGGGAGTACTTGGAGGAGTCGACCACTTGGAGACACGGTGAACAGGATGCATGGCGATG
The DNA here is from genome assembly GCA_036346405.1 of Phyllostachys edulis. Lineage (NCBI taxonomy): Eukaryota > Viridiplantae > Streptophyta > Magnoliopsida > Poales > Poaceae > Phyllostachys > Phyllostachys edulis. Next base: position 40,268,427 of record CM070558.1, on the reverse strand, counting down.
GAGATCACCATGGAGAAGGGTCATACTATATCACAATGCAATTTGATTGTATGTGAATGGCTTTATATTCCTGTTCATTTATTTCTATACATGTTTTTGCTTTAAATGCTTTAAACATGGTAGAAGTAAAATCCCTCACATAATATTAGGTTAAATTGATGCCCTCCCAAATACTGCACCATCCAAAGTCATGTATTTTAATGGTAGGTCTTGCCATAGCAGAATGCCATTAACAATCCTTGACTAGATGGGTTTGTGTTAGACACTTACACGCTAAGCATTGGTTTAACTTAACAAGGTTATCATAACAATTGTGGACCTTGGGGCATAAGGGTTGGGTACCGAAGCATAAAGATGCTGCCCAACAACAAGAGTCATATAGAGATATGATTAGCAAAGGGTTCCTTACCATTTTCACTAGTCTTCTAGCAGTGATGCCATAGCTCACTAGTAGATTAAATGATTATGGATCTTGAATCACTAAAATGTCATAAGAGGGATATGGAATTTAGTGGGAGTATCTTTGTTAAAATTGTTTAATAGAAGTTACTTTTCTTGAACATATGTCTTAGTTTTCTTTGGCATTTTGATGATCCAAATTTCATCGAGTCCGCCCGCATCTGAGACCATCGCCATAAAACACATACAAGTCTTCCATATTTGACATTACCTAAAGCTACAACAACCCCATCTGCGGTACATATGTGTAATTAGATACAACAAATTGCATGCAAGTGATGGATTACATATGTGTAATTAGATACGACAAATTATTTACCACTAAACTAATTAACAAAGACTAAACTAACTAATTACGACTATTTAATTACCACTAAACTAACTAATTGCAACTGATTAGTTACCACTAAATAAATTACGAGTAGTTAATTCACACTAATTTAATATGCGAGACTGATAACCACTAAACTGATTACGACTAATTAATTAATTACCAGCGAACTAACTAATTACCTCTAAACTAATTAATTACCAGTAAACTAACTAATTCATAATTAATTAATAACCAGTACACTAACTAATTACGGTAATAACGACAAAAGCATCTGACAAATTACCTGTCCTTCGGGGTAAGCTATAAAAAACCGAGCGACAAGCGATGAGCAGCAAGCAAATACTTGATCTCAAAAAAATAATTATGTTAAGTTCTCTGAGTTCTCAGCGACGAGCGCTAGAACGAGAAGTGAAACACAATTGGGATGAGCGAAGAGTGACTGCGACATCTCGGTATTTATAGCCAAGCGAAGGAGCCGCTACGTTGTTGCCGGGAATGTCGAATGTGTTGTCTACGCGCAGTACTGCGGGCAAGGGGGGACAACTGTGAGGAGTCGACAGATGTGCGGAGGAGGATAGATGGACGATTCAAAATATGGTCACCAGAGGGGGGGCCGTGCGGGAGGGGGAGAGCAGGGCGTACGGGAGGGGGGCCATGCGTGTGGGAGGGGTGACACGTGGCAGGATAAAATGAGTACACTTAAATGAAATTGTGAGGTAAAATCAGAATGAGTAAAATTATAGAAAAAAATACAAAATAAAGTACACCGTGTTAGGAGCATTCACGTAAAATTTCATAATTTTTTGAACTAATTTACTATATTTTAAAAATGCTACGAAATCCGCGGATTATCGGCTAAAACCCTAACCCTAATCGTGAGGACACGCGGCATGCAACGGGGCCACTACACGACGGTTGTGCGGCAACACCACCGCATGGCGGCCGTGCGGTAGCGGCGACGTGGCGAGCGCCTCCGCATGGCGGCCGTGCGGACGGGATGCTGTTTTGTCAAAAAAAAAATTCTAGCACCACCATTTCTGGCAATACAATGCCAAAAAATGTTAATACTGCAAAAAAAAATCACATTTTGATGTGTTCCTTGGTCTGCGCACCCGTCGTCGCACGTCCTTGCCTCGGGGATAGCACGGCTTCTAGTGTTTTCTCCATCGCTGGCAGCACATGGTCTCTTCCTTTTCAGCTTTGCCTTTTTCCATTCGTTTCACTTCCTCGTTCGCCCGACGGCCTCGTGCGTGTCGCCTCTACTCATGTCGATCCCTTCTGCTCCTTGCATTCTATCCTCCCAATTCTCGGTTGGTCTCTTATGGTTCTCCCCATTTTTCTTTACTCGTTCTTGGGTGTAGCCCCTATGTTTAGTTCCGTTGTTGTTTCTTAGTTTCATTTCATGTTCTTCTTTTTGTTAGGTGCACGGTAAATTTGCTCTCAATTTGTCCCCCCGCATGTTTGCCGATTTGGTCCCGTTTGGCAAATCCGGGAGCTTTCCCTCTCCTCTCCCCCTTCTCATGGGTTCTGTAGCTTTTGGACGTGACACGGTCCACGAGATATTTCCGCTTTCCTCCATCTTAGCCGCGTTCCTAGGGGTCCTATCAACGGATTTTTTTTTGTGTAATCGATTCTATCAAAGGGTTTTAGGTGGCACAATGGTTAGGGTTTACACGTTTATCTCAACTGTTGCAAGAATCCATGTCCTTTTTTCTTGTTTGGTGAAAGATTACATATTGGGTTTCTATAAGGTGAAAAAACCATCAAATATGGCACATATCTAGGGTTCACCAGATCATCTGATTAGTATTCACTATTCAGTGCTTCATTTTCCTCTTAACCTGGTGGTTACAAATTGCATCTCGAGGGTATTATAATGTAACGGAACGATAATGTTTCTCTTTGTTGCCTTGCTGTAGGCATCGCCGCATTCGCCAGAGGAGAAGTGGTGGGTATTGTTTGATTTTGACATTGGGAAACCACTTGGAAGGGGAAAGTTTGGCCATGTTTACTTGGCCAGAGAAAAGAGGGTAAGTAAGATGTTTTGATTTCTTCTCTCATTAGTCGGCATAGATGGTTATGTTGGTTATTCTACATTTGTTCCTTTTTTTATGTACTAGGCACTGATTAATTCAGTATCATAAATTAAGTGAAGGATTTTATGAATTGCGATTGCTGGGAACGGATTAGCTCAGTAACATAATATGTTAAGATCTACTATTGTATCTAATGGTGTAATTAGAGTTTAGGTCTACTTGCTCTACGATTAAGCATGCCATTGAATTATATTGCTGCTTTATTGTGCCTTTTGGGTTTGGAAGTAGGAAGCACACGTTTAGATACATGTACCTGCTTTTTTTTTCCTTTTCCATCTATTTTCAGAAGCTTAATATTTGCCACAATGATTAGTTAAAGGAGAAACGGATCCCCTACTTTTGAATTTTGTTTGCGGATGTCTGGTTTTCTTATATAAATTTTGATGCTTGTCGTGCATAGTAAGGTATAGGTTTAATGGACATTTTCCATACTGCCATTCCATTATATCGTGCTAAATATACTCTTAAAGATGGCACGACCGTTATGTCACTGAATACTGTGCTCTTTCATGATATGGCCCTACTGGATCATAGTAAACATGTCGAATGCAAAAACAATTTGATGTCGTTTGCAATTGTTAATATTTGTTACCTACAAAAAATACATGTTTCAGAATGCTTGTCCATTTATGCTTTATCTAATCATTCCAGTGTTCAGCGAAGACTTACACTATTTTTTTCCTATGGACACAGAGTAATCACATTGTGGCTTTGAAAGTTCTTTTCAAGAGCCAACTTAGGCGATCTCAGGTGGAGCATCAGCTATGCCATGAAGTAAAGATACATAATCATCTCCGGCACCCCAATATTGTACGCCTATATCGGTGCTTTTATGATCAGGTCCAGACAGACACATCTCTAATACATAGAATTATTATTTCTTCATTTTGTCCTCCCATTTGCTCATCATTTCTCGGTCATATGCCTTTTGCAGACCCGTGTTTACCTAATCCTGGAGTATGCTGCAAAAGGCGAACATTACAAGGAGTTGCAAAGGTGCAACTCTTTCTCTGAAAGACGCTCAACAACTATAAGTAGATGATCCGCACATATATTGGGAAACTTATCTTTTGCTCCTTTATAATCCTCTAAAAGTAGTAATTGAGATTTTTCCTTATTTTTTAGTGCATTGCATCGTTGGTGCGTGCGCTCATCCACCTTCAAGGGAAGCACATAATCGATATAGACATTAAACCAGAAAATCTTTTTGTTGGAGCACATGCTATTATGCATGGACAAGGATATGTCGACACGACATGACACGACACCGACACGAGAATTCATCATTTTCCCAAAAATACCGATAAGGCGACACGGTTATATATATATATATATAAATAATAAGAATAAATTACACATATGTATTATTTTTTTTATGTTTCTTCATGCTTGTCAAACTGACATATTGTAAAGTGTAAAGTAACTCGGAATATGTACCTCTTAAAGATGACCCTCACATCTTCATTCTTCTTGCAGTCAATTCATGAATCATAATATGTTCAATTGTTCATATGAATACTATTTCTAGAAATCAGAATTCCATTAACCTGGGAAAAGAAGTAACATGATCAGCAAGAGTTGCAAGACTATAAAGATAACATATATACTTGAATACTTGATTTTTGAACAATCAAAGCAATAGAGCAACAACAATTGATAATTGATAAGCAATGGAGGCTTGAACCTATTGTTGACTACCCTTGTCTGCAACGTTAACATGACTCTACAATGGAGGCTTGAACCTATTGTTGGTGGTTTGCTCCTCTCTAGCACTAGAATTACCGATTTCCATTTTTCTAAAATGATGAAAAACAAGCAATCAACAGCATATTAACATAAGCGCAAGCATCATTGCATCATCGCATTCATTTATAGTTCTCTACTTCTCTGCATGTATGTATTACACTTCTCAATTGCAGTTTGCAATGTTTTGAACTTCTAATAGCCATCGCCCAACACCCATCAGGCCATCAACATCAACCATCAAGAAGACAAGAACATAAGAGAGACTTACATGTTACTGGGAGAGGGAGGAGGCGCAAGGGAGGTGGTGCTAGAGCCGACGGTGTGAGGGAGGATGTTCGGATCCTCTGACTGAAGCCGGGCAACATGTGAGGAGGAGGTCTTTCAAGGGAGGGGCGATGTGGCGCAAGGGAGGAGGGGCGGGAGCCGGTGGCGTGAGGAAGGAGCTGGATCTGGAAACATGAGGGAGGAGGTGCTGGATTCGGCGGCACAACGAGGGAAGAGGGCGCTCAAGGGATCCGGCGACGCGAGGGAGGAGGAGCTAGATCCAGCGGCGCAACGAGGGAGGAGGGCACTCGACGGATCTGACGACGTGAGGGACGAGGAGCTGGATCCAGCAGCGCGGTGGGGGAGGAGGGCGCTCGAGGGATCCAGCGGTGCGGGGGAGGAGGAGCTCTATCCGGCGATGCGGCGAGGTGGATTGGCGCGACTGCGCGACAAGGGCGATGGGGATGCGGGAGGCAGACAGCTTCGGGGGATTTTGGATCGAGAGGGAGGGTTAGGGTTTGCCTTCGGCTGGGGCTTGGTGGTTGGTGGGCTGTGTCCTGGGCCGTGTCGGACTCGCGGTCACGTTGTGTCCGACACGTGTCCGCGACGTGTCTGTGTCATATCCGTGTCGGACACAGTGTTCGACACGGATACAGAGTTCACAGACGTGTCCATGCTTCAAAGAGCACATGTACTTATATTATTTTGTTTCAGTCTTGATGATCTGGGACTGTATGCTCTCTGGTATTTACATAGCTATATGTTTCCATGAACAGAGTGAGCTCAAAGTTGCATACTTTGGTTGCTCTATTCACACCTTCAATCGAAGAAGGACAATGTGTGGTACATTAGATTATCTGCCCCCCGAGATGGGTACTTTGCTTTCCTTTTACTTCCATGTCACAATTCATTCATGTGCTACAAAAGGCTCATCTTTCCCTACTTGTATGTTGCTTATTTTCAGGTCACACAATCTAAAGACCCTCCGAAACAAACTGCCTCCTTTAGCAGTGAAACAGAAGACGTCCATAATCCTGAAGAAAAAAAAGAGTCACTGTTAGTGTCTCATACTATATCTCTCTAATTCAGCATACATTACCTTTCTATTTTCCTCTAAATTTAGACTTCGCGCCTAACCTACTGTGTAGATTCTTTCAATCTATAAATCCTATTCTTCCAATCTATGGATACTTTTGTATGGCCTTCATCATGGTTCTATAATAATTGACGAAATTAACTTACGATTAACTAGATTTACTATTGCGTTCTATAAACATTACTCGCACATGGTTTACACCACATTCTACATAATTCATGTCCCTTTTTTCCTGCATTTTTTTTAACCATACAAAAATACGGATTTGCAACAAGAGATGGCAATTCCTTGTTAGGATCTGCAGCATTCAAAAGTCCATCAATATCAAACAAACTAGATAGATTTTATAAAATCTGTAGTAAAATCCTTAAGAATACTACCGCAGTGTTAATATGTATGTGGTTTTGCGAATGTAATTTCCTGTTAAAATAAACTTCCATATTACATACATGATGCTATCACATAGCCATCATCCTATTGTTTGATGCGTCCTCCAGCAGCAAATATCTGCCTGTGTAATAACCTAAAGGAGTTGACATGTTTCGTATTGCATAGCCCTGTAACTCCATTGCAAATAGATGCAGATGGACCTGCAGTGTTCAACAAGATATTGATGAATGAACAGCAGGAGGATACTGATGGCCCCTCTCAAAAGATAATTCCTACTTTGCTTGACTAGACTCTGGGAGGGAGGAATTTCTATGTATAAGGATCATGGGATAGTTGGAAATCAAAGTACATTTATTAGCCACATAAAAGGCATACACATTATCTTTTTCCCAAAACTGAAACATAGGGATAGAACCGATTTGATTCTGACATTGTTCATATACATCGCCGGAGACCTGTTCAGAAATCTAGAAAAGATCATGGCATCTCATTAGGAAGATTAAGTTGTACTGGCACATTGTGATCTTTAAAGACACCCCTTTTCAATTTGTTCGCTCAAATTTTAATGACTAGATCCTAAGTTATTTATTTGAACAACTGATACATTTCATGATTAATTGTACCTTTACAATATTCTTAGGTTGATCTCTGAAGGACGAAGAAAACCATACAGTTTATCATGTCAGGAGGATCGTCTGGATCTTCCCCCATCATCGACATGGAATAGCTTTCGTTCTTTGTCAGACTAGAGGGACCTAGACCTTTCTGCAGAGTCTGGTTGCTTGCCAATTGTCGTCCTTGGTGCTTCTGGAGACCTTGCTAAAAAGAAGACTTTCCCAGCACTCTTTCATCTTTTTCAGCAGGTAATTTGATCATTACTAGCAATTGATTACATATTAACAATACAAACTAAAAAAAAGTGATGCAAAAGGAGTAAACTTGGGCAAAAATTGATTCATCTGTGTTGAGTTAATCAGCTTGCACCCGAGTATACAAAAATTGATGAGGATATCCTTACTACTACTGCATCTTCCAATTCTCCAAGTATGCATGAGATTGCTCGTGAAGCACCAAAAGGTCCAATGACTATAGCAACAGCGAAGTTTCTTAATCAACAGGTGAATTTGTTTCTAGCTGAATCACATAATGTTATCGATGAGAATTTCATACTACCTAAAAATAGTGTTTTGCTTATGTTCAAATTTGCAGATTCAATAATGAACAGAGATGAAGGATATGAGGATGATGTGGGCATCCCTATGACCAGTTCTGCTCGAGTACATGGGGACAAACTGATCAAGCCATGAGCAAGACGAGCCAGAAGGAAGCGAGGTCCACGACCACTTCAACAAGGTCTACGACCAGTTCCTCAAGGTCCACGACCACTTCCAGGTAGTCCCCGAGGAGGTCTTCAGGACCACCCTGGAGGTCTTCCAGGACCACCCTGGAGGTCTTTTAGAACCACCCCGAAGGTCTTCAGGACCTCCCTCCAGGACCTTCCTAGGACCTCCCTCCAGGACCTTCCCAGGACCTCCCTAGGACCTCCCCCCAGGACCTCCTCGGGACCTCCCCAGGACCAGTCCTACGACCAGGTCTTCGACCAGTCCTACGACACTCGATACTCAACATGAATAGTACTAGTCGCAGATAAGTTATAGTATATATCTTTTAGATGGAGTCGGTTGTAATCTTTCCATAACTGTATTAGGAAAGAATCTTTGTACAATACGTGAGTTAGAGATAGAATCGACATTAAGCCGTGTGTGAGTCGGCCGCACCCTTAGGTGCCAATATAAGGCCAGGGCTTTGCCCATTGTAAAGGCAGACCACGTTTAATATATTTTCAAAGCATATGCTTGTTTCTCCTGTTGTGCTCATAGCCAAACAGAAGGAAATTGGGTGTTTAGAACAAGGGGTTGTTCTTGCTTTTTCACTGGGAATTGAGGGTTCGATGATCTTTGCTTCGTGGTCAGCGAGGATCCAATCAAGTGTGTGTTTGGGCGAATTTGCAAAGAGCTGCAAGTCTGTGCATTGGTGCGGGGGATCAGCTAGCAGCTTGTTAGGATACACAAGTTATAAAGAGGTTCTACGTCGGGAAGATTGGGCACCCCGCATCAGGTGATATCAGAGCGTTAGGTGCACTCGGTAGAACCATTATCCTTTTGATTAGTTGTTCTTATTTTCTGTCCTTTTTAGCTAAAGCCGCAAACAATTTTTTTTTAGGTTAACCGTAGTTCAATCTGTTATTTCGTGTGAGTTAGTTAGGTTTTAGTCCACTAGAAATTTTCTTTATGTGCTGATCCTTGTGTTTCCTTTGCGTAGCTTCGTCTTTTGTGTCCACTTAAACCCAAGAAAATTGCTGGTTGCTTCCTTCAATTAGCACAAAAAAGAGTAATTTGTATCTTCACTTCTATCTTTTCATCCTTTGAGACTAGCTTTTGATAATTGCATTAAGGGCTACTCTTGGTATTAGTTTACACTTCTGAAATTTTTGAGACATGCAAATCAAAGGGTGAATCAAAACCTTCATTCGGCCATTGCAAAAGAAGAGAGAAAAAGGCAGCCGACTTGAAGAAAAAGCCACGGCTTGAAAAGGTATAAAAAATAAAAATAAATAAAAGGAAGACAAACACGCAAATACCAGTACCAACTTTTCCTTTTGGTTGCCTTAATAGCCGAAGGAGGAAGAGTTTGTTCTTGTGGTTTTGAGAAAGAAAATACAAAAGACAAAAGGAGCTGACCGAATTTGGGAAGAGTAAACCCTAGTCCATAATTTTAGATTGCGTCTTTAATCTCTTTGAGCAATCTTATGCCCTTATATTCATAATCATTGCAATTAGCTAGTGTCTCTCCTAGTACTTGGTGCAAAACGAGCTTTTTGCATCGCAATTTCTGGTTGCTTCTCACTAGCTCATCCCTTTGTTTGCATTAAGTCACATTTATCTTTGCATGTGCATTCATACGCTTCACTTAAACTTTCTGAATCAGCACCTAGGCAAAGTATTCTAGCTTGGATTATTACTTAGCTTAACATCCTAGAATTGCAGAATTGAGTAGGTATACACTTACCCTACCAAGCTCCAATAAACTCCTGTGCCGTGCATAGCTTCGCTCTTGAAATTCACTCACACATCACCTTGTTTTTCCTGCTGCCGTGAAGTGTAAGTATTATTGATCTTAATTCCTTTCGGAACGGTAAAGAAATTCCACTTTGTTTAGAATTATGAGTTGAGTGATTTCCACATGATTCCACATATACTCATAGTAGCATAGTTTGTTTCTACAACTAACCATGCCAAGATCAGAATCTTTGTATCTTCCTTTTTATGAAAGTACCGATCCAGAGGAGTACCTTAAATGGGTAGCATGCATGGAGGTGGAACTTACATTTTAGAAGCTTCCCAAAGCTAATGAAGTGATACGTGCTACCATGGAATTTGAAGAATATGCTTACGATTGGTGGAGACATCACCCTGAAAGGCAATTTGTGTACTCTTGGCACAGTTTGAAGTGAAGCATGAGAAAGGAGTTTGTACCATTATCTTATGACCGACAGTTATTTAACCAATTAAAGTATATTAAGCAAGGATTAAGATCGGTCCAAGATTATTGATTTTAGCTAAAGCGTGCTCTATTTAGGGCCAATGTCAGTTTGGATGCAAGTGTAGTGGCGAAGAGATTGTTCAAAGAAGGATTGAATTCTGATATCACTGCCACTGTTTGTGCCACATATGATGATAGTATACAAGACCTTGTGAATTATGCTATAGAGGAGGAGGAAAGAATTATGGAGAGGCATACACCATGGTTCAACAAGAGTCCACACTTCAGTTCATATTCCTACACTAGTGTGTCACCTGAGAGGATTGTCAAGCACGAGAATTCTTCTTTAACCAAGGAAACGAGCAGTGCTACCCCGACACAACCCACAGTACATAAGGAGATCATGGTTGATGGAAATTGCGCCGTTGCTAGCCCACGATTAATGGAAGCTAAGATGCTTCAAAACTCATGTGAGGATGAGAGCCACATAGCCAAATTGAGTGAGAGTGTTGGAAATCGTGAGCTATGTGATTCCACCATATGTGAGGTTGAGAGCATCCCATTTGAGAGTGTGAGGGATACACCAAAAGAAATGAGTGAAGTAGATGATAGAAAAAGTGTGGTTATTGTTGAAATTAACGATTTACTCTCTACTTCTAGTGTTGTTTCTCACATTGTGTAGGTTGATATTAAAAAAGAGGAGTTGCATGTTCAACTACCGGCACCGTTGGAAGTAAAAGACGAGGAGATAACCACGGTTGGGGATGGAGTGCTCGTTGCCCCGTGTTTACATCATGAAGAAACACTATCTACAGCACCTACAAATATTGAGGAGGACGTTAAAGGTAACAATAATGGTGTTGAATTGAATGATCATCAAGAAGAAGTAAGTAAGAGTGAGAACACTAGTGTTCCTTTGAATATTCCATGTTCTGAAATTTCTATGCTCAATTTACGTAATGTGGAATTGATTACTCATAAGGAAGTTCTTACTAGAGTATCTCCTAGTGATTCTTTGTACTATATCATGTTTGATGCTCCTAGAGAACTATCTAGTGTGATTGAGAATGTTGCTGAAATTTCATGTTTACAATCACTAGTTAATACTTCTGCCTACACATATAAGTTCAATTTGATTGGAGAATATGGTGTAGATGATATGTTTTATGTTTATCGAATATGCATTACATGTGAAAAGCTTACTGAATTGAAATTACATGTTTTGCGTAAACAATATTTTGTGCAATGTTATGAACCCAACGAGATGACTTTCAATAATCGTGCTTGCTGTTTTAAAACATTCCTTATGCCTACTTGTTTATCCTTTGCTAAACAATCATGTACAAGTAATCAAAGTAGCACAGTTGAAACATGGAAGGCGCTAAGAATTTTCTCCCCCATATTTGAACAAGTTGACTTGGTTTGCCCCTTTTATATCTTGTCCATGTGCTTAGAAAAGTCGAGGACGACTTTTTCTCATGGGAGGGAGAATGATGTGAATGAAAGTATCGTAATGTATATATCAACTACATCATATGGCTGCTGTTATGCTAATTATTTTGTGCATACATCACGTACATGCGTTTTTCTCTTTGTCTAGTACTTTTTCTAGAAATCATCATGTGAATGACAAGCGTATTGAGATGAATACATCACATCAATCGAATGGCTATTGTTGTACTATTCATGATTTGCAAAGCAAAATGGCTGATAAATACATATACCATGTATATACGTTGTTTTCTTTATCTAACACATTTTCAGGCTATCAAAAGCCGATGGCGGCTTTTCTTAAAGAAAGGAAGGATGATGAGGATATCCTTACTACTACTGCATCTTCCAATTCTCTAAGTGTGCATGAGATTGCTCGTGAAGCACCAAAACGTCCAATGACTATAGCAAGAGCGAAGTTTCTTACTCAATAGGTGAATTTGTTTCTATCTAAATCACATAATGTTATCGATGAGAATTTCATACTACCTAAAAATAGTGTTTTGCTTGTGTTCAGATTTGCAGATTAAATAATGAACGGAGATGAAGGATAAGAGAATGATGCGGGCATCCCTGTGACCAGTTCTGCTCGAGAACATGAGGGACAAACTGATCAAGCTAGGAGCAAGACGAGCCAGAAGGAAGCGAGGTCCATGACCAGCCCCATAGGGTCCACGACCACTTCAACAAGGTCTACGACCAGTTCCTCAGGGTCCACGACCACTTCCAGGTAGTCCCCGAGGAGGTTTTCCAGGGCCACCCGTAGGTCTTCCAGGACCACCCCGGAGGTCTTCCAGGATCACCCAAGAGGTCTACCAGGACCACTAGGAGGTCTTCCAGGACCACTCAGGAGGTCTTCAGGACCTCCCTCCAGGACCTCCCCAGGACCTTCCCAGACCTCCCTCCAGGACCTTCCTAGGACCTCTCCAGGACCAGTCCTACGACCAGGTCTTCGACCGGTCCTACGACACTCGATACGCAACATGAATAGTACTGGTCGCAGATAAGTTATAGTATATATCTTTTAGATGGAGTTGGTTGTAATCTTTCCATAACTGTATTAGGAAAGAATCTTTGTACGATACGTGAGTTAGAGATAGAATCGGCATTAAGCCGTGTGTGAGTCGGTCGCTCCCTTAGGTGCTAATATAAGGCCAGGGCTTTGCCCATTGTAAAGGCAGGCCACGTTTAATATATTTTCAAAGCATATGCTTGTTTCTCCTGTTGTGCTCATAGCCAAACAAAGGGAAATTGGGTGTTTAGAACAAGGGGTCATTCTTGATTTTAAGCTAAGAATTGAGGGTTCGACCATCTTCGCTTCGTGGTCAGCGAGGATCCAATCAAGTGTGTGTTTGGGCGAATTTGCAAAGAGCTGCAAGTCCGTGCATTGGAACGGGGGATCTGCTAGCGGTTCGTTAGGATACACAAGTTATCAAGAGGTTCTATGTCGAGAAGATCGGACACCCCGCATCAGGAAGATCGGGCACCCCGCAGCAGAAATAGTACGACATCATTGTATAATGCATTTCTTGTCATATACATAATGTTTCTAAGGTTGGCAGAACACATACATATTTGTGAATCTTACTATCTGATATTGATAGGGATTTCTACAATCTGAAGAAGTCCGTATATTTGGGTATGCAAGAACAGATCTTTCTGATGATGGATTAAGAAAACACATTCGTGGGTAAGATCCATATTCCTTGAACTAATATATTATGTATAAATAATTCAGTATGGTTTGTATGATGAAGTCCTTCCTGTTTCCTCCATTTTTAGTATGCTGGAATTCTTCATTTGATCATTTTTTTCTTTGTGAATATCATGCTTTTATGGTTGCAGATTCCTCAAAGGAGCTTCAGATGAACATCTTTCACATTTTTTGAAATTAGTCAGTTTCAAATATTATGCATAGCTCCTGATTTGTTCAATGATGAACACTTTCACATTTTTTGAAATTAGTAAGTTTCTAATATTATGCATACTCCTGATGTGTTCGACTTTGTGACCACACTGAATTTTCTTACAGATTAAATATGTTAGTGGTTCCTATGATAGTGGGGAAATATTTGAATTGTTAAACAAGGCAATTTCAGAGCATGGAACAGCAAGGAACAACCAACTGGGAAGATCGGCAGGCTGACTTTGTTATAGTCCACCCCTCAATCTAGCTTTTAGGATTTGGTTATTTGTATTCATGGAAGCAGACTACCTTATAGGCTTAATTCATATTACTACAGAGAGGATATGTATCTGTAAGTGCAAAAAATGTGCATGCTATTTTCCCATCTGGGAGTCATTGTTGTCTATATTGTGTTTATCTCAGGATTAACTATCGATAAAGAAAAGACAGGAATTGCCTAATTCATTCTTTTTTTTCAAGTAGCAATTTGGCCTTCATTGGGCTGGTGGTGCACACATGGCATTGGCTAGGTCCTTAAAGTTTAGTGATGTACCAGTCATTGTGCCTGTTTGGGTTCGCGATTTTGATATCGCTGCTGGGTTGTGGGTTAAACCAAGGCTTATACCAATATAATTGTGGGTGGAAGCTGTATCTTGGTCATTTGTATCCCTTCGAAATAATAGGCTCGAACTGTCACTGTTCTACCATTGTTCCGGCTTTTCATTCTTATGGATATACACCTACTTATGCAACCTTGTTGCTTATGTTTGTAACCTATACTTAATTTCATGATTGTAAGGTTGATTCGCTTGGGGTGTTAAAAGATAGAGCATGGTTGGCCCCCTTTAACTCATATGACTTACTAGAAGCAGCATCGACAACACAATTTCAAAATTTAGGATTATTGATTTACTTCTTAGGCTATGGGGTATAGCCTATGTTACCCACAATAGTGAATTGATGTTACGCCCTACTGCATGTTGTATAACGTTGCAAATACATCTATTCTACGTATAAGTCCAAAGTTCATTCACAGCTATATTGAGATGGTTGAATTTTTATCACCTTTTCTAAAACACTATATGTGCAAACAACTACTGATGGAAGTATTACACAAGCCTCAATGCTAGAGTAGCTTTTTTATCATCTTCGCATGCCAGTCTTTCGTGTCCGCACCAAGGCACAGGCAAGCATATAGTCCTACTAGGTAAAAGCGTGCAACATGTCTTCGCAAGGAAATGGGCCACGTCGACGCGTTTTTGGTGTCTGTTCGATTTCGTTTCCGTGCGGCCGAGCCGTCCGATCGGGTCGCCTGGGATTCCAACGTCCGCTTGTCGCGTGCGCCGTTGGATGCTTTGTCTGCTTTTAGTTTCGGACGTGGCGATGCATGCCTTGGTCTGCGCACCCGTCGCCGCGCATCCTTGCCTCGGGGATAGCGCGGCTTCTCGTGTTTTCTTTGCTACTTACAGCACACAGCCTCTTCCTCTTCAGCTTTGCCTTTTTCCGTGTCGCCTCTACTCGTGCCGATCCCTTCGGTTCCTTGCTTTCTATCCTCCCCGTTCTTGGTTGGTCTCTTATGGTTCTCCCCGTTTTTCTTTACCCATTCTTGGGTGTAGCCCCTATGTTTAGTTCTGTTGTTGTTTCTTGATTTGATTTCGCGTTCTTCTTTCCATCGGGTGCACAGTAAATTTGCTCGCAGTTTGTCCCCCCCCCTCCCCCTCATGTTTGCCAATTTGGTCCCGTTTGGCAAATCCAGGAGCTTTTCCTCTCCTATCCCCCTTCTCATGGGTTCTGTAGCTTTTGGACGCAACAAGGTCTACGGGATATTTCTGCTTTCCTCCATCCTAGCCGCGTTCCTAGGGGTCCTATCGACGGATTTTTCGTGCAATCGATTCTATCGAATGGTTTTAGGTGGCTCAATGGTAAGGGTTTACACATTTATCTCAACTGTTGGAAGAATCAATGTCCTTTTTTCTTGTTTGGTGAGAGATTGCATATTGGGTTTCTATAAGGTGAAAAAAACCATCAAATATGGCACATATCTAGGGTTCACTAGATCATCTGATTAGTATTCACTATTCAGTGCTTCATTTTCCTCTCGACCTGGTGGTTACAAATTGCATCTCGAGGGTATTATAATGTAATGGAATGATAATGTTTCTCTTTGTTGCCTTGCTATAGGCGTCACCGCATTCGCAGGAGGAGAAGCGGTGGGTATTGTCTGATTTTGACATTGGGAAACCACTTGGAAGGGGAAAGTTTGGCCATGTTTACTTGGCCAGAGAAAAGAGGGTAAGTAAGATGTTTTGATTTCTTCTCTCATCAGTCGGCATAGATGGTTATGTTAGTTATTCTACATTTGTTCCTTTTTTATGTACTAGGCACTGATTCATTCAGTATCATAAATTAAGTGAAGGATTTTATGAATTGCGATTGCTGGGAACGGATTAGCTCAGTAACATAATATATTAAGATATACTACTATATCTAATGGTGTAATTAGAGCTCAGGTCTACTTGCTCTACGATTAAGCATGCCATTGAATTATATTGCTGCTTTATTGTGCCTTTTGGGTTTGGAAGTAGGAAGCACACGTTTAGCTGCATGTACCTTTTTTTTTCTTTTTCCATCTGATTTCATAAGCTTAATATTTGCCACAATGAAATAGTTAAAGGAGAAATAGACTCCCTACTTTCGAGTTTTGTTTGCGGATGTCTGGTTTTCTTCTATAAATTTTGATGCTGTGTCGTGCATAGTAAGGTATAGGTTTATGGACATTTTCCATACTACTATTCCATTATATCGTGCTAAATATACTCTTAAAGATGGCAGGACTGTTATGTCACTGAATAATGTGCTCTTTCATGATATGGCCCTACCGGATCATAGTAAACATGTCAAATGTGAAAACAATTTGATGTCATTTGCAACTGTTAATATTTGTTATATACAAAAAAAAAATACATGTTTCAGAATGCTTGTCCATTTATGCTTTATCTAATCATTCCAGTGTTCAGCGAAGACTTACACTATTTTTTTTCCTTATGGACATAGAGTAGTCACATTGTGGCTTTGAAAGTTCTTTTCAAGAGCCAACTTAGGCGATCTTAGGTGGAGCATCAGCTACGCTGTGAAGTAAAGATACATAATCATCTCTAGCACCCCAATATTGTACGCCTATATCAGTGCTTTTATGATCAAGTCCAGACAGACACATCTCTAATACACAGAATTATTATTTCTTCATTTTGTCCTCCCGTTTGCTCATCGTTTCTCGATCATATGCCTTTTGCAGACCCGCGTTTACCTAATCCTGGAGTATGCTGCAAAAGGCGAACATTACAAGGAGTTGCTGAGGTGCAACCGTTTCTCTGAAAGACGCTCAGCAACTGTAAGTAGATGATCTGCACATATATTGGGAACTTATCTTCTGCCCCTTTATAATCCTCTAAAAGTAGTAATTGAGATTTTTCCTTATTTTTTAGCACATTGCATCGTTGGCACATGCGCTCATCTACTGTCGAGACCAAAAAAATACAATTCTGGACCCTCTGTGTATAATGCACTAGTCTAGGATCACGCTAGTGCACACAGTATCAACATAGGTGAATATTGATCCACACAAGACGAAATAATAAAATAAACGAGTAATTTGGATAACAAATAACTATCGTGACCTTAAGGTCGAGTTTTACATTTACTAAGCCTCACAGGGCTAGCAATAATGAAATAAGCAGCAGCGGAACAAATAAACTCCAACGAAAACCCATCGATTTGCAACAGGCAACAGACTGGGATCAAGACCTAGCGATCAACACCTTCATAGAACTCCTCCTCAAAAGCAGGAGAAGACTCCTCCACTTCTGTTGATTGATTATAGCAAGCATGAGTACACAACCGTACTCGCAAGTCATACCACAGAATGCAATGTATACATGATGGCTTATTCCAAAGGAAAATGCTTATGTGGTTCTTTTGTAGAAATGCAACATTTGCAACTAAATACGAATAATAGATTAAAGCATAATTCAAAAAAAATAGACAATATTAATTTAACAATTATTTTCACAAAGAACACAATGTCTAATCAAATTATTCACACAGCCATATGACTTAGATCACAAAGCTTCCTTCTCAAGTGTTTTTATAAAAATCTAACCCTTGTGTGAAATCCCCGAGCATGTCCATGATCGTGGACGCGGCTATTTGAATAGATTTATTTAACACTCTGCAGGGGTTGTACACTTTACCCACACAATATAACCAGTATTGCAAGCACTAATCATAACAAAGCCTTTTAGATGTTGTATCTTGACAAGTGACTCTCCCGATCTGTTTTATCGTCGTACCAACCCTACCACAGCGCTTTGGCATGATGCACACCGTTGGACAGGGAAGCAACGAACCGTCCCGCGATGTGACCCTACCACAGCGGTACACACCTCCACTCATTTCTAACATACTACCTGAGTAGTCAATGTCAAAACTCCACAACTTACTAAGTTAGTCCCATCCCATCAGGCATGTGGTTGTACAAAAGGCCCAGTTCAATGGCGCACAAAGCTAAGTCCTTAATTGACCAACGCGAGACTTCCAATTTCTAACTATGCCACAAAAATTATCATTCCTATTCACAAAGCTCCACCATATCACTTAGTATCCACCACTTGCCTCAGTCTAAATCTTTTCCCACCCTGTTGGTTAAGTGCAATACATGCTATCACAAGGTAATAACACATAGCACACAGTTTTACATAAAGTTCCATAGTCACTTTGTCAAATTTATAATTGCAACTCAAATGATATGTGTGACTTGTAGCATGGCTAAACAATACTATTCGTCTAACCAACCTACGTTGGTGCTATGCTATTACCAACTAATAATTAACAAAACTAGGGTGATAAGAGATCATGGTGATACAATAAGCATGGTGGATATAATCAATTCGGATTAATAAATAAACCCAAAAGCATTTAAATAAATACTTAAAGTAGAATGCAGTACTTTGAATCAAAGTATTTTTGAAAAATGGGTTCAACATGATCAAAGATATAACTTGCCTTGGAATAGATCCAGGTACTGGTCTTGATCTTGATGCGCTCCTTCTTCTTCAAAATTCCCCGGAGAATCAACGTCTACTCGCAAACGAAGCAAATAAACAAAATAAATAAAACAATAGATAGGAAACAAACTCCAAAAATTAAATAAAAATCTTAGATAAATAGAGCTCGAATTTAGATGAATTTAGAAATTTGAATGAGCTCAAACGGAGTTCGGATGAAGAAAATATGGCTTTTGGAAGATCTAATCTAAAGAAAATACTCAAAAGGGAGTTTCGAGTACTGTTTATCGAGCACTGTACATCGAGTATTGTTCAACGTTTTCGACTGCACATGGTCGAAAGAAAGCTACGACTACCTGGTCATAGGAGGCTTACGACTATGTGGTCCTAGAAGGCTTACAACTGCCTGGTCGTAGGAAGATTACGACTGCTTGGACGTAGAAAATCACAACTACTGGTTGTAGGAAGATTACAACTGCCTGGTCGTAGGAAATCACGACTACTGGTCGTAGGAAGTCACGGGCTCCAGCGACAACAGTGCATGGCGGTGCCTCATCGGCGATGAGTGATACCAACATGTAGCTGACGCTATTGCGAATCCCATGAGGTGCTCACCGGGTGGTCAAGGATGACAGTGATGGCCGACGATGAGGTTCAAGCGGAGAAGAAGGTTCGGGTTTTGTCGGGATCCAACTCTGGCGACACTCCGGTGGCGTGGAGAGGTTCTGGAGGTAGCCTAGGTGACACTGAAGATGATGGCATGGTTGACGATGACGAGGCGACAACAATGACAACGCAAGTTGAAGAAAACGAGCGGTGACGGAACCCTAAAACTTCCAATGCGGCGGCGCTAGAGCTTGAGGGGTACGTCGGCTTGGGGTTTCAGGATCAGGGTGAGAAGGTGAACCCAGGGGTCCTATTTATAGGCCTCAAGCGTACCGGATTTGGGAATCCCCAAATCGAGTTCGTTTCGGTCACGAGATAGATTCTGAGACTGAGGGCGTTACAGGATAGGATTTGGTTCGTTTTGAATTGATTCAGATGCAGGAGGATAGGAGGATTTAAAAGGTAAGGTCGACACAAGATTTTCTTGTTGGAGATTCCGTTGTCGGACAGTGCTCCTAGGCGTGGCCATGACGGATGCGGTCGAGACACGGCGTGAGGAAGATGACGGGAGGGGACGACGACCACCGACAAAGGGCCCAACTGTAGAGAACAGGAGCAGTGGGCGCCTGGGCGTCTTGTATGAGTGAGAGGAGAGAAAAAGGTGGCGGTCAAGACGCAAGATCTTGGGCCAAGGAAGAATAGGGATGGGTTTTAGCCCGACACTGTTTCTGAGATTTTAAATACATTTTCCGTTTTAGAAAAAAACAAAAAAAATGCAAATGGCAATTAGAAAATAGCAAATGAAGTCAGAAAAATTCTAGAAAATATATCCAAGCAAATAGAATCCAAATAAAATAGTTTTGACCAATGTTGATGTTGACATTAATCATATTAAATTATTTTGATACTGAAAGTCTATGTTAAGCTTGTTAAACTTCAAATAAAATCTCAAGGGTGAATTTTTCAACTACCAACTAATCAAAAGATTTTTAAAGCTTAGAAAATTGGGATGTTATATCTACCTTCAAGGTTAGCACGTAATTGATATAGACATTAAACCAAAAAATCTTTTAGTTGGAGCACATGTACTTATATTATTTTGTTTCGGTCTTGATGATTTGGGACTGTATGCTCTCTGGTATTTACATAGCTATATGCTTCCATGAACAGAGTGAGCTCAAAGTTGCATACTTTGGTTGCTCTGTCCACACCTTCAATCGAAGAAGGACAATGTGTGGTACGTTAGATTATCTGCCTCCCGAGATGGGTACTTTGCTTTCCTTTTACTTCCATGTCACAATTCATTCATGTGCTACAAAAGGCTCATCTTTCCCTACTTGTATGTTGCTTATTTTCAGATCACACAATCTGAAGACCCTCTGAAACAAACTGCCTCCTTTAGCAGTGAAACAAAAGGCGTTCATATTCCTGAAGAAAAAAAAAAGAGTCACTGTTAGTGTCTCATACTATATCTCTCTAATTCAGCATACATTACCTTTATATTTTCCTCTAAATTTAGACTTCGTACCTAACCTACTGTGTAGATTCTTCCAATCTATGAATCGTATTCTTCCAATCTATGGATACTTTTGTATGGCCTTCATCATGGTTCTATAATAATTGACGAAATGAACTTACGATTTACTAGATTTACTACCGCGTTCTATAAACATTCCCCGCACATGGTTTACACCACATTCTACATAATTCATGTCCCTTTTTTTCATGCATTTTTTAACCATACAAAAATACGGATTTGCAACAGCAGATGGCGATTCCTTTTTAGGATCTGCAGCATTCAAAAGTCCAACAACATCAAACAAACTAGATAGATTTTATAAAATATGTAGTAAAATCCTTAAGAGTTCTACCGCGGTGTTAATATGTATGTGGTTTTGCGAACATAATTTCCTGTTAAAATAAACTTCCATATTACACACATGATGCTATCACATAGCCATCATCCTATTGTTTGATGTGTCCTCCAGCAGCAAATATCTGCCTATGTAAAAACCTAAAGGATAAAAAATTGAATTGTTGTTACCTTTTATTCCTACTCACTATCATGTGATTATACTACTATACAAATTCTCACTTATCTACCTGTAAATACCCAAAATCTG
Source organism: Phyllostachys edulis (assembly GCA_036346405.1). Classification (NCBI taxonomy): domain Eukaryota; kingdom Viridiplantae; phylum Streptophyta; class Magnoliopsida; order Poales; family Poaceae; genus Phyllostachys; species Phyllostachys edulis. The sequence goes on along the minus strand of CM070558.1, from coordinate 40,247,310 downwards.
TACTCACATCCTTCACAACAATTTTTCAGAAAAAGCATGGATCATCCGAATATATCTCTGCTTCTGAACGAACAAAAAAAACCGCCAAAATGCAGGTAGTACCAACTAGCTTTACATATGTTATCTATACCATCCTCTGTGAACATCTCCATTGAATTCAATATACTCTTAGAAGATCGACACACTAATCTGAAGCATATCTATATTTCAACAGGAACTCCGATAAGTTAGCCTACCACAACATGGCCTACATTTTGCTTCGACTCTAGAGATCCACGTTTTGTGCTTAATGCTCCATCACGCACCACTCTTTAGTTTTTGTAATCAGCTCTTTCAGACATGTGTTATACTCTATGTTCGTCCTGTAGAACTTCCTATATATGCTATTGGATTTTCCAATATCTAAGTTCGTTGTGCTTCTTTCATACAATCTTTTGTAGATTCCTGCATGCTTATCTTGCTTTCAATCTTCGATGAAACTTCAACTGAGAACCGGAAATAAAAATATATATGTTTATTTTTACGTATAAACCTAGCTTAGTATAATCATATTGAACAGTACATGTTAGTCTATCTTCTTTTGTCTATGCATCATATATCACACTTCATGTCGCCAACTACCTTCAATCCAACGTAATCCAAGACAAAAAATCTATATACACATGACGTTTACTACTACATGCGTGCTCTTTAGCGCGCCAGGCTCTAGTATATATTGTCAGCCCGTTGCCTCTGGAACCTAACTCGATCATTACTGTCAAGCCCTTGGAACCTAACTCTTTGGTCAGGATTCTCGACCGACCTCGACACAGTCGCAATCACTATCGTGTTAAGGCCGTGGGCGATACATGATGAGGAAGAAGGTGCTCCTACAGTCTAGATCCACGATTTCTTTTGAAACGAGGATCGAGTGGATCAACGGGTACAAGGACAATTCAATTTACAAACCGTTCAAATTGCGCGCTGATGCTTTCAGAAAGAGGTTCCTTTTCGTAGAACACTGAAACAAACCCAAAAATTCAGAAATTTCAAAAAACTATTTGAATCTTTTGATTGAATTTGAATTTCTTTCCCTTTTTGGAAAACCCAACCCAAAAAACGCTTTCCCTTTTTGGCATTTCCGCCTTGCCAGCCCGAAGGCGTCTTCCACCCCAGTGCTTTCCTCTTCGTCTTCCCCGTCACGCCTATGCGTCACCGCCTGACGCCAACGCCCCCCGCTACTGCCGTCACTTGCCAGCTCGCGACACCACCTCCATCGTCGCCATCAATGCGTCGCGTGCCCATGCCTCCAGCGTCGCGCCGCTCCCATCCCATCGCTCGCCGCTGTAACACCCCAGCCAATCTAAGGTCTGGAATGCTACTAAATTAAATAAACCAAACATGAATAAACTAAAACACCTTACAAAATTTCGGCAGAACCTCCTTTGTATAGCTACCTATACCCGGAGGTTCCGCAAGACGGTTATAACATATAAAGATAATCCAAATTACTTAATGATTAAGATCGATCAAGACTGGCTATTCAATACTATGACATCCATAACAACTCAAAGTCTAAGTAATAGATCAAGAACATCCAAAACATCTATTCATTTATTACATATTACTCCAAGCAAGCAATATTTAATAAGAGATCATTAAACAATTCATTCATCTCCTAGTTAATTATTCTTTCATTTGATTGTGGGTAGTTCGTGCAAAAGTGCCAAAATATAATCCTTCCTTTCCCCATGCATGCCGATCTCGTAGAGGTACCTAAAACACGACAAACAACAAGAGGTGAGTCCAACGACTCAAAGAAATGTAATAAATGGCATCAACGGCATATAAGCATAAAATTCATCAACTATACTTCTCAAAATCACATATCGAATGCTTTACACACACATGCTATGCAATATGCTCAAAAATGACATTTATCCTTCTCTTTCCTTTTGCATTTTACGGTAATGCAAAGTGCGATCCGTCGATGCACACCATCCATGCTCGTGCCATCAGCACAGGGACCATTGCCCATACTCCGTAAGTATGGGGATTAAAGCCCATGCTTTACAAGCATGGGGATTTTAGCCCGTCATTAACATGACGGGACCTCAAGAGATGCTTGGTCACCACGTGACCAAGACTTCAATAAGCCAACATGATGCATATGTATGAATTCTCAAATTAATACAAACATGCATCCACAACTACATTGCATATGAATACTCTATTCATACTACAAAAGTTCATAATCAGGTACTTCACAACTTTCAAACATTCATACTTAATACATAACTCAACATACTAGAATCATGACCAGTACCAATCATATCACCATATCAATCATGAACAATACAAATTAATCATAAAAACTAGCAACCAATGCCATTTGAATATGACTATTAGATCCATAATCACACTTGCCTTAACCGCGAAGAACGAGGGACGTGCAGAAGGTGCTGCCCCTGGGACCCGTCGACCACCTGAATAAATAATTATATTGCAAGCTAAGACGACAGTAGTGGACCAAAACAAACTATATAACAACACTCTCTAATTCGCAAAAACGTCTACTCGATCCCAACCCTAATTCCTAAACGTCGATCTGTCCCCTTAGTGGATAGTCAACTTATAAAATTCATAACTTTCACTACAGGGGTCCAAATAAGGTGTTCTTGGATTTTATGGAAATATAATTAAATTACCTAAATAAACTTAGTTGGGGAGCCCTTCTGATTCGGCCATTTACTGCCCCTACCAAGCCAATCTACAGAACATCAATTATCACGTCGGGTTCTCTGGACAGTACACTAAAATTATCATAACTTTTTCTACGAAATTCCAATTCTTAAGTTCTTTATCTTTCTGGAAAGGTGAGGAAATTACCCATCTTTTTCATTATAATGAGATCCTCTGATTTCGTCTTTAACTAATAGATTAACTCAGATTTCTACAGACTGTCAGGATGTTGACAGATTAACAGGACAGCGGCACTAAACAATTCATATCTCCCTGACCGTTAATAGGATTTGGGTGTTCTTGGCGGCCACGTAAAGCTAAGGACATGACGCAGATATCTCTAAGAGAGTGGATCCCCAGATTCTGCTTCTAAATATATGAAAACCGTCGCGCAAGGTTCTGGACAGAACCGATCTAATTCCCGCAGAACAACCGATTTTACTAACCGCAACGAATTCGCATCTAAAACGAAACCAACAGCGACGAAACCCATCGTTACCCTTGGAGAACTGATGTAGATCACGAAGAACACCACGCGATCTCACTTCCCCTCCCTTCTCTCTTCTTCCCTTCCTTCTTCTTCTTCTTCTTGGCCGGCCACCACAATAGAGAGGCACCGGAGGAGAGGGGGCACCACCGTGGAGAGGGGTGTGCTACAGTAGCCATGCTACAGTGACAGCGGTGGTACTGTAGCTGCCCTAGGGTTCCCCCCTTCTTCTTTAGTTGGTGGTCTGGGCCATGGGCCACTATGCCTGTTTTTCCCCCACTTGACTATGGGCTGCGTGGCCTATTCCTCCTACAATTTCTGAATTTTCTATTTTAATTCTCTTAATTCCCTATCTAATTTTTTATTGCATCCACTAACAGCAAACGAGATATTACAGCCGCGCCACCTCCCGCGCTGCTGCACTAAGAGAGCACCGCCACCTCCCCGCCTGGCATCGCCCACCCAACCACGTCGCCACACTGCCATACCGCGCCCTGCTCCCACCACCTCCGCCCGGCTATACAAGCCGCCCCCGCTCGCTCTTCCTCCCTCACACCTTCCCCCACCCTCCTTCATCCCCAAGACCGGCCAAGGTGGAAGAGCCGCCACTGTCGCCACCACAATCCCACCCAAAAACCCTAGCCCGCACAAAACCTTAGAGGTAAGAAGACTTACCTCAGTGGAGCCTTCCGCCACGCCCTTTCGCTGGCCGTTGGCTGCCATGAAGCGCCATGGCCTCCTCGCTCCTCTACACCGCCGCAGCGCCATTGAGGCGCCAGGTTTTGGCCGAAGGCTCGGCCTTAAAGGCCAGGCCGTGTGGGCCTTCGGGCCATGAAACAAAATGGGCCTAGCCCATTACTATTCATCTAATTCAGCCTGTTACTGTTCTTAGCACAGTAATTTCAGTTATTGTACACATACATTACTATTCATAGTGATTACTGTCCAATCAACCTACTGTTCATTTCAGCTGAAAACAGTAAACCCTAATTACTGTTTAAAACCCAAAACAGTAAATCTAGTTACAGTTCAAATCAAATATTTGTAGACGAATAGTAAAATAACACTATTCATCATCTGACAATTTTTGTCTGAAACCCTAATGTGACATTTTATACCCATTTTGACCATCTCGAGCCCAGAAAGCCCATTCTTGACTCCGTTCAGCTATAACAAGCCCACAACAAATCTTTTCACCTTTCTATAGGATTCATTATCTCATTTCTATATTTTTGTTGTATTTGGATCCAAATCTCACAACTCCGTTCAGTCCAACTAAACACCAAATAAATACCTACCCTTCACACCACCTTCTTTTATGTTTCTTTTTTGATTTTATTTACTTGCATGTTGTTCCCAGCTCATTCCTTGTCGAGCCAGATTTTATTTGGTTAATTTTATTGTTTTGCTTCTTGTTAGGTCACGATTTTGACGACCAGACTCCAGAAGACACCGAACAACACCAGTATCAGCAGGACTTTGTGCAAGAAGGCAAGTTGCATTCCTTGATCATTTGGAACCCACATTTCGTATATTTAATATTACTTTCATTATTATATTTATACCAATTACTTTCATTATTATATTGAAATAATAATTTTGAATGCCATGATAATTAAATAAATCCTATTACCCCACACACAAACCCACCTAGCACTTGTAGGCCATATTCACCCTGACAAATACTTAGCACTTGTAGGCCATATTCACCTTGACAAGTTCACATAAAATATTATCTATACAAGTAGCTTTGTCACACAAATGTGTTTATCAATCAAAAAGAGTATTGGCGGTTCGCCAATGGTTTTGGTGGAGAGTTGAGGGTTGTGTCTAGAAAGTTGGACATCCCAATAGACTGGTGTTAAAAGTGAGTCATCAGTGAGATCTGGAGGTGGATAGCCACGAGTTGGTGTTGGGCCATCACCTCACTGGATGACAAGTAAGGACAAGAACCTTGTGCTATAGTAATAGACACAGAAAACTGCTCAACCACATGCGTGGTCATTACTCCCTAGCTTAGTACACTGCTCTTCCATTTGAATATCTACAGGGTGTCAACTGCTCTTGTGTGATAGAGCAGAAGGAATTGGGGTGAGACAGAGTAGGCTCAGAGGGACACTCATTTGGTCAACACAACAAGATGGACCGTCGACCTCGAAATCGATTCCACTTTTGGTCAATGGTCTCCCGAGGGCTGTACGAAGTAATACCTACCGAGTAGAGGCTAAAAAGGGTTGAGCAGTGAAAAGGCTTTGTTATCTCAACTCAGTCGCACGCTAACATGTTGCGTGTATATTGCATGACAGTACAAGTTTGAGATATCTTGTGGGTAAAGTTGGGCAACTCTGCAGAGTGTATAAAAAGGTATTCGAATACGCCGTGCTTCCGGTTAATGAAGTTGTGTTAATGGGTGATTCTAGTACATGAGGCATAAGTAGAGTTTTTGAGATGTAAAGTTGGTAATTGAGTTTGTTGAGAAACCACTGATGTTATTATTTAATAGGAATAATTGATGATTTGCCACTGCTAAAGAGTGAAATTCAGGATTTGACAGTGGCAAATCCTTGAATCTCCCTATTTAATATTGTTTTATTGTTTTAAATATGAACTTCTTTAACTGCAAAATGCATCCACATATGCCTGTTAAGATAAACCCTAACCATCCATTGAACTCCTTGCATGTAATTATTTAGCTTTTCCATGTGGCTTGTTGAGTACGGAAGTTGTACTCATTTTTGCATAATCTGCAAAATCATCTACAGAGAAAACCTGGAAAAATACAGAGGATCTTGTTGAACTGGATTTTGGTGGACCCACGGATGGCAGAAACTACTGTTATTAGGTCTCGACCGCGTTCAAGCGTGCCTGTGGTTTGAAGTTCTTTTGTCTTGTATTATATTAAATTTGGGCTTGGATGCCCATGTCAGTGTTAAAAATTGGTTGTTAAGTCTTAATCTTATGTAATAAAATGTTGTCTTTTGTTGTAATTGAAAGCTTGCTTGAGACACTGCTTACTTCGCAACTGCACATCCTGGGTGGTTGTGAAGAGTTTAACGATCCCAGAATTTGGAGGCGTTACAAACACTTAGGAGGAGCTCTACACTGTTTTGTTTCCAAAGGAGAAGTATGTGGATTTGAGGTTTGAACCGGTACATGGTCTCTTGCATTGCACCACAAAATAAGGCCCTGTTTGGTACGGCTCTGCTCCAATTTTTTGCAGCTCCAACTTCAGCTTCACTCTTGGATCCACTTCTATAAGAAGTTGGAGCAGTCTGAGGAGGTGTTTGGCTAGAAAGTTAACTCCAGCTCCAGAAATGAGAAAGATCTTTGTAAAAAGACTGCACTACCGTTGTTTTATGACTTATAATCTTTTTTCGTATTGCTTAACCTATAACAGTTTAATAAATTGATTTCAATCATGCTGTGCTTTTATTTATCTAATTTTTTTGTCACGTTGTGGCATATTTTCACCCAATTTTGGAAGTTTTACTCGGAAAAAAAAACATACATAAACATATGAAGTTCATAACAAATGTTCTAATTCAATTAGTATCATAACAAAAGTCCATAATAAAGATAAACATAACATTGTATCAAACAACACATAGTCAAATCAAATATTGTATCACCTCGCAATATTCAGATCATCCACCAAAATAATGTATCAACACACAAACTCAAAAGCATTCAGAACAATACTATTCAGTTGCGTCTTCCAAAAAAAAGACCATTCAGGTGCATTCCAAACTCACTTGTTCATTCAGAAAACATTACAAAATTGTTTGTTCCAATTCAAGGCATCCATTACAACAAAATCACAAGAAACTAATGGATTAGTTAATCATTTTATAATACATGGTGGAGGCCGGCGTGGCGGAGGAGAGCAAGCATATGGAAAACAACCACCTCGAGGAGCACTATGCCTAATCCTAAAATTTCCTCTTAACCCATGCTTCAATCTAGGTCTCTGTAGTGGTCTTGACGATCTGGCTCTCACTTTTGCCTGAACCAGAAAGTAACAGTCATTAGAAGGAATTGCATGATTATTGATCCATTGACCAACAGATTGAGTACATGGTAAAAATCAGTATAGCATGAATACAGTAGCTACTTGTTCCCACTCCTAAAAAAAGGCAATTTCAAGGACTCAACAACTTGAAAGATAGCATGACAAATTTTGTTAAAAGTGCATTTCATGACAAAACTCGAAAGATAGCATGTTAAAAGTGCATTTCCTGACGGCCAATACTATCTGTTATGGTGCAAAAGCTATTTCTGAGTACATATTGCTTGCATTCTGGTTTCCAGTGAGACAGTGATCATTTCTACACATAAACTTCTGATCATATAGAAATTTATCTGTATCTGCTCAATGTGGAAGGTACCAGCTAGGAAGTCTGAGCAATTTCAAACTGATAGTATGTAGAGTACAACTATAAATCAAGTAGCACACACAACAACTTTTGAACAAACGGAGAGTGAGATATATATGTCAGAATTAACCTAACTATTTGTGTAAAATAAAGGGTTAAACATAAGTACTATATACATTAAATTTGCACTGGCCGTTGCTATGGGCAACAAAAATGAACAAATGCATACACATTACACATAGGATCTCGTGCAAAAATTCAGAAACAACTGTCCTCTGGGCTGCAATGTAGAATAAGCGTCAGAATACCCTGTCAAAACTGAAAATTGGCTTCCAACTTACTAGCACACAAAAAAAACATGTAGAGTACTAGTCTCAATTAGGTGAGGAGATCACAGGACTGATGGTCAATTAGCCTAACAGAAAGGACCTACCGAAAAGTCTTACGCAAAGCAGTCTCCGTGAAATCAAACCACTCTACCGAATTGTAAGTATACAGTTCGATCTAACAGATCCACGAAGCCCTACCACACAGGTCGACTCCTCTACACCGAATTGAACTCATCACATCCACAAGTACACGTATCCAGACAATGAACACGCATAATTCGACATGAAGCAACTAGATGTCTAGATCCCAGATCGGAGAGAGACGCGGACGCGAGAATACCTGTCGAAATCAAATCAGCCGGATCCGACGATGATGTTGTTGATGGGGATGAAGATGAGCTTGACGAAGAACCCGACGAATCCCATCACCACGAACCCTATCGCCGTCCGCAGCGTCAGATCTGGCCAGCCCAACACAAGACCACCACGCCGAATCCGAGCCAGAAATCACCCCCTACCCTTGCGGTCGGGCTTGTGGCAGCGCTTGATGAGGTGGAGTCACCGGGGTGGAGCCGCCGCCGCCCTGGCCGAACCCCTAGGGTTGCGACGAGCAGGGGGAGAGAGGCGCAGGGGATGCGAAGGGAGGAACGGCCGAACGGGTGAGGGCTGTGGGTTTGGGGGTATATCAGTGGCATATTGTGGGTAATTACCCTTAACTTCCAGGGGTATTTTGTTTTGTTGGTCCACAGCTCCGCATTTGGAGCAAGGTTTTACCTATTCCCAAAATTTGCACTACAGGTTGCTCTGCTCCCGGTTGCTCCAACTTCAAAAAATTTGTGGAGCAACCCCGTTTGGCACAACTCTACAAACTCCAATTACGAAGTTAAGAGTTGGAGCTGTATCAAACAGGCCCTAGGTGTCCCAACTTCCAACAGTACGGTAGCATCTCCTGACCATAGTCCCAAGTCCCATAACTACAACAACACACAAACTCAAGTACGAAGAAGAGTCTTTTTTGACGAAAAGATGTCATACTGTCCCTTCATGTTAAAAGCAAAGGATGTACAAGGCAAAACGAGAGACAACAAGTGACTAAACTGAAGAGCCAAGAAAGCAAACAAACAGGAAAAGGAAAAGAGGGAGGGAAAAGAAGAAGAAAAGAAAAGGTTACAAGGGGACGAGGATTAAAGACGAGCAAGGAGGAGCCGCAATCTCCATGGGGGCTCGCCCTTGGGTCCAGTGGTCCTCCCAGAAAAGTATCTACGCTCCATTGCCAAGGATGAATTGAGTTGAGGCTCGGAAGAGACCCCTAGTGACAGGATCAACCGGCACTGGAAGGCCGAGCCATGATCAGTTCCCATTCCAAGCTAGCCACAACCAGCGAACCCGAAGGGTGACACACTGAAGGGAGAAGTTGGGTATTCCGAGATCCCCAAAGCTCGTCGGTCTGCACACCTTATCCCAATTAACTAGGCATTTAGCACCTGAAGTCGCATCTGAGCCGGTCCATAGGAAGGCACGTCGTATGTTGTCCAGTTGCTTGATAACCCATTTAGGTGGTTGCAGCGCGATAAGATGGTTTAACCAGAATCAAATGACCTCCGGTAGAGATGTGCTTCGGTTTCCATCCACTCAGACGCTTTGCAAAATTGTCAATCAGCGGCTCGTAATCTATTCTTGTCAGCTTCCTGTCTGACAAGGGTAGTCCTAAGTACCGGCAAGGAAAGGACTTGACTGAACAGGGAAACTCAGGCAAGATCACATCTAGGTCCAACTTCGTATAGCAAATAGGCGTTACTGAGCTCTTAGTGACGTTTGTGCGCCGCCCGGTCACTTCGCCGAACAAATCCAGAATCTTTCTGATTGCTGACAGTTCTTCGCTGACAGGATTTGCAAACCACACGACGTCATCCGCGTAGAGGGACAGAGGGGAACTGATCTGCCGTCCAGGTGGGGAGCTTAGGATGTTGTAAGAAATTGTCTTTTGGACAATGAGGTGCAGTGCGTCCATTGCTAAGACGAACAACAGAGGGGACAAGGGATCTCCCTGGCGAAGCCCACGACGGTTACTGAAAGCATTTGTAAGCGAGGAATTCACGATCACCTTGGTGGAGGATGAGGCAAATAGTATAGACAACCAATAACGCCAACGTGGCCCAAAACCCCTTGCCGAGGAGAATTTCAATATGTACTGCCAGTGCCAGGACAGAGTGTCAAGGCCTTGGTGATATCCAGTTCGATTAGGAGAGCATACTTCTTCTTGCTTCTTAATTGCTTGGAAAGTCCTTGTACATAGACGAAGTTGTCATGGATCGCTCGGCCCTTACTAAATGCACTCTGGCATGGCGAAACGAGGTCATTCATGTGGCCATTGTGGGTTGCCTGCCTGTTAGCCATTAGCTTCGTGAAGATCTTGATCACTCCATGTAGAAGGCTTATGGGTCTATTTAGGAAGCAGGGCAATGTCCTGCCTGCATGTGCATAATCATACACGATACGAGCGCACAGCAAGTATATGCGTTTACACGTATCACTACAAAATTCTTCACAGAGAAGAAGAGATCTTACTGTTTCTGAAACGAGGAAAGAAGTGCGACCCATTGGTTTTACAGTTTCTATATTACATGAACAAAATGCATTCTTATGGCCAACAGATTGCATACATACATCTTACAAAAAAAAATTTGAACGAGCAGGAGAAAAATAAACATGAAACAATTAAGGAATCATCACGTACGAACTAACAGTATTTGCCATTAATGCCTGAACAACTTATCCCAAATTAAATAGAATATGGAACGAAAAAGCTGTAGCCAAAACGGTAAATTTCGGCGACAGAAATCCCAAATTATATATGTTGCGAACTGAAGCTGATAATTCTTGCTGTTGATCGATCAGTGTCCGGCTCGGCCTTTTACGATGTCGAGGCTCATCTCGCTGGGATCGGTGGCCTGGATCTCGCATTGGATGCCGTCCATCTCCCTCCTGAACCTGTCCTTGGAGCTCGCGTACAGCATCTTACTCCTTGTTCTTGCTATGTCAGGAGACCTATATATGTAGTTGCCAACTTGCCATTAGGTATTTAGGTGTAGAATTAAGGGATATTTAATTATTTAGTACCATCTTGCCATTAGGTATTTAGGTGTAGAATTAAGGGATATTTAATTATTTAGTACCATCTTGCCATTCATGGAGGCGTATGTATCCCGCAATGGAGGAAAGCACGATCACAATTTGAGGTGTATGTATCTCACGATCACATATATATAGATTGTGCATGCAGGATTCTAATCCTAGCAAATCAGCATATTTAGTACCAGGAGAAGAAGAAGATCTTGCTCTTCTGGCAGTTCTCGTCGGTGACGAAGTCGAGGTCGTAGACGGCGTAGCGGCACTCGTCGGCGGGGAGGCTGGCGGCGAAGTCGTCGTAGCCCTCGCTGGTCTCCCCGAGGCGCTCCACCTTGATCTCCATCGCTTTCTCGTCGATCCTGAACACGATGAACCGGAAGCTCCGCCGCGCCTTGAGGTCCAGGAACTTGATCTTGCACTCGTCGTTCACCGCCAGCCCAGACGCAGAGTTCGCCTACATGCATGCATGTACAATCATCTCACATTAATTGATCAGGAATTAATCAATGAGAGAGAGAGAGAGAGCTTACCATTTGTATATGCGCCAAACTTCAAAGCTCCTTGTGCAGTATGAGGGATCAAAATGGAGCTTGGAGAGAGGGGGGAGGTGTTTGTTGCAGAGGGAAGGAAGGAGAAAGGTCTGTGAGAGAGATGCGGTGGGGAGGAGAGGGTGATTAGGGAGGGAAAAATAGAGGAGGGAAGCACTTGGTTGATGCCACGACGCTCCGTCTTTGGGGATCGCAACGTTTGACTTGGTCCCTCCCTCCGTGTTTTTGTTTAGGCAACCGCAGAAGAAAGGAAAATTTGCTCAATAGCATTTTTTAAGATAATGGAAGTACATGCTCAATAGCATCCTAAACACGTCTATTTAGATGGATAACACTACATTCATACTCGACTGCATTATACCACTCTAAATAATACTACCGGCACCTTTTCCGTCAATTTCTAACAGTAGGGGTGTTTGAGGCATGAGAATATAGTTTTAATGCCAATTTTGTCCCTCACTTAGATAGGCAGTGCCCTTGCTGCATCACAGCGAACTCCTCACCTTTCAATCATACTCCTCTCATCCTCTCCTCTCCTCTCCTCTCCTCCAACGCCCACGTCACCTCCTTTGCCTCCCTAATCTCTCTCTCTCTCTCTCTCTCTCTCTCTCTCTCTCTCTCTCCTTGTTCTTGTGCTAATTTTTTTTAGATAATAGAAGTACAACTCTCGGCCTCTGCACCAACTAGGAATACACACAGCCATTACACCACCATCAGCTAAAAACTTAAAACAAAAAACGGCCAAAAGTCAAGAATGACAAACAAATTGTCATGCAAAGGCTAGCCTAAAAAAGACCACCTAGCCCCGCCTCCGGGACCAACCAAGAGATCGTCCACATGCGAATAGTAGCTACACAGAAAAGAGGTGATGATGGGCCAGTCTCCGTAGTGACGCCTCCAAGAAGAGATACGACTCACATCGTCGTCGCCGGATCTAACCAGCGAAGGTCAAATCAGGAGTTTTCACTCCGAAGCTCAGGTATCGGTTCTCCAAAGCAATGCCTTCAAGAAGGTAACGCCACTTAGGTCGACGTCGTTGCCGGATCCAACCAGCGAAAGCCAGATCAAGAGTTTTCACCCCGGATCGAAGGTACCAGCGCTCCAAGACCACGCCATAGCACGATCTCGTCACTGGATCCAACCAATGAAGGCCAGATCGCCAAGACGACATCCGCAACATCCCCAACGGCCAACCGCCGCCTGCACCAAGGAAGGCGACGTCTACCGCAGCCTACGCGTCGGCCGGTTAAAAGCCGTCCATCGGGAAGGAGTCGAGCGCAGCACAAGCCACCGCCACCGAGCCATCGCGATCTCTACCAACTGCGCCAAATCTGGATCTGCACCGTGCCACCTCTGTTGTCATGCCATCGACGAAGCCACGTCGCCGAAAGAAGCCGGCGGAGAAGGGCCCCGGATCGCCACGCCCAAAGATGAGCCGGTGGAGAAGGGCCCCAGATCCAACTCCGACGAAAGTCCACACCGTTGGAAATCAGCGAACAGACGTCGGGCGTTGGGAACGCAATACATATTAGATGCCACCACCAAGAAGAAGAACCCCCGCCAAGAAGCGTGCACACGCCGACAATGGCAATGAGGAGAAAGGAAGGAGGAGAGGGGGGGCTTATTTGGTGGTGGCTAGGGTTGATTAGGGCCGACAGCTATTCTAGACTTGGGGCATCAAATTGTTCTTGTGCTAATTAGGAAGGAAATAAGAAGTGTATCGCTGATTCGCTAGTACCATTTGATGCTGAGCTCTTGTCCACAATGGCAATGATGGGGATGGGAGGGTATCACCAGTAGCAGCAACGACCAGCGGGTGGCGGATTTCACGGCGCCGTAGTGAGTGGCGTTGGAGCAAGATGCACTCATATACAAGTACATCATGTTCCGCAGTGCCCATGCACCCCACCCGATCTCCTCCTCCCCATCTGCCACTACCCTGTCGGCATGCCATTTGATTCAGTTGGATTAAACCAATTGGATCCCAACGACTACGGGGATGTGCGTGGATGCGACTGCTTCGATGCGCAACAGCGGTAGCCGCGTCTCGTCCTCTGGCGCAACCGCGCAAGAGGCTGCGGCGGTGGCGGCGGCTTCAATTGCGCGACAGTGGCAGTGACTTGAGGTTAGGCAAGCTATAGTGGTCTTGTCCCGACCTTCAGTGCAAGTGGTGGCGACAGCGACGAGACAACAATTCTGGAGGGGCAATTTGGTCTTTTGATAGGGCTAACAGATGTCACAGATGGAAAATGTGACGGGAGTGTTATTTCACAACAAACAACATCTTTGGAGTGTCATAATACAAGCAGGTACGAATGAATTGCCGTGTTATCCATCTAAATGTGCACTATTGGAATGGAATGCCATTGAGTAAATTTTCCCAAGGAAAACATGCTCCCCACCTCAACTTCACGACCCCATCTATTTATAAAGCTCATTTGCATGACAGAAAAAAGGCAAATGCAATACTACCAGCACTTGTAGCTATCCTCACTATCTAGGGCAGAGGAAGAGGCGGCGTGGCTCGCGGCATCACAGCCAGGGCGGATCTAACTGGGGTGCCCCAAAATTTGGACAGTCTACTAGAGATTAGCTATTCCATTGGACTGAAATTGGAGAGAGCAACTAAGGCCAGCGGTTTTGCATGTGCACATGATGGTGAGTTACGGGAAGGGATCCTCACAAGTCACATCCATTCCTTTCTCCCTCTCTTCTATTGATTTAGGATTTAATACTAAAATGCAATTGCAATACTAATCAGTACACGACACATTCCATTTTCCCTCACATTTAGATATTATGCAAGTTATTTTTCCAAATTGATTACTATAGTGATGGCATGTGAAAATATGCTATATAGTATGCAGTGTGCTTCTCAGAATGAAAAATTTTCAGATGATGAATTTTATGAAGGAAAGTACAGAAACTGCTCGGTGATGCGTAGTTTGAAGAAATTGTACTAGACGTTGCTTTGTGTGTGCACCTCCAATACTGAATTCCTAGGTCTATCACTAATCGCAGCAGTGCAGTTTCATGACCAACAAGGAGGCGGCGGTGCAGTTTCTTGAAGAGGAGGAGGCAGCGTGGCTAGCAGCGAGGCGACGTGGCTCATCAGCCAAGAGAGAGAGTGAGTGAAGGGAGCCGGCCATGAGAGAGAGAGAGTGAAGGGAGGCGCATGAATCTTGGAGCAAAATGGATGGACACTATAGTGCTCATAGCTGTAAGTACTTGTAGAAAAATTGCACTCCAACAAAAAATGAAACAATTTGCATGACAACAATCAATTCACTTTCTATGGTTTCTGTTTCGATTAATCTGGGATAGTTTTTATGATAAACTTGGGAAGTCGAGTAGAGCATACACTTAAGTAGTGGTGGGCATTGGACCATGCCGTGCTGGCACGGCACGGGCCTACCGTGCTTCGGGCCGCGTCGTGCCGTACCGGCTCGGGTCGGCCACCCCGCTATGTCATGTTGTGCTGGCTCGCCTTGCCTCCGGCCATGCCCAGGCACGGCCCAAAGCCCGTTGTGCCGGGGCCATGCCGTACCGGCCTAAGCCCAACCTTAAGTAACTATAGACGCCCGAGAAGATGACAATCGCCGCCGCCCAGGAAGACAAAGACACTCATGCGCCATCCGCACCGTCTCCCCCTCATCATAGCCTCCTCCTCCTCTCGGACGCCGATGAAGAACACCGCCCACCTCGGCCGCGCCGCCCGCTTGCGAAGGGATTGAGAAGGACAGCGACGAGGAGGTGGCTGGAGGGAGGGCAGCGGGCGACAGCGCGTGGGGAGGAAGAGGGAGAGGAGAGGAGAGGGAGGAGGTGGCTAGAGGAGGAGGAGGGGGGGCGGCGTGACGTGGGGAGGAGAGGAGGAGGGTGGTGATCGGCTCGTGGGGAGGAGGCTACTGAGCCTGGAGGAGGAATCAGAAATGTGATTAGGGATTGGGAATTTGGGAGTCGGGGCTCAGGATAAGGGGTTAGGGATGGGGGTTGGGGGAGGCCGAGAAGGATGTTGAGCCAAGCCGGGTGGCAGAGGGGGGTTATTGGTTGGGCCAGGCTGGGCTGGGGAGTGATTGGGCCTGGCCAAGAGAGGAGGGGATTGGACTAAAACGGGAAGGTTGGGCCTATTTCGTGCCGGGCCGGCCCAAGCACGGTCCAATTGATCGTGTCGTGTTGTGCCGCCCAATGGGTCAGATTCTCGAGCCCAGTGAGCCCACCATTCGCATCTGCGTCTTGCGTGGTCAGGTCGACGGACTTGGGCCGGCCCGAAAAAGCACGGCCCAAGTCCCAGCTCTACACTTAAGTAGTAGGATCATTGGTAGATAAAAATTCCTACCACCACCACATGCTAGCTATTAAATTAGTCAGGGAAAATTGTAACTGTAAGTTTGATTTACCCCTACAAGTCCTCGTGCCTTCCCCCTCTCGCTCACTCGGATGTTTCCTTTGTTGACATGGACTCCGTGACGTGTCACCTTGGTTATGGACTGGGTGCAGCGTGGTCAATTGGATGTAACACTTTGGCCCAAAATCCGCTCAAAGACTAGCCTACCGTTGGGCGAGCACACGCGTGCATAGCACCCCACTTACACTTTCGTCCTCGCTTCGTGTAAAAGGATTAACCTGGAGGTGTTATGTTTCAACCCAATAAGTATTATATGGTACTACAACTCACTTTTGACAAGGAATGTGAGACTAATCACACCACGCAACTACACACGGGTCACGGTATTACATTCACACCCCTTAAGGGCTAACACCCTCGGCAGCACATTTTATACATGACAAATGTCCAAAACCACCACTCGGTACACATGTGTTGTGTGCCCTCCACGGGCCCACACGGACATGCCCTCGTGCAACGAAGGTTGATGCTCTAATACCATCTGTAACACCTTGGCCAAAAATCTGCTCAAAGCCCAGCCCACTCGCTGACGCATGCATAGCACCCCACTTACACTTTCGTCATCGCTTCATGTAAAAGGGTTATAACACCCTGGCCCAAAACCCGCTTAATGCTCATCCCACTGTAGGGCGGACCCGCACATACATAGCACCCCACTTATACTTTTGTCCTCATTTTGTGTAAAAGGATTAACTTGAATGTGCTTCATTTAGACCCAACATGCATTATATACTGCTATAACTCACTTTAGACAAGCAATGTGGGATTAATCCCACCACACAACGTCACGTGGGCCACATGGGACGCACTACGAGCAGGTCGGGGTATTACATTCACCCCCCATAAGGGCTAACGCCCTCGGCGGCATAGTGCATACGCGGCAAATACCCAGAACCACCCCTAGGTACACTTCCGTGCATCAAGTGTTGGCACATATGCCATGTCGTGTGTCCACCCTAGGCCCACACGTGCTATATGCCTGCGCCCCTATCCCACACGTGCTCGTGCAACAAAGGTTGATGCTCTGATACCATTTATAACACTCTGGCCTAAAATCCACTCAATGCCCATCCCACCGTGAGGTGGACCCGCACACATATAGCACCCCACCTACACTTTCGTCATCACTTCATGTAAACAGGTTAACCCAAATGTGCTATGTTTAGACCCAACATACATTATATACTACTACAACTCACTTTAGATAAGCAATGTAGGAATAATCCCACCACACAACTCCACATGTGCCACATGGGTCGCACTACGAGCAGGCTAGGGTATTACAAGGGTTAACCCAGAAGTGTTATGTTTCAACCCAACAAGCATTATGTACTACTACAACTCACTTTAGACAAGCAATGTGGGACTAATCCTACCATGCAACTCCACATGTGTCGGAGTATTACATTCACATCCCTTAAGGGCTGACGCCCTTGGCAGCACATTGTATACACGACAAATACCCAAAACCACCACTCGGTACACATATGTGTTGTGTGCCCTCCACGGGCCCACACGCACATGTGCCCGTGCAACGAAGGTTGAAGCTCTAATACCATCTGTAACACCTGGCCCAAAATCCACTCAAAGCCCAGTCCACTCGCCTACGCATGCATAGCACCCCACTTACACTTTCGTCCTCGCTTCATGCAAAAGGGTTAACTTGGAGGTGCTATATTTGGACCCAATAAGCATTATATGCTACTACAACTCACTTTAGACAAGCAATATGTGACTAATACCACCATACAACTCCACATGACCCGAGATATTACATTGGACCCACGCCATATCCATCCAATCAGTTCAGCCCTCGTCTGCCTCCTTCCCTCATCTCGATTCAACCCGTCTCAATGAGGGAAACGAACATGAACGCTTCGTCTACCCACTCATCCTAATCCGAGCTACACAAGTTAACACTATGGGCCATGCTGGAACGCCTTGGACCAACACCATTGATATGGATCAACGTGTAAGTTGATGCGTAAAGTGGCACAATTTTTCACGGTACTATAGCAGCAGGCTTGTTTATCCTCGTTCCTTCTCTTGTTTGGCCAATATAAATCAACAAGCTCCAAATTAGGGTTTAGGAAACCCTAATTCCCTCTTCAAACCAATCAGCTAACCTTGCTTCCCTCTTTAGCCAAAGCAAAACAAGATCAAGCAATAGCAAAAACTAGTGAACTGATAACCAGGATGATTTAATCTCTAGGGCAGAAATCAAATCAATTCCTTTGAAACTTGCAAACCAATCCATGCTAGAAAGAATTGCAAGGATGATCCACAAGGAACCAACAACAATTGAAGAACCAATAGCCTTCAATTGAATGCACTGAAATGAAAACCCTAGTTGGATTTCCCCTTCTCGAGCACAAGCTCTATGCGCCAAGCAATCTTAATTTTTTCAAATTTTCTTCAAAACTAAACTTGAGTTACAAAGGTGCGGCCATGGGGGAATTTTACCTCCTCCCATGCAAGCACAAACCTGGGCTAGGGCTGACTCGTACTTGGCTTCAGATGGGGAATCTGAATCTGATTCCTAGACCTACTCCCACTCGGATTCAAATCCAAAATTGATTTTCTTCAATTTGGTTTTGTTTAATCCGAAAGTGATCTCCTAGCTGGTTATGAAACCGCATCCAAGGCCTATTACTACCTTGATTTGGATTCTCTAACATCAATTAAGAAAACTAAATTAAACTTTTTAAAGGAAAATCTGAATTGAGCCAATTCGAATCCAATTCAGATTGTGACTTTGAATGTGATCCTAATTCGGATTTGCAACCCACTTGGTCTCTTCTTGTTGTCCTTGCGCTACATGCATCTCTTGCTTCCCACATGCTGCAAACCTTTCATGCCCATGCATTTGCCTAGAGTTTCCTCCTTGTACCGCATGTGTTTCACCTTGGCTAGTGCTTGGCCCATGCACCACAAGCTTCACATGCAAGCTCAAGTTCCCCCTTCAGCCTACCTCCCTCTCCTCCCCTTGGCCAGCAGTGGCTGTTGTTATTTTGCTTCTTTTGCCAAAATAGCACCAATATGATTGCCCGCTTGAGTTTGCAATGTGGAGATGCAAATCAATGCCTTGGTCGTACTTGGGTCGTATCATCCTTCCCTTCTTAAAACAAAACAATCATCCGTTTTAGTGCAGACTTCACGGTCTTCTTTTTGCTAACCACGACCAAATCACTCTTGATTTCTTCTTGAAACAAATTTGTCCTCATTTTTAGTGTAGATTTCACGGTTTCCTTCTTGCTAACCATGGACCGTTACTTTTCCACTCCTGCACCGCCAGGGATGGCGATTTTCCCTATGGGGATAGGGCCGTAGGAACATCCCCATGGGGGCCGGCGGGGGGGGGGCATTATCTCTCTCCCCTCACGACGTCGACAGAGGCGGCGACTGGCCAAGAGCGGCGTAGTGGCGACGCTTGGCCAGCCGACTGGACGGCGTGCCATGACCGGGGGTGGCCAGCGGCACGCTCGGCCCGCAGGATGGGCGGCATGACAATCAGGGTTGCTGACAGCTGCATGGGTGGTCGACGGCATGCTCGGCCCACGGGATGGGCGGCATGACGACCAGGGTTGCCGACGGCAGCGTGACATTCGAGGATGTGGCTGGCAGCGGTGCGACAGAAGCGGCTGCCAACGGTGTGCTCCTCGTCCGTGCAGCCGTTGCTATTTAGCACCTCGTCTTCACCGCCGTCGCCAGTCGGCCGGTGTGCATCTCGTCATCGCCGATGTGCACCTCGCTGTCTTCGCCAGTGTGCATCTCGCCATCCTCAACACCGACACCAATCTCTCTCGCGCGCACCGAGTATGGATATTGTATGTATAAATGTATGGACACTATATTGTACCGTTTTGTGAAAGAATTCTCCAGAGGGGAACTTTCAAATTTCAAATTTCAAATTAATGGCAAGTACAACTTAGTGTCGGAAAATCCCCATGGGGCCGATCTCTCCTGTAACATCTTGGCTATGCGGAAGCCAAAATGTTACCTAAAAGACTAACATACAACAACAATACGGAATAATTTCAACCATCTTTCAAATATAACATAAAAAGATCAATATCTAGTAGAACGAATATAAGAATTGAATCAGAATTCGTCAACAAA
Source organism: Phyllostachys edulis (assembly GCA_036346405.1). NCBI lineage: Eukaryota > Viridiplantae > Streptophyta > Magnoliopsida > Poales > Poaceae > Phyllostachys > Phyllostachys edulis. The sequence goes on along the minus strand of CM070558.1, from coordinate 40,227,199 downwards.
TCAATCTCAATCATCCAATCATATTGAATCAATTATGATAACACTATCAAGAGTCTATATGAGGATCATTAAGCCATTGCTAATTCAACCATATCTTGAAGAATGATAATATCAACCCTCGACATCTATTTAAACCTTGAACCGAACATTCATTCATGAATGATATAAAACTAATATTTAACACCAGCACAATCTATACTTACTCAAAGAAGCTTATCATCTAACAATTGAACATAAATCATTTCATGAAGTCTTCTCTTTATCAACTAATCAAAAATATTCCAACATTACTAAGCTCAATCAGATAATGGTCAATTAACCACATCTAAAGCATCATTGTCCCAATCAAGCAGCGAGGATGATAAAATAATTGAATCAAAACGTCTAATCCATCGAATGATCTTAAATGAACTTAAATGGTGAAGAATTAAGAACTTAAATGGATCATCCATGCTCATAGGCAAAATCATCCACCACGAAGGATGATCACAAAATTGAATCTAAAGTAATTATCAAGAATGGAATTAGTTTATTTGTTGTGGTTTGTGTTTATGTGATGTGCACCATGTCTACCCCTTCCCATGCATGTCGCTGCCTCGAGAGGTACCTAGCAAGTACAATACAGCAAATGTGAGTCCATGACTCAGCAAAGTGCAATAGGAAATCAAACAATAGCATCATAAGTAGTCAAAGGGAACAAACAATCCCATTGTGAATAACAGCATTATATACTACAAACCCATCTCTTATGATAGCATCATAAGCAGTCAAAGGGGACAAACAATCCCATCATGAACAACAATATTATATGCCAAACAACCAAATCCAACTCTTATGCAGAAATGCAATGAACATGTCATGAATGCACCTCTTCACTTATTAGCAATTATTGGTAATGTCGAGTAGTGTATCCATTGATACATACTCTAAGCCTGTGCCGTCTAGGCACAGGGATCCAAAGCCCAAAATCCACGAGTATGGGGACCAAAACCCATCCAATGATGATGGGGATCCAATACATACTCAAGGTATGTGCCCTCAAGGCACAGGGATCCAATGCCATGATGCAGAATGTAAAGCATGATATCAACTCGTCATGAAAAGTAATGCTCATTAACAATATAAAACTTAAAGTATCATCATCAAGCCATCAACATGAAACCATTACCATGTAAACATCACCGTATAAACATTATCATGTATGCATCATCATGTAACCATTAGCATGTAGCATTATGTAAACCTTTCCAAGTAGTAAGCATCATCATTAAACTATGGCATTTTAGGCTCATCAACATTACCAAACAGTAAGCATCATCAATCAACCAAGGCATTCAAGCTCATCAACATTACCAAGCAGTAAGCGTCATCAATCAACTAAGGCATTCAGTCTCATCAACATTACCAAGCAGTAAGCATCATCAATCAACTAAGGCATTCATCAAGTATGAAATATAACAACTCATTAATACTACTTGCACTTGCCTCAACCGTGAGACAGAAGACAAAAGGCGGAACGCTCTAGCATCGGGGCTCACCACCACCTAGTAACCAAGAATGATACTAAGCTTCAATCAAACCTGCTTAAAAAGACTTAACTCACAACAGTCTACAATGTCTTCCCATAACCCAAGTTTAAGCACTTGATCTACTCAAGCTAGACAACATGTTAAACAGAATTCTAGAAACTCCTACATGTTAAATTTGTCAAGCTTTCCCTTTATCCTGGCCCTGTGTTTTTCTTAATCAAGATTAGGGGCAGATAAAACTTGGGAACTCCAATATGAAATTTGTAATACCAACATAATATAGATCAACACCTTCTAGATAATGAGCATCTAAGAACTGAGAATTTTAAAGCTGCATGATTACCAAAAGTTTCTGCAGTTTTATTTCTGATAGTAAGGCCCATAAATAATGTAGTTCTGTTCCATCATTCATGATCAATTCTGATCCTTGCCGATGTTACACTACAGCTATTATGCATTGTAACCAGTTGCACACTTTAAAAAAAAGAACCTTCGTACAAGTAGGATACTGCAGCAGCTAGCCAGCACATTCTGCATCCTTGCATTAATAGTTTATGATTACCTCATGAATGAGTTTAAATATGTGATAGTCTATCTCAGTCCGCCCAAATTACACGACTGCCTAGTTGAATGAACTGCTTTCCTCTGAAATGATTTAAAAAGCAAGGTATCACAACAACTAATTAGCTACTGGTATCATCACAGCTAACTGAGCCCATCAGGGCAACACCCCAACTTAATTCATCTCCCCTAGGTTCAAGTTCGATCGGCAAGAGGGCCTCCACAGAGCCTAGATGATATACTTCACAACAGAAGATATGTTACTCGACTTAATTTCTACCTAGACCCCAAGAATCGAGCAAGAATCGAATGGATGCATCGAATCTACCTCAAGATGAATTAGGAATCAACTGGGTCGATCGCTTTGAGTAACCACCGGATCTTAGCAATAGCAGGATATACAAATCCTAAATAAACAACAACGCACAAGTGAGAGCAAAGAGTAAGAGTAGATTGAGAAGGTGGGCGTGGGGGCGAGGGTGGCGCGCATTGGTGGCGCGCAATCAGGGTGGAGGCCGGGAGACCGGGCAATGAGGCAGATGGCCGGTGGCGAAGGGCGCAGACGTTATGAGGCGGCGTCTGGGAACTGTGGGCACAGCAGCAGAGAGGAGGCGCTGGCTGAGTGGCAGCAGAGGACAAAGTGAGCCGAGGTGCAGGCAGCATGGAGAGAGGAGGAACCGGGCTGGGACTAGGTGCCTTGCGCAAGCGTCGGCTGAGCGACAATCTCCTGGGCGGCGGCTCCAAGCAGCAGCAAAAGAGGAGACGGCGGCGATTGTGCATATGGCAGGCGGCAGGGGCAAATATGCCTGGCTTGGGGTGGCGGCAGCAAGGAGGAAAACAACAAGGGCAGCTAGGGTTTCACCTCAATCTGGTCCTCTTTAATGCTAGACAGCCCCCCCCCCACATGGGCCACAAGGCCACGGGCCAAAGGCCCAGGTTTCTTTCCAAACCCAAAATTTCTAATATTCAACTAAACAATTCTATTAATTTTGTCTCTAAATCATTTAATTCTCTATTGTCTGAATGGGATATTACATTACTACCCCCCTTAAACAAAATTTGACCCCGAATTCTATGTCGTCGTTCTACTCGGAAAAAAAACACCAAATCCGAGAGTAACCACGAATTCCCTAGGTACTTACTTAGCACCAGAACATGCCAAGTGTTGCGTACCTCGCGTATGGACCCAGGACGGTCATAGCGATACGCCAACTTCCTAATCCCCGCAACTAGCGAGAACCAACATACCTTGGGCCAACTTCCCCCTTGGTACTAAAGCTCGCAACAAGCACGACACACATGGAACTCTTGTCCCGCTTCTCAAATGATTTCTTCATCTTAACAAGGAGCACCTCCTTTAACTAGGAACACACAACAGAATTCGCCTTAAACAACTCTTTGGTAACCAGAACCCAAATGAAAATAACAAATTATCATCGCAACGACGAAACGACAACGTTACACCAAAAAAAGGTCAAACTTAAAAGCGGAGATTCATCATGAAATCCCTCCCACTTTCTAAGTAGGTAGTTTACAAATAAACACCACATAAGCCAAAAGAGCGACCGCTCAAACACCAAATCAAATACTTCATTTCGTCTTTCTGAACTGATAAGGACCATACAGGCCACCAATAAGCCAAACTCAAATTGCAAAAGACATCCGTCAACGACACAAAGCTCAAACGAGAATCAAGAAAACTCTTCAGTGCCCGAGGAAACATTATTTTTCTCAATTTCTCTTTCAGGAATAAAATTCCTCTCAAACCTTGGAATTCGAATTCATCACATACTACACGAGTTCAAATCTCTTAATTTCGCATCCTCAAAAGTATGCTCAATCCAAAATATATCATCCACACATTTGTGGAAAGGCTCTACTGATCCCACCAAACACTCTAGACAACTTCTAATAACGAAATTGATTTGACAAATGGCACCCAAGCACCTCGAAATAGATTTCACGCAATCACATCACCTCAAACTTTTAAGAATAAACAATTTTAGAATCCTCATTACACACGCTCATGTTCTTCATCAGAAGGGTTCTATCAATGATCATTCCACTGCTCAGAATACTCCATGATTCTATTTTCTCTACACATAATTATTGGGTGACCAAAGTTCTAGCGTAAAAATGCAAAGCCCAAATTTAACCTCCAAGACCTCTACAACGAACTTCTCTTATAACAAATAGAGAAATCATCAAATTAAATCTCTAACATTCCCACAATTCCAACATACTCACTCCTTGACATCCTCAGGAATCACCCACATAAGCTCGCAATACAATCCAATTGCATTACTCTATAAAATTAATCAAGGTTTCCATACCTTTAATAATTCCCAACATTTCAACATGAACTAAGGTTCTGATATTACACTTTACCATAGGTTCTACTTAGTCGTAATACTAATCAGTTTTACTTCAATGATAATCATTCCATTTGAATCAAATTTCCTCCAAGAGGTACAGATCAAAACCAATTCATCTTCTACTACTCATCCTATAGCTTGATAGCAAAATCTCACCACTACAATTTCTTGACCACCACCAACAGTTGCCAATTTACGCTTTGTAAAATTTTGCAACACAAAAAGGTTGATCCTTTCTCAAAAGAAAGAAGCGAACAAGGACAAGTTTCGTCACAAAGGAAAACGTTGCTCCTCACAGCAAGCATGAAACCAAAAGAAATAATCTGATAATGATAATCTTGGAAAACGAAAGTTGGGTTCACAGTTGAGGGCACACATCCCTCAAAAGGGAATAGCGAATAACAACCAAGAGGAAAAGGACATTGCGATTGAAACTCGACAACTTTTGTGCGGAAAGAGTAGAAAGTTTAGGCACGATTCAAAGACCACTTACGAAATTCATCTACTCAACTGTTGGTGAGCTCGACACAAACTTCAGCTCTCAATATCCACTGAACGTTGTATTACTCATGTATGAAAATATAATGCTAATTCTATTTGCAATCACATAACCATTTATAAACATAGATTCAACATTTCACCTTATATTTAGAAACCAATTCAAAATATGATTAAAGATTTAATAACATAATTTCTATAAAACAAAGTTTCACAAATTGATACACCAACATCCATCTAATCCTTTATACATGTTTCAACAATTTTAGCATGTCAGGAATTAGGTAAACCTAACATCTATATAAGATCATCAAGCAGACGTTTACAAGATAGATTCATATTGATATTCACTCTTCTTAGTAACCCTGTTGATTCTAATTAGGAATAAATATATTCTAAATCACATCTCGTCATGCAATCATTACAAGGCAGTAATAAATTAACCGGCTACGCTACCGAGGACATCAGTTAAGGTTAATTATGCATCATGCCTGTAACATCCCAAATGTATAATTAGGGTTAATCAAGCATAATTATATGTGTAGAAATTAAAACTTTTTCTCAAATCTTGAAAAACCCTAAAATCTCATGTGATTCTTGTCCAAGAGTTGTGTAATCCAAAAACACAAAGCTCTTGTTGACCAAAAGTCAAATTCAGTTTCCATCCATCTTAAATCTTGTGCCAATCAATTGGAAATATTTTCCCTTGGTCCAAAAACTGATGTGGGACCCCTCTGAAAAATATCATGAGTTATAGCACTTGTTGATAATTTTTGGAGGCAAAACAATCCTTTAAACAACCTTCATGAATTTCACGAGAAAAATGCGGTGCATAATAACCTCTGAAAATTTTATGCAAGGTTAAGCTCATTGTCAACAAGCTCTGTAAAAAATTTCATGAATTTTGGAGTTGAAATGCTATCCCAAACAATTACTGTTAAGCCTCATTTGTTAGAAACTAAATTTAAAAGCCTACACTGTTCCTTGGGCTAGCCATGTTCAATTTGGTCCAGCCCAACCATGTCTGCACCTCGCCAGACCTCCCTCTCCACCTTGATCGGTCGCGGTTGTTGGATTTACATCCAACACCACGACCTCCTCCATGATCAACACCGCGAAGACCTCCCACCTTGTTGAGGTCTTGGCCCTTGATTCAAGATCCACGGCCTGACCTCCCTCACCTGTTAAGCTAAGCAAACCTCCCACCTACATGAGGTCGTGGCCGTTGGATCGAGATCCACGGCCATGACCTCCCCTGTGTCAAACCTCAAAGTCTACATCCCACCTTGATGAGGTCACAGCCATTGGATCAAAAATCCATGGTCACGACCTCCTCCTCTCAATCTAACTAACAGACCTCCCTTTTAGCTAGTTGTTGAGGTCGTGGCGTTGGATTCAGATCCAAAGGCCACGACCTCCTCTCGAAAAACATCATGACAAGGTCCTCCCGCCTTGTTGAGGTCATAGCCCTTGGGTCGAAAATCCACGGCCATGACCTCCCTTGTCTTTTTTTTCACCTTTGGATCTCGCTCAACGACGAGATCAAAGGGTATTCGACCACCCTTTATTGGCCGTTGGATTTACATCTCGCGATCGATAATCAATGGGCGATTCGGACCATCTCGAGCCCTTAGATCCAAATCGGAGGGCTAAGACCTCCTTGCGCCACGCGCAAGGCCTCATACCTCCCTTTCACCTTGTGCGTGTCGAGACCTCCCCATCGTGTCGGTGCCTTGATTTTAATCCAAAGGCCATGACCTCCCTCATGTCTTTTTGATCGCGTGCGGTTAAGTCCTCCTTGGAGGTCCGCACCGTTGGATGAAGATCCAACGCTTTGGACCTCTGTCCCTTTTCCTCACGTGCGTTTTGCGATTATGAAATCGGAGGGCCACGACCTCCCACCTTGATCGTGTGGTGGGACCTCCTCCCACCACTTAAAACATAACGGTTCAAAAATTGGATCCGATGGTTAGGACCTCTCCTGTGTCTTATCCAACGGTCACCAAGACCTCCCTGTTCTTCTCCTTCCTCGATGCGCATGCGAGCTCGGCGATGCATTAATGCGTGTCGACCTTGGGGTACATTATATCGACTCTTTTGTTGACCAAGATTTAATCTTGGTCGACTTTCCGCCTCATTGGTCACTCAAGATGTCACCTTGTCAACCTTTATGTCTTGTCCACCCCACGGACCAACGTGGGCTAAGCTCACCATGGAGCTTAGCCCCACTCATAACCTTCACCTCGGTTTATAAGTCACCGGGAATCCTCCTTGGCTTCCTTTGCACACAACCGATCTCGGCCTTGCATCTTGTGCGTGGTGAGCTCCTCCTCACTCACCTCCATTCTTGGTCGCCATTCTTTGGAGCTTGAGCTCCTCGGTGGACAAGGGTCCTGAGTTTTCCTCCTTTTCTCTGAGCTCCATTTGTACCATCCCCTCTGGGACCAAGACCTAACTTCGCTTTGGTTTGGGCATTTACAGAGGTGGACAAAGAGGAGCTTGGAGCAGAGCTTTGGCCGTGGAGCAACCCCATCTTCTCCAACTCGGGCCATCACCATCCTCAACCTCCCGGCATCTTAAGGACCTCCTGTAACTCCCCGGTAGTCTTTTAGTTCTTCGGCACCCTGATGAATGAATGTCGCGGAGCTTAAGTTTTGGCACCGGCTTGAATGTTGCGCGGAGCTTCATTTTGCTTTTCGATTTTGGCCGTCTTTGGTCAATTTTGCCCTCTCGGCTCGCCCGGCGTTCAAAGCCGTCGCCGTTGAGAGGAGGTCCACTGGGTGTGCAACGTTATTGTGCACTCGGTGGTACCATTGACCTCACGGCCGGGCTCTACATCGCCCGGCGAGACCACTTCTTCACGCTCGGGATCTTTGTCGGACGTCCCGAGTGTGTCATTGTCGTTTTAGGACAAAGCTTCACCATATCATTTGCTCCCATCATTGTAATCAATGGGGCGTCTTAACTGCCTTAAATCCACCCTTTAATGCGTGCATTTAAGACCTCCTGACCGGACCTCCTCATTGTCCCGGCGCATTTATTTCCATGTCAGCGGCGTGCTGGCTGGGTCCGACATCGAGACCTCCTCCGAGGAGATCTGGAGCGTCCAAGACCTCCCCTTGCGCAATCGTGGCCGTCCAGACCTCCCTGGAGGTCCGTAACGTTAGGACCTCCCCTAGGTTATCTCAGCCGTTCATGACCTCCCCGGGTAGATCTTGACCGTCAAGGTCCTCCCTCGGACGATCTGGACCATCAAGGACCTCCCTTGGAACATCTGGACCGTCCCAGACCTCCCTGTGAGGTCTTGACGATGTAGATCTTCCTTGGGAGATCTTGATAGTTTAGATCTTCCTTTGGAAGATCTCGGTAGCATGACCTCCCCTTTAGATCTGGTCCGTCCGGACCTCCCTCGCCTCACAAGATGTGCGTTGCTAGGAGGTCCAGGGCCTCTGGACCTCATGGCAGCGTGTGGCGTTACCTCCTGGGAGGTCTGAGCCGTTAGATCTATGATCTGTGGCTCACGTCCTCCCATACCCTTGTGAGTTTTAGAAATTCCAGTGAAGTCTTAGTTATAGACTGAAATAAGATATAGACTTTAGAATTTCATATCTTTGTCGTTTTAAATCCAACCGAGGTCATTCAAATTGTGTTAGCTCTGACTTGAACTTGACTTTAATCCAAAAATGATTGTAAGTTGAGTTCAACTCCGAGAGCAGTTTGCCATTAGATTTTAAAACCAACTTTAAAATATACACTTAAATCAATGCTTAACTTGTAAAATACAAAACTAATGCTCAGAGATTATTTTTGGGTGAGACCAACTTTGTTGGTTTCCTCTATTAATGAACTCACTGTGAAAATTAGTTTTGAGCATGTTGCTGTTAGGAAAATAAGGACTTGTGCATTATAATTTTGTTCAAGTTCTTGTTTTTGAAAAATTATAGAAAGTGCAATATAGCCCCAAATGAGATGAACTCAATTGTGTTATTCATCTCATGAGGTGCTGGTTTTACAGTAAAAATTTCAGCTTCACTTCTGTTCTAGAAAATGTTGCCTCATAATTAAATTAATGAATAGTGCAGTTTGGTATTTTAGGGAAATTTGAGCAGAATTGTTTTGCTCATAACTTTTGCATTGAGAATCCAAATCAATTGGTTCTTGTTGCAATATTCCCTAAAAATCACCCTCTTGCTGCTGTAGAAAATTCAGAGAATTTGGAGTTCGTTTGTTGTGCTGTCTTTGTTGTTTTTCGTCGTTCTTATCGGTTCTTTCTCGCCTTTCCGTTAGGTTTCGACATTTGTGGTGATCCCGAGAGTGACCCTCCGCAACAAATTGACCAGCAACAGCAAGGCAAGCAGTTTGATCATTTCCATCATTGTCCCATTACTTTAAAGCTTAATATATCGTTTTACTTCTATGTATGCATGCTACTTTGTGTTAAATGTAAGCTAGCAAGCCTATAGTTGCATAATCTGAGGAATTGTTCATCCTCTACTACCATGAGCCTAGGTTATTTGCTGTGGTGGGAGCTCGTTGGATGAGCTCTTATCACTTAGTAGTTTCGATGTAAATTGCTTAGACATGCTTAGTTATCGGTAGAAATGGGCGATCATCGACTTAGTCGATGGTCTTGATCACTCAAAACTGATTATTACTCTTATATGTCCAGCACTTGTGCTTTGATTAGTTTGTAAAATCAAAAACTGAAAATAAAAGATTGATTTAGACTTGGGCATATTGGATGGATGGCGTGGTTTTTGGATGTGGTGGTATGCCTGGGTCCCTAAGGACCGAGTACTTGGGTCACTAAGCCAAGCGCTTTTGCGTACTAACCACGCGAGGGCATATGGAACCCTCTTGACTAAGTACTCTAGGAGGTGTTAATTATGAGCGAGCTCGGTTGGTGTGTTTTCAAAACAAATGTATATGTATAGTGTGGGAGGAGCATTAGCTTAGGGAAGGTTGTGTGATGTCTCCTTCTCCCGTGGGTTGTGCAGACTCGTAATTAGCATTCATCCTTTGGAAAGGTCTCGAGGACTTAGCCGTGCAAGACACCTTCTAAGTGTGCGTAAAGGAAAGGCGGTCGGCGTGTGGTACAGATGGTACACCCGCAGGATAAAACTATTCAATAGCCTCGCCCTAGGTTATGGACATGCTTGGTAAGGTCGTTCAAGACTAGTCTCAAACTTTTAATTAAAACTTGATGGGTTGGTATGAATGGATGTTCATGCTATTGTTGTGGTGACTTGGGTTAGTCACTTCGTGATTGTTCTTGTTGTTGTTATTATGTTATTATCGCGTTGTTATTTCAACAATTAAAAATGCTTTGTCAAATTGCTTTCAATCTACTATGTTATTGCAAATGAAACTTGCTTTATGCTAAAATGAGTCCAAAGCCTCATCCACTTAAATCAAGCTTGCATGTAGCTAAATTATAGTTCTGTTATCTTACACGTCGGTCTTGCGAGTACAATAAACAAGTTATTGTACTCATTTGCTTGCTTAACAACTTTGTTGCAGAGGAGGTAGAACCCAAAGGGCTTTACTTTTTATGTGTGTGCGGTGGTTGGGAGAGCGACTAGCTTGGCGGTCCGGTCGATTGCCTTGTGGGCTAAAGGCACCTTTGGTTGGCTCTTATTTTGGCCATCTTTATGGCACTTTTGCTTCATTGTTATCTTTTGTAATTATTGTTATTTGGCCTAAGGGCCTCTCTTTTGTAATATCTATTCCATATTAATGTTAACTTCGGTTTGTTGCTTATGTACTATGTGTTGTATGGAATTGATGCATTCTTTTGTTGTGAGGTATGTGTCTGCGCATTCGAAGTATACATCTCTCGAGACCGAAGTTTATTTGGTTGATAATACTAGGGTCAATTGGATGACTAAGTATTATGAGCCTAATAAAGCGTCGGGTCTCACAAAAGTTGGTATCGAGCCGTTATGACCGTAGTAACGCAAGCTTGGTCGTCCTTAGGATATTTTGAAAACCTATTTTCAAAGCATCAAATGAGTTTTGAAAGCTTAGGTAAATTCTCGGATTTTATTCCTTACCTATCTTAGCTTTCTTCTCATCCCACTCTAATTTGAGTTTTAAAAGTTGTTTTCCTCTCTTCCTTCTACAAAATAGTTGTTATCGATTAACACTGGGTTTTGGGAGAACCAATGAGATTGGCAAATTGAAGTGTGAGCTGCCCACTACAAGGTTTTGAAGTTCGAGTCGGTGATTCGACAAGGAGCTTGGATGCGAAATCTGGACAAAGCAAGCATCAAATTTTCGGACAGCGATCTCAAAGGTTTCTAACTAGGATAGATAATGAGAGGTTAATCAACTAAAACTTGTGGGAATAAAAGGGTAAGATGTGATACTAGTTAGCTAAGTATCTAACACTTATTTCGCTGATTTAACATTGCTCTTTAGTAGCATTAGCTCTCACCCTACAATCTGATTTTTGATCTTCTTGACCAATTACTCGTTCATTCAATACGGGTTAGTTGAGATGAGAAGTTGAGCCTTGCGTTTGGTGTTTCTTGGCTGTTTTTAGAGTCTTTTAGAAGCTTTTTAAAGTTTAAATAACCGCTGATTTTGGCCTTCGGTTGGGGTGATATTCCATTCCCCTAGTCGTTAGCTTTTGCTTTCTTTAAGGCTATGTTTTTCGGGTTGCGCTGCTAACCCATCATCCCTTCAGCTTAGGAGGTGCCTGGTGTCGAGTTGGGTAAACATCTTGTCAACTCTCGTCCTGCTCCTACTTTATTCAAATCAGGAGCTTCTCATTCTCTTGTATCTAAGTCTTTGGCTCCTTTGCTTGTCCCGTTGCTCATTCACTCTCCGGTTCGGAGTTGAGAGTGAATCCGAGTGTCGGAATGTCCTGTTGAAATCGAGAAAGTGGAATCCATGCCAAGAATTACATCTAAACATGTGCAAACCATTGAAATGGATTGGTTGTTCGGCACATGGGGCAAATCGATTGCGCCAGAAGCTCATCTCTATCTAGTCCTCCGTGAAAGGTGTTCGCGCCGGTCGCTAGATCCGCATCTCTTCGGCTTTGAAGCGAAGCCGCTCTAGATATTAGCGAAGTCCCAACAGTTTGTGACTTTGTTGATGTCTTTCCCATGAGATCTTCCGGGAATGCCACCCGTTCGAGACCTCGAGTTTGTCATTGAGTTGGCTCCCGGTACCGCCCCTATCTCAAAGAGGCCTTATCGGATGCCACCGAACGAATTGGTAGAGTTGAAGAAGAAGTTAAGTGAGCTGCAAGAGAAGGGTTTCATCCGCCCTAGCTCATCTCCTTGGGGTTGTCCCGCAATCTTCGTTGAAAGAAGAAGGCCGGTATTTTGCGCATGTCGTCGATTATCGTCCACTTAATGAAGTGATGATGAAGAACAAGTATCCATTGCCCGTATTGCGATCTCTTCGATCAATTAACTGGAGCTCGAGTTTTCTCCAAGATTGATTTGAGAGTGGGATATCATCAGGTTCGTATTCGGCCTGAGGATATTCCAAAGACGGCGTTCTCTACTCGCTACGGCTTGTATGAGTACACTGTCATGTCATTTGGCTTAACCAATGCTCCTGCTTTGTTCATGAACCTCATGAATTCGGTATTCATGGAGTATTTGGATAAGTTTGTCGTGGTCTTCATCGATGATATCCTTATCTACTCCCAGAACGATGAGGAACACGCCGAGCATCTGAAGCTTGTGTTAGGCAAGCTACGTGAGCACCATTTGACTGTGAAGTTCAAGAAGTCGCGATTCAGTTGAAGGAAGTGGCCTTCTTAGGCCATATTCTTTCGGCAGAGGCGAGCCGTTGATCCTAGCAAGGTCGCGATGTTCTTTCATGGAGTCAACTCGCCGGTCACCGATGTGCGGAGTTTTCTCGGTTTAGCGGGATATTATCGTCGCTTTATCGAGAACTTCTCCAAGATCATGGCCGATGTGAGTTGCTCAGAAGGACAAGAAGTTCGTGTGGTCCGTGAGTGTGAGGAAAGTTTCCAAATACTCAAAAGCGTTTGACCACCGCTCCGTTCTTGTTCTTCCCGATATCCATCGCAGACTTCGATATCTTTTGCGATGCTTCTCGTCGAGGCCTCGGTTGTGTCCTTATGCAAGAAGGCAAGGTAGTGGCCTATGCATCAAGGCAATTGAGACCTCATGAACTCAACTACCCTACTCATGATTTGGAGTTGGTGCTGTGATTCATGCACTTAAGATTTGGCGACATTACCTAATCAGTGTCGTTGTGAAGTGTATTCGGATCACAAAGCCTCAAGTACTTGTTCACCCAACCCGACTGAACCTCGGGCAAAGGAGATGGTTGGAGTTGATCAAGGATTATGATATGGGTATTCACTACCATCGGGCAAGGCTAATGTAGATGCCGATGCGCTTTAGTCATAAGCGCATTGTAATGCCTTAGTGCTCAAGGAGCATTCGCCCTCTCTTCTCGAGGCATTCCGGCGTCTCAACTTGGAGATAGTTGAGCATGGATCTCTCGTTGCCATGGTTGTGCAACCAACCTTGGTGGATCGGATCAAGTCCGCTCGTGATCGATTTGGGAGTGAGCCACATTAAGGCAAATGTCAAGGCGGAACGACCAAGTGCTTTTACGAGGATGAGCATGGTGTTGTGAGGTTCGCAACGCCTTGTGGTTCCAAAGGACATGGAGTTGCGGAATTTAATCCTCCATGAAGCCCATGATTCGCTTTTATCCATTCATCCGGGGCCACAAAGATGTATCAAGATCTCCGCCAGAGATTTTGGTGGACCCGAATGAAGAGGAGATCGCGGTTCGTTGCGAGCGACGGTGTGTCGTCGTGTCAAGGCCGAGCATCGTCCCCTTTGGATCGCTTGACCTTTGCCAATTCTGAGTGGAAGTGGGATTCGATCGGAATGGATTTCATCACCGGTCTACCCGTCCCAAGAAGAATGATGCCATTTGGGTCGCCATCGATCGATTGACTAAGGTGGCACATTTCCTTCCCGTCAAGACCGAACCGGGTAGGTCTTTTGGCGGAGCTCTACATCGCCTCAGATCGTGAGTTTGCACGTGTGTCAAGACGATCGTGTCGGATCGTGGATCCTTTTCACGCCTCGTTTTTGGCATAGCTTGCAAGAGGCTATGGGCACTCGTCTTGCTTTCAAAGACGGCATTTCACCCCAAACCGATGGTCGACCGAGAGGGTCAACCAAGTTTTGGAAGACATGCTTCGTGCTTGTGTCCTTCGTATGGGAAGCATTGGGAGAAATGCTTGCCATTCGCCGAAGTTTTCTTATAACAACGACTTCGGGCCGGTCTCGGCATGGCACCTTTTGAGGCCTTATACGGAGAAAGTGTAGAACCCGTTGAGCGGTCGAGACGGTGAGAGACCTCTCTTTGGCGGACTCAATCAATGAGGCCGAGCGCCAAGTCCGGCTTATTCGTGGCGTTTGCGCCTGCAGCTCAATCCGAGCAAAAGAGCTATGCGGATCGCCGTCGACGTGAGTTACGTTTTGAGCCTAATGACTTTGTTTATCTCAAAGTCTCTCCTTTGAAGGGCCATCAACGTTTAGGCGTCAAGGGCAAGTTAGCTCTCGATATGTCGGTCCCTACCGCATTATCGAGAAGAAGGAGTGTTGCCTATAAGTTGGAGTTGCTAAGCGCACTTGTGGGAGTACATGATGTTTTCCATGTGTCCCGGCTTAAGAAGTGCCTCCGTGTTCCAACCGAGGAAGCTCCGTTGAAACCCTCGATGTCCGTGAAGATTTGACCTATCGCGAGCACCTGCTCGCGACTCGATGAGTCCGAGCGAAGGACAAGGAATAAGACCATCAAGTTCCTTAAAGTTCAAGTGGTCAAACCATTACGAGGATGAGGCTACTTGGGAAAGAGAAGATCGCCTCACGTGCGGACTATCCATCTTTCTTTATCGAGTGAGCCAAATCTCGGGACGAGATTTTTGTAAGGGGGGGGAGATTTTGTAACATCCCAAATGTATAATTAGGGTTAATCAAGCATAATTATATGTGTAGAAATTAAAACTTTTTCTCACATCTTGAAAAACCCTAAAATCTCATGTGATTCTTGTCCAAGAGTTGTGTAATCCAAAAACACAAAGCTCTTATTGACCAAAAGTCAAATTCAGTTTCCATCCATCTTAAATCTTGTGCCAATCAATTGGAAATATTTTCCTTGGTCCAAAAACTGATGTGGGACCCTCCGAAAAATATCATGAGTTATAGCACTTGTTGATAATTTTTGGAGGCAAAACAATCCTTTAAACAACCTTCATGAATTTCCTGAGAAAAATGCATTGCATAATAACCTCTGAAAATTTTATGCAAGGTTAAGCTCATTGTCGACAAGCTCACGTAAAAATTTCATGAATTTTGGAGTTGAAATGCTATCCCAAACAATTCATTAAGCCTCAATTTGTTAGAAACTAAATTTAAAAGCCTACACTGTTCCTTGGGCTAGCCATGTTCAAGTGGTCCGGCCCAACCATGTCTGCAGACCTCACAGACCTCCTCTCCACCTTGATCGGTGCACTGTTGGATTTACATCCAACACCACGACCTCCTCCTCATGATCAACACCGCGAAGACCTCCCACCTTGTTGAGGTCTTGGCCTTGATTCAAGATCCACGGCCCGACCTCCCTCACTGTTAAGCTAAGCAAACCTCCCACCTACATGAGGTCGAGCCGTTGGATCGAGATCCACGGTCATGACCTCCCCCGTGTGTCAAACCTCAAAGTCTACATCCCACCTTGATGAGGTCACGACCATTGGATCAAAATCCATGGTCACGACCTCCTCCTCTCAATCTAACTAACAGACCTCCCTTTTAGTTGTTGAGGTCGAGTAGTTGATTCGAGATCCAAAGGCCACGACCTCCTCTGAAAAACATCGCAGACAAGGTCCTCCCGCCTTGTTGAGGTCATAGCCCTTGGGTCGAAAAATCCACGGCCATGACCTCCTTGTCTTTTTTCACCTTTGGATCTCTGCTCAACGCACGAGATCAAAGGGGCTGTTCGGACCACCCTTTATTGGCCGTTGGATTTACATCTCGCGGTCGATAATCAATGGGCAGTTCGGACCATCTCTGGAGCCCTTAGATCCAAATCGGAGGGCTAAGACCTCCTTTGCGCTACGCGCAAGGCCTCATACCTCCCTTTCACCTTGTGCGTATCAGACCTCCCCATCAGGTCAGTGCCCTTGGATTTTAATCCAAAGGCCATGACCTCCCCTCATGTCTTTTTGATCGCGTGCGGTTAAGTCCTCACTGGAGGTCCGCACCGTTGGATGAAGATCCAACGCTTTGGACCTCCTGTCCCTTTTCCTCACGTGCGTTGCTGACATGAAATCGGAGGGCCACGACCTCCCACCTTGATCGTGTGGTGGGACCTCCTCCCACCACTTAAAACATAACGGTTCAAAAATTGGATCCGATGGTTAGGACCTCTCCTGTGTCTTATCCAACGGTCACCAAGACCTCCTGTTCTTCTCCTTCCTCTGGCGCGCATCACGGCTCTCGGCGATGCATTAATGCGTGTCCGACCTTGGGGTACATTATATGACTCTTTCTTGACCGCATTTAATGGTCATTTTCGCCTCATTAGTCACTCAAGATCTTGTCACCTTGTCAACCTTTATGTCTTGTCCACCCCACGGACCAACCGTGGGCTAAGCTCACCATGGAGCTTAGCCCCACTCATAACCTTCACCTCGGTTTATAAGTCACCGGGAATCCTCCCTTGGCTTCCTTTGCACACAACCGATCTCGGCCTTGCATCTTGTGCGTGGTGAGCTCCTCCTCACTCACCTCCATTCTTGGTCGCCATTCTTTGGAGCTTGGAGCTCCTCGGTGGACAAGGGTCCTGAGTTTTCCTCCTTTTCTCTGAGCTCCATTTGTACCATCCTCCGGGACCAAGACCTAACTCGCTTTGGTTTGGGCATTTACAGAGGTGGACAAAGAGGAGCTTGGAGCAGAGCTTTGGCCGTGGAGCAACCCCATCTTCTCCAACTCGGGCCATCACCATCCTCAACCTCCCGGCAAGATCTTAAGGACCTCCAGTAACTCCTGGTAGTCCTTTAGTTCTCGGCACCAGATGAATGAATGTCGCGAGCTTAAGTTTTGGCACCGGCTTGAATGTTGCGCGAGCTTCATTTTTGCTTTTCGGTTTTGGCGTCTTTGGTCAATTTGCCCTCTCCGGCTCGCCCGGCGTTCAAAGCCGCCGTCGCCGTTGAGAGGAGGTCCTTTGGGTGTGCAACGTTATTGTGCACTCGGTGGTACCATTGACCTCACCGGCCGGCTCTACATCGCATGGGGCGAGGACCACTTCTTCACGCCGGATCTTTGCCGGACGCCCGAGTGTGTCATTGTCGTTTTAGGACAAAGCTTCACCATATCATTTGCTCCCATCATTGTAATCAATGGGCGTCTTAACCGCCTTAAATCCACCCTTTAATGCGTGCATTTAAGACCTCCGCAGCGGACCTCCTCGTTGTCCCGCGCATTTATTTCCATGTCAGCTGCGGCGTGCTGGTTGACATCTGACATCGAGACCTCTCAGGAGATCTGGGCGCCCAAGACCTCCCTTGCAATCGTGGCCGTCCAGACCTCCTGGAGGTCCGTGGCGTTAGGACCTCCCCTAGGTTATCTCGGTAGCTCATGACCTCCCGGGTAGATCTTGGTGTCAAGGTCCTCCTCGGACGATCTGGACCATCAAGGACCTCCTTGGAACATCTGGACCGTCCCAGACCTCCTGTGAGGTCTTGACGATGTAGATCTTCCTTGGGGAGATCTTGATAGTTTAGATCTTCCTTTGGAAGATCTCACCAAGATCAGGACCTCCCTTTAGATCTCGGGTCCGTCCGGGACCTCCCTCACTCGCAGCATGTGCGTTGCTAGGAGGTCCAGGGCCTCTGGACCTCAGCGGCGTGTGTGCGTTACCTCTCGGGAGGTCTCGAGCCGTTAGATCTATGATCGTGGCTCACGCCCTCCCATACCCTTGTGAGTTTTAGAAATTCCAGTGAAGTCTTAGTTATAGACTGAAATAAGGTATAGACTTTAGAATTTCATATCTTTGTCGTTTTAAATCCAACTGAGGTCATTCAAATTGTGTTAGCTCTGACTTGAACTTGACTTTAATCCAAAAATGATTGTAAGTTGAGTTCAACTCCAGAGCACAGTTTGCCATTAGATTTTAAAACCAACTTTAAAATATACACTTAAATCAATGCTTAACTTGTAAAATACAAAACTAATGCTCTGTAGATTATTTTTGGGTGAGACCAACTTTGTTGGTTTCCTCTATTAATGAACTCACTGTGAAAATTAGTTTTGAGCATGTTGCTGTTAGGAAAATGAGGACTTGTGCATTATAATTTTGTTCAAGTTCTTGTTTTTGAAAAATTATAGAAAGTGCAATATAGCCCCAAATGAGATGAACTCAATTGTGTTATTCATCTCATGAGGTGCTGGTTTTACAGTAAAAATTTCAGCTTCACTTCTGTTCTAGAAAATGTTGCCTCATAATTAAATTAATGAATAGTGCAGTTTGGTATTTTAGAAATTTGAGCAGAATTGTTTTGCTCATAACTTTTGCATTGAGAATCCAAATCAATTGGTTCTTATTGCAATATTCCCTAAAAATCACCCTCTTGCTGCTGTAGAAAATTCAGAGAATTTGGAGTTCGTTTGTTGTGCTGTCTTTGTTGTTTTTCGTCGTTCTTATCGGTTCTTTCTCGCCTTTCCGTTAGGTTTCGACATTTGTGGTGATCCCGAGAGTGACCCTCCGCAACAAATTGACCAGCAACAGCAAGGCAAGCAGTTTGATCATTTCCATCATTGTCCCATTACTTTAAAGCTTAATATATCGTTTTACTTCTATGTATGCATGCTACTTTGTGTTAAATGTCGCTAGCAAGCCTATAGTTGCATAATCTGAGGAATTGTTCATCCTCTACTACCATGAGCCTAGGTTATTTGCTGTGGTGGGAGCTCGTTGGATGAGCTCTTATCACTTAGTAGTTTCGATGTAAATTGCTTAGACATGCTTAGTTATCGGTAGAAATGGGCGATCATCGACTTAGTCGATGGTCTTGATCACTCAAAACTGATTATTACTCTTATATGTCCAGCACTTGTGCTTTGATTAGTTTGTAAAATCAAAACTGAAAATAAAAGATTGATTTAGACTTGGGCATATTGGATGGATGGCGTGGTTTTTGGATGTGGTGGTATGCCCGGGTCCCTAAGGACCGAGTACTTGGGTCACTAAGCCAAGCGCTTTTATGTACTAACCACGCGAGGCATATGGAACCCTCTTGACTAAGTACTCTAGGAGGTGTTAATTATGAGCGAGCTCGGTTGGTGTGTTTTCAAAACAAATGTATATGTATAGTGTGGGAGGAGCATTAGCTTAGGGAAGGTTGTGTGATGTCTCCTTCTCCCCGTGGGTTGTGCAACTCGTAATTAGCATTCATCCTTTGGAAAGGTCTCGTAGGACTTAGCTGTACAAAGACACCTTCTAAGTGTGCGTAAAGGAAAGGCGATCGACGTGTGGGTGCAGTGGTACACCCCGCAGGATAAAACTATTGAATAGCCTCGCCCTAGGTTATGGACATGCTTGGTAAGGTCGTTCAAGACTAGTCTCAAACTTTTAATTAAAACTTGATGGGTTGGTATGAATGGATGTTCATGCTATTGTTGTGGTGACTTGGGTTAGTCACTTCCGTGATTGTTCTTGTTGTTGTTATTATGTTATTATCGCGTTGTTATTTCAACAATTAAAAATGCTTTGTCAAATTGCTTTCAATCTACTATGTTATTGCAAATGAAACTTGCTTTATGCTAAAATGAGTCCAAAGCCTCATCCACTTAAATCAAGCTTGCATGTAGCTAAATTATAGTTCTCGTTATCTTACGTCGGTTTTCTTGCAGTACAATAAACAAGTTATTGTACTCATTTGCTTTGCTTAACAACTTTGTTGCAGAGGAGGTAGAACCCAAAGGGCTTTACTTTTTGAGTGTCATGCGGTGGTTGGGAGAGCGACTAGCTTGGCGGTCCGGTCGATTGCCTTGTGGGCTAAAGGCACCTTGGTTGGCTCTTATTTTGGCCATCTTTATGGCACTTTTGCTTTCATTGTTATCTTTTGTAATTATTGTTATTTGGCCTAAGGGCCTCTCTTTTGTAATATCTATTCCATATTAATGTTAACTTCGGTTTGTTGCTTATGTACTATGTGTTGTATGGAATTGATGCATTCTTTTGTTGTGAGGTATGTGTCTTGCATTCTCGAAGTATACATCTCTCGAGACCGAGTTTATTTGGTTGATAATACTAGGGTCAATTGGATGACTAAGTATTATGAGCCTAATAAACGTCGGGGTCTCACAATGCCAAAGACCCAATTTGTTGTCATAAACATTATCAATTATCTTCTTTACTTACAACTTCTCGCTTAACACTACAAAACTTTGCAAAGGGTTTTAACACCTTTTTGTTCCAAAGGTAAGGTTCTAAACTCCAACACTCCAACTACTCCAAAAGAAATGAGTAGAGTCAAAACTTTTTTCAATGAGGTTTGTAAAAGATAATTTTCATTATCTAAAATACCAAACGAATCAACGGATCACATTTTTCAACAAAAAAGGTAGGACTTTCATGAAAAAGAACATTCTCATAAATCAACTACGTTTATAATCAGCAAAACAACTCGGCATTCAGGAGACCAAAGGTTTGCTTTAAGAACCAACAAAGACCGATGAACTCCACTCAACTGCAATGAACCACTAATCCAAGAAAACCCATCCACCGCATCTGAACAAGATTAACCATTCTAAACTCAAAGAAGACAATAATTCTCTCAAAGAACCTCATACTCAACACCTAGAACTAGTTGATTCGAGGTAGTCACTCCATTAATCTCAAGCCCCAAATGGTGGTGCAACCTGGCAACCCAAGGCTACAACCACGACCTAAATCTCTCGTCATCTACTATTATAACATATAATAACCATATAGACATATCATAAGTATTCATAATCAATTCATAACAGCAAAGCTTAAAGCGACATGACGAAAACATAAATACAATGCTTGATCCATTCCCATCTTACTGTGCACAGTATGTCAATTTAACTATTCAATTACCACAGATCTAAAACCCGCTCTGATACCAACTATAACACCCTACTATGCGGAAGTCAAAATATTACCTACAAGACAATTTGTCAGAGCACGTCAGCCATTCTCACGCGACAGGAAAAATCGATTCATTCATTCGCAATCTGTTTCATCTTGTTGGGCCGGCCTACCGCTACATGGGCTGGGGCACGTGTGAGGTGAGCTAGAGGTATATGTACAATTGGCCATGTGGCCTGGCCTTAAATGTTACTACTTGTACACAGGAGATCTTTCTCTCTTTTTTTCCCTCCTAAAAAATAGGTGAAGAAGAAGAAGTGATATTTCTTTTTCCTTTAAAAAAATACATCTTTTTTGCCACGATGAGGTCTTCTTCCGTTAGGGTCAAAAGACACGTACGTTGCTTTCTTCACCGGTGGCTATCCTTATCCACACTAAGATAGGCTCAGTTTTGGGCGTAGTTGTTGGGATATGCTATGCAGCCTATGCTACAATACTTAATTACTTAGAATTAGAAAAGCCTACTTACTATTACTAGCAAACTATTTTATCATGTAGTCAGTACATCCGAAAGAGGTATTTATAAATCTGCAAGATTTACCAAACGGAATCGCCATCAAGTGGGGGCAAACCTCATTTGGCCTCGATAGAAAGGCTCGTCGGTTCCACCACGCCACGTTGTAAGCTAGACGTCAGCCCAATCGAATTTGAAACGGTTGGCAGCTAGCAGGTTGCAAGTCGTTCTCCGTCGACAGAGGCACAGAGCACGCGGGCGTGGTGGGATTGATCAGCATCAGAGATTGTGCACGTCAGCGTCGACGTTGGGTCGAGGTGGGGGTCGCCGTCGTGCAGGCGTGGCGTGGCCTGTCGGTGGGCCCGAGGAATTGGCAATCCACGGGACAGAGAGGTCGTCGTATATACTGGGCCGCGTGTGTCTGTGCATCTGCCCTGGTGGCGGTCCCCACGCACTTCTGTCGTATACGGAACGTCCACGTCTTGGAACAAAGGATGGAACTCTGAGTATATCCATGGAAAGTTGGCAACAGGTGGGATCGGATCCGCTGCTGTGAATCAGAGACAGGATCGCTATATAAACAGTGTTTTAAAGAGAGAACGGACAAAATCCAGCGCCGCAGCAAACGATGTAGAAACCGCAAAAAATCTACGGCAGTGTTTTTTACTGTAGTAAGAAAACACTGTAGCATCTACTGTAGCGATTGATCTGAACCGCCCATTTTTTATCGGCCGGTGAAGATGGCATCCTAGTGCCACCACGTGTTGTAGATTCCCTGTATTTTCTCTTTTAATGTAGAGGATCCCGATCCAACGAGGTGCCCTCCCATCCCTTCCTCGCTCCCTATTTAGCTACAGGGTGATTTCCCTCAATGTCGAGAACGAAGCCTATAAGAAACTAAATTCAAATTATTTTGAGGTAATTTTATAAATTTATCAGATGGTTACATAGAAATGCGCAAATTTATTACGAAGTAGTATATGAGATGATATTATAATATTGAGTAAATTTCACTTTGGTCCGTGTAATCTTATCATGGTTTCACTTTGTACCATTCTTAGCAAATCTTTTCACTTTGTACCTGTCGACGATCGAGTCGTCAATCTTACGAAGTAAATAGAGAAAAATGGCTAAGAGTTCTTGGAAGATAATAGGGTTGCTCTTTATTGCAATAAACTGGATCCTTTACAGGGGGTGCCTTCGACAAAGCAGTGAACTAGCCTTATTACACTTGTTGTAATGATTGTTATGCTATTGCTTCAACAGTATTGAGTTACAGTTGTAGATCGTGACTAGATCTTCTCTGGTCTTCTCCCGGTTGTGTCCTCCTTTAAATGACCGATGAAGTGATGGTAGTTACTCCTGGAGTGTCGCCCTTTTGAAGTGTCGCGTCTGATCAGAGAAACGGTGGCAGTTGGTAGAAAGCCAACTGACCAGTGGTTGATGTCAGTGGGAGATAAACCATATGATGGTTATTGTCAGTGGATCAGGGCTGTAAACATCGTGTGGTATGGAACAAATTAGACATGTATTCTATTCTTCACACGGTAAGGAATGTACTTGGAATCGGATCCAAGTACCAGTTCATTGGTTCTACGAGCAGTCATTTGGTCGGAGATAAGGTACAAGACCTCATCCGTCCAAGGTACTCACAATATAACCTCTGGAATCATCATGACCAGGGGTTGTTAGCCTTAGGGGTTACGACTACGAAGGACGTACGGTCTTTAATTAAATAAAGTAATATTTAGAGATTTAATCCTCGTCAGTACCACCTCTTCTTATTTTTTTTATTTCACTTTGCACTAGGGGAATGTCCGATCAGCGAGAGGGAAACATGAGAGACGTGCGGGGAGCTTGCCGACAGTGAGGTGGCAGCTTTCGAGAGTGAGCCACTTTGTCGTCGCCGCCGTTGCTATAGCCATAACCGGCGATGCTCTGGCTATTCTTCTCCGCTTTTGACCTATTTTCTAGCTTCATCTACCTCCTCTTTTTCCATCCTGCGCCTCGGTGATGCCTCCCACGTCACTGTTCACCGTCAGCAAGCGCCGAAAAAGACGATCAAATCCTTACCTTTGTGCAAAGTGCAACACATGGTAAGAAGAGGTGGTGCAAAGTAAAAAGATTTACTAAAGATGGTGCAAAGTGAAATCATGATAAAATTACATGATTTACTCTATAATATTATATGATTTATATATCATAGATTAGACAAAACTATATTAGACTAGAGACAAAATACCCATATTTAAGACATAGATGTATCGGTTTAAGTGTGTACAAGTGTTTATAGCGGGGATGAAGGAAGCATTCTCGTCTTATCTCCGACTCGCCGACAAAATCTCTCGATACCTATCCCCTAGTAGGGAAATTCCCCATGGTTCCCGAAAAGCGGGTCCCATTGCCATTCTTACTCAAGTTAGTTAGGAATATATTATTTAAATTATGCAATGTTTTTCTAGCAATATTTTTTAAAATAGACCTCTCCTGACTTATTTCCAGAAATGAACACTGCAAGCCCGTCGCCGTCAGTGACAAACTAGCCGTGTCATTGCAACATTCACTTGCCACGTGGCAGGTAGCATTTATTTTTAAAAATAAGGTGAGAAGAGGTTCATTTTTTAGGACATTGTCAAAATAAGATCTACTCCCTCTGTTTTTTAATACATAACGTTTGACCAAGCATGCAGTCAAATTTATATAACTTTAACTATTACTTTTCATATGATTTTGTTAGTAAAAAATTACAAAATTATTATATTATAAAAATATTTATCATGACAAATCTAATGATACTATTCACTCATGATCAATCTAAATAGTTTTTCATATATTATTAGTCAAAGTTAGATAAATTTAACTGCACGCTTTGTCAAACATCATGTATTTAAAAACGGAGGGAATAGTTAGTACAAGAATTTACCAAGACTATCCACCGTGCTATTTCTCTGTTATTTTTCTTCTAGTGTGTGCCACATCTCCAGTGTCGCACCCATATATCCTATCTCAAAAAAACAACAAAAAACGGTGACCAAAAATTCAAAAAAGTTGGTAAATAATCCATAAGGTGATAAAGTATCCTACAGAACTCAAGTAAAAAAGTTAGTGTGTATTAGTATATTAGGACATGAACAAATTTGAATGAATAGTAGCTTTATGATTTTATTTTTGGGTTTCTGTTTTAGCATAATTGGCCGTGTTTTTCTTTCTCCGTGTATGGATTAAATTTCGACTTTAAAGTTTTGTTGCATGATAGATTAATTTCGTGCCAATATGTTTAAGTTTTTTCGAACTTTTGTTACCATTTACATGATGTTCCGAGGACACACGAGAACAGCAAAATGGTGAGATCATTTGGATGCGCCCTTCAGCTCTTGTTTGCATACAAACAAGTTGTCACTGCCTATGTTTCATATTATAGCCTCATTTCCAACGTTGGGATATTTTTTTCTTCTATTCTTGCGAGAAATGAATTGATTCCAACGAAATTCCTGTAAAATTAGTGCATTACAAACAATCTCTGTAAGTCTACTATACTGCGTTTTTTTTTTCACATTGAGTTGTAAGTCATTTATCTTGGAAGCAAATTTAGCACAATCCTAGTTGCAAAATTATGTATGTACAACGGGGTGGTTTGTACAGCGGTAGCCTAGATTTGCATTTCTTTTTCTCATTTGGGGAACCTGAGCTCGGTCGCCGTCCTCCTCCCCGAGAAGGAGGTCTTCTTCCCCGGCACCGGTAGGATCCTCCCCTCCCTTTGATTGTTTTCCCATGGTGGCCTTCGCGTTGATTGCCTTTAACTTGATGTTTATCACCTCTACTGAAACACCTGAAAATTTTTAAAATTTTTAAATTAGATTTGAATTTGATTTGAATCTCATTTTCAAATCCAGTTTAGCAAAATTTGGTCAAATTCATCAAATTTCAAAACCCAAATCCCGCTTTCCCTTTTCTCCCTCCCGCTTTCTCCCTCCCGGACGCGCCCTCGCCCGAACCGCCTCCACCCTGTCGCTCATCCGCGCATCGCTGTAACATCCCAATTTTTTTTTAGAGCTTTAAAAATCATTTAAATAGTTGGTAGAGAGAAAATTCACCATTTGGATTTATTTGAATTTAGTTCAAAAGCTTTAACTTGGACTTTAGTAACAAAACAATTTAATATGAATAATTCCAACATGAGCAATAGTCAAAACTATTTTATTTGGATTCTATGAGCTTGGATATATTTTACGGAATTTTCGGAATTTTTCCAAGTTCATTTGCTATTTTCCATTGCTTATTTGAATTTCGCTATTTTCCAAAAGGAAAAACCTATTTTAAACCTCCAAACAATCGTTGGGCTAAATCTCTCCTACCAATATTTGTTCATCTCTACCAATCATTCAGAGGCCGTCCGTCTGAGTTGGACGGCGATTCCAGCATGTAGTAGCTGTATCTCGCCTCGCCCTGCGCGTTGGGCGCGCGCCCCGTCTCGGCCGCTAAGCGGGTTCACTGGTCGTCGCCTTGCGTCTCCAGCGTTAAATCGCGAAAGCAACCGCCATGAGCGGTCAACGCCGAAGCTTCAATGACGGGCGCCGCCCGCTGCGTCCTCGCGACGCGCGCCACGACGCCACGACCACCCCGCCACACCCCACGACCTCGTCTCGCGGCCATTCGCCACGGCCGCAACCGCCGCCCACGACCTCCACGCCGCCACGCCCGGTGCCTCCCGACCTCTATAAAAGCCACCCCGAGGATCGCTGCAGCCTTTCCTTAACCCTCGCTCAATTCCACCCGAGAACCTCCGCGTCGCCGCCAATTCGAGCTCTAGGGCTTTCTCGCCGCCGTGGGATTTCTTCGATTGCGCCATTGCCGCCGCCGCGTCATCGTGGAGCACCCGCCGTGTTATTGTCACAGACCTACCTCCGGAGCCACCCATTTCGTCGAGCCTCACCGGGCGCCGCCGACAAAACCCGAGCCGCCGCCGCCCGACCCGCCGCCGCCACCACCGCCCACCTCAACCACCCGGAGGTACCTCATCGTGTTCATAATAGCGTCACTACACGCCCGCACCACCCACCTCATCGGCGAAAGCATCAGATGCGCCGGTGACCATCGGGTCGATCTTGCCGCCGTCGTTGTCGTCCTCGCCGACGTGGACGCCACGCCACCGCCACTCACCTCCGATGCGTGCGTGTCGACCACGTGCACAAGCGCAGCGTCGCGCATCGCCATGGCAAAGCCACGCCAAAGACTGTTCAAATCGATGGCTCGGTGGACTTGGTCCATGGTGGAATGGCCACCGACATGTGGGTCCCACATGTCGATTAATCTTTAATTCATTTATTTTTCGAAAATCCTTCACGACGTCACCTTGCGCAATAATTAGAATTTCCTTTAGAAAAATAATTCGGGAAATTGTTAAATAATGATTTAGGTTTAAATTTGTAAAATTCATAACTTTTGCATCCAAACTCCAAATTGGGTGTTTCAAATTTCTAAATTCATATAAAATTAAGATCTAGCTAATAAAATCAAAATTATTTAAATTTGACTTTTGTTTAAATTTAGAAATTCATTTAAAATTCAAGAGATAGGTTAAAACTTGTAAAATTCATACCTTTTGAATCCCAAATCCAAATTGGATGATTTAAATTGCTAAAATCTTAGAAAATTATTGTCTAATTAAATAACATATAATTATGTAATTTGGAGTTCAGTTTAGTTTTAGAATTTAGAATTTATTTAATTTCCAAATTTAGGTTAAAATTTGTAAAATTCATAATAATTGAATCCTCACTCCAAATCCATCCATTCAAATTTCTAAATTCGTCTAAAATCCAGATCTATCTATTGGAGATTTTTAATTATTTTATTGGAGTTATTTGCTTCTGGTTTTATTTAGTTTTGTTTGTTTGTGTCGTTTGAGTAGACTTGATTTCTTTGGAAGAGTTGAAGAAGAAGGACCTTTCCAAGACCAAGATCAATTCCTAGATCTTTTTCAAGGCAAGCTATGCCCTTGACCATTTTGCTTCCCGGTTTTATAAAAGTATTTTAATTCAAATTACTGCATCTTAATTCAAGTATTTATTTAAAAGCTTTTGGGTGCAGTAGTTAATTCCAAATTGATATGTCTCCCTTGTGTAATTGTTAAGCCTTGATTCCTTGTCACCCTAATTGATAATTAGTTGGTAAATATTGTAGCACTAATGTGGGTTGGTTAGTTGCGTATTAGATTGCTTAGCCATGCCACGACTCACTTGTCATGTATCTTCTTTGTTATAAATTGACTAAGTGAATATGAAACTGTGAACAAACTGTGTGTACTATGTGTCTTTGTGGCATATGTTGCACTTAAATCAACCAGGGGTGGTAAAAGATTTTGGGTGAGGCAAGGGTGGATCTTGTGTGAAAGGGGTGGATGTGTGGACTGTGTGAATATTAAAAATCTGTGTGTCTATGTGGTTTAGTTAGTGGAAGTCTTGCCTTGGTCAATTAAGGACCTCACCATGTGCTCTATTGAACTGAGCTTCTGCACGACCACATGCCTGTTTTGAGACTGCCTAGCATAGTAGGATAAGGTATCTCAAATGCTTTGTTATGATTAGTGTTAGCTACACTAATTGTATCTTGTGGGTAAAGTGTACAAACTCTGCAGAGTGTAACTTAATCTATTCGAATAGCGCTTCATGGTCATGGACAATGCTCGGGGATTTGACACTAGGGGTAGATTTTCATAAAACTGTGTGGGAAGGGAGCTATGTGATTAAATCATCTAGCTATGTGAATAACCTGTTAGGCTGTGTGTGTGTCCTTGTGAAATAACTGGTTAAAATTATTATTGTCTATTTGTTTTACCTGTCTTTAATCTATTAATTGTATTCAATTGCAAAAGTTGCATTTATGCAAAAGAGCCACAGAATGCCTTCCTTTGTAAAAAGCCAGCATATATATATATTTTGCATCTCGTGGTGTGGCTTGCAGTACGGTGTGTACTCACGCTTGTTTTGACGAATCAAGCAGAGGAGGAGTCTTCACCAAAGATTCGAGGACGAGTACATCGAAGGTGCTCGATCGTGAGGTCTTGATCGATCGGTTGCTGTGGCGAATCCGGTGGGTGCCACTACCGCTTATGTTTCGCCGCCGTTTATTTCTGTGTTAGCCTGCGTGGCTCAATAGTTGTAAACTCGACCTTAAGGTCAAAACCATTATTTGTTAATCAAAGTTAATCGTTTATGTTATTATTCGCTTGTATGGATCGATTGCCATCTTTGTTGACACTGTGTGCACTAGCATGATCCTGGGCTAGTGCATTAAACACAGAGGGTCCCGAACCGTAATTTTGGGTCCCGACAATCGCCATGGGAGGCGTAGCTGCCACCGCCTCTAGCCGCTACTCCACGCCAAGCCGCACCAGTGCGCCGCCACATCGTCGCGCCACCTCCCTCTCTGCCATCAATGCGCCGCCAAGGCCCCATCACCGCGCCACCTCCGGCCTCGCTTTAGTGGGAGCCGCCACCGCCTCTCTCTGCGCCTTCAATGCTTGCGCGCCGCTTCCACTCGGCGCC
Organism: Phyllostachys edulis; assembly: GCA_036346405.1. NCBI lineage: Eukaryota > Viridiplantae > Streptophyta > Magnoliopsida > Poales > Poaceae > Phyllostachys > Phyllostachys edulis. The sequence goes on along the minus strand of CM070558.1, from coordinate 40,198,047 downwards.
ACCTCCTCCCACCGCTCCAATGAGGGGTCACCGCCAACATGACGCAGCCCACGCCCGCCCATGCCGCCACCGCTCCGTCCCAAGACCGCCTAAAACCTCGCCCAACCACATCGCGCCCCTCTGCGGTGCGTCGCCCATGCTGCGCCTGCGCCCCATCCGCCTCGGGCTATAAAAGTCGCCCCCACCCAGTGTTCAAACTCGCACCAGCCCTTCTCCCTCCCCACCGACCTTTGTCCCCAGAGTCGGCAAGAGCTCGCCGCCACCTCGGTTCATCCACTCCCGTAAGCCGGGTTCACCCTCCCCCTCCAGATCCACCCCATTCCAAACACCCGAACCCTTTCCCCCACCCCTCTGGCCTCAGATCCGCCGGATCTGTGCCAGCGTCACCCTCTCCCTCATCGCCGTCCCCCAAACCCGAAACCAAATCCAAACACACGCCACGCAAAACCCTGGAGTTAGAAGCCACCTACCTGGGCGGAGCCTTCCTCGCCGCTTCTTCCCGTTCCATCACCGTGGCCGTCGCCGGTGGGTGTGCTAAACTCGCGCAGCGTCGCTCTAGTTTCCTGTGCCAGCCATAGCCGAGGGGCGCTATGGTCAACGCCGCCCGCAACCCTAAGGCCTTTAGGCCGTCTTGCTTAATCTGGCTGCGGGCGGTTCTACCAAATGAAATCGCAACCGATCTTGTGGCTCAAAGATCGTTCATTCCGGTTTAGCCCGACACTATTCACTGCACAATATTTTTCTTTTACTGTTCACAGCTCAGCACTATTCATTCTAGTTTTAAAGCCCATACACTGTTCAAACAGTAAAGTGATTACTGTTCCTAAGCCTAGATTAGTGGTTAATTACTGTTTATATCTGATTAATAGGTATGAACAGTAAAATGGTCACTATTCATCAAAACCCTAAATTGATATTATATATCCATTCTGACCGCCTCGAACCCATAAAGCTCATTCTTAGCTTAGTTCAGCCATATCAAACTCCTGTTAAATCTTTTACCTCTTTAAGTTGATTCTTTATCTCCTTTTATTTTTATTGTAGTTGGATTCTTTTTCTAGGCTCATTCCTTGTCGAGCCAAGTGTTTTACTGGTTTTTGTGCCTTGCGCTAGGTTTCGACGCCGACGAGCCAGCTCAGGACATCACAGGACAGGACACAGAAGTAGTAGGACAGTTTGAGGACTTTGAGCAAGGAGGCAAGTTGCATACCTTGAACATATTGAACCTACATTCCATATAATTCATATTATTATCTTCATTATTATATTTTAGCCAATTATTTTCACAAAGAAATAATACTTTGGAATGCCATGTTGAATAGATAAAAACCCTTAACCCTACATAAATAAACCACCCACTCTTGTAGGCCATATTCACCTTGACAAATTTAATCCACATAAAATAATAGCAAATATTCCGCAATGTCATGCAAAACTCATTTATAAATACTGTTAAGGAAGGTTGGCTTTAGGCCAATAGGTTTTTGGTGTAAGTTGAGGGTTGAGACCAAAAAGTTGGACAACCCAATATACTTGGTAAAATAAGTCATCAGTGAGATCTAGAGGTGGACAGCCACGAGTTGGTGTTGGGCCATCACCTCACTGGATGACAAGTAAGGACAAGAACCTTGTGCCAAGTAACAGACACAGTAAACCGCTCGACCACATGCGTGGTCATTACTCTCTAGCTTAGTACACTGCTCTTCCAATTGAATATCTGCAATATCAAGGGCTAGACAGGGATGGGCCTAGAGAGGCACTCGCTGGTCTACGCAACGGTATGGGTCCGTCAGCATCGGGGCACAAATTCCACTATTGGCCGGTAGTCTCCCGAGGGCTGTATGGATTTAGATCTACCGGGTAGAGGCTAAAAAGGATAAGCAGTGAAAATGATTTGTTATCTCAACTCAGTTGCACGCTAACATATTGCGTAACAAGAGTTTGAGATATCATGTGGGTAAAGTTGGGCAACTCTGCAGAGTGTAAATCAATGATATTCGAATACACCGTGCTTCCGGTTAATGAAGCTGTGTTCATAGGTGATTCCAATATGCAAGGCATAAGTAGACTTTTACAGATGTTAATTGGTAATTTCAGATGTTATAAACCCCTGTGGCTATATTTAGTATTGTTTTACTGTCTTTATTTACTGTAAAGCTTTTAAATTCAACTATTGCATTCCACATATACATGTATTGGTAAAACTGTATCATTCCTTTGATATTCCCAGCATATAATTAAATAGCATTCCCTATGCAATTTGTTTAGTACGGTAGTAGTACTCATTCTTACTCATTCTTACTTAAACATCAACAGAAGAGATTTGGGAAGATTCAGGTGTTCTCTTCGAGCAGGAAGAACCAGTAGACGGTGACTACTAGTATTAGGGTCTCTTTTGCGTCCAAGCTTGCCTGTGGTTCTGGCACTCTTTTATAGTGTAATATATTAAATTTGGGTTTGGATGCCCGCTTCCGCTTTAAAACTAGCTGTTAAGCCCTATCTGTTGTAATAAAAGTCTGTCTTTTGCTGTAAATATTTGTTTGCCTGTGAAATCACGACTTTACAATTGTACATTCTGGATAGTTGTAAGAATTCTAGCGGTCCTAATTTTGAGGCTGTTACCTCTACCCCCTAGTGTTTTCCTCGTATTCAGAGTTCAAGCAACAGATTCTCCACTGATTTTCCTTAGCTATCCTCTAAGATTCCGGCCATTCTAGGGCCTTTCGATGCGAATCATGGCGGCGGCAGTTGTTCAACACAATCATCCATCTTGACGTTGTCCACTCACCCTCAGGCATGTCCTGCAGAAGAGGCCAGCAACAGCTCCGGTGCTCAGGCACCCTCATCGTGTGCTGCGGGCGGTGGATCTCCTTGTGAGCTATGCCTCTTGTCCACGATCTTCATCGGGTTTTGTCGGCCGTCACCTTCATCTCCGGCATTTTCATCACGTGAAGAGCTCAGGTGCGCATCCGCCATCATCCACTTCTCTGGTGAGCAGCCTCAGGTGCGCGCCGGGCGGCAACTTCATCTCCGGCGGATCTTGTATTTTTTGCTTTGCGTCGATGTGTTCAAGATGCTAAGAAACCGATCGACTTGGATGAGTTTCTATGCCATTTTACATTTTTTTTCCAGGTTATCTTTGTAAAACTGAGACTATGCAATGTTGCTACTCTTAATATAAATCTGGGATGTTTAACCTTAAAATCATTAAGTTATTTATCTCTGAAACAAACTTAGCACAATCCTAGTTGCAATATTATGTCTGTAATTAGTGCTTCTTTGGAGACGTTCTTAACACAATTGTGCGGAGTTATTTTATCATTTATATTAATTCCTGTGCCAAGAATTGCACTGACAAATTTTAATATGAAATGGAGTAGAAAACACGAGCTAATCCTACGGAAAATGATTGAACCGTTATTAATTCCCACACTTTTTTTTTTGCGTAAAACTTGTGGCACGTTACCGACACCTGATCGATCCTCACAGATGCGTCCTAGTAATATTCATAAAATGCAGCAGAGCTGATTTCATATATAAAATCTCATCTTTTTTCAGAGAAGTAAGAGCTGGCCTGAATTTGCATGGATTACATTCATTCTGTCTCAATTCACTAGGGGTGAATTAAGACAGGTTACACGAGGGAAATATCCCCTTGTACGTATTGCCTTGTTAAACGTACAGCTACTTTGGGGCTGTTGGCTTTGAGCTCTGGTAGCTTTTGGTAGCTTTTTGTCTGGTCGGGAGAGGCTATGAAGGCTGCCAGGTGCTTGTTTCGTAGCTTTTTGTCAGGCTTTTGATCCATTGATGATAGTTTCGATCTAACGTTTTATTTTTAGTTCATTAATTTCATATATATACTTTTAACTAAACAATTTATTTTCAGGTTTATCTGATCAAATAAAAATTATCTATTTTTCAAACTATCTCGAGACACTACTTTTTCTCAGACATAGAATCCAAAACACCAACCAAACAAGCCTTTCTCTTTCTATTTCCAAATGTTGCAGGGGATGTTCGGTTCATTGCCTCAATCTGTCACAACTCGACAGACAGGTTTGATCGATTTAGGCCAACGTTTGATTTGTTGCCATACTTAGCATCATGCTCCATCTGTCGTAGATACAGTTTCTAACCAAAACTTACCATACCTGTAGCGGACGATTTGTTAGTCAAAAAAAGTGTGACACGCTTACGCTCTAGCATTGAAAACTTTAGCAATGCCTTGCTCCCAACCAAACATGCCCGTAATATCAAACATGTGATTTTTGTACGTGTGATTTTTGTGCCGACTTGCACAGTAGCACATAGAGTTCAGGTCAACGTCAACCGCAGCGGTGGTTGTCATGTATATCTCTCAGATCTGGACCCATGCTTCTGCCCCTTTGTCCTGCACATCCTTCTCTTTCCTCACCAATCACCATTCATTCTTTCTAGTTGCCTGGTAGCTAGCTGGTACCACTAGACAACCACTTCAATTTAGTGGAGAAATGTAGAGCAAACGATTGAAGATGAAGCAAGAGAGAGGATCACAAAGTAGTGTTTGTTGCAGGTGCACATGGCGAGACAGCGACAGAGAACAATACGGTGACCGGGAGCCAAAATCAAACAAACGCATCAAAACGAAGAAGTAAACATTAAGAGACTGCTCTCTCTAGTTATGCTGCAGGCCTGCAGTACTTACAAGTGCGAAGGCACAATGGTTTATGCCGAGTCGAGAAAAGAAAACGGAAGCTAATTAATCTGCAATCAAGACAATAAAACTACTGCCACTGCTGATGTACTCCGATCGTAGATAGAACTTTTTTTTATTATTTAGTTTATTTTAAAAAATATATTTTAAAGATAGCATCCCCTAAATTTATTTTCAATTCTGAACTCTTTGACCACGCCACAACACGTGGCAAAATCACGTTGTCACGCTACGGACCTCGGCGTGACAAACGGTACTGTTACACTACTCTTCTTGGCGTGACAAGACTCAGCTAAAAAAGGGACACGTATTGACTCGGATGGCTATCATGGCAGGTTTGGTCACGCCGCGGTTGATGGTGTGACAGTATATTTTTATCACGTCACGGGTTATAACATGACCAAAAGAGTCAGAATTGAAAATAAAGTTAGAAAGATGTTATCTTTATTTTTTTAAAAAAAATAATAGATTAAAAATTAAAAAAAAAACTCTCATTGATAACTGTTGTTTTTAGACAGCGGCACGGTTTCAAAACCACAACTTTGACCTTAAGTTTCTATCTAATATATTGGCAAAACCTAAAAATGATTTTTAAGTGTTTTTTTAGACTAATTTACACGTATCATTTCCGTATGACTGAACCAAATATTCATAAATATATTGCGGATCAAAGTTAAAATAGTTTGATCATGCATTTTAGGACATTTATTTTTTTAGCTGAGTATAAACTGGCATAAACTAGAGTTCTTTTTATTTTTTTAAATATTTTAAAGATAACATCCCTCTAATTTTATTTCCAATTATGATATCTTTGATCACGTCATGACCCGTGGCATGACCAAACAGTGCTGCCACATCACCGACCCCGGCGTGACCAAATCTGCCATGATAGCCTTTCAAGCCAACACACATCTATTTTTTGGGCTAAGTCCTATCACGCAAAGAGTAGTGGCGTGATAACACTCGTTTGTCACGTCAAAGTTCGTAACGTGACAACGTGTTTTTACCACATCACACGTTGTGACGTGACCAAATGAGTCAGAATTGAAAATAAAGTTAGGAATATATTATCTTTAAAATATTTTTAAAAAATAGATTAAATAAAAAAGTTTCATAAACTACTGTTATGAGAGAGAGAAAAATCAACGTCCGAACTGGAGCATTAAAACGACACGGCTTGACCAATGCAATGATAAGTAAACAAAAGGAGCATGATAATTATTACAAAAGGACTGGAAGTAAAGATTGGAGAGGAAGAAAGCAAGAAAAAGGAGAGGAAGCAACTAAGCAAGCAAACAAACAAACAAATCCGGCCGCAATGAATTGAAGGGTCAATGTACGAGGGCGACGGAAATGATACCAATCAGAACCAGGCTAGCAGAGCTGGCCCATCACATATTCACCTCTCATCAGTAGTTCAGTACTACCTTTAGTTCATAAAAATAAATCATTTTAAATAATAATACAGACCTTAAAATATAACTTTTATTACTAATTACTATTATAATATATTTGTAAAATCTAATAAATTTATAATATTATAAAAATATTTTTCGGCATTTAATCTACACCTATGATTTTTATGTATCTAGTATCAATATTTAAAAATATATAAATAATTAAAATTTTTAAAGTTTAACTACACGTATTTTAAAACGATTTGTTTACGTGAACCGAAGGTTTATTATTAAACTAGCTTAGCCTTTCCTATTAATCTCCCTCCTTCCCAGTTCACACGCTCCCTTCTCCTCTCCTTCCACTAACCTCCAAACCACCGATTATTAATATCCAACACGGCAGCGACCACCACAAGAACAACCATCAATCATGCATGTGTTCCTCGCTCCATAGCCACTCCATAGGTTTCTCTCTCTCTCTCTCTCTCTCTCTCTCTCTCTTCCTGGCACGTTTTGCTCTTGTGTGTGTCTCACTCCTCTTTTTCTCTTCCGTTTTACTGCCATGCGTTGGGGTCTCCAGCTCTGTGTGGCCACTTCTCTGTCCTCGTAGCAAGCAGGATAACTCACTGCCTGAGTTCTTGAAATCGAGGTAAAAAACTCAAGCTGCTCCTTGGTTGAAGTATAGCAAGGCTACTACTACTGCCTCTGTCTCAAGGTTTGCAAGCTATACTTCTCTTGGTTTACTGTGTATCCTTCGCAAAGATTTGTCTGGATTTCTTGTGCTCCACCGTGCTTTTCTTTACGAATTTGGTGATGAAAGATAATCGAGTTTGCTATGTTCTCCCCTTTGTGTTTGCGAGTCTGGTGAATTCTGGTGCTATGGATGATGATCCTCCCCCTCCTTATGTTTGTTGGCTTCCTCAGAGATTCTGTTGATAAGTTTGGTGATAGCCTGTGAATCCAAAACTTTTAATTCCCCTTTTTTTGGTGTGATGCTGATACTAAGGGAAGCAAAAGTTCTTTAGATTAACTACGTGGGTTGCAATTTTTTTTATCATGCTTCCATTCTGTATTTGTTTTGTTTTGTACAAGGTTATCTTTCATGTTTTTATGAAATTCATAGTACATGTATTCTCAAATAGAACAGAAATTCTAAGGCTAAATCTGAAAACAGAGTCCAGTTTCTTGAGAAATCTCCGATTTTTCCTCAGTTTAGATCTGCTCCTTTGGCTGGTAGCAATTAATCATCTATTTAATGAACCTGCCGAATTTTCCTAGACAGTGTTACATAAATAAGCACGATGTTTATGGCTTGATTCTGATATCTGGTCATGGATGTGCAACATCATGGAGCACTTCACTTAAACTCAATGTTGACACTCCCATCCCATAGGCCCATCACCTGCCTACCTTTTAAGAACGGACTAAGAATGGTCCATGATGTGCATCTAAGCTCTTAGTTGAACAACTCAATTGCTACTTTTCGGACGTGAGACTTGTGTTGCTTCATTTGTCTTCTGATCACCTATCCTTGTTGAGCTTTCGTTAAACAAGTAGTAGTAATAAATAGACATCCTATTCATACCAACAATCTTGTGCTTCAAAAAAAATGATGTTTCTGTTATGTTACAATATTTCATCAATAATCTTGTGTGGTTAGGTTACAGTGGAAGTCCCAGTCAGAAAGGAGGTGGCCGGTGGCCTCTCACTTTCTTGCACTGACATCTGGCCTACTAAATGTTGCTGATGGATACAACTGGTATCAGCACATTATACTTATGCATGCAATTATCTGGATTGAATTTAGTATTTGTTCTTACGTTTATATGTTGATTGCTGACTGTGTGTGCACCAACAAACGTCATCTCTGTGTTGCTTTGCATTGACGACTTAATGTTTGTTCAAGAATGGTCCGTGTAGGATAGTTAAATACAGATTACAAGTGCACAAGTTGTGATAACCCTACAAAGACTTGAGGCTCAATACTCCAATCACAATACATAGCTTCCAGCTGTACAATGTTAAATCTAAACAAGAAGTTGAAAAATCAAATTTCATATCTACCACATGTGAATACAATGATCTGAAACACACTATTATTCTTTATACTTTCTGTTGTTGTCAACACTTTCCTTGTCGAACTTTCAGTACCTGATATGCTTCAAACAACCTGTGGATTCCTACTACCAATCTTTGATTCCTTGGGACCAAGTAAAACTTGTGGGCATCACCAAGAAAATTTCTCCGACTAACTTCCAATTGGCACAACTTTCTTCCGCATTAACCTTTGCTTCTTTTTTCCCATCTCTTGCTGCAACCTGGAATATTTGTCAAACTGGTAGTTACATTGCTAGCTCTAGTTTCTGCAACTACAAACTTTTAAATACATATTGTTGTTCTTATTTCAGAATAAGGCGAATCAATTTGTCGGTACAAGATACAGTTGCATTGCAAGCCATCATGAGCAATTTTAAGCTTGGTGTTGAGGTTGCCAGTGCTCATGACCTCCTCCCGAAAGAGGAGGGCACAGCCAATGCCTTCGTAGAGGTCGAATTTGATGACCAGAAGTTCCGCACAGCCATCAAAGACAGGGACCTCAACCCTGTCTGGAACGAGCAGTTCTACTTCAACATATCTGATCCATCCCGCCTCACAGAGAAAGACCTTGAGGCCTATGTGTACCATTTAAACCGCAGCAGCAATTCCAAGACTTGCCTTGGCAAGGTTCGGATCTCGGGTTCATCCTTTGTCAGCCAATCTGATGCTACGCCCCTGCCTTATCCCCTGGAGAAGCGCACGATCTTATCACGTGCACGTGGTGAGCTCAGTCTCAGAGTCTTCCTCACAGATGATCCGTCAGTGAGGGTGTCTGCTCCAGGTCAGGAATTCGATTTCATAAGCACACCCACCACTGCGCAAGAGCAGGCAGCCGCCGGTGCTATTCCAAATCCATTCCAAGAGACCAGAACAAATCCAGTCAGACAATTCCAACACTTACCACGTGAACAGCACCGTCCGCAACAGATGACCGGACAGCAATACTACTCTGAAGGTTCATATGGAGAGCAGCAACAGAGAAGCTACTCTGCTGTTGCGAGCAAAACTGAAGCCCCTCCGGCAGTAAGGATGTTTTCCTCAGGTCCACAGCAGCCTGTAGAGTTTCAGATGAGGGAGACAAGCCCAACGCTTGGTGGTGGGCGTGTTGTTGGCGGCCGGGTGATCTCTCGTGAGAAGCCTGGCACATACGACCTTGTTGAGAAGATGCAGTTCCTCTTTGTGCGCGTGGTCAAGGCCCGTGACCTGCCCCACATGGACATCACTGGGAGTCTTGACCCTTATGTTGAGGTGCACCTCGGAAACTACAAAATGAAAACAAAATACTTTGAGAAGACCTCGAGGCCTGAGTGGGATGAGGTGTTTGCATTCCCTAAGGAAGTCTTGCAATCAACGACACTCGAAGTTGTTGTGAAGGATAAGGACGTCCTTCGGGATGACTATGTTGGCCGGGTGATGCTCGACCTGAATGAGGTACCTGTAAGGGTCCCTCCTGATAGCCCATTGGCGCCGGAGTGGTATCGGCTTGTGGGCAAGGATGGGATGAGGGACAGAGGGGAGTTGATGCTCGCAGTCTGGTTCGGAACTCAAGCAGATGAATGCTTCCCAAGTGCCATTCATGCAGGATCAACACCAGTTGATTCCCATCTTCATAATTATATCCGTGGGAAGGTCTACCCTTCACCAAGAATGTGGTATGTGAGGGTCAATGTAATCGAGGCACACGATATATACCCAAAGGAGAACCGCATACCTGATGCATTTGTAAAGTTGAGGCTGGGCCACCAAATGCTGAGGACAAGGCAGGTTCGCTCACCAACCAAAAACTTCATGTGGAATGATGAGATGATGCTTGTCGCAGCAGAGCCTTTTGAGGAGGATTTGATCATATCAGTCGAAGATCGTGTTGCACAGAACAAAGATGAGGTGATTGGTGAAACTATGATCTCTCTCACAAGGATTCAAAAGCGGGCTGACAACAAGGCAGTACTGCCAGTATGGTTCGATCTCAGAAGGCCAGGACTGATTGACATGAACCAGATGAAGGAAGACAAATTCTACGCAAAGATACACCTTCGCGTTTGCCTTGAAGGTGGTTATCATGTGCTCGATGAGTCCACACAGTATTGTAGCGATCTCCGGCCAACAATGAAGCAGCTGTGGAAGCCACCAATCGGGTTGCTTGAAGTTGGCATTCTAAGTGCAAATGGCCTCAGCCCCACAAAGACCAGGAACGAGCGGGGGTCATGCGATCCATTTTGTGTTGCCAAGTATGGTCAGAAATGGGTGCGGACACGCACAATTGTTGACAGCCTGAACCCTCGATTCAATGAGCAGTACACATGGGACGTCTTTGACCATGGAACAGTGCTCACCATTGGTCTGTTTGACAACTGCCACATAGGTGGAGACATCAGCCACAGCTCCCCCGGCCATATGGATAAGCCCATTGGGAAAGTGAGAATCCGGCTCTCAACCCTGGAGACTGGACGGGTGTACACACACACGTATCCACTGCTTGTCCTCCACCCATCAGGAGTTAAAAAGATGGGTGAACTCCACCTTGCTATCCGGTTCTCAGCCATATCCCTGCTCAATGTGCTCTTTACATACTCTCGGCCTCTCCTGCCCAAGATGCATTACGCCCAGCCACTGTCAATAATTCAGCAGGAATCGCTCCGTCACCAGGCTGTGATGCTTGTTGCACAGCGCCTGGGCCGCATGGAGCCACCAGTTCATAGGGAAGTTGTTGAGTACATGTCAGATGCCCGCTCTCACCTTTGGAGCATGCGGCGAAGCAAAGCTAACTTCTTCCGTCTTATGCAAGTCTTCTCTGGATTCATTGCCGCAGGGAAGTGGTTCGGTGACGTTTGCCAGTGGAAAAACCCAGTCACCACAGTCCTGGTTCATGTGCTCTTCATCATGCTCGTGTTCTATCCAGACCTCATCCTTCCAACCATCTTCCTCTACATGTTCTTGATAGGGTTGTGGAATTACCGGTTTCGGCCACGCTTCCCACCACATATGAACACAAGGATATCTTATGCTGATGTCGCCCATCCAGATGAGCTTGATGAGGAATTTGACACATTCCCAACCTCAAAGAGTGCAGAACTGGTTAGGATGAGGTATGACAGGCTACGACACGTTGCAGGGAGGATACAGACAGTCGTTGGGGACATTGCAACTCAGGGAGAGAGACTGCAGTCGCTGCTGAGCTGGAGGGACCCAAGGGCAACGGCTATGTTCCTATTACTTTGCCTGTTCACTGCGATTATACTATATGTTACACCATTCCAAGTGATTGCACTCTGCCTTGGGTTCTTCTGGATGAGGCACCCACGGTTTCGCCACAAGGTGCCTTCGGCGCCGGTAAACTTCTTCAGGAGGCTACCTGCAAAGACGGATTCTTTGCTGTAAGGTCCTCAGAGATCTGCTACCAATGTTGTGTAACATACTTCTTTGTATCTGTTTTCTGTTGTCAGTATATTGTTGTCAATAGCATTAGGTGAAGTAACATAATATGTAATTGCTGTTCCATGTGAGAGAACAAAATAAGTTGAGTTCATCAGATAATTTTGTGGTATTAAAAGTTAAGAAGAGATTCAAACTTCAAACTGTATAGCATGCGTAGTTTATAAGGTCTGTACCAACAAGAGTTTCTCCAACTGAGACAAGTTCGTCATGCTCAACAACTGCTGACTCTGGTAGGTATCAGAGAATTACACTGCAATCATGAAATTGAGACTTTTGAGATCCTCTGGATGCAAATATTCTTCTATGTTTAAGTTCAATGCAATCAAGACTCATGCAAGCATATATATTTTTAATGTATAAGCATAAAAACCTTATCGTATTATGAAGATGAACATCATAACCTTACTGGAAGCTGTAACTGATCTTGCAGCATGACTAGGAACATAAAACTGAAAATTAATTATTTGCACTTTTTTTTGAAGAAGCATCTTCACCCTCCTGGGACCTGAAGAACAGAAAGCACAACTGACATTAACCATCGATAGTGAAGAGTTAATATAGAAAACATTGACATCATACTAAACTCTCCTTGTTATTATCTAGTATAATCTTGGGATAAATTGCCCAGCACAGGCAAATATGCAATCGTCCAAAGAGTGATACAACGATTGGTTATCCTATTTCATATTTAAGTATGGCCTTTGATCATATGCTTTTCTATGAGAAGCAGCACTAACAGAACATCTAATATTTCTAACTCAGCAAACTTTCTACACAACTTTACAAGATAGGTGGAGACAAATGGACACTAGTTCTCATTATTCACTTTTATGAACACACACTAAAATTTTGTTCAGTGCAAAAAGAAATTTTTTAAAAAAAAAAATCAGTATTTTACTATAATTTGGAGAATACAGCAAATCAACAACCACCTGGGCCAATGGCCCATATGCCCTTATACCACAAAGGCATCAAGTAATGGAAACTTTGCTATCTTAAAAAAAGGTAATGGAAACTTTGTACACAGTACAAAGATAAGCATAAAGCAGAAAGAGTAATTGGGACATCCAAAAGCAATAAGAAGTTACTCTTCCACACAATTTGCACAGCATGGCACTATGTGCACGTCTACGAAACGCCGCAAGAAGTTACTATTTCCAACTTCACTTCAGAATACATCTAGCTCTTCAAAAGCTATGAGAATGGTCAAAATTGTTGGTGAAATAAAAAAAATGTAGAACTGAATATCATACATCTCTACTACTTAAAAAAAGGGTTTGGTGGTCCCCTGAAAATCAGGCTAAGAAAAACACAAAAAGCCAAGGAATACCGACCTGACATGTGGACCCTTAACCAGAAAACCAATGCATCTGCCAAGTTGTGCTCCCTCCTAACCGCACGTGCAGCAATAATCATGTCAGATAGGAAAAAATCGCTCAGAAAAAAAGGCCTAAACAAAAACTGTAACAAACCCACCCCCACTCCACGATCACTCCATAACCTTCCACTCCTGCCACTGCCCTCGTGCCACATTCGCCGATCTTCTTGTCATCACGTTGGGTGCATCATCATTTTCAACTACTGCACCAGAACCTGCCTTTATTCATATGCTGGAGCCTGGAGGTCGCCGTCGTCCGGCTCCTCTCTCCGATGCTATGCTACGATCTCGAGCGCCAATTGTGCCGCCACGCCTAAAAGGGATGCGCCGCAGGCCTGCAACCAGAATGGGATGTGGTGTCGCTGATGTAAAGGGAGCACAGTTGCAGAAGGAAGGAGAGGAAATCACCTAGTGACGTAAGCCCGCATCCTGGCACCATTGTACCCATGGTTACTCAACTCTGACGACTGGCGGTCTGACCATTCAGCTCCGTCGATGGGACGCCACGGCCCTCTCCACATCTCCGAGATCTGCCTCATCCCACTACCGCTGACTGCTGCAGGGCTGTCATACATCACTGCCATCTATTGCTACTGCTCCATCGTTTTTTTATGACTCCGGTGAACTGCCTGTGTCTCCATCCTCTCTGACCGTCGACTACCATCGTGCTACAGGCGTGCACCACTAGTAAAGAGCCAGCTAATTAATGTCATGCTTCCTCTACCGGGCCCGTGGAGGTATGACAGGGTCAGCAAATTCAGAGAACGACCCAAGCAAATTCAGAGAACGACCCAATTCATTTCAGAGAACAGATCGGGGTTTGAGGAGAGGAAAGTATGCTAGGGTTCTACCAGCTAACAAACTAAAGTAAAGGATATGCTGTTCGATATCTTTTTCTTCCATCTCCACGGGATAAGTAGCCCGGGATTAACCGAACCGATTACAGCTTTGAGGTAAAAGTATGAAAGTAAAACTTCAGAGTTTACAGAGTTCTAAAGCAACGACAAAAGGATGACACAACAGTAATTATTGGTAGCATTTCAGATCGTCGGATCTTCCCTCCTCTAGCTAACGCACATCCTGGCCGCTCATACAGGTCCAAGTGGAATCGACGAAACGGTGAGTTTCACGCCGACTTCAGTTTCTTCTCCCCTCAGTCCAGAATTCAGCTAACTTCAGTTCGTCAGACACTCGGGTCCTGACAAGGTAGCGATTCCAACACCAAAAAAACTACCTCGACTGCTCCTCTGGTATATGTAGTGATTTTTTGACGTGGGTTTTGATTGTTGCACAATAGCTGTTTGATGTTATGCACCAATGGTGTTAGCTCATTATTGATTATGCAGACTAGCTAACTTTTAGTAGTGATTCAGACCAAAGAAATAGGGGAATTGTATAGCTAATTTTATATCAAGCAGCCTTGATCTATTATATAGCTATATTATGCTTGTTCTGCTGGAGAATCTTTTTTACTATTCACAGTTTTAGACTGAACATGTGCAGAATTGTAGCCTCTGGTATTGTTCATCCTCCTTCCAGTATCTGCAATTGGTTTTGATAACCACCACCACCAGTCCACCATCTCCTCTCCCGGAAATTCGCCAACTGATTTCTTTCCCTAGTTAATTCTTGCTGCCTTTTTTCCTCTTTAATGCTGCTTCTACGGCCTCAAATCAGCATCAGCAGCTTGAAGAAGCAAGACGGCAATGCCATCAAATATGATCTAATCTTATCTATTTTTGGAAATGAGCTATTTCTTAGCTTGTTCTTGATTCACAGGTTTAGATACATTGATTGAGGTTACAATTTTAGTTCGCGACAAAGTCTCATGTATGATTTGTTTTATCCGTTGCAACGCATGAACACCTAACTAGTAAGTTAATACAATCACAAGTGAGCATATCGAAACAAATCCAAGAGTGAGCTAGCAAAGATAAGCTAATGGTCGAACAAATGTAAAATAAAATATCTTTATTGCCCTTTTTTCCTCTTACAGAGAATGACCAGCTTGTATGACCATGGGTTGAATGGCCCATTTTACATAGTTTGACACACAGATCACAAGAAGATAAAAGATGGAAGATTTGTAAATTGTTATTTCTCAATAAATGCATAGCATTGTTCACAAGTAGACATAAGAAGGAAAAGTAAATAAAGTCAAAGAGTTAGGCGAATTTCATCATGCCATGGGAGGGGAAAACTTCTCCTTTGCTGGTACAAGCCACTTCAGATTTATGGTAGTTCGTTGCCTCGGAACTCAAAAATGTGACAACCACTTGATTAATCAAATTGTTCAAAGTTCCCGCAGCACTTAATTTGCAAGAATCAGTACATGCACACCATAGCAGGAAAAACAATTAGCTTGTAATGATGTCAAAAGTAAACATTCATGGAAAATTTTGCCCTAAATAAAGGTATATGTCAAGTCAAACCCATGAGGTCGTAGCCAAACACTTTAACAACTACATTAACTTACCAGTAAAGTATTACTCTACGTTCTACATTTCCCAAACAAGTTGATAATGGTGAATTTACAGAACATCTGTAACAACTAACAAGGGGCCTATCAACAGAAGCACATGTGTAGTGCCTCCATGCTTTCCAAAAACTAAATAGTGGGTAGTTGTCATTTTGCTCTAAAATTATTGCTATTAACATTTTTTTGGAAAAGGCATTGAAGCAACTCCTGCACATGTGGGCCAAAAAAAAAGGTGACCCAAAAACATGAAAGGGTGGTAATTACCTTGTAGAAGCTACTGATAAGACTAGGGGATGTGGAGCAACCGATCGACAGCCAAGTCTAGTGAATCAACATTCTTCCGCAAAATCTTTCTTTTCAAAAATTAAGACTTAACAAGCAACTCCAAAATGAACAACGCTAAACTTCTATAAACTAATAAACTCAATCATATTAAAATGGTCTTTCACCAATTGTACAACATAGCTGTCAAACTACATATTGACAGCAGCTAACAAAAGGATACAGTTGCATAGCTAGGCTTTCCAAGCCTCTTATTTCCTCATTTAACCTGCAACATATCACAAAGTCATCAGAAAACACTTGCAAGAGGCACAAAATGAAGAGACCATTGCAAATATATAAAGTTTATATATTGAAGAAGAAATACATGTGTTGCATACAAAGCCTTTTCTTCTCTAGAGAACTGCAAGAAGCACAGTAATAAAGCAATGCCCCAAAGCCAACTGGATTTATAGCCAACACTAGTATCTGCAGTATACAATTTCTCCCGAAATTGTAATTTTAGGAAACAAAAAATCTCTACAATAAGCTATAAACCCACCACAATACAGATCGTGTACATTCACACTGCACTACCACTCATAACACAGTGGAGCGAAAGATAAGAACATTAGTTCAAACAAATCACCTCAAGCACGAATTGATGTACTTATTTCCTTTCGAAGACGCTTCGAGCGCTGGAAAAAAAACCATAGTAACAAGGTAAAATTCACAATCTGGTTAACTAATCTAATGTGTGTTTGCTATACAACGATAAACCAACCAATGAAGTAATCAGACATTTAGACACCCCAACTGTCCAAAGGAATAATATGACAAGTGTAGGCACAAACAAACAACGGAAATGCTATAGTCCTAATTACTAGAGTACAAAAGGTGCCATCCTTGAGCGCAAACATTTTCATTATCAGATATTCAGATGCAGATGTCCCATACTACCATCCTAACTTAAAATTTTCCCTAATTCTTAAGAACACCGGACAGAGCTTAGCGGAGTTATCAACATCCTCACCGGATTCTTGGAGGCGGCCAACGACGTCGCCCAAGCACTGGATGTTCTCCGCCGACGTCGAGGTGACCTTTTCGTGTGTCACAGCAGCAGGATTATGCTATCAGTGAGTGAACTCTAACAATACCGACAGAGAAGCAAAGGAAGTCCGAAGATTCGCGGTCCTTAGTAGTAGGCATACGTTGGAGAGGGCGACCCGGAGGGAGGCAAAGAGGGAGGCGTAGCTCTCAGCGATGGCGGCGGCGTCCCGCTCCACCGCCTCCATCGCCACCATCACCTCCCTCGCCCCGGGAGGCGCCGCCGCGTGGGCGGAGGGGGAGGGGGAGGAGGAGGAGAACGCCGGAGGGGTATCCTCTGGTGAGGATTCCTCCGACGCCGGCGCCGGCTGCGGATTGGGGGAGGCGGTGTCGTCGGCTTCCATCTTGCTCTCCGGTTGTGGTTGGGTTTCTATGAGCTTTATCAATACATACAGTGATACAGGTATCGGGTAGTTCCTGATTAATTAACACAAACCAGTTATTGGCAAAAATACAGTGCATCTACCTTGCTAATAAAATTTCACTGAGAAAAACATGAATACTGTACAATAACAGTATGTACACAGATCTGAACACATCTACTGAGAAAACACACGGAGGGGGTGATGTACCTTAGGGTTGGAGACGGCGTCGGCACCAGTTGGGAGGTGGCTGGGGCATCGGGTCAGCTAGAGTTGGAGGAATTTGGACCAACGAGAAGGGAGCTTGGGGCGGTGGCACGAGTTGGGGCGTCGGGAGAGCCCAAGTTGGGGGAGACGGAGAGGCGGGGAGGGGGCTTCAGCCAGCGAAGAGGGAGCTTGTGGGGGTGACGGTGTGGCCTTGGGGCGTTGGGGCGTTGGGGCGGGCTTGGGGCATCGGGGGTGGGGAGGGGACCGAATGGGTAGGGCGACAACGTGGTTTGGTTGGGGGTAGCCCAGCTAAGGAGGTAGGGTTCGGATAATCGGGCTATGTCATGTCAGCCCATGAGCTCGGCCGTCGGGCACAACACTCTAAGTGCACGGGCTGTGTCGAACCGTCTAGCTACAGTGCTTCCGCATCGGCCATGCCCAGCCTCCTCCTCTGTGTCAGTCACCGTCGGGCCGTACCGTGTCGCGCACGACATCATATTGTGCGTGTCATGCCAAGCCGGCTCGTTGGGGCAAGGTGCTGACCCAAACACGACACGTCCAGTTGGGTCGTACCAGCTGTAAGATCGAAGAGGCTGACTAGAGGGGGTGAATAGGCGGATTTAAAAACATTTTGGCTAAAACCGAGTTTTATGCGGAATTGTAAATCAATTCGGTTTTGCCCAATTAAAACCTAAATCAACTAGTCTTGACTAAGTGCACCTACGAAATAAGACTATGGATAATGATAGCGATCATATAAAAAAATGTAAGCAATTTAATACAAGGAATGTAAATTGCACAAAGTAAAACACAGGAGAATAAACCACAATGACACAATGATATTTTACCATGGTATTCGGAGACTTGCCAGTCTCCCCTAATCCACTTTGAGGTAAACCCAACCAAATTGGACCAACTCCACAATTGAGCCAACATCTCCGAGGTAAGTCCAACCATTTAGGTCGACTCCAACACGAACCAATACCTCGATCCACTAGTGGTTGCTCTTCCTCCACTCCGTACATGGCGATCACCAAACCACTCACAGCCGCCCGGGTCTTCTCACAACTTTCTTTGAGAAGATCATCAGCGCAACTCCTCTAAGTCGTCTAGGTGTCGGCAAACACCAAGAGTAACAAGTTGGAGACGCTCACTTGAACGAATCAAGTGTCTAAGCTCAATAGATACACAATCCACTACCTAATGCAACACATGCACTTAGGGTTTGCTTTCTAAGCTCACTAAGTGCAACACATGCATATAAAAGATGAGAGCGCTTGCTCTTTGCTCAAGGAAAAAAATTTGG
Organism: Phyllostachys edulis; assembly: GCA_036346405.1. Taxonomy (NCBI): domain Eukaryota; kingdom Viridiplantae; phylum Streptophyta; class Magnoliopsida; order Poales; family Poaceae; genus Phyllostachys; species Phyllostachys edulis. The sequence goes on along the minus strand of CM070558.1, from coordinate 40,179,325 downwards.
CACTAGCAATATCTCCCACAGCCAGTCAAGGTGGGTATTTATAGCCCACATACAAAAACAAGCCGTTTGAAGGAATCTGTTGAAAATCAGAGAAACCCGGTCGAACCGCCAACCAATGGCCGGTCAGACCGGACCAAGCTCTAACGGCTATAAAACTAGTCATTAGACACACATCCGGACAGACCGCCAACCAATGGTCGATCAAACCGGACCAAACCGGCCAGACCGCTAGAGGGGCGATCGGATTGCTCCACAAAGGAGCAAGCCAAAACCAGAAAACAACTTCTCTAGAAAAACATGATCGGGTCACATGACCCGGAGGTCCGGTCAGACCGGCCAACACATGGCAGCCAACTGACACCCAAAACTAGAAAAACTCATTCTCTAGAAAAAGCTGACTGGGACACTATAACGCCCCGTGTCATTACCCTAAGGGTAATCACACTTAGGCATACGGATTACTATTCGTTTGCTCAGTAAAACACTGCTCCAACGAATAGCAAGCCTTTACCAGGGTTACGCAGCAGAACAATAAGATAGAAAATGTACCTTTATTCCAATAATAGCCATGCCAGGCTATGGTTCTTAGTACAAGTATTATACAGCTACAAAAGGAGCTTCTCCACTTCTCTCGCAAGCCCTGAAGTACTGGCCGCCTATTCGTCCCACGTGTCAAACATAGCGCCCATTTTGCCCTGGTCCTCGTAGTCTGCGCCTTCTCCTCCTGCAATGGCTTCGGTACCTGCATTATCCTTCCCCCCACTCGGGATAGTTCCCGGCCGGACTAGGATCTAAAAAGGAGAATACTCACAAGGTTGAGTACACGAGTGTACTCAGCAAGCATTAATAGCAAAGAATGCATTGGATGACTATCTCTAGTTGTTATCACATTTTCTAAGTCATCTCATTTCTGAAAATAACTTATTAAAACATTAGGTGGCAAATTTTAATACTGAAAACGCTACTTATTACTCGGAGAGAACAAAGACCCCCGACGGTTCCCGTAGACTCCAATCCAGGAGACTGGCATGAATTCATGATTTGATATAGCACTACGCAGGCATTGTACCACTTTACCCATAGCTATTCTAAGCTCTAAATGAGTCGGGTCCCCTGCATTTCCTTTGATGCGGGTTCGAGTTCAGAATACAAAATGTTTTCCAGGTTATGTGATTAAGTCTCCACCCATTACTTTTCGTCGGTGCTGATTAAATCACGCTGCTAACCTCGTCATACACCGAGTTCCAGTAATGTTTGTTGAGGCAGCTTCTATCCTGCACTCAACACTCCACCTTAGCGCTATAGCGCCTTGGATCCCCCACTTCCGAACTTCTCCTACCGGTCCTGGGTTCCTCCATCACACTCACACATATATAACTTACCCATTATGGAGAGCATAGTCACGTAACAAGGTAGCATTTTCTGTCCGCCGAAATGGGAAAATGGTTGGTACTGAATTTACGGCTTCAGACCGAGCAAAAGTTTTGTTTGTCCTTATATTATAACCATATGTAAAAAGGGGCCCACCTCTTACCTCATCATCATCATCGCGTTCCCCTGCCAGGGCCCCCTTTTACCAACCATAATAATTCTCATTTCTTTCTTTCTCATTCTCATTTCTTTTGTATTCATCTTAATTATTTTCATCTCAATCATTGATTTAAGTTTTGAGAAAACAATTTTGATGCAATAAACATAATAGTGCAATATACGGTTTACATTTAAATTAACTATGTTTATGTTCAAGAGGATCGCTTGCCTTTGGATTTGTAGGAACAGTCGATGTGGGCGAATCTCGAATCAGTTACTCCTGTTGGTGCTGGTTTGTCCTCTGTAGCAACACGGTAGCACGAATAGTAATATAAGTAAATACATAGTTGATTTTGAGTGATATAATAGATACCTAAGTTAGTGACTTCTAACTGTTAGCACAATTTAATTTAAATAAAGCTTTTCGAGTCCTCCGCTAAGTTAGCACTCCCCGCTAAGCCGTTCTACTGTCTATTCGCGATATACTCGAAAAACCCAAGGTTCGCGTCTAACTAAAATAACAAGACTAAAATAGTCCAATATGCTTGACTAAAATGCCAACAATGCACAAGATTGCTACGCATGCACATTAACTTGTTATTAACAGAACCACGGCGACTCAATTATTTTAGCACTTAAACAACAGATTGGTTTTAAGTTTGGCTAATCCGATAAGACCTAAGTTAAATCATTAAATCACAAGGATATGCAACTAACAACTATCTATTTAATTTGCTGATTAATTGATATCGCTACAGACATTACTCATAACGATTATTAGAAATTACACACTTCCTAATATTTTTCCCTAAGTCCAAATTCCTAGACTTAATTATCCTGATTCCTAATTTCTTAACTCCACTGAATTCTATTCTCCTATAACCGGCCGGCCCCCAAACCCCAAGCACACAACGCACACCACTACTTCTTCCCCCTTTCTCTCTCTCTCTCCCAAGGGCTTCTCTCCCTAAAGTCGCCGCCTCTTGGGATCCTCGCTCTTGACGCTTGCTCCCGTCGGCGCCGCCACTACTCGGCCATTGTCGTCGGCTCGGCCGACCCTCCGGCTGGCCTCCTCGGCCTCCCGCCCTCCGGCTCGCCCGGCAGTAAGATGTGCTCACAGCATCCCGGCTCTCGCGCCCTAGGCTGGCCGGGCCTGGTCCCGCCTCCTCCTCAAGACGGCCAAGGCTGGCCGCCGCCCGCTTGGTCCGCGCCTCCTCGGCTCAGGCCCTTGGCTCGTCTTGGCTCCGCCGGCCGTTCGGCCGCCTCTAGCTCCTCCTAGCGCCACCCTCCTCATGGCCGCCGCGCCATCACCTGCTGAGACCCGCTGGCCTTCATGGTGGCCACCACCCCACGCCGCCTCCTGCCGACCTAGCCGTCTCGGCCACCACCATGCCATGACGCACCACAGTGATCTTCCTGCTGCTCTCACTCTCTCGCGCCCCAAGGCCCGGCTCTTCTCTCTGGCCCGCCTCCCCCTACTAATGACATCCTTGCTCTAATGATCATGATTTGATTTCTTTTCTGATGTTGTGTTGAATCTGATTTGTGATGCTGTTAATTTAAGCATGAATGTTGCGATGGGGATGGCTTACAAATGTGTATGCAAGAAAGAAGGAGGTGGTGGAGTGAGCTTCTATCGGTGGTGGGGCTTGGCCTTTCACCTGGTGCTCCCTGGTGGTTCGGTATCGTCGCTGTCGCCGGTTCCCTCGCGACCACCCGTGCTTCCTCCTTCTCCTTGTGCTGGCCTAGACACCTCTGGCTTGAGCTTGCGCCTAGAGGGTAGTGGGTGGGTGGTGTTGTGTGGGTGTTGTTGCTTGAGCTTGTGCTTGTGCTTGGTTGGAAATGGAATGGAGACTGGAGAGGTGTTGATTTTGCTTGCTTGGTTTGGCCTTGCTTGCCTGGGTTCCCTTCTTGGCTCCCTGGTCTCTTGGCGTTGTGCTTGTGCTTCGGCTGGTTGAAGCAAAGATGGGGATGGGATGCTGTGACAAGGGGGTGAATGGAGGTGGGGAAGCTTCTAGATAATTGGCTGGCCTGCTGGGGGGATGAATATGTTGGGAGGATGAACTTGGGAGGTCTCCCGGTGCTGGATATTTTGGCTGGCTATTGTGCTTGTGAGAGGTGGCAGTGAAGAAATGAAGATTTGTGCAAGGGGATGGATTTGACTGAGAGCTGTGAATGGTGAGGGGGATGAATGTGGCTTTGAAGAATTTGGAGGGGAGGGCAGAGCATGCGCAGGGGGAATGGATGGGCGTGCTGGGCTGTGCTGATGAAGGCATAGCAAGGGGGGATGGCTCAGTTTAATGGGAGTTGTGCTGCTTGCAATGCATGGAGGAAGAGAGAAGAGAGGGAAATGCAGAGATGATGTTTGTGCTGACCGCTAACTTATGTAATTTGATTATAGGTTGATTTGTTGTAAAGTGTTTTTGTGTAAATAATTCAATTATTGATTTATTGTTCTTATGGAAATGTAAGTTGTAATTTAATTATGACTTTGATTTTACTGCTTTACCGGTGATTGTAAATGATTCTTGCATTGAATGCTGAGATTGAAATGGACGATGGAATACTTGGTTCTGACAACTCTTATTGAACTGATTGAGCAAGGAAACCCGAACATACTAACGAGTTAATATTAATTTGATTGCTTAATAACGATCTAATACTTTAGTTAGTTCACTGCTAAAACGAAATTAATTACCGCTAACTACCGATTACTTATAATTAGTTTAGGTTAATTATGCGGGTTCTCACAAACACTTGACCCGAGGGTCCGGCCAGACCGACCAACACATGGCGGTCAGACCGGTCAACCATGGCCGTCAGACTGCCAGAACAAGAAACCGGCACATAGCCTGATCAAACTCTCAACGGTACGGTCGGACGCCTAAAGACTCATGGTCGACCGCTAGAAGCGGTGAAAAATTCGATCGCCCGTCTCGGGCAGGGGATCCGGTCCATCCGGTTCCTACTATGGTTAGTCCGGTCTAGGAAACAGAAGCTGATTTTTGCAAATCGCTTCAACTCAATTTGCAAAACACGTTTGCCAATTGATGCAAGATGCAAACAAAGGATAAATGCGAGATTCTCAACAAGTTGCAAAGCACATTTCCCTACTTTTAGAATAACACCACAAGGAATAAGGTACATAGACTTAAACCATTTGCAAAACGCATTCGCAAACTAAAGGCACATGCTACAGGGATTATGCGTGAGCCTCAACTATTTGCAAAACACATTCGCAAAATATTGACAACATGCTAACGAGAGCTAGAACAAGCATAACGAGCTATCAACACATGACACTCTCAAGCTACTAGTCAAGACCCCTCTTAATGGTACGACAACCTATACTAGCAATCTGGTCTCCAACCAAACACCAAGACCGGTAAAAGACTAGGAAGACATTCTTAGCCCTAGCTAGTCATACCTTTGCCTTGTACATTCACTTGAAGATTGATGACGCACATCTTCACTTCAAGACCAGGTCATTGACTTGATAATCATAAACACATGATGATTTCCTTTATTTCAAATTCTTGACTTTGAATATGCATCAATCCATAATGCACTCTTTCACTTGACCTCCATCAACACATTATGGGTCTTCTCTTGATTTGACGATCAATTCATGATCATCTCCTCTTCGATATCTTGATACGCATCAACACATGATGCATCCTTTACTCCAAGCTCTTGACTTTAATATCATCAACACATGATGATCTTCTACACTTCAGAATCTTGACTTGAACACCATCAACACATGATGATTTCTTCATCCCGATTCTTAACTTGATGACGATCAACTCATGATGTCATCCAAAGTCTCCATCATCATGGAACATAACATATTCATCCAACTCATGAAAAATGTTAGTTCTAAATGATGATTGTCATTAATTACCAAAATACTCCATTAACTCATAATGACGGGTCTAGATTCTTCAATCTCCCCCTTTTTGGTGATTGATGACAATCATCTTGCAAATAATTAAAATTGAATTATCATGAGTATATACTCAAGGATACATTTCAAAGTGGAGATCCTTAATATAAGTGGATGGAAGAATGGGATCAATACTAGTGAAATGATAAAACATAGATTGAACTCCCCCTAAATGTGTACATTCAAATATATTGGAATAAAACAAAATACACATATTCATGTTTGACTCTTGGTGGAGTTCATTCTATATTTTGGATCCAAAGAATGCAACAATTGAAGGATATGATAATTTAGCTCATGCTCATGAGAAAACATGCATTCATAAATATCCATAAACAATTTTGGGCAAATAGCAAATTAGGTTTTCATATATAATAGTTTACCCATTTTAAACAAAGCCCAAAACATTTTTCATTTTCGCTAAGAAAACCCCTTTTAGGAAAAATTCCCCCTTACACAAAGGTTGTACTCCTTTGACACACAAAGGCTTTCTCCATTCAATCAATATACACCCCCCTCTTTATCATCTCTTTGAAATGTATCCATCCAAAACTTATGATGACTTCAAACTCTCTCATTTGACTATTATTTGCAACCAAATTCTTCCCCCTTTGACATTAAGCACAAAAAATGTTTATATGTGGATCACACTCGAAAAATAGTTCTTAAACATCACTTATAGATACCACGTGTCGACAAGACTTGAAAATGCAAAATGCTTGAATTTCTCTCGCAAAGATCTTCAAGGAAAGCATCTAAAGAGAAGAGGGAAAGAGAGAATCTACTCATACACGGAGAGTACTTGAGCTTGGTCAAGAGAAGTATGATTGGCAAGGAATGAAATTAGATACCACTTTGAAGGAATAAGATGATATCACGTATAAAGATGAATCTCATGCCGTGGTCAAGATGATCAAAATAAGCTACTATTTGAAAGAATATCATTTGAATGACAAATTTGCATTTGTAATCAAGGAAAAATAGTACAGGATAGCTTACAAGGATATCAATAAATATCTTGACCAAAGAAAGTAATCAAGGTGGCCGAAAAAAGTAGAAATCAACAAATAATCCATTTCCTGTTGCTAACAATAACGCCCGGTCAGACCGGAGTTCAAAGGGCGATTAGACTGGAGGGCTAGCGATCAAACCGGAGTTCAGTTGTTGGTTAGACCGTTGGGGGGTCGCCGATCAGACCGGCTGAGACTGAATTTGATAAAAAGATTTCAGTTCTGATTTTAGAGAAAAGATTGAAATGTTGTATTTTGCTCCAAACTTTCACACAATCAATCAAATAAACATATTTGGAGTATTTCTAACTTATATAGCCCTTGAAAATCCAAATATTAAATAGTTTTTATGAATTAAGTTTTTGTTTTTGCAAATAAAATCTTATTTTCATGAAACTTCTTCAAAAGAGCCAAATTGAGCATATGATGAAATTTAGAGCATCCAATTTTATGTATGATTCATTAATACCATTATAGGCCTATTCAAGTGAATAAATTTGGCTTAAATGGTAGAACTCACTTAAGTGCTAGAAAGTGACCACTTAGGCAAAATAGGATTTTGGACGAGTTTTGAAATCAAATAACTTTTGCTAGATTAGCCTTTTGAAAATCTTTTGAATACCAAAAAGGTTTAGAATAGCGAACTCTAGGATATTCCTTTTGGGATAATTTTTACATTCTTTTTAGAATAGATTTTAGACCAAAAAAACTAATTTATGTCAAAAACAAGATACTATGATTTAGAATTTTGGCTAGAAACTAATTTTCGTTTAAAATAGGTTTTTCTTGAGCCAAAACCTTTGAATAGCATTTGTATACATTTTGCAACTAGTTTTTGAAAAGATTACTAATCTTTATGAAATTTTTGATATTTGGCTAAAAGGCTCAATTTTGAAAAATATTACTAGCACTTAATCAATTTGAGCACACTTAGAGATGTGATGTACGTGATCATGACTTATCACTCTCCCTTAATGTGCCACCTACCATCTTGCTCAAGATTGCAATAATGAAGATTTTGAACAAAAGCAAGAACACCCTTTTGACAAGATTTTCATGGAATGCAATATAACCTACACAAAGCTAGGGACTAGATACTGCAATGTAAGTACTTGTTACCGAAATGACATTATTTCTTGATATGTTATGATCATCCTCAAGCTTGGCACTAATTTTGATATATGATGGAATCCACCTTTATATGAATAAGTCAAGCCTCCAATGCCTCTCCAAGTACGTATTAAGCATTTAAGCGCATTTTGGTACCCAATACTTGGTTGAGTCCATGAATGTTAGTCACAATAGATTTGGGCACCCATATGGCATTAGCAATAATATTTGGTGAACTAACAATTCTAGTAAACACATTGTCATTTTTATCCTTCCTAAGCAAATAATGATCATTATAGATAATAGCTTAGGAGAGATATCTTTGGGACAATCCTTACTAAAATATCTCCTTTTCCGGCAATTGTAGCAAGTTGGGCTTTTGTTTCCCCTACTTGTCTTCTTTTCTTGCTCTTTGCCGGTTTGCCTCTTCTTTGAATGTCTTGACTTGACATCTGATGAGGATTAAAAATCTCTATGTATTACTTTAATATATAATAAAAGACCATATGTCTTTCGTGGTAGTAACCCCTAAGGCTCACGACCCCGTGGTCGTAAGGATTCCAGAGGTTATATCATGGATACCCTGGTCGAATGAGGTCCTGTACCTAGTCCTAGATCAAGTAACTGCCCGTAGAAGCAATGAACTGGAATCCGGATCTAACTCTGGGTATATTCCATACCGCGTGATGAATGAAACACATGTCATATTTGTTCCATACCACGCGACGTTTCATGGTCCTAAGACACTGACAACAACCACCCTACGATTGTGTGTCTCACAAACATACAACCGTTGAACGGTTGATATTTTATCAACCGTTGCCTCACTCCGCCCGGACACATCACTTCCTAGCTTCAAAGAGCAACTACCACCTCTTCGACGGTTACTTAAAGATGGAGCACGGAGGACAGTCGAGATGAGTTTGAAGCACAACAATCGACATTAGATTCATATTTCAAGTCTGATTCTACAAGTTAGCAAGCATTACACTCAGTGTGATTAGAGTTAGTCCACTGCCTTGTCGAAGGCACCCCCTGTAACAACCAGTTCATAGCAATAAAAGAGTAGTTACATTCTCTCCCAAGAACTCTTTGCCACTTTCCTCTTTTTATTTTGTAAGATCGACGACTCGATCGTCGATAACATCCATTTGATTTGAGCACATCGAGGCATTTTGGCTCTTCTCATTGCATCCAAAGCACTTGACACGTGTGTCTTGCATTATGCCTTGTCTTGCTATTTTCCTTCTTCTCAGGAGTGAAGCCAATTCCACTCTTATCTTGCAAGCTTCTTTGCTTGTTCAATATGTCATCAAGAGTGGTCTTCCCTTTGAAACTTCTTTCCAAGCCATTTTTCAATTTGGTGACTTGGTCCTTGAGCTCTTTGTTTTTCTCTATAAGGTTAGTCTTAACAAGCATAGAGGAAGTAGAAGCATCTATTTTTGAGCTACAAGGATTATCTAGCAAATCATCACAAGAGGTGGATATATTAACCTTATATGAAATGCAATGATTAGCAACTACAAAAGGCACATCATCTAATAAATCACATGTTATGCCTATATCCATCTTAGAGCTAATGAACTCCTTGAGAAGGAGAGACTCGTGCTTTTCTTTTAGCACATTATAATTATTTTGAAGAGAGATGTTCTTTCTTTAAAACTTTGAATTTCATCTTTTCTTTCCCAAGATATTTATTTAGATCCTCTAGCTTATCTATCAAATCATCATAAGAGGGCTCATCATCATCATTTACCTCATTATTACCTTTTGTCAGGTGATACTAAAAATGGCACAAAACATCTACATTCTCATTTAAAAGTCTGCATTTATAGAAAGAGGGATGGAGAGAAAGTACAAACTAATTTGAGATTTGGCACTAGTGAAGAAGGGAAAATAGCTTTGGGGACCTATGTCTTTGATCAAGAAGTAGCTAGGAAAGCACTTTATACCATGATTATTCTACATGAGTACCCTCTGTCCATTGTTGAACATCATGGCTTTAGGAAATTTGTGAGTTCATTGCAACCCTTGTTCAAAATGGTCACTCGGAACACTGTTAGAAAGGATATCATGGATTATTATGAGGTGGAGAAAAGGAAGGCTAGCTTTTTCTTACAAAAAATGAATTGCCGTGTTGCTATTACAACTGATCTTTGGACAGCTGATAACCAAAAGAGAGGCTATATGGTCATCATAGGGCATTTCATTGATGATAATTGGAAGCTTAGAAGTTGCATCTTGAGGTGATTTTTAGTCTTGTGCTTTATGTTTCAGTAGTTAACATCTACTTTTCCTTCACTTTCACACTGAAATGATGCAATATTTTTGTAGGTTTGTGTATGTTCCTTGCCCTCATACAGCTGCTATTATTGCAAATGCTCTATATGCATGCCTCCAAAGTTGGGACATTGGTGTCGGGTATCATCTATGACTCTTGATAATTGCTCTACAAATGATAATCTTGTAAAAAAATGGAGGACAAGATTGGGGCAAGTAATCTTTTGTTGGAAGGAAAGATGCTACACATGCGTTGTTGTGCACACATCCTTAATTTGATTGTCAAAGATGGGTTGGATGTGATTGGGCCATGCATTGTAAGCATACGGGACAGCGTTGCTTATTGGCTTGCCACTCCAAAAAGGTATGAAAAATTTGTGAAAGCAGCTCAGCACCAAAAGATTGAATTGACTAAGAAGTTGTGCCTTGATTGCAAAACTAGATGGAACTCAACCTATATCATGCTTAATGTTGCTATACCATATAGGAAAGTTTTTGATCGCTTGTGTCAATTAGATAAAGACTTCATTGCTCCTACTGCTGATGATTGGAACTTTGCCTCAGTTGTCTGTGATAGATTGGAAATTTTTCATTCTCTCACTGAGTTGTTCTCTGGAACTAAGTATGTTACTGCTAATGTGTGCTTCCCAAAAATATGTGAGATCAAGTTACAAATAAAAAATTGGCAGTTGTCTGAAGATAGGGTGATTAAGGAAATGTCTGATGCCATGATAAAAAAGTATGATAAGTATTGGTTAGATATACAAGGTGTTTTGGCTGTTGCTGTTATTCTTGATCCACGTCTTAAAATGACAATGTTACATGCTTGCTACATTGCTCTTTTTGGTGAAGAAAATTCTGAAAAATATGTTAATGAGGCCTATGAATTCTTGTCATCCTTGATGAATGAGTATCAAGCAAAAATAACACAAGAGGGTGTTGGTACATCAGTTGCTAGTAGCAGTAATACTAGCTCAATTAGTGCTTTAGAGGTCTTGGAAATATTCAATGAACTAACTGCAAACAAAAAGATCATCTTTGTTCGGAGGACAAAAATGAGTTGGATCGCTATTTGGAAGAAGAAACACTTCCATGTGAGGCGGTGTGGATTTTGATATCCTTGGTTGGTGGAAGGTTGCGGAAGTCGCTATCCCACACTAAGGATGGTGGCTCGTGATATCTTAGCTATCCCAATAACTCTGTTGCTTCCGAGTCACCTTTAGCACTAGTGGAAGGGTTCTAAGTGAGCATCGAGCCGTCTCACTCCAAAAATGTTGGAGGCATTAATGTGCGACCAAGATTGGCCGTTATCGACTTGAAGGTATGGAATTGTGCAATTGTGTTGTCTATTCTTTTCATTTGATGGCCACTACTAATGCAAATATTATTTTTATGATCTAGGTGAAGATGGGTCCGATGGCTTCGGACATGCCTTGAAGATGTTGTGGAGGACTTCAAGGATAGCTCATCTTGCATCACAATTGTTGATTGATTGATTTCATCCTTGCTACATTGAACTGTGGACTTGTAGACTTGTTGCGGGATTGAATATTAATTGTGGACAATTTGTATTGTGCTTTTAATATTTATGAAGCCCTGTCTGGTGTGTGGTCTTGTAGACTTGTAACTTGTTCTTTGAGATTGAACATTGATTGTTGACAATTTATATTGTGCTTTTATAAATTATGATGCCTGTCTGTTGTCCATTTGTTGAAGTATATATTGTCATATTTGTTGGCGGCAAACGGGTATGCATGCAGGTATCTGGCATGCCAGCATGGCATGGGCATAAACGGGTTTTACCGTCACGGTGGCGGGCATGGGCGCGGCACGAAAATTGCTCATGGTGTGGGTATGGGTATGCAATACCGTGCGGGTCTATGCCCGATCGCCACCCCTAACAGGGATTATGCGTGAGCCTCAACTATTTGCAAAACACATTCGCAAATATTGACAACATGCTAACGAGAGCTAGAGCAAGCACAACGAGCTATCAACACATGACACTCTCAAGCTACTAGTTAAGACCCCTCCTAATGGTACGACAACTTATACTAGCAATCTGGTCTTCAACCAAACACCAAGACCGGTAAAAGACTAGGAACACATCCTTAGTCCTAGCTAGCCATACCTTTGCCTTGCACATTCACTTGAAGTTTGATGACACACATCTTCACTTCAAGACCGGGTCATTGACTTGATAATCACCAACACATGATGATTTCTTTTACTTCAAGTTCTTGACTTGAATATGCATCAACCCATGATGCACTCTTTCACTTGACCTCCATCAACACATGATGGGTCTTCTCTTGACTTGACGATCAATTCATGACTATCTCCTTTTCGAGATCTTGATACACATCAACACATGATGCATCTTTTACTCCAAACTCTTGACATCAATACCATTAACACATTGTGATCTTCTACAATTCGGGATCTTGACTTGAATATCATCAACACATGATGATTTTCTTCATCTCGAGTCTTGACTTGATGACGATTAACTCATGATGTCATCCAAAGTTTCCATCATCATGAAACATAACTTATTCATCCAACTCATGAAAAATATTAGTTCCAAATGGCGGTTGTCATTAATTACCAAAATACCCCATTAACTCATAACGGCGGGTCTAGATTGTTCACTGGCCTAGCCTAGAAAAGCAGATGTGGCTTCAGGTTGCTCTTGTGCTCGAGCCAATACATGATCTGTACTTTGGGTTGGCCTGGGTGGCATGACCCATCGGACCATCTCTAGAGTCGAATAGATGGGGATGAAAGAGTTTTTTTAACAAGGGGCATTTGATGGGTAAATATATTGAATTTCTAGTGGCAAGTAGGTATATCATTGCCACAAAAAAGTCCAATAAACTGGTCGGGACTTGCTTCGGTTTTTTTTTATGTGATTTGGCTTTTGCTTAGTTGATAAGCTAGTCAGAAGCTAACCTGTTTAGGGTTTTTCGACTTTTTTTTTAAAGTCGAAGCCGGCTTATAAATCTCGCAAACAGGGCCTAGAGAGGAAGGTAAATTCTGCTTCGCGTTGCGGATGATAATGTGTCCTGATACGTCACTTGATAGTTGCTACGCTGGAGACTGTAGGGGAGTTGCCTTTTTCCCGGTAAGGGCCTGTTTGAATGGGAGAATTAAATCCGCATCCAAACAATACCATAAAAACTAAAAGGCAGTGAAACAAGAACATCATCTTCCCCTCCAGGCATTGGAACATCTTGATTGTTTGGAGATCTGTCGGGCGTCGGTAAACACATGCATGATGACAGCTGAACGGATCTAGATGGCAACACAAAAGAAGAGGTTGAGAAGAGTTTGAACCAAGAGCATGCATGATAAGTGCGAGCGTTAGTTTGTGGTTGTCGTGCCGTACTCTGAAATCCAGTTAGTTACACTAATTCTTGTAGGATGTTGATGTTACGGCGAAAAAACATGCTATCGACTAACTACTATACCCAAAAGAATTACATGCTTAACAAATCATGCACAGTTAGCAAACAGTACGCGGTTTTGAAGGGCACATGTATAATAAAAGTTGCTGTGGAACTTTTTCTTGTTATCATCATTTGAGATTTTGGATAACTTAAACAAAAAAAGATAGAATATTTGACAGTCAGCAGGTGTCGGCACATCTCTCTCTCTCTCTCTAAAAGGAAAGAAGTGTAGCATGCATGTAACGTCTTCTCTGTAACTTTATTGCTCATGAACATGGGGGACTGAACATTGATAAAACTAAAAAGCATATGACAGATGAGCATAGGTTTGAGACGCCTTGCCTATTCTTGAGCCACTCCTCCCAACTAGTGATAGGTCATCATTTTAAATATGTTATTTCTATTATATTTACTTTCTCCGTTTCTAGATAATTTATTAGGAATTGTCATTCCACAAATAAAAAGCCCATCGAGGAATGCTTTTTTTTATATTGCAAAATAGGTTGAGTGATTACATTAGGCAATAGCCTATTTGGAGCACATGAATTTTACATAGAAACAGTTAAATCCTGAAGGAATCGTTTTTTTTTTTTTTTGCGTTCGAGGTACATATTATTTGTTTGTATTATTTAATATTTATTTGCAAATTCTGCTATACTTGGGTTTTTTCTGTAAAAAAAACAAATACACGGGGTTGACTGTAAACGAGAGAAGAATTCTCTGTCAGCTAGCGTCGCCGGCCGGGCGGCTACGGGCTACGGCCCCGGAGAAGACTCGAGCATAAAAAACCTCGGAGATGAGGCAAAGAGATCATATGGAAATTGCAGCGAAGCCAACACCTCTCCTGCTTGCCGCATTGGGCGGCGATAGTCTCAAGATCATCTCCTCCTCGCAAAGCGCAATATCTCTTCTTTTGCAGCTTCGACCGCATCGCCCAAGATTCGTGGCCAATTTCTGCCGTTTGCAGGCGGCGCTGGCCTCAAGATTCCAAAAGGTACCCCCCCCCCCCTAATGCGCTCTCTGCTGGTAGCTAGTTTTATGATTGGCCAAATCTGCTCGAGAAATTGAGGATTATTATGAGCGCATTTGATGCATATTAGCATCTTGCCAGGAGGCTCAAGAGCGATTCAGGTGCATTCCTATTGTTGGGTAATTTGGGCATTTAGGAATGTACTAATATAGGAGGAGTCTTGAAGTGCTTCTTAGATCACTGATAGGGAGAGGTAGGGAAGAACATGAAAGTAATAGCTTGGTTCAACATAGTGTCTGGGAAGATGGATCTAGGGGACTAGGGAAGGTGTGATTCAGAAAAAAAATATTTAATAAGTTCCAAAAACAATCATTTAATTTCGATACTGTCTGGTGATATCTTCCATGATATACTGATAATGAGTGTGCATTTACAGACAAATATGATTTTTAAAAACAATAACCGATGTTTAGTTATTTAACGAGATACATTGCAAGAAAAGAAATTGTCGAACACTTAATTTGTAATGAAAACACATAGCAAAATGTTTCCACAATAACTGATGTTGAGTTCTTGTGTTAAAGCTGCTGCTTGTGATGGCTGTTCAAGTAACAACACAAATGGTGCTTTTGTTTGGCCCCTTGAGCCCTGCCATGCTTAATTGCCATGCTGTTCAACTAGAACGGTGGTAACATTGGTAGGGTTGATGCTGTTAGAATAGGACTCTATTTGTATTTTCTTATCTGTATATGGCAACCCCTTTTGTACTCTCTATATATATTGCTTATTAGGCCTTCTTGAATATACACACAATATTCATAACATGGTATCAAAGCTTGGGTACTAACCCTAGTTTTTCCAAGACCGCCTCATTCTTGCCGCCTTGCCATGACACTGCTGAGAGCTATCGCCGCCTCTTTGGGTTGCCGCTCATTGTCTTGTTGCCACCGCCCGCTCACCAGGCAGGCCTCGAGCCCACGCCTCCCGGCCGACGCCACGTTGCCGAGCCTCCGTTCGGCCGACGCCATTGCTCCTGGTCATGGCACACAGGCCTTGACATTATTGCTCCGGCCGCGCCGACATTATTATACTTGCTGCGCCTGATTTCGACAGCGACCAAGCGTCGCCGGCCAATAAGAAGAGCAGGAGCTTCGGAGGCGCTTATCGACGAAGCCGCGTCACACAGCCACGAGCCGCCGCTCTGGTTCATCTTGGCCGCCCGCTCAAGGCACAAGCTGCGTCGCTGGCCTTGGCTCAGCGATCTGCGTTGTTCAGCTCACTTCGTCTCAAGGCTGCCGCCGCCACCAAAGAAGAGAGTTCCCTCACGCTGCGTTCTTCACGCCCGCTCACGCCTGCCCGCTCCCGCCGCGCCGCCACGCCGCGCGTCATGAAGCTCGGCCGTCTGCGTCAAGGCCAAGCTCACGCCCGGTTCGCCGGCCGTCATATGCCGCCAAAGAAGGGAGTTCTCGCGTGTGCCCTTCGGGCGTGCTTCAGTGGCCTTAATAGGCCGGCTACGTCGGCTTTTGTTTAGGTAAGCCACTTACCAAACAAAAAAACGCCGATCTAACCGCCGCGACCGTCGGCCGCCGTTAGACTTCGTTGTCTTGGTATTTGCCCGTCGGCGCCGCCTACCAATGACTTGCTCCATCACCACGATCCGTTATCGGGAACAAAGCTTAATGGAACGAACTACAGGTTGTAGTCAACACTTATGGAGATCACACTCGATGGTCTCCGCCTCTGGGGACATGTTACTGGTGCCCAACCTTATCCGCCGTCGCCGGTTCAGCCTTCTCCCAAACAGCCTACTTCTGCACCTCCTGCAGAAGATGAGGCTGCCAAGAAGGAGACAGAGGCCGCTATTGCTGCTGATGAGGCCTTTCAGTATGCCATAGACGCTTTTGAACGCTGGTGTGCTGACGAGGCCCGTGTTCGCACCATCCCGTGGTCGATGTCGACGACTCCATCCACCAGACATTGTTGGTCGTGTGCCACTCGTCGATCTGGGAGTACTTGCGCGAGCGATACCAAAGAAAGCGATGATGCTCGATTTTTTTCGCTTCGGCGTGAGTTGGAGACGTTTCGCCAGAGGACTCTCCGTCGACGACTTCTTCGAGCTCGCTAGTCTCTAGCGCCACCGGTTAGCCGGGCTTCTCCGCTTCTGCCAGAGTGTCATAAAGTGCTGGCGGATCGTGATTGCGTTCGCCTTTATGACTTCGTCGTCGTCTTCGCCCGAGTTTGAGCTGTCGTGGCTCAAGCTAACTGGCCGAGCCGCCATATGACCGATAGTCACCGAGGCTCTTTCGCTTGCCGTCCGAGGAGCCATTGCGGAGTTAGCAAAGACAGTTTGTTCCGACGTGCTTGCTACCCCTTCTTCTTCGACTACACCGACGTTTCCTGCTTTGACTACAGTCCCTCCTCAGGTGTCTGTTTCTGCTCCTGTTTTTGCACCAACTGGGGTTTAGTGCAATTATTGCAAGAACATCGGGCACGGCTACCAGCGTTGTGCGGTGTGAAAAAGGCATTAAGCGCGTGGAGTTGGACGATCTAAGAAGCGAGGAGGCCCTTCCTCCACAGGAGGAGGACGACCAAAGACTTCAGACCTTCTCAATGAGGTGACTCTGTTGCATGATTACGCTAGGCTCTACTTCAGCAGCTCTCTCATAGCTCGGCAGGTTCTGCCAGTCTAGCTCAGACATCTCCTCTAGGTACTTCTTGGGTTCTAGATTCTGGTGCCTCTTTTCACATGACACCAGACTCCACATCTCTCACTTCAGTAGGACCTCCTGTTTTTCCTATCTCAGTTCAAACAGCCGACAGTACTCCTCTGTTTGTTAGCAGTCAGGGCACTCTTTTGTCCACTGACTTTTCTGTTCCAGCTGTTTCTCATGTTCCTCAGCTTACCATGTAGCTTCTCTCCGTGGGTCAGCTCACTGATCTCGGCTGTAGGGTTGGTTTTGACTCTCACACCTGTTTTGTCTAGGACCGACAGACAGGGATGGTACTTGGGACTGGCCGGCGCCGTAGGGATCGTCAGGGTCTCTACATTCTTGACCGCCTCCACCTTCCGTCCACTTCAGTTGCTCCTATCACCTCTACATCCACTGCCATTGTTGTCACCACCTCTAGAGTTTTTGCGCAGTGGCATCATCGTCTAGGTCACTTGTGTGGGTCTCGTCTTTCTTCATTAGTTCGTCAGGGTGTTTTTGGACGTGTTCCTGTTGATACGTCCATGTTTTGTCAGGGTTGTAAGCTGGGCAAACAGCTCCAACTTCCTTATCATTCTAATGAGTCCTTGTCTTCTCGTCCTTTTGATTTAGTTCATTCAGATGTATGGGGACCTGCGCCTATTATCTCTAAAGGCGGGCATAAATCTTATGTGATCTTCATTGATGATTATTCCTGTTTTACATGGATTTTCCCTATATTTAATCGTGGTCAGTTTCTTGCAATCTATCCTAGCTTTGCAACGATGGTTCGTACTCAGTTTGATTCTCCCATCCGTACTTTTCGCTGTGATTCTGCTGGCGAGTACCGTTCTGGCGCTTTTAGACAATTTCTTTCTGAGCAGGGCACTTTTTACCAGTCTTCTTGTCCCGGTGCCCATGTTCGAATGGGGTTGCCGATAAACATCGCTATCCGATTGAGACCGTCGCGACTCTTCTCCTTGCCTCTCACGTTCCACCACATTACGCCTGGTCGAGGTCATTTTCTGACTACATATCTCATCAATATGCGCTCTTCATCGCTCTTAAGGGTGTCGATCCCATAGAGCGTCTCTCTACTCGAACCCCCAAAGACACTCACCTTCGTGTTTTTGGTCAGACTTGTTTTGTTCTACTACTGACCTCGTGAACGCACTAAACCATCGGCCTAGTCGGTTGAGCGCGTGTTTCTGGTTACGATTCGAGCATAAGGGTTATCGTTCTTTGGTATCCTTCCTTTCGATGGATCAGATTTCACAAGACGTTGTCTTTGATGAATCTCGACCTTTCTTCTATCGAGATTCGCCCTCTGCTTCCACCGCCGAGTCGATTTCATGGTTGTCTCTTTCTGACTCTTCAATAGTTTCTCCACTATCACAGTCTTCCCCGGTGCATCTCCAGTGGTTCCTTCTATACCTCACCTTCGTTCTTCGCTTCTCGCAAAGACCGCCTCTTGTTCCTGCAGCACCACCGTCTCGTTTCTCTGGTATTCACTTCTCCAGGCGTCTTTGTCCTTCACCAGTCTCCTCTCCTGGTGTCTTGCCGACACACACATCTGATCCTTCTGATGATGCTCCTCGTTACGTCCTTCATGACCGGACATCCCTTCGACTTCCTGATCGTCTTGGATTTGCTCCGATAGCTCATGCTCTCTCTGTCACTGAGCCTAGTTCTTATCGTGAGGCTGCTCCTCATTCTGAGTGGCAGCTCGCTGTGACAGAGGAGCTTGATGCACTTCGACGTACAGAGACTTGGGATATTGTACCGACACCTGTGCATGCTCGTCCGATCACGTGCAAGTGGGTGTACAAGATTAAGACCTGGTCTGATGGTACTATCGAGCGCTATAAGGCTCGTCTTGTGGCTCGTGGCTTTCAGCAGGAGTACGGTCGTGACTACGTTGAGACTTTTGCCCCTGTTGCCCATATGACCACTGTTCGCACTCTTGTTGCGGTTGCTTCGTTCGCTTCGGTGGTCTATCTCTCACCGGATGTTAAGAATGCCTTTCTTAATGGTGTTTTGCATGAGCGAGTCTACATGCGATCACCACCGGGTATTCATTCTCGATGGGCACGTCTGTCGTCTTCGTCGTGCTCTTTATGGCCTCAAACAGGCTCCTCGTGCCTGGTTTGCATGTTTTACCTCAGTGATTCTTGTGTCGGTTTCACTATCAGTTCCCACGATCCTGCTCTTTTTGTCCATGTCTCATCTCGGGGTAGGACACTGCTTCTTCTGTATGTTGATGACATGCTCATCACTGGTGATGATTCCTCCTTCATCACATATGTGAAGAAGCACCCCAGTGAGCAGTTTTTGATGACTGATCTTGGTTCTCTTACATACTTCCTTAGGATTGAGGTCTCTTCCATGCCTGAGGGCTACTAGCTCTCCCAGCAGAAGTATGTCCAGGATCTTCTTGACCGGTCTAGTCTGACTGATACTCGCACCGCTGAGACTCCCACGGAGCTATCCCTTCAGCTTCGTGCTACTGATGGTGATCTTCTTGAGGATCCTACTCGATATCGTCATCTTGTTGGGAGTTTAGTGTACCTTGTGAGCACTTGTCCTGACATCGCTTATGCTGTTCATATCTTGAGTCAGTTCGTGGCTCGTCCTACCCATCTTCACTACAGTCACATTCTTCGTGTTCTTCGCTACTTGCGTGGGACTATCTTTCGTCGTTTGTTTTTCTCTAGCTCTACCTCACTACGGCTTCAGACGTACTTCGATACGACCTGGGCTAGTGATCCTTCCGATCGTCGTTCTCTTTACGCTTCATGTGTTTTTCTTGGCTCCTCCCCGATTGCACGGAAGACTAAGCAGCATGCAGCTTCTGCTCGAGCGCAGAGGTCGAGTTGAGAGCTATGGCGTGATGGCAACAAAGGTTACTTGGTTAAGGTGGCTACTTGCGATTTTGGAGTGCCCTGTGATGGGACCCACGACTCTTTTGTCCGACAAGACAGCGCTTATCAAGATTGTTTCGGGACCCAATGAAGCATGAGCTCACCAAACACATTGGTGTGGATGCTTTATACACTTGCTCACAGGTGCAGGAGGGAGTACTTGCTTTACAGTTTGTGCCATCAGAGTTATTGGTTGCTGACTTCTTTACGAAACCACAGACTAGGGCACAACATTTGTATTTTCTCTCCAAACTCAATGTGTGTGATCCACCATGAGTTTGGGGGGGGGGGTGTTAGAATAGGAGTCTATTTGTATTTCCTTATCTGTATATGACAACCCCCTTTGTACTCACTATATATATTGCCCATTGGGCCCTCTTGAATATACACACAATATTCATAACAGATGCAACATATGTGAGAATATTTTATTTTATTTTTGAGACACATGTAAAATCACGGTTTTACATGTTTTGAGACAAAAAAAATTCGTTAGCTCCAGAAGTGTTAGAACCACATTTACTTTGATATTACACATTAAGATGTGTGTGTTTCGGCAAATTGCTAAGTCAAGGGCCTAATGTTGGTACACCATATCCTATAATTTAGCTTTTGCCCTCATTACATAATCACGGATGCTACAAAGTAGCATACCTGTATCTGACACCTATATGCTCTGGACATGTCAACACTTTCTAAATTGGTGAGAGTTTATTTTTTAAATACGATGAATCAAGTTTTGAGATGAAAAAAAATATGTACCATATTTGTCTTTTGGGACATGTTTAAATGTAACCATGTTGTATTTTGGGGAAAATATCATATCTCCATATTGATATCATATATACAACTTCCACATGTGTTATTCATAATAACTAGGATAATCAAGATAATTTCTTTGAGTTTATATTTACACATGTTTCTCAATAATTGATAAAAATCAAGAGAAGCTATCTTCTAACATAGTATTGATTGGCTCTTTGCAGAGAAGGTGATACTTGAATAATCTCTCAAGTGAGTTATGTTCGAGACAATTCTAGCTGGGTTCACCAAAGATGTTGTCAAGTCGCTGGCCGACTTAGCCACTAACGAAATTGCCAAAGTATTGTGTGTCAAAAATGAGATCAACAAACTTAAGAGTAAACTTGAGACTATCGCGGCTGTCAGCAGGGATGCAGAGAAGACAGTTGCGCAATATGAAACCACCAGGGATTGGCTGAAGCAGTTGAGAGAAATTACTTACGAGATAGAAAACATAATTGACCGCTGTAGGATTGAAGAGGAGAGACTCCAAACAGCACATCCACAGGTCAGGGGGCATCTTAAATTCTTAAACCTTCACTGATTTCCTTTTTATACCTTCAGGGATAAATTCTGCATTATTGTTTTGTCTTCGATCGTCATGGGGAAGTCTTTACACTTGTACTTTCGTCAAAGGTCAACACTTGTCCAAATCATTTTGCCTGTATACAGTCTACCTGAATCTCCTTAGCTTTGGGGCTTCACCTTAGCAGTCATGACCATCAACCGAGCCTCCAATATGTGCACATATGGTAGAACCTCATTAGAGATGAGGTTGGAAGTAACGAACATTCTTCAATTCATCTGAAAATCCTTCAAGAAATGCCCTTAGCAGTCACCAATATGTGGAAAGTTGAAACCACAAGTTGTAGTTCTGGACAGACTTCCTTTCTGAGATGAGACAATCTAGTGTATTGTTTCTGCTGAAATTTAAACATGCAGTATCTCTAGTAGTTCAACTTCTTGAACTCCTCTCAAGTCTACGAATGATCACAGCATGCAAAGTAGGACGCCACTTCATTGGTTCATCACATGCTTGTCAGGTTGGACGATGTGTAGAGAGTTAATTGTGTACTGGGCTACTGGCTAGTGCCTGTTTCTTGCAGAAAGAGCAATCGGTTGAGCTGTCCCAACCGATATATGCATCAACTGCTTAAGAATCGAGGGAAACAACTTATGCTTTAACTGCTATATAGAGCAAATGGGTACACAAGGGTCCAAAACAAAGACAATATGGGATTAATCCTAGACTAATATAATCATATATCCTAAATATACCGTACCATGTCTGCCTGGTAGTACTAACATCCGCTTGTGTGGCCACCTATTGTCAAGAGGACAAGAGTCTAGTTAAACCTTATTATAGGTACAAGCAAGGTTGCCATATGATTATTTTTGTGTTGGTAGGATCTATATCATAGGTTCGGATTGTAAGATTATGGGTGTGTTGTACCTCGAAATCCATGATTCTAAAGATTATAAAGTCTGGACCACTATTTTATATGGCACTATGTTATCACAATCCTACATACGGTCAGGATCAGAATGGTAAGATCCCACGGTATGGATTGTGATCCTAACAACCTTGGGTACAAGTACATCAAACCAAAATGCCATACGAACTGTGAGAATCATAAGTACCTGAGCTTAATCTTCTTTGCACAAATATTATCTGCCATGAAGTAACTTAATGTGCTTAGTTTGCAGATCCAAGTATAAAAGAGTAGATTTCTAAACTACATCTTTCAAATTGATCCACATATTTATACTATTTAGCAATTCTGGACAGGGATTAAACCTTATCTGTCACGAACGGGGTTATTTGTGGATGGATTGGGTCGTAGGGGGTAGTTGTGCTGAGTATTGGGGCATGGTCCTGGACCTCGGTGGCGCGGCAGGGGAGCTGTGATTGTGGCTGCCGCACGGTGAAGGCCAGGGAAGGCGCCCGAAAAAGAGAGAGAGATTGGTTTTCTGATTTTTCTTAATCTCAAAGCAAATTACCTCTTCTCTTTAAATAGAGAAAGGTCCTAACAAACTTGGATAACAAGCAACCTGAATTATAGAAACTAATCTCTAAGGAAATTCTGATTTAAAGCAAGAGTCCTAAAAGGAAACATAAATTGAGAGTCTAATCCCTAAACTAGAGCAGCCGAGGCAATGCTGATTGCTTGCCACCGGTTGTGTCCTTGCGGCGTGAATAATGTAGGCCCCACATGACATCTCTCCCCTCTTTTACAAGCAACTTGTCCTCAAGCTAGAATTTAGGGTATAGCCGCTGAAATTGCTCTAAATCTTCCCAAGACACTCGTGGCGGCCGCATTCTCCCATTGCACAAGAATCTGAAGACGATCGCGAGCCACTCGTGACTTGAGGAGCCCAAAGTATCGTGGTGCCAACTTCCCTTTACTCGGTATAGACAAAGATGTCGTGGGCGGTGGTGTAGGCGAAACCACACCCACTGGCCTTCAGAAAACTGCAACACACGGTGGCCTTTGTCGTATTGCCGCTTGTAGGTTTGTTGGGCTTGAAGTAAGCAATCATGAACTTCGACCAAGAAAGCATCCCTGTCACGCAGGAGCTGCTCCACTGCCGGAAGCTGTGTGCTACCAGGTTCATAGGAATGTAAAGACAGCGGTTCCCGGTCATACACCACTTTAAACGGGGAAGTGTGTAGGGACGTCTAGAAAGAAGTGTTATAACAATATTCCGCCCAAGGTAGCCATCGAAGCCAATGTTTCCGCCAATCCCCAGTCAGGCAACGTAGATACATGACAATGATCTTATTAACCACTTCTGACTGGCCATTTGACTGGGGTGAAAAGCGGAATTGAGATTGAGCTTTACACCAATCAAACGAAAAAGTTCTGACCAAAAATTTCTTGTAAATACCGGACCTCGGTCACTGACAATGGAAGTCAGAATCCCATGGAGGCGAACGATCTCATAAAAAAATAATCGAGCCACCGAATATGTCGTGTAGGGGTGAGCCAGGGGGATGAAGTGCACGAACTTGGAGAAATGATCTACCACTGTGAGAAACTGAGAATGACTGTTTTACCATGGACGCATGGAAGACCTTCGACGGAATCCATTGAAATGTCTGCCCAAACAATAGAAGGGACATCCAATGGCTGAAGAAGACTGGTCGGGTGCAATTGTTCACCTTTATGATGTTGACAGATATCACATGTGCGTACGTAATCTTGGATGATGGACCGAGCATTCGGAACATGGATGTTCGTCCGTAGCCGGTGAAGTGCCTTTTGAATACCTTCATGACCCGCACCGTGCGCCGTTTGAATAACGGTGGGTAATAACGCAGCAATAGCCGGTACATAAACTCGTCTGTTAAAGGTGACGAGTCCGTCAATGAGGGGACATGGTTCGCGTTGGTGGCCAGCTGTGATGGCCTCGCGGAGAGTCTGCATTGCTGGATCATCAGTGAAACTTTGGTGTAGGTCATCGAAGAGGGAAATGTGCAGTGAAGATAGAGTCAAAACCGCCATATGTAGTTCCGTGTCACGTCGGGAAAGTGCATCGACAACCACATTGGTGCTGCTGGGCTTATACTCAACTGTAAAATCATAACCCAGCAGTTTACTGACCCATTGATGCTGCAAAATCGTCGAGAATCGTTGGTGAAGCAAGAACTTCAAACTATAATGGTCAGTACGGATCAAAAACTTGCGTCCCCACAAATAAGGACGCAAATGTCGAACGGCTTGGATGAGACCGATCAGCTCTCGCTCAAATGCTACCAATAAAGCATGGCACAGTGCAATAGGGCGACTGAAATAGGCAATAGCTCCCGTGCCTTGATGTAGTACCGCTCCAAATCCATGGCTAGACGCATCACACTTGACAATAAACGCCCCTGTGAAATTCGGCAATTGCAAAACCGGAGCTCGGGTTAGTGCCGATTTAAGTCAAAGGAAGGCGTCTTGAGCTTCGGTAGTCCATTGAAAGGCCTCACGCTTGAGCAAGCGAGTCAGGGGTGCTGCGATGGTACCAAAATCACGAATGAACTTACGGTAATACCCTACCAAGTCAAGAAAACCCTGTACCGCCTGGACTGATGTGGGAATCGGCCAAGTAGATACTGTGGTGATTTTTTGCATGGTCGAGTGCAACGGCTGCTGCTGAAATCACGTGGCACAAATAGGCAACCGTTGTTTCTCCAAAGGAACACTTGGAGCGCTTTAAGAACAAACGATGTCGCTGGAGTGTTTGTAGTACGGTGCGGACCTGCTGTAGATGTGCCGACCAAGATGGGTTGTACATAAGAACATCGTTAAAGAAAACCAAGACGAAGCGCCGAAGGAAGGCTTGCAAAACGGTATTCATAGGAGCCTGGAATGTTGCTGGGGCGTTGGTGAGAGACCGAATGGCATGGCGAGAAATTCAAAAAGACCCTGGTGAGTGCGGAATGCAGTCTTTTCAACATCAGCCGAATACATCTGGACTTGATGATAGCCGGAATGCAAATCCAATTTGGTAAAAAATTTGGAGCCACGGAGCTCATCAAGTAACTCATCGACGACAGGAATAGAAAACTTGTCCTTGATTGTTTTGTCATTGCAAGTAACTCATCGACGACAAGAATAGAAAACTTGTCCTTGATTGTTTTGTCATTGAGGGTGTGATAATCCACACAAAAACACCACAAACCATCCATCTTTTTTACCAACAAAACTGGCGAAGAGAAGGCTGACGTACTGCGGTGTATGGTCCCTTGTTGGAGCATGTCCGCACACTAGCGTTCGAGCTCATCCTTTTGCAACTGTGCATAACGATATGGCCGAACAGCAATGGCATCGGACCCTTTTTGAGAAGAATGTGGTGGAAAATCTCCCGCACTGGTGGTAGTCCATGTGGCTCGGCGAAGAGGTCGCTGAATTTAGCGAGGAGGTCGTCCATCAATTCGGTGCCAGTGCAGGCGAGCACCCGAAAGGAATGAGTCAGCATTGCTAGGCCGGTCCAGGTGATCCGTGTTCCTTAGCGAGCGAAGGTCATGGTCATGCGGGAGAAATCCCAAGTGATCGAACCAAGAGTGCCGAGCCATTGGACCCCTAAAATCACGTCAAATCTGTCCAATGACATGTCGTAGCAATCCAGGGTGAAGTCCTCATGTCCAATCCAGACGACCATGGCACGACATAAACCCAAACTGGTAACACGATCACCATTGGCCACCGCAACACTAAGTGTAGACCGCGGTTGCATGAGGACGCTGGCGGCAGCGACGACATCTTCAGTGATGAAATTATGCGTGGAACCCGAGTCGAGGAGGGTAACCAGCGTACTGCGCCCGATCTCGATCATTAGGCGCATGGTTTGGCCTGACCGAGGTTGAATGCCCGTGAGGGCTGCCCATGAAATCTTGTGTTCAACGCTGGCACTGGGATCGTTGTTGTCGTTGTCGAGGTCTGGCTGCACTTCGACGACGAAGAGGCGTTTACACCGGTGACCGACAAAGAATTTCTCGTCACAACATGCGATGGGGCAAGGCGGCTGTGGTAGGGAGCCCGCCGCTCGCTGGTTCATCCATCGTGCTAGGGCCGTGAGCCGGGGTGGCCGCACTACCCGAGCGCCAGGGCCGACGAGATGGAGTCGTCGCCGGCACCGTCATCTTTGTGCGGCGTTCGTAGGCGCGAACCAAGCTCATAGCGAACTCCAAGGATTGCGGGGCTTGTAATTCCACGTTAGTTTGCAATGGCTGACCTAGGCCGGCCGTAAACAACTGGATTTGTTTGCGTTCCGTCAACGGATCGGTGCGGCACAGGAGGGCTAAGAACTGGTCGGAGAAATCGCGGACGACCCTGCTTGCGGAGGGCGATGAGCTCATCCAAGGAATTGCTACGCAAGGGTGGGCTGAATCGGGTATTGATCAGCTCGACGAAGCGGCGCTAAGATGGCGTCCTTGTGTCACGCTCCAGGTGATGGTACCACAGTTGGGCCGAACCGGTCATGTGGAACGTGGCCAACCAGACCTTATCTTCCTCCATGGTCTTCTGCCCCGGAAGAATTGTTCACAGTGATTAAGCCATGGCAGAGGGTCTATGATTGCGGCTGCTGCACGACAAAGGCAAGGGAAGGCGCCTGAAAGAGAGAGAGATTGGTTTTCTGATTTTTCTTAATCTCAAAGCAAATTACCTCTTCTCTTTAGATAGAGAAAGGTCCTAACAAACTTGGCTAACAAGCAACCTGAATTATAGAAACTAATCTAAGGAAATTTTGATTTAAAGCTAGAGTCCTAAAAGGAAACATAAATTGAGAGTCTAATCCCTAAGCTAGAGCAGCCGACGGCAATGCTTGCTTGCCACCGGTTGTGTCCTTGCGGCGTGAATAATGTAGGGCCCACATGACATTATCTTTTCTGTACAGGAATGCAACTCCTTGTCAGTTTTTAAGTGCTGCAGAGATGTTGCTATTGACTACATGATTGCAAGTGATATGCGTGAACTAAATCAGAAACTGGAGATCACTAGATTAGAGAGTGCGATGCTCCATCTAAATCCAGTGACAGAAGATCAAATCAGATTAGATCTTGATGTTGCTCCAGATCTTGAGCCTGATATTGTAGGCAGAGAGGTGGAGAATGACTGCAACAGTCTCATCCAGCTACTAGAAAGTGAACATACTATTAATTGTCCTTTGTTTGCTATAATAGGAACTATTGGAGTCGGCAAGACTACTCTTGCTCGAAAGGTATACCATAAGGCAGCAACGATGTTTGAGACCAGGTTATGGGTGCATGTCTCCAAAGACTTGAGGCACCTGACAATGTGGTCAGATGGGATGTTCAGAAAAGCAGAAACTGCAGAACAACAAGCACTGTTGCGCACATGTTTAGAAGGTAAGAAGTTTCTGCTGGTCATTGATGATGTGTGGGGAGAGAATGTTTGGGATGGGAGGCTAGAGATACAAGCACAATATGGCACCCCTGGCAGCAGGGTCCTTATAACAACCCGAGATGAGCGTGTTGCAAGGAGGATGGGGGCCGTTCATCTTCACTGTGTGAAGAGGCTGAATGAGGATGATGGTTGGTGGTTGCTTCGTACAAGGGCCTTCCTTGATGAGAGCGCTGGGAACATGCAGGATGTTGGAAGACGAATCGTGCAAAAGTGCAATGGCCTTCCAATGGCAATAAGGAGAATTGGATGCCATCTAAGGGATGTGGACCCTAAGGAAGATGACTGGGAGAGAGTCTACTCGAGCGATTTCTGTGGCATTTCTGGGAGGATACGAAGCACTATTAATATGAGCTACCTGGAGTTGCCATATTACCTGAAGAGGTGTTTTATATATTGTGCGTTATACCCAGAGGGATCTGTGATCGAGCGGCAGTGTATAACCCGGCAGTGGATTGCGGAGGGGTTCATTGTAACCCGGCAGTCTACTACAGTTGAAGAGGAAGCTCAGAAATGTTACGATGAACTGTTAGGAAGGGGCCTTCTGCTGCCAGAAAATGAAGCTTGTGAGGCAATGGGATCGAAGATGCCTCATCTTTTCAGATCATTTGCACTTCTTCAGTCACAAGATGAAAACTTCACTGGCAATCCTCAAGATATAGGTGATGTTTTCAAACCATTTCGCTTATCCATCACAAATGGAGGTGAAGAAAACATCCGAAACGGAATTAAAAAACTTAAGAGCTTGAGGACAATTCTCCTGTTTGGGAGTCCACTAAATGACAGGGCCTTGAATTATATTTTCCAAAAGTTCACACACCTAAGAGTTCTGGACCTTGGGAATACACAGATTGAGTGTGTTACTGGAAGTTTGGGACGGATGACGCACCTTAGATATCTTAGCTTTGCTAATACTCAAGTTAGAGAAATTCCTAGTACTATTGAGAATCTGAGGATGCTGCAGTTCTTAATTCTCAAGAACTGCAGTCGTCTAAATGCCCTCCCAGAATCTGTTGGCCGCCTAATAAACTTGAGAAGCCTTGACATCTCAGGAACTGGACTGAATCATTTGCCATTCAGATTCTCCATGATGAAAGAGCTCAACTGCTTACAAGGTTTTATTGTAAGGCCAGCTGGTGCCGAAAATAGAAGTGGTTGGCCATTTAATGAGCTAAGTTCCTTAACTAAGCTGACAAGCCTCCAGATACTAAGGATAGAGAGGGCATTAAATGCGGAAGGAGCAAGACTATCGGCACTGCAGGGAAAGCATCACCTCAAAGACCTTGAGTTATACTGCAGCATTGACAACCAAACAATGGAGATGAGCAGAGCCGAGAATGTTAAAGATGTTTTTGAGGCGCTCGAGCCGGCACCTTCTGTTGTTTCCATCAAGCTGGCAAATTATTTTGGCCATGAATATCCATCTTGGCTATCTCCATTTAATCTACCACTGCTGCAGCGGCTAACCCTTGATGGCTCGCATTGCCAACATGTTCCATCTCTGGGCCAGATGAGAAATCTGAAGTTCCTCGCGATAATTGGTTCCAGTTTTTCATCTGCCATTGGCCCTGAGCTTCGTGGAACACCAGATAGGGGGGTGGCATTTCCAAAGCTGGAGCAGTTGATCATCAGCAAGATGAACAATTTGAAGTCATGGTGGGGTCTCGAAGATGGAGATATGCCTTCGCTCATGAATTTCAGGCTTGATAGGTGCCCCAAGCTGGATTCACTTCCCCGCTGGCTCAAGCATTGTATGGCATTGAGAAGATTGGAGATAGATCTTGCCGATAGCCTGGAAACAATTGAGAACTTGACTGCACTTAAAGAACTTAAAGTTCACAGGAACAAAAGGCTGAAAAGGATCTCAAACCTTGATAAGCTTGAAGATTTGAAAGTTGTGCATTGCTTGCATTTGAAAGTTGTACAGGGTGTCCCTTCGATACGCACTGTGCATTCAGATGAAAGAAATTCAACTGAACTTCCACGATGGTTACATCCACAAGAACCATTCATGCTCAGGAGACTGGAGATTGTTGGCACCGAAGAGCTACTTGACACGTGCTCCTCTTCTAGTAGCCCATACTGGTCTGTCATAAAAAATGCTGATCATGTCTATGCAAATCTGCCGGATGGTTCCTTCTACTTTTCCTACACCAAAAGTACCAGTTACTTCCATAAAAGTGCAAGGTCCCTTTCACGATCTTCTTTATACAATTCACCTAGCTTCACTATGCCTCTTGTTCCACAAGCCGATGATGTTATTTCGACGGATGAAACTAGAAGCAGCAACAGGAAAATTGGTCAATCCACAAGTCAGTCATGGATGAGGACCGAACTTTTCGCAGTTCTCCTATTTGTTGCTGCCCACTTATTTTTCTTGTCAGTCTGATTTGTGTCACCAGATGGAATTCGGCCAGTTCAGGCAGATTAAATATTGATAATTGTAGAGTTTTGGGATTAATTGTGTGTCCCTTTTGGGATCTCCACGTCATTTATTTATAGTGCCGAATATTACAGTCTGACTCCAACACGACTTGGACTCTTACCTAAACTCTGGACTCTTTCATAATCTTTAATATCTTCAACACTCCCCCTCAAGATGGGTATGAGATAACAATCATGACCATCTTGTTACATAATATAATATCATTACTAGAATCTAGTAAAAACTACCATCCATCGACTCCATAACCAATACCACAAAAATAGTTGCTAACCACCAATACTAACAGGGACGTTACCAAATCCATCTCCACTATCTACCAGCTGCCTGACCTCAATCACATCTTCCTCTACCCTCATACTCTCAGCCACCCCGGTCGATCCACCACTCTACCCACACACCCCCAGTCTCGGCCTCCGCCATCTCTACCTCTGTCACAGACCATTACGCCTGACTTCGGTCCCAATCCTCCTGAATATCTCCAGCAACATAATCTCCGACATCCATACCAACACCACCGCACGACATAGCCTCCACTAGAGTTACCACCAGCTCCTACTTCGTCCTCACCATAATCGAGCTCATCACCATCATCCAATTCCACCATTAGCACAACCACCAAAGCACCACCTGAACAGTCTTCTCCCCCTGTCCACCAAAGCACCACTTGAATGGTCTTCGCCCCCTGTCTTCCATACCAGATCCTCAAACCATGCCAGATCGTCCACCGATCTAGATCTACACTAGAGCAGATCTTTCACACCAGACTAGATCATCAGACTTGCACACTGGACCACCACGACCACCACACCAGAACAGATCCGCACCACACCGAATCCCCACACAGGATCTGGATCCCCACCGACAGCTCTTCTCAAGCACCAGCAACCTCAGTGCGCAGCCCCGTAAGCACCAACACCTTCATCCTTCGTCAACCCCGAACCCACATCTTCCTCCTTCGTCTCCCCCCGAACCCTGAGCACTTCCTCTCCCCTTCCTCTCTCCCGAGCGCCTTCTCTCCCCTACTTCTCCCCGAGCGCCACGCCTCCTTCCTCCTCAAGCCGCCTTCGAACCCCCGAGCTCCTTCCTCCTCCTCTGCCACCACACCGAAGCTCCTCCCTCGAGCGCCGCCCTAGGCACCAGCACCTCCTCCTAGCGCTGCCCCCAAGCACTAGCTCCTCCTCTGAGCGCCGCCCTCAAGCACCAGCTCCTCCTTCCTCCCGCATCTTCCTTCTCTTCTCACCTCACCTCCCTCCTGCCGAGCCGACCCGGATCCGGCCGTGGGCCGTCGGGACCGCCTTCGGCCACCACCACGCCGCCTCAAGCCGCCTCCACCGAAAAACGCCGCAGCCGGCCTCTACCATCGTAGCGCGTGCTAGCCCCACACTGCCTTGGTTGTGCCCAACGTAGCTGCCTCCGTGCCGCGTCCCGCCTCCATGCCTCATGCGCTCGAGGCGCAACGCCTCCGCCTCGACCTCGCCTCCCACCCCGTTCATGTGCGCCACCTTCTCGCCGGTACTCTTCTCCCCCCTCGCCGAGCGTCGCTTCCTCATCCTCCTCAAAAACTCTGCCTCCGGCATCCTCCTCACCGGACCGCCTCCTCGCCGGATCCCCTTGGCCTGTGCGTCCTCCTCGCTGGATCTCCTCCCTCTTCAAGCCGCAGCCTTATCTGCTTGGCTCCTTCGTTGCAAAGCCACCCGCTGCCCCAGGCCGCGCCTTGATGCGACGCCTCCTCACTTCCACCACCGGCCTGAGCGCCGCCGGGTCCCATCTCCCCTCCTCTGCTCCTCCGTGTTATGCGAGGACCCACATGCAACCTGGCCGCTCGCCGGTCCGCTCCCGTGAGACATGGTTGCGGAGGACCGCACACAGTGGGACAACGGCGGCCGGCAGATCGACGTCACCAGATGGCGGCGACGGCTCTTTAGGTATGTGTTTTGCTTGCTCGGGTTAGGGTTTGGGTTGACTCTGATACCATGTAGAATTTTGAGGAATAATTGTGTGTCCCTTTTGGGATCCCTACGTTCTTTATTTATAGTGCTGAATATTATAGTCTGACTCTAACACGACTTGAACTCTTATCTAAACTCTGGACTCTTTTCTAATCTCTAATATCTCCAACAATAATTATGCAGTTCTCATTCTGATGTACCCCCCCCCCCTTTTGTTTGCTCAAAATTCATCTGGTGCCTACATTTTCGTTGGGCCGTTTGAACTTTTTTCAACCAGTCTATATTCTTTTGTATATGCGTGAAGCTTCAATAAGTTCTGTAACCATTAGGATCGACACTCTTGTACTATTGGTATCTTTATATTCTTTGAGAGCAAATGTATCTTTATATTGGTAAACAACAAATTATTGTTCTGAGGAACACACCTGAGATTGATTCGTGTGCCTTTTCTTTGGCTTCATCTTTTTCGAGGGAAAAAAACGTGTGAGGCCACATGGAAGGAAAAACGTGGGCATTTTTGTTGTAGGATTTAGAAGCTTCTATCGCCTGCATGATCTTTGGAAGAGAACTAAAAATATAATGTATTATTTTCCTGATTTCTATGCTTGAATAGACCTCAGAATTTTCAGGGGCAGCTCACGACTTATGTCACGGCGCTAGCCTATGTGCATTCATGCATGCAACTAGGTTGCGTGTGCAGGATCCATCTGGTCCCTAATTTCCTGTACGTACTGTTGATCTCCACCGTCCGTTTCCTGTATTCCTCGATTTGATGGGCCAGCCGGCCGGTCAACCATTGCAAACGGCCAGTGGATTCAGATGTTTTGTGTCTAGCACTGTAGCACCTGTGGAGTGTATATATAGATCACAAACCTGGCTTAGGAGAAGCATCACTTCACAGATTAGGGAGTTAACCGGTTAAGTGGTGTACCAAGCATCACTGTGTTCTGTGATCCACTAGGATTCAATTTATGAAGAAGAGATGAATTTAAAGAGAAGTAAGAATTGGTTGGTCGTCTTCTTTGATTGTTTTTCTTCCTTTTTGAGAGGAGCATGAGATGGCTCAAAACACAGAAACTAAATAAATAAAAAACAGAAGAGAACCGAGCATAGCTCCGTTAGAACGAGCGGCCGTCGCCCACCACCCCCACCCCCCTTCCCGTCCGGGTTTGAATTCTAGGATTCACTTGGACGCTCACTCTTTCTTTAAGCTCACTCTTTCTTTAAGGTAGCTAGCACTCCTGACAAAAAAAAGCAGCTCTTTTAGATATACGCAAGAGATAAATAACAGCTAAAATTTTCATCCTTAGTAGACCGCAGGTTTACGGCAATCCATATCTTCTTTCACCTTGGGCATGGCATTATGGCAATAAGCAAGCCTTCGACATTCGTGGCGAGAGGTGTGCGTGCTGCGTTGGGCTGAATCTGAGGGTTTCGTGTGGGCTTTGATTAGAGATAAGGCATCCAAGGAGCCAAGGTCACACGTTATAATCCGCTCGTCTCTTCCCTCTTATACAGCACATGATTGAAGCCTAGGCTTTCCCC
The DNA here is from genome assembly GCA_036346405.1 of Phyllostachys edulis. Lineage (NCBI taxonomy): Eukaryota > Viridiplantae > Streptophyta > Magnoliopsida > Poales > Poaceae > Phyllostachys > Phyllostachys edulis. Next base: position 40,145,770 of record CM070558.1, on the reverse strand, counting down.
AACTCTGAACCTTAATCCTTCTAGAATCCCGATTTGCAATTTTTTTTTAGAACACGCAAAAGGTTTCACGTTATACAATTAATAGATAGAAAGAAAGGTTTGTACAAAACTAGCATCAAAATACTAGTAAGAAAGAAAAATAGAAGAAAAACAACGGCCAAAAAGCCTAGAAAAAAACAACAGCCAAAGAACTAAGGTAACTAATATTTTAAGCAGGCTATTTCAGCTATAATCCATTGTCTTCCTTCCTGCTTGACTGTATTAATTTGCAGTGACAATGGGCTGCTCTTTTTGTTGAAAGTTCGTGCATTATGTTCCTTCCAAATCGTCCACATGACTAGCAGCACAAGAGTGTCTAGTCCACGCTTATCCTTCTTCTGATTTTTTTTTCTAATATGTGACCACCATTCACTGGCCTAAAGAGATGTAGTGGGTGCCAAAGGACCATGATTTGAGAGGCTAAGAATGGCAAACCAGATTTCTTTTGCTGCAAACGCAGCTGATTAGGAGATGATCAACAATTTCTTGCTCCTGATCACACATTATACAGGCTGCAGGATGTTGTAGGCCATGTCTATGAAATCTATCAGCAGTCCAAATACTTATCAGAATTGCAAGCCAAGCAAACCGGATTTGCATATTGCATCGTCATGTATCCGCAATGTTTCTTTTGACTCTTTAGATGCACATGAGAGAAGCACACGGGCCACGTGATCACTACGAGAGTTGCACGGTCGCAAAGAACCATGCAGAAGATGGCATCGTTGGTGATGACGAGACTTCCCTCCAAGAAGCATAGGCAAAAATAGGGCGCCGCACTGGGCGTGTATTGGATTCACAGGCGGTCAGCACTGTTTGAGCAACTACCAGAGCAAGGAGAAGCTCAAGTCACGCTCAGCGCCCGGTTCGTAAAGGATTCCTAGAGAACTTTAAGTGCGTACACCTTTTCCCATTTCTTCAAGAGCCGCCGCATTTTCAGCAACAAATTTGGACAGTTGAACTCCGAAGCAATTCGACTTTTTCAACAGGAATTGCAAGCAGTTGAATGAGCATCAGAAACCTTATCATGGTTACCATCATTTCTGTGGAGACCATGTGTATGATCTAAATCTTTGTGTTGAACAATTGACATTGGTGTCGAGAAGTTTGGGAGAGAAACTCTCGGTTTAGCAAAATTGTTGTTTTTGTTGTCAGAGTGTTGGTGGTCTGACAGGTACTGGGTCTGACTAGCCATGGGTGACGGTCAGACCGGTGGTGGAAGGCGGTGAGAGCTTTTGAGGATTGTGCACCAAATACTTGTGTGTGAATATTTGGGGTGTGTGCACCATGTGCCATTGAAAATAGAGATTGGATACGAAACTAGATAGAGTTTTGCTGTAAAATCCACAGAGGGGTGTTTTCTATTCTGGGAAGTGGTCTGATTGGCTGATGGTTGGCGGTCAGATCGGTCCCTTGTTATCGGGGCTACCGGTGGGTGAGTTCATGCAAAGTGAGTACGCTGAACTTTGTCAAATTGGTCAAATTCATGAGATTCGGTGCATAGGTATTGCATGATACATATTATGGCTAACGTGCGTCAAATTACAAAGAACTTATACTTGGAATCGATTTCTTGGTCTATTGTTGTGTAAGGACGCTTGGAGTCAACTACGTTCAACGACAAGGATGATCGAGACTAGGCTAGGAGAGTCGAGGTCCATAACGATCAAGGATACCGAGTGAAGTAGTTGGACTCAAGCAAGACACAAGATGGACAAGAACGACTGAACGGGAAGTTCGGTGCAGCAGGTTGCATCAAGTGGCTTGGGGCTGGTGCAAGTGCCAAGGTGGTCCGGTGGGAGTCGGATGGGACAAACTTGTTGGCATGTGAAAAACCATTGATGAACCTACGAGTGGGGAAGCATAGAATTGCTTCATGATGTTTGGACTTGGTCATGGAGAAGGATCAAGATGGTGTATTTTGGTATCTTCGCCAAAATATCAGGTTGGTGGCATTAGAGAAACTGCGGTGCAAGACGGCACAAAGAAGAAGCAGTTTAGGTCAAGAAAAGAAGAAGATCATGAAGTGACGGATTCGGGAGACCCGGATTGTCATCCACTTTGAGAAGCGTGCGTGAGTGTAGACTTGTTTGTGTGTGGGCTTAACGGGTGCCCGTTAATATTTTCTCTCTAGACCCAGCCTCTACTATAAAAGGGGAGGGTGCAGGATTTGCACCTCCAAGCCTTGAAGCTTAGAAACTCTAATTTTTAATTTGAGGAAAGTGGAGAATAGAGGAGGCTAGGATTTGAGAGAGATGTATTGATTGTGAGATTGTGTGCTCATGGGTGAGCTTTTGTCCTCCATGGTGGTGTGGCTGTAAACCTATAATCCCTCTTATCAATCCAATCAAGTTTGTATCAACACTACTACAGCAAAGGTCTTCACAGATGGTTTAAAAACATCATCACAGACGGTTTCGTGAGCCGTCTGAGTTTATGGATCAGTAATGACATGAGGTCATCACAGACGATTATTAACTCAAAATCGTCTGTGATAGTAAACTATCACAGACGGTTTGTAGATCAAACCGTCTGTGATAGCTGATGTATCACAGATGGTTTGTAGATTAAACTGTCTATGATATTCTTTTGTATTGCTAAATCTATTTTTGTTTATTAGCTAGCCTCAGGAAATGCTAGCCATGCCCTCTGAAACAAGATGAAACACAACAAGTACATGTATACATCCAATTCACATTCATTTTAGAAACAAGCACATCCAATTTACATTCATTTCAGAAACAAGCACATTGATCCAATTCACATTCATTTCAGAAACAAGCACATCTAATTCACAAATCAATTAACTAAAATTAACCATTCATGTACATTTACACACATGTACCATTAAGTTCAATCTTATCCCAATCAAGTTCAATCTACATTGTGGAACTTTCCATCTGGATTTATGACATCACAGTTCAAGAATGCCGCAAACTGTTCTCGAATGTTTATGAGCTGGCCCTATTCCAACGCAGTTGTATCGATGCTCGCAACCTGTCGCTAGGAAGATTAAATTCATGCATATATAAATTGATAAGTATGAAATAATTATTACAAGATTGACAAACCTGAGGATCATTGGTCATCGCGAAACCGACGAGTAGTTCCTTGTTATGGCAAACATAGTATCCACAGATGTTGCAGGCCGGTGGCTGCTGGTGGCACTGCAAAAATAGAATTTAGTTAGTTCGAGAGACATTACTTCGAAGTGTTATATAGGATTAATGTGTACTAACGAATACTGAGAAATTTAGATCGTGTCGCAGGATCTTTCTCTTGGATTTCCCTCCTTTAGCAAAGTACACGACGAACGACCTACGTGATTCCAAGAAGTTAGCCTTGGCCATTGCAAAGGAAGGAAAGACTACAATAGAGTTATGACTGGAGGAAATGTGTTTACCCATCGATTAATTGTCGGATAATTGTGAAGTCATGTATGGCCCTCTTTAGGGAATCTAGGTATATTACCCTGTTCCGTTTTGGTATAATTACAATTAGAATCTAGTGGAACATACACATGTATGTTGTCATGGTCATTAAACCTAAGTTTGTATTGCTTATAAAGTACAAATCAACAAGTATAGCTACTAATGCAGCACTTACTCTTGGTTGTATGGCAAAAGTATGAATTCCTTGTTGCGGTGAGTCAGCAATGACTCCGTCATGTAATCCTTGACAAATTTGCATTCTCCATTGCATTCTCCATGATGGTTTGCAAGGAGACCAAGTGTGGGTCGAGGAAACCTACCGTTAACTCCTTAATTTGGCTTCGAAATCATATACATATACATACATACATACATACATACATACATACATATATACATATATATATATATATATATATATATATATATATATATATATATATATATATATATATATATATATATATATATATATATATATATATATATATATATATATATATATATATATATGGAACGTATCTAGTGCAAACGGACTATTCAAGTGCTAACATGCAAATGCTGTTCTAGGCCGTCGGATCTGACTCTTGTGGCTAGGATGGAGGAGGGTGAAAACCCCCAAATCATTTATGCAATTTTTTGGAAAAACCCCCCGAGGTTCTATTCTTCTTGCCAAAACACCAAAAGCCCACCGCTGGCTCCCATCTTCGATACCCCATCGTCTGCTGTTTGTCTTCAGCACGCCCAACCCCCAAATCGTTTTGAGCTCCTCATCAAGGCCGCCGCCCTCCTTCCCCTCCTGTCTGCCGCCACTGCGTCGAGGACGGCCGCCGCCTCCTCCACCACCTCCGTCTCGACGCCCACTCTTCCAGCCGACCTCGCTGGCTGTGCCACCTTCGGTTCTTCCAAAGACCTCCACGCCAAGGAACCGTCGCCTCCCTCTCCTCCTCGCCCCTTGCGCCTTCCTCCTTCCCCCCCCATTGCAGCCACCACCCGCGTTGAGGACCAGTGCCGCCTCCTCCTCCACCACCTCCCCCGCCGCCCACTCTTCCATGTTGACCTCCGCTGTGCCACCCTTCGGTTCTCGCCACCTTCACGCCAAGGAACCATGTAAGTCCGTTAGCCCTAGTTCTGCGCCATGTTCTTGAACTTGTTCTGCTCAATGTGTAGTGCTAATTTTGTTTGTCCAATTTGGTCCATGAGTATTTCGGACTTTCAAGAGCGTAATTGATTGGAAGAAGTTGATTGGAAGTTGATAATGCATTGTGTAAATGACAAGTGGCTCGATCTTAGAGAGGACTTGTGGCCTTTTGTTTGGTGAAAGCAAACAAGGATGGCTCAAGCGCACCAAATTTATGCATTATCGCTGTAATGGCTTTGTAATCGGAATGCACAGATGCACTTCGGGATGTAAGTAATCGTGAATGCATTGTGTAAATGACATGGCTCGATTTCAGAGAGGACTTCAGGGCCTTTTGCTGGTGAAAGCAAAAAAGATGGCTCTGGGAAGACCAAATTTATGCATTATTAGTGTAATGGCTTTGTAACTGTTAATGCACATGTGCACTCGGGATGCTTGTAAAATTTGTGTAATGGCTTTGTATGAATGAAGGATTAAATGTGAGAAAATGAAGTTGTTGTCCTGAAATTTTGTCCTAGAATTGTTGTCCTGGAATTGTTGTCCTGATTTTGGATGATATGTGTAATGGCTTTGTATGAATGAAGTATTAAATTTGAGAAAATGAAGTTGTTGTCCTAAAATTTTTGTCCTAGAATTGTTGTCCCGAACCGTTGTCCTGATTTTGGATGATAATTTGGATCACACATTATAATTTGGATGATAGATGAAAATTGTTGTCTGGGCAAGCAAAGATGCATCTCCAGATAGATGAAATCAGAGAACCTTCCTACCGAATTGCAAAACTATTTGTCACCGCAAAGATACTTCAAATTCCCAATGGGTTTGGACCAACATGGCCATCTATAGGTAGTGATGAGAATAGGAAATACTACCAAGCTATCTCTATATTTCTTGAAAAGTTGAAATCCATAATAAGCAAAGGGTAAACTAAAATGAGCTTCAATGTGATCTCTATAACTTGAATTCTCTCAGATATTTGGGGATGGACCAATGCACGTACATCATCTCCCGAAGTTTTGAGCATTTATAGGAAATAAAGAAATATTTCACAATGGGATCGCTTGGCACTAACTTGTCACTAGGAAAGTCCATCAAACCGGCATACTCCAAGGAGCAACAACCATACCACGAAATTTTTGGCAAAGATATCCTCTCAATGAGGACAAGCAGATTAAGGGTGCTATTCACATCAAGACTCAAGTATGATAATATTCGTCCATTCCACAGTATCCAAAACAAAAATAGACAGTAAATGAAAACTGAAACCGATTGACTTCTATATTGCGATCCAATTACAAACCTTCTATCTGAACGGCGGAGGTCGGCCAGAATGGGAAACCTGTCCTGGAAGGGGGAGGCGGAGGTTGGTCACTGGAGGGGGAAGGTGGCGCGGGGAGCGGCGGCGAAGGTTCAACCTCTCCCGGTTAGGTGTGCGTGAGGCGTCGGCGATTTGGAGCAGCGGCGGCGGTTCAACCTCTCCTGGTCAGGCGTGCGTGAGGCTGCGGTGAATTGGAGCGGCGGCGGCGGCGGTTCAACCTCTCCCGGTCAAGCGTGCGTGAGGCGGCGGCGAATTGGAGAGGTTGAATCGGCGAGGAAGCGCGGCGTGGACCTCATCGTGTGGTGAACCCCCTGTTGGTGCTCGGCCCGCTGCTGTAGCCGGCGGCGAGGAAGCACAGCGAGTGGGCGGCGAGGAGGCACAGCGAGTGGGCGGCGAGGAGGCGCGGGAGGCCAGGCGGTTCGATTGAAGACGAAGCGGTACGTGAGGGAGTGCTACGGTTGGGCTTTTGGTGTTCTGGTAAGAAGAATAGAACCTCGGGTGGTTTTCCGAAAAATTGCATAAGTGATTTGGGGGGTTTCCACCCTCCTCCATCATAGCCACAGGAGCCAGATCCGACGGCCCAGAGCGTTGCATGTTGCATATTATATATATATATATATATATATATATATATATATATATATATATATATATATATATATATATATATATGAAAATGGTATGGTACTCCTAGGAGTATGTACTCCACCTCTCATATACCACTTAAATCGTATGATGATACCTCTTTATCTATTTGAGTATACTTTAACAATGATAATAAGATACTCCAAAGAGAGTTCTATGAAAAATTCATTTAAGTCCACTTTTATAGCAAAATTTATGTATATACTTCTTTTATATATGAAAAAGGGTATCTAGCAAAAATAAAGGACTCTAATGAAAATTTTTCAATCAAGTTGCATTGGAGTATCTTATAATTGATATTTAAGTATATTGAAAATAATAAAGAAGTATAATACATTTATTTAAGTGGTATATTTGAAGTGAAAGTATGTACTCCCCGGAGTACGAAACAGGCGTCCTATACACACACACAAAAGTAAGGAGTTATATATAACATTTATTAGTATTACACAAACGTTGACCGTGATTGTACACACTTACAGTGCCCAGCATCGTATGAGTGAGGCATCGAGGGCGTTGAGGTTGAAGAGAAAGAACAAGTCCTCGAAGGTCACCGTGAAGGCACAGTCTTGAACCACGTGGTTAAGATAATTCTTCTTGAACTTGACGATGACACCCAAGCGTCATTGTCCATCCGTCTTGTTGGCCTATTCCATGTACCATGTATGCAATCTCGTGCAAGAGAATCCTAGGGTACGGTCGGGCTCTACCGTCTCGACCAACGATTCGCCTAAAAAGAATTTCTGGGCCAACGGCAAGAAGGGGATATCAGAACAGGAGTCGACTGTCTTCGATTTGCCCTTGTTGCCTCGCTTTTTAGAGGTCAACTTCACGAGAGTCGATCGAGCACGAGGTGTAGATGCATCTGATGCACCGGGCCCTTGCCGCTTCGGTGCAGGTAGCTTTGGTGCAGGTAGCTCTGGTGCAGGTAGCTCCCGTGGACTTAACACTGTTGTAGGACATTCCCGTGAAGTTGACACCAGAGCAGGTAGCTCCAGGCAGATGTCCCTCTTGGGCCACTGGATGAATGTTCCAATGGCTTGCCCTAGAGTCATGACCCCGTCGTTTGGGGGAATTTGCAGTGGGACGACCGCAAAATTGGCATAAACACTGTCCACATTCACTTTTGCGAAACCCGGCGTTGGATTTACACAGTGCACCAAAGCCCCAACACCGGATGGATACATCTGGCCTCAAGTAACATTTAGGGCAACAGAGGCATATCTCACTTAGAGCTTGCACTTCATAGCCACCTACATAACGATACAAAATTAGCTACTCCAACAGACCTATCAATGGATCGAGCATTCCAGAGATAATAATTATTGCTAGGATGTTATCGACAGGAAATCTATTGTCGCCTTTTGGGGTAGGGTTAGGGTTGGACGCGTAGCTACTTGGAAGTTTTTTTTAGGGGGGGGGGGTGGCTAGCATAGTAGGGGCAGGGGCTTGCAGCTGGTTTTCCCTAAGCCTTTCCTCAAGGCTCTCCATCTGCCGCCGCGTCTCAGCTCTGACGCGATCATCGATCTCACCTCTGATGGATTCAGTGATCTCATCTCTGAGTGATTCACGAATCTCCTCTCGTAGCTTTGCATCGCGCTCGGCTTTGGCTCTCTTTCTACTCGGTACGCTTCGGAGTCCTAGGAATCCATGTTTCTATGGAACATAAAGACCAAGGTCTCTCGTGCGACCCGGATGCTCATTGTTTTCTAGGGCCGCGGAGAGTATATCTCTCTCCCTGACTATCTGGAATGAGCCTTGGGAAGATTGTGCACTCAACGTTTCCTGCAATAGCCCGACATGTCATTTCACTTCCTATGAAGTTATGGAGTAATTACATACTAGTAGTTCGATATCTTACCAGGCGCTGGGACACTTCCTCATTTGCAGGGTTTGGAAAGGAGATGGCCCCCGAAGACAGGGTAGATAATCTCGCTCTTAGCCAGTTTCGGGTGTGCTCATCAGGGATCCCGACAAATGGTGGGGAGGCATTCGAACGGTTTGCCTGTTGGTCCTAATCCCTCCATTGCTCAACACCCACTTCAACTATCATTAACAATTGATAATTGTATTTATCGCGTAAGCAAATAGGGTCTTACTTCTATTTGTAGTCACATAACCATTTATAAACACAGAGTCAACATTCCATTTTATGCTCAGAGTTTAGGGCAAAATATAATTAAAGATTTAATAACATCATCTCCTGTAAAACAGGGTTACACAAGGTACTACCTCAACATTCATCTAATCCGATATACATATTTCAATCCAGCAATTATGTATGACCATCAAGTACCTAGTTTATGAAAATTTTCGGATTAATATCCTCTAAGACAATGTTCAAACACATCCTTTACATAACCATCACTAATGGGTAGATTAATCCATTGGAACCCATTACTCTAAATTATCCAATAAATTTACCAAATTCCACAATCTTAATGATCAGACCAAATCATCAATAACTTATACTTCTTAATAAATCTTAGATTCCTAGTATGTATAGTCATACCATTAAACAAGTTCATCATGTAATTATTCTATGACAACAATAATTCAATCACATTTACTTCCAAGGATCTTGGTTAAGATCAATTATGCACCACGCTACAGACCCAACTTGATGACTCATACATTGTCCATTATCTTCCATACTTGCAACCTCTCACTTAACACAACAAAACATTACAAAAGAGTTTTGACACTTTCTTTCTCAAAGAAGAAGTACCAAACTTCGACACTCCAACTACTACAAAAGAAATGCGTAGAGTCAAAACTTTCACATGCTAAAGAATTCGCAAAAGGTAGTTCACATTATCCAAAGTACCAAGCGAATAAAGTGAATCATTTTTTTTTGCCAACAAAGAAGGCAAACCTTCACAATAAAATATCAACCTTGCGAATCAACAACGTTAACAAGCAGCAACTCTCGTCAGTCAGAATAACAAATCACCGCTTTATGGAACCAATTAAACCAAGGGAAAAACGTCCAATTGTATTGTAACCACTAACCCAAGAAAATTAATCAACCTCCCACGGTTTATCAGAAAATCCAATACAACCCAAGGAAGACAATATCCTTCCCAAAGAAATCCGTTCTCAACACCTAGATTTAGTTTACCCAAGGTAAGCACTCCACTATTCTCATATCCCAACCGGCAGTACAACATGGCCATGCCCATGGCCACAACCAACAGCTACATCTCTACATCGATTATCCCCACACATAACAATCATATAATCAATTAATAAGCAATCATACTCAATTCATATCAGCAATCATCAATGCGATATGACGGAAACATAAATGCAATGATTTGCCCATTCCCATCCTACTGTGCACCAGTGTGTCAAATTTTTAAGTTGATTAGCCATTAGCAATTTTTAATTAATCTATTTACCGCGGACCTAAAGCCGCGCTCGATATTAATCAGTAACACCCCAAATTTCAACATGAGCCCGAATGCTACCAAAAAAAATAAAATAACAATTTAAAACCTAAGACATAATACTAAATTTCGATAGAACCTCCTTTGTATAGTTAACCATACCAGAGGTTCTAACAAATATTAATAACAATAATCAATAATCCAAACATCCAATTTAAAACATAATCACAAAAACATCCATAAGACGCTAATCAACTCTATTACAAAATATCAAATGCATAAGACATAAATCCTTTAAGCAGTTTGCTCAGTTATTAATTCATAATCCAAGGTTAATCAATCATGTATGGTTCGTGGTGGTGTGAATCAGATCTTATGACTATCCCCTCCCATGCATGATGTCCGCGTAAGGAGTACCTAAAATATAAACACACAACAAGAGTGAGTCCATGACTCAGCAAAATATAATTAATACGACAATTCAATACACAACCCTATCACCGTCATCCAACCACAATTTTGTATAGTAAATCAATTCATATACTCATGCAATGCAAATGCACAAATGCACCTTTTCTTTTCTCTTTGCATATACCGGTAATGCGGAGTATGCATCCGTCGATGCATACTCATGCCTGTACCTTCTAGCACAGGGACCATAAGCCCACACTCCATGAGTATGGGGACCTCAAGCCCGTCTAAAACATGACGGGGACCTCAAAAATCAATACTTGGTCACCACGTGACTAAGTCTTAAAGATGATATCATGATGCATATGAGTCAAACCTTTTATCTAACATAAACATGTAATAGCCAGCAGTAACATACATGAGTAAAGAACATACACATACTTCTAGCATTCATGAATAAAGAACATACACATCATACTAGCATTCAAGAACAACCACTCTTAATTATTTTACCACTAATTGTACTTGCCTCAACCGTGCAGAGTTTAATGACGCGAAGAAGGCGCTGCCCCTGGAATCAAACTCCCACCTGAATAAATTTAACAAACACTCTAAGAAGACAATTCTAGACAAGACGTTGCTAGAAACAACATACGACTAACTACGCTCCCTAGCGCAACCCAAAACACCAACTCCCATGACATCGATCTGTCCCCAAAACCGACAGCCCTCTTCTAAAAATCATAACTTTTAGTTCAGACATCCAAAAGGGGTGTTATTTGATTCTCTGCAAATATTATTAAACTACCCACATAAAACTAGTTGGTGAGCCTTTCAGATTCTGACAGCCTCTAACCCTACCATACAGATTACTAAGACTACTAAATTCCGTCAGAGGTTTTGGACAGTGAGACTAAAACTCACGTATCTTTCAGTAAAAATATCTAAAATTTACGTTCTCTAGCTTTATGGAAACCTTATTAAAATACCTACAACTTTAGTTTTGGTAAGATCCTTTAAATAATTCATTAACAAATTGCTAATGACCATTTAAAACTAACTGTTAAAATTTTGACAAAAACTCTGAACAGCGACGCTACAAAAATCATATCTTATGATCCGTTCATCCATTTGACCTGATCCAAGACTCTATGGAAAGCTAGCGACTCTACCCACAACTCTCTAGGAGACGGCCAGATCAGAAATTGCAGTTGTCATCCTCAAAACAGTTGGCCACTACAAACTGCCCTAAACCGATCTAATACCAACATTGCCTAAATACATGAATACACGACTAATCGAACGGGATCAGGGGTTACCCTTGGAGAAACTGCTAAAGAACGTAGGAACCACCGCGTGATCCCTCTTCCCCTCCCTTCCTCCCCTTATTTCTTCTTCCTTCTTCTTGGCTGGCCACTCCAATGGAGATCTTCCCCCCTTTCTCTTCTTGGACAACAGCAATGGAGGGAGTGGTAGCAGGGGAAGGACGTGCTACAGTAACCATGGCGCTACAGTGTCGTGTGCTATAGGGGAGGAGGCGCAGGGAGGAAGGAGATGGCGGCCAAGGGGGAGGGGGAAAGGGGTATGGCGGCTATAGGGGGGAGAAGGGGGTGGCGCCCTAGGGTTTTGGCCCACCCTAGTGGCCGGCTGCCCCCTCTCCACCTTGGGCCCAAGATGTTGTGGGCCAGGAGCCCACAGCCTAGGTTGTCCAGACTTTACAAAAATCCCCCTCTAAATTCTGTTAAATCCATTTTCTAATTAGCTTTTCTCTCTAAATTATTTCTTCTCTCTCGAATACATTTGGGGTATTGCATACTTTCACTCCTAAAATCATATGTTGTCTTTTTCGCCACAAAGTCTTCCCAGTACTCTTCCAAGAACGAATACTTATAGAAGGGCCTCAGATCCTTCTCTAGTAGTTCTTGACAAGCATGCTCTTGAAGTTCTTCCACGCTTTGCACGCCTGTTGCAACACGTGTCATCGCACGAAGTCCTGGTGTTGCTTGGGGATCTTGAACGATTTAAAAATATCCGTCAGCAGCTCACCTTTCTGAGCTTTGGTCAACTCCTTCCACGAATCGTAGGTGATGTTGACCCGTTCCCGTGCAACTATTCCGATCGTTCCCCGGAATGCGGATGCTGCTCGGTGAGGATGGATAGGGGTCCTAGACTCATCGACTTTCGTGATGGTAAATCGGCCTCGGGCCTTTTCGATATTCCTCTACCGCGCTTGGATATTCCAAAGGACGGCGCATCAGACACATGAGGCGACGGTGACGAAGAATGAGCGGAAGACATCTTCACAAGAAATAGAAGTTCTGACACGCATGAACATATTATCATAAGATTCGATCTCTATCTGTAAGGATATACACACCAATTAATAAATAATTGGGATATGTAGGGAAGAAATTAGGACCAATACAATGACATAATTGACATATAAACATGTAAATCCTCTAAGTCATTTAAAAGGAACAATATGCTCAACACAAACATCGTGTGAACAAATGAAATCAGCATAAAGCTAAGATTTAATATTTTGATATTGTTCTCAGATGTAGAGTAAGTATTCCAATTAGAGCTCAAGTTCAAACCCGATTATCAAAACAATTTCAGTACAAGACTATTATTATCACAGAGCATTCATCTCAAACCCACTACACCACATTGCAATATATTCTAGTAGCAGTATCAAAACAATACCATATGAATCACTGACTAGAACAAATACACATTCCTAAAATAAGTACAACACCTCATACTACTCAGTGTTTGAACCAGGTACCAGTGCAATTATCGTTCTTGCCACGCGTCTTCTCCTCCAAGAGGTCGTCATGAGTTGCGGATCGTCCTAGTGCTGATGCTTAGCAACAACATCTCCAAGATATCCACACGTACGGGGCAGGTACGCCACGCGCTGGAGTGCTAGCGCCGGCAGCGTGGTTGAGGAATGCGTGGCTATTAGGGTTTCAGGATGATCTTCAAGAGCTTCAATCTACTCACCCCATGCCACCGCCCCTCAATATATAGGCATCCAACTCATAGCCTACCAGAATTTGGATCACCATCCAAATCAAATCCCAGCCCTTTAAGTGTGTGACCCTGTAGGTTCATGTGTGATCGGTTATAATTCGGAAACCTTTTTCCGACCATGAGTCGTTAGCGGTACCTAGCAGCACATAACGATTCCCGAACACATATAGAATATATCGGACGAACCTTAATGCAATATGATCTATGATCAGGTCAACTCGTAACTCCTTATGACCAGTTGGTGATTATGTTCTCTCCACGACCATCCAGGAGGTCTTTTAGAACCACCCGGAGGTCTTCCACGACCACCCAAGAGGTCTTCCAAGAGGTCCTCCAGGACCACCCAGGAGGTCTTCCACGACAACCCTAGGAGGTCTTCCAGGACCACCCGGAGGTCTTCTAGGAGGTCCTCCAGGATCACCCAGGAGGTCTTCTGCGACCATCCTAGGAGGTCTTCTAGGACCACCCGGAGGTCCTCCAGGACCACCCAGGAGGTCTTCCACAACCACCTGGGAGGTCTTCTAGGAGGTCCTCTAGGACCACCCAGGAGGTCTTCCATGACCACCTGGGAGGTCTTCTAGGAGGTCCTCTAGGACCACCTAGGAGGTCTTCCACGACCACCTAGGAGGTCTTCCATATGTGGAGAACAGATATCAGCTGTACAACTTGATTGAGTATTATCCTTTTGCCTCACGACATCTGGTTGAACTCCAGGTGAGATTAAGTCATCCATGGACTGTTCAATACTTTCTTGATCAAGTGTCGAATAACTTCATGTGCTCGATACTTTGACCACTAGTGGCATGGTCATGCACTTTCTTTATTCAACCACAACGAGGGGCCCAGAGACATCTCTCCTGTTATGTTAGGAGGGGCAAATCTCATGTCCGACCAGTCACATTCCTCCCCATGTTTTATAGCACACCCGAAAGCTACCTTTATAACTACCCAGTTACGGATGACACACGAAATCATAACAATCTCAATAGTATCTCAAGGTGGGTCTTTTCCAACACTATGTTTTCTAACATGTGTTCATATTATTGGTTTAATATCTCTATATCTATGACTCGTGAAACATAGTCATCAACCAATACATATGCTAGTCTATTCATATGTGTCCTTATATGCTTCCGACCAGGGAACGTTTAAGAATAATCATCGCATAAATATAGAGTTTCACAATCAAGTCACATACTTGACAATAAATATTATCGATATTATTCTGGGAACAAGACAACATATTATCTAATGTCATGAACATAATGAAATATAATCATCTCTATGATTGCCTCTAAGACATATTTCCAACAGTCATAAATGGTTTTCAATATGAACCGTCTGTAATATTACCTCTTTACAGATGATTTTTAGCGCAGAAAGTAACACAGATGGTCGCTAAACCAAAACTGTCTGTGATTGTGGTTAATACGGACGGTTTTGGTCAACCGTCTGTGATAAGGTGTCCAGTATTAGCCTTTTTGTAGTAGTGCATGATGGGTTCTCTCTTGATCTTACTCTCTTTTGTGATTTTAGAGGTTTTTGTAGTCTAGGGGTTTTGCTTTAGGCTTTTGCTGTGATCTAGCTTGGTAGGAATTGTGAGATATAATCTAAAGTCATCTTGACCATCTTTCATCCACGAACAAGCCATTAGATCAAAGTTGTGTTCCCCCCGTTTTGAGCCTTGTTGCCCTCAATCAAGAGATTCGTGGAATCATAGCTATGATTGTCTCGATCTTCGATTGAAATATATTCCTGACATTCTTGTTGAGCTATGTTTTATGGATCATTCGTCGTGCTGATCTTCAGTCAGCGGTTAGACCTGTCTCTCGATCGATCAGACCTGCCAGTGGTCAGATCGGCATGATCAGACTGGCGCTGGCGGTCAGACCTGCCGAGGGCGTTGAGGTATGTTTTTCTTGGTCTTGAGAGTGGGATCTTGATCTTCATAGCTTCTCATAGCTATTGGAGAAAAAATGAAGTTGAAAACCAAACGTGTAAGAGAGTGGGCTCCTATTCACCCCACTCTGATCGCTATTTTGGTCCAACAATTTCCATCCAGGGAAATCGTTGGTTTCGATTAGCTGCGACCGAAGCGATCGATAGACTTGTCGAAATCCAATTGATTTTTTGCTTTCTAAGAAAGCATGCTCATATCGGCCGGGAACAACGACGAGCTCGAGGTGGTTCACTCTCAGCTTCCAGACCTTTGCGTTGCTGAAGTTCTAGACAAACCGCTAGTCGCGCTCTATTCGATATTTGCCATCAAAGAAGTGCCAATCAACCCGTGTCATGTCCAGTGGTGGAGCATGAGAAGAAACAAAGATAGGGCCACCTAAAGGTATGAAACATCAACTTTGAGACATTATAGTTCATACTTGAAATTGTAAAGTACGTAGATGGAGAAACTAATAGATTTTTGTTATATACAATCACTAAAATAAAAGAGGAGACCGCAACGCTTGTTGGTCTACACTAGGCTCTGCCCCTAGTCATGTCCAGCGCCTGTGACTTGAGAGAGAATTGCCGGAGAGACGCCTTGTATCTGAGGTCTCCCCGCCTCGGTGCGTTCATCTCAATGCCGCCTAGCCTATTGTCGTGTAGTGCCCAGCTGCATTTCGCTGGTACAAGCGCGGTGGCTGCCAGGCAGCGGAGACGAGCGCATCCTCCTGGAGGTGGATCCGGATCAACATGGTATCTTCATGCTGCATCATTTGTTCCGACGAGAAGGGCATATTCGAGCTCAAGGTGGCAAGCTTCGGCGTGGAGTCGATGATGAACTGGAGATCCTTGAGCAACACAACACACAGCCGCAGCCGCAGCACTGCCAGCCGCGGGAAGGGGACGGTAGTGGGCGCCGTGAGGCTGCTGCATTTGGTGACGCCAACATGCAGAGTGCCTTAGACGGCAGGGAGGCAAGGCTGAGCTCGTAGATTCCTACGCTCGAATCGACCTCATAGTCGTTGGGCTAGCGGTGGAGGGATTCCACTTCCATGACACCGCGGGCCGCCGGATTGGAAAGAACGCCAGTGATCATGTCGTGTTCTGACCACGAGCAGTCATCGACAAGATACAGGAACTTTTCGATGGCAATGCCGCTCTTCGCTTCCACATGGAAGGTGAGCCTCCCGACGGGGCGGCCGTGGGCGGCGAGCGCCGCCTCGGCGACGCGGATGAAGGCATCACGCCGGGAGAAGAATACCTTATCCTCGTCCTCGTAGACTTTGCGTGGCGAGGTTCACAGCTAGTGCCACCGCCACGAGAGCACGCTGGTGGCTACTCCCTCCTTGGGGGGCGCGAAGTAGAGGATGCGCCGCATGAGGTCGTCAGTGTGTTAGGACTCCAAGAAGACCGAGAAGAATCGCTCGATACAGAGGGGAAATAGGGTAAGGGAATCAGAGAATTGAGATGATCTACTACAGAAAAGATCTTTACAAACGATTCAAAAATACCATCACAGACGGTTTCGTGAGCCGTCTGAGTTTATAGGTCAGTAATGATATGAAATCATTACAGACCGTTTTCGAACCGTCTGTAATACATAATATCACAGACGGTTATTAACTCAAAACCGTCTGTGATAGTCGTCTATCACAGACGTAGTGTAGATGAAATCGTCTGCGATGGTCGACCATCGCAGACGGTTTCATCTACAACCCGTCTGTGATATTCTTTTGCATTGATAAATCTATTTCTGTTTATTGGCTAGCCTCAGGAAATACTAGCCATACCCTCTGAAACAAGCACATCCAATACTCGCATTCATTTCAGAAGTACATCAAATTTGCATTCATTTCAGAAACAAGCGCATCTAATTCACAAATCAATTAACTAAAATTAACCATTAATGTACATTTACACACATGTACTATTAAGTTCAATCTATCCTAATCAAGTTTAATCTACACTGTGGAAACTCACATATGGATTTATGACCTGATTGTTCAGGGATGACGCAAGGTGTGATCGAACTTTTATGAGCTGGCTCTGTTCCAACGCAGTTTCAGCGATGATCGCAACCTGTTGATATGAAGATTAAATTTGTGCATATATAAATTGGTAAGTATATATGAAATAATTGTTGCATGATTGACAAACCTGAGGATCATTGGTGATCGCGGAACCGATGAGTAGTTCCATGTTGTGGCAAACATAGTATCCACAGACGTTGTGGCCCGGCGTCTGCTGGTGGCACTGCAAAAATAGAATTGGTTAGTTCGAGAGGCATTACTACGAAGTGTTATATAGGATTAATGTGTACTAGCTAGTGAGTACCGGGAATTTTAGATCGTGTGACAGTGTCCTTCCCTTGTTTTTTCCTCCTTTAGCATAGTGCACGCCGAACGCCCTACGTGACTCCAAGAAGTTAGCCTTAGCCATTGCAAAGGAAGGAAATACTACAATAGAGTTTCTATGGAGGAAATGTGTTTACCTGTTGATTAAATGCCAGATAACTGTGAAGTTATGAGGGGAACTCTGTAGGGAATCTAGGTATATTACCAAGCTCCATTTTGATATAATTACAATTAGAATCAAGTGGAAACTACACATGTATATATGTCACCATGGTCATTAAACCTAAGTTCGTGTTGCTTATAAAGTACAAATCAACAAGTATAGTCAGTAGTGCAACACTTACTCCTGGTTGTAGGGCAAAAGTATGTATTCCTTGTTGCGGCGAGCCAGGAAAAACTCTATAACGTAATCCTTGACGAACATTGCATTCGCCTTGATGGTTTGCTCGGAGACCACGTGTGGGTTGAGGAAACATACCGGTGAATTCCTTCTTTCGGTTTCAGACATCATGTATCTATATACAAAAGCAATGAGTTATATATAACATTTAACGATATTACACGAACATTGACCGTGATTGTACACACTTACAGTGTGTAGCATCGCATGAGTGAGACGTCGAGTTGGTCAAGGTTGAAGAGACAGAACAAGTCCTCGAAGGTCACCGTGAAGACAGAGTCTTGAAGCTCGTGGTTAAAATGACCCTCCTTGAACTTGACGGTGACACCCGAGCATCGTTGTTCATCCGGCTTGTTGGACTATTCCATGTACCATGTATGCAATGACGTGCAAGCCGGTCCTAGGGTAGGGCTATCTAACCTCTCGACCAACGGCTCGTCTAGCACGAATTTTCGGGCCGACGGCAAGAAGGGGATATCAGAACAGGAGTCAACCGTCTTTGATTTGCCCTTGCTGCCTCGCTTTGTAGAGGTCGACTTCACAAGAGTCGACTGGGCATGAGGTATAGATGTATCTGATGCACCGCGTCCTTACCGCGTCGGTGAAGGTAGCTTCGGTGCAGTCAGCTCCCGTGGACTTGGTACCGTTGCAGGACATTCTCGTGAAGTTGACACCGGAGCAGGTAGCTCCAGACAGATGTCCCCCTTGGGCCACTGGATGAATGTTCCAACGGCTTGCTTTAGAGTCATGACCTCGTCATTTGGGGGAATATGCAGTGGGACGGCCCCAAAATTGGCATAAACACCGTCCACATTCACTTTTGCGAAACCCGACGTTAGATTTACACCGTGCACTAAAGCCCCGACACCGGATGGATACACCTGGCCCCAAGCAGCATCTAGGGCAACAGAGGCATATCACACTTGGAGCTTGCACTTCATAGCCACCTACATAATGTTACAAAATTAGCTACTCCAACAGGCCTATCAATGGATCGAGCATTCCAGAGATAATAATTATTACCTAGATGTCATCGACAGGAAAATTGTCGTCGCCTATTGGGGTAGGGTTAGACGCACAGCTACTCGGAAATTTTGGGGGGGGCTAGCATAATAGGGGCAGGGGCTTGCAACTGATTTCGGAGTTGCAATTCCCTGAGCCTTTCCTCAAAGCTCCCTATCTGCCATTGCGACGCAGCTCTGACGCGATCATCGATCTCATGGGTGATCTCATCTTTGAGGGATTCATGAATCTCCTCTCGTAGCTTTGTATCGCGCTCGACTTTGGCTCTCTTTCTACTCCGGTATGATCCGGAGTCCGCTCGGAACCATTTTGCCTATGTAACATAAACGCCAGTGCCTCTCGTGCGACCCGGATGCTCATTGTTTCATAGGGCCGCGGAGAGTATATCTCTCTCCCTGTCTGCCTGGAATGAGCCTTGGGAAGATTGTGCACTCAGCGTTACTTGCAATAGCCCGACATGTCATTTCACTTCCTATGAAGTTATGGAGTAATTACAAACTAGATAGTTCGATATCTTACCAGGTGCTAGGACACTTCCTGGTCTATGGGGTTTGGAAAGGAGACTTCCCCCGTAGACAGGGTACGTAACCTCCGAAATAACCAGTTTTGGGCGCGCACATCAGTGATATCGGAAAATGGTGGGGAGACATTCGAACGGCTTGCCTACTGGTCCTGATCCCTCCATATCGGGATTTTACCCGCATACCCAGCGGTGCCGAGTCTGTGGGGGTGATTGTTTTTTTGCCTGGAGGGCCGTGTGCGCCACACTTTCACTCTTAAATTCATCTGTCGTCTTCTTTGCCATAAACTCGGTCCAGGACTCTTCCAAGAACAGATACTTGTGGAAGGGCGTCAGATCCTTCTCCACGTAGTTCTTGACAAGCGTGCTCTCGAAGTTCTTCCACGCTTTGCACGCCTGTAGCAACGTGTGTCGTTGCACGGAGTCCTAGTGTTCTTTCGGGATCTCGAACGGTCGGAAAATATCCGTCAATAGCTCATCTTTCTGTACTTTGGTCAACTCCTTCCACGAATCATAGGTGACGTTGACCCATTGCCGTGCAACTATTTCAACCGTTCTCTGGAATGCGACAGCTGCTCAGCGAGGATTGATAGGGGTCCCAGACTGATCGACCTCCGTGATGGTATATCGGCCCGCGGGCCTTTTCGATATTCCTCTTCTTCTACCACGGTTGGATATTCCAAAGGATGATGCATCATCAAACACATGAGGTGGCGATGACGAAGAATGAGCAGAAGACATCTTCACAAGAAATAGAAGTTCTGACACGCATGAACATATTATCATAAGATTCGATCTCTATGTGTATGGGTATACACACCAATTAATAATAATTGGGATATGTAGGGAAGAAATTAAGACCAATACAATGACATAATTGACATAGACATGTAAATCCTCCAAGTCATTTAAAAGGAATAATATGCTCAACACAAACATCATGTGAACAAATGAAATCAGCATAAAGCTAAGATTTAACATTTTGATATTGCTATCACATGTAGAGTAAGCATTCCAATTAGAGCTCAAGTTCAAACTCGATTATCAAAACAATTTCAGTACAAGACTATTATCATCACAGAGCATTCATCTCAAGCCTACCACACCACATTGCAATATATTCCAGTGGCAGTATCAAAACAAATACCATATGAATAACTGACTAGAACAAATACAAATTCCTAAAACAAGTACAATTATCATGAGTCAATGAGGACCATGACAGATTATTGATAGAAAGAGTGAGGGAAAGGGGCGTCGGGGTTGGCAACTCGGCATTGGTTACCTTTGAGCGTTGAGGAGAAGGACAAGCAGGGAGCAGTACCGGAGCAGCAGGGCGGCATCGAAGGGGAGGCACGTCGGGCTCGGGGGAGGGGAGGAGGCAGCGGGCTCGGGGAGGAGGCGCGGCGTCGAGTACGGCGTCGACGGGCTTAGGGGAGGAGTCGCGTCGGGCTCGAGGAGGCGGCGGCGTCGAGAACGGCGGCAACGAGCTCGGGGGAGTAGGGAGCGAGGAGTTGAGAAACTTAATCGTTTGAGTGGGGGGTGCGAGCAAACCCTAGAGTCCGAATATAAATAGGGATGGATATCACAGACGGTTTTAAAGTAGAACCGTCTGTGATACATAATATCACAGACAGTTCCAATCAATAACCGTCTGTGATATGTAATGTATCACAGACGGTTCCAATCAACAACCGTCTGTGATATATAATCACAGACGATTTTTACCAAGGAACCGTCTGTGATATATAATCACAGACGGTTTTGATATTATTTTGTATTAGTTAATCTAGTTCTGTTTATTGGCTAGCCTCGGGAAATGCTAGCCATGCCCTCTAAAACAAGCAGAAAACACAACAAGTACATGTATATACATCCAATTCACATTCATTTCAGAAACAATCACATCCATTTCACAGTACAAATCAATTAACTAAAATTAACCATTCATCAGAATGTACATATACACACATTAATTGTTCAATTAATCTTTAAAAATTAGCCCTTCATGATGATCGACGCGTATGTAGCTAGTTTCGTCACGTTCTTCTTCCTCGACCCTTATACTGTTTCCGAAAGGAGGTAACTCGTCAAATTGATTGTATTCTTCCTCGTCCACTACATTCTCAACTCCGACAATCCTCCTTTTTCCATGAAGAACTACGTGGCGCTTCTTATTTGCCGGGGCAGTTACATAAAAGACTTGAACAACTTGGTTAGCCAGTACGAATGGTTCGTCTTTGTATCCAACACGTTCGATGTCTACGGTAGTGACGCCGTACTTGTCGACCTTCACCTGTGGGAGATTGACCCAACGACACCGAAATAGGGGGATCTTGAAAAGTACGTAGTCGAGCTCCCATATCTCCTCTATTTGCCCATAGTAGGAGCTCCTCAGCCCATCGGTATTGAATGCACCTATGCGGACACTGCTGTTCTGGTTAGTGCTCTTTATATCTTGAGCCTGCGTATAGAATATGTACCCATTTATGTCGTATCCTCGCCATGTCACAACTGTAAATGTTGGCCCTTTTGCCAACCATGTCAGCATATCACTTGATGAGCTCCTAGCGAGTCGCTCCTTCAACCATTGGTTGAACCGTCTATTGTGTTGTCTTGTGATCCAAATATCCGGCCGCTCCGGATTCTGTTGCTGAAGCACGTCCTTGTGCTAGTCGATATACGGGGATACTTCAGTCATGTGTTGCAAGACCGTGAAATGTGCTTGAGCATACGCATCCATATCTGAAGTGATTGCTTTCCTTCCGATAGTCTCGATACACTCGAGCCTCCCCTCGTGGCGAGATCGAGGCACACCTATCGGTTCGACCTGAGCCATGTAATCGACGCAAAACTCAATGACATCTTCGGTTGCATAACCTTCGACGATGTCGCCTCCCACGAGATCGATTTCAGACATAGGACTTGAGAATTCCCATGAACCTCTCGAATGAGTACATGCTACGTAGAAACACGGACCTGCACATCTTTATCTCCCTCACAAGGTGAACAATGAGATGGACCATGATATCGAAAAATGACTGAGGGAAATACATCTCAAGATCATATAGAGTCGTCACCACCTCGTCCTGCAGAGCATCTAGTCCTTCGGGATCGATGACCTTCTAAGCAATTGTGTTAAAGAAATAACACAGCCTCATGATTGTCTCTCGGACTTTGATCAGCAAAATACTTCTAATTGCAATAGAGAACATTTATGTCATCAGCACATGACAATCATGAGACTTCATACCAATTATCTTCAAATCTTCTATCGAAACAAGTTTCTTCATGTTGGCGGAGTAACCGGACGAAACTTTCACACCATGCAAGCACCGGTATAGTTCAGTTCTCTCGGCCTTGGACAGAGTGTAACAAGCAAGGGAGGTACGTCGTTCTTTATCGGTCTTTGTTGGTGCTAACTCAGTCCGATGTCCATATCAACCAAGTCAAGCCGCATGCGCTGACATCATCCTTTGTTTTGTCATTTAATGTTCAAGAAGAGACCAATCAAGTCATCATATACATTCTTCTCACGCATGACGCCGATGCAAAGGGCGAACTTCTAGGTGCTCCCAATAAGGTAAGTCCCAAAATATTGATCTCTTCTTCCACATGTTCTTCTTATGGGTCCTCGATTTACATTCCTTTCTGAGCACAACATCTAAATCCTTAACCATATCATAGACCTCTTTTTCGCTTAAATACCTTGGAGTTGAACTGTCCTCCTTCTTTCCGTCAATTGTTTCTTCATCCTCGCGGTATGGGTGAGCCCTCCGAAGGAACCTACAATGACGCATGTACACGGTTTTGCGCAAGAGATTCAGCCACACACTCTCGGTATCATCTAAGC
This sequence comes from Phyllostachys edulis, assembly GCA_036346405.1. NCBI lineage: Eukaryota > Viridiplantae > Streptophyta > Magnoliopsida > Poales > Poaceae > Phyllostachys > Phyllostachys edulis. The sequence goes on along the minus strand of CM070558.1, from coordinate 40,122,269 downwards.
AAAGGAGTATGTGCTTTGGCCCCTTTTGTACTTTTGGCCCGATAGATTAGCAAGGGCGGGATAATCATTTATGGTGCGTAACAACAAGGAACGAAGTGAAGTTCTCTCGCTTGTACGCATCCCATACCTGCATTCGCTCAATCCACAAGATTTTTAGATCTTCCATCAATGGTGCTAGGTACACATCAATATCATTCCCAGATTGCTTCGGCCCTTGGATAAGTATCGATAGCAAAATATACTTCCGCTTCATACACAACCAAGGAGGAAGGTTGTAGATACAGAGCGCCACGACCTAAGTGCTATGTCTACGCTTCATGTTACCGAAAGGATTCATTCCATCAAGACTAATCCAAACCTTATATTCCTTGTTCAAGACCAAGTCTGTAAACCTCCTATCGATGTTTCTCCACCGGGCGGAATCAGCAGGTGTCTTAGCTTTCCATCATTCTTACGCCCCTCGAGTGGCAATGCAAGCAGCTTTTGCATTCTTTGGGTTCGCAAAACCGCCTCAATCGGGAATTACAGAAGATACGCCACCTTAGCAGAGGTCCTTTCTTCACCTCGATTCCTCGCCGTCATCCGATTGGTTCTACGCTTGTATCGGGATGCGCTGCACACGGACACATATGTATGTTTGTATACTCGCTATGGTAGAGGATACAATGCTCGGATATGCATGTATTCTTTCTACTTCCATTTCCAATGAACAAAGAACCTTCTTGGCTTTGTAGGTGGTTTTGGGCAACTCGCTTCTCCGAAGCATGTCCGCTAAGAGATCTAATGACCTTCGTGAAACTCTTTGTCGGACCAACCATTGCTTGCCTTTAATTTTAGTAGTTCAAGCACGGATGACAACCTTATGTATTCCGGCTTGCAGCCCAGGAACAAAGGTTTCTCTGAGTCCCCCATTAAGCCCCGGAATTGAACATACTCCCTCTCATCACAGCTCCTTCGTGATCGCGAAGCATCTCGATCTAGATTGTCATCGTGCACTTATCCGAATCGGAACCACAATTGACATCATCCGCGCATATCGTTGACTTCAGATAATATGCTTTTCACTATGATCGATCCAATGTGTATAACCCTTTTGAAGCCCTTCAATCAAGTATGCTTCGATCAAGCGCCGGTTCTAAACATCTTCAGATTCTCGCAGTCAATGCATGGACAGTATATATATTCCGCCCCCTTATTCAACATATCCTCCTCGGCAGCTCTTGTAAAAGCACACACGCCATTAATATACTCTTCACTCACACGGTTCTCAACAGACATCCAAACTTCGTCCATCACACGGTTCGTATTGAAAACCCTCGAAATAAATAAAAGGGTGACTTCGAAAGTGTGAGAACCCGCATAATTAACCTAACCTAACTAACAGTAATCGGTAATTAGCAATAATTAAAATTCTTTAAATCTAGAGCAAATAGTAATTTCAGAGTTAATATCAAGTGCATAATCGCTACATCTGGCAACAAGAGGGTTATAAAAGCAATTTCTCCAACATCATTCAATCACAAAAATAAATCCATTGCAGGCATAAGTGGATCATTAATTCAAACTCAGGAATATTTACACATTTCAATGCAACCAAAGAAAACTTTGCATCAATCCTAGTACAACAAAGAAGTAATATATTACAAATCCTTTGCTTGTTTCAAAAGTAATTATACAACCAAATTGCAATGCTTGTAACAACAATTAATTAAATCAATCTGCTTCTTGCATCCTTATAGCATCAGTTATCCTTGCCATCTTGTACCTTGAGCACTAGTCCATAGAGCCATCGTGACGATCCTATCGTGACGTCAGAGAAAAATTAGAAAGCGGTTAGTAAGTCAAAGCCAAGTGGTAATAGAAAATAGAAAGTAAAAGGTTGAAGTGGCCGTTAATTCTCCGGCACACTAGGGCTCCTCGATCAACTCAAGTTAGCCACCCCTTGTTTGTCAAGGTACCTAGACTAGCTAGAGTTAACCCAAGACCTCTTTGCTTTCAGAGGTTTCATCATTCGGCGCTTAATTTAATCCGACACCCACGTATTGAATTACTCAGCCGCAGAAAATCACACGCATAGTGATTTCCCAACCACAGACCAAAAAGCCCTCAACGAAATCTTGCCATGAAAATAAGAGCAAGGGCAAAGTGGTCATTATGTTTGGGCAAGAGGATGCATAACCAAAGCCACCATCATATAAGGATTCCCATTCACAAAGCCACTTTCATTCATCACCAAAGACTCACTAAGCACATTCAAATTTCAAATTAATACTACCAGTAAAGAAGTTCATCTCCCCATCACCCCCAAGCCTCACCATTCATCACCCAAAGAAGAAACATTCCATCACCACTCTAGCAAGCCAAGAAAGAGCTAAGGAGCCAGGAAAAGAGGAGGATCAAGCAGGCATCCAAAGAAGAAGGGAGGCAAGAGGTCCAGAGGAGCCGGGTTAGGGAGCCAGGGCCGAGAAGGCGGGCGGCAAGAACGGCGTGGAACCATTGACGACCACTGGGACCCCGCCAGACGGCAAGGAGGAGGAAGGAGCACCAATTCAATCGGCACTGCAACCTTCTCCCTATTTTCCAATTCCAAAGCAGAGGTAACCCAATCATCTTCCCCAACCCATCAACATATTTCACCATCAAGAATACATCAATTTGAGCCAACATATACATGCATCAACCTCGCACACCATAAGCTCTAATTCCCTAGCATCACAAAGGTTTCCATCATCCGTAGTTCGCAAATCATCTTGGTGCATCGCAGAGCAATAGGGAGGAGTAGAGGAGAGTAGGATGTAGGTTAACCTCAGAGCAACCGAGCCGCAATGGCAGCGGGCGAGGCGGCCAGAGGTCGGCCGAGCCAGCAGCGAGGAGGCGTTGAGCCGAGGCGGCGCTGGCCCCAAAGCCAAGGCCATGAGAAGGTCGGGGAGGCGAGAAGCGAGGCTGGCGGTGGCGACTCGGTCCGGCCGAGCCGAGTAGAGGCCGCGTCATGCGGGCGGCGCAGGAGGCGCACCGTGGAGGGAGCCGAGAGGAAGGCCGAGCGAGGCGCCATGAGCCGGGCTCGCGAGTGGCAGAGTGGCGGCAGAGAGGAGGCCGGTTGCGGCGCGACAAGACCGGGCGGAGCTGGCCGTGGAGGCGGTAGCAGGGCTTGCATGCCCCGGCAAGACCGGCGAGGAGTTTGGCTGGGAGATGGAGCCAGCAATGGCAGCAGGCGGGCGCTGGTCGGAGAGGAGAAAGAGGAGGTCGAGGAGGGAGGGCGCTGGGCGGGCAAGAAGGCTGGCCGAGGGCAAAGCAGCACGGCCGGAAGCGCGGTCGGGCGGCAAAGAATCGAGGCGGGAAGATGGGACGGCCATGCGAGGGCAAGGGTTACTGTGTCGGGCCGAGCTCGAGCTCGGCGCTTGTCTTGAGTAGAAGAAAGGAGAGAGAGATGAGGAGAGAGTGAGTGGGATTGGGGTGGTAGAAGAAGATAAGGCTTGAGTGTGGATGTCAAAGTGAGGAGTGGTGGTGTTTGGTATGCGGTATTGTGTCATCCGATTGGAGTTAGAGAGAGAGAGAGAGATTAGGAAGGGTAGAATTAGGAATTAGAAAATAGGAATTAAATTAGGGAGGAATTAGGATTTGATAGCCTTTATTTATTTGTGGTAATTGTTGTTTTTAATCGCAAGATTATAAAGTAATTAGTCGTTAGTCAGATAATTATTGCTACTAAACAATTCAACTTGAGTCTTGTCAACTAAACTAAATTGCAATTAACTCTGTGAATTAAAATTTGCTAGACGGAGCTAATCGTTGATAATTTTGTTATTAATAAAATAACTAGCTTGTGTAGCAACTTTGAGCTTCATGAGCATTTAGCTCAGTAGTTTGTATATTTAATTTCGTTAGTTTAATCGCTAAGCGTAAGCCACGGGTTGTCGATCGAGCGCTGCTGCTAGAACGATTATTTGTGTGGAGTGCTAACTTAGTGTAGATCTCGAAAAATGTTTATTTAATTAAAATTGTGCTAACAAACTAGAAGCCGCTAACTTATGTATACATAATATCACTCAAAATCAACTATGTATTTATTTATATTACTATTCGTACACCGCTTGCTACAGAGGGCTAACCAAAGACCCGTAGGAGACGTTGATCGAGATTCATCGACACCAATCTTTCCTACAACTCCACAGCAAGCTATCCTCTTGAACATAAACATAGTTAATTTAAATGTAAACCGTATGTTGCACTATATGTTTATTGCATCAAAATTGTTTTTCAAAACTTAAATAAATGATCAAGATGAAAATGATTAACATGATTATGAACTAAATGAGAATGAATAAAGGAAAGAGATGAGAATGAATAAAGGAAAGAAATGAGAATGATTATGGTGGGTAAAAGGGGACCCTGGTAGGGGAACGCGATGATGATGATGATGATGAGGTAAGAGGTGGGCCCCTTTTTACATATGGTTATAATATAAGGACAAACAAAACTCTTGCTCTGGCCTCAAGTCAGAATTCAAGACCAACCATTTTCTCGTTTTCAAGCAAGAAAATGCTACCTTGTTACGTGACCATGCTCTCCACAATGGGTAAGATATATATATGCGTGAGTGTGATGGAGGAACCCAGACCGTAGGAGAAGTCCGGAAGTGGGGATCCAAGGCGCTATAGCGCTAGGGTGGAGTGTTGAGTGCAGGATAGAAGCCTCAACCAACATTATTGGAACTCTGTATGACGAGGTCAAGAGCAGTGGACTAAATCAAAGACCGACGGAAAGTAATGGGTGGAGACTTGATCACGAACTCGAAAACGCTCAGATTATGATCTCGGCCGATCAAAGGAAATGTGGTGGACCCAGTTCACAGAGAGCTCGTAATAGCTATGGGTAAAGTGGTACAAAGCTGCAAGAAGGCTAAGCAAAATCATGAATTCATGCCGTCTCGGATTGGAGTCTACGGAACCACTGGGGTCTTTCTTTCTCCGAGTGACAAGTAGTGTTTTCAATATTAAAATTTGCCACCTAATGTTTTAATAAATTATTTTCGAATTGAGATGACTAGAAAACGTGATAACAACTAGAGACACCATCCAAAGGCATTCTTTGTTATTAATGCTTGCCGAGTACATTCGTGTACTCAACCTTGTTAGTATTCTCCTTTGTAGATCCTAGTCCGGCCGGAAACTATCCCGAGTGGGATGAAGGACTTGCAGGTACTGAAGCAACCACGGGAGGAGAGGGCGCGGACTACGAGTACCAGAGCGAGATGGACGCCATCTTTGACTCGTGGGACGAATAGAGGCCAAGGCTTCAGGGTTGGCGAGAAAAGCGGAGTCATTCCTTTTGTAGCCGTATAAAATATGTACTAAGAATCATAGCCTTGCATGGTTATTACTGGAATAAATTGTACAGCTTTCTATCTTATTGTTCTCATTGTGACTCGGTAAAGGCTTACTATTCGTTAGAACAGTGTTCTACTGAGCAAACGAATAGTAATCCGTATGCCTAAGTGTGATTACCCTTGGGGTAATGACACGGGGCGTCTACTGAGCAAACGAATAGTAATCCGTATGCCTAAGTGTGATTACCCTTGGGGTAATGACACGGGGCGTCACAGAAAGCATATTTTCTGAGGCTTAATTACGCTTTCCAACAGAGAAAGCGTATTTTTCTCTAAACTAAAGGTGGCTTTTTTCATTTTTCCAGATTTTATTAACTTACATGTGGGCCCTACTTGTCAGTGACTCATTTTTTATTTCATGATTTTATTTATAAAATTTATGGCGGTCCCACATGTCATAGACTCGTTAGTTTATTAACTAAATGATTGAAAACAGTAGGATTTTAAGTTCAAATTGGGCTTAGGGTGACATCGCATTGCTAATAGTCGTGGCTCGGGGCCCTAAGGTCGACTGAGGCGAACCGACGGTAATGTCCCATGGCGGCGCCATAGGCTTCACTAGAGATTTCGGCGTAAACGCCTGAAACTACTCAAATTAAAGGATGCTTATGCTTCAGTAGCTCACCTCGATCACGAGAAAGGTGTCAATGAAGTCAGGGAAGGTCTAAGGTGGCTGGTCGTCGATCGGTGAAAAGAGGCGACGGCGGCAAGCTCCTCGGCGACAATAGCTGAAATGGACCACACGAGCGGGCTCAGTGAGGTGAGGCGATACTCAAACCAGACATAGAGTGGCGATGGACTCACTAGGCTTGGAGATCTCCCGCGGTTATTGTAGCACCAGAGATGGAGATCAAGAAGACTCTGTTGGGGAGCTATGTACACTGCACCGTCTGTGATGAGTTAATTATCACGGACAGTTTTCAGCAAAAACCGTCTGTGATATGACCTCTTTACAAATGGTTTTTGCACGAAAAATAATACGACGGCCCAGAAACAAAAACCGCTCGAGATTAGAAGCGACATGCACGGTTTCGATGAACCGTCTGTGATTAGGTGTCCAGTATTAGCATTTTTGTAGTAGTGTGAGACTAAGATGAACAAATGCATGAGGCGGCTAGGGTTTGCTTTCACATAATATGAGGAATGATTCTTACAAGGAGCATCAACTAGCTTATATAGTGCTCAACTCCTTAAGCTCGCATTAGGCTAAGCATTCATTAGCTACAAGGACATTACAAGCAATAGTAATTAGCGCACCAACACACAGTGTTCACTACTTGCATTCTTGATGATTGGATCTTCATAACTCTCTAGCGTAGGCCTCATCTCAGTCATCCATAGTGTATCGCTTCGATGAAGTGAAGTCGGCGATGGCTTTCTTTTGGCTTCAGACTCCAGCGTTCTTCAACTCCTGACAATCTCCCCCTCCTTCATAACACTCTTGGCCTCAAGAATGGAAATCCGGGAAGACATGCGAGATCAAGTCAGTGTCCTCCCAAGTAACAACTTCAAGCGGCAGGTTAATCCATTGAATTAGCCACTGTATCACCGGTTCATTGTTTCTAAGCACCATTCTCCTCTCCAAAATAGCATTAGGGTATACCTTCACATTACCATCATTGTTGACAAGAGTAAGTTTAGGACTTGGAATAACCTTGGGTCCTAGATGCTTCTTAAGTTGGCTCACATGAAATACAAGGTGCAATTGACAACCGGTAGGCAAGAGTAGTTTAAAAGAAACTTTACCAATCTTCTCCACTACTATGAATGGGCCATAGAACTTGGTAAGCAATTTCAAGGATCTGTGCAAGCTGAGGGAAGTATGTTTGTATGGTTGAATCTTGAGGTAAACCATATCTCCTACCACAAATTCTCCTTCCTTCCTTTTTCTTGTTAGCATACTTACTGATTCTTTCCTAAGCCTTGATCAGATTATCCTTGATGACTTGTCTCCATTAATCCTCTCACTTCTTCATTGAGGGAGTTAGGAAGAATAACCTTAGTGAACATTGGAGGGGGGAAACCATAGAGAGCTTGAAAGGGGGTCATTTCCAAACTAGTGTGATAGCTAGTGTTATACCACCACTCTTCTAAAGACAACCAATTCTTCCATTTCTTAGGGCTGGCAAATGACATGCATCTGAGATAGCATTTCAGGCACTAATTGACTCTCTCAGTTTGTCCATCTGTTGGGGAGGGGGAGTGGTAAGTTGTGCTAAACCTCAATTTAACTCCTAGGGACTTAAACAAGTCTTGCCAAAGATGACTAGTGGATATCCTGTCTCTGTCAGACACAATCACAATAGGTAATCCATGCAGTTTGTACACATTGTCAAGGAACTCATGGGCCATTTGTTGAACAGTAAGGGGATGACTCATAGCAATGAAGTGTGAGTACTTGGTAAACCTGTCCACTACGACCAATATTATCTCATTCCCTTTAGATTTAGGCAAACCTTTAATAAAGTCCATGGAAATATTGGTCCAAGCTCTATCAGGGACTGGTAAAGGTCGTAACAACCTTGGGTACGGAGTGTGCTAAGATTTGTTCTTTTGGCAAACTGGACATTCTTTGACAAATTTTATGATAGCCTGCTTCATGCCAACCCAATGGAAAAGTAGTTTCATCCTCTAATTAGTAGCTCTTTCACTAGAGTTACCCTTAGTGCTGAAGTATGGCAAGACATAATCAGTTGTTGCCTCAATTCAGAATTTGTACCCACTATCACCTTGTTCTTGTATCTCAGGATCCCTTCTTTTAGAGTGTAATTAGGTTCATCCTGAGGATCCACCCTCAACTTAGTAATCAATTCCTTGTAGTATTCATCCTGGTCATAACTAGTTAAGATTTTTTGTAATCCATACATGTACATCAGCTGAAATGACACCAAGTTGTTCCCTATTGACAACTCTAGACAAAGCATCAGCTGCCCTATTTTCCCTCCCTTTTTTTGTACTCAACCTTGTAATTGTATCCCAACAACTTCACTAATAATTTGTGTTGAACACCTTCTGTCAGCTTTTGTTCTTGGATATACCTCAAACTTTGTTGGTATGTTGTAATGATCAGTGTAGGCCCAGCAAAATAGTGTTTCCACTTCTTGAGAGCTTCAATGATGGATAAGTCCTCTTTGTCATAAGTTGAAAATGTTGTTGTCTTAGGGCCTAGTGCCTTGCTCATAAATGCAATGTGCTTGTGATTCTGCATTAGAACTGCCCTAATGCCATATCCACTAGCATCTGTCTCCAAAATGAAATGCTGACTGTGATTAGGTAAGACAAGTACAGGGGCTTTTGTCATTACCTCCTTCAATCTGAGAAAGGCTGCTTTCTGATATTCATTCCAAACAAATGCATTTTTCTTGAGGGCTTCAAACAGGGGTTTGTAGATAACACCATAATTTTGTATGAACCTTATGTAGTAGCCTGTGAGACCCAAGAAGCTCCTGAGTTGAGTGACACTTTGGGGTGTTGGCCATTGTACTACTGCTTTTATCTTGGCAGGGTCAGTAGCTACACCTTCCCCATTGATGATATGGCATAGGTACTCAATTTGTTTTTGACCAAAAGCACATTTACTCATCTTTGCATAGAGATTATATATGTTTTCTGAGGATTTCCAACACCTGAATCAAATGTTGCCCATGTTCTTCCATAGACTGACTATATACCAAGATGTCATCATAGAAAACCAATGCAAACATTCACAGAAACTATGATAGTATTTCATTCATTAAGGCCTAAAAGGTTGCAGGGGCATTAGTTAGGCCAAAGGGCATAACAATGAACTCATAATGTCCTAGATGAGTGCTAAATATTGTCTTCTTAACATCTTCTTCCCTCATTCTAACTTGATGATAGCCAGACCTTATATCAATCTTTGAGAAAATAGTAGCCCCTTGAAGTTCATCCAGTAGGTCTTCTATGACAGGGATTGGGTACTTGTTCTTAATGGTATTGGCATTAAGTTGTCTGTAGTCAATACACATCCTCCATGTTTCATCCTTTTTCTTAACTAATATTGTAGGAGAGGAATAGGGACTGACACTAGGCCTAATAGTTTTTGAATTCATTAGTTGCTCAATAATTCCCTCCATGGCATTCTTTTGATAATAAGGCAGTCTGTATAGTCTCTGGTTCACATGCTTCTCTTCAGCCTAAGGGAATAGTGTGGTCACAGCTTCTACTAGGAGGCAATTCATTGGGTTCAAAAACTTTCTTAAACTTCTGCAGTATTGGTGCAATACTAGCTGTGATGGATACAAGTTTATGAGATTCAACCCTTGTGCCACAAGCATACACCACTGCTCCTACCACACCCTTTTCCATTAATTTCTGCAGCTTTTCTACTGACACAATATAGTTGGCTGCTAGTAAGGTTTCATCCTTAAAAGTAACATTGACCCTACCATAATGAGTTATACATAACTCCTTGGTCTTAACGTTGAGACCAATAGGGCTTTTATTTTATTCCCATCGGCTCCCAATATGAAGTCATCCTTTCAGGTTCCTCCACAATGTTTCACCATTAGGCACTATAACCCTTACTTCTGGGTTATTTTGAATTTGGCATGCAACCTTAATAGCCATTTCAGTATCAATGAAAGTAGCACCGCTATCACTGTCTACTAATGCAGTTCCCTTGGTCCTGCCCATGTGGACTAGAAGAGTAAATGTCTGATTGACTGAACTAGTACCCTAAATAGAATGTATAGATAACTGGAATGGAGATTCTCCCTCTTCCTGAGCTTCTTCTTCCATTTGATTAGATACCTAGGAATTTTCTTCAGGTGCACCATCTTCATCTTCTTCCTCTTCTTCTTGAGTAACCATGGCTCTCACTTGCATATTCATCTTGTAGTCTTGCTTATGGCTGGGATACCACTTTTCATTGCATCTAAAACACTTGCCATCATTCCTTGGAGCATTGGTTGCAGCAACATTCTTATTGGAGACTCCCTTCTGTTCAAGCCTATTAGCCTTGTAGTTAGTCCCACTTTTGTTATTGAACCAATTGGGATTACTTTGGAAACTTCCCTTAAAAGCACTAGGCTCCACCTTCTTGAATGGGTTTGACTGCTCCAACCTCTTGGCCACCCAGTATGCATCTATTAAGGCCACTGGATTCTGTAGCTGAGAATGGCTCTGGATATAATCCTCTAGTCCTGCTATAAAGCTTCTAATGTAGTAGTCCTCTAGTAAATAAGGGGTGTCCCTTTGTATTAATGCCATAACTTCCTCAAATTTGCCAATGTAAGCTGATACAGTGGTATGGTGTTTCACTGAGTGGCATGAAGCAACTACATCATAAACCGACTCTTCAACAAATCTTTTTCCAATCACCATACAATTGATGCCAGGACATATTGTCCACATTGATACCTGAACCTATCAACCAGGTTTCAGCCCTGTCCACTAGATATAACACTGCAATCTCCACTCTCTAATTCATTGGTACTCTAGCTATCTCAAAATACTTGTTAGCCTTCTTGATCCAAGCATCAACATGATCACCACTGAACTCTGGAGAGTTAAGCTTGGGGTCTCTCGCAAAGGTTCGGTGATTGTAGTTCTCATGTTGATTCCCTCTACTACCATTATGTCCTATTTGCTCTTCCATATCAAGGTTGGCATACTCACTAAAAGTAGGAGAGCCGGTTACTCTAGTGGCCCAATGTTGTTATGTTCTTGGGACAGCTTGCACCGAGCAATGCACTGTGCCAAATTGCAAATTGAGGCCTTGAGGATTTGTGCCGTGGTACTTGGGTACTCATAAGCACCTGGGATAAGTGATGGTTCCTATTGCCCTCTCCTATAGGAATGCCACTAGTTTTCATAGCCTCTGGAACCTGAGTTGTGCTAGCAGACGCTGCATAGTGAACCGGGCTCGCACTAACATCACTAGTATGCACAACCAATCCATACAACCTAGCAACACTAGCTGGTGAAGAAAAAACTAAGGGATGGGAGTAATCCATACGACCTACCAACACTAGATGGTGAAGAAACAGCTAAGGGAGGGGAGTAATGATGTCCACAGTTACCTCTGTAGCTTGAAAATATGTCGGATGACTCTCCATTCTCCTCATTTCTCTATGTAGCTTGAATCACCAAGGCATTAACAACTATAGTTAGTTGCCCCATCTGCTTGTTGTGCTGCTCCATCTGTTGATTGTATTCGACTTGGCCCTTCCTGATGAGATCCACGTTTCTCTTTACATCTTCCAACTCCACCCTGGTGGCATATGGTTGGCTTCCTTCCTCCACTTCATTGTCCTTTCTGTGTCTAGCCATCCTCGTGATTCACAAATCTGACCTAGGATTTTACAAAGGAAACAAGAAATTTCCCCAACCCAATGTAGATCTATGAACACCTACTCACAGTACCCCCAAATCCACTCAAGAACAGCCCGAACTCCGGAATTTTTACAGGGAAACGAGGTCCCAAACCCTTGCTTATACTGCTCAAGGTTAGATCTGAGACCAAGAACGAAGCTCTAATGCCATCTTGTCAGACTCCAAGAAGACCGAGAAGAATCGCTCGATACAGAGGGGAAATCGGGTGAGAGAATCAGAGAATTGAGGTGAGACTAAGGGTGCGTTTGGATGAGGGAACCGGACCGTCCTGTATCAGATGGTTCGGGAAATAGATAGGTTCATGTATTTGGTTTGCTGTATGGAACCAAATGATTCAAGACGAAATGGTTCCAAGAAATAGAATATTCTGCAAAGATGCTGTACCATACCATTCCAAAAAAAAAACAGCGAACCATTAGGTTTAATTTCTCCCAGCAGCCCTATTGCTTCAAACACAGCAGGTTGAATTAAAAAAGATGAGGTGGCAAAGTAATTTACAAGCTTCAAATGGCCATATTTCATAAACTAAGTATCCGATTTGCGATCCGATTGAACCGTTGTGTTCCTTGTCATTTAATCAACAAAACAAGACCACTCTTGGCATATTTTAGTGCAAAAAATATCATGCGGGCTCCACATGTCATAACATTCTAAAGTTTAGTACAATCCAAATACAATCTCATTCATCAAACCAAACACCATCTTGAACCATCCAGGACCATCATATCCCACCAACCAAACAAAATCATGTATCATCCTATCCCACCAACCAAACACCATACTTGTATCATCTCATCCAGGACGATCCCATCCTACCTGTACCATCCCATTCCATTCAACCTCATCCCACCAACCAAACGCACCCTAAGATGAACAAGTTCATGAGGCGGCTAGGGTTTGCTTTCGCATAATATCAGGAATGATTCTTACAAGGAGCATCAACTAGCTTATATAGTGCTCAGCTGGTTAAGCTCGCATTAGGCTGTGTTCATTAGCTACAAGGACATTACAAGCAGCAGTAATTAGCGCGCCAACACACAATGTTTACTACTTGCTTTCTTGATCGTTGGATCTTCGTAACTCTCCAGCGTAGGCCTCATCTCAGTCGTTCATAGTGTACCGCTTCGATGAACTGAAGTCGGATATGACTTTGTTTTGGCTTCAGACTCCAGCGTTCTTCAGCTCCTGACACGGAGAGGTCAGACAGGCGGTCGCCGGCCATCGTCGAGGGAGGATGCGCAGTGAAGCAGCAATCTGATTGATGAGATCTGCAAACGATGGACATCTATGTGTAATGAACGTATTCCTTTTAGGGCTTCCGCGGCGCAGACGGCAAAATAAAACGGGCCCTAAGTTGACCTGGCCTGTCGTTTTGTTTTGCTGTGGCTGCGTTCTGCAGTATAGAGTACAGACTGAAGCCCATCTTCTTACTCTCAAAAAAAGAGAGACTACAGCCATGCATGTAAGTGAAGAGATATCGCATGGCAAAAGAAGGAAAAAAAGAGCATCTCGTAGGAATAGTTTTGCAGTAAAAGGCAACTGATAGATGGGGAAGACCATTAACTTGGGCCTTTGGCTATGTTAAATATGAGGTCTTATTTATGTCCAGGAAATTTATTTCGCAAATACGATGTTTCCATAAGGCTGCATCACATCCAATTACAGAAGAGTGCCTTGATTAACCTCATCGTATCTGTGTCTTCTCCTATGCACCAGTAAGTAGCAACTGTAGAATCTTTCTCCACATTCTGTCATTCACCCATGCTTCACCCTTGGTGTAAAGTGAACTTTCAAGTTCATTTGTAGTTTCTTTCCCCTTTTCTGTTTCATCTGGTCTCAATTTTGGCAGGAGAAAACCATCAGTCAAGAAATACAAGAAACAGCAACAAGACTGTTGCAAAGAAGATGAAGAGGGTCTGAACGAGCCAAATCTCTCTGGTCGTCTTATTCTGCAACGAATAAGAAAGCACTTGTATGACAATCATAACCATGATAAGGTAGGCAACGAGGTATTGTCTTATGACCCTCTTCAACTTCGATGTCCGGTTCACAGCTACTATAGGCACACCAATTCGACCGGTCATCTCAACGGAATTGTCAAGTGGAATGGTTGGGGCTTCATGCACAATTCCAGCTGCTAACATAGCAGGTGGCTTGCTTCGTTCTCCGATTCTTTGTTCAACATGGAAATCCGCAGTGTTCTTTGTGTAAGTGAAGAACGGAGATTCGTCAGGTAAGTTTGCATGAACTTTGTTGATGTCACGAATGATTTCCCAATCTTCACCATTGGGAAGCAATCTTTCAAGAAGTTCTGCTGTGCCAACTATAGTGAATGTCTGCAGCAAGGAGGCATGTGTTGCCAACCAAACTGGAAGTTCTCTTAGTTCTCTATCTACAATACGGACGTGACTTAGACGGTGGACTTCATTGATATCCTTCAATCTAGAGCAGCCAATGAGTATCACAACTTCAAGTAATGGAAGATTTGAGATTTTCGTAAGTTCATTGCAGGCTTGGAGAGCCAATTCTTTGAGCACAGGAAAGTCCTCAATGACTTGCAGGCTATCAACATGGTGTATCTGCATGCTTGTCAGGACTTTGGAGTACATGAGACCAGATGGGAGGTGCCTCAACTTGGGACAACTCTCCAGACAAAATTTCACAAGGGAAGGCATATCACCAGTTACAAAACCTATCCATGACTCGAGATTCGGCATGTCTTTAAGGTGCAACTGCTCTAGCTTAGGAAATGCTTGATGAGCACCTGTTGGCTCTTGCTTAATGATAAGCAACTTGGAGCAGCCGGTTATGGCAAGGAACTTTAGTTGAGTTAGCTGGCCCAAGTTCGGGAGATGCTCACAGAATTTGCAATCAGTAAGAACAAGCCGCTGGAGGTTTATGAGGTCAGGTAGCCAACCGGGACAAAGTTTTCCATAATAGCTCACTATTTTAAGAGATCTCAGACATTCAGGAGGAGAAAGGCAATCAAATATGTCTTTTATCGTCCTAGCATCATCCTCTTTTACTTCAGCCTGTCTGTCATCACTGCTACAACATAGCTCAAGCTCCTTAAGGTGATACTTCGTCACCAGCATGGCTTCTTGTGCCCTGGAACAATCTGAGATTCTTTCTATCTTCAGAATCTGCAAGCTTCTCAATGAATTTAGAGATTTTAGGTCTTCCAAAGGCCACCCACTCGGATCATCCTTAGGCATGGGTGTGCGGTTTACTATGAAACCATGTAGCGTAGAGAGCTGCTTCAGATTTACCAAACTTGGTAGGACTTGATGCAAGCTAGTTCCTCGAAGATTGAGATTTCGCAAACTTTGCAGCTTGCCAATTCCTTTTGGAATAGTGTGCAACCAATTGCAGTACCGTAGACCCAAGAACTGTAGATTTCTCAGATACTCAATAGACTCTGGAAGCTCTGTAATTCGGGTTAGTGAAAGATTTAGGAGCCTAAGGTGAAGTAGAAATTCTAATGTCCTCGGAATGTACGTAATGTCAGTACCACCAAGGTCCAGCACTTGCAAATATTTGAGCCCCTTAAATAGCTTGTCTAAGCCACGATTGCCCAATGGGTTCTTGTAGAGAATAACTGTCTTCAAGCTGGTCATAGTTCCTATTTCTTCCTGGGTAGATGTCGTTCCATTGCTTCTAATCCACATGTGTCGCAACCCTTCGCTGGAAGTTCCATTATTGCTAGGCTTCATCTCACCAGAGAAAATTTTATCTTTGGCAAGGAACTGCAAAAAGGATCTGATCTGATCATGCATTGTGCATCTTGCCATGTCATGATTTCCAATTTCAGGTTGCAGAAGGTTTCTTGATACCAACTCCCTATAATACTCCTCTGTAGTCTTTTCCAGATTGCAGTTATCTTGTTCCTCAATGAAACCCTCTGAAATCCACAGTTGACTTACAAACTGCTGCCTAATGACAGAGCCTTCAGGGAACAGTGATAAATAAAGAAAGCATTGCTTCAGATGCGATGGCAAATCATGGTAGCCCAAATAGATGGCCCCAGTTAAGCCATGAACATCATCTGGAAGGTCATTGAAAGACCATCCTTCACTTTCATACACTCTCTGCCAGGCCTCTCGGGTTTGCTCCTTTGTTCTTAGGACAGCGCCTATAATCTTAACAGCCATTGGAAGCTTGTTACACTTTTGGATAATCATTATGCCAATGTTCCTTAAAGTATTTCCATGAAAGTTCTCATCGATACACGCATTACGGCAAAGCAAGGACCAACAATCCTGAAAAGTCAATTCCTTTAGCTGGTGGATGTAAGTCGCCTTCACTTTTGCCGCGACACTGTCATCTCGAGTGGTGATCAACATTCGGCTTCCATGACCACAAACATGCCAGTGAACCTCTAGGGAATTCTCATAAATTTGATGACTGCACACATTGTCAAGCACTAGTAATAATCTTTTTCCTCCAAGTATGGCAGCCAGCATGGCCTCAAGTTGCATCCTGTTTTCTGTTCCTCTGGGATTTCCACCAGCAGCCTTTACAATTGCAGACAGTAATGCAATATCATTGAAGTCATTGAAAACACTCACCCATACAATAACACTGAAAGCATTTCTTGTGCGGTGATCATCATGTATTTTCCGTGCCAGTGTAGTTTTTCCTATTCCACTACCCCCAATAATTGTGGTGACAATGTTTGCACTTTGCCTGTCTGTCAATATGTCAATCAACTTATTTTTCTCATTTTCGATGTCTCCCACAGTATCATCATCATGTGCCACATCCCCAGAAAATTCGGGCATTCCATTTGGGCCTTGCTGGTTGGTTGGAAGAGCTTGAAGGCCTAGTTTGGAACCCTTTTGTAAAATGCCATCCATTTTCGCATTCAGGCTGCTGATACTGGTTTTCAGAGTCTTGTACCCTATCCCATTGACATTTGGTGGTATCGTAAACCAATGACGAAACTGTTCACATTGCATGTATTTGTTGTTAGTAACCCACAAAAGAACTCAGAGAAAACACTAATGTTTTCATATATGTACATTTTTATTCTAGATAAATTATGGATACAAGTATACAACATGCCATTAGTTATCTCTTGGTTGAGTTTTTCTTTTTAATTTTCTGAGGTTGCATAAATGGATAAAACAACCTAATAAGAGCTCTTTGTAATGGCTAGCAAGGCATCGATTAAAGGCATGAGCATTGGGGGTATCATGCAGTGAATCAAAAGTTGAGCAACTAGGTGAAAAGATACAATGCTGCTTGAGCGCGCAAGAGGGTACTCATGGCAGTGATTGTTCCACACTTGCACTAGCGCCAAGCAACCGTTGACATGAATTTGGCTGTCAAGTCTACAGCATACACCTAAAGAGATTTTCTCCGGTGCTTGTAAGGTACGTGAGCCATCTATTAGTTACGATCCAATGATCCACAATTAAAAGTACCTATACAAAGGTACTTAAACTGTGGGCCAGGTATTAACTTAAAAATTAGGTGGAAGGTTAGATAAGTAATTTTGTATCCTTATCAAATCAGAAGGAGAAGGGTAAGTTGATAAAAGCACATGTGATTTTGTGATTGGTTGCTGATTGAGTACTTAATTAGGAAGATCTATCCTTCAGTTTGGCCAATCGCCTCCAGGTGATTTTGTGATTGTGAGATGATTTGTGGATGTTATGAAATGTCAATTTTGAGATAACTTGCTATCAGATCCATTGAAAAATTATTGGGTGAGCCAGCAATGTAGTGATCTCAGAGCAATTTACATGGTTTTTTTTCACTATGTACATTTACATATTGTGGGTTAATTATGGCAATCAACGGTACAAAGGGCTTGGCAATGGACGACAGGAATTGTGAGAAGATCTGTCAGGCTCATGAAGCAACATCACTAGCATAAGGGGTTTGCAATGGCGGCCACTGGTGAGGCATATTTGTGCCGTGAAGCATCATTTACGTAGTGTATGAAACATTTACATAGTTATCAATTACATAGAATGTGAAATGTTCAGACTAGCGCCGGCATTTTGGAAATCGCACTTACCATATGAATGATTAACTTAATAATTTCCTGCTTTTACAAAATCGTACTTACCATAAATTTAGTAAAGTACTTACCATACTAAATGGTGAAATTTTTAGACTGGCTCCTACGAAATTGTATTTACCATAAATTTTCGGGCTCTTGCAATTACTAAATTAGTCATGTTTACAAAATTTCCTAATCCTAAGTTGCCCTTGCAAATCAAGGTTGATCTTTTTTAGAGAGAAGGTACCTGGGGTACCTTCCAAGCACCGGAGAAAGTCTCACATCTAAAAAGATTGTTTTTTCAACAATGCCTAATGTTTTACTCTGCAGTTTGCACTTGTGTGCTATGAGCATGATGAGTTACACTACATGAATCAAGATGCATCAAGTACTAAAGATTCAATCTTTTGTAAAGCCAACGAATCGCCTCAGCACAACTAAATGGTGTATCTGTTCATGTGAGCAAGCAGTTCAAAATAGGCAAGTATCATTGGGATCCAATAAGAACGCGTACCGATCTGCGGCCCTGCTGCTGCCGCCGCGCGGCGGCGGCGGTGGAGCGGCGGAAGTCGTCGGCGGCGTCGCCGAGTTCGTACAGGGCGTCCCGGAGCGCCCGCAGCCACGCCCTGACGCTGGCGTCGCGGGCCTCCTTCGCCTCGGCGTCGGCCGCGAGGCCCGCCGCGTCGTCGAGTTTCCGCACGAGCCGCCGCAGCTCGTCCGCGGCGCCGGGCGCGCTGTCCGCGAGGAGCCCCTGCAGCGAGCGGCCGGCGGCTGGCAGCGACGCGGTCGCGATCATGCTGGCTGGCTGGTTGGCTGGCTTCCTGCCCTGCTCGGAGCGTTGGAGGAAACGAAGTCTTCGCGGCCGCGTCGTTAAAGTCAACCGCCCGGGAGCAACAACAAGAAGAAGCAAAACGGATCTAATTACAGAAGAAGGCGGATCTCGGGTTAATTAATTAGCAATTAATTAAACTATTACTATAATTGCTCGTGGGCCTCGTAGACCTTATGAGCCTGGTTTAGGTAAAGTGTCTACATAATTCGGCCTTTCGTCTGGCCAATATGCAACACTTCTCTTCAGACACTTTGCTAACATCACGCTCATGCCTTATTAAAAACTTCTTTCGAAAATCCAGTAGGAAAAAAAAGCAAGAACAAAATAGTACATAGCTCATGTTTTTGTCATTGCACATGCTGCCTCATTAAAAACCTTCAATTATGAAAACCCAGTGGGACAGAACTCATTTAATGGAAAAAGAGAAACACATTTTCATCCTATTGATGAATATATGAAGATTATATATCTCCCCATAAAGACACCAACTCTTTGTGTCTCCTCGAACCAATGTCATGAACATGCTTTGCAAAGGTAAAGCCGGTAAGACGTGTGAACAAATATGTAAGATTCTCACTTGTTTGGATTTCCTTTATTTCTATATTCCCATTCTCCTGCTGTTCGTGGGGATAGAAATACTTAGGGAGTATATGTTTTGTCATATGTGATTTGACATAAATATTCTTCATCTGTGCTATACAAGCGGCATTATCCCCAGAGGATTGTGGGAGTTTTATCCACCACTACACCACATGACTCTTGGATATAATGAATCAATTTTCTAAGCCATATGCACTCTCGAGTTGTCTATAGGGAGTATACATTTTTGTCTGAATGATTAGTCGATGTAGCAACAAGCAAATGTTTTATATATCTTCAAGAGATAGTCGTATTCTGCTTAGAAATACATATCCAGTCTGTGATCTAGCATTATGGAGATCATATAAATAGCCAGCATCTGAGTGACTTTTCACCTTTATATCTTACCATTGGCATAATAGAGTCCTAGATCAAGTGCACCTTGCAGGTACCTGAGGATTCCTTTAATTCCCATTCAATGCCTCTTACTAAACTGGGAACTATTTCTTACCAAATAATTTACTGCAAAAGCAATATCAGGCCTGATATAATTGGCAAGATGCAATAAGGCTCTAATAGCACTTAAGTATGGAGTTTTGGGCCATAATACACCCTCATTATCTCGTTTAGGTTTATATGGATCTGTATGCACTTCCAAAGACCTAACGACCATAGATATACTCAATGTATGAGATTTATCACAATAAAATCTCTCTAGAACTTTCTTGGTGTAGGTGGCTTGGTGCATAAATATGCCATCATGTAGATGATCAATCTGCAAGCCGAGACAAAATTTGGTTATACCCAAATCTTTCATATCAAATTCCGTCTTTAAGTATGAGCTTGCTTCGAGAATATCTTCTGTGGTTCCAATAATGTTCAAATCATCAACATATATAGATACGATACAAAATCCAGTCATGGACTTCTTTATGAACACACACATACAGACTTCATTATTTACGTATCCCTTTTGCAAAAGGAATTCACACAGTCGGTTGTACCACATACAACATGACTGTTTTAACCCATACAGTAACCTTTGCAATTTAACACTATACATGTTGCGATTTTCAAATCTTGCTCATACTAGGGATATTCAGTCCTTCTGAAATCTTCATGTAGATTTCAGAATCTAGTGGCCTAAATAAATATGCAATGACAACATCCATGAGTTGCATATTCAAATTTATACTTGCTGCCATAGATATTAAGTAACAAAACATTGTGCCATCCATTATAGGAGAATAAGTTTCATCGAAATTGTTGGACCGAAATGCCAACTAGAAGGGGGGGGGTGAATAGGAGCTAAACTCTTTTTCGACCCTCAACCGATTTCAACTTCTTCTTCTCCTCGATAACTATAAAAGCTATGAAGATCACAACAAAATCACAACGAAAGTATTATGCTGAAATCGATGAACCAGAAGCAAAACATCAAAAAACCTCACAAATGCTTAGAGGGTGGTCTGATCGCTCAGTGTGGCCGGTCTGACCAGAGCATGGCCGGTCTGACCTCTCAAATGGCCAGTTAGACCTTTCCCTCAGGATGAACAGTAAAATCAACATGATTAGAAATCATAAATTGGTCTAACTTTTGATCCGGTGATCCAAATCCCCTGAAATTTCAACTATAGCTCATCAAGAAGGTCAGGAACCTATTCTGATCGATGATTGGGAAGATTGAAGCCAAGATTCCATGAATTTCTTGGATGAGGGCAAGAAGACACGAAAATCAAGGAATTCGAACTTTGATCCAAAAGTTTGCCCGTGGGTGGATGATGGTCAAGATGACCCAAGATTGGTTCCCACATGTCCTAGCAAGCAATATCACAACAAGGAACCAAAAGAACACCAAAATCCCAAAAGTCACCAAAGAGAGAGTAAGAATAAGAAGAGACTCATATTGAGGAAATCTTGTTTGGATTTACTTGAGAAGATTGTTGGTTTACAACCACTCCACCATGGAGGATAAAAGCTCAGAGCACTCAATCAATCCATCTCTCACAAACCCTAGCCTCAACTACTCCACTTTCCCCAAATCACAAATTAGGGTTTACACTTGGAAGGCATGAGAGGTACAAAATCTGGACCTCTCCCTTTTATAGTGGATGCTAGGTTTAGAGAGAAAACCCTAATAGGCACCCGTTAATCCCACATATAAACGAGTCTATACTCACGTACGCTTCTCAAAGCGGATTACGAACCGAGCTTCCCGAATCTGCCTCTTTGTGAACTTCATTTTCACTTGACCTAAACTGCCTCTCCTTGCACTGTCTTGCACCGTGGTTTTGCCAAAGTCCACCAAGGCGGTATTTTGGTGAAAATAGTAAAAATATCCCTTCTCGATCCTTCTCCAAAGACCGAGTCTAATCATCATGAAGCAATCTCATGCTTCGTTACGTGTAGGTTGGTCAACGGCTCTCTTCATGTCGGCTAGTCTCTCTGATCTGGCTCCCACTGAACCACCATGGCACTTGCACTAACCCCCGTTCCGCTTGATGCAATCCGTCGCACCGAACTTCTCGTTTGGTCATCCTTATCCATCTTGCCACGTAAACCAAGAAGCCATGCAAGTAAAAGATCATAGATCGTTACGACTAGATGCACAGTACAACGGAAGAAGAGTTGGAGCAGCTTGATCCAACGTTGAGCGCATCGATGTAGTGGTCGTAGTTGATCGTATAGCGTCCTCGGTACCGATCGTCTCCTTCAGCAACCTATCACATTCCTTGTTTAGGTTGTGGATCGTCCTCGACAAGCACAATAGCAACCGCAACAGCGCCTCTACATTATCTACACGTCCAGGGGTGGAACGTCGTACGTCGGTGTGCTAGCACCAATGCGCACGGCAGGGTCTTCGAGAAGATAATGGCTAGGGTTTTGGTGGAGCAACTCACTGAAGGGATACAGGTAGGCTGCACTAGCTGGCAATTCAAAAAATTCTACCACGTAAACCAGAATGCCATGTAATTAAGAGATCATAGATTATTACCACCAGAAACGCAGTGCAGCAGAAGAAGAGCTAGAGCTGTCTGATCCAATGAAAAGCACATTGATGTAGTGGTCGTAGTCGATTGTCCAACGTCGAGCACGTCGATGTAGTGGTCGTAGTCAATCATCCAGCGTCCTCGCGAGTCGATCGTCTCCTCCAGCAACCTCTATAGTTCCTTATGAAGATCACGAATCGTTCTCAAGCGTAATGGCAACCACAATAGCGTCTCTACGGTATCCACACGTTCAGGGAAGGAACATCGTATACCGGTGTGCTAGCACCAACTTGCACGGTAGGGCTCTCTCGAGAAGATGGCACCTAGGATTTCGGTGGATCAACTCACGTGTATCACATCACTCCAAATAGCCTCAAGCATCTCCTTATATAGTACCCATGACGGATCATATCCGAACACGTTTGTTCCAACCCGTTAAGTGTGTGACCCGTTAGGTTCATGCGTAATCAGTTGTGACTCAGAAACTTCTTTCCGATCACGAGTCGTTAGCGGTTCCTAGCAGGACATAACGATTCCCGAATACACACGAATTATAGCAGACGAACCTTAATGCAATATGATCTATGACCAGGTCCTTATCACTAACGACCAGCTCATATTTGGTCTCGATCAGTTCGTAACTTCTTACGACCAGGTTTCGACCACTTAGAGATCATGTTCGACCAGCCTACGACTAGCTCGTATCTCCATACGACTAGTCCGTATTCGATCGAACTGAAAGACCTGCTCATGTATTCTATCTTTGCCTCATGACATCTGGTTGAACTCCAGGTGATATTTATGTCATCCATGGACTGTTCAATACTTTCTCGATCAAGTGTCGGATAACTTTACGTGGTCGAACTCTTCGACCCCTAGTGGCATGTCCATGCACTTTCTTTATACGACCACATCGAGGGGGCTAGAGATATCTCTTATGTTATGTTAGGAGGGGTAAATCCTATATTCGACCAGTCACATTCCTCCGCATGTTTCATAGCATACCCGAAAGCTACCTTTATAACTACCCAGTTAGGAGTAGCGTTTGACAGCCCCTAAGTGTACTATTAGACATGTAGAAATCCATGTTAATCTTAGGTCTAAGGATTATACATCATCATTGCTTGAGACCAACCGACGACACATAAAATCACAACAATATCAACAGTGTCTTAAGGTGGGTCAATCCAACATCTAGTCGTGTACGTAGCACGACATACATGATAGATCTAATAGCCGAAGCATATGAGATTCTACTCATTTTGTCTCGCTCATCAGTGGTTGTAGGATACTGACTCTTGCTAAGATTAATACCATGTACCATGGGCAAGAAACCTTTCTTGGAATCTTACATGTTGAACCGTTTTAACACCTTGTCTATGTACATATCCTGGCTTAATCCAATTAGTCTTTTAGATCTATCCCTATAGATATTTATACCAAGAATATATGTTGCATCTCCTAAATCTTTCATTGTGAAACTATTTCTTAATGAAGTTTTAACAGATTCAAGCATTGGAATATCATTTTTGACCACTAGTATGTCATCCACATACAATATCAGAAACACAAGTTTGCTTCCACTAACCTTCTTGTAAACACAAGATTCTTCTTCGTTCTTAATGAAGTCAAACCCTTCGACCACTTCATCAAAACGAATGTTCCAACTCCGAGATGCTTGCTTTAGTCCATAGATGGATTTCTTAAGCTTGCATACCTTTCTAGCTTCCTTTGGATCGATAAAACCCTCAAGCTGTGTTATGTACACATCCTCACTTAGATTTCTATTTAGGAAAGTTGTTTTGACATCCATTTGCCATATGTTATAATCGAAATATGCAGCAATAGCTAGAATGGTCCGGATAGACTTAAACATCGTGACAGGAGAGAGGGTTTCATCATAATCAACACCTTGAATTTGTATGAAACCCTTCGCAACCAGTCGTGCCTTATGAATGTGAACATTTCCATCCATATCTATTTTCTTAAAGATCCACTTGCACTCAATGGTTTTAACACCATCAGGTGCATCAACCAAGTTCCAAACTTGATTACCATGCATAGACTTTATTTCGGATCTCATAGCCTCAAGCCATGACTCAGAGTCTAGGTCCACCATAGCTTCCGCATAAGTTTTAGGCTCATCATTATTCAATAATAAAACATCATGCCCATACCTTATAGGCAATTGATGTGGTCTTTTTGATCTACGTGGGGCTGATGTCTCATCTACAAGTTCAACAACATTTTATTCATCTTGTAGAGGTTCAATAGGAGTTGAAACATTTTCAGATGGTTCCCAAATTTCTTCGAATTGCACCTTGCTCCCACTGACTCCTTTGGAAAGAAACTTTTTCTCCAAGAAGACACCATTACAGGCAACAAACACTTTGTTATCAACCCGATTATAAAAATAATATCCTTTAGTTTTCTTAGGATACCCCACAAAGAAGCACTTATCGGACTTGGGTGTGAGTTTATCAGACATCAAACGTTTGACATATACCTCACAAGCCCATACCCTGAGAAAAGACAATCTAGGACTCTTCGCGGTCCATATCTCATAAGGTGTCTTCTCTAAAGGTTTTGATAGAATCCTATTTAAAGTGAAAGATGCTGTTTCTAGAGCGTATCTCCAGAATTGCAATGGAAGATCAAATTGGCTCATTATTGATCGAACCATACCCAACAATGTTCGATTTCGTCATTCAGACACCCCATTCCATTGAGGCATTCTGGCGGAGTAAGATGTGGAACAATTCCACATCTCTTTAGATGATCACTGTAACGTCCCAAAATTTGGCTTTTCAAAAATCTTAGGAATAGTTTAGGTCCCTGGAAAATTTCACCAATTTTATTTGAATTAATAAAGCTTAACTAGGACTTTCATAAATCAAAAACAATTTAACATGATTAATCTCAACATCAACTATTATCAAAACTATTTTATTTGGATTCTATGTGCTTGGATATATTTTCTAGAATTTTCTAGAAATTTTTCGAGTGCATTTGCTAATTTCTATTTGCTAATTGTGCGTTCTGCTATTTCCTAAAAAGAAAACTATTTAAAATCTCAGTTTAGTCTTTGGGCTCAATTCCCTTTCAGCCCAAATCCATTTCCTTCTTTCCCTCCGCTCAGCCCAGGCCGCATCCCCCTTCACTTTGCGCTGCCGGCCCGTCCATTGGCCCTTCTTTTCCTCCGGCCCAACACGCCAATCGCCCTGCCTCCTTTCGGCCCGACCACCTACCAGCCGCCACACCGGGCCGCTACCAACCGCACCGCACCATAGCCCAGCTGGTTGCGTGCGCCAAACCCTAGCGTCTCGCGCCCAGGGCCACCTTCAAGTGGCGCTGCCGCCTTTAGCGTTCACAAGACGCATGCACGACGCGGTTTCATTGGCCACGCCATGAAGTTCTCAAGATCAAGACGCCACGAGGCTATAAATAGCCTCAGTGATCCTCGATCTGCGCTCCCCTCATCGCGCCGTCTCCAAAGCCCTAGGCGTCGCCACCGGAGAGGTCGTCATCGCGCCGCACGATCTCGCCGGAGTTGAAGGTGGGCCGGCACCTCCATTGTGGAAGCCTTAAGCTCTTCGTCACCGTCGTTCGGTGCCTCTCCGCCCTCGCCAATGCCGCACCCAAGGTCCCCGTGCCGCCCGCGTCTCGGACCTGTCGCTGCCGTCGTCGATCCTCCACCGTAGCGCCATCCCGCTTGTGACCCGAACCGCCACCGCCATTAACTCATACCCAAGCTTTTCATCGTTCGCGCCGTCACCGGTGAGGCCCTTCATCCCCTCTCTTCTCCTTCTCCTATCTCGCCAGTTTCTGCCGCCCCCTCCACGTTGAGGCCACGCCGTCACCGTGCTTCGTCGCTGTCCTCGTTTTTCAATCGATGCGCCGCCATGCCGGTTTCTTCCGCTGACCTCGCACGTTCGCCCGAGCCGAACTTGCTCCACCCGATCTTGTTGGAGCCGCCGCTTCGCGGCCGCCCTTCGAGTTCGCCGTTCGTCGTCGACAGGATTCACCCGAGAAGACCTTGGATGCCGCCCCCCTCTGTGTCCCTTCCATGTGGGTCCGGTACCCTTTCCCTCTCTTCTTCTCTATGGCGATCGGGTTTTTCTCTACAGATCCAAACTTGGACCGTGCCAAGTTAGCATGCCTTGTCACAGCCATGCTAATGCCATTGCGTGGCCACAAGGTCATCCCTTCCCTTGTGGCAGCCATGCGAGCATGACATCAGCATCTTCGTCTCCTCATCCTTCCATGTCAGCATGCCACACCAGCACTGCCACCCGTGCACCGATCCAATGTCGAATCCACATCGCTGCCACATCACCACCTTGTCCTTCGTGGCAGCCACCTAAGCCGCCCACGTGTCCATCTAGCCTAAACCGAAAACCAAACCATGTAGACTTGGTTCACTGTGAACCTATTCTATGTCAAGCCGGCCCCGCGTGTTAGACCCTATTTTGTGAACCCAGTGCACCATGCACCTTAAACCCTAGATCGTGGACTTGGTCTATGGACCAATGGCCCACCTGTCATCCTCTTTGTCCTTTTCAAAAATTCATTTAATTTCTAAAATTCAATTATCCGGTTAGTCCCACATGTCATTCACTACCTTTGTTCTATCTCACTTACCAGTGGACCCCACTGGTAAGTCTCCAATTTATTTTATTTAATCCAAAGGAATATTCTCTTAATATTCTTTTCTCTCTCAATATCATCATTTCATGTGATTCTTCCGAGAGTTATATCTTTTGCATCTGAACTCCGATTGAGTCCATTCAAGTTCCTAAGTTCATCTGAATTCTAGATATATTTATCTGAGAATATTATTTAATTTTTAGAGTTTGTTTGCTCTCTGTTATTTATTTATTTGGTTTATTTGCTTGTTTACGAGTAGACATTGATACTGCGAGAAGTGCTGATCAGGAAGGAGCTGAAGATCAAGGAAGTAGAAGATTAAAGATTAAATAAGATCATCATTGCTATAGCAAGGCAAGTTATACCTTTGATCATGCTGAATCCCAGTTTCTAAAATTACTTTGGTTCAAATTATTGCAGTTACTTTAAGTATTTATTTAAATGCTTTTGGGTGTAGTTATTAATCCCATTTGTTATATCCACATTTGTCTATTTGTTATGTCATAATCTTTTGTCACCCTAGATTGGTTTATTTAGTTGGTAATATTGTAGCACCAACGTGGGTTCACTACTACAGAAAAGGCCTTTACAGACGGTTCAAAACGCCATCACGCGGTTAGTGCCCGTGAGCCGCCTCGAGTTTATGGGTCAAGAATGCTAATGGTCATCACAGACGGTTCTCGAACCGTCTGTAATACATACTATCACAGCACGGTGCGTAGATGCAACCGTCGTGATAATCGCATCACCACGCACGGCTCAGATAAAACCGCTCGTGATAGTCGACTACCACGCATGCGTAGATAAAACCGTCGTGATATTCGACTACCACGCACGGTCCGTAGATAAAACCGTCGTGATGTCGACTACCACTGACGATGCGTAGATGAAACCGTCGTGATAGTCGATTACCGCTGCACGGTCCGTAGATGAAACCGTTCGTGATGATAGTCGACTACCATGCACGGCCTCAGATATGAAACCGTCGTGGTAGTCTTTTGCATTGCTTAATCTATTTTCGCTTATTGGCTAGCCTCAGAAATGCTAGCCATGCCCTCTGAAACAAGCACATCCAATTCTCATTCATTTCGAAGCACATCAAAATTGCATTCATTTCGTAAACAAGCACACATCCAATTCACAAATCAATTAACTAAAATTAACCATTAATGTACATTAATTTACACACATGTACCATTATGTTCAATCTATCTCAATCAAGTTCAATCTGCTACACCGTGGAAACTCCCATTTGGATTTATGACCGTCTGCTCAGAATGCCGCAAGGTGTGATCGAATTTTTATGAGCTCGCTCTGCTCCAACGCATTCAGCCGATGTTTGCAACCCGTCGATATGAAGGTTAAATTAGGGCTTATATAAATTGGTAAGTATATATGAAATAATTGTTGAAAGATTGACAAACCCGAGGATCATTGGTGATCGCGAACCGATTTAGTAGTTGCATGTTGTGGCAAACATAGTATCCACAGACGTTATGCCCTACGATCGCCGTGGTAACCGCAAAAATAGAATTGGTTAGTTCAAGAGGCATTGCTACGAAGTGTTATATAGGATTAATGTGTACTAGCTAGCAAGTACCGGAATGTTTGATCATGTTGCGTCATTCTTCCCTTGATATTCCATCCTCTACATGTAACACGCCGAACACCCCACGTGACTCCAAGAAGTTAGCCTTAGCCATTGCAAAGGAAGGAAAGACTACAATAGAGTTTCTATGGAGGAAATGTGTTTACGATGATTAAACTCGGATAGTCGTGAAGTTGTGACCGCCCTCTGAGGGAATCTAGGTATATTACGATTTCCGTTTTGGTATAATTACAATTAGAATCCAATGGAACCTACACGGTATGTCAAGATGGTCATTAAACCTAAGTTCGTGTTGCTTATAAAGTACAAATCAACATTAAGTATAGCCAGAGTGCAACACTACTTACTTCGGTTGTAGGGCAAAAGTATGAATTCCTTGTTGCGGTGAGCCATGAAAAATCTATAACGTAATTCTCGATTTAATGTTGCATTATTTGTGATGCTTTGCTCGGAGACAACGTGTGGGTCGAGGAAACCTACCGGTGATTTCCTTCTTTCGCTTCACAGATCATGTATCTATTATACAAAAGCTAGGAGTTATATATAACATTTATCGATATTACACTTAACATTGACCGTGATTGTACACACTTACGATTGTCCAAAGATCGTATGATTGAGACGCCGAGCTCGCCGAGGTTGAAGAGATGAACAAGTCGTCGAAGGTCACCGTGAAGAGGCGCCTTGATACACGTGGTTAAAATGATGCTCCTTGAACTTGACGGTGACACCGAGCATCGCTGATCAACCGCTTGTTGGACTGCTCCATGTACCATGCATGCAATTCCGTGCAATCCAAATCCTAGGGTAGGGTCTGTCTAACTTCTCGAGCAACGGCTCGCTGGCTTGTATTTCCGCCAACGGCAAGAAGGGGATATCGAGAAGACTCGATCGCCTTCGATTTGCCCTTGCCCTTGTTTGCCTCGCTTTGTATAGGTCGACTTCACAAGAGTCGATTGAGCACGAGTGTAGATGCATGTGATGGCGGGCCCTTGCCATGTCAAGTCAGAGTAGCCGGTGCGCCAAGTCCGTGGACTTGATGCCGTTCTGAGACATTCCGTGAAGTTGACACCGAGCAGTAGCTCCAGCAGATGTCCTCCTTGGGCCATTGGATGAATGTTCCAACGGCTTGCCCTAGAGTCATGACCTCATCGCTTGGGGAATTTTCACGGACGGCCTTGAAATTGGCACAAACACCGCCCACATTCACTTTTGCGAAACACGGAGCTAGATTTGCACGTGCACCAAAGCTCCGACATCGATGGATACACCGCCCCAAGCAAAGATCTAGGGCAACAGAGACATATCTCACTTGAGCTTGCACTTCAGAGCCACCTACGCATATAACGGTATAAAATTAGCTACTCCAACAGGCTTATGAATGGATTGAGCATTCCAGAGATAATAATTATTACCTGGATGTCATCGACGGAAAATCTGTCATCACCTATTGTGGTAGGGTTAGGGTTGGACGCGCAGCTACTCGGATGTTTGGGGGGGCTAGCTAGCGGTATAGTAGGGCGGGGGCTTCCAACCGACTTGGCATTTGCAATCCCTAATCCTTTCCTCAAAAGTCTCTTGTGCTTTTTCTAACGCATCTAATCCTTTCCTCAAAGGATTGATCGACTTTTTCACCGACCTCGCTCTCGATTTTTTCAAAGGAGCTCATCTCGAGGGATGCACGAAGATCCTCTCGTAGCTTTGCATCGTGCTCGGCTTTGGCTCTCCTCCTACTCCGTGACGATCCTCGTCCGCTTGGAACCATTGTTCCCATGTGACAAAACACACGGCGCCTCTCGTGCGACCGGATGCTCATCGCTTCCTAGGGCCGCAGAGAGTATATCTTTCTCCCTATCCGCTCGAATGAGCCTTGGGAAGATTGTGCACTCGGCGTTATCGCAATATAGCCCGACATGTCATTTCACTTCCTATGAAGTTATGGAGTAATTACAAACTAGGTAGTTCGATATCTTACCAGCGTTGGGACACTTCACGGTCTTCGGGTTTGGAAAGTACACTTCAGAGGTCGAATAGCTAACCTCGCAAATAACCACCATCTTCAAGGCGCACATCGCTGATCTCGAAATAGCAGGAGAGATTCAAACCGCTGCTCGCTGTTCTCGATCCCTCCATATCGGGCTTTACCCGCATACCCAGTGCCGAGTCCGGGGGTGCTTGTTTTTGCTCGAGGGCCGTAGCGCCGTGACTTTCACTCTTAAATTCATCTGTCGTCTTCTTCGCCACAAACTCGCCCAGACTCTTCCAATAATACATACTTGTGGAAGGGCGCTTCAGATCCTTCTCCACGTAGTTCTTGACAAGCGTGCTTTGAAGTTCTTCCACGCTTTGCACGCTTGTAGCAACGCTGTCGTCGACGGAGTCCGTGAGTTCTAGGGATCTCGAACGATGCAAGAATTTCCACAAGACAAAGTTTTCAATGGTCCGCACCACCTTCCACTTAATCGTAGGTGATCTTGACCCGTTCCCTGCAACTATTCCGACCATTCTTCGAATGCGGCACGCTTGCTCGGCGAGGATTGATAGGGTCCCTGATCGACGACTCCGTGATGGTAAATCGCCCGTGGGCCTTTTCGATATTCCTCTTCTTCTACCGCGGTTGGATATTGTTCCAGAGGATGGTGCATCATCGGACACATGAGGCGGCTACCGACTCGAGAATGAGCGGAAGACATCTTCACAAGAAATAGAACATCATGTGAACAAATGAAATCAAGATAAAGCTAAGATTTAACATTTTGATATTGCTATCGATGTAGAGTAAGCATTCCAATTAGAGCTCAAGTACAAACCCGATTATCAAAACAATTTCAAGACAAGACTATTATCATCACAGAGCATTCATCTCAAGCCCAACACACCACATTGCAATGTATTCCGAAGAGAGATCAAAACAAATACCATATGAATAATCGACTAGAGCAAATACAAATTCCTAAAACAAGTACAATTATCACGAAGGACCATGACAGATTATTGATAGAAATAGTTAGGAAAGGGCATGGGGTCGATCGGTAACTTCGGCATTGGTTACCTTTGGGCGCCGAGGAGAAGGACGAGCAGGAGCAAGACCAGAGCAAAGCAGGCGGCGTCGAAGGGGAGGCGCGCGGCTCTGGGAGGGAGGAGGCGGCGTGCTCTGGGTCAGAGGAGGAGGCTCGGCGGGCTCGGGGGAGGCGCCGGGCTGGAGGAGGAGGCGGCGACGGATCGGGAGGAGAAGCGCCGGCTCGAGGAGGCGAGGCCGAGGAGGGCAGTGGCGACGGGCTCGGGGAGGAGGAGCGAGAGGAGTTGAGAAACTTAATCGCTTGAGAGTGGCGGGCACGGCAAACCCTAGCTAGAGTCCGAATGTAAATAGGGATGGACATCACAGACGGTTCTAAATTAGAACTGCTCAGGATATACTACTATCACGCCGATTCTAACTTAGAACCGCTCGTGATATGTGATGTATCACGACGGTTTTAATAAACAACCGCTCTGTGATATTGATGAATCATGCACGGTTTTAATAAACAACCGTCGTGATATATGATTATCACGCAGCGGTTCTAATTTAGAACCGCTCGTGATAGTAGCATGCAGCGGTTCTAAGTTAGAACCGTCAGTGATATATGATGTATCACTGAGCGGTGTTAATAAACAACCGCTCTGTGATATACATGTGAGACGATCTCGTAGTTCAAACCGCTCGTGATATTATTTTGTATTGGTTAATATCTAGATCGTTACGCTTATTGGCTAGCCTCAGAAATGCTAGCCATGCCCTCTCAAACAAGCGTAAAAGACAACAATGTATATCCAATTCACATTCATTTGAGAAACAATCACATCCATTTCACAAGACAAATCTCAATTAATTAACTCAAATGAACTAAAATTAACCATGATCATCGAATGTATATAGTACATATATACACACATTGTTCAATTAATCTTTAAAAATTAGCCCTTCATGATGATCGACGCAGTATGTAGCTAGTTTCGCCATGTTCTTCTTCCTCGACCCTTATGTCGCTTCCGAAAGGAGGCAACTCGTCAAATTGATTGTATTCTTCCTCGCCCACTACATTCTCAACTCCGACAATCCTCCTTTTTCCATGAAGAACTACGTGGCGCTTCTTATTTGCCGGGTCGGTAACATATAAGACTTGAACAACTTGGTTAGCCAAGACGAACGGTTCGTCTTTGTATCCGACACGCTCGAGGTCCACGGTAGTGACGCCAGCTTGTCGACCTTCACCGTGGGAGATGGACCCAACGGCACCAAATAGGGGATCTTGAAAAGCACGAGTCGAGCTCCCATATCTCCTCTATTTGCCCATAGTAGGAGCTCCTCCCCATCGGATCTTGAATGCATCTATGCGGACATCGCTGCTACGGTTAGTGCTTTTTATATCCCGAGCTGCGTATAGAATGTGTACCCATTTATGTCGATCCTCGCCATGTTACAATCAGAATGTTGGCCCTTTTGCCAACCATGTCAAGATATCACTTGACGAGCTCCTAGCAAGTCGCTCCTTCAACCATTGGTTGAACCGCAAATGCTGTGTTGTCTCGTGATCCAAACATCCGCCGCAGCGGATTCATTCAAGCACGCCCCAGTCTTTGGTCGATATCGAGGACACTTCACCATGTGTTGCAAGACGTGAAATGGGCTTGAGCATACGATCCATATTTGGAGTGATTGCTTTCCTTCCGATGGTCCCGATACCCTCGAGCCTCCCCTCATGGCGAGATCGAGGCACACCTATCGGTTCGACTCGAGCCATGTAATCGAGGCGAACTCAATGACCTCTTGCTTGCATAACCTTCGACGATCTTGCCCTCGACCGAGATCGATTTCGACATATGACTTGAGAATTCCATGAACCTCTCGAACGGGTACATGCTACGAGGAACACGGGCCCGCACATCTTTATCTCCTCACAATATGAACAATGAGATGGACCATGATATCGAAAAACGACGGAGGGAAATACATCTCAAGATCACATAGTGTCGTCACCACCTCGTCTGCAGAGCATCTAGTCCTTCGAGATCGATGACCTTCTCGAGCAATTGTGTTAAAAAATAACACTGACCTCATGATTGTCTCTGACCTTGATCGGCAAAATACTTCTAATTGCAACAGGAGCATTTGTGTCATCAACACATGACAATCATGAGACTTCATGCCAATTAACTTCAAATCTTTTATCGAAACAAGTTTCTTCATGTTGGCGAAGTAACCGGACGGAACTTTCACGCCATGCAAGCACCGCACAGATTCGGTTCTCTCGGCCTTGGACAGAGTGTAACAAGCGGGGAAGGTACATTCGTCCTTTATCGGTCCTTGTTGGTGCTAACTCAGTCCGATGTCCATATCAACCAAGTCAAGCCGCATGCGTTGACACCATCTTTTGTTTTGTCACGAATGTTCAAGAAGAGACCAATCAAGTCGTCACATACATTCTTTTCTACATGCATGACGCCGATGCAAATGGCGAACTTCTAGGTGCTCCCAATAAGGTAAGTCCCAAAATATTGATCTCTTCTTCCACATGTTCTTCTTACTTGTCCTCGATTTACATCCCTTTCCAAGCACAACATCTAAATCCTTAACCATATCATAGACCTCTTTTCCGCTTAAATGCCTTGGAGCTGAATTGTCCTCCTTCTCTCCGTCGAATTGTTTCTTCATCTGCGGTATGGGTGAGCCCTCAGAAGGAACCTACGATGACGCATGTACACGGTTTTGTGAGTGATTGACCACACACTCTGGGTATCATCTAGCAAAGTGAGTATGGCTTTGGCCCCTTTGTACTCGCCCGACAGATTAGCAAGGGCGGGATAATCATTTATGGTGCGTGAACAACAAGGAACGTAAAGTGAAGTTCTCTCGCTTGTACGCATCCCATACCTGCACCCTTCAATCCACAAGATTTTTAGATCTTCCATCAATGGTGCTAGGTACACATCAATATCATTCCTGTGTTGCTTCGCCCTTGGATAAGTATCGACAACAAAATATACTTCCGCTTCATACACAACCAAGGAGGAAGGTTGTAGATACTGAGCGCCACGCCAAGTGCTATGTCACGCTCATATTATCGAAAGGATTCATTCCATCATACTCAATCCAAACCTTATATTCCTCGGTTCCATGAAGTCCGCAAACCTCCTATCGATGTTTCTCCATTGGGCGGAATCAGCAGGTGTCTTAACTTTCCGTCATTCTTACGCTCCTCGAGTGCCAATCTGAGCTTTTGCATTCTTTGGGTTATAAAAACCGCTTCAAACGGGGAATTACAGGAAGATACCACGCCACCTTAGCGGAGGTCCTTTCTTCACCTCGATTCCTCGTCGTCATCCGATTGCTTTACGCTTGTATCGGGATCGTTGCACACGGACATACATGCATGTTTGTATACTCGTTACGGTAGAGGATACAATCGTTCGGACATGCATGTATTCTTTCTACTTCCATTCCCAATGGACAAAGAACCTTTTGGCTTTGTAGGTGGTTTTGGGCAACTCATTTCTCTCAGGAAGCATGTCCGCTAAGAGACCTAACACTGCGTGAAACTCTTGTCGGACCAACCGTTGCTTGCCTTCAATTTCAGCGGTTTAAGCACGGATGACAACCTTGTGTATTCCGACTTGCGGCAGGGAACAAAGGTTTCTCCGAGTCCTCCATCACGCCCGGAATTGAACATACTCCCTCTCATCACGGTTCCTTACGCATCGCGAAGCATCGATCTAGATTGTCATCGTGCGGACCTATCCGAATCGGAACCACAATCGACATTCGCGGCATATCGTTGACTTCTGTATAATATGCATATCGTTGACTTCAGATAATATGCTCTTCACCGTGATCGGTCCAACATGTATAACCCTTTTGAAACCCCTTCAATCAAGTGTGCTTCGATCTGCGCTCGGTTGTTAAACATCTTGATTCTCGCAATCAATGCATGGACGATACATATATTCCGCCCCTTATTCAACATATCCTCCTCGGGCTCTTGTAAAAGCGACACGCCATTAATGTACTCTTCACTCACACGGTTCTCGGTGTACATCCAAATTTCGGTCCATCACACGGTTCGTATTGAAAACCCCGAAAATAAATAAAGGGTGATGACTTTCAAAGCGTATTTTTCGAGGCTTAATTATGATTTTTTTCATTTTTACATTTTTTCGATTTTATTAACTTACATGTGGGCCCTACTTGTCGCTGACTCATTTTTATTTCATGATTTTATTTATAAAATCTATGGCGGTCCCACATGTCATAGACTCGTTAGTTATTAACTAAATGATTAAAACAAGAGGATTAATTAATTTGAAGCTCAAATCGGGCTTAGGGTGACATCGCATTGCTATATAGTCGTGGCTCTCGCCCTAAGGTCTCGCTCGAGGCGAACCGACGGACGATGTCCCATGGAGGCGCTGAAACTAGCGATTTTGTAAGCGCTCAAACTACTCAAATTAAAGGATGCTTATGCTTAAAGATCTCACCTCGATCACGAGGAAGGTGTCAATGAAAGTCGGGGAAGGTCCAAGGCGCGGTGGGTCGCCGATCGGTGAAGCAGAGGCGACGGTGGCAAGCTCTCGGCGACAATATACAATCGAAATGGACGGGCGGCTCGGTGAGGTGAGGCGATGTACTCAAAAGACGCACGGCGGCGATGGACCTATCGTGGCGCCTAGAGATATGGAGATCAAGAAGACTATATCTGTTTTGGCCGGAGGCGGAGCTATATATATCGTCGTGGTGAGTTAATTATCACGGACGGTTTTAATAAAACCCGTGCGTGATATTGGGCAATATCATAGGCGGTTCATGTTTGGAACCGCTCGTGAAGTATCACAGACGGTTTTAAAACAAACCGCTCGTGATATTGTGTAATATCACAGACGGTTCATGTTTGGAACCGTCGTGAAGTATCACGACGGTTCCAAACATGAACCGCTCGTGATGTGACATCTTCCGCAGCGGTTTTAGCGCGGAGAATAACACGAGCGGTGGGTAACAAAACCGCTCGAGATTAGTGTTTATCTGAGCGGTTTCGATGAACCGTCGTGATCAAAGGCCCATAGATAGCATTTACGTAGTAGTGGTTGGTTAGATACGATTAGTCTGCTTAGCCATGCCACGAGTCATTATTTCATGTAAGTTGCAATTATCAACTTGACTAAGTGATTATGGAACTATGTGATAAAACTATGTGTACTGTGTGCTATTACTCGTTGATGGCATATGTTGCACTTAACCAACAGGGTGGGAAAAGATTTGGACTAAGGCAAGTGGTGGATACTGGGTGAACTGGTGGAACTGTGTGAATGGGAATAATAATATGTGTGTCTTAGTTAGAAATTGAAAATCTTGCCTTGATCAACTAAGAACTTAACTTTGTGCGCCATTGTACTGAGCCTTACTGTATGACCACATGCCTGTTATGGGACGGGCCTAACTTAGTAAGTTATGAATTCTTGACATTGATTACTTAGGTAGTAGGTTAGGCTGTGTTGTATGGGTGAAGGTGTGCTACCAAGTAGTCACATCGCGAGACGGTTCGCCGCTTCCCTGTCCAACAGTGTGTGTCGTACCAATCGTTGTGTATGGCTTGGTGTGACGGTTCGTAAGCACACTAGGAGTGTCAATGTTGAGATGAAGTTTCTGAAAAGTTTTGTTGTGATCAGCTCCGTACAAGTTGATTACATCTTGTGGGTAAAGTGTACAAACTCTGCGGAGTGTTAATCAATCTATTCGAATAGCCACGTCCGCGGTCATGTACATGCTCGGGGATTTCACACGAGGGGTAGATTTTCATAAAATAATTGGGAAGGGACAGCTGTGTGATTTAAGTCATATAGCTGTGTGAATAACTTGATTAGGCTATGTGTCTTTGTGAAATCAAACTGATAAATTAATATTGTCTATTTGTTTTGAATTATGCTTTCAATCTATTATTCATATTCAATTGCAAATGTGGCATTTCTGCAAAAGAACTACAGAAGCCATTCCTTTGGAATAAGCCTGCATCTATAAATTGCATTCTGTGGTGTGACTTGCGAGTACGGTTGTGTACTCATACTTGCTTTAATCAATCAAGCAGAAGTGAAGGAATCGTCAGTCAACAAGGTCTACTTCAATGATCGTGGAGAACTAGGTCGCGCAACCCCAGCCGATTGCATGTGGGCATATGGATGGGCTTCACTGAAGTTTCCGTTACGTTCCACTGCAACTTCATGGAGCTATTCGCTTTCTGAGGCATTAATTGTAAGTTTTGACCTTAAGGTCTTTACTCTGATATTTATTGTTATTTGCCTATTTATTAGTCGTCTTTGTATATGGAAATGATATTTCACTGATGTTGCCACTGTGTGCACTAGCGTGATCCTAGACTAATGCAGTATACACAGAGGGTCCAGAATTGTATTTTTGGGTCCTGACAGAGGTGGTATCAGAGCTATATCGACTATAGGTCGTGACCTTAGTTAGAATGGCCGTTGATTAAGGAAAACTTCAAAACTTATTTTATAAATGGGAAACCTCAATGATGTGCTATTCTCATCTTGTCTAGCTTCTATACTCTCCCATTCCATTCCTTGCTCGTCGATATTCTTCCTCACCATTTTGAGTATTAAATTGGACTCGCTTCCCTCATAACTTCTATAGTTGTCGTTATTTGTACCAAATGTCTGGGTGGATGCCCAAGAGCTGTTTTGAGCAACTCTTCGAAGACCATGCAACCAACAACAACGTATCAATATCTCACTATGTGTTCAAGACAAGTTCGTCGCAAGAATTGAAGACCAAGAAGAAGTCCTACGTCGCCCTTGCCTTCTCCAAGCTTCGCCTGCAAGGATCACAAGTAGTCAATGTTTGATGAAGACCGTAACCAGTTCGAGTTTTTCTTCAGACCAGCCATATAGGATAAATCAGCGTGGGTTCCTCCCGTGTGTTGAGCCAAGTCATCCAAATAAGTTAGAGCTTAATCGACTAGACGATTAGATTTCATCTTATTTCTCTTGTGTGTAGTTTGTATATGAGTATTGTGCTTCTTAATAGCTTTCCGGCTATTGTGCTCTTTGGTGTTCTTTGGGTTAAACCTGTTCCCCTTAGTAGATTGTCTTTCCTTACCTTATGCTCTTCGCTCTCATCTATTAGCCTTGGTCAGCCAGCAGATGAAGAACCTCAGTGAAGCCAACCTAGTCAGTAATCTTGAGGCAGCCTATATGCCTCGAGATCCGTCAATCGGTGGGCGATTGTCACTCTAGGAAGTACTAGATCCAGTCTTGGAACAATTCTTGGTAGCTCAGACCCAATTCATGAACGCGATGATGCAGAACATGAACAACATGATGACCCAGTAGAATCAGACCACCGCTACTTTAGTCAATTTGATGAATCAGAATAATCAAGCAAGACATTGCACCGTCGCTAGTGTCAGTACCAGAATAGACGACAACCAGCAACTGTCTCCAGTGCTAGTAGCGACACATCATAATCCGAGCCAGTTCCCTACCACCCAGAATCAGCTCATGCCAACGACGATGCAACCGTCGAACAGTAGTAACCTTTGCAATGATGCACAACTCGTTGTTGTCGCAACGGCATGCCCTCAGACCAAGTTTGTGAAGTTCATGATGACCAAGCCACCCGTCTTTGAAGGATCAACCGCACTCAAGGATGCAGAATCCTGGGTTCGCACTATAGAAGAAAAGCTAATTGTTGTGCAATGCACAGATGATGAAAAGTTCTCTATGCTACTCATCAATTGGAAGGAGTTGCATTAGATTGGTGGGAAAATTTCGCGCCGCCCATCAGCACGAGCAGACCATCACCTGGTCAGAGTTTAGCACTGCTTTTCGTCAGCAGCATACGACATCAAGCAAGAGTGATCAAGAGAAACCGAATATTCCGACATCCTACACCAAACATAGCCGTTGTCATTTGAAGTGCTGCCAACCAAATAAGTCAGAAGAATGTGCATGTATTCGTTATGAAGAAATAGGCCATAGCGCCGATGAGCACAATATCAATTGTTCTCGTTACGAAGGAAACCATTCCGTTGGAGAATGCCCAATGAGCAAGGTTTTTTTATGTGAAGGCAATGATCATTGTCCGAGCCAGTGCCCCATGTATTCAGTGTTGACTTCCGCAACACAACGTCAGCGGGAAGATTTTCGAGCTGCAGTCAGAGCTTTAGCAAAAGAAGACAAGCCATTGTCAGTATAGGATTTGCCAGATAAGGAATCACAAAAGCAGAATATTAACCTTGGCAACCCATCCCAAAAGAGAAGCAAATCGGTAGCGTCAGTAGTGTGTTTCGATTGTGGTAAGAAAGGCCACTATGCCAAGCAATGCCCTGCAAGGCGACAAGCTTCAACCTTTAGGAAGGATAATCGTTCTGTCATAGTCTTGTCAGAAAAATCGCAAGGTTTGACCTGTGTCTGTTACAGTTGTCGCAAAGGAGGTCACTACGTCAGCCAGTGTCCTCAGAGGTACTAACTGCTCACTCCAGATGCAAGAATGCCAGAAGTTGTGTCAATCAAGATGGTAACTCCCAGAGCAGGTGGTAACATAGCAGGACCCGTGTGTCTAGTGAAGCAGTCAAAGAAGAGACGTTTGTGCAATGATGTTACCAGAAAAGCCTAGATTGGTGATACCAGATTATACAGTGCCATGTTTCTGTTTATGGCAATAAAGTCAGTGAATCATTGTAACCTTTCCTCTGTTTGAGAGCCAAAAGGTGGACATCCTTGTATGCCAGTTATGAAGAAAAAGGATGGTTGAACATCAAAGTATTGGATATCTCTAAGCATGTGCCATTTCAAGTCGAGTAATCAAGTTTTGAGTCATGTTGATGAAGGCCGTAGAGCCATAACCATGGAATGTGATGTTGAATTCCAACTCCTCATTTTGCATAGCAGTGGGATAACCGTAAATGGTTGAAGAATCTAACTACTAGATAATGTCCATATCCGCAAGAGAGTATGCAGTTGCCATTGCAAAATGATCTATACATCATGCAACTATATTAGAAGTCAAATTTGTCTTTGACTTGATACCCTTGACCAACCAATGTCAGAAGGAATTACGTCAGAGATGAACTATGACAAAAATTGTTAAAAGAGTTTGCATAAAGGATAGAGTAGAGCAGATCAAAGGATTCCCTCGGATATAGGCAATGTCAAATCAAGTTCTTCCGTTTGTCAAGCACCAAGGTGAGCTGTTATGATGAATTGTTAGCACAAGATGTGCGAGAATTTAAGTTTCTCAAGGAGCAAATTTTCAGGACCTTAGAATCAGCTTGTTTGAGTTTTGAGTAAGAATTTCAGTTCTCCCCAAAATCATGTGTGAGCAAGTTTGTGTCAGTTGAAGATCAGTAAAACAATCATTTCAAGATAGCCAAGACCCTCATCATTGTAAAAGGACCAGTTCGCCCAGATCGCCAAGAGTGAACTGAATCAGTGAGAAGTTCAATAGAGATCAATCACAACATCAGTGTTCGTATTGCCAGATATCAAAAGAACCTTGATAGCTTTTGTCATGGAACGTCCAAGAATCATCGTGTTAAGAAGTTTCGCCAGCACTTCCTAGCAACTAAAGTTGCAAGCAGTGAATTATCCTAGCCGTAATCCAAAATTTGCTGACGTGAAGAAACAAAGAATGGTTTTATTGGATTGGGAACCACGAGGTCAAAATCCGTTCCCTCAGGACAGACCAATATTGTGGTAGATACTTTGAATCAGAAGAGTTACCACAAGAATCTGTTGTTCAGTCAGCTAAAGTTACATGTGAAAGTCAGAAGTTGAGTCTTGAGTCAGTGCAAGAGGATATATATTGAACCCTTGAGTTCAAACCGATGCTAGAAAATCAAGTTTGACCAGATAGTTTTGTCAAAGAAATCTATCGTTTCATTCCTATTAATATCACCGAGTTTGGAGACCGTCTAGCAGAGTGGTATATGACAGAGATGGTATTCACCGAAATGGGTATAGTGTCAGATCGGCAGAGATGTTCAATTTGCATGATGTGTCAGAAAGGTTAGTGTCGGACCTAAGCGTACAACAATTGTTCTTTATTCTGAACTCATAACCTTCTGCTCCTAAACAAGAAGCAGAAATAATGTTTTTTTGCTTAAGGCTGGAATATAATAACAATTATTTAGTTCTATAACTAATCCTGATGGTAAAACTAATGGCAAAGTGCCAATAGCTAATGCAGCAACTCTTGCTCTATTGCCCACACGAAGATCAACATCTCCTCTTGTCAAGCTTCTACCCCTTATCAGTCCCTGCATCGAATTGCAAATATGAGCGACCGATCTAGTATCAAATACCAAAGAACTCGTTGGAGAAGTGGCAAGATTAATTTTCTATAACATTTATACCTGAATTAGAAGTCTTACTTCCCTTGTTCTTTTTCATTTCTGCTAAATACTTCTTGTAGTTTCTCTTCAAATGCCCAGTCTCATGACAATGTTAACATTCTGTGTTAGGCTTAGGACCCAGCTTGAGCTTCTTAAGCTTAGCCTTGAGACTCTCGATCTCATCTTGAGTCTTTCCTTTGTCTTTTCCCTTTTTCGACTTACCCTTCTTCTTGAAGTTTGTAGTCTTTTGAACCATCATCACATGATTGGAACTTTTCTTGATGCTCTCCTCTGCACCTTTAAGCATGCCATGCAACTCGGTCATTGACTTCTCCATGCCATTCATACAAAAATTCAATATGACTGGCTCAAAGCTCGCAGAGAGCGATCGGAGAATCACATTAGTAGCCAACTCTTGGCTAAGGGGAAAACCAAGCTTTTCCAAGCTCTCAATATGACCAATCATCTTGATCACATGAGGACTGACCGGGTTGTCCTTCGACAGCCTACAAGAAAACAATGCCTTGGAGGTATTGAACCTCTTTACCCTTGCTTGATCCTGAAACATACTTTTCAGACCCACAATCATATTGTAAGCGTCTGTGGTCACATATTGCTTCTAAAGCTCAGAGTTCATGGTTGCAAGCATAAGGCAGTGCACATCGACTGCATCATTGTGATGCTTCTCATAAGCATTCTTTTCAGTACGAGTAACATCTGCATTTGGTTCCTCGGGATAGGGACCCTCTAGAACATATTTATTTTTCTCTTGTTTGAGAACAATTCTTAGATTATGAAACCAGTCAATAAAGTTGGTTCCATTCATCTTTTCTTTCTCAAGAATAGATCGCAAATTAAAGGTAGGTGCAGAAAAAGTAGTAGGTGCCATGAACTACAACAGAAATATATGCAAAAATTTAGCACTATGTTTATGTAAGATATTCTATTAGACACTCATGTTGGTGGTTATGTTCGACCAGTCTACGACCAGCTCGTATCTCCATACGACTAGTTCGGACCTGGTCGTATCTCCATATGACTAGTCCATATCTGGTCGGACTTTATCAACAACAGTCAATAAAAGATACTCCCACTATATGTTCTAAACCATGTTTCCCTCTAACATCATATAGTGAGTTCAAGATCCAAAAATCATTAAGTCCTAGTGAGCTTTGGCATCACTGCTAGAAACCTAGTGATTTTAGGTAGGCAACCTCTTGCCAATCATATCACATATGACTCTTGTTTGTTAGGCGACATCTCTATGCCCCGGTGACCAACATTATGCCCCAAGGCCCAAAACTATTTTGATAGCCTTGTCAAGTTAAACCAACACTATACATGTGGGTGTCCGACACCCACCCCATCTTATTAAGATAGTCAATGGTACTCTACTTGGTAGACCTGCCAATTAACGATCACAATCGTGACAGGTGCAATAATTGGAAAGGCATCAAATTAACTTAATTTTTCTTGAGGGATACTATTCTACCATGTTAAAACATCTAATGATAAAATATGATTAATAGCATGACAGGAATAAACATTCATAGATAATCAAATTAAACTGTGAAATAGTATGGCCCTCAACATGACGATCACCATCACCATGCTTCCAGTCCTCCAACCATCATGCTTGAAATCTCCGACCGCAATCATTTACTAAGCAATTACTCCTAAAAGCTAGTAATGAATTACATACGTGAATATCAAGCATCACATGTTGGCACACAGATCATTATACAATAATATGTAGCTCGATGGCTATTTCACAGCGTGGCACGTAGGCCATGAAAATCCATACATGCATAACATACACAATGGGTCATACTATTCACATCAATCCCAACAAAAATGAGTTATGCATATAATCCAATTCTATCGAGTGACATGAACACATACTACTATATAACGCGGCTACGACCGCGGTGGTCCCACTAGCCAGTTAGCGGCCGGGGTTCGAAGGGGCAGCACCCTCAGAAAATTTTCCCGGGACATGAATCTTATTCACGTAACCGAGCCTCAAAAATCATCGGATTAATCATATTAACCCTATTCCGAACCAATCTGCTCACTGCCTTGATACGACCACGTACTACAGCATACCTCGATGGCGGAATACCGACCAGTAGGAGTATCATGCAATGTGGTCGTGAACAAGCAGAGTAATCATCTGGTGCTCATACCTCCTCGAAACCCATCTACTACTGCCGAAAACCCGATCGATCTTATCGACCAGTGCCTAAACTGTTCCATCCATATGGAGCTGACGAGGATCTAATAATCCTCATTTTATCTTTCATTCTATAATTCTCATTATGGGAAAATATGATGTCATATGGTCCTTAGGTATACCCCTTACACTTACAAGGGAGAAGCCTACCAGGTGGTCGTAAGTTCTTCTACGACCACACCCATAGTCGTAAGTCTTGCTACGACTACCTTATAGTCGTAAGTTCTTCTACGATCACTACCTAGTCATAAGTTATTTTACGACTACCCCATAGTCGTAAGCTCTTCTACGACTAGGTAAATTCGACCACCTTATGATCAATAAAACCTACTGGTAGTGGGTCCAATTGATTAAGGAATCCAAGCAGTCAACATACGCTGTTATTATACGAAATAATAACATGCAATACCCCATTATATC
Organism: Phyllostachys edulis; assembly: GCA_036346405.1. Classification (NCBI taxonomy): domain Eukaryota; kingdom Viridiplantae; phylum Streptophyta; class Magnoliopsida; order Poales; family Poaceae; genus Phyllostachys; species Phyllostachys edulis. The sequence continues at coordinate 40,077,827 of CM070558.1, read as the reverse complement.
TGACAAGTAATTGCCAGGCGGCGTGAAGGAGTTACCATCCCGATGATTACTGCAAACGTGCGGCTGTTACTGGATTTGATGAGGCGTTTCTTCAGGAGGGGAAAACGGTTATTCCTTCACGACTATATAAAGGCAGCGGTCAGAGAGGGAAAGGGGACGACCAATCGGAGGAGACAACAAGCAATCAGGAAGACAGTCAGATACTATCTTCTGTAATAGCCTTAGTCTTTTCTCCCGATTGTACGAAACACACTCAATACTATACACACATAGGAGTAGGGTTGTTATTCTCTCCGGAGAAGGCCTGAACCTGTATAAAAATACCCGTGTCAATCTCTCTGCGTGATTCCATTCTAGGAGACCCCTCGAATCAAACAATCTTTACGTAAGATCGATTCTAAAACACCGACAGTTGGCGCCGTCCGTGGGGATCTTCCGGTAATCTCTTGTCAACATACTCTCTTTTTCACAAATCTCATGCACTTATGGCGGGAGAATGGAGAGGAGAACTGGTTTGACTTGGCGGTTCATAAACATCGACATGGATGCGGTTTGATTCTGACCGAGTATCGACTCATCCGATGGTGTTCTTTGCCTCCGAGGATCTTCCATGAGATCCAAGAGACCATGCCAGCGATAGAGTCGAGGAGGATCCTTATCCCCACTGATGACGACCAGCGGAGGAATCAATTTATTCAAAGGACAAGAGTCAATCCGACCACAATCGAGGTCTACACCCGGGAGGAACTCTGTCTGACGAGTTTTTCCTCCAAGTGTCCGAGTCCCCCTAAGGCGGTCCGACTTGGTGAGACAAGTTCTAGAAGCCACAATTCCAGAACTTCACCAGCATCTGGTGATCCTCTCTCTCCGGATGACCCCAGAGAGAGAGCGGGATCAAGCATGCTTTTCCTGCAAATTCGACCATCTCTCCGCAGATCACACATGCGGATGAAGACGGTTATAACAAAGAGTTCCCCTACCTGGAGGGGATTACTCCAAGTCGCCAGATGGTGTCTCTCGACTACTCCTCGAGCGGGGAGGCCTCGAGCGCAAGTGAGAATCATCAACGGGAGGTCTTTGTCCTTCCCGCAGATCAAGGTCACTCTTCTAGAGACCGAGGGACGCTCCCCGAAGATCACGCACTGCGCCCCCTCGTGGCAATGGCAAGGGCACCACCGATGACGGACAGGACCAACACCTTGATGAGCGTGAGGGAAATCCTCGACATACTCGCACTCCATTGAGACAGTCTCAAGAATCTGACATGGAAGATCTTGAGGCTATTCGACGAAAGAAGATTGCAGCCCAGAAAAATCTGCCTGGGCGCATCCAATATCAATCAGAGGAAGCTCAAGAACTCTAGCACATCAACGACTTGCTCAAGAACCCTACTCGAGAGCTCGCCCGAGCGCCAGGCTATGATCTCTTCGTCGAAGAGATCGCACAAAGGCTTCGGACCACGATGGCAAGACTGGAAGCACCTCGCCGACATCATTCAGGAAGTCATAGCAATACGACTTCTTCAGCTACCAGTCGATCAAACATATCACCGCGGAGAAATCGGTGCAACAGCGAGTCGCATCGATCTCCTACTCGGAGAAATGTCTTTCGAACGACTGATGATCAACAAGCTCTTCGGAGAGGTGATCGCTCACCACTCCGACGTGGAAATCTGTAGCAGCAGATGGAATATGAGGAGTATTTCCCTCGTAGGACCGAGACCTACTACAGATCCGGTCAAACTGTTACTGGGTATCGTCGAATACGATCACCTGGTGATATCAACCCTTCTTTCCTGCAAAGGAGACATCAGGAGGTTATTACCGGATGTCAAGCATTTTCACCTGACCTCCGAGCTGTTCGCTGGCCACCTCGTTTTTGACTAGTGACCATGGAGAAGTTCGATGGATCCCAAAATCCCATCGAGTTCCTCCAAATTTATACAACAATTTGTCCGAAAGCGGCGGAGGAGGAGAGCATGTAATGGCGAATTACCTTTCAAGCTGTGCTCGAAGGGTGCGCTTTCGATCGTGATTCTTGAATCAACCACTCGAGTCGATCTATTCTTGGCAACACCTCTGCGACCTTCTACTAGCGAACTTCCGAGGCACCTACAATCGCCCTAGGAAGGAGGGCGACTTGCGGGATGAGAAAGAGCGACCACGAGACCTTCGCCAATTCATCAAGCGCTTTAGTCGGGTTAAGTAATTCAATTAGGAAGTTTCGACTCATCTGTCATCGGGGCTTTCAAGCAAGGAGTCCGTAGTAGAAGGAAGCGAAGATATCGCTTTGAATCCTCCCTCTTGTCATTTGAACTCTTTGAGATGGCGATCAATATCGATTGCTTCTAAGGCGGTCGAGTGGAACAACACAATCGATCGAAGACAATACCTCTCGAGAGCCGGTGAAGTTGGTAAGAAGAAGGATAAGAAAGCAAAAAGTCCAGAACAAAGCGAAGGGTCAAAACTCCAAGCCAGCGGTTCCAAGGAGGTCTTGGTCAGTAAATGATAAAGAGCCACGCACCTCCAAGCCGCACTCGACCGAGGCAAAGGTAAGCGCCCGATCGGAAGAATGATAAGTCTAGGTGGTGTCCTTTCCATAAAAGGAAGGACATGACCTTCGCAACTCTACGGGTCTTCCAACGAAGCTCGAGGACTACTACAGCGACAAGGACCACTTCCTACTCTCGGCGGGTAGGACAAGCGAGTGGTCATAAGTCGTCGAGCGATGATGAGGAGATGCCGTTCAGGATCCGCAACATACCGTCGAACACATCTACGAGGATCATCGACATCTGAATCAAAGTGGCGACTTAAAAGCGCGAATGTGAGGTAAACTCCATAGATCCTCCTCTCGTCAATAAATTACCGAAGTGGTCGGAAGTCACCATCTCCTTCGAGAAGGGTGACTGCCCGATTCCTTCGACTCGATCAGGTTGATATCCGATCGGGGTCGAATCCACCATCAACAATTGTCGGGTTAATTGAGTTTTAGTTGATGGTGGCAGCTCGTTAAACATCTTGTTTACAAGTGCCCTGGACGAGATGCAAGTACCCAGGACTAAGGTAAGACCGGTATGATACTCTTTTCATGGGATCGTACCAGGGTCTTCAGTCAAACCTATTGGCCAAGTTTCTCTTCCTTTAACATTTGGTTCACCAAGTAATTTCAGGACAGAGAAAATCTCCTTTGATGTGGTCGATTTCGATACGGCATATAACGCCATACTCGGACGACCAACCTTGGCAAAATTCTTAATGGCTACTCATTACGGGTATCAATGTATTAAGATGCCAGGTCCCAAAGGAGTAATCACAATTCATTGTGACAAGAAGATGGCGCATACCAATGACGAGTCGATCCCGAGATGGTTGGACAAATACCAACTCGAGAAGAAAGTCGACCTTCGACCAGCAAGTCGAAGCCTAAAGCTGCACCAAAGCCGAACGACAAGGTCAAAGAGGTTCCTCTGGACGCAGGGGAGCCCTCAAAGACTGTCCCTCATTACCTTCTTCCGAGCTAACGCAAATGTCTTCGCGTGGCAAGCATCCGACATGCCCGGAGTCCCTAAGGAGGTGATCGAGTACAGGCTAGCTTTACGGCCTGACAAAGTACCCGTAAAACAAAAATTACAGAGATTTGCCCACGATCGACGCGATGCTATTAAATCGAATTGGATAAGCTACTTAAGCGGGCTTTATAAGAGAAGTCAACCACCAGTGGTTGGCTAATCTGTAATGGTTAGGAAGTCAAGCGGCAAATGGCGTATGTGCGTGAACTTCACCGATCTTAATAAAACTTGTCCAAAGATGATTTTTCTTTACCTCGTGTCGATCGGTTGGTTGATTCTCTGCGAGGTTGTGAAATGTTAAGTTTTTAGATGCATATTGCGGATACCACCAGATCAATATGTGTCTAGGCGATGAAGAAAAGACCGCGTTTATTACACCATTTGATATATTTTGCTATGTCAAAATGCCACTTGGTCTAAAAAATGCCGGCGCTTCTTTTCAACGCTTGATGCAATCGACTTTTTCATCTCAACTAGGCCAAAACCTGAAGGCCTATGTTGATGATCTAGTTGTTAAAAGCATGAAGAGACTTAATCATATCACTGACCTACAAGAAACATTCGACAACCTCAGAAAACATCGCTTAAAACTCAATCTTGAGAAGTGTGTGTTCGGAATCTCTTCGGAAAAATTGCTTGGATTCCTAGTATCTATACGGGGAATCAAAGCAAATCCCGAAAAGATAAAGGCCATTCTCCAAATGCGCCCTCCGACCACAAAGAAAGAAGTCCAAAAACTCACAAGGTTCATAGCGGCTTTAAGTCATTTCATCGCACGACTAGGAGAAAAGGGAGTATCTTTGTTTAAACTTCTAAGGCCAGAAGAAACACTCTTAATTTACCTAGCTGCCATGCCACAGGCGATAAAAGCGCGATCTTGGTCAGTAGAAACGGGAAAATGTACAACGACCGGTTTACTACGTTAGTGAAGTTTTACACGGCCTAGAGGCGTTACCCTCAGGTCCAAAAGCTTCTATATGCCCTCCTCATGTCTTCGAGAAAACTACGGCATTATTTTCAGGCGCACAAAATAGTTTGTCTTGCGTCGTGTTTCTCTTGGGAGCGATCCTCGAGAATAGGGAAGCAGCGGGGCGCATGGCAAAATGGTCGGTCGAACTTGGGAGTTCGACCTCCATTTTGTGTCGAATAACCGTTAAATCGAGATCTTGGCGAGACTTTATCGCGAATGGACAAATCTGAACCTATTCGGGATCCACGATCTGATTCCCGACCCGATGGGCGATGTACTGACGGTCGCTTACTTTAAGTGGCTCGAAAATTTGGGGTGGTCTGGTATCTCTCTAGGAGAGACCTTAAAGTATGCCATACAATTAAACTTTCGGGCCACTAACAGCGTGGCGAGAATACAAAAGTTTGCTAGGCGGCATACGTTTGTGAAAGTGCTCTCGATTCGCCGACTACTCGTGAGGAGACTCTCAACTAGTCGTGAATCAAGTCGGAAAGAATGCAGTGCTCTAACCCGAGCAATGTCTCGATACTTATCGGAAGTCGTAAGCTAGAAAAGCATTTTTATGTTTGAGGCACAATTCATCCCTCGAAGGATAATTTCCTCATGAACCGGCTTGCTCGAATAGCTTCTTCGATCTGTAGTACCAAAAGGAGTCTTCTTGGAACAACTCGAAGCGTCACAGTCGAAGAACGGAGAGACCTCCTATTGAGGCGGCCTCTCTAGAATATGAGGATACGGGCGGCTCCCATCTATAAGTATCTTGAAGGGTTAAAATCTGGGAAGGCGATCCCAAAGCGGATCGCTTATCTGAAAAGCCAAAATGTATACTTTGGTTAAAGGAGTCCTCTATAAATGAGGTACTCAAGGGGTGCTCATGCGATGCATTCATGAGCGAAGGATTAACACTCCTTCACGACATACGGTGGCATCTGTGGAAATCATGCTTCCTCTGAGCTATTTGGTCGGTAAGGCCTTTCGACAAGGTTTTCTTGGCCAATGACCAGTCGATGCTAAAGAGTTGGTTAAAAGTGTGTCCAATGCCAATTTCATAGCGGACAAATACACCAACCGGCTCAAGCATTACAAAGCGATACCTCTGTCTTGGCATTTTGCGACACAGGGTCTCGATATCCTAGGACCGTTCCCCAAAGCTCCGGGAGGTTTGAGTTCCTTTTGTGGCTATTGATCGTTCACAAAATGGATCGGCCGAACTCATGAAGGATAACAACGGAACCGACAAAGCGGTTCATGATGAGATGCGTAATTACTCGATTTGGAGTCGAGTCGAATAATTACAGATAATGGTAAACAATTTTGGCGCAAAATTTGAGGAATTTTGCGACGAGTTAGTACCAAGTTATGTTATGCTACGGGGCCCATCCCCAAAGCAATGGGGCGTCGAGCGTGCAAGCGACCAAATAATGCGTGGAATTAAAACCGAGTCTTGACCAGCTCGTCAAGCGCTCGGGGGCTTGGGTACAAAATTACCTTCCGTATTATGGGCGGTTAAATGCGACTACTAGTCGAACTCTGGTGAAACACACTTTTTACGGTCTTGAGTTGAAGCCATGCTTCCTCGGAACTAAAGACATGGTTAACACGAGTCGAAACTTTCAATGACTCCAACCAGGAACAACTTCGAGCGGATGACATTAACCTACTCGAAGAAAGGAGAAACCAGGCCTTAATCCGTTCGGCGGTCTACCAACAAGCCTGCACGAGATACTACGATCGAAGGTCAACCTCGCTGACCTTCTTTGTAGGTGACTTAGTATTGAGGCTCTGCCAATCCAAATCTAATCGGAACAAACTTTCTCCCAAGTGGGAAGGTCCTTACACGATGGTCGAAGTTACTGGCGAGTCGATACCATTGGCAATGGAAGATGGCGGAGTTCTCTCGAATTCTTGGAACATTGACCCGATTCGCATAAGTTTTATGTGTAACCAACCATTGGACAATAAAGACTCGAGTTCTTTCTACCTCTATTGTCTTACTTATGAGTAGTGCTTTCATAATCTTTCGACTATATTCCAAACACCCGATTTTCTTTACTTTGGTGAAAAGCGAGTAACATCACCTAGTCGAAGCCTCTCCTCTCTGCATTACGTGGTCGCCCACTAGAAGGAGCTTCCTAGTGTCGACTCGTTACTCACTTTTGCCGCCAATACAAAGAGCTCGGGTTCTATTTGGTGAAATATTTTTAAGGCCAGCTCTTTTCATCTTAGTTTATTTCTTGATTATTTTGAAAAATACTCTAGCGAGTGCACTTTCTTAGATTTATTCAACGCCTTTGGTGTACTCGATCCGTCTCAACTGGTGGGAGGAAAAACACATCTAGTCGAAGTCTTTCCTCTCTGCGTGGTCCCGCCCACTAGAAGGAACTTCCTAGCATTGTTCAGTTTCCTACTTTTGCTACCAGAACAGACTTATTGAATCCACCAAGGAAGGGTGAACGAATTTTTTTAAAGTCCTCTAGACGTTTGCTTAACTCAAGTTGCCGTTCTCGATTTGATTAAACTGGTCGGAGATGGTAACATCACCTAGTCGAAACCTTTCCTCTCTGCACGTGGTCCTGCCCACTAGAAGGAACTTCCTAGTGTCGATTCGTTCCCACTTTTTCAACCAGTGCATGACAATCGTGACCAAAAACTACAAGTTAACCAAACTTCTCTGTTTTCAGAAACCCTTTTTAACACTATTTATTTAGTTTGTCTAAACAAACTAAGCAAATAGTCAGGGGCTAGGATAAAGTTATTAATTTGACTTCAATTCTTAGTCTTTCTTTCGTTAATTCTCTTTTGAGTTACTAACTACTCAACAAGATGGTTTGCAGGAAACAAGATGGATTATATAATACATCAACAAAAGCTTGTTTTTCACAGGTTTTTTACAAACTACTCACGAGAGAGAGCCCGATCGCATCTCCTCCGAGACCTTCACCTTAGCTGGTTGCATTTCTTCAATCAGACGACTTGCTTTTGCCTCAGGGCAGTCGAAGTCGACTTCGATTGGTTGTACATTAAGGCTGGGGTCATGAGTTTTAAGTTTTGCCAATGCATAACTTACTGCACCTTCGACCGCCTCCTTGATTGACTCAGCTTGGTTGGCCTTCAGAGTGGTCACTAGTTCTTGCAAAGTCCCGACTTGTTCCCTAATAGTACTTATGTGAGCAACTATCGTATCATCTTGAGGAGTTTTTCCCTCACTACATAGCTCACTAAGTATATTGTTCAGGAGCATGATGTTGTCTTGAAGATTAATCTTCATCGACTTCATCTCCTGTTGATTCTGATCAAAGCCTCGCGGAGTTGTTTATTTTCGACCACTTGCTCGAAAAGAATAAGATGGTCAAGCAAAAATAAACTCCTAGAGGAGGAAAAAAAATAATCACAGGTAAAAGAATTCCTTACCTACTAGTCGAGAATCTAACTTCTTGATTTCTTCATTATGGGAAGCAATGGTCTCAGCATGCCGCTCCTCCCATAATTTGATGTCCTTTGCATTTTCCTTAGCAATGCGGACAGTCTCGTTAAGGATCATGGTTTTTTCCTGATGCCTAGTTTCGAGCCTTCCCAGTTCGAGCTCAATTTCTAAAAAAGAAATGGAAGTTATAAAAAGAAAAGAACTCGTAAAGGACTACAAGTAAAGAATTGTTTACCTGCTCGTTGAGATCTCAGCCTCTCAATTTCTTGATCTTTATCTTTGGCGATACGAGAAATCTCGTGAATAACCAAAGTTTTATCTTTGACTTCATTTTGAAGCTTTCTCATCTCATCTTCTTTTTCTGAAAAGAAGCAAGAGCTAGGTAAAGATCAAAAACATAAGCAGTCTTAAGTTCAGCACTTACTGTTTAGCTCTTCTTGCACTTTTACGATTCTTGAGTTAGCCTCTTGAAGCTTCTTCAAGAGGTCTCCTACCTTTTCCCTAGTTTTCTCGACTCCTCCTTTTCATAATCGGCGAGTCGATTAGAGGTCTTTTTAAGCTATTTAACTTTGTAAAGGTTAAAAGTGAACATAAACACTATTCAACTAGTTGTAAGTCTTTCTCGACTAGCACCTAGTCGTGAGTTTTTCCGACAAGCCTCATAAGTCTTGTATAAGTAGTCAAACTCTAAAAGCGACTACGAATAACAGAGACTTACCACCCTCTGCTTTTGTTAGCGAGTTAAGCTTTCTGTCGTAGCTCTATAAGTTGTCGGTGATATTCACCTTGGTGGCAATTTGTTCGAGCTTTTTGCAAAAAGAAAGACAAGTAGAAGCAAGGAAAACCACATATATAAGTATCCTTAAATACTTACATTCATGGTCAACCAGAGCAAACATCGAGTAAACCAATATTTGGACTCTTATTTCGTCTATCTTCGCGATTTGATCCCACCAAACCTTCTCGAGACGCTCATTGTCAATAGTTTCCCCTCTGTTGGGAATATCTTTGGGATGAGGGACTCGATCACGAGATCTAAAAGCAGAAGACCCTTCGATGGAAGCAGGCCCAAAGAAATCAGCATAGAAATTGAAATATTTCTCGTCTTTTGATTCTGTAACTGCAGTTTCTCTTTGGGTACCGGGAGGAACGTCTGCAACGACTTCCTTTCCGGCACGGTTGTCAGGTACATCATCACCTTGGCCAGAGGCTTCTACAACTGCCTTTGCTATCTCCACGACCACCTCAGTGGTCGTAGCTACTACCTCAGTGGTTGTGGTAACCACTTCAGGAGCCACGACTTCCTCCACTACCCGGGCTGTGGATAATCCTTCGATCACTTCGCTTTGTCATCTCTCAGGCCGTGGAGGCGGCAATGGGCTTCTCGTGAAGCGTCCTCGAAATTTGAAGGAGTTGGGCTAAAATCAACAAAAGGAAAGCAAGTCAAGTTGTGAAAAGCGAAAGGTAAATGCTGTTCTTACACTTTAGTCTGTTTCACATACCTTTGCACCCTGGACCTAACCAGGAACTTAGGAGTCATCTTCCCAACGGAAGATTTCTTCGAATTCTTTTCTACGACCATGTCTGGTCAGAGTTCCAGTTGAAGAATGGGCTCGACCACGACCACGTCTGGTCGTGGATTTTGAACAGGAACCATCTCTCTGGTCTCCTATCTTTCCGGATGGCCGAGATCAGTCTCGACCACTCCAAGAGCAGCGCTACCCTCAACTGTAGGCTCTGCTGGATCAGCATTGTCCTTCACAAAAGACATAAAGTCCTTCCAGTTCTCCTTTTCTAGTTGCTTGACAAAACTAGGAGTGGCGAAGCTGCAAAGTTTTCTTGTCATAATAAAAGGGTACCTTGGCCTTGCGGCTTTGCGCCTAAGAGGTTTATCGCTTGGCCTCCTCGGCTTAATTGCTTCAACCTCGGCCTGCTGCGGTAGTATCTCGCATGAGACTTTGCAGAGGATCTGGTCGAAATAAAAGAACTTGAGCTTGCTCCTCCCTTGTCGGCGACTTTCGCGAGTCGACGCTTCTTAGTCGGAGGAGCTGATCCTTTGTCCGTTGTCATCCCTGCACCGATGGTTATCAGTTCGACCTCTTCGTCATCCTGACGATTTTTCATACCTACTTTTTGTAAAGAAAAACAGAAAAAGAAGAATTACTGACCGGTCGTAAGATTTTCTACGACCAGTATCCAGTCGTAAGTTTTTCTACGACGTTTTCTCGATTGTAAGATCTTCTACGATCACTACTCAGTCGTAAGCTTTTCTATGACATTTCCTTGATCGTAACATTTTCTACGATCACTACCTAGTCGTAAGTTCTTTCTACGACTATGAAGTCCTAAGGATAAAATCAACTCTTGATTACCTTTAGGCGCTCCATCTTTTTCTCTACGGATAAAACCGCAAGGATTTGGCGGAGACTTCTCACAAATGAGTTTGACTCGAACATCAATCTCTGCTTGTGAAAGATCTGTGTAAACAGATAAAGACATTCATTAGACAACTGTGAGAAAGACCAAACCGAGAGCTAAGTCGAAAATTCACTTACCCTCCTCGTAGTCCCTGGTCGGGTCTTTTGGCCTCGTGTACCTCCACATAGGAGGTACTCGTTTCTTCAAAGGGCTAATTCGACGTGTGATGAAATCCTTCACCACATGTCATCCGGTCAGCCCCTCCTCTCTCGAGTCCTTGATGGCTCGAATATAGGAGAACAATCCGGTGACATCCTGGGAGTCGAATCCATGAAGAATTCTTTTAATGACCTTCATAAAAGTAAAATTTGTCTTCTTGGGTAATTTTTTAGTAAAATACCTCTTCCTCCATCCCGGCCGTGAAGATTTAGTAAACATCTGAATATACTCCCTCGACTTCCAATCATGGAGCTTGAGACCACAATCTATAACACCCAAATTTTCAAATTTGGTTAAAGTTTAAAACTTATTTGAATTTGTGAATTTTACGAAATTTTAAAAGCTTTTTCCTAAATGTTTTAAAGCTAAAATAATTTAATTACAAAATATATTATCAAGTTTAAGTTGAGAATAATTTTATTAAGTCTAAAATGTCTCTAAGGATTTATGAGAGTTTTTGTAGAATTTTTAGGCTCTTTTTGCTATTTTCTAAGTCTAAAAGGAATTAACTAGATTATTTAAATTAGAAAACTAAAAAAAACCCTCAAAGCAGTGTTTGGGCGAAACCTAGCTCGGCCCACTTACCTCCACACGTGCACGCTGCCCACTCAGCCAACTCAACCTCATGCGGCTCACCTAGTGACCGTCAGGTGTGCATCAGACGGCCAAAAAGCTCCACGACTCGCGTCCCGTGCCGTCCGATGCAAACCGAGGCCCGCCTCTTTCTTCTCCCCTTTGTCTTCCTCGCGCAAACACGCGCCCGGCTCGCCCGCCATTGGCGTCTTCAGCGAGCTGCGAGCGGCGCCTCCCAACCGCCCGATCTTGGCGTTCGTGCGCGTGAACCGCGACGCACGAGCCGCCCCGCTCCTCTCTCCCCTCTTCTCGCGCCCGGCTCGCCCGCGCCCGAAACCACCGCCGCCACGTTCATGCACACGATCTCCTCCTCCTCCTCCGGCCCCTATAAAGGCGGCCGGGTAGCCCTTGCCTCACCGTCTCAACGCCACCACTCGCTCCCTCTCTCTCTCCTGTGCTCGCCGAATTTGGGATTTTCCTCGCTTGTGGGTCCCGGCGTGGAGCTTGATTCCGTCGCCCTGCCGACAGCTGGGTCCTCGCCATCGCCACCACCTCCATCGACTTGACGTCGCGCACCAGTGCCACCCTCGCGTCATGGGAGCTCCACAGAACCACCCCTTCACCGTCGACCCAGCGCCCGCCGCCGCTCTTCGCCGCCAAGCCATCCCGTCGCGCCTTCCGTGTGGGTGAGCTCCCTAGGTTCCCCATCTCTTCCTTGTCCGTCGCATCTCGCCGGCCATCAGTAGTCTGACGGCCACGGTGACCCTCGGTCCCAACGCCGGCGCCGCCACTGCCCGTGTGGCGTGGCCACGTGTGCGCCCATGTGGCGCCACCTCACGCCCATGTGGCAGCCACGTCAGGGCGGGCGCGCCACATCACGCCACCTCCCCGTGCGCTAAGGCCCGTGGACTAAGTCCACGTGGGCCGTGTCTCTGACATAAGGGGCCCGCACGTTAGAATTGTTTTTAATTTCTTTTAAATCCCGGAATTCCTTCGCTGATGTCAGCATTGCGCAATAATTAGATTTCCTTTAGAAAAATAATTCGGGAAATTGTTTAAAAAGGCAGATTTAGGATTTAAATTGAGAAATTCATAACTTATTCATCCTAGTTCCAAATTAGATGATTCAAATTGCTAAATTCTTAGAAAATTATTATCTAACTAAATAAAATATAATTATTCAATTTGGAGTTCATTTTAGTTCTGTTTTAGAATTTAGAAATTCATTTAAATTCCAAATTTAGATTTAAATTTGTAAAATTCATATCATCTGAATTCCAACTCCAAATTTAGTGAATTAAATTTCTAAAATTTTATAAAAATATTATCTAGCTTAATAAATTAAAATTTTGTTTATTTGGAATTAGTTTAAACTGTCATGTTTTAAGTTAAAATTATTTAAATTGCAAATTTAGGATTTTAAACTTGCAAAGTTCATAGCTTTTATTTCCTGTTTCCAAATTGAGTGTTTCAAATTTATAAAATCTTATAAAATGATTATCTAGCCAAATAAAATATAATTATTTTATTTGGAGTTAGTTTAAACTGTCGTCTTGTATTTATTTTGAGTTTCAATTGATTGTCGTATTTTCACGTTTAGATTACGACGATTCCGGGGAATTTGATTCTTCCGAAGAATTAGAATTTCAAGACTTCAGCGAAGGCAAGTTATACTTTGATCATCTTGCACCTACTATTTTAAAGTTATTTAAATTCAGTTTTCAAATTATTAAGTGCATGCATACTTTTATTCAAGTATTTTAAATTCCTGTTTAAATGATTAGATATTCCAACTGTCCTTGTATGGCCAATATTGAATATTGAAATGTCATCCCTTGTCCCCATAGATAAATTGTTTGGAAATGCTTAGCAAATACTTAGACCATGATTTTGATTTTGGGGAGGATTTAGCCAAATCTTTACAAACTTGTTTTAACTTGAACCTATGGTATTGTCTTACCATAGATTTGTTGTAAAGGTGGTCTTACTAAATAAAATAAAGATGGTTTGGACTTGGGTGTAACGGATGAAAGGTGGGTGCGAGGTTTATGCGGGTTTAATCTGGTTAGGATTAAAGCCGGGGTTTAATTGGAAAGACGCCCAAGTCAATTAAGGACCGGCCTTTGGCGTTCCTTTGCTATGCCAAAGCGTACCACCACATGTCTGTATGGGAAGGACTGGCTTAATAATTTGGGATACCTCATAGATATTCGTGCCATGTTGTATGAGTGGGTGTTGGTTAGGCAGTAGTCCCACATGGCGCAAGAGGGGCTTCAGGAGGATGGTTAGTCCAATGGAAGCGAAACCTTAGCGGGCATGAGTATTGTGAGGTAGATCATTATAACGACCTTGTGATATTTGCTCTGTCACGCCTTAGGAGGCGTGGATTGGCCGACACAAAGGGTATAATATCTCGTGTGGGTAAAATTGTACAAACTCTGCGAGTAGAAAACTATTGAATAGCTGCGTCATGATCATGGACATGCTAGCAAAGCCACTTTGAGTTAGACTTGTTTTGGTTTTAAAATGGTTTCAACAGATGTTTTCGGGATGGATAGTCTGTGGGAAAATTAGGCGGTTAGCCATTGTGATTGGAGGATATCCATCACCTTTCTTGGAGGTTATCCACATTATTCCATTGTCATTTAAAATATGATTTTAATTAATGTATGAAAATGGCCTTGCAATCTATTATGATTATTTAAATTAAAGCTGCCGCTTTCATAAAATAACCCTACCAATGTCCTTTGTTTACCTTATGCATGCATTACAATTCCATATTGGGTGTAACTTGCGAGCACTAGTAGTTGTGCTCATGCTTGCTTTATGCAACAAAATTTCAGAGAAGACTACTATCGGGGCGGTGAGGACAAGCGCCTAGGCTCGCCCAGCGATTACTGTGGCGGATCGTTCTGCCTACTACTATCTTTTTATTTCATTTGTGTTATTTACTTCTTTATTTGGCTTCATGCCCAATTGTATCGAACTCGATTTACTATTAACGAAATGCGAGATTTGGTTATGTTATCATTTTTGTAGCTGTGTACACCGGAAATCACGGATCGGTGTATGAACACAGAGGGTTAGGGATCTTTTGTTCCGGGTCCGACAACAACTTCCAATTCAATTCAGTTTGGGCCATTCCATAATAATATTGGAAAAGCTCGAGGTCATGGGAATTCCAGCACGCCTCACACAAGTACACAAATACACTTAGCATAGTGATGGAATTAGGACCAAGGTTCACTAATTCCACCCCAAAGTCTTTCGATCGCTGCGTGTGAAAGGGATGAGCGAGCAATGAAGGCCACACTCACAATATATGCGGAAGGCGAGGATTTGCCAGTCTCCCCGAGCGGCCAATCTTTGTCAACCGCGCAATCCATTTCACAAGAACTTTCTCTGGAATCTTTCCGGCGTCGACTAAGGCTTGAATCTTCACCTCATCCATCTCCGATTTAGCCCACTCAGAAACTTTCCAAGCCATCTCTCTCAGAAAGGGGAGGTTTTGGATTAAGGAAGATCTTCGGAGAAGACACGATTGGGTTGGCGGCGGAGAAGGCACGATTGAGTTGGTGGCGGAGAAGACAAGAACTCGATGAACAGCGGGAGCGATTTGGGGAAAAGTAGAAACCCAAGTTTTACCCCCGGTAAGTATTTATAACCATATACCTGGGCTGAAGGCGTGGCAATCCAAAGATTGCCACCGCTTCGGGAACCGCTCCAATGGACAGACTTGTGGGAGTCATTTGCGATTCTCTAGCTTGTCCATTCAAGAAAATCAGGTTCGTTTTTACACCTCAAGCAAAATTACTTTCTTGGTCAGATCTTTTTGACCAAATGAAATATCAATTGGAAAGGATTTTCTTCTGATCATCATACTACGACCACTTCGTGATTGTAAGAGTTCTCTACGGCTGTTTGATAGTCGTAAGCAACCTTCTTGACCAAGCACATTTCTGGTCAAAGTAGTACACAAATGTCGAAGGGTTTTTCCTTTGACCACCTTTCTATGACCCTCTCGTGGCCGTAAGACTATCTACGACTCCTTCACCAAGTAAGTTACTTTCAGTTGAAGTTGGGGGGCTAGATGACGAGGATCTAATAATCCTCATTTTATCTTTCATTCTATAATTCTCATTATGGAAAAATATGATGTCATGTGGTCCCTAGGTATACCCCTTACACTTACAAGGGAGAAGCCTACCAGGTGGTCGTAAGTTCTTCTACGACCACCACCATAGTCGTAAATCTTGCTACGACTACCTTATGGTCGTAAGTTCTTCTACGATCACTACCTAGTCGTAAGTTATTTTACGACTACCCCATAGTCGTAAGCTCTTCTACGACCAGGTCGGCTACGACCACCTTATGATCAATAAAACCTACAAGCGAGTGAGTCCAACTGATTAAGGAATCCAAGCAGTCAACATACGCTGTTATTATACAAAATAATAACACGCAATACCCCATTATCTCTGACAAGTAATTGCCAGGCGGCGTGAAGGAGTTACCATCCCGATGATTACTGCAAACGTGCGCCCGTTACTGGATTTGATGAGGCGTCTCTTCAGCAGGGAAAAACGGCTATTCCTTCACGACTATATAAAGGCAGCGGTCAGAGAGGGAAATGGGACGACCAATCGGAGGAGACAACAAGCAATCAGGAAGACAGTCAGATACTATCTTTTGTAATAGCCTTAGTCTTTTCTCCCGATTGTACGAAACACACTCAATACCATACACACAGAAGTAGGGTTGTTATTCTCTCCGGAGAAGGCCTGAACCTGTATAAAAATACCCGTGTCAATCTCTCTACGTGATTCCATTTTAGGAGACCCCCCGAATCAAACAATCTTTACGTAAGATCGGTTCTAAAACACCGACAGGAGCGATCTAAGTTACCAGACCAAACTAGTAGTAGATCCAATCTACTACTACCACATATCAAGTATATGCAATCGATCTAGATCAAAAACTATGCAGAATGGCTCCGATACCACTTAAGGGATACGGGAAGGCTACACTAGCTGGCAATTCAAAAAATTCTACCACGTAAACCAGGATGCCATGCAAACAAGAGATCATAGATCATTACCACCAGACGGGCAGTGCAGCAGAAGAAGAGTTGGAGTAGCCTGATTGTAATAGCCCAAAATTTTATTTTCAGAGAAAATTAAAACTTAATTATTTTTGTGGATTTTTGAAATTTTAAAAGATTTTCCTTAATTATTTTAAAGCTAAAACAAATTTAATTGCAAAATCTATTACCAAATAATAGTTGAAATTATTTTATTTAAGTCCAAAATATCTTTGAGAATTTCTGTGAATTTTCTCATAATTTTTGGATTTTATTTGCTGTTTTCTAAAGTCTATTAGAATTAACAGAATTAAAACAATTACTAAATCAATCAAAATCCTCTTGTCGTAACAGGGCACCGAGGTGTGCCCCGCACCCTAAGTCGTCGAGAGATCTGGTGTCAGTCGGGGATACCGTACATGTACAAGCCTACTCTGTATAGCATATTTAGGCCATTGTACCCAAAATACCCTCTCTCTCTCTCTCTCTCTCTCTCTCTCTCTCTCTCTTAACATTGTGAGGGCAAGAAGGTAAATATCCCTTCTTGCCCTCCTATAAATAGAGCCCCAAGGGCATGTATAAGGGAGGGCTCTCATTTTCCTCCATTAATACACACAATGTAACACATGAGCAATGCATTCATACATACAAGTCTTTGGCTCCTTTCCCTCCGGTCTACTCCCAAGACAAAGGGTATCCTGTACCCACTGTCTAGTCTTTTTACTACGACAGTTGGCGCCGTCCGTGCGGATCGAACAAGAAGCTATACACAAAAAAGAGCCAAAACCACCTTTGCTCACCCACTAGAAGCCCACGAGGCGAAGGCACTTTCTCAGCCCGAAGGCCCAGACTACCTTCGGTCCACATTCGGCCACCACCCGAAGCCCACTGGCGCGTATGTGTCCTCAGTCCGAAGGCATGTATTGCCTTCGGTTCACTCGCTCAGGAACAAAGCTGACCGCCCGGAGGCCCCCAACAGCCTCGGGCCACCTCCGGAGCACCTCTGCACGCGTAGCTCCTCTGGCCGCCCGAAGCCGCCTCCGGAGCCTCCGCCCGAAGCATCCACCCCTCCGGCTACACAGAGCCGTCCAGCCCGTCGGAGCCTCCGGCGCGAAGACCCTACGGAGCAACACCCGCAGGGGCGCGCCTCCGCCCGGACTCCACTGACTTCAAGCCAGAAGGGACTCCGGGGCAACATCACCTCGCTGACGCCGCTCGCAGCAACCTCCAGCCGCCTTCGCCGGCCTCCCGCCTCGCGTGCTCTGGCCCCAGAGTGCCCGCGGCCAGCCTCCGGCCGAAGCGGCCTCGGGCCACCCTAGTTCCGCGCCTCCACCTCCGCTAAAGCACCCAAAGTGCCAACCCCGGCCAAGCCCGAAGCATCCCCTTCGTTCAACCGAAGGAACTCCGGAGCAACACCTCGCGGTTGTCAGCTACCCAGCAGCCTTCGTCCGCCCGAAGGCCTCCACCACACCCTCCGCCACCAGCCCGAAGGACCCAGCCGCCACCGCCACCTCTGGGCCGCTTCCGAAGGACCCAGCCGCTGCCACCCCATCTCGGACCCCTTCGGCAGCTCGGACGCCGCCTTCGGGTCCCCTCCACATCAAGCCAGCGCGCCGCTTCCGAAGCCACCTCGAGGCACCCGGAGCCCCTCGGGACGCCTCCGCCTCACACCCGAGGCACCCCTCGCGGCTCCCACCAAGGCGTGCACCTGCTCGCAGACGCCACCCCTGGAGCCCCGCGGGCCGCCACAGCCTCGCTACCAAGGCATGCGCTCGCTCGGAGCACCCTACCTCCGGAGCTCAAGCTCCGGCCCCCTCGGCGCGACCCACCACTGGCACCTCTGGCGCCGGGCCCCTGCCGCCGACTTCTTGAGTGCCCCGGCCCGCCACCCTCCGCCACCCAGCCCCTTCAGGGGCGGGGGCCCGCGGCCCGCTCGCCCCCGGGTCTTGGCGAGCCACCACAGACCCTCGGCATCGCCACCCTCTAGAGCGGCCTTCCAGCCGGAGCACTCGGCCTTGGCGCCTCCTCGGCCAAAGCCCCGTTCGCTTCCCCTCGCAGGTTGCAACCACCCAACACCAGTACGTGCCTCCTCGTTTCCATTCAAGATTCAACGTGCTAGTACTTAGTACGCACTTTGCAAGTCCACAGAACTAGCATAGCAGCACGTGAACAAGTGGGCCCTGCATTAATTGCTAGCTGCCAACCGGTCTAGGGGAAGCTCTACTGTTACCAGTAGCTGAGCATGCATAACCTAGCAGCATGCCAGTAGGGGCGCCCTTGCATTAATTCCTTTCTCTCGCATGCCTCATTTCCGCATAAAAAACCCTTCACTAGCTAGAGCCTGTAAGAGACATGCAACATTTATAAAAAGCATTGCATCGGTAAAAGAGCCACCAAACTAATTGGCAGCAA
Source organism: Phyllostachys edulis (assembly GCA_036346405.1). Taxonomy (NCBI): domain Eukaryota; kingdom Viridiplantae; phylum Streptophyta; class Magnoliopsida; order Poales; family Poaceae; genus Phyllostachys; species Phyllostachys edulis. The sequence goes on along the minus strand of CM070558.1, from coordinate 40,059,160 downwards.
ATAGCTAGTGTAGACACTAACACTAGTACTACTTGTGACTTTCTCGGTTTGGTGCTATACATGTGAAAAAAAACAAAACAAAAAACAATCAAAAACAAAAACCAGAGCACTCAAATGAATAAGACGCCGCATATGGCCCCGAGCCCCGGTGCACACTAACTCACCCTCGCGGGTGTGCAGTGTATAAACAAGACGCCGCGCATGGCCCTGAGCCTCGGCGCACACCAATGCCCTCCGCAGGCATGAGTGTATAAACAAGATGCCGCGCATGGCCCCGAGCCTCGGCGCACAGCGATGCCGCGCATGGCCCCGAGCCTCGGTGCACACTAACTCACCCTCGCCGGTGTGCAATGTATAAACAAGACACCGCGCATGGCCCCGAGCCCCGGCGCACACCAATGCCCTCCGCAGGCACGAGTGTATAAACAAGACACCGTGCATGGCCCCGAGCCCCGACGCACAGCGATGCCACGCATGGCCCTGAGCCCCGGTGCACACTAACTCACCCTCGCGGGTGTGCAGTGTATAAACAAGACGCCGCGCATGGCCCCGAGCCCCGGTGCACACCAATGCCCTCCGCAGGCACGAGTGTATAAACAAGACGCCACGCATGGCCCCGAGCCCCGGCGCACACCAATGCCCTCCGCAGGCATGAGTGTATAAACAAGACGCCACGCATGGCCCCGAGCCCCGATGCACACCGATGCCCTTCGCAGACACGAGTGTATAAACAAGACGCCACGTATGGCCCCGAGCCCCGGCGCACACCACCGCGCTCAAACGCGCAAAACCTAGTCATTCCGGAGGCACCGCCTCAGCGACTAGGGAGTCTCCCGCCTCGAGTGCCTTGCGTCGGCAGGGAGACCTCACACATTCACGCTCATTCACGCCAAACCTAGTTGTTCCGGAGGCCCTGCCTCGGCGATTAGGGAGCCTCCCGCCTCGAGTGCCCTGCCTCGGCGGGGATTCCTCGCACATTCGCGTTCAAACGCGCAAAACCTAGTCGTTTCGAAGGCTGCGCCTCGCCGATTAGGGAGTCTCCCGCCTCAAGTGCCCTGCCTCGGCGGGGAGTCCTCGCACATTCGCGCTCAAATGCGCAAAACCTAGTCGTTTCGAAGGCCGTGCCTCGGTGACTAGGGAGTCTCCCGCCTCGAGTGGCTTATCTTGGCGGGGAGACCTCATGCATTCGCGCTCAATCGCGCAAACCCCCAGTCGTTCCAGAGGCCACGCCTCGACGACTAGGGAGTCTCCCGCCGCGAGGGCCTTGCCCCGGCGGAGAGACATCTCAAATCACGCTCCAACGCGCATAGCCCTAGTCGCCCTGACGGTCACGCCTCAGCGACTAGGGAGTCTCCCGCCGTCAGGGCCTCGCCCCGGCGGAGAGACCTCACATTCGCGCACACACACGCAAAACCTAGTCGTTCCGAAGGCCACGCCTAGGTGACTAGGGAGTCTCCCGCCGCGAGGGCCTCGCCCCGGTGGAGAGACCTCACACATTCGCGCACACTCGCGCAAAACCTAGTTGTTCTGGAGGCACCGCCTCAGCGACTAGGGAGTCTCCCGCCTCGAGTGCCTTGCCTCGGCGGGGAGACCTCACACATTTGCGCTCATTCGTGCAAAACCTAGTCGTTCCGGAGGCACCGCCTCGGCGACTAGGGAGTCTCCCGCCGTGAGGGCCTCGCCCCGATGGAGAGACATCTCAAATCGTGCTCCAACGCGCATAGCCCTAGTCGCTCCGACGGTCACGCCTCAGCGACTAGGGAGTCTCCCGCCGCCAGGGCCTTGCCCCGGCGGAGAGACCTCACACATTCGCGCACACTCGCGCAAAACCTAGTCGTTCCGGAGGCACCGTCTTGGCGACTAGGGAGTCTCCCGCCTCGAGTGCCTTGCCTTGGCGGGGAGACCTCACACATTTGCGCTCATTCGTGCAAAACCTAGTCATTCCGGAGGCGCCGCCTCGACAACTAGGGAGTCTCCCGCCTCGAGTGCCTTGCCTCGGCGAAGAGACCTCACACATTCGCGCACATTCGCGCAAAACCTAGTCGTTCCGGAGGCACCGCCTCGACGACTAGGGAGTCTCCCGCCTCGAGTGCCTTGCCTCGGTGAGGAGACCTCACACATTCGCGCTCATTCGTGCAAAACCTAGTCGTTTCGGAGGCCCCGTCTCGGCGACTAGGGAGTCTTCCGCCTCGAGCGCCTTGCCTCGGCGGGGAGACCTCGCACATTCGCGTTCGTTCGCACAAAACCCCTTCAATGAAAAAGCAGCAAGAAGCCACAACAAAAAACAAAGCCACCGTGTATGGCCTTTGGCCTCGGTACAAGCCAATACCACCCACAGACGTGATTGCCTCGGCGAAGGCGATGCGCAAAGCTAACCCTGGCACAGCCCGGTCCCACGGCCAAAACATACCAGGGGGGACAGCGTCATCCTCGCCAGCACAACAAAGCATCAGGGCTCCCCGGAGCCCTATCAAAAAGAAAGTTGGGGACGGCGTTCTCGGCTTCGCCTCCCCTCGCTAGCCTTGGGCTCCGCAAGCGAGCCCAATCAAAAAGAAAGTTGGGGGACGGCGTTCTCGGCTTCGCCTCCCCTCGCTAGCCTTGGGCTCCGCAAGCGAGCCCAATCAAAAAGAAAGTTGGGGGACGGCGTTCTCGGCTTCGCCTCCCTCGCTAGCCTTGGGCTCCAAGCAGCCCGATCAAAAAAAGTTGGGGGCAGCGTTCTCGGCCGCCTCCCCTCGCTAGCCTTGGGCTCCATAAGCGAGCCCATCAAAAAGTTGGGGGCGGCGTTCTCGGCCGCCTCCCCTCGCTAGCCTTGAGCTCATAGCGAGCCCAATCAAAAGAATGTTGGGGGCGGCGTTCTCGGCCGCCTCCCTCGCTAGCCTTGGCTCAAGCCAGCCCACCAAAAAAAGGTTGGCGGGCGGCGTTCTCGGCCGCCTCCCCTCGCTAGCCTTGGGCTCCATAGCGAGCCCATCAAAAAAAGTTGGGGGCGGCATTCTCGGCCGCCTCCCCTCGCTAGCCTTGAGCTCCTGGCGAGCCCAATCAAAAGAAAGTTGGGGGCGGCGTTCTCGGCCGCCTCCCTCGCTAGCCTTGAGCTCATAGCGAGCCCAATCAAAAAAAGTTGGGGGCGGCGTTCTCGGCCGCCTCCCTCGCTAGCCTTGGGCTCATAAGTGAGCCCAATCAAAAAAAGTTGGGGGCGGCGTTCTCGGCCGCCTCCCCTCGCTAGCCTTGGGCTCCGCAAGCGAGCCCAGTCAAAAAGAAAGTTGGGGGACGACGTTCTCGGCTTCGCCTCCCCCTCGCTAACCTTGGGCTCCCCAAGTGAGCCCAATCAAAAAGAAAGTTGGGGGACGGCGTTCTCGGCTTCGCCTCCCCTCGCTAGCCTTGGGCTCCGCAAGCGAGCCCAATCAAAAAGAAAGTTGGGGGACGACGTTCTCGGCTTCGCCTCCCCCTCGCAAGCGCACCCAAATGTCATCATAATAGGCAATCACCTCCTTAAGCGGATGAGCATCAACCCTTCACGCCACTCTAGTCATGGGCACAAACCATTGAGAGCGGCTGAAGGGGGGGACGGTACCAGGCCACTAGTAGGATCATCGCAAACAGTCACACCGAAGAAGTAATCAAACACGAAGGTAGCAATGACAGCCACGACTCACCACCCGCCTCGGCGTGGCGGCTCCGCGTCGACTTTGCCCACACAGGCTCTATCGCTGCTCACCGCCCGCCTCGAGGCTGTAGCCTTGGCAGGGCGGCCCCGACGTGCCGCCCGCCTCGAAGGCCATGCCTCGGCGTGGCGGCTCCACGTCGACTTCGCCCACACAGGCTCTACCGCTGCTCATCGCCCGCCTCGAGGCTGTAGCCTCGGCGGGGCGGCCCCGACGCGCCGCCCGCCTCGAAGGCCATGCCTCGGCATGGCGGCTCCGCGTCGACTTCGCCCACAGGCTCTCTGCACTCGCTCATCGCCGCCTCGAGGTAGCCTCGGCTGGCGGCCCTGAACGCGCCGCCCACCTCGAAAGCCATGCCTCGGCGTGGCGACTCGCGTCGACTTCGCCCCCACAGGCTCTACTGCTGCTCATCGCTTTGCCTCGGTAGCCTCGATGAAGCGGCCCAGCAGCCCTCGCCTCGAAGCCATGCCTCGGCGTGGCGGCTCGCATCGACTTCGCCCACAGGCTCTATCGCTGCTCGCGCCCGCCTCGAGGTCAACCTCGGCAGGCGGCAACAGCGCCTCCCGCCTCGAAGGCCATGCCTAGGCGTGGCGGCTCCGCGTCGACTTCGCCCACACAGGCTCTATCGCTGCTCACCGCCCGCCTCGAGGCTGTAGCCTCGGCGGGGCGGCCCTAACGCACCGCCCGCCTCGAAGGTCATGCCTCGGCGTGGCGGCTCCGCGTCGACTTCGCCCACACAGGCTCTACCACTGCTCACCGCCCGCCTCGAAGGCCATGCCTCGGCGTGGCGGCCTACGTCGACCCCCCCACGAGCCGCGCCGAACCTCGCCTCGGCGTGGCGGTCGCGTCGACTTCGCCCCCACGGGCTCCACCGACTACTCACCGCCCACCTCGAGGTTAGCCGCCTCGGCGGCCCTAACTGAGATCCTCCTCAAGCACCCCTCGACGCTCCTCCCGCGCGCCTCAAGCTCCCCTCGGCGCTCCGCCTTGGCGAGCCCCCGAGCCCCTTCACGGTTCACCTCGTCTCTGGGTATCCAGACTCCGAGGGGCAGGCGGCAGGTTGTGTTCGCTCACTCCTTGGGACCACGGGACTGCCCTCGCGACCTCGGACCACTTGAGCGAGGGAGTTGTCGTGTGAGCAGGGGTGCCCGCACCCTAGGGTCGATTAGAGATACCAATGTGCCGTCAGGGATACCGTACATGTACAAGCCTACTTTGTATAGCATATTTAGGCCATTGTACCCAAAATACCCTCTCTCTCTCTTAACATTATGAGGGCAAGAAGGTAAATATCCCTTCTTGCCCTCCTATAAATAGAGCCCCAAGGGCATGTATAAGGGAGGGCTCTCATTTTCCTCCATTGATACACACAATGTAACACATGAGCAATGCATTCATACATACAAGTCTTTGGCTCCTTTCCCTCTGGTCCACTCCTAAGACAAAGGGTATCCTGTACCCACTGTCTAGTCTTTTTACTACGACACCTCTCAACAGTGTTTGGGTTGAATCTTTGACTCGGCCCAGCTCTTTTTCACGCGCACGCAGCCCACACGGCCAGCTCCTCCCGCGCGCTCGTGCTCTAAAGCGTTTCGGCCATTGGATCAAGAATCAACGGTCTGATTAGGAGTCACGTTCGAAACGGTCCGAACATTTCTTCGAGGTGGACTGTCCGATCTGATTTGAACGGCCCGATCTTATTTACTGATCAGAGCGGTCCGAACGTCCTCATCGGTGTGGACCGTTCTATTTAAATCGAACGGCCACTGCTTTGCCCGCTTTCTTTCCTTTCTTTTTCTTGCACCGACAAGTGGGGCCACGATGAATAGTACTGTCTCCTTCCTCTTTTCTTCTTCCCCCACGCCTTTCCTTTCTCATTCGCCGCATCCGCCATTGACGCTGTTTCAAACCTTCCAAAACCTAAGCAATCTCCACCGCATCGCCAAAATTGCCATGCACATTTAATTCCTAGATCCCCTTCGCCTTCGACACGGCCCTCTCTTTCCTTTCCTCCACCCCAAATCCTTGAAATTTCTCCGTCGTGCCGCATGGACCTTCTTGGGCTATACGGTGAACCCGTGCCGCCCTCGCCCTATAAAAGGACGCCCCGAGTGCGCCTTGTAGCACTCATCCCAATGCCTCAAACCCCCAAGCATCTCCTTTCCTCAATCGCCGTGAATTCGAAGTTTTCTAGCGAACCCCGAAGCTTCAATCTTCATCTCTTCCAGCACCGTCACACATTCCCCGGCCATCCCGACCTCACCATCGGCGTCGCCATCGCTCGTGCCTTCTTGTGCACGCATTCATTCGCCCTGAAGATCCCCAGAGCCTCTTCTTCGTCGATGACCCTGCACCACCGCCGCTAAACCTCATCACCGATGTCCTTTTCGCCACGCCCCTTCGCCGCAAGGTAGTCCATCAGAATCAGTATCGCGTTACCTTTCATTTGCGCAATCATGTCCCTCGTCGTGGCGTGTAGCGCCGGAGAGGTGGTCGCCGGAGCTCCGCCACTGTCGGGCTAACGTGGCAAGGCCACATCAGTGCCACCTCAGTGCCACGTGCGCATCTTTGCTGAGTCAGCGCCTATGTGGCGCTATGTCAGCATGTACACAGCGCTCCTACACCCCCGTGTGTATTGTTATGTACACCAAGTCCACCATGGACTTTGACCAACCGTGGGCGTGGTCCATTGACCACGGGCCCCCTGTCAGCGACTCATGGTTTTTTGGTTTAAAAATAAATTAGCCGGAAATTCAATTTTCTGAGGGCTGACGTCATAAACCGGATTTTCCTTTAGGAAAATAAATCAGTAAAATTGATAAATTCAGATTTTTAAGGTTTTGAGTAGAGTTAAACTTCCAGGAGCTCGTATTTCTTCATATGAACTCCGATTTAGGTGATTCAAATATCTAAATTTGTATAAATTCAAGATCTAGCTTACTAAACTAAAATTATTTGATTTAGAGGTAATTTTATTTGTATTTTTAATTTATTTGAATTTGTCGTATTTTCGCGTTCAAACTTCGATGACTCCGGAGAGTTTGATCCTTCAGAGGACTTAGAGTACCAAGACTTTGAGGAAGGCAAGTTATACCATTGATCATGTTGATCCCAATATTTTAAATTTATTTAATTCATTTTTTAAATTTATTATTGCATGCATAATTTTATTTAGTTATTTTAATTCCTGTTTAATTCCTTAGTTATTCTAATTCTTTTTGTATAGCCAATTTGAATATTGATTATCATTTCCTTGTCACCATTAGATAAAATAATATTAAAAATAATTACATGCTTAGCCTATGCTTAGATCAGAATTATGAATTTTGGGAGATTTTAGCCAAAGTATTCAAACTTGGTTAAATTGAGTCTGTGGTATTGATTTACCATGGAAAGTTTATAAAGATGGTTTTATTTAAAATAAAATCAAAAATGGGTTTGGACTTGGACGAAATGGATGATTGGTGGGTGCAGGTTTATGCACAGGCTCAATCTGGTTAGGATTGAGGCCTAGGGGTTGTTTTGAAAGTCGCCCAAGTCAGTTAAGGACCAATCTTTGAGCGTATTTTGCTACGCCTTACCGTACCACCACATGTCTAGAATGGGACAGATTTGGCTAAATAATTTGTGATGTCTTAGTGTTATTTGTGCCATGTTGTTGTGTGTATGTTGGTTACACAGTAGTCCCACCTGGCGCAAGAGGGGGCTTCCGGAGGATGGTTAGTCCAATGGAAGTGAAACCTTAGCGGGCATAAATACATTAAGGTAGAGCATTGTAAAAGCCTCATGGTAATTGCTTAGTCACACGCCTTCGGAAGCATGTATTGGCCGACATTACAAGCAAATTATCTCGTGTGGGTAAAGCTGTACAAACTCTGCAGAGTAGAAAATTATTCGAATAGCCGTGTCCACGGTCATGGACATGCTGAGAAAAGCCACTCTAAGTTAGACTTTGTTCTTGGTTTTTAAAATATTTTCAACAGATGATTTTGAGGATGGTTAATCCTTGTGGTAAAATTGGGGCGGTTAGCCATATGATAGGAGGGTATCCTTCACCATTAATTCATGGAGGTTATCCACACTATAAAATTGTCAATTTAAAACCTTATTTTAGTTATAGAATAAAAATGGCCTTGGAAATTAATATGAGTATTTAAACTGAAAATGCTGCTTTATGCAAAATAAACCCTGCCAGTCTCATTTGTTTACTTATGCATGCATCATAATTCTATATTAAGTGTAACTTGCAAGCACGGAAGTTGTGCTCACTCTTACTGAATAACCTTTATTCAAGACAAGACTTCTACCAGGACGGTGAGGATCCAGACGCTTAGGCCTACGCCCCCAGACGATTGCCTGTGGCGAATCGTGTGGCCTACTACTACTTTGCTTCCGATGTGATTTTCATTATTTGGCCTCAGGCCCCCTTTTTGTAATAAACTCTGAATTATCATTAATAAAATGCGCCTGATCCAACGAAGAGCGCGTCGATGTAGTGGTTGTAGTCGATCGTCCAACGTCGAGCACGTTGATGCAGTGGTCGTAGTCCAACATCCAATGTCCTCACGAGCCGATCGTCTCCTCCAACAACCTCTGCAGTTCCTTGTGAAGATCGTGGATCGTCCTCAAGCGCAACAGCAACCGCAGTAGCGCCTCTACGGTATCCACACGTCCAGGGAAGGAACACCGTACACTGGTGTGCTAGCACCAACTCGCACAGTAGGGATCTCTTGAGAAGATGGTGTCTAGGGTTTCGGTGGATCAACTCACATGTATCGCATCACTCCCAATAGCCTCAAGCATCTCCTTATATAGTGCCAATGACAGATCCTATTCGAACACGTTTGTTCCAACCCGTTAAGTGTGTGACCTGTTAGGTTCATGTGTAATCGGTTGTGACTCGGAAACTCCTTTCCAATCACGTCGTTAGCGGCTCGTAACAGGACATAACGATGTCTGAATACACACGAATTACATCGGACAAACCTTAATGCAATATTATCTACGACCAGATCCTTATCACTAACGACCAGCTCATATTTGGTCTTGACCAGTTCGTAACTCCTTACGACTAGGTTTCGACCACCTAGTGATCATGTTCGACTAGCCTACGACTAGCTTGTATCTCCATATGACTAGTTCATATCTGATTGAACTAAAAGACCTGCTCATGTATTCTATCTTTGCCTCACGATATCTGGTTGAACTCTAGGTGAGATTTATGTCATCCATGGACTGTTCAATACTTTCTCGATCAAGTGTCGGATAACTTTACGTGGTCGACCTCTTCGATCTTCGACCACTAGTGGCATGGCCATTTACTTTCTTTATCCGACCATATCGAGGCGCCCAAAGATATCTCTCCTGTTATGTTAGGAGGGGCAAATCCCATATCCGACCAGTAACATTCCTTCGTAGGTTTCATAGCATACCCGAAAGCTACCTTTATAACTACCCAGTTACGGAGTAGCATTTGGCAGCCCCTAAGTGTACTACTAGACATGTAGGAATCCATGTTGATCTTAGGTCTAAGGATTATATATCATCATTGCTTGAGATCAACTAACGACACATAAAATCATAACAATCTCAACAGTGTCTCAAGGTGGGTCAACCCAACCCCATGTTCTTTAACATGTGTTCACATTATTGATTTGATATCCCTATATCCATGACCGGTGAAACATGGTCATCAATTAATACATGTGCCGGTCGATAAGTCACTAGTGTTCCGTCCAATGACATCCGATCAGGGATACTTTTAGAACAACATCATATAAGTTAAAAAGAGCTTCACCAACAAGTCACATACTTGTTAATCTTTATAACCAATGATTCATTCAAGGAACAGAATAACATTTATTCAATAACTCATAAACATAGACGTGATACAATCATCTCCACGATTGCCTCTAGGGCATATCACCAACACTCACGTCGTCTGTTCCAACAGCCTCAACATCCCCTTATAAAGAGCCCATTACAGATCCTATCCGAACTCGTTTGTTCTAACCCGTTAAGTGTGTGACCTTGTAGGTTCATGCATAATATGTTGCGACTCAGAAACTCTTTTTCGATCACGAGTCGTTAGTGGTTCCTAGCAGGACATAACGATTCCCAAATACACATAAATTGTATCGAACCTTAATGTAATATGATCTATGACCAGGTCCTTATCACTTACGACCAGCTCGTATCTCTATATGACTAGTTCATATTTAGTCACGACCAGTTCGTAACTCCTTACAACCAGTTTACGACCAGTTAGTGATTATGTTCGATCAGTCTACGACCAGCTCGCATCTCCATACGATCAGTTCGTATCTGGTCGAACTGAATGACTTGCTTGTGTATTCTCCCTTGCCTTACGATATCTGGTTGAACTCCAGGTGAGATAATTTGTCATCTATGGACTGTTCAATACATTCTCGATCAAGTGACAGATAACTTCATGTGGTCGACTCTTCGACCACTAGTGGCATGGTCATGCACTTTCTTTATTCGACCACATTGAAGGGCCCAGAGATATCTCTCCTGTTATGTTAGGAGTGGCAAATACCATATCCGACCAGTCACATCCCTTCGCAGGTTTCATAGCATACCCGAAAGCTACCTTTATAACTACCCAGTTACAGAATAGCGTTTGGCAACCCCTAAGTGTACTATTACACTTGTAGAAAACCATGATAATCTTAGGTTTAAGGATTATACATCATCATTGCTTAAGACCAACTGATGACACATAAAATCATAACAATCTCAATAGTGTCTCAAGGTGGCTCAATCCAACACTATGTTCTCTAACATGTGTTCACATTATTGATTCAATATCCCTATATCCAAGACCGGTGAAACATGGTCATCAATCAATACATGTGCTGGTCAATAAGTCACTAGTGTTCTGACCTGTGACATCCGACTAGGAATACATTTAGAATGACATCATATAAGTTAAAGAGCTTCACCAACAAGTCACATACTTGTTAATGTCTATAGCTGATAATTCATTCAAGGAACATAATAACATTTATTCTATAACTTATAAACATAGACGTGATACAATCATCTCTATGATTGCCTCTAGGGCATATCACCAACACGATCATCACCACCTTACCGGACAACGATCAAAGCCATGCCAGTCACACCGCCACCCATGGTCTGTCTAACCGCCGGCTAGCCAGTCAGACTGCTCAGTCACAAACTTGGCCAGAAATTGGCTAAGGACTGAAAATGTCACTCTCTGGAATTTTCTGTAAAAACCTATCTAGTTTTGCCTCGATGTTCCATTTTCCATGAAACCTAGTGCAAACACATCTCCTAACACTCCCACATAAGTGTTTGATCAAGCTTGCCAAAATTCGATGGTGACTTTTTTGGCCGATCAGATCGCTCACCTGGTCGGTCCTATCGCTAGCCATTCAGTCTGACCACCCCTGGGCTGGTTAGACTACAACCAGGGCCGGTCTGGCCTCCTGAGGTCTGATAACAATCCTGAATTTGTCGAAAACAAGTGTTTCGGCAAACCCTCGCCACCATTGCAAATTGTATCATCATCATAAGATTAGGAGCATATCCCCATGACATCCCCATGCCATTCATTGCAGGAGAATAAATTTCATCGAAATCGACACCGGGTCTCTACATGAACCCTTGTGCTACTAATGTCGCTTTATATCTCATCACTTCATTACGTTCATTCCGTTTTTTTCACGAACACCCACTTGTGTCCAATTGGAACGATGTCTTAAGGTGTCTTGACCATGGGTCCAAAGACTTTCCTCTTATTTAGCAAGTTTAGCTCGTTTGCAATTGCTCCCTTCCATTTATCCCAATCTTGACGATTCTTACATTTAGAAATCGTCTTCGGTTCCGGAACCAAAATTTCAATATGGAAAGTAATCTGAGTAGCAAAGCAGCTGCTATTAGCACATACTTGCTATAAAATATTTCTCCTATTTCCATATAATTTGTGGCAAACTCTTTATCCAATTTGATTGATACTTTATTTAGAACAATCAACTCTCCACTATTTCCCAATATGGTAGAGTCTGGTCGTTCCGTTGTCCTAGTGTCATCAGGTGCGCTCTCCACAAAATAAGCCCCTTGGTCCCTTAAATAGGGAGAGGAGAGGTGAGGTAGCTAAATAACTATCCATGTGGGACTAAACTATTACTATAAAGGCTCATGGGGCTAGTTTAGGTAAAGTGTCCACACAATCGGGCCTTCTGTAAACGTGCTGATGTACAACAGTTATGAATATTTCTCATGGTTTTCATTATCTTTGGTGTTGTTTCAGTGTTGTCAATACTTGTTTCAATGATGATAATACTTATTTCAATTATTTGGGTGATTTCGGTACTTGTAATACACTATTTCATTGCTAATGTTTTAATGCTGAAATCGTGTATTACAAATAGCGAAATAACTCAAATCATTAAAACAAGCATTGAAGTCAGTTAAATAAGTAGTAAAATTATTGAAGCAAGTGTCAAAGATCATTAAAACCATGAGAAAATAGTGTGAGCATGCGACCTATAGAGTATTTGCAAGCGAACTTAACTTATAGAGAGTAAAGTAAACGAAAATGAGATATGAGGACAAATTTTTTTTAAAAAAAGGGAAAATTCAATAAATGCCACTGTTGACTGCCCTTATTAGAGATGTGCCACTCCTCAGTTGGAAATGTGAAATATGCAACTGTAAAAGCTAGGGTAGTCTAAGAAATGCCATTGTGGAGGTTTTCCCCCATTTTCCCTCAAATAAACGCATGTATTTGTAATACCAATTTCGTATGGACACTAATGCCCCTAGCTTCAACTTACATCATGTCCTTGCCCCGTTCGTTGCGGTGGTGGCCCTGCGCCCGTCCCGGGTTGCCTCCGCTGACCTTGCAGCCGGCTATGACTACCTCCAAGCCAACTTCCCGCTCGCGGTCTCCCTCCTAGCCACATCCGCGGTGCTCGCGACCGTCTACCTCATGCGATACCATGGTCATCTACCGCCGACCGCTGCCACAAGCCAGCCGCCGAGCACATGGTCACCCGGGAGACCTTCATATGGCAATCGACGGAGGCGGGGGTGTTCACCGATGACAACCTGGCCTTCGAGCGCAAGATCCTGGAGCGGTCGGGGCTGGGCCAGGGGACCTACTTCCAAGGCCGCCGTGGTCAACTCACCGCCAAACCCATGCATGGCAGAGGCTATCATGTTCAGCACCATCGACAACCTGCTCGCCAAGCCGAGCGTCCGCGCTAGGGACATCGGCGTCGTCGTTGTCAACTGCATCCTCTTCAACCAGACGCCGTCGCTCTCCGCCATGATCGTCAACCACTAAAAGCTCCGCGGCAACGTCGCCAGCTACAACCTCGACGACATGGGCTGCAACGCCAGCCTCATCTCCATTGACCTCACCAAGTTGCTGCAGGTAATTCATCGATTAACCATAATTGGCATCGGTAATTAGTAATAGCTAAGATTAAGCGCAATAAGTACAGTGATTAAAATGGATGTGTCAGCCCCTCTCGATTCCCCATTGTGGTAAGTCTGGATCGGTATTGGGCTGGATCGGTCGGGAGCTTTTCATGTCAGTTGAAGCTAGGGGCATTAGTGTCCGTACAAAATTGGTATTTCAAATAAACATCGATAATGGAATTTCTTAGACTACCCTAGCTTTGTAGTGGCATATTTTGCATTTCCAACTAAGAAGTGGCACATCTCTAATAAGGGCAGTCAGCAGTGACTTATGGGAGTGTTTATGGATTTTTCCCAAGAGACAACTAAGAATTGCTATAGAGTGGAGGTTGTCTATCCAACACACATTATGATTTGGAGTGTGTGGGGGTTAGGGTAAGTGACAAGTGCTATGTGTTAGAACAAAGGAAAGAATGAGAACTCATATTGTAACACCCCGGCCCATCACGGAGCCTAGAATGTCTCCTAAACTACTCCAGCTATCAATTTAAACTATAATAAAATCCCATCAATGGGTCACAAGAGATACAATAACAACAATTAATTATCCACTACGAGTAAAGCCATTAAAAAACCAACCAACAACTAAGCAATTAATATATCAAGCTGAATTGAACTAATAAATAAGTAACCCAAGTTCCAACTAGCAATCCCAAAATAATCAAGTCTAATCATGAGTAAGTCCTGAATGAAATAATCATGTCACTAGATTATATAAAGAAAAATAATTGATAAATTGGTGTGATAAATGCAAGTGATGGTCATGTGCTGCTCCACCCCATGCATGTCATCGTCAACAGTTACCTAAAAGCAACAACAAAGCAAGAGTGACTCTACGACTCGGCAAGTACAAGATAGAACGATAAACACACAGTTAATTAAACAGTTAAATTATCATCATTAACATAAGCATGTTCCAATATCATCAATGTTGATATTATCTTTCATGTTCTTAAATCTCAACAAAATCATTCTCATGTACCCAGATCTCATCAATATCATTCTCATGTTCTCAGATCTCATCAATATCATTCTCATGTTCATGTATGCAATGCCAATGATGTAACTCAGCAGCTGATACCAATATAACGGAGTGTTCACCCATCGATGACACACTCTTCTCCCACCTTCTTGAGGGTGAGGTCCCTACTGTGATTTAACCACCTGTGATATACAGAGAAAGGTCCGGAGGACCCTTTTTTTTTTTTTTTTTTGCGGTACTTCACGAGGGAGGTCTACAGACCTCCCAGAGGTCTTCAGACCTCCTGGAGGTCTTGGCCAACCACCGATTGGTAGCACCTCTTAGTATATCAGAGAGGTCCGACAGACCTCGAGCTAAGTCCCGAGGACCTCCTGGAGGTCCCGCCTTGCACCGAGCTAGTCCCAGAGCAGTTGGCTAGCTCACATGCAGATCCAAAGACAAGTGTAATCAAATCCATACACAAGCTAAGAGGAGCAAGAGACAAAACAATAAATATAAATATATTAAGGACCAAACCGCCAAGCTTCTTCGGGAGATGCCTCAAGGGCTACAAAGAATAACAAGAACAGTGGAAAGCAAAGCTTCAACGATAGGTCCAACCGTCAGCCCATGGCTATCGAGTGGAGGGCGCCCCTAGGTCTCAAGGTCTCCAAAGACCTCTTCTTCATCGAGCTTTGAGCTCCTGGAACCTCCTGCAATGCTTGATATGAACAGAGGGCAAAAGCCATGAGTACATTGAATGTACTCAAGAAGCCGTGAGGAATGTATGCATTAGATAATTATGCAAGGCTTGCCAAAAGAGAGTCAGAAGGTTAGTTGCATAAGCGGTGTTTGACAATAAGTAATAAGTAGATTGAAAAGCTCAAGTTAAAACATTAGTACATAAATACATTTGATTTCAAAGGGGTGGAGCACCGCTCACCCAAAGACACCTCGAGCACCCACTCGGGACTACCTGCCAACAGGTGGGAGTGCGGTCATACCCATGACGGGACCTCTCCACACCACCCCTGGAGCACCCACTCCAGAGTTCCCCAACCACCCTGGACCAACTAGTGAGCCGACCATGACCCCTCTGGAGCCGGCCAAGGTCTCTTCAAGGCAAAGCCATGACCTCTCACCCAAGTGTCCAGGAGCACAAGTTCACAAAGCTACCCCTTGCACCATTTCATCGAGCATGTCCATAACCAAGGACTTGGCTATTGAATAGATTTTACACTCTGCAGAGGTGTACAACTTACCCACAATCCACGATCTCTCCAAGGCGGGTTCCGGTCACCCTTGCTCACTTAGAAGGTGAGCGATCTGGAGAGCGACAAGGCTTTTACAAAGCTTTGAATTGACTTAGAGCTGCCCGCTAAGGTTTCGCCAATCCCCCTTTGGTCTAGAAGTCCGCAGGTTATGGGTGCCCCTCTTGCGCCAACGAATCACACGCCAACCCAAATGACCCCAAGCCAATCCATTGCTAATTATTCACCTGCACCATTCCCATAAAATGATCTTGTGGTTGCACCGATTGGCCAGATCAACAGAACACAAAGTAAAGTCCTTATTTGTGCTCAAGCAAGACATCCACAACCTCAAAATGAAGCATCCACTACTCACTCCCGACCTTCTTGCCCGAGTAAAACAATTTGTAATTAACCCCCTAAAAGACCACCCGGTCTGGCACAACAATTATTAATGTGATCTCGCACCACAATCAACACAACTTAGGCATCCCGCCATAGTTGCTTAACAATGGCACCAACCACGGGTTCCATATTTCAATTAGTCAAGATTATTAATTGATGAGGCATGATTCACGCACCCACGGTTTCTAAAGCAAGGCTAAGCATACAACATACGGTCCCAAAGTTGGCAATAACAAGGAATACCAACCAAAATATCCATCCTAAGGTGTCCAAAGAGTTCATGTCAACATGTTCGGTTCAAGTATATCAAGGAGGCATAATGTCAAGTAGGAGGATAGCTCTTGCCCAAAACATGCTTTATAAAGATAGCCATGCAAGTTTAATGAATCAAAATAGCTTTGCAAAGTGGGATCAAGATGATCAAGGGCCACGACTTGCCTCTGTTGGAGAAAGAAAAGCTTGGTGAAGGAGCTTGATTCACGAGTTCTCAACGATCACCCGAGATCTACACGCTCGCAAAAGAAACCAAATAAGCAAATAATTTCAAGAAAACCAAAAGAACTTACTCAAAACCAAGAGAGAAGAGGAGATCCACAGAGAGGAGGAGGAGATCCACCAGTCGAAGGAACCGAGGAGTTGAAATGAGGAGCAGGGAGGCGGCGGTGCCTCTCGGTGCTCTATTTAAAGAGCAAGGAACAGAGCACCAACCCAAAGAAGCGACTGTGTTCAAGGTTTTAGGACAAGGGCACACCGCCACAAGGTACTAAAAGAAATAAAGAAAGCAAGGATGTGACACAAAGTAGAAAAAGAGTACAAAGGTAGGTGGCAAGATTTAATGTGACTCGACCCACATTAATGCACTAAGACCGCCAAAGGGCGATCAAAAGGTGCGCAGACTACCAAAGGACATGGTCCACGGTCCAAATAGGAGGTCCAAGGAGGAGGTCCAAACACAACAAGGAGGTCCGAACCTAAGGAGGTCCAAACACAACAGGAGGTCTCGAACCTAAAGGAGGTCCAAACACAACAGGAGGTCCGAACCTAAGGAGGTCCAAACACAACAGGAGGTCTGAACCTAAAGGAGGTCCAAACACAACAAGGAGGTCTGAACCTAGAGGAGGTCCAAACACAACAGGAGGTCGAACCCAGAGGAGGTCCAAACACAACAAGGAGGTCTCCTAGAGGAGGAACCAGAGGAGGTCCAAACACAACAAGGAGGTCTCGAACCCAAAGGAGGTCCAAACACAACATGGAGGTCTGAACCCAGAGGAGGTCCAAACACAACAAGGAGGTCTCGAACCTAAAGGAGGTCCAAACACAACAGGAGGTCTCGAACCTAGAGGAGGTCCAAACACAACAAGGAGGTCTCGAACCCAAAGGAGGTCCAAACACAACAGGAGGTCTCGAACCTAGAGGAGGTCCAAACACAACAAGGAGGTCTGAACCTAAAGGAGGTCCAAACACAGCAGGAGGTCTCGAACCCAGAGGAGGTCCAAACACAACATGGAGGTCTCAACCCAGAGGAGGTCCAAACACAACAGGAGGTCTGAACCCAAAGGAGGTCCAAACACAACAGGAGGTCTCAACCCAGAGGGGGTCCAAACACAACAAGGAGGTCTCGAACCTAAAGGAGGTCCAAACACAACAGGAGGTCTCGAACCCAGAGGAGGTCCAAACACAACAGGAGGTCTAGACCACAAAGGTCAAAACACAAAGAGGTCCTAAGGATATGAGGTCCAAAAGACAAAAGATATTCGGACTTCAAGGGAGATCCAACCTCAAGCAGATCTAGACCCCAAGGAGGTTTAAATCACGAGAGAACCAGACCTCAAAAGAGGTCCCAAGCGCAAGGGGTAAGGCGCCGAGGAGGCCCCGAGAGTAGGGAGGTCCTAACGGTCAAAATCTCCCAAAAGGGAAAATCCGACGACCAAGATATCAAAAGGAGAGGACACTGAATGGTCAAGATCAAAAGGCAAAGGGAGGTCTGGCGCTCAAGATCTCAAAAGAAGAGCCTGAGCGGCCAAGATCTCAAAACGGAGGACCTCACGGTCTAGATCAAAGGTGCGGGGAGGTCCCGACGGTCAAGGATATTCAAGATTAAAAGGGTGGTCTTTACAAAAGACCAAGCAAGGATCGAGGAGGTGGTCCTTGCAAAAGCAGCCGAGGGAGGTCACGGGATCAAGAAAACGCAGCGAAAGCAGAGTTCGATCGAATTCAGGCGGTCCGGCAAGGAAAGGAACGTTTGGACCATCCAGCGACACACTGCTATTGAGCCGTCGAGATCCAGATCGGATGGCGCGAACGAGGGGCCGTTCGGACCGGCTAACGAACCAAACAAGGCTAGGCTGTCTCGATTTAGATCGGACGGCCCTTAGGTGAGAAAGGTAAAGCCTTAAGCGTCTGATACAGCCACAAGAGTCAAAGAGGGTCCAAGCGCTAAGGAGGTCTTGGGCCTGAGGAGGTCTGAACCTTTGGATCCAACGAAGGGAGGACCTAGACGGCTAAGATGTATGAACACAGGGGAGATCCAAAGAGGCAAGGGGAGGTCCCAAAGGAACTCTGGGACGCCCAAATGACCTCAGAGGTTACAAGAGAATGCTAAGAGAGGTCCACGGGGAGGTCCAAACAAAGAAAGAGGTTTAGACCAAGGGAAGATCCAGTCAAAGATGAAAGCTTAGACCCAAGGGGAGGTCTAAGCACAAAGAGATTCAAGCCAACAAAGGGAAAGTCCGGACTTAAGGAAAGTCCAAACAGAAGATTACAAAGAGAGGTCCAGAGAAACCGAAGGGGTTGAACCTATAAAGAGGTCCGGCTGGGAGGAGGTGTGGGCGAAAGGAAGGACCCAAGAGAGGATGTCGCCAAAGGGAGGAGAGACTAGCCTGGAGGACAAACAAGGCCAGTAGAGAAAAAGAGGCTAAAAGCCAAAGAACAACAATAACTCCAGCTCAACCAGAAAGGGATTAATTTGAAGTTTGGTTAGTTCAAGTTAAACCTCCAAATTTCTGAAATCCTCAAATTAAGCTTTGAACTCTCAACAAAAGCGAATGGTTATTATTTTTACCAGCTTTTCAAAATTCTGGAAAAACGGGACGTTACACTACCTCTATAGGATTTTAACATGGAGCATGCTAGAATAGCCATACACATGGCATTACTCACCACCCTGGCCCTTATGCAAGCAAATGATGACAATGTTCATTATCCATTATTAATATTATCATGTCATCCCTATGGTAATTGCATCATCATATCATAATCTCATTAAATCGTCAACATTTCTTGTCATCAATATTTTATGTCATAACCTCATTGAATCATTATCAACATAAAACCATAGCATTTAAATAAGCAATTAAGAGCACAAGTAAATGTTATATTCATTCCATGGTAGAGACAAGGCTTGACAAACCGATGCCCACCGCCCTACCAAGCACTTGTCTTTTAGCCTCTAGAAACCAAGTGATGCAAATGTGGCATTGTACTTGAGGCAACGCTTATTGAACAAACAATCAATAATACACTCAAAATATGCCACAACAGTACCAAATCATCAAACAAAATACTATCGCACCTACACTCTTAACTCAAATTCACCGGGCGACCTACCCGCTGTCTCAGTGATCAAACGACCATAACTTTCATCTCTTAACTCCAAATATAGTACCCTATATATTTTCTGGAAACTACACACAATTCCCCACAATATTTTAGTTATGCAAATCTTTTGAATTTTCCATTTAGCTTCATGTTTCCAACCGCGAATGTTCACTACTAGAAAGCCCCGTTTTCCCTACGGTTTAAAACGTTCCCTAGTAGTGGATTTGTAATCCAAAGGAAAGTATTTATTCCTAGGGTGAGGTAAAAAAGACTTAGGTAACGAAATCGTTCCCTACTGTTTACATAAATTACTAGAGAAAGATTATGGAGAGAGAAATAGATTATGCCATATCAACATCATGATGACAACTTTCCCTGTTCGGATGAGCAAAACCGCGTGAATGCATTTTTCGTTTTGTCTCCGATTTGTTTTAGCGCCCTGCCATTTTTTTTTGCTACGCACGCTATTTTTTTAAGGCGCCACGCCAGTTTATTTGGCTACGCTAACTTGCCTCGTCGGCTCGTTCACACGGTGCGCCCTCCCCAAACCCGCTCCCCTAGCAGGCCGTCGTCCCTAGCCGCCGCCGCCCACGCGCCGCCGTCCTCCCTCGAGCGGTGCCGCCCTCCCCTCCTCCTCCTCTTCATCCTCCTTCAAGTCGCCGCCATCGCCCCGCTCCCCTTCTTCTCCTCCTCCCTCAAGCAGTCGCCGCCGGCCTCGACGCGGCAGCTGCTCCCCGACGCCGCCGAGCAGCAGGAGCAAGCGGAAGACGAGGAAACGCAGGCCTCTCTCTCGCGTGCGGGCCTTCCGAGCCCCACGCATCAGTGCTCCTCATCCACCTTCTGGCGGCGGCACTGCATCGCGCAGGTGAGGTGTCCTACTTACCGGCCTTCTCGGTCTCTTGATTTGGAGCTCACTTAGGCCACGCTAGCCTTAGATCCGTGCAAAATTGTAGTTTCCCTTGATTCCGCATTGACCGTTTGTGGCTGGAAAGGCGGCGACAGCTCTCTCCAAGTTTTGTGGTGGTTTGCTCTGCTCCTCTCTGGGTAAATCTAGCGCGACTTTCTTGTGCGGGGAGGTTAGCGGTGGGCAGCATTGTGATACTGTACTTATAGAATCATGAATGTGATGCCGCTTTCCTGAGTCAAGGTTGCGTCTTTAGCACTCAGGCATCATCAATTTTGGCTGAGAATGCTTCAAGAAAGAATCTAGGATGTGTGGTAATGTGTTGGTTATAAACAATAGTCTCAACTCTCAATTCACAAATCTTAATTTTTTTTCTAGCATGGAGAGCTCTAAAACATGTTTGATGGGAAGTGACTTCACATTCTTTAGTTTACTCCTCAGCTTACCATTCCATTTAGATGCTTGAGTAATTTACAATCGGTGGGATAAGGATAGGACAAAGCATCGCTACAATGCTCACCGTCATTTAGGTCAACGTGAGCATGTGCAACTTTTCTACATGGCATTGATGTGCCGATAATCTGTGCCATATCTTAAGATGCTTGATGGTTTTTTTTGGCTCGCCAACTGTTTGAACAAGTGATACAGGGATTGCTTACGCCCCATTTTAGCCTAAAGTTGTCACCCATCAAAAGTTTTTTATCGAAGTGCTAATTAAGCCCCAGCCAGCAAACAACTTTTTCTTGGATTCCAGTGGGATGCCCTACAGGCGGTTCTGAGCTGTGGTTCTTTTGTATTCTTGCACAACTTGTCAGAATATGGAGTCAAATTGCATGAAAATATCTAATGTACAAAAGCTTGTGCCATGTGCTCTTGTTTGTGAATTGGATTGTTTGGATTTGCTCTAGATTTTTTCTATGGACGGACCAGATCGCGTGTGTTGAACCATCTGATCTTTCCAATCTGTGGTGCTCTGGTACACCTTGAGATCAAGGCCAAAACATGCACCACTGGACAATGGTTTTGGGACCCAACATCTTCGTAGAATAGTAACACTAGGGCATCATGGCCACTTGATGTTTGCTTGTTTAAATGGCCAATGGGCTGAGAACTATACTGAAAGTAGTTAAAGATTGGGTGCACATAGAGTTTGGTGGGTACAAATCATGATAGAAATGTGGAAACATGGTGGTGTGGTACCATTTAAGTGTCAATTAACTTGCCCAACTTGGACAAAGTACAAACACAAAAGTAGTACAAACTACAAACATAACTGTCACACACTGGCTTCGAACATAGTTTGATATTTCTTTGTCCTGGCTTTGAATGTATTTTCTTCAATGTATTTGTTCCAAATTTCTTGATTTTTAATCACAATACCCTTACCCTTACTTTTGGTTATCTGCAGTAATCATTGTTCGAGAAAATGGTTGCAGAGGCTTTTACAGTACATGTATCTCTATAATTTTGTCCATTTTTTGTTTGCTTATGTATTGCTCTATTGCCAAATTTTGTCCATTTTATTGGGCATATAGTCTATCTTCGTATGACCTTATGACTTAGTTCTTTTGTATGGGTTATCTTTTTTGTTTACCATGTGTGCGAGTTGCAATGCAATATATAGCAAGGGTTTTGATGCTGTGTAGTTTACTACCAGGCACATGTTTATTCTCCTGGGCAGTTATCACTAAAGTAAAACCTTTAGTTCTATTTCAGCTATTTTTTTAATCAGATTCTACGTTAAAGACTCTACCATGGCAGTGGTCAGGCTATTTTTTTTTTTTACTTTTGCATGTCGATCGTACTTACTGCTAGTTGTATTGTGTATAATTATAATGTACATAGACATCAAACAAACATAAGCATGGTTGCTCTTAGTTACACAAACATGTAAGGGACTATGTGAGTTTGATTATTCTCTGGCATAGTTGTTGATAGGCCCATTTTATTTCGAAGATTTGCAAGTATTAAGCCTCTACTGATTGGTACTTCAATTTTTCCAGGTAGATTATTGTTTGTCACACTCTTTGTTCTATACTATTGATTTTAATTTCTTATATATTTCTACTTTAAGGAGGGAGCCCTTTGGGTTTGTTGTTCTATCCTTATGTTTAAAATGTAACCTTTGCACATGTTATTCTTGCAATTTGGTAATTTCTGCAATTACTTATGCCTTTTGACATGCTTCTATCGACCTTTCAGTGAGAGAAGGGAAAGGAAGAAGCTTGATGGTGGAAACACTGATTCATCAGGAAGTTTGGACACATCTGATAAAGAAGATAGAAAAAGGATGACAGATTCTCCAGCAGTGATGAGAAAGATGATAATGAAGCACAGGTATGGACTGTGCAGTCTGTGCAATCCATCTCATCCAGATATAGGTCTAGCTCTCTCCATATTCCTGGACCTCTGTTATATACTTATGTATGCTCTGCAGCTGACACAAATTCAACTAGATATGGAAACTTTATGCGAAGATAAATAAAAAATGGAGGTCAGTTATAAATGTCTTAATGCATCTATTACGTATGGCACACTTATCAGTTATTGAGTTAGAAATATGTGTACAGATGAATTGAAAAGCTGATGCCTTATCAGTTATTGAATTGAAAAGCTGATGCCTAATGGAGGTACAGATGAATATGTCATCCATATATTGATGAGTAATCATTCATGATTGGGCAAATATTGACATGGAATCATGTTCTAATTGAACAATAGGATGACTAGTTAGCCCGTCATAAGTGGCCCAGTTAGATGCCTATTTAAACTTCTCTGAATTGTCATTCTGTACTTGCTTATGGTTGTT
The DNA here is from genome assembly GCA_036346405.1 of Phyllostachys edulis. Classification (NCBI taxonomy): domain Eukaryota; kingdom Viridiplantae; phylum Streptophyta; class Magnoliopsida; order Poales; family Poaceae; genus Phyllostachys; species Phyllostachys edulis. The sequence goes on along the minus strand of CM070558.1, from coordinate 40,036,101 downwards.
CTTAAGGTGTCTCTGGTTTTCTTCCTGCAATAGCCCGCTCATTTTTTTCTATATCTGAATATTGCACTTTATTTAATGGTTCCTTGTATCATAGATGACATTGGACAAGAAGATTGATGAAGCACACATACTTTCTACCATAATAGATGATCTTGAATCGCAATTGAACAAAGAGAAAGAAGATAGCCAAAGATTTTCTATTTCTATGACACACGAGCATACTACTATTTATTTTTTGATATCAATTGGTGGGTTACTTCGTTATAAACAAAGATTCCCAAGTATTTAGTTCTTCATAGTTCATAGTACTTCTCTTTCGATATAGGATGACCTCAAAAGTAAAGAAACTCATCAGCGCACATGGGTGTTATGTGAAAACACATGATGATTTAAAAAGGCATGTTTCTTTTATATGAACCACTCCTGAATTTTTCACATGACGATTTAAAAAGGCATGTTTCTTTTATATGAACCACTCCTGAATTTCTATTTGGTCTGAATCAGCACATAGTTGCACTCCTATTTTTAGTCGTATAGCTATTGACATATGAACCATTCCTGTGGATGCAAGAGCCTTGTATGATATCTGTTATGGTATGCTACATTTAACTAAATCTTATGATTGCAGTAGGCCACATTTAACCTTTTTGCATTAAATCTTATGATTGCAGAATGTTTGGAGGTTATGTTAACGCATTTGTCAGTGCTGATGGGAACTACTCTTCTCCACTTGATGATGATCTTGCACTATTTTAATGTTAGCCATGGTCCAATTACATGAGGAAGCATACTTTTGTTGCAAGTGGTGCATGTTGCTTTCTTTTATGGGATGACTAACATGTAAGGGTTGCATTTTGATGTCTGAAACCTTACTGGTCATTTGTACTTCAGTATGCATGTGTTGTGCACTTGTGGTGCAAGCGTGGGTGTAGTTTTTTTGGACTTTCTGGTAGTGTGATATTTACACTTGGATATGTTGATGTAAATGTGCCTCAAATAGTACTTGATGGTCTATTGAAAATACAAGATATTATTATGTTTATCTCATGCATAAACTTTGTTTTGAGTGATAATGTGAATTTAGTGTCCTTGAATATAAATAAGATTTTGAATAATGTATGTATATTTAGAAGAAAAAACAATAAATTCAATACCCCTAGTGTTCATGCCAAACAGTAGGGGATGAATTTCGAATTAGTAATACGAAAATAATGTTTATATAAAAATGTTCCCTAGGGTATACAATAAATAACGTAGGGAATTTATTGGATTCTTTCCCTAGGCCGGCAGAAAGGTAATATAAGGAAATAAACTTTCCACGTCAGATGGCAATGCTATGTGGACGAGATTTCCCTACTGTTTAAAATCCTAGGGAACGATTCTTTCCCAAGGTTTTCCCAAAAACACCGCAGGGAATGTTTTCTTTCCCCACATTTATTCCCCTAGTAGCCATTTCCTACGAATGCCACTAGGGAAACCAATTCCCTATAGTTTTTTGCATGTTCCCTAGTATATTACTCACTAGGCAAAATAGAGATTTCTAGTAGTGGTTATACTAAAAATTATCATAACAGTCAACTTCATATTTTTGTATCTATTTTTTTACAACATGAAAAATAGTAAACCATAATATTCCTAAAATATAATGAGAATTGTTTAGCTTATTCTAGTTATGACAAGTAACACCCCAAATTTAGAGTCTTTTTCAAGCCTTTAAATATAAAAGTAACCTTCAGAATTTTCATGGTTAAGTTAAAGCTTAAATAGAATTTTTAGAAATTAAAAATATTTATTGTGAATAATCTAAACATCAATTAAATTTAAAACTATTTTATTTGGGTCCCTTGAGTCCTAGAGTATTTTCAGGAATTTTCTTGGAATTTTGGAGTTTATTTGCTATTTCTTTGTAACGTCCCAAAAATTCATAAATACAAAAATATGAGCTTTTTTATTTTTTTAAAAAATACTTTTTATGCGATAGATAATGTCGTCCTTCTTGATTGCATTTGTGATAGTCGTTTGAATTGCATTTGCTTTGATTGCCGTCATAAGTGGTACAAAAATCAGAGAACGCTAAGACAAGGAAACCCTAGAAACATAAATGGTTAAAGCAAACAAACTTAAAAGCATTCCCTGCTAAATATTACATGTAAACCCTTAGAATCAAAAGTGTGGAATCCAACACTTAATCCCCTAAGTGATCAAGAAGTCCAATTAGGAAGGTCTAATAAATACCAAACCATGTCTGTCGTTGCAAGAGAATCACCAAATGAAAATGCCAGAATTATGTACAACTCTAAAATTCTATTCTATTCCTTTTCCCTATTTCTCCCTAGCCTATTCTCTTCCCCCTGTTTCCTGTTCCTCTGACCAGGCTTGAGTGCCTGGTGAAGGCTGTCACTCGGCCATTACTCCTCGTCGCTCAACCCGTCACACCGACTGTACCGTGCTGCCAACCCTGTCAAATCAACAACCACTCCTCCTTGTCAGGCCATGCCAAATGCATCGCAGACTCTCAGGCATCTCCGTCCCATTGCTGATATACATATAGCAACCCCCGAGCCCCCTCAGTGCCTTTCTTCGCCACACTAGTGCTAGTCCCACCTCCTCCATTCCTCAAACGAGCTTGAGCTCCGGGTATGGCTTGAGCGCTCATCTCGGCTGAGCGCCACCACCACGCCGCCATCGCCATTAGCACCCATCGGTGAAGCTCTTCTCTCATTATATGCGTCAGCTCATCTTCCATGACCAAAGAGATATTTCCCCTCAATTGATTCCACTCCTTGTTCATAGGAACCGCCGCCGACCTCGTCCTTCCTCCCCTCCGACCAGATTAGCCCAAGTAGTCGAGTCGACCTCGCCGATAAAGCGTACCCCAAGTCATTTCTTCGGAACCATCTACCTACTTCCTTGGAGCTATCCAGAGGGTTGAAGACTTTTTTTTTTCTCGGGCCAGCACTACTGCTCGGAGCTTCTCTCGCTGTCGCTGTCCACCATCGCCAGACCATCTCCGGCTAGCTCGTCCCCTCAACGCCATACCGGTACGTTCCTAGTGGCCACTAGATGCCACTCTAGTTGCGCGGAAGCATTGTCGGATCAACGAATGCATTGTAGATCGAGAAGTCTTTGCGTGTAGTCGAAATTCCTTTGACTACACATAGTCGTACCTTCTTCCGACCACGTGATCGTGAAGTCTTCATGTGTAGTCGAACTTCCTTCGACTACGTGAATCTTCTTCCGACCACGTGATCATGAAGTCTTCACGTGTAGTCAAACTTCCTTTGACTACGTGAACCCTCTTCCGACCACATGATCATGAAATCTTCGCGTGTAGTCGAACTTCCTTTGACTACGCGAACCTTCTTCTGACCATGTGATCGTGAAGTCTTCGTGTGTAGTCGAACTTCCTTTGACTACGCGTACCTTCTCCCGACCACGTGATCGTGTATTCTTCGCGTGTAGTAGAATAGTCGAACCTCCTTCGACTACGCATAGTCGAACCTCCTTTCGACCAGGTGGTCGAAACTCCTAGCGACTAGGTGGTCGAAACACCTTCCGACCACATAGTCGAAACTCCTTTCGACCAGGTAGTTGAAAACTCGTTCCAACCAGGTAGTCGAACCTCCTTCCGCCTGGAATGTAGTCGAACCCCCTTTAACTACAGGTAGTCGAACCTCCTTCAATTACACATAGTCGAACCACCTTCGACTACATGTAGTCGAAACCCCTTCTGACCAGATGGTCGAAACCCCTTCCTACTAGGTAGTCGAAGCGATGAACAGTACTCGAAACCCAGGGACTCGTATGCAGATTAGCAACCGACTCGGAAACAGCTTACTTCCTCTACTTGAACTCTATGTCCAACACCAGACACGATAATGAAAGAACGGAAACTAACAAAATCTCCTCAACTAAACCGAAAACACCCAATTTGGAGTTTATTTGAATGTTTGAATGCAATTTTAATTCTTATGTGCTTATTTGAATTTTGGTTGTTTTTACATATATAGAAGCCGAAGCGACCGAAGAACCCCCGGTTGATCCAGAACAAGATCAGCAGTACCCTGAGCAAGATGAGTCAATACTTTGATCATATTGCACCTACTTTTTGCAATTATATTGTTTTAAATTATGAAATTGCATTGCTATGATTTATACAACTATATTAGTCTAGCTCATAGTTAATTCCTTAACAATAATTGTGTATAAACTTTCAATCTTTGAACTTGGACCCTACCATTTGTCACCTTAGAATTAATGGATTACATACTAGTTAATAAGTCTATATCTAAGTGTCATGCTTAGCCTTGCTTAGATAACTGGTCATGCGGGCATTAAATTGCCCGACGACAATCTTTCAAAACATGAAAACTAGATTTGGGCAGTCGAGGTTGGAGCCTGGCTGGTATGTTGGACTAGAGGTTATTTTGAAAACAAAGAAAAACTTGAAAAACCAATTTCGACTTGGGCGGCTAGAAAGAGTGGCTGGTGCTGGTGATGCACGCCGGTGGGGTATGTGGATGTACCGCCCAAGTCAATAAAGGACCGAGTTCTTATGAAGACCTCTCGTGTAAAAACAGTACAACCACAGGTCTATAATGGGTACAACCTAGCTAACTAATTTGTTCGCCCCAGCGTGGCTTCGCCACTGGCGGGTGTGTGGCGTGAGTATGGGTAGAAGCCACAGGAAAACCACACGGCGCCAGAGGGGGCCTCCTGGGAGCGTGGCTCCGGGAGGTGGAAACCTTAGTGGGTGGGGTTGCGTTGAGGTTGAATATTGTAAAGGCCTTGTGATAATTAACTTAGGCGTACACCTATGAAAGTGTGTTAAATGGACATTATAAGTTAATTATCTTTTGTGGGTAAAGTGTGTGAACTCTGCAGAGTAAGAAAACTATCTGGATAGCTGTGCTCACGGTCAAGAGTGGTGCTGAGAACTCGCTTGAACTAGCTTTCATTTTTACAAAACGATTTGTGGATGGAAAGGAAAGATGGGGTGGGACCCCAGGGATTAAAATGGCCTAGTCGAGGACCAGTGGTAAATATGGGATAGCCCGAGCATTGGGTGGATGGAGCCACTCAATGGTATAGGAGGTGGGATCTCCACTAGTACTTACAGATGAAAACTCAATTACAAAAACTGTTGGATTAAAAAATGCTAAGTCTCAGGATCTTATACTACTCACTCTAATTCAAACTTAGCTTTGTGCAAATAAAAGGATGCTGAGCTTCCCTTTACTAGCCTTGCATCTATAATAAACTGCATTGTGTGTTGGCTCGCGAGTACGGTTGTGTACTCAGGCTTGTTCAACATAATCTTTCAGAGCCGCTCGATCAAGACCCATACGACTACTACTTGGTGGCTAGACCAGGCGATGGAGAAGATGGTGAAGCTTAGGCCAGGACCCTCAGTCGCTTGCCTGTGGGCAAAGTGAATGGATCCACTACGACTTCTTTTTTCTTCCGCTCTTATCCCTTATTTTGTACTCTGAACTATGTAGTAGTGTGGCCTTCGTGGCCCCTTTTGTAAAACAGTGGGCCGCACGGCCTATCATGTAATATATTATGATGTTGTATGCGATGTATGTGATGATCCAAGAATGTATCTGTGTGTGCTATCTATTGATTCAGGGAATGACACAGATTGACACAATAGATTCCAAATTACAAATTTGGGGTTCGACAGACTCAGTAGTCGAAACTAAGTGGTCGAAACCCAGTAGTCGAAACTGAGTGGTCGAAACTGAGTAGTCAAAATTGAGTGGTCGAAGCTCAGTAGTCGAAAACTGAGTGGTCAGACCTCAGTAGTCGAAACTAAGTGGTCGAGACTCAGTAGTCGAAACTGGGTGGTCGACACTTAGTAGTCGCAACTGAGTGGTCGAAACTCAGTAGTCGAAACTGAGTAGTCGAACCTCAGTAGTTGAAACTGAGTGGTCGGAACCAATTCCAAATTAGAAATTTGGGGTCTGACAGACTTGGTATCAGAGCCTATGACTGTAGGGTAAAGGCCTTAGCTAGCATGGTCGATAGAAACTTAGGATAAAAGTATGTATTTTGTTCCACTCTTTATCTGGCAGTTCCCATCCTTGTACCTGTTTTCTCTTGGTATTGCTGTGGCTTACCCTTTTCTTGTTCAAAATGGTAGATGGTAGGACCGACACAGCCAGGGAGACTTGAGAGAGGGAGTAGTGGGGTAGGGCTAGCTAGAGCAGTATTTTGGAGTTAGCTAGCAGTTGCCCCTCTTGCTGTACAGAGTGCTATTAGTAGATGCAGTTGGTATGTGCTTTTGTTGTAGGTATTTGCCAGGTGTTTGTGAACTCGCTTTTGTTTTAATGTGTCTTCATGATTCCTAGCAGTTGACTTTGATCATACTGTTTTGTGTCTTGAATGTTGTGTAGACTTGTGATAGTCTCTTTTACTAAGTATCGACCTATGGTGCAGTGTGTTGCTCTCAATAGTGTTTTATAACAGATGCCTCCAATGAGAGCAACCGCTGGTTGTGGTTGTGATCGTGGTCGAAGTCTTAAACCAGGGGTCATAGACCAGGTTGGTCGAAGCCTTAGACCATTACAGTCGAAGGCATAGAACAACATGGTCGAAACTCAATGGTTTCTGCTGGTTGCTAACTCTTATCTAGTGGTACCGTGTACTGCTCTCAATAGTGTTTTATAACAGATGCCTCCAAGGAAAGCAGCCGTGGGTCGTGGTCATAGCCCATAGCCCAACACCACCGCCACCACCTCCTGAGCATCCTACGATGACCCAAGTGATGGCTTAGCAAACCCAGCTGAGTCAGCAAGCTGAAGCGGCTAGCCATGGGTCAAAGCTTGGAGAGTTTATGTGCACGAAGCCGCCAGTATTCTCAAGCGCAAGTGAGCCACTTGAAGCTGAAGACTGGCTTCACGCTGTTAACAAGAAGCTGACCTTGGCTCGATATCGCGAGGAGAACAAGGTGTTGTTTGCAACACACCAACTCGCTTGCCTGTGGGCAAAGTGAATGGATCCACTACCACTTCTTTTTGCTTCTGCTCTTATCCCTTATTCTGTACTCTGAGCTATGTAGTAGTGCGGCCTTCGTGGCCCCTTTTGTAAAACAGTGGGCCGCACGGCTTGTCATGTAATATATTACGTTGTTGTATGTGATGATCCAAGAATGTATCTGTGTGTGCTATCTACTGATCTAGGGAATGACACAGATTGACACAGTAGATTCCAAATTACAAATTTGGGGTCCGATAGACTCAGTAGTCGAAACTGAGTGGTCGAAACTTAGTAGTCGCGACTGAGTGGTCGAAGCTCATTAGTCAAAAACTGAGTGGTCAAACCTCGAGAGTTAAACCGAGTAGTCGAGACTCGAGAGTCAAAAGCGGGTGGTCGACCTCGGTGAGTCGCGAATCGGTGGTCGAAACTCGATGAGTCGAAACTCAGTAGTCAAACCTTAGTAGTCGAAACTGAGTGGTTGGAACCAATTCCAAATTACAAATTTGGGGTCTGACATTCTTTGAGCTCGGTTTTATTTAATCCAATTTCTAAAATTCAAAAATCTTTTCTTTTTTTTGGATTTCTCTTGGGCCATTTTTCTTTTTCTCTTGGCCCAGTTCTTTTTTCCTTCGACCCGTTTCCTTTCCCGCGCTTGGCCCGATCCGGCTCAAGCCTAACAGCATTGCATTGGCAATGGTCCCTCCATCAACATCCAGCTGACCATCGCTCATCTCCATTTCAGTCTCTAGTTCTCGCATTCCTCTCTACTATCTATTTCTCTCTCTCTCTCTCTCTCTCTCTCTCTCTCTCTCTCTCTATACAGGTAGGCCCCACCTGTCATTCTCTCTCTCTTGCAAGTAGGTCCCACCTGTCATTCACTATTTCTAGCCCTCTCTCACTGGCAACTCTCACTGGCAAGTGGACCCCACTTGTCAGTTTTCCTTTTTCTTTTATTTTAAATTAGTTGAAGGAATATTCCAGATAATATTCTTTTCTCTCTTTTTTTCCAGCAATTTGCTTTTCCAAAAAATCTTCCAAGAGCCTGTTCTCCTTCATCTGAACTCCAATTTGGCCCGTTCAAGTTCCTAAATTCTTGTAAAATCAAGCTCTTTCTTTTAGAGTTGGTTTTTATTGTTTTTGGATTTTATTTTAATTTATTTTGGATTTATTTGTATTTCATTCGTTGTCTCTCTCTCGTTTAGACGATGTTTTTCAAGGAGCATGAGCAAGGTTTGAAGACCAAAATGTAGTAACTGATCAAGACCTAGGCAAATCGTAATCCTTTTATCATATTAAACCTATGCTTTCAAAAGTATATTGTTTTATAGAAAATTGCATGCTACTTTTATATCAACTGCTTTTGGTCGGAGTAGTTAATCACCTATCTGTCATTATGCCGCCATTGATTATTTGAATACCATGAATCATTTGCCACCATAGGATGGTCATTATTAGTTGGACATATTTGTATGACCAACATGAGTTATCGTAGAGATGCTTAGTCATGCTTAGTTATATGATGGGCTCATGTCACATAATCAATAATGTTAATCTGACTTAATGAGATATGGGATTATGGTGAGATGCCACTGTTGTGCAACTGTGGTGTAATGCTACTGTTGTACAACTTGTGGTGCGATGCCACTGTTATAAAATTATGTGCCATGACAAGGATTGTCATTGGTTTGGTTAAACAAAATGGTTTTACACCCAGGCAAGTAATCGTGCAGTAAAGGGGTTGCAGTTAACACTTTTGGGATGAGGTAGACTCGCTTGAGTAATTGTCAAGGACTTAATCTTATGCGCCATTGAGCTGGGCCATACGTACAACCACATGTCCAATATGTGATGGACCTGGCTATAATTAGTAATGTATCAACTCTAGCTTTGTAAATGCCTTATGATAATCGCTTAGTCGCGCACCTACGAAAGTGTGTGACGTACATTTTAAGTTGATTTATCTCTTGTAGGTAAAGTTGTATAACCTCTGTAGAGTAAAAACTATTTAAACAACTGTGTCCCTGGTTATGGACAATGCTCAGGGATTTCATACGAGGGGTAGAGTTTTTATAAAAAAAATGGTTGGGAAGTGAATGAGAGATTCACTCGTTGTTTCAAAGAAATCGTTTACTCTATTTATTTGTTATCTTTTTAATTACACTTTACAATGTACTTATTGTATTTATTGTCAATACTTGCATTCCGCAAAAGAACCATATGGCTATTCCTTTGATCAAGCCTTGCATGAATATTAATTGCATACTGTTCCATACGACTTGCTGAGTACTTTATGTACTCACAGTTTTAAACTTTGCTACTCAGTTGAAGAAGGTCAAACTATTCAAGGGTTCTACGAGAAGGAGTTCTTTGAGGACTTTGCGAACTAGGATGCACTCTCCACTTGATTGCCTGTGGGCATGTCGAATGATCACCCTAAGTTTCTTTTCTGCTGTAAGAGTTTTATTTGTTTCTTAAGCTTTGCGTGACAAGTTAAGCAAACATTGACCATAAGGTCTAGTTATTACTATTTGCTATTTTGCTACCTTTTTAGTTAAATCATTGAATAGATGATATTTCATTGATGTTTTACTGTGTGAGCTAGCTACTAATCATAGAACTAGTTCAGAATACACACAGGGTTTCAGATGTGTAAATCCGTGTCCTGAGATGACCATAATTAAATTATTTCATCTAATGCATGTAATTAACCCATCTATACAACTACTTCTACTGACAGCGGACTTCTGAACAATAGTATTCCCAAGGCCATATCGTTCTACTCACTTATCCAAAATTAATGATCTAGAGATCATGGAAAGTTAAGAAAATTTCCTACAACTTGCCTTACCATACAAAATCATGATGGGGCACAAACCCTAGCTCCTTTCTTCTTCTTCCCTCTCCCTCCTTCTCCTCCTCCTTCCTTCCTGCCCCTTCCTCATGCCGGCTCCTCCTGGTTCACTTGCTAGCCTCCTCCTTCCCCTCCTTCTTGCCCCTTCTCCTCACGGCAGCACAACCGACCGGCACGATAGAGGGAGGTGGTAGTGGCACAGGGAGGCGGCAGCAGGGCGCTGGGGTGCTAGCGGCATAGCCCCCACCCCACCCCACCCACCCACCCACACACTTTTCCTTGTGACTCTTAATTGCTTCCTCTAATTTGTTAATTATTTATTTGGATAAACGGGATTTAGACAACATTAAGGGACAAAGAAAAAGACTACCCATTGGAGGTGCTCTTTAACATATTCTAATGTTTAATAAAGTCACAAATTTTTAGATACAATCCTACGATCCTGATCTAAAAACATCGCACAGATGCAGTTCCCTAACAATATTGCAAGCTGTGAGACCCCAAATTTGTAACTTGGGACCTACTGTGTATATTTGTGTCATTCCCTGGATCAGTAGATAGCACACACAGTTACATTGTTGGTTCAAACACATATCTCGAAAATGTAAAGCTATTGCATAATATTAAAAAAAAGCGTAAATATACCTTGTGGCTTTTGACTTGCAGAAATGGCCGAACAGGCCAAATACTTTGAAAGGTCAGCAGCGGAAGTAGAATCAAAGTATAACGTATAGAACCCTCACGACATGCCCGCCGACAATTGACTGTGGGCTCGCTTCCTAGTTCTTGGCCTTCTTGATCTTCAGTCTTATCCAATGCCCAGAATTATCCCTGAAGCCGTCTTTTGTGCTTACTGACTAAAAGAATATAAATAGCGAGCATGGGTATACAACCGTACTCGCAAGCCAACACACAATGCAATTGTTATAGATGCAAGGCTAATCAAAGGGGATGCTCATGGTTCTTTTATTTTGCACAAAGCCATTTATTGAAGGAATAAGTCCAGTTTACTCCCTCCAACTATTAGAAAAGTCTGGTTCCCCCTCTGAACTTCAAAACCAGTTATTTAACCCCATAAATTTGTGCAATCCGGTCACTTAACCCTTCATGCTGGTTTGAATGGGTCGTTTTGCACACGTGTCTGGTTTTGTGCAAGTCAACATATATGTGTCATCCAAATCAGCATGTGTGGTGGACCAGCGTGGACTTTCTTCTTCTCCATCTCTCTCTCTATTTCTCCCACGCTCTCTCCCTCCTCACCGGCGCCCACCCTCACCGCAAAAATGGCACTGGCGCCTTCCTCAACTCCCCTCCCTGTGCAGCCTCCTCCCCACTCCACCTTGGTCTTCCTCCGCCGCCTCCTTCCCCCTCCGTCGCCTCCTCCCCCACCACCCGACTCCTCCTAGATCTGGCCTCCCCACTCCACCTTGGTCTCCCTCCGCCGCCTCCTCCCCCACCACCCGACTCCTCCTAGATCTGGTCGGATCTATGCTGGTAGCGCCCAGATCTGGCTGGATTTGAGACGTTGCTGCTGTGGTGGCCATGGGCGGTGATGCCCTAGGTGAGGGGCTGCGATGGAACGACGATTGGTGTGCGACGACGGACAATGGTGCGACAGCGGTCGGTGCCCATGGCGGGCCGACACGAAGCCAGTTGGTGTGCAACGCCGGCCGACGAGCGTGTAGGTGGCGCGGCGGCAGCGAGCGCACGGGCAGGCAACACGGTAATGAGCTCGGGCGCGGTTGCGAGTGGCTTGGCGCCGCAAAGACGTCGCGCCGACGACAGCGCAGGACCGGCGGCAAGCGCAGATGAGGAGGTCGCCGCAGCGGCCCATGCCGACGAGCAAGGTGGGCATTTGAAGAAGCGCATCAGGGCTGAGCGCTCTGGGTCCAAGGGGCCTGAGTCACCGCCACCAATCTCTCGCTCGCTCGACCGCCTCCGCGCGCTCCTCTACCTCGCCCCCTTCGCCCCCCCAGCTTCGTGCCCCGCGACAGCGCCATGCCCAAGGTGAAGAAGGAGAATGAGGACAGTAGCATGGCTTCTGTACCCCACGACTCGCCACCAGTGTCGAAGCGGCCGAGGACAGTGGTGTTGTTGTCGCTGGTGAGCTCCTCCTCGGGGCATCATCACGAAACCGGAGGGAGAGGGAGAGCTCCTCCTCGGTGGCGACGACTCTGGATAGGCTGGTGGGGATGTATGAGCGGGTGGAAGCGGCAAGGCAGGGGGAGGTGGCGCGGATGGAGGAGCGGCGCCCGGAGGCCATGCGCGACCTCGAGATCGAGAGCATGAGGATTCTCGTCGATGTCGCCATCTCCGCCTGAGCCGAAGGAGCTCCATGGAGAAGAATTTAGAGAAGAAGAAGAAATGGGATGTAAGGAGATGACTGGACACATACATGCTGACTGGGACAAATAAGAGGCCACGTGTGCAAAACCACCCCTTCAAACCGGCCCGAGGGGTTTAGTGACCGAATTTCGCAAGTTTAGGGGGTTAAATAACCGGTTTTGAAGTTCAGGGGGTAAACCAGACTTTTCTTATAGTTGGAGGGAGTAAACTGGACTTATTCCTTTATTGAAATAGATTAAGTAATAGCGAATCCTAAGACTTAGCATTTTACTAACACAAGTTTTATAAACCGAGTTTTTGTTGTAAAGTACTTGTGGAGATTTCATCTCCTATATCATTGAGTGAGTCCATCTACTCAATGCTCAGGCTATCCCATATTGACCACTGGTCCTCGACCAGGCTTTCTCAACTCTTAGGGCTCCAACCCAACATTTTCAACTGTTGGGCTCTAACCCACCCTTTTCATTCCACACACACACACACAAATGATTTTATGAAAATGAAAGTTATATCAAGCAAGTTCTCAGCACCACTCTTAACCGTGAGCACTGCTATCTAAATAGTTTTCTTACTCTGCAGAGTTTGTACACTTTACCCACAAGAGATAAATCAACTTATACTGCCCTGACAAACTTCCGTAGGTGTGTGGCTAATGTTGATTATCACAAGGCCTTACAATGTTCCACCTCATTGCAACTTCGCACCGCTAGGTATCACCTCCTTCGGACTCTCCTGCTTGCCATCGGGAGGTCTCCCTTTAGCATCTAGCAGTTCCTGTGGCTTTGTTCTCCCCCGTCTATCCACCCGCATCCACCAATGGCGAAGCTACGCTGAGGCGAACAAATTAGTTAGCTGGGTCATAGGTGTTATCGACTTGTGGTTGCACTGTTTTACATGAGAGGTCATTACCATATTCGGTTCTTAATTGACTCGGGCGGTACATCCACATACCAACTCACTCTCTTGTGCACCCGGCACTTGCCACTCTTTCCAACCGCCCAAGTCAAAATCTGTTTTTTAGGTTTTCCTTTGTTTTCAAAATAACCTTTAGTCCAACATATCAGCCAGGCTCCAACCTCGACTAACCCAATTCATTTTCAAATATGTTTAATGATGTTTCGGGCAAATCATTGCCCACATGGCAATGTATCTAAGCAAGGCTAAGTATGACACTTAGATACAGACTTATAACTAGTATGTAAACCATTAATTCTAGGGTGACAAGGATAGTGTCCAAATTCAAGGATTGGACGTTTATACATAGTTATTATTGAGGCATTAACTATGAGCTAGACCAATATAGTTGTATAAAATATAGCAATGAAATATCATAATTTAAAGCAATATAATTGCAAAAATTAGGTGCAATATGATCAAAGTATTGACTCGCCTTGCTCAATATTCTCAATATGCTGATAATCATCTTGCTCAATATTTTGGTAAAGCCCAATATTCTGATAATCCTGGTCTTGTTCTTGTTCTGTCCCAGACTGCTGTTCCTTCATAGCTTCAAAGTCTAACTATGCAGAATACGACTAAACCCAAGAATGCCTGAATGTAATCAAATGAAATCCAATAAACTCCAAAGGCATTCAAAGCAAATGAAAACACTTCAAACAGAACTAAACATACTTACCGGTGTTTTGAAAGCAGGGGGTACTTCAAATGAGACCTAAATATATACTCATCTGGAGTTGATGAAGGGAATATTGCAGACGAATTATATTCAGAGGAGCTGATGAAACAAATACTTTAGGCGAAAGTAGATAAACCTAACAGGGAGAGAGAATGTTCGTAGGAACATTTCTCAGTGGTTACCGATATGGGAGAGATTACCTGATTAGGTAATACTCTCATATCTGCTTTCAGAGCACAAATCGTCCGATCACTGGCGACGAGTAGCAGTAGATGATAGCTAGAGCCTAGGCGATGCCTGGTGGATGAACTTCTATTAACCACTAGGGAACGTACCACAACTGCTCTAATGATTATTTTAGTTATTACTTCCTATTTACCGAGGAAACTCTATGAGAGTCAGGTGAGACCTATGCATAAATGCGGGGTTCGCACAGGGCAGACATACGTCTCACCAACACATGGGACCTAGTTTAATTAATGACTTTCTTATCGATTTATATTTATCAAGGAAATTCCATGAGCCTTAGCTGGAATTTCCAAGCATTGGCTGGACATCAGCCAAACACTAGATCAGGGGTGTCTGTGGGTTGGCTTTCATTTGTGGGGTGACCTACACTTAGTTCTGTTACTTACGTGGCTTTGGTATACTAAAGTAAACCCGGCACACTAGGTCGGTCAAACAATCAGTAGGAGAATAGTTGATGGTGATGTTGTTTTCCTTAACAGGCCACCTAGTACTCATAAGCACTCTCTCCAGGCATTCTTTGTATACATCCACAATGATCATACAATCAAAATCAATCCTCTTATATGCTCCCCTCTTTCAGCAGACTTTGATGGTGATCTTTGGTTAGCTTTATTACTTGTGTGGCTCAGACTTACTAGTATGAGGTTGTGGCATGGCCACTGTTAATCTACATGTCTGTCTAGTAGCACTAGTAATCCTATATATTAGATTTTGGTTCATGTACTCAATTAAGAAATCATCTTTGTAATCTTTGTACAAGGTCACACTAATTGCCTCTACTTGATTAAGTTATAATCATTGCCATCATTCTTATGTTAATAATGCCCTAGGGTTTGTATGTTATTGGAACATCTACACCCTATATGATCTATTTACTAAATTCTTAAATCCTTGCTCCTTGAGTTTAGCAGCTAAAAGTAAACTAATTAGCCTCTAATTACTTGAACTTATCCTGTTAAATTTTTCACAAGTCAAACCTGCACTTGGATGTACTGTCAATGACATAAAATGATCCTATGTTTATCTACAATGTGACCTACTAACATCGCACTATTTAGTATAACTAATATCTCACTAACTCACAACTAACCTACCTCAGTAGGTCGATGGCCATTATAATTGTGTTTCATTCATTAACATTTTTAGATAATGATTATCGATTTGTTTTTGCAAGTTAGACTATAACTGATCGCTGATCATTTCTTGTTAACCCTCAGTTTTGTCTTTAGAATAACACACTAACCAATCCCTAACTATGTTGGACCTATACAATGCTCATTGCTTTATTCTCTGTTAACCTCTAATGGCATACATTACCTACTGACCTATTGACTAACTTAGTCAGGGTGTAACTTGCTAACTGTGATATCCTTAACTAAAAGTTAATGTCATACTACTACCCCTAACACCATTTGGTTATGATTGACTTTTTAGATCACTAATATAGTTATCATCTGATTACTCTGGTTTAGACTCCATACTCATTTACTAACTATCCCAACTAAAGATGTGTTTGTTGACTCCACTACCCATCAGTGGACTATCATCCTTACAAACTCTAATTAACACACTAAGTGATCTTACACTACTTACTAATCCTTCTACTAATTATCTTCGGATAGACCATCTAATGCCTTCAATTAGTCACTGTGGTGGCACTGTCATGTGCACAGGGAAAAAGAGACAGAGATATAGGGGCTCGTTATAACATCCCGATTTTGAGACTTTTTGAAAATTTTAAATTAAAAATTAACCATTTTGTTTATTGGATTGTTAAAGCTTAAACACGAAATTTTAGAAAATAAAAATAATTTAATATGAGTTAATCAAACTTTAATTAAATTCAAAAGTGGTTTATTCAAGTTTTCTGGATTTTATTTGGACTTAAAGTCAAAAAGAGTATTTTAAGTATTTTCTTGATTTTCTGGAATTTAAAAAGGGTTTTCCTTTTTGCTGGAAAACCAAAAATAATTTATTTACAAAATCAAAAGCCAAAGTTAAGTTATAAATAATTTTACTAAGTTCCAAATGACTCAAGGAATTTCTGTGTATTTTTCTTGAAATTTTTGGACTTAATTTCATATTTTCTAAAAAGCCTTTTTAGTTTTTGTATTTTCTATAAATCAAAAACTAATTGAAATTCCGAAATTCATTTTGGGCCGAAAGCCTCAGCTCCTGGCCCACTTCCCCCTCTCCAGCCCGCTTCTACGCGACCTAGCTCCCCGCGCCAGCCCATCCGCGCTCGCCTTCACCGATGGGTGGGCCCCACCTGTCAGCCTCCCCTGTGCTTCTTCCCCATCCCTTCCTTCTTCCCGTTGTCTCCCCATGCCACGCTCGCGTCAGCTCGCCTCCCCGCCCCGTCTCCTTCGCTCATCCCTGCCTCCCTCGTCGTCGCGCATTGAAAGTCGGATCTTCCGCCGCCCCCACTCTCCTACCTTCTCCCACACCTGCTCCTCCCCATGCCCTGCTAATGCTCCTATGCCGCCGTGCGCCCATGCCGCGCGAAAGTCGCCGGCCCTCCGTACGCAAACTCCTCCCCTACCCCTCCTCATCCTCTATAAAGGGGAGCACCCGGAGCCCCTCAACCTCCTTCTTTCCCCCTCACCCCTCTCATCGACCTCGCCGTGGTTTCGCCGTATTTTGAGGTTCCACTGCGCCGATCGGAGCTCCCTCAACCATCGATTTTCTTGCTGCCATCGACTCTCCGTCGCTTTCATCGCCACCGTCGGCATCGCTTCATCGCCGCCTATCTGGTGCTCTCCTCGCCGGCACCAGGAACCAACCAGAGCGCCGCCGCCACTTTGCCCTAATCCCGCCGCCGCGTTTCTCTCTCACCGCCGACCAGTCTTCCTCGCTTTCTCGTCACAACGGTGCACATTAGAATCTACGCGAGCTTCTCATCCTTTTTGGCACCACCCGTTGGGCTCGCCGTGGCACGTAGCACCGGCGAGCCTACACGCCCGAGCGCCACCGCGTCGCCGAAGGTGACGTGGCCGCCACGTCCACGCCACCTGGTGCCACCTCGGCCCCTGCGCTGGCATGTCATGACCGAGTGGCAAGCACACGTGGCTTTGCTACTGTGCCGCGAGCCGTGTCCACGGTGAACCCAGGAGCCGTTGTGGACTTGGTCCACGTACGCGGGGCCCATCTGTCAGAGACACATCCCTTTTCCTTTTGAAAAATAAATCGACCAAAAATCCATAAATCCCCTTACTGACATCATGCTGACGTAATAAACGAATTTCCTTTAGAAAAATAATTCCAAAAATTCAGAAATTCCCCTTTTTCATCATTTCATGTATTTTCAAACTTCTGAAAGCCTGTTCTCCTCCGTTCGAACTCCGTTAGATGGCAATGTTGATTGCTTTATTCTCTGTTAATCTCTAATGGCATACATTACCTACTGACCTATTGACTAACTTAGTCAGGGTCTAACTTGCTAACTGTGATATCCTTAACTAAAAGTTAATGTCATACTACTACCCCTAACACCATTTGGTTATGATTGACTTTTTACATCACTAGTATAGCTATTATTTTATTACTCTGGTTTAGACTCCATACTCATTTACTAACTATCCCAACTAAAGATGTGTTTGTTGACTCCACTACCCATCAGTGGATTATCATCCTTACAAACTCTAATTAACCCACTAAGTGCTCTTACACTACTTACTAATCCTTCTACTAATTATCTTCGGATAGACCATCTAATGCCTTCAATTAGTCACTGTGGTGGCACTGTCATGTACACATACATGCACTGGGAAAAAGAGACAGAGATATAGGGGCTCGCTGCCATCTACTATTTCCTCAAAGCACTACTGGTCATTTGATTATCTAAATCAATCAGTAATTGACTGATTCACTTGATGAAGCCCTAACCACTTCTACCTAAGTTGCTAATGAAAATTTCCACTCATGACTTATCTTTGCATTAAATAGATAACAGCCTACTGATCAACTTACTGGGATCCCAGTGCCCTATATCCATACATGAACTCATACATCCAAAGAGGGACTAAGGGAGATGAGACCCCACCTACCATACATACACACAGAGCTGCTGAGAAGAACAGAAGAGGGCCGAAGGAGGCTCGGCCTGGACTGACGCCGGTTGGGGGGGGGGGGTCATCGATGGTGGTCGAAGGTTTCTAAAATGGAATTGGGAGGGGAAGGTGGTCCCAAGGAGGGTAGCATTGTTGGTTGGGCGGCACCGAGGCGGCCGGGTGGCGGTGTGTGGCGGCTGGCCATGGAGGGGGGAGACAGGGTGGCGGCACCAAAGTGGGAGAGGAGGGAAAATAGCGCACACATGGGCATAAGGGGGCGAAGGGGGGTCTCACCAGTGCTGATAAAGAGGGGTGAGGACGCCTATGGCGACCTAGCAATAGTGATCCCCAGCGGCGCGGTAGGGGTGTCGTGGCGGCGGCGCCCTGGTGGTGGAGGGCTTCAATTGGCTGTTGGAGGAGGACAAGAGAACTGGGGTAGAGCTCCTGGTGTGAGGAATTGGCCGGAGGTGCTCCAGGTAGGGAGGGGCAGGTAGGGCGGTAGGATTGGCCGGGAGGGAGGAAGACCATGGTGCGGCGAGCTCCTGCGGGGGAAACCCCAAATTAGTTGAGGGGTTCAAAAGAGGGGACTCGGGGACACGGAGTGATGCTGATAGTTGGGGAAGAAGGTTGCCGGACGGCTGGAACGGCGAGCGCGGCGCCGGTGGCTTGGCGGCCGAAGCTTGCTCTGCGCTTCACCTTCAGGGTTTCTTTTGGTGAAGATGATAGGGGGAAAGAGAAGTGGCCAAGAGGGGCAAGGAAGCCTCGGGTTGGGCTTTGTAGGCGTGGGGGCGGAGCGCCAGAGGTGGTCGGCATATGGGGCGTGTTGGCGTGCACGCATGCGCAAGGAGAGGGTGGTGCATGGAGGAGAATCGTATGTGGGGCCGGTTGGCAGTGGAAGAAGACAATGAATTTCAGGATTTTTGATAAAGGCTGAGAGTGTTTGGTAATTTTTAGGTATAGAAATACAAGTCCAAAAATCATGAAAATTTAGGGGAAGGTTCCTGACAAAGTTTAGTTCATACTGTAATTTTTGTAGAATTTTATTTATTTCTTATTTTTCTCTAAAAACCTTTTAAGCTCCTGTTTGTTGGCATTTTATTATTTGATATGAGGAAATTTGTAATACATGCCTTAACTAGTTTTGTATTTCTAGCATTCGATTCTTAAGGTTTACCTTTCATGTAATATTTCAAAGGTAATACTTTGTTATGATGATTTACTTGCATCCGATACTATTGCTTTTAGAAGTTTGGTTTATAGGGTTTCCATATTTAAGGTTTCTATTACTAGGGTTTCTGTTTTAGGATTTACGCTTTTAGGGTTTTCATTCCTAGGATCTTTGTGTCTAGGGTTTCCTATAATTATCACCTATGTCGACAAAAAGAAAATGCTATTCAAACAATTCTAAAAAATGCAATCAAGGTATAAAAAAATAAAATAACACGCAAAAAGTTTTAAAAATCTCGTATTTTTATATTCTGACATTTTTAAAATGTTACACAAGCATTGCATAAGGTAAAGCATATTCAGAGTCTGACAGTAGATAGCCTTAACCTACAACTTGGCTACCAAATCTACGTGTGAACTCTCACACTCTTCTCAAGGCTTTTCTTGGGCAGGATGTAGCTTATAGACAGAAATGTGCCAAGCCATTACTCATTATCCAACAGGGTGAGAACTTTTTTATTAAATAACCTTTCTTTAAATTTTATTTTAAAGTTAACCCTGGCACGCTTTATTTTTAAATCTAACCTCTTTGATCACGCCATCACCTATGACGTGACAAAATAAAACTGTCACACCACTGGTTATAGTGTGACCAAATAATACTGTCACGCCACCACCCATAGCGTGACAAGAGTTTACCCTAGTGTGACAGCTTTGTTTTGTCACGCTATGAGTAGTAGCGTGACCAAAGGGTCAGATTTGAAAATAAAGTGCGCCAGGGATTAACTTTAAAATAAATTTTTAAAAATGTTATTTAATAAAAAAAATTCACAGGGTGAAGGGTTGTGACTTGTGACACTTCTACCTTCAAGGTGGCATCTGCGGGGCCATTTTCTTGGAAATTATAAGGGCTTCTTAAAGCATGTTATTATTCATAGGAGATCCTATACAAGTCCTAATTTGTGAGTGTAAGACAATCAATAAGTGACATAAGTAAAATTACAAAATTTGTGCTACCAGAAGGCGAACTGATTGATCAATACATATTTCGCACTTCTAAACACTTGGCTCTTCCACACTAATTCCTACTTCCTTCCATCACCATTTCAAGGTTCCAAAACAGACTTGAGCAGGTGGGAAGATGAACTACTACCAAGAATCGGCTCAGGTTAGCTTGCCCGTACAATTTTTCTGATTTCATAGCATAATGTCTTGTGTTACCATGATCATCTCCGTGGAACCATTTGCCCCGATTCGTCCTTCTCAAAGATCCTCGTGATCCACTCATCCCAGATCGTCTTGCGCCTGCCACTGTCTGACAGTACTGGAGAAGCCTCGTCAGGCTCAGGGATCAGATTTTCACTGAACGTACCATATGTTGACGGTGCATTAACATCTGCGACCCCTAAAGCAACTGCACGCCTCAGTGCCGCCTTCTGCTCCTCATCATGATCCCTTGTTATGGTGATTTCATCGTCCATCCTTTGATTTTCAGGTGCCTTCATGGCCCTCTCATTCTCCAGTATCAACTGAAATGACAAAATTGGTAATTTGCATGCCATTTATGCATTTAAAAAATGTGCATCACAAAAAAAAATCTATCTTGAAATAGTACTATGAATATTTTCTTAATGACAGAAATGGTTGAAGGTATGAAAGTCAGATAGTAGAAAGTTTCAATTTCAAACCTTTAAGCTTTGACTAATTCTGAAATAGTGATAGGTTGGTGTTACAGACTTACAATAAATTACCATTTTCAAAAGTACCAAAGGCAAATGATTTCAATTAGTTTTTCATGGTAGATTGCTCAATAAGAGGAGGACAGATTCAGCCTTACATTTAGTGCCCTTTGGGCTTCTCTTTCTATCCAGATAATAGCATGGTCAGCCGTCGCATTGCAAGAGAGAACAATATGCTCAAATCTGCCATCCACTGGAACTGCTGTTCTTACCACAGGGGGATATCTTCCACATCTGCAGCAATTATTTCAGGAAACTATAATTCTCAACTAATTGTATCAAGCTAGAAAAACTGAAACATTTTTTTTCCTAAAATCTCTCCTGTAGGTAGCATTTAATTGCTTATTGCATTTTTCATTAGTGGCACAAGCTAATGAATAAACCTTTTCTTTCACTAGCGGAGAAAAAAATCACTGAAATCTCGTCAAAACAATTCAAAGTAGCATGTCATAATGGCAACACTCACTTATCAAAGTTACTGATACTTTGGCAGCTCTCTGTATTCTAATTCATGAAGATGAAATGTAGCGTCCAAGAATGTTTACTCCTATAGTTATTCTTGTGTTAATGAATAAGAACATTGTTTATATGGCTGGGATAGTGAGAAACATTTAGAAAAGCAAGGTAAATTAATACCTGAAAGGCTTCCTTTCAACAATATGGTAAAGCCGGCCTGGTGCATAGAGGCGCCTTGGATCTCTCAACATCACACTTTCAGGTATACATGTGTCTATAAGGCACCTTCCGCATAAAAGGCATGGCAAGCTGTACAAAGAGGACTGGATCAGTTACCCTGAAAAGATACAGAGATCATAAATCCCTACAAATATGAGTTACCGTGTTGATAATACATAAGAACACAGTTTCATTACCAGAGGAGCGACTTGAAAATGTCTTCCAAAGGAGTGTCTGTGCGTGGAAGAAAATCATCCTGTTTTTATGAAATAGGTAAATCAGAAAACATAAGCAGTTTTCAGTTGGACTTATTGATCTAACAAGTGATAAGAGCAAAATGTCAATGATGGAATTGTTGTATTTCAAAGGACCGGAGTACAATTTAACATATACTTTGCATATCGTAGCATTGTTTGGCTATGAGATGATAATGAATTGAATGAGAGCAAAGCCCAACTTTAGACTGTGAAGTGATAAGGACAAAACTGAATTCTAAGCGAGTATGCAATTTAATATCTAAACACTTGCAAAGAAGGTATATAAATTACAATGGTGTGGTAATAACTGGCGGTGGGGCCTTACCTGAAGAATAACTGCGTTAATGACATCCGCATACCGAACCGCCAAATTGAGTGACATGCACCTGGCAGGTGCCATTGCAAAGCACCGTATCCTCTTCCTGTCCACACCACCTAGCCGCTCCCTATTGTGCACCGCCACCAGCGCAAGCATCGCCACGACACCTGAACCAAGAGAATGCCCTGTGAAAGTGAGCGTGTAACCAGGATTCCTCTCCAGAAGGTCCCTCAGCACATCGAACTCGGCGTCAAACACCCACTCAGCAGCTTTGAGTAGCCCATTGTGCACATAGCCACCATCGAACCTCCTCTGGCCGAGCTTATTGTCCAACAGCATGGCATAATCGCTCTCTTTCGCCATGTTCATCCCCCGAACAGCGAGCACGACATCCAAATGCTGGTGATCGACATACAACAAGTAGGTAGGAGCATGTCCATGAGTGTGCTCATATGTCCTCCGATGCACCACCCACCGGGGCTCGATGCCATAGCCCCCTGGGGGCGCCCATTGTGGGTGCTCAAGGTCATCCTCGTAGACTGAGAGTATCAATCGGCATAGCCGGGGCACGGGCTCGAACTCCTTGGCCGATGCAACGCCCCAGGTCTCGCTGTCATAGCCACCAGTGTGGAAGCAGTGTTGCCACGCCCACCGTGCACATGCCAGGCAGTACACGCACTCAACAACCGGCAAGCAGCACGCGATTGACATCACATTAGTGGAGCTTCAGAATTCAGTGTTGTCACACTGACCAATGGAAGGGCTGCAAAAATAAAATGGTTGGGTTATTCAGAGAGATTGCAAGAAAGATTCCCCGGTCTTCGACTTTTGCAATTGGGGGCAATAATAAGGTCGGGCTTCTAAGGATTAATTGAGGAACTGATAAATTGAGGATAAATTTTTACTACAATAGAAACCGGAAGGGTGAATCTTATAGGTGTTTCTACGAGGAAATTCCAAGAAATGAGCAGGGGGCGAATTGACAGTGGACTGCCTCAAAGACCAAGAAAGATTTTCCAGAATGATTGAAATGATGTTTCAAAAGATTAACCTGACTTTTAGGGGGGAAAGATTGATTTCCTGCTGAGAGATTTAGCAATTGAGATAGGGATTCACTCAATTGGGTCGATTAATCGCAAAAGGGGGGCAGTGGCAGCCAGCCAGCCAAGATCAAGAATCTCTATCAAACAGCACTATTCTATTCCTCTCGCAATAGCTAATCAGAAATTACCCAAGTAAACTTCTCTTCTAGGACTTCCAAAGCTTAAAACACAAAGCAAGCCAAGCAACTAAAGCCTCAAGACACCAACCACAAGGGAAGGTGCGCTGAAGAAAACTTACCTTGAAGCAGGAAGAAAGGCATCGGAGACTAGTAGATATAGCCCACTCAGGGGTAGTGGCGAAGCCAAAGCCAGCTACTTTTCTTTGTATTCAGGTAAGAGAGCTCAGGAGCAGCTTCGGTTGCAACTACAGGTCAAAAGGAGAAAAAAAAATGCAGGTTTGACGGTCAGGAAGAGAAGAGAAGGGTCGGAACTCGGAAGAGTAGGAGAGGACAGAAGAGCCTGACGGGTGGCTAGGCTAGGTACCTTGCGTTCTTCTTCTGAATTTTAATTAAAATAATATTATTTTAATTGATAATTGCAAAATTACATAGTCAATTTTATTTTAAAAAAATTGTATCATGTCGCTATTTCAAACGGCAACAGAAGCATGCCGCCAGATGAATAGCGACAGGTGCCCTGTCGCCACTGCAAACAGTGAACAGGGAACATGCCGAGTCTGTCGTCATTTCAATTGGCGACATGTTCTATTTTTTTGCAATTAAAGTAAATTTACAATTTTGGTATGTCTATAATTCTCCGCGCTACCGATAATTTTTCGAAAAGATAAGGAAATATGTGGTAGATAAAATTTTATGAGTTTCGATGTGACCCAATATATTTGGAATGTGTTTTAGACAGTGCAATATAAAAGATAGCCCCCTTCGGCGGCGCAATATCGAAAATAGCCCAGTTCAGCGACGCAATATTATAAGTAGCCTCCTTCGGCAGTGTAATGTCGAAAATAGCCCCGTTCGGCGACGCAATAACAAAAACGCAAGTAGACAAGGCGTAGTCATTTCACGTACGAAAAGGCAAGAACTAAGGTGATGATGGGTGTTGCGATGCTGACTTTCTCACACGATTACTTGTACACGCAACAAGAACAAATAGTATCGAAACACGATAGTAACATAAATTCATGTAAGTCGTACATAAATTAATATTTACATAACAAAATTGATACATCTACTTGTGGGCCCTCTTAGGGTGTACTGATGTGGATCAAACTTAGAGACGAGATTAAATCCATGGATTGCCCGAGTTTTCATAGTGGTAATTCTTGAACAGATATGTGGAATGCGAATTACAGGATGCAATTCATATTTAGATAAATAAATCTCACACCCGCATACACCTCAGTATACGAACGAGAAATAGGGATAAAAAATCCAACAAGTAACTCCTAGTACCACAGCTAGAAACCCTCACGTCAAGATGAAATCTGAGATTGGAATTCACAAGAACACTCATATAGAACAGGAACAAACCCTAACGACCGAAGACCAATATACACACATGTTTTAATTCATAACTCAAAACTCTCGTACTCGAAAAACTCTCCTTTTACACGGTACACAACCCTAGGCTTATAGCCAGCACACCCACGTAAAACACACGGCCCTAATGGACATGTCACCAACTAAAAAATCTTCTAAACAGACTTACATTAACTAAGGAAAATAAAACTCTCAAAATTAAATTAGTCCTTTTACATCACGGACTAAAACGCTCAAACTGATGCAAACCATGAATTCTGGTGCGCCATCTCTAATCTAGTTGTCATAGTTTAGGTGGACCCCACCCCATATCACGCAGGGAAAGGAAAATACGCAGGCCTTGCATGCGCTTGGGAACCCCGTTCCTTTCTTATCTCCTTGAAAATCTCTATCAAAGTCTAGCAAACTTAACAAACCAGGACTCTTGATCCTGGTTTGGCATGGCAACAAGGATTAGAACCATATACGCACGGGTAGAAATTGTTGGGAAACTACGGGTTTGACCTAACAGCCGGTTAATGGGCGGGCGCTCTATTTAAGCCCTAGCATGATATCTAGACTATAAATAGAAGGTACTAGTCATCGTAAAAGACTGATTGCTTGATGAATGAATAAACAGAAATAAGAAGTCCCCCTATATCTCTGTGTCCAATCTACTATTCTATACTAGTGTTCTTGCATTGTTCTAAACGATTCTACGCTTGCCTACGAGGTGATCGTTCGGACTGAACTCGCCAGCGACGGTTCCACAACACGTTATCAGCATGACTACGCTCTTCGGCCTGCACGGATTGAAAAGGTAATCGTCAAGAACAATGCTCGTAGATCGAATCGTTTTCTAGATTGTTTAATCCTAAGGTGCAAATCCACTCTAATCTACCGCGAGCCGACTTGAAATCGTTGATATAATGCCGATCGGTGGATTGCATCAAAGAGCAGATGTCGATTGCACCATGGATTGTAGATTGCAAATTCCTCGTAATCTCCGCGAGCCGACTTGTAGTCGCCGGCACAATACCGATCGGATGATTAATCGAAAGAAAAAGGGATTGTTGATTGCACAATTACATTGCATGAATAGTAATTGCATGAACAATAACGAAAAAAAATCGGTCGACAGCCCCATACGGCCGCACCGCCGCCGACTTGACGCTAGCTTGCTCCGCCCCTACACGGGTCCTCCACGGCCTGGAGCCGCGCGCCGGCCATGAAGCCAGCACGGTCACACCACCGTGCCCACCCGGAGCCGCGCCAACCATGGCATCGTGTCGCCGGCCTGGAACCACGTACGGCTAAGGCATCGCCTAAAGCAAAGAAAAAAAAACAGGGGAAGGGGGTGGGTAGCACCGGTGCCACACAGGCATGCCTCGCCGCCGCTAGCCTCACACGGCCACGCACGCGCCGCCGCCGCACCGAACGGCCTCCGCCGCGCCGCCGCTCCGCCACTCGCTAGTAGCGCCGCCCGTCCGCGACGCCACCGAGCGCCGCTTTGACGCGACGCGCCGCTACCACGCTGAAGCCGCCACCATGGGTGAGAACAGGGGTAGGGAAACCCTACCCCCATCTCCTTTGAACCGGCCAAGTGGGGCGGGGCGCAATGGGCCGGATTGGGCCCAAGGAAATGGGCCGTGAGAATCGGCCCGGTCAGCCGAAAGAAAGAAAAGAAATGGGAAAAGAAATAAAATCCCAGAAATTTGCAAATAAACCCTCGAAGTTCTAAAATTACAAGGAAATATTTTGGGAAAGAAATTCTTGTAGAATAACCTCTCAGAAATTGAAAAATTGTGCGAAAATTTCTCGGAATTGAAATTTAGCGGTTTATTCCCTAAAAATTGCAGAATTCACCGGAAATTCATTTTCCAGTAGAAAAGGGCCTCGAAAATTCAAATTTTGAATCTTTTTGAGCATTTGGAGCATGTTTAACTCTGTTATTGTTATTTCTATGCAATTTATATATTGTATTTACTGTTTTGATTATCTATGATTGTGCATATTACTTTTAATCACTGAAAATAGCAGTGAATCATGAAAATTGCATAGAAAAATACGGAATCACGAACAGGGAGTTTGAAGAACGTTATGAGAATTTTGCAACTATTTTATGCAGATTACCAGCAGTAATCTTATGAACTCTTTGCATGAATATGAAGATGTCTGGCATCACGAACCAGGAGTTCGAAGAACTGACCCAGCATGGCCAGAATTTATACATAATTTATACCAGTCTTCAACTCTGTGATAAGATAATCACGGATGAGCAGAAATTTGAGAAGATTCTCTCTACCTTTCACCCGAATGCGGTGCAATCCGCACGCAACTATCGCCAAGACGACTACAAGGAGTATGCCGAATTGATTGGCATCATGTAAGTTGTGGAAGCTCAAGATGATGTTCTAAGGAAGAACTAAATCTCACAACCGCCTAGTAGCAATATTGGCCATGAAGCCAATGCTAGCAGCTACAAGGTGAGAAAGCCTCTCACAAAGGAGAGGGGCAAGAAGGGTAAGGTCGTGGGTCGCACGTTATTGATGCTTTCCAGTCTAAGAAGAAGGGCAAAGGACAGCATGAGGCACATCTCGCCACATCCATTAGTTGCACTCATGGATATGGACAGCCCAGTAGCAACCCCTATCACCCCTCCTTTGGACATTACAGCGGCCACAACAGTAGTTGCCTAAGAGGAGAAGATCGCTATGGAGCAGATTGAGGCAGAAGTTTATGAATACTTCATTGATTCGATCTAGTGCATGCATTGTACTTGGATCTTTTTATAGTAACTTACAGTTTGTGATTGAAGCAAAATATTGAATTATTTTTTAATAATGGTTGTAAGCTCTAGAAGAGCAAAGCATTAAATTCTTATGATGAGTCCTGCAAAGCTTAATTTTCTCGTATTTATAATAGCAAGTTATGTTCTGATATTTGAAGTATTAGAACGTGTGTGGCGCCCTATGGAGGAAGTGTGCTTAGCGGATAGCGGCACAATGAATACCATCTTGAGGGAGGTGGAATTCTTTTAGTCGATCAACAAGAACGCTGGTAGTCTTACGACAATCGCGAGCAGCGATACTTGTATAATAGGTTTAGGAAGGGCCACAATTATACTCCCGATGGGCACAACTTTGGTCATTAAATAAGCCTTGTTGTACCCAGAATCGACTACAACTCTCAAGGATATTCGCGCTAACGGTTTCCACGTAGAGACTGAAGAAGAATATGGTAAGGAATACCTGCTCATTGCATAGCGTGAAGAAAGTGCAAAAGGGTCTTAGAACGACTTCCTTCGAATGAAACTGAGCTATATTATACTAATATTAAGGCACCCACATCCTATACTGCCCTGGAAACTGTATTTAGAAGCTCTGAACATTTGTATCTCTAGCATGATAGATTATGCCGCTTAGGTGTTAGGATGATGAGAAATATAATTAACAATTCACAGAGATATAATATCGATGTAAAGAATTTCCCGAATAAGAAAGATTTTGTGTGCCCCGCATGTGCCACCGGAAAATTAATTACTAGACCTTCTGCTCTGAAAGCGAAGGATGAAGTTCCTGCATTCCTGGACCGTATCCAGGGAGACATTTGTGGTCCTATACAGCCCCTGTTAGGGCCATGTAGGTATTTTATGGTGCTCATCGACGCTTCCTCGAAATGGTCGCACGTATGTTTATTGTCTATGAAAAACCACGCTTCTGCAAAGCTAAATCTCATAGATAATTAACATTAAGAATAATTTCCCTGGTCATCATGTGCAGTCCACCAGAATGGACAATGCTGGAGAATTTATTTTGAAGGTATTTGATGATTATTGCATGACAATGGGACATCACGTTGAGTATTCCGTACCGCATGTCCACACCCAGAATGGACATGCGGTCCTAAACACAGCAACTCTCATCAATTTTAGACCACCAGCATGTAACATCCATTCTTTTTCGCAACTAGCGCAAGGGTCAACACTGAAAATTTCTCATCTTCGTAGATTTGGTTGCAAGGTTTATGTACCTATACCACCACTGCAGCGAACTGCAATGAGTCCTCTGTTGGAGATATTAGAGATTAGGAAAGAGTCCAGAGTTTAGGTAAGAGTCCAAGTCGTGTTGGAGTCGGACTGCAATATTTGGCATTATAAATAAAGGACGTGGGGATCCCAGAAGGGACACACAATTATTCCTCAAAATCCTACATGGTATCAGAGCCAATCCTAATCCACTGTCCTGAAATCTAACCCTAACCCGCGACTGACCTGCTGCCGCCGCCGCCCCTAGCACCACCCCCCTACGCCCACCACCGCCGTCACCACTGCAATAGGGCGCCACCACCGTTGTCTCGTGGGCGTGCACGGGTCGCCGCCCGCGTGCGTTTTGTAGGAGGAGGGCGGTGGCGGCGACTACCGACGGATCGACGAAGGAGGTGAGGAAGGTGAGGGAAGGCGGCAGCTTGCGTGGGGTTTCTGAGGGAGAAGCAGATCGCAGGGCTGGCACACGCTTCAGCGGCGGAAGGTGCGGACGACGGCGGGCACGCGCTGTGGCGGATGATTCGGGTGCTTCAACGGCTGATCCAGCAAGCGGGTGGATCCGGGCCGATCCAGTCGGAGGGAGAGGACGGAGAGAAGGAGGCGGTGTGGTGCTCCGGGCGATGGTGGCGAGATCCGGCGGCCACTAGCCGGATCTGGACGATCTGGCGTGGTCGGCTCAGAGGTGCTGGCGTTTGAGGGGGTAGTGCTCGGGGGAAGGAGCTTGGTCTGCGAGGCGGCTCGGGCAATGATGAATGAAGAGGAGTGGGGTCGGCAACGGTGACGGAGAAGGGATCCGGTGGATCCGGATCCGGTGGATCTGGATCCGGTGATGGGGCGCTGGAGGTGGAGTTGGCAAGGAGGAGAGGCGGCGTCGATCGAGGCTGAGAACGGAGACGGAGGTCGGCCGACAGTGGCACCGAGCGGTGGAGGCAGCTTGAGGCGACCGGATCCTTGGCCTACGGCCGGATCTGGACCGTGCGAGCTCGAGGAAGGAGTGGCGCTCGGGCTTGGGAAGAAGGGAGGAGATCCCGGTGGAGGAGGAGAGCTGACCTCGGAGGATTGCGTGGGACAGCAGGGGGCGGCGGGCCAGAGGGCCTAAGCGGCAGCGGAGCCGAGGCAATGGTGACGCCATGAACAGGCGGTGAGCGAGGGCGCCATGGTGGCGTGTGGCGGCATCGAGCAGCGGGAGGTAGGCGCCGGGTGTTGGAGAAGCGGCCTTGGTGGTGGTGTCGGCCGCACGGAGGAAGGAGAAGCGAGTGGTGGTGGGCGGGTGGCCTTGAGGAGGTAGGGGAAGCGGGGACACCGTGGCTGGACCGGTTTAAATTTGGTCATGTGGGGAGAGGCGGCAATGGTGGGGCAAGGAGAGGTTGGCGGAGGCGGTTGGCCGTCCGGCGACGGCGGCGGCAGGGCCTGGAGAGGGCAGCGGCGGCATGGATCGAAGGGAGGTGAGAGGAAGAGAGGAGGTGATTGGAGGAAGAAGGAGCAAATGGAAAGGAGAAGGGAGGAGCTTCTCTAGTTTTGGTACTTCTCTAGCTCGGGGAGGAGGACCTGGTGCTTGCTTAGGGCCGGCGAGCTGGTGCGCTCAGGGATTGGGATTTGTTGTGGCCGAATCAAGGAGGAAGAAGGAGAGGTGTGGTGATCTGGTGTGGCTGCTGGGATCCAGTGTGTCAGATCTGATCTGGCATGGTTGAGAGGAATCTAGTATGGCTGTGCGTGTTGTGTTGGGAAAAGGAGAGAGAGGATGGTGTGTTTGCTGAGAGTTCTAGCTACTGTGTTGCTTGGTGGTGACAGTATCGGAGATTACGACAGAAGGTATAGAAGACAGGGGGAGAAGACTATCCGGGTGGTGCTTTGGTGGTTGTGCTAATGGTGGAATTAGATGATGGTGATAAGCTCGATGATGGTGAGGATGAAATAGGAGCTGGTGGTAGCTCCAGTGGAGGTTATGTCAGTTGACGGTGATGGTATTGGTGTCGTGCGGTTGTGTTGGTATGGGTGCCGGAGATTGTGTTGCTGGAGATGTTCGGGAAGATTGGGACTAGAGTCAGGCATAATGGTCTGTGACAGGGGTAGAGGTGGCGGAGGTCGAGACTGGGGGTGTATGGGTAGAGTGGTGGAGGCCGGGGGTGGCTACGGGTATGAGGATAGAGGAAGATGAGGTTGAGGTCGGGCAACTGATAGATGGTGGAGATGGAGTTGGTGACGTCCCTGGTAGTATTGGTGGTTAACAACTATTTTTGTGGTATTGGTTATGGAGTCGATGGATGGTAGTTTTTACTAGATTCTAGTAATGATATTGCATTATGTAACAAGATGGTCATGATTGCTATCTCATACCCATCTTGAGGGGGAGTGTTGGAGATATTAGAGATTAGGAAAGAGTCCAGAGTTTAGGTAAGAGTCTAAGTCGTGTTGGAGTCGGACTGTAATATTTGGCACTATAAATAAAGGACGTGGGGATCCCAGAAGGGACACACAATTATTCCTCAAAATCTTACATCCTCTCTGAAAGTCTGGGATATACGTTGGTTATGAGACAACATCCATAATCAGGTATTTGGACCCTATGACTGGAGATTTGCATATTGCTGATTCGCTGATAGTATATTACATAGGGGATACTTTCCTGTCATTAGGGGAGAAAATCAACCCCTTGATGAAAAAATATCAGGAAATAACGTGGCAAGCCACAGGAATCCATGCACATGACCCACACACTAGTGAAGCTCATTGAAGTCCAGAAGATAATTGAAGTCCAGAAGATAATTTGATTTGCAAGTATTAGCGAATCAACTGCCTAACCACTTTAGTGATTTGAAGAGCGTGACCAAGTCGCATGTGCTTACACGCAATGTACCGGAGAGGGTTGAAATACCGAAAAAAGAAAATGGTATCCCTAATCCCGTCCCAAGTCCTTAGAAAAGGATGAGAAATCTGACCCGTCGAATTTGAAGTAACCAGGGAAGCCTAGTGAAAAAGGACAAGAAGGACTTGACATAGCTGATCACCGAAGTTTTCCACAGAACCAGGAGGGAAGCCAGTTGAGACCTGGCAGAAGTATGGAACCTTCAGAAAAGGCATATCGGATTTGAATATTCCTATAAAGGGAGATACTAGCATGGATGTGTGCGCATACATCGGAGCTGAAAAACTAAAGGGACTTGCCCCCGTAATTGGAAGCAGCGGTGGGCAAGTAGAAGCATTAGAAGAATCACCCCATGAAGAAATAGCTATAAACTTTGTGACCACGGGAGAACCTATGAATAAGACAACAGTCAATGTCGATATTTACTTTGTAAAGAAAATTGCCACAATCGTCGATCTTGATCCAGAGACTGCATCGCTTGCTGAATATAAGAAAAAATCATATTGGAAAGATTGGAAGAAGGCAATAGAAACTGAATTATTATCTCTGAATAAAAGAGAGGTGTTTGGGCCTATAAGCCGCATGCCTCCCCATGTGCACCCCGTAGGGCATAAGTGGATATTTGTTCGAAAGAGAAATGAAAAGAAGCAAGGCTCATTGCATAAGGTTTCACTCAACGTCCAGGAGTTGATTATGAAGAAACATATTCCCCGGTCATGGGTGGAACTACCTTTAGATATTTAATCTCAATGGCAGTAAACTTGAAGTTAGAAATGAAATTGATGGATGTGGTAACTACATACCTTTATAGAAATTTGGATTCAGACATTTATATGAAGGTACCTGAATGTATCCATGTCCTGAACCAAGACAGAGAAAATAGAAATTTGTATAGTGTGGAACTCAGAAAGTCATTGTACAGACTTAAACAATTAGAAAAGATGTGGTATAATCGCTTGAAGCGACTTTTTATGCAAGAAAGGCTACACAAACAATGAGAACTGTCCCTATGTATTTATATGATGATCCCAGAATGGATTTTGTACAATCTCAGTGTATGTAGATGATCTGAATATCATCAGAACCCTGAAAGGTATTAAGAAATGAAGCTCTTACCTGGAGTCAAAGTTCGAAATGAAAGATTTGGATAAAACCAAATATTATTGCCTAGGCTTGCAGTCTGAGCATGCTCCTGAAAGGATATTAGTGCATCAGCCAACCTACAGTCAGGAAGGTGTTAGAAAAGTTCAGTTTTGAAAAGACATACCCTTCGAAAGTGCCGATGGTCAGAAGATCCATGCAGCAAGACAAGGATCCATACAGACCCAAAGAAGAGGGGAGGAAGTCCTAGGACTGAAATTCCCGTACTTGAGTGCAATGGGAACACTCATGTATTTAGAAAACTGTACTAGACCGGACATT
Source organism: Phyllostachys edulis (assembly GCA_036346405.1). Lineage (NCBI taxonomy): Eukaryota > Viridiplantae > Streptophyta > Magnoliopsida > Poales > Poaceae > Phyllostachys > Phyllostachys edulis. The sequence continues at coordinate 40,002,921 of CM070558.1, read as the reverse complement.
GCATTTGCCATGAACCTACTAGCAAGGTATAGTGCAAAACCTACCAAAAGGCATTGGCAGGGAATAAAGGATATCTTCCGATACCTCCAAGGAAGCAAAGATCTTCTCTATTCTACAAAAAGAACTAAGACCTAACTATGACTGGCTATGCAGATGTCGGGTACCTATAGGACCAACATACAGCCAAGTCACAAACAGGCTATGTATTCCTATGTGGTGGAACTAAAATTTCATGGAAATCGTTTAAGCAAAGTCTTGAATCGACTTCGATAAACCACTCAGAAATAATAGCACTGTACGATGCCTCACGAGAATGTGCTTGGCTTTGACGGATGATTCACCACATCTAGCAGTCATGTGGATTGAATATCGCACAAACCTCCACTATTATTTATGAAGATAATGCAGCTTGTGTTGCACAAGTGCAGATGGGTTTTGTGAAGAGTTATCTCACAAAGCATATCAATCCCAAGTTCTTCTATGCTCATGAATAGCAAAGGATGGACAAATTAAAGTACTGCGTATTAAGTCATGTGAAAATTTTGCAGATTTATTCACTAAGTCACTTCCAGCATCTAGCTTTGAAAGATGCATACGTTGAATTGGAATGATGAGACTTAGAGAAGTGCAAAATTCAGGGGGAGAATCTTCACAAACTCATTATTGAAACTTGATCATGAAGATCGAGTACCCAAAAAGTAAATCCTAAAGATTAAATCAAATTGGGTGGATTGTACTATTTTTTCTCTTGACGAGTTTTCCTAAGGTTTCTCGGCTAAAGTTTTTAATGAGGCAATTTGTGTAATGCAGCAGAACGTGTATCATGTACTCTTTCTCCAAATTTTTTCCACTGGGTTTTTATTGAGTTTTGACAAGGCATGAACATATGAGGATGGGTGCCCAATGGGGAGTGTTGGGAAACCACGGGCTTGGCCCAGCAGTCGGTCCATAGATGAGCGCCCCATCCAAACCCTAGCAGGGTCTCTAGACTATAAATAGAGGGTATTAGTCATTGTAAAAGGCTGATCGCTTGATGAAGGAATAAAGAGAAGCAAGAAGTCCCCCCATATCTCCGTGTTCAATCTACTATTCTGTACTTTTGTTCTTGTATTGTTCTAAGCGATTCTACGCTTGTCTACGAGGTGATCGTTCGAACTGGACTCGCCAGCGACGGTTCCTCAACAGAAATAATGGAGACGCGTCGGCCAGATTCCAAACTTGACACAACTGTTCAAGCACACCATGCATCAAATCTTCCTTATTAGCCTGAAAATTTCCTAGTTCAAGTGCAAGTGCAAACATGACATAATGGCATGCATCCATATGCTCTTCTTTGCTTGACCCAGCCCACACAACACATGCACGCATTGCTCCATGGCCATACCCATGCATTGCAACACACATGCACACGGTTGGCTTGATTGCATGCGCGACATCATCACTTGAAACTGCCCTAGTCCTAAAGCGTCAGCGTCATCTCCCCGCACGAAAGGTGGAACGTGTGCATCTCCGGCCTCCACCGGTCAACCAGCGCTGTCAAGAGACACCGGTCATACGAAAATTGCCTCGGCGTATACATCCTAGTGGTGACATCCTCATCCTCCCACGTTGCCTCCACCATCCTAGCTAGTGGAAGCGGACCGCCACTCTTAATCTGTGTCGAAAGGATTAAGAACATACGTGAGTCCACCCACACACGTTAGACTGAAATTAACTACAAGAAGGTCAGAACTATACGTACCGTAGAATCCAACGTGTGTTCACCCTCCATGCCCTCATAGGCATCTGCAGCTGCAATGCGCCAAGCTCAATGGCCTTCTCGCCCTCCGGTGGGAGGATGTACTGAGGCGACTATGGTGAGTCGCGTCAACGGTTGGGTCAAGCAGCTCGTACACCCACTGCATAGCGTCTCCGGGGCTCTCCATAACTGAAATTTAAGATGGGCAATATTTCAAAGATTATCTCGACATATATAGAATATTTATTGTGCAAAAATGAGAAATAATTGAAGCTAGGAATATTTTTAATCAGGCTCTACACACCCTATTTAGCTACTCTAAAATTTTTAGAGCTACATTGCTATTTTCCTAGTTTAAAATCTATTCTCGACAGTTACAAAATATTTACCGTGCAAAAATGAGAACAAAAAAGAAGCTAGGAATATTTTAATCAAGCTCTACACACCATATTTAGCTACTCTAGAATTTTTACAGAATTTCTAGAGCTACCTTGCTATTTTTCTTGTTTAAAATGTATTCTTGGCAGTTACAGAATATTTACCGTGCAAAAATAAGAACAGAAAAGAAGCTTGGAATATTTTAATTAGGCTCTACACATCCTATTTAACTACTTTGGAATTTTATAGAATTTTTAGAGCTACTTATTATTTTCCTTGTTTAAAACGTATTCTCGGCATTTAAAGAATATTTACCGTGCAAAAATGAGAACAGAAATAAAGCCGGAATGTTTTAATTAGGCTCTACACACTCTATTTAGCTACTTTGGAATTTTTATAGATTTTTTGAGATACCTTGCTATTTTCCTAGTTTAAAATGTTTCTCAGTATTTACAAAATATTTATCGTGCAAAAATGAGAACATAATTGAAGTTAGGAATATTTTAATCAAGCTCTACACACCCATTTAGCTACTCTAGAATTTTTATGGAATTTTTAGAACTACCTTGCTATTTTCCGCGTTTCTAAATTATTTCTTGTGTAAAAATTATCTAAACTACAACGATAATCTAAACTACAACGATAATCCAAACTAAAATAGACTATACTACAGCTAAAATGATCTAATGAAATCAACTCTCAGTCGCTAGTTTTATTTGCTAACCTATCAAGGTTTTGAATTAAATTACAAAGTTGTAAAACAAATTTACCTGCGAGGTAGACAATAGGATCTGCTTCTCTTTCTCTCTCTCCTCCGCGATGAACTGGCGGGGCTTCACCGCGCACTTTTCCTCCTCTCCTCTCTCCCTTCCCTCTCTTTTCTCTTCCTCCCCTCTTTTGCTCTCGACTGGAATGAGGTGGGAATGAGGTAGGGAGGGGGGACGAAAATCTGGTTTTTATATTTGGACTGTCACCAGATGAAATGGCAATAGGATACCATTTTTGCAACAAAAAAAACTAACTATTAAATTTTGTAATTATTAATTAAAAAAAATCTTCTTCCTCTCCTCTCTATTTCAGTCTCTCTTAAGAAAAATCGATCCATGCCACTTATTGTCTTGTCTGGTAGTTTTGGGTTTTGGTACATGTTTTTTTTCCTAAATGGCTCTCTACGACTCTAATCACAAACTTCTTTGGTTTTTTCAATTATTAGCTTACTTTTTCTCAAAATTCCAGAATTGCCCACACCATTTCTTCTCCCTCTCTCTTTTTCTTCTCGAAATTCGCCCTCTCTATACTTTGTGATGGCATCTGATTGAAAGTTTAACATATTTGGAAGGGCAAAACAATCCTTTCCACTCAGTCAATGGGTATTGACCTTGTTAGAAGGACATTTACCAAAAAAAGTTTGTGATTCCAGTAGCATTGAACCAATTAGCCAAAAAGCAGTGGCAAATCCAAAAGTGCAAAATTGCTGATGGCATTGACCAAAATTTTCTTTCTTTATTCTCGACTCCACATGTGGCTATTTTTGTTACTAACAAGGATTAAAATCTCTGTGTATTACTTTAATACATAATAAAAGACCATATGTCTTCATGGTCGTAACCCCTAAGGCTCACGACCTCCGTGGTCATAAAGATTCCACAGGTTATATCAAGTATACCCTGGTCGGACAAGGTCATGTACCCAGTCCCCGACTAGATGATCGCTCGTAGAAGCAATGAACTGGCATCCGAATCTGACTCCGGGTATATTCCTTACCGTGTGATGAATGGAACACATGTCATATTTGGTCCATACCACGCGACGTTACATGATCCAGACACTGACAACAACTACCCTACGGTTAAGTATCTCACAGACGCACAACCGTAGAACGGTTGCTACTTCATCAATTGTTGCCTCACTTCGACCAGTCGCGACACTTTCAACAGGCGCCTCTTCTAGGAGTAACTGCCGCCACTTCGTCAACTACTTAAAGAAGAACGCAGGTGGCAGAAGGCAATCAAATCCAATTTGGAAGATCAATAGACGATTGGATTTCAATAGCATAGCAAGCATTACGCTCAGTGTAATTAGGATTAGTTCACCGCCTTGCAGAAGGCACCCCCTGTAATAGCCAGTTCATAGCAATAAAAAGCAATCCCATTCTCTCTCAAGAGCTCTCTGCCATTTTTCTCTTTTTATTTCGTAAGATTGGTGACTTGATCGTCGACAGCTGGCGCCGTCTGTGGGGAAGAAGGCATTGAGTTCTTGAAGATTACTTCACTCAAGCATTCCTCATCCACTTCCTTTGCTCCATTATCGCTCATGCGAATATGACGGGGACATGGGATGAGAAAAACTGGTTCGACCTGGCGGACTACTCTATCCTCGACATGGACGCATGCATCCGAGCCATGGAAGAAAATGGGATGTCATCATCCTCCTCCTCTTCCTCCGGTTCACCGGTCACAGAGATTGACGAAATCGACCGGATGGATGAGGATACACAGCCACCAACAATAGCGCTCTCAGAGGAATCGCTCGTTCTGACCAGTTCGAAACATCCCAACACTTCTGCAAGCCCAGTCGATCCGACCGACGGAAGCGACAATGGGAGCCCAGCGCGGCGACCAGAGAGTCCAAGTACTCTCGATATTTTCATGGGCGACCAGTATTCGCCAACGGCTCCTACGTATTCCAGGGGCCAAGAGACATCTGGTAAGGGTATCAATGAAGCTATCACCGATCACTGGCCAAGTGGGCATGGTGAAACTCAGCATACGATCAGCAATACGCTGGATCAGACTAAGTCCACCACAAAACCCGCCCGAGGCAGTAATCTTCGACAGCTCTCCATCGTGGAGGCTCCTCATAGAAGCACTGGAAGGCTCTCCCTTAGCTACGACGGAAGTTCCTCGGAAGATCACTGTTGGCACCACGAAGTTAACACAATTAGAGATACTAATCCGGATGCCATGCACAGTCCTCCACGAGTTAAATCGCGACCACCTAATGGTGGAAATGGTATGGGCGCTCAAGCACCAACTATCGGAGGCAACCGAGCTAATGGACGTGCATCAGTTAATTCATCTGTTCTTACCCCATCGCGAGTAAGGAATCAGGCAGGGCCATCTGGGAGGTGGAGGGATAACTCGACTCATCAGACGCCCACTGTAAGCGAAAATTTACCATGACCTTCGGTAACTATACAAAACCTGCAACGAGTTTGGGATATCTTGAATAATCCAGACCCTGCTTTAACAGGATCTCCAGGTTATGTTTAGCTTGTAGGTCAGGTGTCGGAGATCCTCCAACAAACCATGCGGCGTACAGAAATGTACCGGGAGCAGAGGAATTCACAAAGTCACATGATGACCTCGTCCCAACGCTCCTCTCTCAGTAGAGAACAACATGGTCGTGCAGAGGATCAAGCAACACCAAGACCCCCTCGTAGGTTCCGACCAGGAAATCACGAGGGAAGACGGCTCTTCACAACAGCCACACCTCCTCCTCATCAGGAGAAACGACCATGTGATTTAGGCGATCTTAGACATCATCTAAACCAGGTAGGTGGTCAAAGGCGTTATCATAACGTCCATGACCGGGTTGGGACACTAGATCCTAGATATGCAAATATGAGGAACCGATCCCCGACTGACTAAAATCCGGCTCCTTTTCATAGAAGGCGCCACGACTCCATTACGAGATGCCGAGTATTTTCGGCAGGTCTTCAAGCTGTTTGTTGGTCGGACAGGTTCTGACCAGCCAATATAGAGAAGTTCAATGGAACTTAGAACCCATTAAAATTTCTTTAAATTTATTCTACCGCCATCAAGGCCGCTGGTGGTAACGATAACGTGATGGCAAACTATTTGCCCACGGTTCTTGAAGGGTCTGCCCGGTCGTAGTTGCTTAACCTACCGGTCGGATATATCTATACTTGGGAGCAGCTCTGCAATACTCTGATCACCAACTTTCAAGGGACGTATGACTGCCCTAGAAAGGAGGATGATCTTCATCGGATGAAGCAGAAGACCAACGAAACTCTTCGACTGTCGTAGCTAAAAAGGACTAAACAGTAGAAGAGGGGGGACCCCTTGTGCCCGAAGGGTCCTCGAAGAGGGCACTGGTTGTTAGGAAACAGATGAGCTTATATTTCAAACCAAATGTTAGAATACAACTCTCCCCTCTACATGGGGGGGTGGCTATTTATTGCCTTTCTATTGGGTACATGAGATTACAAGTCTGTCCCTTACAGGGCCCTATGCTGGTAGGGGCTGAAAGGACCTTTCCTACCCCTAGGCATAGCATTTGGCTCATGGTGGACCATCCTGGTCTTGGTCCACCCCTCTAATGCGCTAGGTCCAGCGGTACTGTGGTCCCCTCGGACCCTTCGGATCACATGGGGCCCTTCGGCCCCCTCGGGGCCTCCGAACCCCTTGGGGCCCTCCGGGCCATCCCGTTGATGTCCGGCGGGGTGCGCTTCGCTATTCGCCTGGTAGTGGGGGCCGGTGTGCCGCCCCTACAATAAGCCCCTCACGGTCGAGGTCTTGCTTCGTTATGGCTGAAATTACGCCTCTTCCCGGAGGGTACAGGTATACCGTCCCCTTCGGCCTGGCAAATCATTCTTTGTGCGCCCCAACCCACTCGTTATTGGCCGTTGGATAGTGTGCGGTGTTTGGTTCAGTGTGCCATAAATTGTTGCGGTTGGTGAGTCGCCTCGTGCGCCGCGCCCGGAGGTTGCTCAACGCCCGTTTTAATGCGGCCACTCAGTTCTTGCGCGTTATAATGTTTGTGTGTGCGAGGCGGTTTTGAGTTGCCACGTGTCACGCAGCGTTTGGTCTACGCCTCCTCAGTTTCGGTGCTTTACACTGTTGTGCGCCCGCCGGTCTATAAATAGAGTGCCTTGGCTAGGATACCCCCTTAATTGCATGCACCACAATTTGTTCCCCTGGCTCCCCCGTGTTGCTCCTCCCCATGCCTTGCCCTGCGCTGTTGAGATGACGAAGCGCACCAAAGACCGGGGGGGAGGGTGTTTCGGCTTACACCGACGAGCTAGGCCGCTCCAGCGTGACGCCCCATGTTCTGCGGGCCCTCAAGAACGAGGGGAAGCTGGCAAACCTTGACGAGGTTCGTGCTCCCGGGACGGAGGTTGTGCCAACGCCTCGGGAGGATGAGACGATCGTGTTCATGGCCTTCTTGGACGTGGGTCTTTGTCTGCCGTATGTTGGCTCATTGAGCCAGGTCCTTCAGCTGTACGAGGTGGACTTGGCCCAGTTGACACCCAACTCGATCGTGAAGCTCGGCGTCTTCGAGTGGGTGCTCCGCTCCTCAGGGGTAACCAGCAGCGAGGCGCGACTCTTCGCGTACCTCCATGACAGGCGGTGCTGATCGAAGAAGAAGAAGGACACCGGGGAGACGCTGAACTTCGAGAGTGTAAACTTCCAGCTGAAGACACGCCTTCTTCATTACCTGCCTGCTCCGGCCGCCCGGAACAGGTGGGATACTGATTGGACCCGCTGGTGATTCTACTACAAGTGTGCCCCCGATGTAGGGCTTCGCTCTACCAGAGGGCCCATTCAACTCACTCCGACCCCAGCCATCGATGTTTCTTCCCGGGAGGATGCACTACTACGAGTGCGACTGAGCGCCGCACGAAGGATGTCGACCCGGGACTTCGTTGAGGAGTTATGCGCGCTTTGGCTGTGGCCGCTGGCGCAGGGCTGGAGCGTGGAGATCGGTGAGCCAAAGGATGGGATGCCCCTCCTGAAATTTGGGGACCGCATAGGTGCTTACTCCTGCACATTTTTTTTGACACTTGTGCAGTGCTGCCTATTGTCGAGGCCGAGCGTGTTGCGGAGCAGCTTCTGGGACCCTATACAAGGGAGGAACACGTGAAGCGAGGATAAGCGGTGCACGAGCCTCGGTTGAATCGCGCGTACCTAGATCCAGCCATTTGCTTGGTGGAGCGGCCAGATCTCGATGCGGGGAAGAAGAAACGGGTCCGTGTCCCGGAGGAGCTAGAGGGCCTCGGGTCGATCAACGCGGTGCCCTTGCGCGTTCTTGGGGCCGAGGGAGCAGGTCCCTCTGGCCAAGCAGGAGTCTTGGTGGGCGGCTCAAGAAGTTGTCCGGGGCAGGGGCCAGCAGTGTGCTCAAGCTCCTCGTGAGTCGCCAGTGGGCTACACCCGGTCGGCTGCGGAGGCCTTAGCTAGCTCATCTGGGATCGCGAGCATGGCCCTCGAAGAGGTGTCTGGCGGAACACCTTCAGAAGTTTACGGCCGGGGTACCGAGGGTACCCAGGTGGAGGCACACGTCGAGGCCACCGCCGTGATACATTGGGCTCTGTTCGCCGTTCGCCTTTGTCCGCTCCTTCATTTGTCGGACCGGGAGCGAAAGATCCGAACCCTCGTGTTCATACACGATCCAGATTTCCGGTGTACAGATTACAAAAATGATAACATAACCAAATCTCGCATTTCATTAATAGTAAATCGAGTTCGATACAATTGGGCATGAAGCCAAATAAAGAAGTAAATAACACAATGAAATAAGAAGATAGTAGTAGGCGAGCGATCCACCACAGCAATAAATGGGCGTAACCTAAGCGTCGGTGTCCTCACCGCCCCGATAGTAGTCTTCTCTCGAAATTTTGTTGCATAAAGCAAGCATGAGCACAACTACTGTGCTGCAAGTTACACCAATATGGAATTGTAATGCATGCATAAGGTAAACAAAGGACATTGGCGGGGTTATTTTATGAAAGCGGCAGTTTAATTTAAATAATCATAATAGATTGCAAGGCCATTTTCATACATTAATTAAAATCATATTTTAAATGACAATGGAATAATGTGGATAACCTCCAAGAAAGGTGATGGATATCCTCCAATCACAATGGCTAACCGCCTAATTTTCCCAGGACTATCCATCCCGAAAACATCTGTTGAAACCATTTTAAAACCAAAAACAAGTCTAACTCAAAGTGGCTTTGCTAGCATGTCCATGATCATGACGCGCTATTGAATAGTTTTCTACTCTGCGAGTTTGTACAGCTTACCCACACGAGATATTATACCCTTTGTGTCGGCCAATCCACGCTTCCTAAGGCGTGACAGAACAAATATCACAAGGCCGTTACAATGATCTACCTCACAATACTCATGCCCGCTAAGGTTTCGCTTCCATTGGACTAACCATCCTCAGGAAGCCCCTCTTGCGCCATGTGGGACTCTTGTCTAACCAACACCCACTCATACAACATGGCACGAATATCTATGAGGTATCCCAAATTATTAAGCCAGTCCTTCCCATACAGGACATGTGGTGGTACGTTTTGGCATAGCAAAGGCAGCTCAAAGGCGGTCCTTAATTGACTTAGGCGTCTTTCCAATTAAACCACAGGCTTTAATCCTAACAGATTAAACCCGTGCATAAACTGCACCCACCTTTCATCCGTTACACCCAAGTCCAAACCATCTTTATTTTATTTAGTAAAACCACCTTTACAACAAATCTATGGTAAGACAATACCATAGGTTCAAGTTAAAACAAGTTTGTAAAGATTTGGCTAAATCCTCCCCAAAATCAAAATCATGGTCTAAGTATTTGCTAAGCATTTCCAAACAATTTATCTATGGGGACAAGGGATGACATTTCAATATTCAATATTGGCCATACAAGGACGATTGGAATATCTAATCATTTAAACAGAATTTAAAATACTTGAATAAAAGTATGCATGCACTTAATAATTTGAAAACTGAATTTAAATAACTTTAAAATAGTAGGTGCAAGATGATCAAAGTATAACTTGCCTTCGCTGAAGTCTTGAAATTCTAATTCTTGGAAGAATCAAATTCCCGGAATAAATAAGTAATCTAAGCGTGAAAATCGACAATCAATTGAAACTCAAAATAAATACAAGACGACAGTTTAAACTAACTCCAAATAAAATAATTATATTTTATTTGGCTGAATAATAATTTTATAAGATTTTATAAATTTGAAACACTCAATTTGGAAACAGGAAATAAAAGCTATGAACTTTGCAAGTTTAAAATCCTAAATTTGCAATTTAAATAATTTTAACTTAAAACATGACAGTTTAAACTAATTCCAAATAAACAAATTTTAATTTATTAAGCTAGATAATATTTTTATAAAATTTTAGAAATTTAATTCACTAAATTTGGAGTTGGAATTCAGATGATATGAATTTTACAAATTTAAATCTAAATTTGGAATTTAAATGAATTTCTAAATTCTAAAACAGAACTAAAATGAACTCCAAATTGAATAATTATATTTTATTTAGTTAGATAATAATTTTCTAAGAATTTAGCAATTTGAATCATCTAATTTGGAACTAGGATGAATAAGTTATGAATTTTTCAATTTAAATCCTAAATCTGCTTTTTTAAACAATTTCCCGAATTATTTTTCTAAAGGAAATCTAATTATTGCGCAATGCTGACATCGCGAAGAATTTCGGATTTAAAAGAAATTAAAAACAATTCGCGTGCGGGCCTTATATGGGAGAGACACTACCACGTGGACTTAGTCCACAGGCCTTGGCGCACGGGGAGGTGGCGTGATGTGGCACGCCCGCCCTGACGTGGCTGCCACATGGGCGTGAGGTGGCGCCACATGGGCGCGACTGCGGCCACGCCACGCGGGCGATGGGCCGGCGTTGGGACCGAGGGTCACCGGCCGTGCTACTCTGATGGCCGGCGAGATCTTGTCGGGACAAGGAGGAGGCGGGAACCTAGGGAGCTCACCCACACGGAAGGCGCGGACGGGATGGATGGCGGCGGCGAAAGCGGCGGCGGCGAGGGGTCGACGGTGAAGGGTGGTTCCGTGGAGCTCCGGCGACGCGAGGCCGGGTCTTGTGACGTCAAGTCGATGGAGGTGGTGGCGATGGCGAGGACGGCGCCGACGGCGGCGGCGGAATCAAAGCTCCACGCCGGACCCGTGGCGAGGAAAATCCCAAATTCGGCGAGCACAGGGAGAGAGAGAGGGAGCGAGTGGTGGCGTTGGAGACGGTGAGGCAAGGGCTACCCGGGGCTGCCTTTTATAGGGGCCGGGGAGGAGGAGGAGTGGAGATCGTGTGCATGAACGTGGCGGCGGTGGTTTCGGGCGCGTGGGCGAGTCGGGCGCGGAGAAGAGGGGAGAGAGGGGGAGTGGGGGCGGCTCGTGCGTGCGGTTCACGCGCACGAACGCGCGAAGATCGGGGCGGTTGGGGAGGCGCCCGTTGCGAGCTCGTTGAAGACGTCAATGGCGGCGGAGCCGGGCGCGGTGTTTGCGCGAGGAAGACAGGCGCGGGGGAGAAGAAAGAGGCGGGCCCTCGGATTTGCATCGGACGGCGCGGGGACGCGGAGTGCGTGGAGGCTTCTTGGCCGTCCGATGCACATCGGACGGTCACTAGGGGTGAGCCGCGCGGGTTGAGTTGGCTGAGTGGGCAGCGTCTTGCGTGAGGAGAGTAAGTGGGCGAGCTAGGGTTTGGCCCAAACACTGCTTGAGGGTTTTCTTTTAGTTTTCTAATTTAAATAATCTGGTTAATTCCTTTTAGACTTAGAAAATAGCAAAAAGAGCCTAAATTCTACAAAAACTCTCATAAATCCTTAGAGACATTTTAGACTTAATAAAATTATTCTCAACTTAAACTTGATAATATATTTTGTAATTAAATTATTTTAGCTTTAAAACATTTAGGAAAAAGCTTTTAAAATTTCAGAAAATTCACAAATTCAAATAAGTTTTAAACTTTAACCAAATTTGAAAATTTGGGCTGTTACAAACCTCCCCTCCTTAAGGGAATCTCGACCCCGAGATTCAGGATTGACTGGCGAGAAGGTGGGGATACCCAGCTTTAATGTCTTCTTCCCGCTCCCAAGTGGCTTCACTTTCAGGGTGGTGGCTCCACTGAACTTTGTATGAACGGATGATCTTGTTCCGTGTGACATGCTCTGCGACGTCCAGAATCTTGATCGGTTGCTCCACATAGGTGAGGTCCTCTTGAAGATCAATGCTTTCGGAAGGGTTCGATCTTGAGCACTCGAAGGCATTTCTTTAGGCTGTGAAACATGGAAGACATTGTGTCTGACGGACAAAGATCTTTGGTAGCTCAAGGCGATATGCAACTTCACCTCTTCTTGCCAAAATTTTGTAAGGTCCCAAATCTGGGTGCGAGTTTTCCTTTGGTTGGAACCTTCTTACTCCTCGGAGTGGAGTAACTTCGGAGATAGACAAAATCTCCTTGACAAAGAAGGTCAACTCTCACGACGATTATCGGCATAACTCTTACATCGGGTTTGAGCTACTTTCGGATGCTCTCTTATTGCCTTAACCTTACTTTCACTTCTTTGATCAACTCGCCCAAAGCGATGCTCTCCTACTTCATCCCATAGAAGCGGAGTTCGCATTTCTGCCATACAAAGCCTCAAATGGGGACATTTGAAGGCGGCTTGGTAGCTATTGTTATCTGAAAATTCGCATAGGGCAAATTCTTGTCCCAACTTTTTCCGTAATCAAAGGCGCAGCTCGAAGCATGTCTTCAAGAATCTGGTTGACTCGTTTCGTCCGCCATCCGTCTGCGGATGATATGCGATCTTGAAATTGAGTCTGGTTCCCAAAGCTTCATGCAGACTCTGCCAAAATCTTGACGTAAATCGTGATCCTCTCGGACCACGATCTTCTTGGGTACTCCATGCGACCAGACTATCTTGGCCATATACAATTTCGCCAACTTCTTCGCTCGGGTAGGTGGTCTTGATGGAAGGAAGTGAGCTACTTTAGTTAACCGATCAATTATCACCCAGATGGAATCACATCTGATCGAGTCCTAGGAAGTCCGGTGATGAAATCCATACCAACTTCTTCCCACTTCCACTCGGGGATCGGTAGCAGTTGTAACAAACCGGCGGGTCTTTGATGTTCTGCCTTGACTCGTGACAAACATCAGCAGACTCTGAACTCGGCAATTTCCGCTTCATCTTGACCCACCAATATCTTTCCTTAAGATCTGGTACATCTTAATCTTGCCAGGTGAATGGAATAAAGGCGACTCATGGGCTTCCTTCAGAATCGATCGCTTTAAATCCTGCCGATCCGATGCGCAGATGGTTCCCGAACCACCTTGTTCCTTTCTCATCTTGGTGAACTCAAGCTTTGCCTCTTCTCATATTCTTCTTGATCTCCTTGATGTCTTCATCTACTAATTGCTTTTCTTTGATCTGACTCTGAAGTGTTGGTTGAACTTCCAAAGCATTCACACATCCTTGCTCAACAATCTCCAAGTTCAGATGCTTCAATTCTTCATACAACTCTGGCTGATTCTCCTGAACCAAGATGGTATTGCTGTCGCCTTCTGCTTTCGGGGCATCCGCAACTACATTTGCCTTGCCCGGATGGTAATGGATCTCAAGGTCATAATCCTTTATCAATTCTAGCCATCTTCTCTGTCGGAGATTAAGGTCGGACTGAGTGAATATGTACTTCAGACTCTTATGATCCGTGAAAACTTCGTGGTTACCGATGAGGTAATGACGCCAGATCTTCAATGCATGCACAATCATTTGCTAGCTCAAGGTCATGAGTTGGATAATTCCTTCATGTGGCCTCAAGCGACGAGATCGTAAGATCTGACCTTGCCCTCCTGCATCAATCATAGCAACCGAGTCCTTGACGAGAGGCGTCATGAAAATCACAAAATCTTTATGAATATCTGGTAGGACCAATCTGGTCTTTGAAACTAGTCTCGTCTTGACTCTTGGAAACTCTCCTCGCAAGCATCTGTCCATTCAAATTTCTTCTCCTTCTTGAAGTTGAGTCATTGGTCTTGCTAATTTGGAGAAACCTTCAATGAATCTGCGGTAATACCCACCAATCCAAGGAAACTTCTCACCTCTGTGAGACTTGGGTTGTTTCCAATCCATTACCGCTCGACTTTGGTGGATCTCGGCAACTCCTCCTGCGGACACAATATGTCCAAGGAATGCCACTTGACTTAGCCAAAATTCGCACTTCTTTGAATTTGGCATAAAGTTGGTTCTCCACGAGTTTTCCCAAAATTAATCTGAGGTGGTTCTCATGTTCTTCTTCATTCTTGAATAGACGAGGATGTCATCGATGAAAACAACCACAAACTTATCCAAGAATTCCATGAACACTTTGTTCATCATATTCATGAAAGGCAGGGGCGTTCGTCAAACCGAAAGACATTACTGTAAACTCGTATAGTCCATATCTGGTGGTGAAAGCTGTCTTCGGGATATCTTCTGGTCTGATCTTCAGTTGATGATAGCCAGATCTCAAATCAATCTTCGAGAATACGCTTGCTCCTTTCAATTGATCGAACAGATCGTCAATCCTAGGTAGCGGGTACTTGTTCTTGATTGTCACTTCATTGAGTGACCTATAATCCACACACATCCTCATACTGTTGTCTTTCTTCTTGACAAAGCGATCTGGGGTGCCCCAAGGTGATGAACTTGGCGAATATATCCTTTGCTCCGCAACTCTTCAATTTGTTTCTTCATCTCTCGCCAATTCATTAGCGGCATTCTATAGGGTCGCCGAGATTGGAGCGGTCCACAGGACTAAGTCAATTAAGAACATTATGTCCTGTCCGGTGGCATCTTGCCGTAAATCATCGGGAAAGACATCCGGAATTCTTGCACCACGGTATATCTTCAAGCTTTAACTCCTTCAAATTTGGTCGAATGGAACTTCCTCCCATGTATTGGGCTTGAACTCAAGCTGTGACTCCTTCCTCATTGGTGAGAGTAATAGACCTATTGGCACAATCTATCCGCCTTGATTCTTGGCTAGCGATCCATTCCAAGTATTACATCCGGACCTTGAGAATGCAAGACTATCAAGTCGCCATGAAGGAAACTCAGGATATCTCGAGGTAAGATTGGGCATAGAGAAGCGGTTCTCATTTCGAGGCAGGGAATGGATTATCATAGGATTACTTAATGGAGAAATAGGTAACCCATTTTGCCCACAAACTTATTGGATACAAAAGAATGCGAAGCTCGGAATCAAAGCAGGCGTCACGGTATCATATTAACGAAAACGTACCAAGGGCGACATCTGGTCTTTGCTGAGCTTCTCTCTTTGTGACGTGGTTCACACGCCCTTCGTGAATCGCCCGCCGCTTTGGGGTGCCGCCGGTGGCCGGTACTCGATCTCGGCTTTGGTAGTGCGCAGGCTTGTCTCTTCGGGCATTTGTTGGCATAATGTCCAGTCTCGTTGCAATGGAAGCATGTCACTCCTGCTGCTGATGAAGTTGGGTTCTTCTGCTGAAACTGGCCTGCAGATGCATTGTTGCGGAAGCCGGAAGAGTTGGAGCGCTGTGCCGGTACTGGAGCTCTGGGTGTAGAGGACTGGAACCTTCCACTCTGAGGTGGCTGAGGCTGAGCAAAGCGAGGCTTGGGTTGCCCTCCAGAGTTGAACTTCTGAGCGGCCATCCTCCGCTTGCGGTTCTCCATCTGCAGATGTTTGGCCTCCTGGCGAAAAGCTTTATTCACTAACTGCTGGAAGTCAGTGTAGTCATTGGAGACCAGCTGGACTGAGATCTCATCGTTCAAACCATCCATGAACCTTTCCTGCCTTTCTTCATCACTAGCCACGTCTGCTGGGGCATAGCGAGCAAGCTGGTTGAACTTGTGCAGGTATTCACCCACTGTGCGGTTGCCTTGTTTGAGCGCGTGGAACTCTTTCTTCTTTAGGGTCATTATCCCCGCAGGAATATGTGCATGGCGGAAAGCCCGCACAAACTCCTCCCAAGAGATAGTCTGCGCATCAGCATGGGAGATGTTGTAGTTATCCCACCATTCTGATGCGGGACCGGTGAGCTGGTGAGAGGCAAACAGGACTCTCTCACGATCGATTACTGCGAGTGATATCCGGCTTCTTCCCGATAGCACGGATCGATCATCGGCATCCATCGGCTCTGTCTTTCTTTGGAGAAGGTCGGTGGGCGCATGCGCATGAAATCTGCCATGGTCAATCTCTGCTGGTGGAGGTGGTGGTGCGATCCCAGTTACTGCACATTCACTTGACTGTTGTTGAGGGATCGAGCTAGGAGGTTAATCGGATGATTCTAGTTTTCCATCATCGGCGCCTAATCTGGTCCTTGGTGGTGGCGGTGGTGGTTCTTTGCAGGATCCTCACAGTAATCTGCGTCTTCGTTGCCCGACCTCGGACATCGCCATCGCCGTGCAGGTGGTCACCATCTGCTAGAACTCCAAAGATTTAGGAGAGATAGACAGATAGGAAGTTCTAGAGGGTAAATTCTAATGACCCAAGAACACAAAGAGCACACAAGACAAAGAGCGATTTTTCCAAAAGTTCCTTTATTAAGTCATTTTATTCAAAGATTATGGCTACCACAAATAAGATAGTAGCTCATAATTCGCAACTAAAGATCGAGCTAACAGGAAGATAACTATAATAAGTCTTGGGGTATAATCCGGCTCCTTTGGAGCTAGCCTCGCCCGACCTTGTAGCTAGCTAGCTCATGATTCGGTCTTGACTTCTCTTACGCTTCTTGTAGTCATTACGAGCGGTGAGCAAGTCATTCAAGGTGTTTAGTAGGCATAATCCAAAGCCTTAGCAGATCCACAGGTGTGTCGATTCGGGGAATCTTCGTCTCTAGCGGAGTTGAAAATCTTGTCGAGTCGGGTCGGAATGTGCATCGGGTAGTAATGAAACCCGGTGCTCAAGGCGATGATTGTAGGTGTAGCGAAGGTGGCGGATCGCCTCTCTTGCCGCATCTGCATGCCCTCATCAAAGGTGTCGCACGGATCGGGCGTCAAAGACGTGGAAGGCGGTGTCGGTGCAAGGATGGAGTAGATGAGCACCTCTACTCTCCACAGTTGTTGTTCTTCCACCTGGTACTTGAATCCTTGGAAAGTTGGCCTCTTCGGTAACCCAGGTGCTGCATCATTTCCCAAAGTATTTCAGCCCAGTATCCAGTAAAGGCTCCGTGGGAAGTAGCATCCGGTCTTTCAGCCATCTAAAATTTTGAGAAGGAGAGGAGTTAGTAAACATTTTTAAAGAGAAAGGTTGAGAAATGACTCTGGATAGACTCAAAATAGTTTTAGTTTTTGAAGATAAGTCCTTAAGGCAATTCTAAGGCCACGACCTCGATCGATATGGCTCGATACCACTTTTGTCGGACCGGGCGAAAGATCCGAACCCTCTGTGTTCATACACCGATCCGAGATTTCCGGTGTACAGATTACAAAAATGATAACATAACCAAATCTCGCATTTCATTAATAGTAAATCGAGTTCGATACAATTGGGCATGAAGCCAAATAAAAAGTAAATAACACAATGAAATAAGAAGATAGTAGTAGGCGAGCGATCCGCCACAGCAATCGTGCAGGCGTAACCTAAGCGTCGGTGTCCTCACCGATCTCCGATAGTAGTCTTCTCACGAAATTTTGTTGCATAAAGCAAGCATGAGCACAACTACCGTGCTCGCAAGTTACACCCAATATGGAATTGTAATGCATGCATAAGGTAAACAAAGGACATTGGTAGGGTTATTTTGCGTAGCGGCGAGTTTAATTTAAATAATCATAATAGATTGCAAGGCCATTTTCATACATTAATTAAAATCATATTTTAAATGACAATGGAATAATGTGGATAACCTCCAAGAAAGGTGATGGATATCCTCCAATCACAATGGCTAACCGCCTAATTTTCCCACAGGACTATCCATCCCGAAAACATCTGTTGAAACCATTTTAAAACCAAAAACAAGTCTAACTCAAAGTGGCTTTGCTAGCATGTCCATGATCATGACGCGCTATTGAATAGTTTTCTACTCTGCAGAGTTTATGCACATTTTACCCACACGAGATATTATACCCTTTGTGTCGGCCAATCCACGCTTCCTAAGGCGTGTGTGAGCAAATATCACAAGGTCGTTACAATGATCTACCTCACAATACTCATGCCGCTAAGGTTTCGCTTCCATTGGACTAACCATCCTCAGGAGCCCCTCTTGCGCCATGTGGGACTCTTGTCTAACCAACACCCACTCATACAACATGGCACGAATATCTATGAGGTATCCCAAATTATTAAGCCAGGTCCTTCCCATACAGGACATGTGGTGGTACGTTTTGGCATAGCAAAGGAACGCTCAAAGGCCGGTCCTTAATTGACTTGGGCGTCTTTCCAATTAAACCCTAGGCTTTAATCCTAACCAGATTAAACTCGTGCATAAACCTGCACCCACCTTTCATCCGTTACACCCAAGTCCAAACCATCTTTATTTTATTTAGTAAAACCACCTTTACAACAAATCTATGGTAAGACAATACCATAGGTTCAAGTTAAAACAAGTTTGTAAAGATTTGGCTAAATCCTCCCCAAAATCAAAATCATGGTCTAAGTATTTGCTAAGCATTTCCAAACAATTTATCTATGGGGACAAGGGATGACATTTCAATATTCAATATTGGCCATACAAGGACAATTGGAATATCTAATCATTTAAACAGGAATTTAAAATACTTGAATAAAAGTATGCATGCACTTAATAATTTGAAAACTGAATTTAAATAACTTTAAAATAGTAGGTGCAAGATGATCAAAGTATAACTTGCCTTCGCTGAAGTCTTGAAATTCTAATTCTTGGAAGAATCAAATTCCCGGAATAATCGTCAGTAATCTAAACGTGAAAATCGACAATCAATTGAAACTCAAAATAAATACAAGACGACAGTTTAAACTAACTCCAAATAAAATAATTATATTTTATTTGGCTAGATAATAATTTTATAAGATTTTATAAATTTGAAACACTCAATTTGGAAGCAGGAAATAAAAGCTATGAACTTTGCAAGTTTAAAATCCTAAATTTGCAATTTAAATAATTTTAACTTAAAACATGACAGTTTAAACTAATTCCAAATAAACAAATTTTAATTTATTAAGCTAGATAATATTTTTATAAAATTTTAGAAATTTAATTCACTAAATTTGGAGTTGGAATTGAGATGATATGAATTTTACAAATTTAAATCTAAATTTGGAATTTAAATGAATTTCTAAATTCTAAAACAGAACTAAAATGAACTCCAAATTGAATAATTATATTTTATTTAGTTAGATAATAATTTTCTAAGAATTTAGCAATTTGAATCATCTAATTTGGAACTAGGATGAATAAGTTATGAATTTTTCAATTTAAATCCTAAATCGCTTTTTTAAACAATTTCCCGAATTATTTTTCTAAAGGAAATCTAATTATTGCGCAATGCTGACATCAGCGAAGGAATTCCGGGATTTAAAAGAAATTAAAAAAAATTCTGACGTGCGGGCCCCTTATGTTAGAGACACGGCCCACGTGGACTTAGTCCACGGGCCTTGGCGCACGGGGAGGTGGCGTGATGTGGCGCGCCCGCCCTGACGTGGCTGCCACATGGGCGTGAGGTGGCGCCACATGGGCGCTGCGTGCCACGCCACGCGAGCGATGGCGGGCCGGCGTTGGGACCGAGGGTCACCGTGGCCGTCTTTGCTCTGATGGCCGGCATGAGATCGCGTCGGGACAAGGAGGAGACGGGAACCTAGGAGCTCACCCACACGGAAGGCGCGACGGGGATGAGGATGGCGAAGCGAAGCGGCGGCAAGGCGGGGTCGACGGTGAAGGGTGGTTCCGTGGAGCTCCGGCGACGCGAGGTGGGCCTCGGGTCTTGTGACGTCAAGTCGATGGAGGTGGTGGCGATGGCGAGGACCCGGCCGTCGGCGGCGACGAATCAGCTCCACGCCGGGACCACGGCGAGAAAATCCCAAATTCGGCGAGCACAGGGAGAGAGAGAGGGAGCGAGTGGTGGCGTTGGAGACGGTGAGGCAAGGGCTACCCGGGGCTGCCTTTTATAGGGGCCGGGGAGGAGGAGGAGTGGAGATCGTGTGCATGAACGTGGCGGCGGTGGTTTCGGGGGCGTGGGCGAAGTCGTGGCGCGGAGAAGAGAGAGAGAGAGTGGGGAAGCTCGTGCGTGCGGTTCACGCGCACGAACGCGCGAAGATCGGGCGGTTGGGGAGGCGCCCGTTGCGAGCTCGTTGAAGACGTCAATGGCGGCGAGCGGGCGCGTGTTCTTGAGAAGACAAAGGGGAGAAGAAAGAGGCGGGCCCTCGGATTTGCATCGGACGGCGCGGGGACGCGGAGTGCGTGGAGGCTTCTTGGCCGTCCGATGCACATCGGACGGTCACTAGGGGTGAGCCGCGCGGGTTGAGTTGGCTGAGTGGGCCGCGTGCGTGTGTGAGGTAAGTGGGCCGAGCTAGGGTTTCGGCCCAAACACTGCTGAGGGTTTTCTTTTAGTTTTCTAATTTAAATAATCTGGTTAATTCCTTTTAGACTTAGAAAATAGCAAAAAGAGCCTAAAAATTCTACAAAAACTCTCATAAATCCTTAGAGACATTTTAGACTTAATAAAATTATTCTCAACTTAAACTTGATAATATATTTTGTAATTAAATTATTTTAGCTTTAAAACATTTAGGAAAAAGCTTTTAAAATTTCAGAAAATTCACAAATTCAAATAAGTTTTAAACTTTAACCAAATTTGAAAATTTGAACATTACATTCGTAGGTCGGTGACTTGCTCTTGTGTTATGTGGCACAGATTGTCGAGGGGAACTGGCGCTTAGTCTTTGTCTCCGGGGACAAGGAGTCCGTGGGGGACCCCCAGGATGGTTCTGATGCCGGGGCATCTATGGGTGCCTCAGGCTCCGAGCGAGGCGGGTCGGATGGCGCTACTGATGTAGCCACAGGACCCGCAGGCTTGGGGCAGCTCTACACCACCGATTTCAAGGTCAACGCCAGGGTGGCTTCCGTTTGTGAGGAAGTGGCTCATTTTGTCGCCCCGCCCTGCTTGTCCGAGCTTTTCCGGCGAGTGCCCTTGGATAAGATGTTTCGAATCATCGAGGCAAACGCGATGCGGGTGAGTCCGGGTAAGCACGACCCTCCGCCATAAATACAGCTTTGACCGTATCTTCCTTTGGTAGACAATGATGCTGTCGCGCTCACTTGAGACGGACATCCAGAGTGGCTACGCGGAGATCCAGGAGCGGATCGACCTAGAGTTTGCGTGGAACCTAGAGCTTCGCAAGGAGCGCACGGGCCTTGTCGAGAAGGCGAAGGGGCTGGAAGCGAGGGTCGCTGAGCTTGAAGGGTAACATCGCGCTCTGCTAGAGGAGGTGGAGTCCTTGCGCAACGCCTGCTCCGTGCTTGAAGCGGAGGTTGTGACAAAGCGGTCGCTTTCGGCCACTGTGACGCAGGCTACGTGGAAGGCGATGGAACGTATGGAGGGTGCTATGACTGACCTCGGTGCTGTGCCCCCTCCCCGGAGGCACACCGTCGATCAGATAGATGCTACCCTAGAACGTCTTCATCATGCCGAGGAAGTGTTTCTCCCGGTCGCCCGTGCCTATGGTAATCATTGCACGAAGGCGGTGTGGATGGCGGCCCTTGTTTCCCTGCAGCAGGCTGGGTGCGAGCACGTTGACGGGCTTGGCATTGGCACCGTGCCTGTTGCTTTTGCTGCAGAGGTCACCTCTGGGCATAAGCAGGTGAGGCGGGCTACTAATGCCCTTACCAAGGAGTTCTGGGCCTCGTCCGGTCGGGACGCTACAATGGAGTCGCTCCAGGCGGCCTTGGCGCGGAAAGAGAAGGGGAAGGGTCCGGTGGACGGTGCCGGGGCGGTGGAGCAGGGGGCCACCACCGGAGGCAAGGTGTGACCCTCCGCTCCTCTTCATGAAGATTCATTTTGTTTCAGTTCTAGTCTAGGGTTCTCTTGTTTTCTTTGTTTCCTGCTACAGGGTCGCTGCACGAGCTGGGGCGGGATTAGGGACAGCCTGACCTGTAACCACTCATTTTTCTAATGGAAAGAAACCGAGATGGAGTCTCCTTTGTTGCTGTGCGGGCTTGTTTCATGTTAATCTCTATTTTGCTCAGGGGGGTCCGTTGTTTCGACATACTGCTGGACGAGGCCCCTGCCCTTCAAGGTGGCACACGAAGTCCTTTGCCCCTTCACACGGTATGAAGGATGAGCGGACGTTGGTCTGCAAGTGGCCCTGAATGATTTGCTACCGGTATAGTATGCCATGGGGCCAAATGGCAACGCTGGAAGAAGGCGAACCCGGAGGGGCCGATGAAGAGGTTTTTTCGCCTACGCGAATAGAAGGCTTTGAACGCGCGGGACGAGATACGGTCTTTCTGGTTGAGTCGCGGGGTTGGGACTGGGCCCGAGGGGCCCCTTCCGCCTCGCGCCGCCCCTGCGATTTCGTCAAGCTCTTCGGACGTGTCAGATGATTGGGCCGTGGAGAGAGAGTACCTGAAGTTCATGGATACGCACCCGTCTGACGAGGAGCTACTCAAATGGGTGTTGTGAGAACAACGAGAGCATGAGGCGGAAGATTTCACGCCTGCATGCGGTTAATGTAGTCCTACGTCCGCCTTGTTGCGGGGCAGAGTGTATTGGTAACGTGTCTTCGTTGTGTGAGCCACGCTTCTTCGCCTTGTACAGCGTGTGTATTTGGTAGTGTGGTGGATAATGTACTTGGGATTGTGGTGAATAATGTACTTGTTGTTTGCTATCGTCCCCCATACTTTTTCAGGTAGGGCTCCGGGGAGCCCTAACCTTTATTTCTTGCAAGGGGCGAAGCCTGGGTGTAAATCCCCATATTTTTTAGGTAGGGCTCAGGAGCCCTACCTCTTTGTGAGGGGAGGCAAAGCCTGTGTAGCCCCCATACTTTTTTATGTTGGGCTCCGGGGAGCCCTAACCTTTTTTTTGGCGAGTAGGAGGCGCAGCCTCGCGCTGTCCCCCATACTTTTTTAGGTAGGGCTCCGGGGAGCCCTAACCCCCTTTTTTGTGAGAGGGAGGCGAAGATGACGCCGGCTTGGCTTGGTCTTCGGACTGTGCCACGCTGGGTTCAGTCTTGCGCATTGTCTTCGCTATATATGTAGTGGTGCGGCGTCTGTATGCCCGGAGGCTGTTTACACACTCGTGCCTACGGAGGGCATCGGTGTGCACGGGGCCGCGGGCCATCCGTGGTGGCTTTGTTTATACACGCGTGCCTACAGAGGGCATCGGTGTGCACCGGGGCCGAGGGCCATGCGCGGTGGCTTTGTTTGTACACTCGTGCCTGCGGAGGGCATCAGTGTGCACCGGGGCCGAGGCCATGCGCGGTGGCTTTGTTTATACACGCGTGACTACGGAGGGCATCAGTGTGCACCAGGGCCGAGGGTCGTGCGCGGTGGCTTCATTTATACATGCGTGTCTGCGGAGGGCTTCGGTGTGCATCGGGGCCGAGGTCCATGCGTGGTGGCTTCATTTATACACTCGTGCCTGCGGAGGGCATCGGTGTGCCGGCCGAGGGCCATCTTGTGGTTGGCTTTATACACTCGTGCCTGCGGAGGGCATCGGTGTGCATGGGGCCGAGGGCCATGCGCGGTGGCTTCATTTATATACTATGTCGTGTCACTGTTTTGTTCGATACAAGGGCAAAATGCCGCGGGATATACATGTGTTTTGTACATGCCCTTGCTGACTAAGGGCAACAGGGCGATTCTCCGAGCACAACCAGTTTTTACAAAAAAGTTCTAAGGGTAGAACCTTTGGAGACTCTTTACATTCCAGGTGTGGCCCGGTGGTCTCCTCAGAGTGTGGCGATAGTGGAATGTACCCGGCTCTTGTTGTCTTTGGTAACAATGTCTACCATTCCTATTTGGACTCCAGCTTGCCGATTGCAGCTTGGTTTGTAGCTCGCTTGAGGACCATATCGCCTGGTGCGAGGTGGCGGGGTTTAACTTTTTGGTTGTATGACCTTACGACTCCTTCGCTATACCTTGTCATGGTTGAGATGGCTTGCACGTGATGTTCCTTAAGGAGGTCGAGGGAGAGCTCCCTTCCTGCTGGGTCCGCCTGGGCCGTGGTTCGGTAGGAGCTGGCAGCAAACTCCGCTGGCGTCATGGCTTCATCGCCGAAGAGGAGCTTGAACAAGGAGAAGCCCGTGGCCCTTGTAGGTGACGTTCGAAGTGCCCATAGAGCTTTCTGGTGCTCCTCAGGCCATAGTCCCTTAGGGAGGCCTACGAGGCATTTCTTCAACCCATCGAGGAGGTTGCCATTTGCTCGCTCGATGGCCCCGTTGGACTCTAGGTGTCTGACGGACATGAAGCATATCGTTATGCCTAGGTCGCTGCAAAACGTTCGAAAAGGCTGGGAGTCGAATTGTGTTCCGTTGTCAGTGACGATGTCCCGTGGCACGCCGTAGCAGCAGATGATGTTTTTCCATACAAAGCGTTGCATGGCAGCAGCGGTGATCTTGGCGATTGGCTCCGCTTCGACCCACCTAGAGAAGTACTCGATGGCGACGAACGCGAACCAAAGGTTGCTCTTGGCCGCTGGGTACGGCCTGATGACGTCCAGTCCCCACCACACGAAAGGCCAGACTGGGTGCAGGGGTTGTAGCGGGAGCGCGGGTGCCTTCGGGTTGCGGCTGGCCCATTGACATCCCTGGAAACGTTGGACGAGGTCTTGCGCGTTCCAGAGCGCTGTTGGCCAGTAGAACCCTTGGCAGAACGTCCTCCCCACGAGGCCCCAGGGCGCTTGGTGGGCGCCGCACAGGCCCTCGTGGACGTCTTTAAGGAGGGACTGACCCTCCTCTTGTGACATGCAGCGAAGGAAAGGGGCACAGACGCCTCCCTTGTATAGCTCTCCGGCGACCATGTAGTAGTTCCTTGCCTGGCAACGAAGGCGTTTTGCTTCAGCCGCATCTTTTGGTTCTTCGCTTGCGAGGTACTTGATAATGGTGTCACGCCAATCTGTCCCATTCGCCCGGTGTGCTGCTGCCACTAGAAGCACTAGGCGTGCGACCCTTTGCGCTTTGGGCGCAACCCCTTATGCTTCGGGTGCAGTGGATGGCTTCGTGAGTGTCTCGTAGAAAACATTCGGCTTAGGCCCCTCGCTGGCACTTGCCATCTTCGCCAATTTATCTGCTGGCTCATTATTACACTTGGGATTGCCTGGACTGTGATTCCGAGAAAGTGATTTGCCGCCTCCTGCACCGCGGCCAAGTAGCGGGTCATCTCGGGGCACCTTGCCACGAATGACTTGTCGAAGTGACTCTCCACGAGGCGTGAGTCATTTTTGATGATGACGCGTTTTGCTCCCAGGGCTCTTGCTTTGCGGAGGCCGAGTAGCAGTGCCTCGCACTCCGAGGCATTGTTTGTTGTCGGAAAGTCCAGGCAGCGGCGCCAGCTCCGGCGGCGCACCATGACCCATTCGTGTACATTATCCATAGTGCCTCGCGTGTAGTCGAGGGGTTCTCTTCTGTATGCGGGGTCCATTCGGCCACAAAGTCTGTGAGGGACTGTGACTTGATGGCGGCTCTTGCGACGAAGGTGACGTCGAAGGGCGCTAGCTCGGCCGCCCACTTGCCTATCCGGCCCGAGGCATCTTTGTTCCGTAGCATCAGTGCTAACGGGTAGGATGTCCGGACCGTGATGGGGTGTGCTAGGAAATAGTGCCGGAGCTTCCGCGAAGCCATGAGCAAAGCATACGCCAACTTTTCGAGCTCTGTGTATCGGATTTTGGCGCCTTGCAGGGCCTCTGAGACATAGTACACTGGTCGCTGACTGTTGCGCTCTTGGACAAGCACTGCACTCACCGACGCTGGAGTGGCGGCGATGTATAGCAGAAGATCTGCGCCTTGCTCAGGAGCTAGTCGGGCTTAGCAATTTCGGCAAATCGCTAAGGTCCTCGAATGCTCTCTGGCGGTCGGTCATCAATGAAGCTGGCCGTTCCTGAGTGTTTTGAAGAATGGCAGGGCCCTCTCGGCCGAGCGGGACAGGAAGCCCAGGAGCTTGCCCGCCTTTACGCCAAAGGCACACTTCTCTAGGTTGAGCTTGATTCTCTCTGCCCGGAGGTTGGCGAAGGTTTCTTGTAGGTCCTTCGCGTGTGTTCCTGCGAGCTTGCTCTTGATTACTATGTCGTCGATGTATGCTTCTACGTTATGGCCCAACTGGTCGGCTTGGACCTTCGTGATGAGGTGGGCGAAGGTTGCCCCCGCATTCTTAAGGCCGAAGGGCATGCGAGTGTAGCAATATGTTCCTATAAGGGTGATGAATGCGGTCTTCGGTTCGTCCTCCTCGGCCATAAGCACCTGGTGGTACCCGGAGTAGGCATCCAGGAAGCTCATGAGCTCGTAGCCTGAGGTGGTGTCTACCAGTTGGTCAATGCGAGGTAGTGGAAAGTTGTCGTTGGGGCTTGCTTTGTTGAGATCGGTGAAGTCGACGCACATGCGCTACTTGCCCGTTTCTTTCTTTACGAGGACAGGGTTGGCTAGCCACTTCGAGTATTTGATCTTGCGAATGACCCCCCCCCTTTTAGCAGCTTCGCGATCTCTTTCTTGGCCGTCTGCAGGTGGTCCGCAAACATGCACCGCAGCTTCTGTTTCTTGGGCGTCGCGTCGCTTCGGATGGCTAGATGGTGCTCAATTGTTTCCCATGCTACGCCGAGAAGGTCCTCCGGCCCCCATGCGAAGACGTCCGCATTGATGCGGAGTACCTCCAGTAAGGCGTCGCATGCCTCCGCTCTAAGCTCCGACCCGAGGGCCACCGTCTTTTCCGGTGAGCTGTCCCTCAGGGGGATTCTTCAGAGCTGCCTCTGCGGCTTGGGCTTCGGTGCCCATCTTGCGGACACGGGTGCTGCTCGATCCTTGTCCGGCTCGACGGTGTGGATGTGTCGGGCTGGCGAGAGGGCTTCCAGCTCCACATGTCTTGCAAGGTCCAGGTCTCCCTGAACTGTGATTATGCTCTCCGGTGCGGGGATCTTTATGCACAAGTAGTTGTGGTGAGCTATCGCGCTGAAGGTGTTGAGCGTAGCCCGACCAAGGATCGCGTTGTGCTAGTAGGCCATTTGGACCACGTTGAACGTGACGACCTCGGTTCGGGACACGAAGTCATCGCTGAATGTGACCGCCAGGTTAATCTGGCCCAAGGCCGCCACGGGTCTTCCTCCAAAGCCTAGCAGGGGTATGCCCAGAGGGGTCAGGCGATCCCGGGGAATCATCATCTTGTCGAAGGCGTCCACGAACAGGAGGTCTGCCGAGCTACCTCCGTCGATGAGGACGCCTCACCTCGAAATCCGCAATGTTTGTGGAAATGACGAGGGGATCCTGGTGCGGAAAATACACTCCGCGGGCATCCTCGGGTCCGAAGGATATGGGTATCTCGGCGTAGTGAGGAATTTGGACATCGGGTGCGTTGCGGTGGTGAATTCTTTGGGCATAAGCGCCATTTGTCTTTTCAATGGCATTCCGAGTGAGGATCCTCCTGAGATCATGTTAATGATCCTTTGCTAGTGCTCGCCCCTGCCACCTTCTATGCGAGGTCTTGGTGGTGGTGCGAGGAGCCGATTGTCGCTCCTTTTGCTTTCAGGCTCGGTTGGTTGTTGCTCGTGACGCATGTAGCCCTGCATGGCCATGATGGTGCGGTATTCGTTGGTGGTGTGTGTCCCTTCGCCGTGGAGGTCACAGAACGGCGCGGGTCCTCCAACGTGGTTGTCCGGTTGGTGGCCGGCGTTTCGCCCGTGTCCGTGTGCACGGCCTCGGCCCCAACGACCTCCGTGCCTTCCTCCTTTGAGGTGTGGCGCACCATCCACGTGGTAGACCCCCGGCCCTTATGCCGGTAGTCATCGTTCCGCGGCTTGGTGGGTGGTCCGACTGGGGCGGTGGAGGATGCTTCTTTTGCGGGTGGTACGCCTGGGGTGGAGGTGGTGGGCGCTCCTCTTCGAACCTTGTCCTCCTCCGCTCGGGCATACTCTTCCATTTTGTCGAAGAGCTCCGGCACCGTGCGGACAGGCTTGCGCGCTAGTCTCTCCGACAGGGGGCCCTTCCGAAGCCCACATGTGGCAGCGTTTGTGACGGTGGTTCCAGGTGATGGCTTCAGCATTAACAGGTGAGATGCTGAAGTTGTCCCACCATTCAGAAGCTGGCCCCATGAGTTGGTGCGAAGCAAACAACACCCTTTCACGGTCGGTGCACTGAGCGATATCCAACTTCTTACTAATCGCCCGGAGCCAATCATCTGCATCCATGGGCTCTATGCTGCTTGAGAAAGTTGGTGGACGCATCCTCATAAATTCTGACATGCTGGTCCTCTGAGGTGGTGGAGGTGGAGCTTGGAAAGCTGCAGCCTATCGGGTTTGGTTGTTGTTGATGGACTAAGAGAGCAGTTCGATCAGACGGTTTTGATTGACCATCATCTGCTGCCATTCCGATCCATTGTTTGGGGCACTTCCATCATTGTTGGTGTTGGTTCCACTTCCGGAGTGACGAGTGTTCACCATCTGCCGGTTTTCTCCAGGGGTTAGGAAGGGAGACAAAGGATAGGGAAGAGGCAAATAAAAGGAACTAAGGGGATAGAGTGAAACCACACTCCAAACAAAAAGAACCAACTCCAAAACTTTTCAGACAAACTTTAATAGCTTTATCCATCGTTCTATCGATTGAACTCTTAATCTGGTGGAACGACTCAATGCACGGAATGAGTGCTGACAAACTTAGACTATATGGCTTAGCTGACGTCGTAACTTTTGCTCGTGATCTTTGATGGTTCTTGCATGACAATGCTCTCTTGACAGCCTCATGCCTTGTAGTCTTGAACGTAAGGGTTAATAATCGTGGTGATCATCTATAGAAATTTATAAAGGAAAGAGGATCCATTTAACATTATAAAATGGTGAAAAAAGAATTAGATAAGAAGAATTGCTATGAAGAAGCTAAAGATAGATGACCAAGATGAGGAGAAAACAAGTTATTTTTCTTATTATAAAATAGATTTTGAAGTTTTTAACTAACGGCCATTCTAACTAGGTCACGACCTATAGTCGATATGGCTCTGATACCACTTTTGTCGGACCCGGGAGCGAAATATCCCGAACCCTCTGTGTTCATACACTAGTCCAGGATTTCCGGTGTACACAGTTACAAAAATGATAACATAGACATATCTCGCATTGCATTAATAGTAAATCAGAGTTTATTACAAAAGAGGCTTACAAGCCAACAATAAAGAACACAGCGGAAGACGAAGAAAGTGTAGTAGAGTCCAGTTAATCTGCCACAGGCAATCGACTGGGGTAGCGGCCTAGTCGTCGAGATCCACACCGATGGTGAAGTTCTTCTCCTCTGAAATTTTGTTTGCACAAGGCAAGTATGAGCACAACCACCATGCTCGCAAGTTACACCCGTCAAATAACAGAATGACATGCATACATATGGTAAACAAGGGATATTGACAGGGTTTATTTGCATAAAATAGCATTTTTAAGTTTAAATAACCATATTAATTTCCAAGGCCATTTTTATACTATATCTAAAATTAGATTTTAAACAGCAATTTTATAGTATGGATAACCTCCATATTTGAATGGTGAAGGATACCCTCCTATCACAATGGCTAACCGCCCAATTTTTCCCACAGGACTAACCATCCTGAAAACATCTGTTGAAATCACTTTTAAAACAAAAAAAAACCAGTCTAACTCAGAGTGGCTTTGCTAGCATGTTCATGACCACGGACGCGGCTATTCGAATAGTTTCTACTCTGTAGAGTTTGTACAGTTTTACCCACAAGACACGAATTCTCTAGTTTATCCGGCATATATTTATGCCACCGCTCACTACCTTAGGTAAGCAGTCTAGAGCACGTGACAAGGCCTTTACAATGATTTACCTCAAAGTACTCATGCCCGCTAAGGTTTCGCTTCCATTGGACTGACCATCCTCCGGGAGCCCCCTCTTGCGCCATGTGGGACTACTGTCTAACCAACACCCACTCATACAACATGGCACGAATATCTAAGAGGTATCCCAAATTAATAAGCCAAGTCCTGCCCATTCAGGACATGTGGTAGTACGTTTTGGCATAGCAAAGGAACGCTCAAAGGCCGGTCCTTAATTGACTTGGGCGTCTTTCAAAACAAACCCTGGGCTTTAATCCTAACCAGATTAAACCCGTGCATAAACCTGCACCCACCATTCATCTGTTTCGCCCAAGTCCAAACCATTTTTTATTTTATTTTAGTAAAAACCACCTTTACAATAACTCTATGGTAAAACAATACCATAGGTTCAAGTTCAAACAAATTTGTAATGATTTGGCTAAATCCTCCCAAGATCAAAATCATGGTCTAAGCATTTGCTAAGCGTATGAATAATTTACAAACCAATTTATCTATGGTGACAAAGGGATGACATATCAATATCCAAGATTGGCCATACAATAACAAATGGAATAACTAAGCATTTAAACAGGGTATTAAAATAATTGACTAAAAATATGCATGCAATAATAATTTTAAAAATTGAATTAAATAACTTTAAAATACTAGGAGTAATATGGTCAAGGGTGTAACTTGCCTTTGTTGAAGTCTTGACTCTCTAAATCCTTCGAAGGATCTAACTCTCCGGAATCGTCAAAGTCTATACGCGAAAATACGATAAATTCAAATAACTTCAAAAAGACAATTTAAACCAACTCCAAATGAAATTATTTTATTTTATTTAGCTATATAATAATTTTCTAAGATCTTAGCAATTTGAATTACTCAATTTGGATTTAGGGTTCAAAAGATATGGATTTTACAAATTAAAATCCTAAATGTGTAGTTTAAATCATTTCAAATTCAAACAGACAGTTTAAACTTACTCCAAATTAGATAATTATATTTTATTTAGCTAGATATTAATTTTATAAGATTTTAGCAATTTGAATCACCCAATTTGAAGTTGGGATTCAAAAGATATGAATTTTACAAGTTTTAATCCTAATTCTGCCAACTAAACAATTTTCTGATTTATATTTCTAAAGGAAATCTATTTATTGCGCAATGCTGACATCATCCCTGAGGTTTTTGGTAATTGAATAAATAAAATTAAAATCTGACAGGTGGGACCCTCGTGTCATAGACACGGTCCATGAGGACTCAGTCTACGTGGTTCGAGCACCGGGGGGGTGTGAGGTGGCGTGGGCTTGTGCCACCCGTGCGCCACATCAGTAAAAATGGGCAACGTGGCGCCCGCGTGGCGCGAGGTGGCGCCGACGCGTGGTCGGGCGGCAGACGGCACCAACCACGAGAACCCATGGTCGTCGGCGCTTCTGGCCTTGATGGCGGCGGCGAGGTGTGCATAAGAAGAGGAGAACGGCGGTTCTAGTCGCCACCCACGCGACGAGGAGAGGATGGAGGTGGTGGCGGCGAGGAAGAAGCGGCGAGATCGGCTTCAGCGGTGAAGTGGCGCCGGTGGTCCTCGGGGCGAAGAGTCGCGCGACCGGCTCGGCGTCGTTAAGGCGGCGAATGGTGGTGGCGGCGAGACGCGGCGTCGGCGATGGTGGCGCTAGGGCGGCGGAGAGCTTGTGGCAACCCGGCGGTGAATTCTTTGAAATCCGTGAAGATAGAGCACGGAGGAGGATTGAGTGGGGAGACGAGGTAGGGAAAGGAGGCGACGGTGCTCCCATTTATAGGGGCCGGAGGGTGGAGGAAGGGATCGTGGGCAGGCGTGGCGGCGGCGGTTGTGTGTGCTGGCGAATCTGTGTGAGGAGAGGGAAAGGTGGGCGAGGGTGGTGGCGGTTGAGGTCGTGGGGACAGCACGCGTGTCTTGTGAGTTAAGGGAGGAGACCGTGGCGATTTGGAGTTTCGGCGCTGACCACTAATGGTGGCGGTTTGGTTGGGATCGTGGGGAAGAAGGGAGGAGGAAGAAGGTGGCGGGGCATGGCAGGTGAGGGTGAGGGAGCGGGTGGGGTAGGGAGGTGAGAGAGGAAGAGGGAAGGCCAGATTGGTGCGCTCGGGTGGAGGTGGGCATGAGAGCCATGGGCCTTGTGTGAAAATAGGAGCCGAGCTGGGGAAGGTTGCGGCCCAAAATGAGTTAGGGAATTATAAATGATTTTTCCGATTTAATTAATCCGATTAATTCAAAATAGCTTTAGAAAATGGTTAATTAAATCCAACAATTATGGAAAAATTCACATAAATTGCTAGAGTTATTTTGGACTTAATAAAATTATTCCCAACTTAAAGTTGGCTTTTAATTTTGCAAATAAATTATTTTGGTTTTAAAATAATTAGGAAAAAGCATTTAAAATTTTAGAAAATTCTCAAAATTAATTTAGTTTTTATTTTTCAACTTTAACTCAAATAAAACTTTAAAAACCTTAATAAATTTTATTTTTGACTTTTAAAACTTTAGAAATTCAAATAAAGCAATCACACTCTTTCAAATTTCAGAAAATCCAACAACATAATAACTTTAATTAAATTAAATTAGTATGAGAACTTTGGGAACATTACATGTGACTTCAAACATCTTGAAGCTTTGGTGGCTGGTGTTTGTTTCAACCCGACACTTAGTGGGGAGCTTGGGTCGCCCAGGAGCACTAGGGCATGGGGGTGTAGGGGTTGGCTCTACTCCGTCCTGCGGCAATTGCCGGAGCGGGGCCGCGAGGGTTGTCCCCTGTGGCTGCGGAGGTCCGCTAACTCCCAGCGGAGGACCTGCCGCCTCGGCTGGAGTGTTTCAGACTGATTCTTGGCTTGCGCCCGTCTTGTTGAGTTATTTGCTTCCTCCTCCAAGGCACAGTGGGGCGCGGCTCTGATTGAAGCTCTGCCAGCAGCCCTCGGGGTGGTTGGCGCCGTGGCCGTCGTGGCTGCCTCGGCTACTGAGACCTTGGGCTTGGCCCTCGTTTGGGGGGCCATGCTAGGGTGTAGCTTTACTGCGTAGGGTTAGTGCTTCGTAGCTTTTCTGCCGGTCCCCACGGACGACGCCAACTGTCGTGGCTAAAAAGGACTAAACAGTAGAAGAGGGGGGACCCCTCGTGCCCGAAGGGTCCTCAAAGAGGGGACTGGTTGTCAGGAAACAGATGAGCTTATATTTCAAACCAAATGTTAGAATACAACTCTCCCCTCTACATGGGGGGGGGAGGTGGCTATTTATAGCCTTTCTATTGGGTACATAAGATTACAAGTCTGTCCCTTACAGGGCTCTATGCTGATAGGGGCTGCAGGGACCTTTCCTACCCCCTAGACATACCTTCTGGCTCATGGTGGACCATCCTGGTCTTGGTCCACCCCTCTGATGTGTTTGGTCCAGCGGTACTGTGGCCCCCTCGGACCCTTTGGGCTTCAGAGACGCCTTTGGGCTCCCCTCGGACCCTCCGGACCGCTCGGGGCCTCTGGACTCCTTAGGGCCCTCCGGACCCCTCGAGGCCCTCTGGGCCATCCCGTTGATGTTCGGCGGGGTGCACTTCGCTGTTCGCCTGGTCGTGGGGGCCGGTGTGCCGCCCATACGACATCGACAATATATCAAGAGATTCAGTCAGGTTCGGAATTTCATCCCAGATATCACAGAATCCTCTGTCATCTAGGCCTTCAAAGCAGGGCTGAGGAATCGCCAGTTTACGGAGGATATTACAATAAATCCTCCACGAACAACCGTCGAACTTTTTGATATGGCAGACAAGTACGCGGCCAATGGTGAAGCGATCGAATGGTATGAAGCCATTTGACGAGGATATAATAATCCTCATTTTACCTTTTATCTATAATTTTTATTATAGGTAAATATGACGTCATGTGAACCCTGAGTGTACCCCTTAATGTTATGAAGGAAGAACCAAATGGATGGTCGTAAGTTCTTCTACGACCACCCCCATAGTCGTAAGTTATGCTACGACTATCCCATAGTCGTAAGTCTTGCTACGACTACCTCATAGTCGTAGATTCCTCTACGACTAGGTCAGCCACGACCACCTTATAATCAAGCGAACACTGCGAGACAAGTGGGTCTTATTGATTAAGGGATTCAAACGATCATCATATGTTGTTATTCTCTGAGAATAATGGCACGTAATACCCTATTATCTACGGTATATAGGCTGTTGAGCGACGTGGAGGAATTAATACACCGTAATTACTACCAACATGCGCTGCACAGGAGGTGATGAGTAGCTTTACTAGAGTAATCGCCGCTCCTTCACGTACTATAAAAGGCGGCAACTAGAGAAAGGAGAGAAGATCGAGCCATCAGAATACAAGCACTATCTGTAATAGTCTTAGTTTTTCCCCGATTGTTGATATACACTCAATACCATACACACACAGGAGTAGGGTTGTTATTCTCTCCGGAGAAGGCCGAACTCAGTATAAAAATTCCGTGTCAATCTCTCTGCATGATTCTATTCTAGGAGACCCCGAATCAAACAATCTTTACGTAAGTTCGGTTCTAAAACACCAATAGTTGGCGCCGACCGTGGGGATCTTCGGTAATTTCTTGTCAAACATTCTCTCTGCTTTTCCAAATCTCATGCACTCATGGCGGGAGAATGGAGCGAGGAGAACTGGTTCGACTTGGCGGTCTGTGAGACGTCGACATGGATGCCGGATTCGGTTACGAACCGAGTGATGACTCATCCTATGGCATTGCTGCCTCCGGGGATCTTCCCACAGATCCAGGAGACAATGTCGCCGGTGGAGTTGAGGAGGGATCCTTATCCCCCACAACAGTACGTCCAAGAGAGGAATATACCCTCTCAAGGGGCAAGGGTCAATCTGACCAGGACCACACCCAGGTGGACTCACGACACGACGAGAGTTTTTCCTCGAAGTGTCCAAGTTCCCCTAAGGCGGTCTGACTTGGTGAGGCAAGCTCTAGAAGCCACAATTCTAGGACTTCACCGGCATCTGGTGATTCTCTCTCTCTGGATAACGCCAGAGAGAGCGGGATCAAGCATGCTTTTCCTGCAAATTCGACCATCTCTCCGCAGGTCACACCTGCCGACGGAGACGGTTATAACCCGGACTTCCCCTACTTGGAGGGGATTACTCCAAGTCGCCAGATGGTGTCTCTCGACGACTCCTCAAGCGGAGAGGCCTCGAGCGCAAGTGAGAATCATCAACGGGAGGTCTTCGTCCTTCCCTCAGATCAAGATCACTCTTCTAGAGACCGAGATGGAGACCCTTCCCGAAGGTCACACACTGCGCCCCCTCGTGGCAATGGCCAGGACACCACCATCAAGGCGGACCACGAACGCCTTCATGAACGCCAGGAAATCCTCGACATTCTCGCTTCATTTAGGCAATCTCAAGAGTCTAACATGGAAAATCTTGAGGCAATTTCGAAGGAAGAAGATTGAAGCTCAGAAGAATTTGCCTGGGCGTATTCAATATCAATCAGAGGAAGCTCGAGAGCTCCAGCACATCAATGATTTGCTCGAGAATCCAACTCAAGAGCTAGCCCGACGCCAGACTCGACCTCTTCAATGAAGAGATCGCACAAATGCTTCGAGTACAATGAAAAAATTTGGAAGCTCCTCGTCGACATCATTCAAGTAGTCGCACCCATACGACTTCTTTGACTACCGATCAATCCAACATATCACCGCCAGAGAAATCGGCGCAACAAACAAGTCGTGTCGATTTCCTACTCAAGAAATGTCTTCAAATGACCGATGATCAACAAGCTCCTCGGAAGGTGATCGTTCACCACTCCGACATGGAAATCTGAATACAGATAAACTACGAGGAGTATTCCCTCGTAGGACCGAGACCTAATACAATTCGGGTCAACTCACATCGGGTATCGCCGAGCACGACCACCGATGATATCAACCCTTCTTTTACGCAAAGGAGGCGTCAAGAAGTCATTCTTGGATGTCGGGCATTCCTCGCCCGCATCCCAAGCTCCGTGTAAGTCGCGTGGTATTGCGCGCGATGACGTCGAGAGAACTCTCTGTCATCCGCGCAGTTGCGCCGATCTGAAGAAGAACCTCGGCCATGGTCGGAGGAGGAGGAAGCTCCTCGTCGGACCAGGTGATCGCCTTAGCCGCTACGAAAAGGCCCGCCATCTGTTACAAGGAAATTTGGTTAGCAACTAGACCCAAAAACAAAGCCTTAAGGAAAGCAAAGCGATCAACTAGGGGAATGGAATATCACCCCAAACGAAAGCCAAACTCAGCGGTTATTTAAACTTTAAAAAGCTTCTAAAAGACCCTAAAAACAGCCAAGAAACACCAAAAGCAAGGCTCAACTTCTCAACTCAACTAACCCGTATTGAATGCACGAGCAATTGGTCGAGAAGATCAAAAATCAGATTGTAGGGTGAGAGTTAACGCTACTAAAGAGCAAGGTTAATGCAGCGAAATAAGTGTTAGATACTTAGTTAACTAGTATCACATCTTACCCTTTTATTCCCACAAGTTTTAGTTGATTAACCTCTCATTATCTATCCTAATTGGAACCTTTGAGACTGCTGTCCGGAAATTTGATGCTTGCTGTCCAGATTTCGCATCCAAGCTCCTTGTCGAATCACCGACTCCTGAACTTCAAAACCTTGTAGTGGGCAGCTCACACTTCAATTTGCCAATCTCATTGGTTCTCCCAAAAACCCAGTGTTAATCGATAACAACTATTTTGTAGAAGGGAAGAGAGGAAAACAACTTTTAAAACTCAAATTAGAGTGGGATGAGAAGAGAAAGCTAAGATAGGTAAGGAATAAAATCCGAGAATTTACCTAAGCTTTCAAAACTCATTTGATGCTTTGAAAATAGGTTTTCAAAATATCCTAAGGACGACCAAGCTTGCGTTACTACGGTCATAACGGCTCTGATACCAACTTTTGTGAGCACCCGGATTTTTATTAGGCTCATAATACTTAGTCATCCGATTGACCCTAGTATTATCAACCAAATAAACCCGGTCTCGAGAGATGTATACTCCCCAGAATGCAGTATACATACCTCACAACAAAAGAATGTATCAATTCCATACAACACATAGAACATAAGCAACAAACCAGAAGTTAATATTAATATGGAATAGATATTACAAAAGAGAGGCCCTTAGGCCAAATAGCAATAAATACAAAAAGATAACAATGAAGCAAAAGTGCCATAAAGATGGCTATAACACAAAGCCAATCGGTGTGCCTTAACCCTAGGCATCTCGACCGACCGCCAAGCTAGTCGTCAAGAAAGCGCAACACGTAGCACAAAAGAGAGGCTCTTGGAGCTCTCCTTCTTCCTCTGCAACAAAAGCCACAAAATTGCCACAACCAGGCGCGATGAGTACATAAAGTACTCCATAAGACTTACGTGTGAGATAACAGAACTATAAATAGCTACATGCAAGCTTTATTTAAGTGGATGAGGCTTTGGACTCATTTTAGCATAAAGCAACATTTATTTGCAATAACATAATAGATTGAAGGCAATTTGACAAAGCATTTTAAATGTTGAAGTAACAACGGGATAATAACATAGTAACAACAACAAGAACAATCACGGAAGTGACTAACCCAAGTCACCACAACAATAGCATGAACTCCCGTTCATACCAACCATGTCAAGTTTTAATTAAAGGTTGTAGTCTAGTCTTGAACGACCTTACCAAGCATGTCCATAACCTAGGACGAGGCTATTCAATAGTTTTATCCTGCGGCAGGTGTACCACTGCACTCCACACGTCGAGACCGCCTTTCCTTTACGCACACTTAGAAGGTGTGTTGGCACAGCTAAGTCCTCTGAGACCTTTCCAAAGGATGAATGCTAATTACGAGCTGCACAACCCACGGGAGAAGGAGACATCACAACCTTCAGGAAGCTAATGCTCCCTCCCACACTATACATATACATTTGTTTTGAAAACACACCAACCGAGCTCGCTCATAATTAACACCTCCTAGAGTACTTAGTCAAGAGGGTTCCATATGCCCCTCGCGTGGTTAGTACGTGAAATCGCTGGCTTAGTGACCCAAGTACTCGGTCCTTAGGGACCGGGCATACCACCACATCCAAAAACCACACCATCCATCCAATATGCCCAAGTCTAAATCAATCTTTTATTTTCATTTTTTGATTTTACAAATTAATCAAAGCACAAGTGCTGGACATATAAGAGTAATAATCATTTTGAGTGATCAAGACCATCGACTAAGTCGATGATCGCCCATTCTACCGATAACTAGGCATGTCTAAGCAATTTACATCGAAACTACTAAGTGATAAGAGCTCATCCAACGAGCTCCCACCACAGCAAATAACCTAGGCTCATGGTAGTAGAGGGTAAACAATTCCTACAGATTATGCAACTATAGGATTACTAACGACATTTAACACAAAGTAGCATGCATACATAGAAGTAAAACAAAGTATTAAGCTTTAAAGTAATGGGACAATGATGGAAATGGTCAAACTGCTTGCCTTGTTGCTGGTGGTCAAATTGTGGCAGAGGGTCGCTCTCGGGATCACCACAAATGTCGAATCCTAACGGAAAAGCGATAAAGAACCGATAAGAACGATTTAAAGGCAACAAAGATAGCACAACAAACGAACTCCAAATTCTCTGAAAATTTTACAGCAGCAAGACAATGATTTATCATGAATTTAGCAACAAGAACCAATTGATTTGGATTCTCAATGCAAAAGATATGATGAAATCAATTCTGCTCAGCCTATTAAAATACCAAACTGCACTATTCACTAATTTAATTATGAGGCAACATTTTCTATAACAGCAGCGAAGCTGAAATTTTACTGTAAAACCAGCACCTCATGAGATGAATAACACAATTGAGTTCATCTCATTTGGAGCTATATTGCACTTTCTATAATTTTTCAAAAACAAG
This sequence comes from Phyllostachys edulis, assembly GCA_036346405.1. NCBI lineage: Eukaryota > Viridiplantae > Streptophyta > Magnoliopsida > Poales > Poaceae > Phyllostachys > Phyllostachys edulis. Next base: position 39,964,118 of record CM070558.1, on the reverse strand, counting down.
AACTTGAACAAAATTATAATGCACAAGTTCTCAATTTCCTAACAGCAACATGCTCAAACTAATTTCCACAGTGAGTTCACTAAGAGAGGAAACCAACAAAGTTGGTCTCACCCACAAATAGTCTATGGAGCATTAGTTATGTATTTTACAAGTTAAGCATTGATTTAAGTGCACATTTTAAAGTTGGTTTTAAAATCTAATGGCAAATCTGTGCTCTGGAGCTGAACTCAACTTACAATCATTTTTGGATTAAAGTCAAGTTCAATACAGGCTAACACAATTTGAATGACCTCAAAAGGATTCAAAAGCGAAGGAGATATGAAATTCTAAAGTCTATACCTTATTTAGGTTTAACTAAGACCTCTTTGGAATTCCTAAAATTCACAAGGGTATGGGAGGGCGTGAGCCACAGATCTTAAATCCAGCGGCTCAGACCTCCCGGTGAACAACGACAGCGCTCGGGAGGTCCAGAGGTCCTGGACCTCCTAGCAACGCACATGCGCGAGATGAGGGAGGTCGGGGCCGTGAGATGCGAAAATCAGCGGACCACAACACAGGAGGAGGTCGGGAGCGGACCAGATCTAAAGGGAGGTCCTCAACGGTTGAGATCTTCCAAAGGAAGGTCCAAACTATCAAGATCTCCCAAGGAAGATCTACATCGTCAAGACCTCACGGGGAGGTCTGGGCGGTCGAGATGTTCCAAGGAGGTCCTCGATGGTTCAGATCGTCGAGGGAGGACCTTGACGGTCAAGATCTACAGGGGAGGTCATGAGCGGTGAGATAACCTAGGGAGGTCCTAAGGGAGGTCCTCAACGCCACTGCACCTCGAGGAGGTGCAGACGGCCACGATTGCGCAAGGGAGGTCTTGGGCGCTCGATCTCCTTGGAGGAGGTCATGGAGATCCTGACCAGCCGCTTTAACTTGCGCACGCCGCAGACATGAATAAATGCTGCTACTGGACATCAAGGAGGTCCGTCGCGCTGGAGGTCTTAAATGCACGCATTAAAGGGTGGATTTAAGGCGTTAAGACATCCAATGATTACAATGATTTGAGTAATGATGAGCGCATTAATCGCGGCGGATCTTTGTCCTAAAACGACAATGGCGCCGCGTGCACGTCCGACAAAACCCGAGTTTGAAAAGATGGTTCTCGCCGGCGATGTAGGCCTCGCCGGCGACATCAATGGTACCTTGAGTGTGCAATAGCCTTGCGCACCGGTGGACCTCCTTTCAACGGCGGCGGCGGTCTTAAACGCCGGCGAGCCGGAGAGGAACACGAAGGCACAACATGGCAAAAATTCAAAATGCGAATTAAAGCTCCGCGACATCCATTCAAGCGTGTGCCAGCACTAAAGGACTAACAGGAGGTACCTGGAGGTCCTAAGGTGCTGGGGAGGTCGTGGAGGCGATGACTGGAGTTGGGGAAGAAAGGTGCTCCACGGCCAAAGCTCCAGCTCTAGATTCCACTTTGTCCACCTCTGTAAATGTCCAAACCAAAACGAGTGAGGTCTTGGTCCCAGAGGAAGGCACAAATGGAAGCAAGGAGAGGAAGAAGAAATCTCCAGCGACCCTTGCCCACCAAGGAGCTTCAAACTCCAACAATGGCGGCCAAGGATGGTTTGGTGGTTTAGAGTTCAAGCACAGGAGAGCGAGCAAGGAACAAAGGCTTGTAAAGGAAGATAAAGGCACGGTGGGGGTGTTCTTATACTTAGGGCAAAGAGGTTTTAGGCCTTGGCTAAGCTCATGGTGAGCTTGGCCCATGGCATGGTCGAGCAGTTGGACGGGGCGTAAAGTGGACATGGTGGCAGTCCGAGTGACCCATGAGGCGGAAGGCCGACTGCATTAAATCTTGGTCGACAAAAAGATTAAAGGTGCACAGAGGACAAGTGGACATTAACTCCACCGCCGAGAGCACGCATGCGCGCCAGAGGAAGGAGAAGAACAGGGAGGTCCTTATGACCGTTGGATAAGACACAGGAGGTCCTAACCATCGGATCTCATTTTGAACCGTTATGTTTTAAGTGGTGGGAGGAGGTCCCACCACACGATCAAGGATGGGAGGTCGTGGCCCTCCGATTTTTAATCGCAGCATACGTGAGGAAAAGGGACAGAGGTCCAAAGCGTTGGATCTCCATCCAGCAGTCGCGGACCTCCGGTGAGGACTTAACCGCACGTGATCAAAAGACATGAGGGGAGGTCATGGCCTTTGGATTTAAATCAAGGGCACACGATGACCGGGAGGTCGATATGATGCATAACAGCAAGGGAGGTCGGACCGCTAGATTTAGATCTAAGGGTTCGATCAAAGGAGGTGGAGGTCTGAGCTTGCAACGCACAAGGGAGGTCATGGCCTTTAGATTTAGATCTAAGGGCTACGATCTCACGTCTTGTTGAGGTCTCAGTGCGCATGAGACAAAGGAGGTCGTGACCGTAGATTTTAATCTAACGGTGCACAACAAAAGATGGGGGAGGTTGTGAGTGCTTGATAACACGGGGAGGTCGTGAGCTGTTGGATTTGATCCAATGGCTACGACCTAGGTTAGGTGGAAGGTTTGTTTAGTTTTAACAGTAAGGGGAGGTCAGGGCCATGGATCTTGGATCCAAGGGCTATGACCTCAGCAGTGGGATGACTCGACCGAGTATGTTGAGGAGGAGGTCGTGGCTGTTGGATTTGATCCAACAGCCACGACCTCAACAAATGGGATGACCTTGCTGCGATGGTTTACAACTCGAGGAGGTCTTTGAGGTTTAACACATGGGAGGTCATGACCGTGGATCTTTGATCCAACGGCAATGACCTCATGAGGTGGGAGGTCCTCGCGGTGTTGATCATGAGGAGGTCGTGGGTGTTGGATGTAAATCCAGCAGGTGCGATTTGATCAAGGTGGAGATGAGGTCTGGCCGAGGTGCAGACATGGTTGGGCTGGACCAACTTTGAATATGGCTAGCCCAAGGAACAAGTGTAGGCTTTTAAATTTAGTTTTTAACGGCTGAAACTTAGCAGAATTATTTGAGATAGCAAATGAACTCCAAATTTGATGAAATTTTAACTGGAGCTTGCTGACAATGAGATCAACCTTGCATAAAATTTCCAGAGGTTATTATGCAATGCATTTTTCTCAGGAAATTCATGAAGGTTGTTTAAAGGATTGTTTTGCCTCCAAAATTATCAACAAGTGTTATAACTCATGATATTTTTCAGAGGGTCCCATATCAGTTTTTGGGACCAAGGAAAATATATTCCAAATGTTTGGCACAAGATTTAAAATAATTGGAAGAGAATTTGATTTTTGGTCAACAAGAGCTTTGTGTTTTTGGATTACACAACTCTTGGACAAGAATTACATGAGATTTTAGGGTTTTTCAAGATGTGAGAAAAGTTTTAATTTCTACACATATAATTATGCTTGATTAACCCTAATTATACATTTGGGATGTTACAAAATCTCCCCCTTATAAAAATCTCGTCCGAGATTTGGCTCACTCGGTAAAGAAAGATGGATAGTCCGCACGCAGGCGATCTTCTCTTTCCCAAGTAGCCTCATCCTCGAGAATGGTTTGACCACTGAACTTTAAGGAACTTGATGGTCTTATTCCTTGTCCTTCGTTCGAGACTCATTGAGTCTGTGAGCAGGGTGCTCGCGATAGGTCAAATCTTCACGGACATCGAGGGTTTCAACGGAGCTTCCTCGGTTGGAACACGGAGGCACTTCTTAAGCTGGGACACATGGAAAACATCATGTACCCCTCAAGTGCAGTGGTAACTCCAACTTATAGGCAACAGCTCCTTCTTCTCGATAGCGCGGTAGGGACCGACATATCGAGGAGCCAACTGCCCTTGACGCCAAACGTTGATGGCCCTTCAAAGGAGAGACTTTGAGATAAACAAAGTCATTAGGCTCAAAACGTAACTCACGTCGACGGCGATCCGCATAGCTCTTTTGCTCGATTGAGCTGCGGCGCAAACGCCACGAATAAAATTTGGACTTGGCGCCGGCCTCATTGATTGAGTCGGGCCAAAGAGAGGTCTCTCACCGGTCTCGACCAGTTCAACGGGTCCTACACTTTCTCCGTACAAGGCCTCAAATGGTGCCATGCCGAGACCGGCCGAAAAGCTGTTGTTATAAGAAAACTTCGCGAATGGCAAGCATTTCTCCCAATGCTTCCCATATGAAAGGACACAAGCACGAAGCATGTCCTCCAAAACTTGGTTGACCCTCTCGGTCGACCATCGGTTTGAGGATGATATGCCGTGCTAAAGGTAAACGAGTGCCCATAGCCTCTTGCAAGCTATGCCAAAAGCGAGGCGTGAAAAGGATCCACGATCCGACACGATCGTCTTGACACACGTGCAAACTCACGATCGAGGCGATATAGAGTTCCGCCAAAAGACCTACCAAGTTCGGTCTTGGCGGGAAGGAAATGTGCCACCTTAGTCAATCGATCGATGGCGACCCAAATGGCATCATTCTTCTTGAGGGCGTGGGTAGACCGGTGATAAAATCCATTCGATCGAATCCACTTCCACTCAGAATTGGCAAAGGTGAAGCGATCCGGCAGGGGCCGATGCTCGGCCTTGACCGCGACGACACGCGTCGCACTCGAGAACGAACCGCGATCTCCCTCTTCATTCGGGTCCACCAAAATCTCTGGCGGAGATCTTGATACATCTTTGTGGCCCGGGATGAATGGATAAAAGGCGAATCATGGGCTTTGCGGAGGATTAAATTCCGCAACTCCATGTCCTTTGGAACCACAAGGCGCTGTTCAACCTCACGACGCCATGCTCATCCTCGAGAAGCACTTGGTCGTTCCGTTCTTGACATTTGCCTTAATGTGGCTCACTCCAACATCCATCGCCTGGCGGACTTGATCCGATCCACCAAGGTTGGTTGCACAACCATGGCGCGAGAGATCCATGCTCAACTATCTCCAAGTTGAGATTTGGAATGCCTCGAGAAGAGGCGAATGCTCCTTGAGCACTAAGGCATTACAATGCGCTTATGCGACTAAAGCGCATCGACAGCGACATTAGCCTTGCCCGGATGGTAGTGAATACCCATATCATAATCCTTGATCAACTCCAACCATCTCCTTTGCACGAGGTTTAGGTCAGGTTGGGTGAACAAGTACTTGAGGCTCTTGTGATCCGAATACACTTCTAGCGACACGATTAGGTAATGTCGCCAAATCTTAAGTGCATGAATCACATGACCAACTCCAAATCATGAGTAGGGTAGTTGAGTTCATGAGGTCTCAATTGCCTTGATGCATAGGCCACTACCTTGCCTTCTTGCATAAGGACACAACCGAGGCCTCGGCGAGAAGCATCGCAAAAGATATCGAAGCTGCGATGGATATCGGGAAGAACAAGGATGGGAGCGGTGGTCAAGCGCTTCTTGAGTATATGGAAACTTGCCATGCAAGCATCGGACCACAAGAACTTCTTGTCCTTCTTGAGCAACTCCGTCATCGGCCCGCGATCTTGGAGAAGTTCTCGATAAGCGGCGATAATATCCCGCTAAACCAAGAAAACTCCGCGCCGGTGACGAAGTGGGCGGACTCCATGACGTAACATCGGTGACCTTGCTAGGATCAATGACTCGCCTCCGCTGAAAGGATATGGCCTAAGAAAGCCACTTCCTTCAACGAGCGCACACTTTTTGAACTTGCGTCTGGTGGTGCTCACGTAGCTTGCCTAACACAAGCAGATGCTCGGCATGATCCTCATCGTTCTTGGAGTAGATAAGGATATCATCGATGAAGACCACGACAAACTTATCCAAATACTCCATGAATACCGAATTCATGAGGTTCATGAACAAGGCAGGAGCATTGGTTAAGCCGAACGACATGACAGTGTACTCGTACAAGCCGTAGCGAGTAGAGAACGCCGTCTTTGGAATATCCTCAGGCCGAATCCGAACCTGATGATATCCCACTCTCAAATCAATCTTGGAGAAAACTCGAGCTCCAGTTAATTGATCGAAGAGATCGTCAATGCGGGGCAATGGATACTTGTTCTTTACCGTCACTTCATTAAGTGGACGATAATCGACGCACATGCGCAAAGTACCGTCCTTCTTCTTTACGAAGATAGCCGGACAACCCCAAGGAGATGAGCTAGGGCGAATGAAACCCTTCTCTTGCAGCTCACTTAACTGCTTCTTCAATTCTACCAACTCGTTCGGTGGCATCCGATAAGGCCTCTTTGAGATAGGGGCGGTACCAGGAGCCAACTCAATGACAAACTCGAGGTCTCGAACGGGTGGCATTCCCGGAAGATCTGCGGGAAAGACATCAACAAAGTCACAAACTGTTGGGACTTCGCTAATATCTAGGCGGGCTTCGCTTCTGCCGAAGAGATGCGGATCTAGCGACTTGGCGAAAAGCTTAACCCGCCACGGAGGACTAGATAGAGATGAGCTTCTGGCGCAATCGATTTGCCCCATGTCTTTGGGACAACCAATCCATGCCAAGAATCACATCAAGACTCATTGAATGGAGAAGGATAAGGTTTGCTAAGAAACCTCGCCCGATCTCGATAGGACATCCTACACTCAGATTCGGCTCTCAACTCCGAACCGGAGAGCGAATGAGAAGCGGGGACCGACAATGGAGAGAAAAGAAGCTCTCCGATAGCAGCAAAAGACTTCGAAACAAAGGAATGAGATGCTCTGAATCAAACAAAACGATGGCGGGATGAGAGTTAACGAAAGTGTACCTAGCACGGCGTCGGGTGCCTCTGAGCCTCCTCTGTGGTGATGGCGTTGACGCGACCACTACCCACGCCTTGGGTAGCGGGACGATCTTCGGTCTGGTGCACCACCTCTGGCCGCGTCCTCCATTAGGGCGAGGGGTCGCTCTGTCTTCTTAGGGCATTGGTTCGCATAATGCCCTACGTTGCATGAGAAACATGTGACCCCGGCCGGGTTATGGGGGCGCTCTGGCGACTCGCAGTGCGTGGTGAGACACGGCTGCGAAGGACGAGGCAGGGCGGTGACCTCGGGCGCCAAGAGTGAGTGGTACCCGAGGCTGCTCAAGCGGGGACGGAAGAAGCAGCCTGGATGACTTATGGGCCTCCCACTTGCGCTATGGAATCCATAAGCTCTCGAGCCGCATGCTCACGACGATGGCCTTGTCGACCAAGGTCTGAAAATCAGGAAAGTCGACAATGGATAGCTTGTCCTTGACTCCTCGGACAAGCCACGCTGAACTTGGCACCTTAGCCATATCGGTGGCCACATCCTCGGGAGCATAACGAGCTAGATGGTTGAACTCGTAGACATACTCCATGGTCGAGCTACGCCTTGCTTGGCGCAAGAAACTCCCTTCTTGATCTCCATCAAGCCGCAGGATGTGAGCCGACGGAAGGCGTCTGAAACTCCTCCCAAGAAGCGGTGTGGTCTGCGGGCTGCATGGCAGAAAGCTCTCCCACCATGACAAGGTGCACCCTCCGGTGGTGCGATGCGAACAGCGCCTTCTCGTGCTCCTGGCACTCTACGCGATCTGGCTTCGCTCCACAAGACGAAGCCAATCGTCCGCATCAAAGGGTCCTCGGACGGGAAAAGGTAGGGGCTGAGTACGAAGAAACTCCGCGAGTCCTCCACGCGGGTGATGGGCATTCCTCGCCCAGATCACGAAGCTCCGGTAAGTGCGGTGGTATTGCGCGATGGCGTCGATAGAACTCTCTGTCATCCGCGCGGTTGCGCCGATCTGAAGAAGAACCTCGGCCATGGTCGGAGGAGGAGGAAGCTCCTCGTCGGACCAGGTGATCGCCTTGGCCGCTACTGAGTCGGCCGGCCATCTGTTACAAGGAAATTTGGTTAGCAACTAGACCCAAAAACAAAGCCTTAAGGAAAGCAAAGCGATCAACTAGGGAATGGAATATCACCCCAAGCGAAAGCCAAACTCAGCGGTTATTTAAACTTTAAAAAGCTTCTAAAAGACCCTAAAACAGCCAAGAAACACCAAAAGCAAGGCTCAACTTCTCAACTCAACTAACCCGTATTGAATGCACGAGCAATTGGTCGAGAAGATCAAAAATCAGATTGTAGGGTGAGAGTTAACGCTACTAAAGAGCAAGGTTAATGCAGCGAAATAAGTGTTAGATACTTAGCTAACTAGTATCACATCTTACCCTTTTATTCCCACAAGTTTTAGTTGATTAACCTCTCATTATCTATCCTAATTGGAACCTTTGAGACTGCTGTCCAGGAAATTTGATGCTTGCTGTCCAGATTTAGCATCCAAGCTCCTTGTCGAATCACCGACTTCGAACTTCAAAACCTTGTAGTGGGCAGCTCACACTTCAATTTGCCAATCTCATTGGTTCTCCCAAAAACCAGTGTTAATCGATAACAACTATTTTGTAGAAGGGAAGAGAGGAAAACAACTTTTAAAACTCAAATTAGAGTGGGATGAGAAGAAAGCTAAGATAGGTAAGGAATAAAATCCGAGAATTTACCTAAGCTTTCAAAACTCATTTGATGCTTTGAAAATAGGTTTTCAAAATATCCTAAGGATCGACCAAGCTTGCGTTACTACGGTCATAACGGCTCGATACCAACTTTTGTGAGCACCGGATTTTTATTAGGCTCATAATACTTAGTCATCCGATTGACCCTAGTATTATCAACCAAATAAACCGGTCTCGAGAGATGTATACTCCCGAATGCAAGTATACATACCTCACAACAAAAGAATGTATCAATTCCATACAACACATAGAACATAAGCAACAAACCGAAGTTAATATTAATATGGAATAGATATTACAAAAGAGAGGCCCTTAGGCCAAATAGCAATAAATACAAAAGATAACAATGAAGCAAAAGTGCCATAAAGATGGCTATAACACAAAGCCAATCGGTGTGCCTTAACCCTAGGCATCTCGTGGGACCGCCAAGCTAGTCGTCAAGAAAGCGCAACACGTAGCACAAAAGAGAGGCTCTTGGAGCTCTCCTTCTTCCTCTGCAACAAAAGCCACAAAATTGCCACAACCAGGCGAGATGAGTACATAAAGTACTCCGCAAGACTTACGTGTGAGATAACAGAACTATAAATAGCTACATGCAAGCTTTATTTAAGTGGATGAGGCTTTGGACTCATTTTAGCATAAAGCAACATTTATTTGCAATAACATAATAGATTGAAGGCAATTTGACAAAGCATTTTTAAATGTTGAAGTAACAACGGGATAATAACATAGTAACAACAACAAGAACAATCCTGGAAGTGACTAACCCAAGTCACCACAACAATAGCATGAACTCCCCGTTCATACCAACCATGTCAAGTTTTAATTAAAGGTTGTAGTCTAGTCTTGAACGACCTTACCAAGCATGTCCATAACCTAGGGCGAGGCTATTGAATAGTTTTATCCTGCGGGGTGTACCACTTTGTACCCACACGTCCGACCGCCTTTCCTTTACGCACACTTAGAAGGTGTGTTGGCAGCTAAGTCCTCTGAGACCTTTCCAAAGGATGAATGCTAATTACGAGCTGCACAACCCACGGGAGAAGGAGACATCACAACCTTCCGGAAGCTAATGCTCCCTCCCACACTATACATATACATTTGTTTTTGAAAACACACCAACCGAGCTCGCTCATAATTAACACCTCCTAGAGTACTTAGTCAAGAGGGTTCCATATGCCCCTCGCGTGGTTAGTACGTGAAATCGCTGGCTTAGTGACCCAAGTACTCGGTCCTTAGGGACCCAGGCATACCACCACATCCAAAAACCACGCCATCCATCCAATATGCCCAAGTCTAAATCAATCTTTTATTTTCATTTTTTTGATTTTACAAATTAATCAAAGCACAAGTGCTGGACATATAAGAGTAATAATCATTTTTGAGTGATCAAGACCATCGACTAAGTCGATGATCGCCCATTTCTACCGATAACTAGGCATGTCTAAGCAATTTACATCGAAACTACTAAGTGATAAGAGCTCATCCAACGAGCTCCCACCACAGCAAATAACCTAGGCTCATGGTAGTAGAGGGTAAAGAATTCCTACAGATTATGCGACTATAGGATTACTAACGACATTTAACACAAAGTAGCATGCATACATAGAAGTAAAACAAAGTATTAAGCTTTAAAGTAATGGGACAATGATGGAAATGGTCAAACTGCTTGCCTTGTTGCTGGTGGTCAAATTGTGGCAGAGGGTCGCTCTCGGGATCACCACAAATGTCGAATCCTAACGGAAAAGCGATAAAGAACCGATAAGAACGACGAAAGACAACAAAGATAGCACAGCAAACGAACTCCAAATTCTCTGAAAATTTTACAGCAGCAAGACAATGATTTATCATGAATTTAGCAACAAGAACCAATTGATTTGGATTCTCAATGCAAAAGATATGATGAAATCAATTCTGCTCAGCCTATTAAAATACCAAACTGCACTATTCACTAATTTAATTATGAGGCAACATTTTCTATAACAGCAGCGAAGCTGAAATTTTACTGTAAAACCAGCACCTCATGAGATGAATAACACAATTGAGTTCATCTCATTTGGAGCTATATTGCACTTTCTATAATTTTTCAAAAACAAGAACTTGAACAAAATTATAATGCACAAGTTCTCAATTTCCTAACAGCAACATGCTCAAACTAATTTCCACAGTGAGTTCACTAAGAGAGGAAACCAACAAAGTTGGTCTCACCCACAAATAGTCTATGGAGCATTAGTTATGTATTTTACAAGTTAAGCATTGATTTAAGTGCACATTTTAAAGTTGGTTTTAAAATCTAATGGCAAACTGTGCTCTGGAGCTGAACTCAACTTACAATCATTTTTGGATTAAAGTCAAGTTCAATACAGGGCTAACACAATTTGAATGACCTCAAAAGGATTCAAAACGAAGGAGATATGAAATTCTAAAGTCTATACCTTATTTCAGTTTAACTAAGACCTCACCGAATTCCTAAAATTCACAAGGGTATGGGAGGGCGTGAGCCACAGATCTTAAATCCAACGGCTCAGACCTCCCAGTGAACAACGCACACGCTCGGGAGGTCCAGAGGTCTGGACCTCCTAGCAACGCACATGCGCGAGATGAGGGAGGTCGGGGCCGAGAATCGAAAATCAGCGGACCACAACACAGGAGGAGGTCAGGAGCGGACCAGATCTAAAGGGAGGTCCTCAGCGGTTGAGATCTTCCAAAGGAAGGTCCAAACTATCAAGATCTCCCAAGGAAGATCTACATCGTCAAGACCTCACAGGGAGGTCCGGACGGTCCAGATGTTCAAGGAGGTCCTCGATGGTTCAGATCGTCGAGGAGGACCTTGACGGTCAAGATCTACCCGGGAGGTCATGAGCGGTGAGATAACCTAGGGAGGTCCTAAGGAGGTCCTCAACGCCACAGAACCTCCGGGAGGTCAGGACGGCCACGATTGCGCAAGGGAGGTCTTGGGCGCTCTGATCTCCTTGGAGGAGGTCATGGAGATCCCGCACCAGCGCTTTAACTTGCGCACGCCGCTGGACATGAATAAATGCGTATTTGGACATCAAGGAGGTCCGTCTTGTGCGGAGGTCTTAAATGCTGCGCATTAAAGGGTGGATTTAAGGCGTTAAGACATCCAATGATTACAATGATTTGAGTAATGATGAACGCATTAATCGTGGCGGATCTTTGTCCTAAAACGACAATGGCGCCGCCACGTCCGACAAAACCCGAGTTTGAAAAGATGGTTCTCGCATGGCGATGTAGGCCTCGCGGCGACATCCAATGGTACCACCGAGTGTGCAATAGCCTTGCGCACCAGTGGACCTCCTTTCAACGGCGGCGGTCTTAAACGCCATGCAGCCGGAGAGGAACACGAAGGCACAACATGGCAAAAATTCAAAATGTAATTAAAGCTCGCGACATCCATTCAGCGTGTGCGGCACTAAAGGACTAACAGGAGGTACTGGAGGTCCTAAGGTGCCGGGAGGTCGTGGAGGCGATGACTGAGTTGGGGAAGAAAGGTGCTCCACGGCCAAAGCTCCGCTCTAGATTCCACTTTGTCCACCTCTGTAAATGTCCAAACCAAAGCGAGTGAGGTCTTGGTCCCAGAGGAAGGCACAAATGGAAGCAAGGAGAGGAAGAAGAAATCTCCAATGACCCTTGCCCACCAAGGAGCTTCAAACTCCAACAATGGCGGCCAAGGATGGTTTGGTGGTTTAGAGTTCACAAGCACACGGAGAGCGAGCAAGGAACAAAGGCTTGTAAAGGAAGATAAAGGCACGGTGGGGTGTTCTTATACTTAGGGCAAAGAGGTTTTAGGCCTTGGCTAAGCTCATGGTGAGCTTGGCCCATGGCATGGTCGAGCAGTTGGACGGGACGTAAAGTGGACATGGTGGCGGTCGAGGTGACCCATGAGGCGGAAGGTCGACTGCAGATTAAATGCGGTCAAGAAAGAGTCATAAAGGTGCACAGAGGACAAGTGGACATTAACTCCACCGCCAGAGCACGCATGCGCGCCAGAGGAAGGAGAAGAACAGGAGGTCCTTATGACCGTTGGATAAGACACAGGGAGGTCCTAACCATCGGATCTCATTTTGAACCGTTATGTTTTAAGTGGTGGGAGGAGGTCCCAGCCACACGATCAAGGATGGGGAGGTCGTGGCCCTCCGATTTCATGTCGCAAAACGCACGTGAGGAAAAGGGACAGAGGTCCAAAGCGTTGGATCTCCATCCAGCAGTCGCGGACCTCAAGTGAGGACTTAACTGCACGCGATCAAAAAGACATGAGGGAGGTCATGGCCTTTGGATTTAAATCCAAGGGCACACGATGACCGGGAGGTCCGATATGATGCTAACAGCAAGGGAGGTCGGGACCGCTAGATTTAGATCTAAGGGTTCGATCAAAGGAGGTGGAGGTCTGAGCTTGCTAACGCACAAGGGAGGTCATGGCCTTTAGATTTAGATCTAAGGGCTACGATCTCACGTGCGCTGGGGAGGTCTGGTGCGCATGAGACAAAAAGGAGGTCGTGACCATAGATTTTAATCTAACGGTGCACAACAAAAGATGGGGGAGGTTGTGAGTGCTTGATAACACGGGGAGGTCGTGAGCTGTTGGATTTGATCCAATGGCTACGACCTAGGTTAGGTGGAAGGTTTGTTTAGTTTTAACAGTAAGGGGAGGTCAGGGCCATGGATCTTGGATCCAAGGGCTATGACCTCGCGCAATGGGATGACTGACCGAGTATGTTGAGGAGGAGGTCGTGGTGTTGGATTTGATCCACGGCTACGACCTCAACAAGGTGGGATGACCTTGCTGCGATGGTTTACAGCTCGAGGAGGTCTTTGAGGTTTAACACACAGGGGAGGTCATGACCGTGGATCTTTGATCCAACGGCAATGACCTCATGAGGTGGGGAGGTCCTCGCGGTGTTGACCGCGGAGGAGGTCGTGGCTGTTGGATGTAAATCCAACCACTGCATTTGATCAAGGTGGAGATGAGGTCTCATTGAGGTGCAGACATGGTTGGGCTGGACCACTTTGAATATGGCTAGCCCAAGGAACAGTGTAGGCTTTTAAATTTAGTTTTTAACAATTGAAACTTAGCAGAATTATTTGAGATAGCAAATGAACTCCAAATTTGATGAAATTTTAACTGGAGCTTGCTGACAATGAGATCAACCTTGCATAAAATTTCCAGAGGTTATTATGCAATGCATTTTTCTCAGGAAATTCATGAAGGTTGTTTAAAGGACTGTTTTGCCTCCAAAAATTATCAACAAGTGTTATAACTCATGATATTTTTCAGAGGGGTCCCATATCAGTTTTTGGGACCAAGGAAAAATACTTTCCAATTGTTTGGCACAAGATTTAAAATAATTGGAAGAGGAATTCGACTTTTGGTCAACAAGAGCTTTGTGTTTTTGGATTACACAACTCTTGGACAAGAATTACATGAGATTTTAGGGTTTTTCAAGATGTGAGAAAAAGTTTTAATTTCTACACATATAATTATGCTTGATTAACCCTAATTACACAGTTGGGATGTTACACCAAAGGTTTGCTAGCTGGTATACGAGCAGCGAAAGCGCTCTCGATTCGCCGACTACTCGTGAGAGGAGACTCTCAACTAGTCGTGAATCAAGTCGGTAAAGAGTACCAGTGCTCTAACCCGACAATGTCTCGTACTTATCGAAGCACGTAAGCTAGAAAAGTATTTTTTAGGTTTGAGGCACAATTCATCCTCGAAAGGATAATTTCTCATGCACCACCTTGCTCGAATAGCTTCTTCTAGATCTGAAGTACCAAAAGGAGTCTTCTTGGAACAACTCCGAAGCCTTCTGCGTCGAAGAGCCGAGACACCTCCTATTGAGGCGGCCTCTCTAGAATACGAGGATACATGGATGGCGCCCATCTATGATTATCTTGAAGGGTTCATGACCAAGGCGATCTCGAGGCGGATCGCTTATCCCGAAAAGCCAAAATGTATACTTTGGTCGAAGGAGTTCTCTATAAACGAGGTACTCAAGGGTGCTCATGCGATGCATTCCGCAGAGCGAAGGATTAACACTCCTTCACGATATACATGGTGGTATTTGTGGAAATCATGCTTCCTCTGTAACGTTGGTCGGTAAGGCTTTTCGACAAGGTTTTCTTCGCCAATGACCCTATACGATGCTAAAGAGTTGGTTAAAAAGTGTGTCAATGCAGGTTTCATAGCGAGCAAATACACCAACCACTCGGGCATTACAAACAATACCTCTATCTTGGCCTTTTGCAACACGGGGTCTTGATATCCTGGGACCGTTTCCTAAAGCTCCGGGAGGTTTGAGTTCCTTTTGTAGCTATTGATACGTTCACAAAATGGATTGAAGCCGAACTGTGGATCGATAACAACAAGCAAACAAAACGGTTTATGATGAGATGCGTAATTACTCGATTTGGAGTACCAAGTCGAATAATTACAGATAATGGTAAGCAATTTTCGGCGCAAAATTTGTGAATTTTATGACGAGTTGGGTACCAAGTTATGTTATGCTACATGGCCCATCCACGAGTAATGGGAAGCGATCGAGCGTGCAAGCGGCCAAATAATGAGAGGAATTAAAACTCGAGTCTTGACCAGACTCATCAAGCGCTCGGGGCTTGGGTACAAGAATTACCCTCGTATATGGGCGTTCAGTACAACTACCGGTCAAGCTACAAGAGAAACACCTTTCTTTTTAGTCTTGGTCTTTGAAGCTATGCTTCCTCGGAACTAAAGATACGGTCAACACGAGTCGAAACATTCACGGACTCCAACCAGAACAAATTGAGCAGATGATATTAATCTACTTGAAGAAAGGAGAAACCAGCCCTAATTAGTTCGGCAATCTACCAACAAGCCTGCGAAGATACTACGATCGTAAGGTTCAACCTCGCAGACCTTGTCAGAGGTGACTTGGTATTGAGGCTTTGCCAATCCAAGTCTAATCGGAACAAACTTTCTCCCAAGTAGGAAGGTCCTTACACAAGTGGTCAAAGTTACTCGTCTAGAATTGATGACGATTGGCAATGGAAGACGGCGGAGTTCTCTCGAATTATTGGAACATCGACCGCCACGCAAGTTCTATGTGTAACTTGACCATTAGGACAATAAAGAATCGGTTTTTCTATCTCTATTGTCTTACTTTTGAGTAGTGCTTTCATTATTTTTCGACTATGTTTTAAACACCAGTTTTCTTTACACCGGTCAAGGCGATAACATCACCTAGTCGAAGCC
The DNA here is from genome assembly GCA_036346405.1 of Phyllostachys edulis. NCBI lineage: Eukaryota > Viridiplantae > Streptophyta > Magnoliopsida > Poales > Poaceae > Phyllostachys > Phyllostachys edulis. The sequence goes on along the minus strand of CM070558.1, from coordinate 39,948,390 downwards.
TCTCCTCTCGCATGTGGTCCCGCCCACTAGAAGGAGTTTCCTAGTGTCGACTCGTTACTCGCTTTTATGGCCAACACAAAGAACTCGGGTTTTATTTAGTCGAAATATTTTTGAAGGCCAACTCTTTTCACCTTAGTTTATTTCTTGATTAATTTGAAAAATACTCTAAGAAGAGCGCGACTTTCTCGATTTGCTTAACCGTCTTGGGTGTACTCGTTATCTCAACTGGTGGGAGGAAGAGACACATCTAGTCGAAGCCTCTCCTCTCTGCACGTGGTCACCTTAATGGAAGGAGCTTCTAGCTTTGTTCGCTTCCTACTCTTGCTACCAGGACAGACTTATCGAGTCCACCGGAGAAGGACGAGTAAATATTTTAAAGTCCTCTAGACGTTTGCTTAACTCAAGTTGCCGTTCTCGATTTGATTAAACTAGTCGGAGATGTTAACATTACCTAGTCGAAGCCTCTCCTCTCTGCACGTGGTCCTGCCCACTAGAAGGAACTTCCTAGTGTCAACTCGTTACCACCCTTTCGACCAGTGCATGACAATTGAGACCCAAAACTACAAGTTAAACAAACCTCTCTGTTTTCAGAAACCCTTTCTACAGACTATTTACTTAGTTTGTCTAAACAAACTCAGCAAATAGTCGGGGGCTAGGATAATTTGATTTCAATTCTTAGTCTTTATTTCGTTAATTATCTTTTGAGTTACTAACTACTCGACAAGATGATTTGCAGGAGACAAAACTATTTACTTAGTTTTCACAAACTAAGCAAATAGTCGGGGGCTAGGATAAAGTCATCACATTTGACTTCATTTCTTAGTCTTTAAATTCGTTAATTATCTTTTGAGTTACTAACTACTCGACAAGATGATTTGCAGGGAACAAGATGGATTACATCAACAAAAGACTGTTTTTCACAAGTTCATTACAGACTACTCTGAAGAGGGAGAGCCCAACTGCATCTCCTCTGAAACTTTCAAACCAACCGATTGCATCTCCTCCATCGACGTCTTCCTACCTTGAGAGCGGTTGAAGTCGGCCGAGTGGTTGCACATTAAGGTTGGGGTCATGAGCTTTAAGTTTTGCTAATGCATAACTTATGCAGTTCGACCGCCTCCTTTATCGATTGACTTGGTTGGCCTTGAGTGGTCACCAGATCTTGCAAAATCGACTTGATCCCCAATGGTACTTGTGTGAGCAGCTATTGTATCATCTTGAGGAGTCTTTCCCTCACTATGTAGCTCACCAAGCACATTGTTCAGGAGCGTGATGTTTCCTTGAAGTTTAATCTTCATTGCTTCCATCTCCTGTTGGGTACAAGTCGAAGCCTCGCGGAGCTTTTTGTTTTCGACCACTTGCTCTAAAGAAATAAGATTGGTCAAACAAAAATAAACTCCTAGAGGAAAAAGAAAACAAAAATAATCACGGGTAAAAGAATTTCTTACCCACTAGTTGAGAATCCAACTTCTTGACCTCTTCATTATGGGAAGCAACGGTCTCAAAGATACTTTTTCTCCCATGATACAATATCCTCTACATTCTTCTTTGCAATAAGGCCGGTGCGGTTATAAATCACGGCTTTATCCGCGATTTCATCTCAAGTTCTCTCAATTTAACGTCCATTGCTAGAAAGGAAGTGGAAGTGAGAAAAGGAAATAACTCGTAAAGGATTGCGGGTAAAGAATTACTTACTTGATATTCGAAGTTCTCGGCGTCTCAAGATTTTGATCTTTATTTTTGGACATACGAGTAAGCTCGTGAATAACTGAAGTTTTCTCTAACTTCATTCTCGAGCTTTTTCGTCTCGTCTTCTTTTTCTGAAAAGAAGCAAGAGTTAGGTAAAGATCAAAGATATAAGCAGTCTTAAGTTCAAGACTTATCGTTTTATTTTTCCTGCGACTTCATGGTTGCAGAGTTAGCTTCTTTAAGCTTTTTAGGAGGTCTAATACCTCTTCCTAAACTTTTTCGACTCCTCTTTTTATAATCGGCGAGTCGGCTAAGGTCTTAGCGTTCTTGTTTAACCCGCAAAGGATAAAAAGTGGACATGAGCATGGGTCAATCGATTATAAGTTCTTCTACAACCATTGACCTAGTCGTAAGTTCTTCTACGACAAAGCCCTTCGGTCATAAGTCTTTTACGACCATTACCTAGTCGTGAGTTTTTCCATGACAAATCCGTAAGCACTATATAAGTAGTCAAATCCAAGGTGACTATGAATAGCAAGTGACTTACCACCTCTCTACTGTTTGCGAGTTCCTCTTTCTGTCGCGACTCTAGAAGTTGTCGATGATATTCACCGACAACGACAATTTGCTCTATGGCTTTACGCAAGATGAAAAGACAAATGAGAAACAAGAGAAGATTATACCTGTATATATAAGTACGATTAAGTACTTACATTCATGGTTGATCGAGCAAACATCGAGTAAACCAGCTCCGGGATCTTCAGCTTGTCTACCCTCGTGACTTGGTCCCACCAAACCTTCTCAAGACGTTCATTATCAAAGGTATCCCCTCTATTGGGAATATCATTGGGATGGGGACTTCGATCGCGAGATCTGAAAGCGAAGACCCTACGATGGAAGCAGCCCAAAGAAGTCGTAGCAGAAGTTGAAATACTCTTCTTCTTGATTACGTTCAGAATTTCTCTTTGGGTACCGGAGGAACGCTCAGAACGATCTCCTTTAAAACACGGTGGATGAACCGCTTCAATGAGCAGGCTAGCAGGCGCCGTTTGAGATTCCCAAAGTGTGTCCGCTCGAGAAATTCAGGTTTGCGTTTACATCTCAAGCGAAATTACTTCCTTGGTTAGATCTTTTCAACCAAAGGAAATGATAATCGGAAAGTTCCTTCTTCCGATCACTATATTACGACCACCTTGTGATCGTAGAAATGCTTTTACGACCACTTGATAGTCGTAAGCAATTTTCTTGACCAAGCACATTTACGGTCAAAGTAGTATACAATCGAAGAGTTTTTCCTTCGATTATTTTCACGATCCTCTCATGATCGTAAGACCATCTAGAACCCTTTACCAAGTAAGTTGCTTTCACTTGAAGTGAGGGCTAGATGACGAGGATATAATAATCCTCATTTTACCTTTTATCTATAATTTTTATTATAGGTAAATATGACGTCATGTGAACCCCGAGTGTACCCTTAATGTTATGAAGGAAGAACCAAATGGATGGTCGTAAGTTCTTCTCGACCACCCCCATAGTCGTAAGTTATGCTACGACTATCCCATAGTCGTAAGTCTTGCTACGACTACCTCATAGTCGAGATTCTCTACGACTAGGTCAGCCACGACCACCTTATAATCAAACGAACCTGCAGACAAGTGGGTCTTATTGATTAAGGGATTCAAACAGTCATCATACGCTGTTATTCTACAGAATAATGGCACGTAATACCCCATTATCTCTGGTATATAGCTGTTGAGCGACGTGGAGGAATTAATACACCGGTAATTACTACCAACATGCGCCCGTTACAGGAGGTGATGAGGCGCCGCTTTACCTGGAGTAACTGCCGCTCCTTCACGTACTATAAAAGGCGGCAACTAGAGAAAGGGAGAGAGGATCGAGCCATCAGGAATACAAGCACTATCTGTAATAGTCTTAGTTTTTCCCCTGATTGTTCAGTATACACTCAATACCATACACACACAGGAGTAGGGTTGTTATTCTCTCCGGAGAAGGCCCGAACCTGTATAAAAATTCCCGTGTCAATCTCTCTGCATGATTCTATTCTAGGAGACCCCCCGAATCAAACAATCTTTACGTAAGTTCGGTTCTAAAACACCGACACCATTGATCAGAAGGACAAAGATCCCCAGTCGGGTCTGAATAAATAGGAGAAGAAAAGCAAGAAGTCTCTCAAGAACAAGAAGCATTGCAAGCCCGACAACAAGGAAGTCCTTGTGATTCCAGAGAAGTATACCAAGGGCTAGAAAGATTTCACTGGTCAGAACAAAGGTATGGCTCCGACCAGTGACTTCAAGGAAACTAAGAAGTGGTGTCCACTTCACAAAGCGGCGGGGCATGATCTGCGCACCTGCCGGGCCTGGCAATGTAAGTTGGAAGATTACTACTCAGACAAAGGACCCTTACCCTTCATAACAGAACTCAAAGAATCAAGCTCCAAGAAGGAGAAAGATGGCGATGAAGAGATGGGCTACCAAGAGCCACAACATACGGTGGATATGATCTTCGAAGGATCCTCCTAATACGATTCCAGACGTCATCTGAAGGCCGTGGAGAGGTCAACCTTGCCGAGTCTCCGATCACTATCAAGCCTTCTAGGTGGTCGGAAACTGTAATCTCCTTCAGCAAAGAAGACTGCCACATCCCGCCGACTCGACCAGGTAGGTTTTCTATCATAGTTGAACCTACTATTAACAATTGTAAGGTTAATCAAGTCTTAATAGATGAAGGTAGTTTTTTAAATATTTTGTTTGCGGCGCATTGGAAGAGATGCAGATCCCAAGGTCCAAGGTGAAACTTGTGAAATATGTCTTCCATGGCATAGTTTCAGGTTCTACCGCTAAACTGATAGGACAACTATCCCTACTGGTTATGTTTGGAAGACCCGACAACTTCCAAAAAGAGAAAATTCTGTTTGATGTGGTTGATTTCGAAACCGCATATAACGGAATCCTCGGTCATCCGGCTCTAGCAAAATTCCTAATAGCCACGCACTACGGTTATCAGAGTCTAAAGATGCCAGGATCGAAAGGTGTCATCACAGTTCGAGGAGACCAAAAAATGGCTTATGCATGTGATCAGAAGTCCTTAGAACTAGTTGATGAGCTTCCGATCAGGGAAACTAACCCTTCACCCATGTAGGTCAAGCACTTGAGGCTAAAGGGTCACCAAAGCCTTCCGACCAGACAAAGAAGGTACCACTCGGCAAAGGCATCCCACCGGGAAACGCCAACACATCGTCTGAGTCAAGAAGCGCTGATGCATCTACCTAAAAGGCACTGGTCGGGGTAGGACTCAACCTCAAATAGGATGAGTCGCTCGTCTCCTTCCTCCGAGCAAATCAGGACGTATTCGCTTGGTAGGCGTCTGACATGCCCAGAGTCCCTAGGGAGGTGATCGAGCACAGGCTAGCTCTCTAGCCTAATAAAAAACCAGTCAAGCATAAGCTCCAGCGTTTCGCACCTGATCAGAAGGAAGCAATCCAGTTAGAGATCGACAAGCTCCTCAAGGCTGGGTTTATTCATGAAGTCGACCACCCAGAGAGAATGTGTATTGACTTCACAAATCTTAATAAAACTTGTTCGAATGATGACTTTTTCCATCCACGCATTGATCAACTTGTAGACTCTACCTCCGGGTGTGAGTTGTTATGTTTTTTGGATGCATACTCAGGGTACCACCAGATTAATATGAGTAAAGACGATGAAGAAAAAACTTCCTTCATCACTCCATATGGCACTTACTGCTATGTTAAGATGCTGTTTGGTCTCAAAAACACTGGTGCGACTTTCCAAAGGTTGATGCAGAAAACCTTTAATCCTCAGATAGGTCAAAATCTAGAAGCCTGCATTGATGACTTGGTAATAAAAAGCATCAACGCTGGCGACTATATTTCCTACCTACACGAGACTTCCAATAACTTAAGAAGGCATAACCTTAAGTTAAATCCAGAGAAGTGTGTGTTCGTAGTTTCGTCTGGAAAGCATCTTGGGTTCCTAGTTTCGGCTAGAGGTATTAGGCAAATCCAGCAAAAATTTCGGCTATCGACCAGATGCGTCCTCCGACCACGAAGAAAGAGGTCCAAAAACTTACCAGCTGTATGGCAGTGCTCAGTCATTTCATAGCACGGTTAGGTGAAAAAGGACTCGCTTTCTTCAAACTCCTTCGGAAACACAGAAGTTTCGAGTGGACTAAAGAGGCAAATGACGCCTTTGAAGAACTTGAAAAGCACCTTACGAGTGCCCCGATCTTAGTCTCTCCGAGATCGGGAGAAACATTGCTAATTTACGTCGCTGCAACACAGCAAATAGTCAGTGGTGTACTGGTCGTTGAACGTGAAAACATCCAACGACCGGTATATTACGTAAGTGAAGTCTTACATGGACCAAAGGAACGATATCCACAAGTACAAAAGCTGCTCTATGGTCTCCTTATGGCTTCAAGGAAACTATGACATTACTTTTAGGCCCACAAAGTGGTCGTACCAACCGGATATCCCTTGGGTCAAGTCCTTGGAAATAGAAAATCATCAGGATGAATAGCAAAATAGGCAGTCGAGCTTGGGGCATTCGACCTTCATTTCAACTCATGAACAGCAATAAGTCCCAGGCAATAGTAGAATTCATTACTGAATGGACAAACCTTGAATCCACCCAAGGGCCCAAGTACGAACACCACGATGAGTGAACAATGTACTTTGACGACTCCTTGATGCTTAAAGGCTCGGGGGCTGGAGTTATCTTGATATCCCCTACTGGCGAACACATCAAGTACGCCATCCAGTTAAACTTTCCTACTACAAATAATGTAGCAGAATACGAGGGTTTACTAGTAGGACTCCGAGCAGCTCGTCCGCTCGGGATTTGCAGATTACTAGTGAAAGGTGATTCTCAACTAGTAGCGAATTGTCGGGAAAGAGTATCAATGCTCAAGTACCAAGATGTCATCTTATCTAGCGGAAGTACGAAAACTCGAAAAGCACTTTTTCGGTTTCCAGATCCAACACATTCCTACGAAGGAAAACTTTCTGGCAGACCAGTTGGCACAGATGGCCTCCAACAGGTCACCTGTCCCGCCTGGAGTTTTTATTGAGCAATTCGATTCACCCTCGGTGGTCGAGCTTTCTGAGGACATAGATGTTCCACTAGAGGTCATATAAGAACATGGATACTCCACAGATCGTTTATGGCTGGTGCTGTCACGATCACGGTAGAGATTGGATGACGTCAATCTACAATTATCTTCAGTATGGTATTATTCCTGACGATGATGTAGAGGCTGACCGTATAACTCGAAAAGCCAAATCATACACTCTGATCGAAAGTACCATGTATAAACGAGGATCTCATGGAGTGTTGATGAGATGCATATCTCAAATGGATGACATTAAGCTGCTATCCAACATTTATGGAGGAGTCTGTGGAGCACATCATTCCTACATAACATTGGTCGGTAAAGCATTCATGCAAGGATACTACTAGCCAACTGCCTTTCATGATGCGAAAGAGCTCGTGACGAAGTGCGTACAATGTCAATTTCATAGTCGACAAGTACATCAGCCGACATAAGCTTTGCAAACCATACCTCTTTCTTGGCCTCTTGCAACCTGGGGATTAGACATTCTGGGACCTTTCCCAAGAGCACCCGGGGGCTTTGAATTCCTTTTCATCATGATTGATACGTTCACAAAATATATAGAAGCCGAGCCAGTTGTTAAAACAACAACTGAAGCCACTAAGAGGTTCCTCACAAAAAACGTGATCGCACGATTTAGTATACCCTGTCGTATAATTACAGACAACGGTACCTAGTTCTCTAGTGGAAATTTTCAGAAATTCTGTGACGATTTAGGTATCAAAGTACACTTCGCTTCTATCGCTCATCGTAGAGCAATGGAGCAGTAGAGCGAGCCAATGGTATTATACTGCAAGGAATAAAACGCCAAGTGTTCGACCAGTTAATCAAATGGTCATGAGCTTGGGTTGAAGAACTTCTTTCTGTGTTATGGGTTGTTCGAACCACGACCAGTCGTGCGACCGGTAAGACTCCATTTTTTCTAGTTTATGGTGCCAAAGCCATGCTTCCTCCAGAACTGAAAATAGACTCTGGTCGAACTGATTGTTTCAATGAGAACGATCAGATTCAACGAAGATTCGACGATGTCAATTTCCTTGAAGAACGATGAAATCAAGCCCTCATACGATCGGCGGTTTACCAACAAGCCATGTGAAGGCACCACAGTCGTAAGGTGCAACCTCGCAGCCTAGCTGTGGGTGATCTGGTTCTACGACAAATTCTGAATTAGGCTCATCGCAATAAATTTTCTTTCAAATGGGAAGGTCCATACACTGTGGTCGAAGTCACCCGACCTGGTTCGGTATGACTAGCTATGTCAAACGGGCGAGTTTTGTCCAACTCTTGGAATGTTGACCAACTGTGTAAATTCTTTGTGTAATGTAATTTCCATTATTTCAATTTATTAATAAAGATGTATTTGCTTTACTTTCCGATGAATGATGTTGCTTATATATCTATCTTATCAACTGGTTTGCATACTATTGTCGCCTCATTGGTCGGAGAAGACCAAATTCTCTCCGATATCCTTTTTAAGGATATTTCTTACTCTATGGCTACGACATACAAGTCAAACGCTGTAAGGGTCTTAGTCGTGACCATTCAGACAATGGTTCTCACACGCGACTAACACTCTTTTCTTAAAGAAATATATGGGTAATAGGAGCATCACAAAGGTCACTACATATAGTACATTACATGCTATAGATTTCGGGGACTACAATTCTTACCTTCAACAATCAGTTTCACTCTCGTTTTGGCTACTGGTCGGGACACGAAAAGCCTCCTAGTCGAAGTCTCTCCTTCTCCGCACGTGGGCAGGACCACTAGAAGGAGCTTCCTAGTGACGGTCCATTTCTTACGATCCACACTGCCAGTCGAAACTTGAGCAAGAACACGTTTCGCGAAGTGTTTTTCTTAGTCTCTAGTTCTTAGAAACCATTACGACCAGTTTTGGATGCGATATATAAACAAGTTCTTTTGTCATTTTTTTGCATACATGTTTGCATATTTTTCTTATCAATCAATACAAGTCTTAAACATCTTCAATCCACACAAGGTACTACACAATATTTCGATTATGGAAATGACCTAAAACTGGTCAAAATCACACACTGGTTCCGACCACATTGATTTCCTAGTGATACTTAGATCATTTTTTATAACATAATCAACATATGCTTTGTACCGTGGTCGTAGCTATTGCTCATTTTCTTGGTCTAGTGCTTCTTTAGTAAAGTTCTTCTACTAACATAAGCCGTCGGGGGCTAGGAAATATATGAGTATTTGGCGAATTTAGGAGGACAAAACAAAGACTTCATTGATGATAAAAGGTAAATTTTATTTATAACTGTCAAAATATTACATTCTTTTACTTCTCGGAGCCACTAGATTGATCGTTGCATGGAGACCCGACCTCCATTTCCTCTGCAACCTTATGTCCAAAGGCACCATTTCCTCGAACACTTTGGTCGCTTCTTCTCCCGAGCAGTTGAAGACTTCCTCAACAGTTTGGAGATTTATGGAAGGTTTGGAGACTTTTAGTTTTGCCAAAGCAAAACTAACTCCATTCTTGACAGCATCAAACATGGTCTACGCATGGTTCTCCCGAGTTGTCTTGAGGACACCCCTCAGGTCTTCGAGCTGTTGGCCAAGGTAGTTAATCTTCTCTGTGGGATCTCCTAAATTGGGTAGTTGCATTCCCGATCCTATATCGAAGAGCATCTTGTTAAGGGCCTTGACCTTATCTTCAAGACTTTGCCCAAAGGCTACCTCCTTGCCGCGCTCGAACTCAAGAGCCTTTTCTGCTCGCCTCAATGCTTGAGTTTACTCTGTACGAGTAAACCAAAAGATAAGTACATACGACTAGAAAAAGGAAGCGTACTGGTCGTGTTTACGATCAGTTACCTTGGCACTTCTTCTCAATAGTCTCAAGAACCTCCTTATGTTTAGTCGATAAGTATTCGATCGACCAGTCCTTGTTATGATATTTTTCTTTAAGCTTAGTAATTATGGTTTTTTAGCCATAACTTTTTCTTTAAGCTTCTTCGAATCTATCAAGCATGATAAAGTGGAGAATTAGTTAAAAGAAAAAGAGCTAAATGGTAAAGAAAGAAAGAAGAAGACACTAAAAGGGTGCTTACTTTCTAATTCGGAGTTCCTTTTCTCCAAGTGCTTTATTCACTGGGTCAGTCCTCCGACCACAACGAAATTCTTCACAAAATGCTGCAAAACATAGTAAAACTCCTTTGAGTATTTTCCAAGGGAAAAAAAGTTATTAAAAGTAGTCGTGGAAGATTACCTCAATTGCCAAATCATTATACTCGACAAACAAAGAGTCGGGACCCGTTTTTGCTTGACGGTCTGAAATTCTTCCCCACGCTTCATTAAGCTCTTCATCTTTGAAGATTCGAAAGCGATGAGGAAATGAGACTTTGTGAGAAGAACTCTCAGTTGGAGTCGGAACCTGCTGAGATTCCTCAAGGACAACCACCTCCACAGGTGTGGTCGGGATCACCACCTCTACAGGTGGGGTTGGAACCACCACCTCCGTAGGTGTGGTCGGAGCCACCACGGGTTCCTGAGCTGGTGCTGCTACCCGCTCGGGGGCTGGCTCGACCTCTTCAGGAGCTTCCTCCTGAAGGGTGCTTTGGTCGTCTTTGACCAGAATACCAGAGGATCTACAATGAAAGAAGTTCAAGACTCAAAAATACACCAGAGGTAATTACTTACATAAGTCTTTTCATATATACATACCTGGTCGTTTTCTTGGTCTTAATTTTAAAGCGCTGACGCAAAATCCGTCGCGCTTGCCTTCCTCTTCTTTTCAACTGATTTCATCGGTTCTGGGCCAGTGGGGTTGGTTAGATCCACTACGTCCTACAACCGAAGGTCGGAAGAAATGTTCTTGACCAACTGGTCGAGAACAAGATCCCTAACCATCGGGTCGGAGGGTGTGGTCTCGTCGGTCTCCAAAACAGTTGCCATGGTAGCAACTGTCAGATCATAAATGGTCGTCCTAGAGCCAACGACCTCCGCAACTTCGATATGTGGACCTTCTTTCTCTCCCGTCTGAAATACAATTTAAAGTTTTAATCAGGCGATGTAATTTTTCATTTAAATTATATGTTCTTTTTTTTTTGCAAATGCTCTTTCTTACCTCCAGAAGACCATCATCTTGTGCGATCTCTGAGCAATAATCGGTTGGAACAACAGTATAAAAGGAATCCTTGTCGGAGGTATACTTCAATCCGACCGCCTACATATTAGAGCGAAATTATATGCAGATCAGGGAATATATAAGAGATGAAGAAAAAGTGGTTATTTACCTTGAGTCTTCTTAGTCTCTCCTCTTCAGAGATAATAGCCAAAACGCCCAGCGCATATCATCTTAATCCGCTCTCTGACATCATCAGAAGAGAAGACTTCAAGAAGACAGGGAGATTTCAAGGTTAAATAATAATAATAATCAACTAAATAAAATATACTGGTCGGAGCCTTCCAAAGACTTACCATTTTTTGAGTCTTTGATCGCTTCATCACGACCAATGTACTTGAGCAATAAATGCTCTTAGAGCTTTTAGGGACTAATTCGGCGTATGGAAAAGTCCCTAACCACGTGCCAGGCAGTCAATCTCTTGGCACTAAGGTCTTGAATGGCATCGACCACTCTTCCGACCCATCCTTCCTTCTTCTCGGTCGACCTCCACTTTATGTTCTCGCTCGCCCTCTTGACGATGAAGTATAGGCCGTCGTCCTTCGTGACCATCATATAGAACCAATTCTTGAGTACATCTGGATGTACTCATGAGCTTTCCCATCGTGGAGGCGCAGCGAGCACTCCCGAGGTCCAGTCGCCGACTTCCCCGACTTCGCCATCAGGTAAAAATACTTGAAGACCTTCAAATTTAGTTGGATCCCCAGGTACGCCTCGCATAGGTAGGCGAAGATGCTGATGTTGGCGATGGAGTTTAGAGCCAAGTTCACCAACTCGACTCCATAGTACTCCAGGACTCGAGAAAGGAATTTGTGAGCCGACAACCTCAGTCCGCACTCGATGTAGGCGAGGAAAATAGGGATTTCCCTTTCCTTATGGCTCGAAAAGTGTTCTCCGACCGCTGACCTCTATCTGACCAAATTCCTATCCGGAAGCATCCCATTCTCCTCTAGAGACATGAGCTTCTTGTCGCTCAGATTAGAAACCAGCCACTTAGTAATTTGATCCGACATGGTTGGGTTTAGAACAGTGGTCGGAAAAGGATTTGGGGGGAAAGGAACAGAGGGGGTCAGAAGAGATTCTTAGCAAGAAGACGAAAATGGTCGAAGGAAAAGTAGAAGGCGTAAAAGCCCTAAGCCCCATACTAAGGGATTTTATAGCCATAATTCTTTAATCGCAATCGGGAGTTACCCAAGAGTCCAACGAACAAAACCTTTCTTCCAATGGACAGAAAGACTCTTCGGGTCCCAAGGCACTTTCTCAACTTTAAAGTGAATACATACCACCTCATGTGTGTGATAGCATTAAATGAGGGTCTGCCCGATACGACTTCATCGGGAGAAAGTGTTCACATAGCCAATTCATTTAAAGTTCGGGGGCTAGCTGACGACGATTAAAATCTCTATGTATTACTTTAATACATAATAAAAGACCATATGTCTTCATGGTCGTAACCCCTAAGGCTCATGACCTCCGTGGTCGTAAGGATTTCAGAGGTTATATCAAGGATACCCTGGTTAGACGAGGTCGTGTACCTAGTCCCAGACCAGACGACCGCTCATAGAACCAATGAACTGGCATCCGAATCTGACTCTGGGTATATTCCTTACCGTGTGATGAATGGAACACATATCATACTTGGTCCATACCATGCGATGTTACATGATCCAGACACTGACAACAACTGCCTCTTCCAGGAGTAATTGTCGCCACTTCATCAACTACTTAAAGAAGAACGCAAGTGGCAGAAGGCAATCGAATCCAATTTGGAAGATCAACAGACGATTGGATTTCAATAGCATAGCAAGCATCACGCTTAGTGTAATTAGGATTAGTCCACCGCCTTGCAGAAGGCACCCCCTGTAATAACCAGTTTATAGCAATAAAGAGCAATCACATTCTCTCTCAAGAACTCTGTGCCATTTTCCTCTTTTTATTTCGTAAGATCGGCGACTTGATCATCGACAGTTACCTTTGTTGCAAGGTGTTGAAGAATATAGTTGTCGTAGGATGAAATCAACCAATCACCAATAATAGACAATTAACAGAGAGGCAAATAGATGGAGACACAATATGGGAAACGTCTTTATTAATTGATCGATATCTTTCTGAGTACAAGGAGGTCCTATTTAAAGACTAAAACCCACTAGGGGTAGTTTCGGTATTATGCCCAACAACCCCTAATCCAGGATTTCTTAACACTCCCCCTTGGGCAAATACCACATCATGCACATGTCTCATTAAAAACTCCTCCCAAACACCCAGTGGGAAAAAAGGGATAGAAGAAAAGAGTACATTGCATCCGCAAGTTATATTGCATCGTTGCCTTGCTAAAAACCTTTATGTGAGAAATCTTCAGGAAAAACTCTCTAAGGGAAAAAGAGGGCAACATCTTTACCCTCTGGGTTAATCTTCTGGATTAAGGTAAAACTTCAGGACCTTAAGTGGATTATGATTCAGGGGATTCTCCCCCTGATCCCTGTAACTCTCCAAGCCGCTTCATTCTAATACCATGGACGCATCGTTGGAAACTGGACGTAGGTAGAGACTTAGTGAATAGATCAGCTAGATTTTCACAAGGCCTAATTTGCAGGATCTTCACCTCATTGTTCTTCTGGAGTTCATGAGGATAGAAGAATTTGGGAGCAATATACTTCGTGATATTACTTTTAACATAACCCATTTGCATTTGTGCAACATAAGCAACATTATCTTCATAGATAATTGTGGGGGTACCGACGATGTTAATGCCACATGAATTCTAGTTGGTAGAAACAGCTACCAAGGTCTGCTTAAATGATTGCCAAGATATGGCTATACCACCACATAGAAATATAAACCTAGTATGAGATTTGGCACTGTAGGGATAAGACAGATAGCTAGTATCTGTATATCCCACCATGGTCAAGTATTGGTTCTTTTGGAAAAAAATAAGCCAAGATCTTGTGTATCTTGAAGGTATCTGAGAATAGTCTTAACGCCAGTCCAATGCCTTCTGGCTGGAGCTGCACTGTTTATAGCCAATAAGTTGATTGTGAATGCAATATCAGGTCTAGTGCAGTTCGCAAGGTACATCAGTGCACCTATGGCGCTTAATGTAACATCCCAAAATTCGCTTTCTTTAAAATTTAATTTCAAATTAATTATTTAAAATTTGTCTGGATTTTATTTGGATCTTATCTGCATTTTATGTGTAATACTGGAAGGAAATCTCAAATTCAAATTCCTTATTCCGCAAAATCAAAATCAAATTCAAATCCAAATCTCCAGAAAATATTTGTTCCAATATCTTGGTCCAATTTATTTATTTCCCTTCTCTCTTTTTCTAAAAAAAAAGAAATTAAAATTATATATATATATTCTTCCCAATGAGTCACCCATCCTAGTTTTCTCCAAGACATGCACGCTTAACTCCAAAGATTAATGCATGCATGCGGCCAACATGAGATTTTGTTCTCATTTGTTATTATACCCTCTCCTTTTCTTTTCTACCATTATTTCTACTCTCTATTCCAAACACCCTTCTTCCTCCTGTGATTGTCTCTCTCTGTTTCTCATGTTCTCTAAACCAAGTTTCATGGCAGCGCCTCCTCACCTCACCGGCCGGCCGACCACCACCGTCGGCAGCGCCGCCCCGGTCCCACACCACCGCGCCACCTTCCCTTCTCCTCTCCCTTGCCCTCCCTTGCTCCCAGCCGAGCCATGAGCTTCTAATGCCATTAATGGCAGCCGTTTCTTCTTTCTCTCATTCATCTCCATTCAAAGCCTTAAATCAATTTCTTTTGATGAGAAACGGTTTCATTTAACTCCTCCACGTTTCAATGCTCTCAATTGAACAGCATCTATAGTCGGAGCCCTTGTAATGCAAAGCGCGCTGCTTTCATTGTTTGCAACCAACCATTGAGCTTCTTCCACCATTAATGGCCGGTTAACTCTCCTCTCCCATTTCCTTCCATTTAAAGCTTTCTATTCAAACCGCTTGCAGACTAAATCCCTATTAAACTCTCTCTTCATGCCATGCTTTCATTTGCGCGATCCATCAAGTGCGACCCACCGCCGTTTACGCTTCCATATTGAACCGACATTATCGTCGCCTCGTAGATCTTCACCTTCCGACGATGCAGCTCGATTGCTGGCTATATAAGGGTATACCGTCTTTTCTTTGATCCTTTGCACCTCTCCAAGTATTGAATCACCAGCCACATCCATCCTTGTAATCCACCTTTGTCATTTGTTGTAGAACTTGGTAAGCACCTCCCACCAAGCTCCACCTACTCCAATCATCACGGCCAACCATCGCCATCTTCGCTTATATTCTTGCATTTGCATGTCGATTTGTTATTGTCCCATTCGCCGCAACATAGTCATGGTGCTTCTGTATGCATATAGTTTGAAGTTGATTAGTGCCTCTGCTAGTTGATCTTCTGCATCGTGCTTGCTATACTCCTGATCGGCCGCTTGATGTTCCATTTGGTCTCATAGTTTTTGTCTTTGTTTGTTTGCTTCGCTTCAAGCAAAATAGCATGCTACGCTTTCTCTGTTCGTAGCTTGAAGAAAGTGAACAGTGTCCTACTAGAAAAATCAGCATGAAGCTTTGTACATGCATCTTATTTTTGAGATTTTATTTTCCACAATTTCATTCGTTCTCATACAAACTCCAAATCCAACGATTCTTTCTCCTAAATTCATCTAAATTCATTCTCTACTTTCAGTATTTATTTTGTAATTTTTGGGTTTTATTTATTTTCTGCTATTTATTTGGTCCGTTGCGCGCGTGTAGAGTCCGACGTCGCCGACGCAAGTTTGGATCAACAGGAAGTGTTTACCTCCAATGTCAACGAAGGCAAGTCGTAGACCTTTGATCATTTTGTACCCAGTTTACAAAATTATATTGTTTTATATAAACATGCATTGCTAATTTTATATCAATTGATTTTGGGAATAGTTAAATGCCTATTTGACAATATGCCTCCTTGAATAATTGTGAATTACATGTTGACATGTAACCTTGGACACCATAGACTGGTTTAATTTTAGTTGGTCATATTTTATTACCAACATGGGTATCGTATATTGCTTAGTCATGCTTTAGTTGAACGATGGGTTCCTTCACCATGTTAATCATGAAAATTTGACTTAATGATATATGGAACTGTGGCGTGACCACTATTATTAAAATTTATTGTGCCATGGCAAGGGTTGCCATTTGGACGGGTTTGAACCAAAAATGATTTCATACTCAGGCGATTGATCGTGCAGTAAAGGGGATGATTTGGGATGTGGTTGACTTGCCTGAGTAGTCACTAAGGACTTAACTTTGTGCGCCATTGATCTGGGCCATACCGTACAACCACAAGTCTATTTATGGGGTGGACCTGGCCGACTAATTAGTGATGTTTTGATTCGGTTCATCATGGGTTGATAAAGCGCAAGAGGGGCCTGAATGGCGAAACCTCGTAACAAGCGTAACCGAGTTAAAACAGACTTTGTAAAAACCTTGTCACGTGTTTCTAGGCGCTTACCTAAGGTAGTGGCGGTGGCATAGATATATGCCGAACAAACTAGAGAATTCGTGTCTTGTGGGTCAAGTGCACAACCTCTCGCAGAGTGTAAAACTATTGAATAGCCGTGTCCTCTGCTATGGACAATGCCCCGTGATTTCACACGAGGGTTAGAATTTTCATAAAAATGTTGGATTGATGGAATGGTTGGGAAGTGAACATGGTTGTTCACTATTTGTTTTAAAGAACTGGTTTACTTATGTATTTAATCTTTTAAATTGTGCTTTTTAATCTATTTATCAGATTTATCGTGAATATTGCTTTCTGCAAAATAGCCATAAAGCTACTCTTGTTCAAGCCTTGCATTAATACTATTTGCATACATTTCCCTACGACTTGTTGAGTACATTCAAAGTACTCACGGCTTTATGCCCTCTGGTTGATCGTGACCATCGAGGAAAACCCAGGAACACCGAGTTCTACGAGGAGGAGTATTTCAAGACTATGCGAACTAGGGTGCGCTCTCCACTGATTACTGTGGGCATGTCGGATGGCTACCACAAGAGTTTCTTCCATTTGCAAGTTTATTATTATGTCTTTAAGCCTGTGTGACAATAATTGTAAAACCTTGACCATAAGGTCCGTTGTTACTTTTTAATAATATTTGGCTTATTCTTAGCTATCTCGATGTATGGATATGATTTCATCAATGTTGACACTGTGTGAACTAGCTACTGATCTTGGGACTAGTTCAGAATACACAGAGGGTTCTG
Organism: Phyllostachys edulis; assembly: GCA_036346405.1. NCBI lineage: Eukaryota > Viridiplantae > Streptophyta > Magnoliopsida > Poales > Poaceae > Phyllostachys > Phyllostachys edulis. The sequence continues at coordinate 39,931,117 of CM070558.1, read as the reverse complement.
GATCTGAAGATCCGGGGTCCCGACACTTAAGTATGGAACTTCTGGTCCTAAAACTTCTTCATTTTTCATCCTCGGTCTGATTGGGTCTTTATCCACATCTAGGGATCTTACTACTATGGAAGCCTTTAAAGGATGAGATTTATCCATGTTGAATTTCTCCGATACCTTTTTGGTACAGGTAGACTGGTGTAACATCCCAAAAATACCAAAATACAAAAATACGAGATTTATAAAACTTTTATGTGATAACTATTGCTATCCTTTTTGCCTATATTTTTGGGAGTTATTTGAATTGCATTTTCCCTTTGCTAACACAAGTGATGTAAAACGAAACCCTAATATCAGGAATTGCAAAAGCAAAATAATCTTAAAGTATTGTCCTTCTAAATACTATGTGTTGGGAAAACATTAAAGTTTGAAAGCCTAAAATTCAAAACCTAATCCTCCAAATGATCAAAAACCCGATTAGAATTCTTTAGCAAATATCAGAATTTATCTATAACCACATGAGAATCTCCTAAAAGCAAATACCAGGTTTTAGCAAACCGATGGTTCTAATCCTTTTTCCCAATTTTCTCTAATCTTTTCTTCTCCCTATCCTACTGTTCATCTAGTCTAGCAGCTTGAGCTCATCAGTGTAACCGAACCAACTCGATCATTCGGTTGCCCATTCGACTGCAACCAGCGCCATAACACTTCCTCGCTCCCTCTCTCTCTCTTCTTCTCAGTATTCATCGTCGGCCGTTGCCACGTCGTGGCCTGCCCATCCGGATGCCCGGTGATCACGCTCGCCGCCTGCCCTTTCACCCCCACGCGCCGTCCACGCGTCACACATGCGCAGCCGAAGCGGGCGCATCGTCACTGCGTCACCGCGCTACAAGGAGCTCGCCGCCCATCCCCTTCCTCTACATTTCCTCCCTTCCCCTCCCACATCCTACTCACTTTCCACCCAAATCGGCACAGCGCCAGCTGCCAAGGGCGCCGGCGACGACATCTGCGTGATCTCCTCCCCGGAGCTGCGCGCCAACGCTGCCGCCACCGACATCTGGATCTCCATCTCCGGCGGCGTGTACTGACTGCCGCGCCACCCCGGCGGGGACCTCCCACTCCTCACCCTCGCCGGACAGGGCGCCACCGACGCCTTCGCCGTCTACCACCCTTCATCCGCGCATCCGCTCCTCTGGCGCTTCTTCGTCGGTCACCTCTCTGACTACGCCGTTTCCCCTGCCTCCGCCGACTACCGCCGCCTCCTTGCGCACCTCTCTTTCGCGGGCCTCTTCGAGTGCGTCGGCCCCGCCCCCATGGTGCAGCTCACCGGAATGTTGCTCCTCTTCTGCGCCGCGCTGTGCTGCATCCTCGCCAGCGCCAGCGCCTGGGCCCACCTGCTCGCCGGCAGCTTCATCGGCTTCATCTGGATCTGGTCGGGGTGGATGGGCCACGACTCCGGCCACCACCGCATCACCGGCCACGCCGCGCTCGACCGCCTCGTGCAGGTGCTCTCCGGGAACTGCCTCACCGGCCTCAGCATCGCGTAGTGGAAATGCGACCACAACACGCACCACCTCACTTGCGACAGCGTCGAGCACGTCGCTTTTTTCAGTAAGGCACTACAGCAACCCTTAAGATTGAATCCTGCTGAAATCTCTGAAGTTATAGTTGAAGCTTGTTCAGAAACAACTTCAAATGCAATTCAGTTAAATGCTCCATCAAGATCGACCACCTAGAGTCGGCAACCTTCAGCGAATGTGGCATTCAGTGTCCTCATCAAACTTGTCATCGACATGTATATGATGGACTCTGAGGCTGCTGCTGATCTTCTGACACTTTATATGTTTGAGGGTCCTGCAGGCAAAGGGATTGCTGAAAAACAAGATTGGTCTTTACTCATTTGCTACTCTTGGCGAGGAGAGTTTCAAATCAAGTTCATTGACAGTCACAAGGGCATCGTTCCTGGGTTCGCAGATGCTTATGCCACAGCTTGTGCTGGGGAAGTGCCTTCCCAACTCTCAAGTCCAACTTTGACATCTTGAGATATGTGTATCCCTCAGGTTAATAGCTATTCAGATGATAATATTGCAGTCAGCTCATGCCCATTAGCTATTGTCCGTGATGTGTATGGAGGAATTGGATTGTCTTATTTTGGTGACAGAGCCGGAGGTTTTCACCCTCTGGGGTGGACATGTCACCTTCTTTTTTGGTTATGATCTTTCAAATGTTGATCAAGAAACCAAATCAAATATATCAGCAAGCTACATGGGCAATTATACTGTTAATAATAACCAGGCGAGCAGAGGTATCACTTCCTAGGCAGAGTATTATTATACGCAGGTATAAGTTGGGATAGATTAAATATCGATTGAGTCAGCTATTTGGGTGCATATTCTTGTGAGCCATCCCGGTTAATTAGTTGATTAGTTAAAACCAAGTGGTAGGACTACTGTTAACAGATAGATTAAGTTACCCTTGTATTTTTATTAAGTTGATTATTGGTTAATTTTAGGTGATTAATTCAGATAGTTAAATTAAATGGTCTCAATAACAGTAGGTCATAGTTCGTCATAACGATAATAATAATAATAGTGATTTTCGGTTAATTGATGATTAATTTAGAACTATGGAGGGAAGATAGAAATGATCAGGACACTGATGTCATACAAGAACAAGTTTAATTAGGAGCAAATTAACCATTAGCTAATCACAACACACACACTAGCAAGTTCCCTGTTACCTAAATGGTTAGTAGTTAGCTTAAGCAATTGAAAGGGGTAAGGTAAATTAATGGAGTGAGCGTCAATTGTCATATGCATTTAACTAAACCAATTAGTGGATCGTCAGGGTTAACTGAGAACGTAATTAAAGAGTGCAGCTAGGATAAAATGTATATACATGTACAACCTTGTATGCCAAATAATGATGAATAGACCATATCAATTAGGATCTAGTTAAAAGGAAATGGTTTAGGCAAACTAGAGGTTAATTATGAATGGCACTGTAAAATAAGTTAATTAGTTTGTCATTGTGTGAGGATGTTAGTAGGTTAATTAGTTAGGTAACCTCAATGTATGAATGTGGCACTAGCAAATTGTAACTGCAGTAATAGTATCTAATGATTAGAGCTTAAAATGAAATCATCAGTGAGCTAGTGTAGTTAAAGAAACAAAGACAGCAATTGGATACTAATACAGAATGAGAGGTTATAAATCAGATAGGATCTTCATGATTCTGGATTAGAAGAAATAATGTATATGAGATTATAACATAGTAATTGGTTAAAATAGCAATAGGTCATGCTGAAGTTCTAGACTAACAACTTAGTTAAAACATGAACCTATGATAACTACTAGGCCATTGTCATAAAATAACACATCGTAGAAACATGCGCTTACAAGTAGACCCTTACTAAATTATCGACTAGGTAAAATGATTACTTTCGTTAAAGCCTAACTAGGGTTATGCTACGTTGCCGACGTTTAGATCTATACATTAGAGGAGTAGGGTGTCATCTAGCCCATGCTTGGAAATTTCCAGACTCATGGAATTTCCTTGATAAATATAAATTGATAAGATAAACTATTAAATAAGATAGATCCCATGTGTCGGTGAAATTTATGTCTAGCCAAAACAAGCTCCGCACTTATGCATGGGTCCCACCTAGCTATCATGGAACTTCCTCGGTAAATAGGAAATAATAACTAAAATAATCATCAGAGCAGCTAGGTGCCGCGTGAGCCACGGTAGTATATTCTCATGTGGACGACAGAAGCTCATCCACTAATCAACATCGCCTAGGCTCTAGCCACCATTCCCCGCCATCCGTCCCCACTGATCGGACAATTCATGATCCGAAAGCAGATCTGAGAGTACTACCTAACCAGGTAATCTTTCCATCTAGGTAACCATTGAGGAATGTTCCTGTGAACATTCTCTCTCTTCCTGTTGGATTTATCTAGTTTTGTTTGCAGTATCTCCTTCATCAACTTCCTTTAATTATATTTCGTCTGCAGTATTTCTTTCATCAACTCCTTTGGAGATACTTCGTCTGAAGTATTTCATTCATCAACTTCTTCGAATATAATTTGTCTACAGTATTTCCTTTATCAACTTCTGTAGATATACTTTGTCAGCAGTATTTTCTTCATCAACTCTATTAGGTATAATTAGTTTCGCCAGGAGTACTTCGTTCTTCCAAATTGTCATTAGCTATGCTTACTTTCATTTGAAGTATTTTCATTTGTTTGAATGTATTTAGATTTATTGGATTCCATTTGGTTACTTTCAGTCATTCTAGAGTTCGATCGTATTATGCGTAATTAGACTCTAAAGCCATGAAGGAAAAACAACCCCAACAAGAACGAGGTTCAGATTAAGATTGTTAGAACAGTTAACAGGATGATTATCAGCATGTTGAGCGAGATTGTTATCAGAATATCGAGAAAGGCGAATATCAGAATATTGGGCCTTATCAGAATATTGAGCAAGGCAAGTAAATACTTTGATCATATTGCACCTAATTTTTGTAATTATATTGTTTTAAATTATGAAATTGCATTGCTATATTTTATACAAATATATTGGTCAAGCTCATAGTTAATGCCTTAACAATAATTGTGTATAAACTCCTAAATCCTTGAATTTGGACACTATCATTTTCACCTTAGAATTAATGGTGAACATATGAGTTTATAAGTATGTATCTAAGTGTCATGCTTAGCCTTGCTTAGATACATTGTCATTCGGGTAATTAAGTTGCCCGACATCAATCAACACTTTGAAAATGATATTGGGCAGTCGAGGTTGGGAGCCTGGCTGGTATGCTGGATTAAAGGTTATTTTGAAAACAAAAGAAAAATCTGAAAAACATATTTTGACTTGGGCGGCTGGAAAGAGTGGCTGGTGTCGGGGGCACGAGAGAGGGTTGGTATGTGGATGTGCCGCTCAAGTCAATTAAGGACCGAATCTGGTAATGACCTCTCATGTAAAACAGTACAACCACAAGTCTGTAACATCTAAGACCTGGCTAACGGATTTGTTCGCATCCTCGCAATTTCACCACTGGTGGGTGTGTGGAGTGTGCTAAGGGTAAGGGAGTCATCGATTCACACGGCGCAAAAGGGAGACCTCCCGGGGGCGCGGCCCAAGGAGGTGATACTTAGCGGTGTGAAAGTGTGATGAGGTTGGGCATTGTAAAAGCCTTGTGATAATCAACATTAACCACACACCTACGGAAGTATGTCGGGGCAATATAAGTTAATTTTATCTCTTGTGGGTAAAGTGTACAAACTCTGCAGAGTAAGAAAACTATCTGGATAGCTATGCTCACGGTCAAGAGCGGTACTGAGAACTTGCTTGATATAGCTTTCCTTTTCATAAAACCATTGTGTGTGTGTGTGTGTGTGTGTGTGTGTGGAATGAAAAGGGTGGGTTTGAGCCCAGCAGTTGGAAATGTTGAGTTGGAATCCAGAGAGTTGAGAAAGCCTGGTCGGAGACCAGTGGTAAATACGGGATAGCCTAGTGAACAAAGTCACTCAATGGTATAGGAGATGAAATCTCCATTAGTACTTTACAAACAAAAACTTAGTTTATAAAACCAATATTGGTTTAAAATGCTAAGTCTCAAGATTTGCTATTACCTAATCTATTTCAATAAATGGCTTTGTGTAAAATAAAAGAACCATGAGCCTTTCCTTTGATTAGCCTTGCATCTATAATAATTGCATTGTGTATTGGCTCGCGAGTACGGTTGTGTACTCATGCTCGCTATTTACATTTTTTTAGTCAGTAAGCATAAAAGAAGGCTTCAGGGACAATTATGAGCATTGAACAAGACTGAAGATCAAGAAGGCCAAGAACTAGGTCGCGAGTCCACAGTCGAATGCCAGTGGGCATATCGTGAGGGTTCCACGCGTTATACTTTGATTCTACTTTTTTTATTCTACTTCCGCTGCTATTCTCTGAAAAGTATTTAGCCTACCCGGCCATTCTGCAAGTCAAGAGCCGTAAGGTATATTTGTGCTTTGTTTAATATTAAGCAATAACTTTATATTTTCGTGATATGTGTTTGAACCAACGATGTAACTATGTGTGCCAGCTACTGATCCAGAGAATGGCACAAATATACATAGTAGGTCCCAAGTTCCAAATTTGGGGTCTGACAACTGGTGTACTAGGATTCCTTCAAGGAAGTGCTCTAGCTGTAGGCCTAAGCAATACTTGGTTTTACCCAAGTCTTTCATCTTAAACTCTGTCACAAGATAAGAATTTGCTTCATTTATGTCCTCTGCGGTTCCAATGATGTTCAAATCATCAACATAAACTGAGATGATACAAAATTCATTCTAGGACTTCTTTATAAACACGCAAGGACAGTCATCATTGTTTGAGTAACCTTTCTTCAGGAGAAAGTCACTTAGTCGGTTTTACCACATTCTTCCCAACTATTTCAATTCGTACAATGACCTCTACAGTTTGACGCTATACATGTTGTGATTAGTTTTATTAGGATCCATAATTCTAACCCCTTCGGGGACTCTCATATAGATATCCGTATCCAATGACCCATATAAATATGCGGTCACTACATCCATCAACTGCATTGTTAAATTCATGCAAGTTGCCATTGATATTAAGTATCGGAACATGGTTCCACTCATCACAGGTGAGTGGGTTTCATCATAATTGATGCCGAGTCTCCATGTGAACACTTGTGCTACAATCCTGGCTTTATATCTTACCACTTGGTTGTTCTCATTTCTCTTCCAGATGAAAACTCATTTGGATCCTACAGGGAACACTTTAGGAGGTGTTCGGGCAACAGGACCGAATACTTTCTTTTTATTTAGCGAGTGCAATTCTGCCTCAATTGCTTCTTTCCATTTGACCCAATCTGAGCGTTTCTCGCACTCTACCATGGACTTAGGTTCTAGATCCAATTCAAGAGTTTTAGCAATTTTAGAGGTGCAATATATGTTGACAATTGTAGTCTTTCTTTTATATGACTGTCCTGAGTCCACATAATTTGTGAAAATTTCTTCATTTATTTCTTCCAGCTCCTCATGATTTCCTACAACGATGGAATCTAGGTGTTGCGATTTCCCAGCGTCAGATTGTGTGTGCACAGTTTCACTGGGGTTACCATCCTCAGGATGGATCACTTTAGGGATTTTCTCGACATCAGGTTGAGTTCCTTCAACTATCATATGGAGTGATTTGTCTTGTTCGGTTCTTTGTTTCTGCAGACGTCTTCGCGAAATTAAGTCCTGTGCGACCGAAGGTCTCCTCCTCTTCTTTGCATGAGGGGCATGAGTGGATTCAGTATCCTTCTGGGATACTTCCACTCTCTCCAGTGTATTTACTGTAGGTATTTGTAATTTTATCACTCCCTTAAGATTAGTGAAGGCATCTAGCAGATTATTAGCTATTTGTTGCAAATCTCTTATTCTCCGAACTTCCAGTTCTGAGTCTTTGGTGTGTGTATCTAAGGACTGAATGCCAGTGATAATCCAATCTATTTCTCAGCATTCTTTAGAGTGGTACCTTCCTCCCCCTAATGTCGGGAAATCATCCTCATCAAAAATACAATCAACGTACCGAGCCGTGTGCAGACCCCCTGTCATAGGCTCTAGGTATTTAATAATGGACGGAGATTCAAAACCTACATAGGTCCCCAACTTCTGGTGAAGGCATGTGGTTGTACGCTGCGGTGGTGAAATCGGCACGTATACAACACAACCGAAATTTCACAGATGGGAAATACTTGGTTCTTTTTCTATGCACTAATTTCAAGGGGGAAATTGGGTGATATGCAGTTGGTCTGAGTTGGATTAATGTGGTAGCGTGCAGCACTGCGCGACCCCAACAGCTGGTGGGCAGCCTACAATTCTATAAGAGTGGTCTGGCAATACATTTTATTCTTTTAACTAATGATTGTATGAGGACATTGTGAGTGTGGACTTGTGGTACTGAATGCTCTACTTTAATGCCCAAAGCCATATAATAATCATTCAATGCCTTTGAGGTAAACTCGCCAGCATTGTCCATTCGAATGGACTTAATCTGTTCATCTGGAAAATTGGCTTTTAATCTGATTATTTGGGCAATTAACTTTGCAAAAGCATAGTTCCTTGTAGACAGTAGGCAAACATGGGACCATCTAGTATAGACATCTAGCAGGACCCTAAAATATCTAAAGGGGGCCGACAGAGGTTGGATAGGTCCACAAATATCACCATGAATTCTCTCTAGGAAACTAGGTGATTCATCTCTTAGTTTCAGATAAGAGGGTCTAGTAATCAATTTTCCTTTTGCATAAGCAGGGCACATGAAATCTTCAGGTCTAGGAAAGTATGTAGTTTTTATGTTATGGTCAACAGAATTATTAATACCTTTTTCGCATCGTACCCAAAGCAGGATGACCCAGACGATCATGGCAGATCTTAAAAATTTCTGGGTGCTTAACAATTGTTTTCATCGCAACATAAACTTCAGGTTTTATATATGTGTAGTACAATCCTGATGAGAAAGAAGGGAGTTTTTCGACTACTTGCTTCTGGCATCCGTTAGAATTAGTCATGAGTAGGTGTTCTAGTTTTTCGACCACTTGCTTCTGGCATCCGTTAGACTTAGTCATGAGTAGGTATTATGTACCATTCTCATTATCGGTTTCTACATGAAATCCGTTCCGATGAATGCCTTTAAAACTGAGGAGGGTGCGTTTAGATTCAGGATGCATCTGCGACTGTTATACATGTACCCATAGGGAGAACTATGATGGCCCTTCCAGTGCCGACTATGAGAGCATCGCTTTCGGCAATGGTTATGATATTCCCAGTTTTCTTAGTCAATGTTTGGAAATATTTAGTTTCCCTAAAAAATAAATTAGTGGTGCAACTGTCTACAAGACATATTTCTTCTTCCGCCATTGGATTGTACCGAGTTGTTCTATATTTAAAACACAATTTATTATTAAACAATTATTCAGTAGGAAACAAAGTTCGAAAAGAAATAGAATAGACATAGACCAATAAAATAATTGGATCGAATAATCTGGAAAAATAACAATGCCAAGAGTTCAGCCTAAGCAAATAATGAAAGATAAATGCTCAGCATGAGTATGAATAAACCATTGTTCATCGAGAACTAAAACTAAACTGCTCTGCAAATAAATATTGGAGGAGACTACTTCATGTCTCTATATGGGTCCTGGTTATCCTTCTGGAGGTCTAGGAGCTCCAACCCAAGAAGATTGTCGTGATCCATGGAGCTGCCTTCTCCCTGAGCCACATCATCAAGAATCATGTAATCAGTCTTCTTGACGTCTTGGCTAGGAAACAGTCCAGTCAGAGCGGGCTGAGCGGTGAAGTGAGTCTCGACTTTGTTCCCTTGAGTCTTCTTGACTCTACCAGTGGATTGCATGCAGAGATTCACCAAATGCTGTGGAGTGCAGCAAGTGCGTGACCAATGGCTAGTGCAACCACATCTGAAACAAGTTTGGGGGGGGGATGAGCAGTCTTGCTACCTGATTCTTGCTTATGGGGTTTTCCTTTGCTTGATCCTCTACCATGGGGTTTACCCCTGCCTCTCTGCATCCCAACCTTCTTCCATTTACCCCTATTTTGTTTTGGACCTTTTCCGTAGTACTGACTTCTACTAGCCTGTTGAGCATTGGTGTGTGCTTCAGGCACAACCATTGTCCCAGTTGGACGTATCTAGTGGTTTTCCATAAGAAATTCTTCATGTTTCTCTACTTCCAGCAGAGTGTATATCAGCTTAGAGTACTTTGAGTACTTTGCATCACGGTACTGTTTCTACAGTACCCTCATATTGGGGTGGAAGGTGCACAAAGTCTTTTCTATCCTATCAGCTTCTGTAATTGTTTGGTTATAGAACCTCAATTTGGATATAAGTTTGTGCATGGCAGAATTACATGCTGCTATGGTCTTATAATCCTAAAAGCGTAGGTTAGTTCATTCTCGTTGTGCTTCTGGGAGTAGGACAGATCTCTACTAGTTGTAGCGTTCCTTCAGGGAATTCCATGATGCCAGTGGACCCTCCTCCATTAAGTATTCAGACTTCGGGTATGACTGGAGATGGTGCCTCAGGAAGTGCAAGGCCGCATACATGGCGGCCTTAGGGATGGCAGGTGCACCATCTTCTAGCTCAGTGATAACGACTCAAAGAGATCGAGACTTTAGGCTAATCTTTGCGTCCATTGACCAGGTGAGGTAGTTGTTGCCATTCAGGGCAAGCTCAGTGAATTCTTTCTTTGCGACGTTTGACATCTCCTACATTAGGTTCATGCAATTGTTTAGTTTTACGATAGGTAAAATAGAATCTAAAGCATGAATATTGTGAATCAGTAAAGATTGGCTTGACATCTATTTAGAAGATATTTTTATGAATTTTCCAGGATTTTCCTAGCAATTATCATGTTTTTTGCTAATTAATGAGGTATATGGATAATTTTTAGAATTATCAATATGATAGAAAAAACAATTTCAGTAAATAAAGCTAAGAGAAAAAAACCTATTGGTATGAAGCTTCCTGGGTGTGCTAATACATTAAATTCACATATTTATGGAAGCTCATATGCCTAAAAACCACGTTTCGAGGATTATCTAAGGTTATTGCATAAAAATAAATAATATTAAAGTAAATAACCATAAACCGATGGTCTAAAATATACAATAGCCATAAAACATACTAATCTATTGTAAAAATCAGATTTCCAAAGGGTTATTATGTAAGAATATATAAAAATCTGAAACCCGTCGTAATTTTTCAAACCTCCAGGGGGTTTTTCGTAAAATTTCCTTATCCGCGAAAGTTTCTTTGTAATTTTCAGAACTCTAAGAGCCTTCTTGCAAAATAAATTATTTCGGGATTTCCTTTTTTTCCTTTCCCCAAAAATACATGGGTCGGGCTTTTCTATTATTTTGTTTTCAGCCCACCATGGTTTAACCGGCAAGACACCTCCTCCTCACAAGCACAAAGGGTGGCGGCGGCTCCGCCACGCACGAGGGGCATGGAGGGTGCGGAGCCGGGCGGCGTCCGCAGCAAGTGTGGCGGTGGGCGCCAGGCGTCATGGCACGCACTGGCGTGTATGGGGTAGTTCTCGTAGTGGCGGCTCGATGGAGCACAGATTGTGGCACGCCGAGTGGCGCTGTGTGTGGGCTTGGCACATGGGAGGCAGGGCAGCGCATGGTGGCGCACAACAGGGGCGGAGGTACGGAGGCACGCCACCGAGGTCGGCAAAGACGCGGTGCGCAGCACGAGGTGCACCTCAAAGAAATAGTGTTGGAGATACAAGTGTTAAGAAACTATCGGCTTGGCCCAGAAGCCAGCCCATGTATGGGCTCCCCATCCCAAACCCTAGTAGGGTCTCTAGCCTATAAATAGGGGGTGCTATTCATTGTAAACGATTTATCGATTAATGAAGGAATAAAGAGAAGTAAGAAGCCCCCTATATCTCTGTGTTCAATCTACTATTATGTTCTTGTGTTCTTGCATTGTTCTTACGATTCTGAGTTTGTCTATGAGGTAATCGCTCGGACTGGACTCGCCAGCGATGGTTCCTCAACACGTTATCAGCACGATCGACTCTCCTCGGATCGAAAGGCAACCGTCGATGAACGACGCTTGTAGATTGAATCATTTTTCTTTCTAGATCGCTTTCAATTCTGCAAATTCGCTTTCTAGATTGGTTTTCTACAGTGCAAATCTGCTCTAATCTACCGCGAGCCGACTTGAAGTCGCCGACACAATGTCGATCGGTAGATTGCACGAAAGATTGGATGATGATTGTACCGTAGATTGAAAATTGCAAATCCGTTCTAATCTATCGTGAGCCGACTTGAAGTCGTCGGCCAAGCCGATCATTGGACTGCAAGAACAGTATCGCAATGAACAATATCGCAATGAACAACATCGCAATGAATAGTACAAAGGAGAAAGAAAAATCCCACGCCACTGATGCACCGTGCGCCTGCTGGCAACCCATGCGGCGTCGCCCCCATTGCCACAACCGAACCGGCCGTCTCGCTGAAGTCGCGGCGCTGCGCAAGATGGCACCGGCTCGCAGCCGCTATCTCGGTCGCCTCAAGACGACGAGACCCGGCCCGACCTCCGTGAGTGGCGCCGACCCACACAGGTTGCCCCACTGCTGCCGGTCCGCAGCCGAAGCCTCCATCGCCTAGAGCCACCGCACGGCCACGACGACGAAGGAAGAAAAAAAGGGAGGGGGAGCTGCTGCCGGCCATGGAGCCGCCGATCCTTCTTGTTGGCGCGCACGGCGCCCGACCGCGTTGAAGCCGCCGCCCGGCCACTTTTGGAGCCGCCAGAAGCCCAATCGTCGGCCACCAAGGCTGCTCCGACCTTCCTCGCAGACAGATCGCGCAAGTGGCCGCCACTGCCGAACCGCCGCGACGCTTATCAAGGTCTCGCGCTGGCCGCCATCTCGCCTCGTCGGAGCCGACCATTTCGCAGCCGACCGCCCGCATATCCGCCCCAAGACGGCTGCTCGCGACGCTGCCACGCCATCGTCTCGCACCGCCGCGATGGCCTTTCACACGCTGCGTCGGCTTGAAGCTTGCGATCATTGGTCATGCGCCTCTGCTCAAGGCCGCGCCGCAACCGAGACTCGCCGCCACCCGCCTGACAAAGAACGAATCGGAAGCTTACCACCGAAGCCCTTACCCTGGCGACCGCCGCCAAAGCGATCGTTTGTGCTTGAAGCACTGTCGCCGAACGAGGTGAACAGGGGGTAGGGAAACCCTACCCCCTGATTCCCTTTGAGCCGGCCGAAAAAGGGCCAAGTGGGGCGCCAAAAGATTGGCCGAAAAGAAGCCCAACCGGGAAAAGAAAACCTGAAAAAAAAAGAGAAAAAAGGGAAAGCAAAGGAAATTCCCGGATTTTTGCAAATAAGACCCACGAAATGCTGGCAATTATGAGAAAGTTTTCTATGCATTTTTCATTATTTACTGCTATTTTCAGGGGTTAAAACGCAAAATTTCAGTTCAGAGAAATGCCGAGAGAAAAATTCGCGTAAATTTCAAATTTGTGGAGGGCTATTCACAAAAATTCCTTATTCGCGATTCAAAAATTTCTGGAGGGCTTTTCACGAATTTTTTTCTCTCTGAACTGAAATTTCGCGTTTTAACCCCTGAAAATAGCAGAATTCGCTGAAAACTCATTTTCCAGCAGAAAAAAGACCTCGGGAATTCAAATTTTGAATCAATTTTTGCATTTGAAGCATGTTTAACTTTTTTTTAATTATTTCTATGCAATTTATTTATCATATTTACTGTTTTGATTATCTGTGATTATTTATATTGCTTTTAATCACTGAAAATAGTAGTAAATAATGAAAAATGCATAGAAAAGTACGGGAACACGCACCGGGAGTTCGAAGAGCATTATGAGAATTTTAGAACCATTTTATGTAAATTACTAGCAGTAATCTTATGAACTCTTTGCATGAATATGGAAATGACTAGCATCATGAACCAGTAGTTCGAAGAACTGACCCAGCCTGGCCAGAATTTGTACAAGTCTTCAACTCTGTGGTAATGTAATCACAAATAAGCAGAAGATTGAGAAGACTCTCTCTACCTTTCACCCAAATGCGGTGCAATCCGCACGCAACTATCGTCAAGATGGCTACACGGAGTATGCTACATTAATTGACACCATGCAAGTTGCGCAAGCTCAAGATAATGTTCTAAGGAAGAACCACATCTCACAGTCACCGAGTAGCAATGTTGGTCATGGAGCCAAAGCTAGCAGCTACAAGTTGATAAAGCCTCTCACGAAGGAGAGAGACAAGAAGGGTAAGGTCGTGGGTCGTACATTATTGATGCTTTCCAGTCTAAGAAGAAGGGCATAGAACAACATGAGGCACACTTAGCCATTACAGGCACAAAGGATCCACATCCGTTAGTTGCACTCATGGATGTGGACAGCCTAGTAGCAGCCCCTATCATCCCTTCTTTGGACATAGCAGCGGCTGCAACCGTAGTTGCCCAAAAGGAGAAGATCTCCATGGAGCAGATTGAGGCAGAAGTTTCTGAATACTTTGCTGATTTGATTTAGTGCACGCATTGTACTTGGATCTTTATAGTAACTTGCAGTTCGTAATTGAAGCCGAACATTGAATTATTTTTGAATAATGGTTGTAAACTCTAGGAGAGCAAAGCATTGAATTCTTATTATGAGTCCTGCAAGACTTATTCCCGTATTTATAATAGCAAGTTATGTTCTGATATCTGAAGTATTTTATTTATGTTTTGCTTGCTTTCTGCTGCATATTAATAAAGTACATTATATTAGAACGCGTGTGGCGCCCTATGGAGGGAGTGTGCTTAGCAGATAGCGGCACAATGAATACCATCTTGAGAGAGATGAAACTTTTTTCAGTCGATCAGCAAGAATGCTAGTAGTCTTACGACAATCGCAGGAAACAATACTTGTATAGTAGGCTCAGGAATGGCCACAATTATACTTCCGATGGGCACAACTTTGGTCATTAAAGAAGCCTTGTTGTACCCAGAATCGACTAGAACTCTCAAGGATATTCTCGCTAATAGTTTCCACGTAGAGACCGAAGAAGAGTATGGTAAGGAATACTTGCTCATTACAAAGCGTGAAGAAAGTAGAAAAATGGTACTAGAACGACTTCCTTCATATGAATCTGAGCTATACTACACTAATATTAAGGCACATGCAGCCTATACTGCCCTGAAAACCGTATTTAGAAGCTCTGAACCTTTTCTATCCCTAGCATGATAGATTATGCCACCTAGGTCTTAGGATGATGAGAAATATAATTAACAATTCACAGGGACATAATATCAATGTAAATAATTTCCTGAATCCGAAAGATTTTTTGTGCCCCGCGCCCCCGCATGTGCCATCGGGAATTTAATTACTAAACATTCTGCTCTGAAAGCGAAAGATGAAGTCCTTACATTCTTGGACCGTATCCAGTGAGACTTTTTACGGTCCTCTACAGCCCCTGTAAGGGTCATTTAGGTATTTTATGGTACTCATCGATGCTTCCTTGAAATGGTCGCATGTATGTTTATTGTCTACGAGAAACTACGCTTTTGCAAAGCTAGTCTCGCAGATAATTAAAATTGAAGAATAATTTCACTGATCATTATGTGAAGTCCACCAGAATGGACAACGCCGGAGAATTTACTTCAAAGGCATTTGATGATGATTGTATGGCAATGGGAATTAAAGTTGAGC